>CM042909.1:10467500-12967500 GCA_023653625.1 Triadica sebifera
ACAATACATTTATTCATGCATATAACATGCACCTAGATATATTTCAAGTTCTAACTAATGCCATTCATCTCTATCTATTAGCAGTGACCTCTAACCACCATTGATCAACACTAATACTAGATAATTGCCAGTAGCTACTTAATTGGAAAAAAATCCATATTTTTGAGTAATTATCTCTTATATTCAATCATAATTTAAAAATATGAAATTTGATTAGTGTAAAAATTCTAATAGTTGTTTTCATTTTTTCTAAATTGATATTTTTCATATTTTAATTGCTTGTTTATCCTTGTTAATTAATTTGTCATGACAAGTTTCATTTTGCTGGTCCTTGCAGGCAAAAAATTGTGAAGAAGTATGGAGTTATAGAATGTGATTCCCTCATCCTCATTGGGCTTGATGGATCTGTGAGTTAAGAAAACTCTTTTTTTTGCAACTTACTGATTTTGTCCATTTAAAATTGATTTACACTTTCCATTTTCAATTTTGAACATGCTTATTTAATTTACTTAAGAAACTTTTGGAGCAAACTCTATTGTTAATACATTATCGTGGTTCTTATTTTTCTTAAGTATATGATGTTAAACTGAAAGGTCTTTTTGAAATTGGATAAATATTATAGGCACTAATTGGATATTGGCCAAAAAAAAATTATGGGTCAAATTGACATTTATCCTAATAGTTCTCTCTCTTTGTTTTTTCTCCTAATAGGCAAAGATCATTATGCATTCACTATTGTGTGAATTTCATTGGTGTAGCACAATTATTGGATGAATAATACTTATCCTAGTTTTTAATTCTTTGATGCTATTTTGTAATATATTTTCCTATTTTCGGCTAAGCATATGTTGATTTCTTATTTTCCAATTCTAGTACCTCCCAAGAAATGGAAAGGGTATGGTGAAACAAAGTGTACATGTCATGTAGATATAATGTTATTTCGAGGACTATAATTACCTTTATTATTAGTTTTTGTGAAGGTCACCGCATTGATTATACCATAAGTTATACATTGCAATTACCTGCAGATCTACCAATTGAGCTAAACTTAATTGATATAACTAGAGGAATAAGAGTGTAGTGTTTTTGGATCATAGTAATTGAATTAAATTGTTTGGGTGGGTGTGAGGGAGATGGGAGTGAAATAAGCCATGGTGTCTGACTTGAGTAATAATGTCATATCCATATGTATAACCTTTCCTAAATGTTCCATAGAGTTAGAGGATCATAATCTGTTGGAAATGCAGTAAGCAAATTATAGTAAAGTTATTAGGAAACACAACTATTAAACCTTGAGGGGTATTTTCGTCAGTTTGATGATAACAAATAAAATAGCAATATTGTATTTAATATACTTGTTTTCTAAGTCTATTATACAGGACATGAATTTAGCAAGAATGGAGATTGGAAGAACAATCCTTGAAAGACAAAATTCAAAAAGTAGCATGTTTACTGTCGTGACTCTATGAGTCACTCCCGTGAAAGAAGCTAACCGTTACCAAAACCAACATTTGAAGTTCACGGCCATGAAGGAAGAACAAACCGTGAAGTGGGCATTTCAGTCACCCCCGTGAATAAATGTGTCACTCCCGTGAAGATTCATGTATTTTCATCTAGAGAGCTTCACGACCAAAGTCACCACTTGGATCACGGCTGGGAAGTTGGTCACGCCCGTGACTCCATATGTCAAAACATTCTAGAGAGTTTCACGACCAAGGTCACCACTTCAGTCACGACTTGGGAAGAAATGTCACTCCCGTGACAAACATAGTCACGCCCGTGAACAATGAAAGATAAAAATGTCAGGCACGATTATTTGGTTGGTACAACGGCTAGTTTCGTATTTAATGCACCCCAACGGCTATATTCAGCCATGAGAGTATAAATGGAAGTCATTTGTGCATTAAGAACAAGATAATGAAGAAAATAACAATAGAATAGCATATACTTCGAATTTAATTCTTATTACAAGCTATTCGTACATTCATACTTTGAGAACAAAATCTATTCTCTGTGAAAATCTTTTTGCTCTTCATTTATTGAGCAATTAAGATTTGTAAGTGGTTCTCTCTGTAATCTTTACTCAAGTGAGCTTTGAGTATTTCTGGGTTAAGAGTAGAACACTTGTAAGGGTTAGTTGTGTGAGCTTCCAAAACACAAATTAAAAGGTTGTTTGTGTGAGCCTGTAAAAACACAAAGTGAAGGTTGTTTGTGTGATCCTGTAAAAACACAAAGTGAAGGTTGTTTGTGTGAGCCTGTAAAACACAAAGAATTGGTTATTGTGTGAGCCATTAAAACACAAGGGATTTTTGGGTTAGGTGTAAGCCATTGTGAGAAACACCATAGTTGGGAGTGAGCTTGTAAAACTCCATTGAAACAATTAGTGTGTTAGTGAAACTCCCAATTGCGATTGGGCAGAGGAGTAGGGTTTGTTAACACCCAAACCTCTATAAAAATCCTTGTGTCAAATTCTCTCTATCCCTCCTAAAATTAATCTTTTATTTTCGCACCTTATAGTTTAATTTTTGAAACTCCAATTCAACCCCCCTTCTTGGTTTAATATCTGGGCAACAATTGGTATCAGAGCTTTGTCTAACATCGAAGCCTAAAAAGCGCTAGTAAAGATTAAGATATGGCCAGTGAAGGATTCCAAAGTCTCAAACCTTACTTTGATGGAGCAAATTATGCCCATTGGAACTTTCGGATGGAGACATACTTGGATAGTGAAGGAATTGAAGTCTGGGATAGTGTATGAAAAGAATGGACGCCACCAACCAAAAGAAGAGCTGATGGTGAAGAAGAAATCCTATCAAGAGATGATTGGACAGAGCCTCAAAGAAGAGCAAATTTCAAAAACAAGAAGGCAATGACAATCCTATCAAGCTCATTATCTATTGAAGAATGTGGGAGAATACAACACTGCTCAACAACATACAGAATGTGGATGACATTGGAGAATTATCATGAAGGAACTAAGCAAGTCAAATCCAAGAAGATTCAACTTCTAACCTCAGAATATGAGCTCTTCAAGATGAAATCCAATGAGTCAATCATTGACATGACCAACCGTCTTCTAGCCATTATAAATGGAATGAGGAAACTTGGGAAGCATATGAGTTTGGAAGATGTAAATAATAAAATCTTGAGAAGTCTTCCTCTTAAAGACTACGGTTCAAGAGTTGCTGGCATAGAAGAAGCAAATGAAGATATGAGCATCATGAATACTGATGTGCTGATTGGTAAACTTCTCACACATAAGATGACAATGAAGAGAGATAGAGAGCTTGAAGCAGAGCCAGAGAAAAGAAAACCCTTAGCACTCAAAGCCTCTACTTCAAAATCTCAAGAAGATAGTGAAGATGATGAAGAAATAAGTTGTAACACCACATCTTATGCATTTTAGTATAACCTATCCAAACATCAAGTAATCATACATGGCGTACTGGAAAGATAAAATACCCTGTTAACAATAGCAGTAAAATTGTTTTTCATATCCTGTAATATAATTCCATGATTTTGCAAAGTTAACACTGAGGTTTTCACCACAATATAATATATCACATATATCAAAACATAAACTTTTCACATAAGTATTTTCGAGTTGATTTCATTTATACATATTTAGACTCATTCCAAAATGACTATACCTATTCAAGCATGTAAATACAAAAAAACACATATGACATATTTTCATGCTTGTGTGGAATGCAAGGAGAGAGAGAGTGATGAGGCTTGGCCAGTGACCTGTGCTCCATGTCTTCTATACGCTACTCAAAATGAGCTATCACTTCTCTTTACCTGAAAAATGATGCAAATTGATGAGTTGCGGCTCAGTGAGAATAACCATCCAATGAGCTCTAAAGTACCAAACAACTCATAGTCATAAATCACAATTCCAATATATACCATGTATTCCATTCCATTCATCAGTATCATATAAGTATCAATAAATTTGAAACATATAATCATTACTTTTCATGTATGCAAATGCTTTGCTTATTTCATTTTGTTGTGACTAAGTTAAACAGACATTGCCCCGGGTTTCCATGTGAATATTTTCCATGTGAACATTTGCATTTGCATTTGCTAGCTAGCTTGATCATTTGTTTCATTTGCACATTTGTTGGGCCATAGGCCTCTTCTTTTGCTTTACAATATCGATTAACTAGTCACAACGCCTTTTTAGCCCATATGCATATGCATTTGTATTTAAGCATTCATCAACCATTTCATCTTTATCATATACAACATACATATATTCCATATATACCTCATATGTCAAGCATATACCTTGCATATACTATACATATACCATGTGTATATATCACATTTGCCAAACATATACCTCAAATATACTACACGTATACCATTTATATGTACCACAATGTCACAAATTATCCATCATTACATTATCAAGGACCAATCATGACAATCACATGAATTACATAGCAAGCAACAATCATTTGCACTAAAGAATTCAATCGATAATTAGACTCACCGTTCTCCTTTGATTCCGACCCCTAGCTTATTGTCTATCCGCTTCTTGTGGTTCTCCAATATGTTGCGAGCCTAATATGAAAACATAATCGATTAACTCATGATTAGAGAGACTTAATGTGGCTTAAACAAATTAATATGCATTGTTCGTGTCAATAGTTAAGATTTTTCCTATGAGGCAGTGTGACCTTATGGGACTGTTTAGCCTATAAATTTTTCTATAATTGACCAATTACTCTGATTCTTATTCCTAATTAACAATAACACATATATATAGTAATATTAAAATTTCAGACCAATTGGATCATTGTATAATATTTGGTGGAATTTCTAAGAGTGTTCTGTTTTCTGCCTTGTTTTCTTCCTTTAGGCAGTTTCAGGGTACTCATTTGGGTTCATCATAACTTACACTCTATAAGTCCTATTTTAATGAAAATTTACAGAAACTTATATGGATTCATATGGAACATGTTTCATGTTTACAACATTTACCAATTATGTTTCTAAGGTCTTCTAATTATACCAAACAAATTACTGTTCCAGAATAGAATTGGCTTCCGGACCAGTATGACTTCCAAAGGCCATAACTTAGTCTATAGATAACAAATTAAGCTAAAATTAGTACCAAAATTTAGCTAAGACATATAAATATAACTTTTATGTTTTTATAATTTACATAATGTAGCTCTAACAAGCTCAAATTATCCAACCAATGTACTGGATCTGCCCAGGGCACTCAGTAGGCAGTTCAAACCATGGAATAGTCATGGTTCCATTCACCATAACTCCCAATTTACAAGACCTATGAACCTGAAATTTGGTATACAGATAAAAAACACATATATCTACAACTTTTATGTTTTGAGAGACTTCCAATAAGGGCTTTAACATATTCTAAATCAAACCACACAGTAGCTAACTTGGTTAGGGTTTATACCCTGACCAGTTTCAGAACGAAGGGCATATCTCTCCCTATACATAACATCTTGCAAAAATGTTTACATATCCACAAATATAAGATATAAAGGAACAACTTTTGTGTTTTACACATTTCCAGAATCAATTCCTATTAATATCAAAATCGGGGTGCAATTCAGTGCCTAATATTGAACCTAAGCAACTCAAATTAACCCTATAGCAATAAGAATTGATTACTTACCAAGAACAACCTTGAAAGGGATCAATTAGCTTCAAAAACTAGGTGAAACAAGGAAGAATTTAAGTCTGAAATGGAGGAAATTGAAGAAGAAAACGGGGCTGAAGTGAGGAGGCAGAAATGGGGAAGAAAGATGAAGATAAAGCCAACTTGTTTTTTGTCCTTTTCTCTTTTTCTCTTTTTCTCTTTTTCTCTTCTCTTTTCTCTTCTCATTTCTCATTTCTCTTCTCTTATATTTCTCTTTTGTTTCATTTTCATTTTATTTTATATTGTTATTATTATTATTTACATATATTTATAATTCCATTAATTCACACAATAATACAACTTAATCATTTGACCCGATTTAACTAAATTAACAATGTAATTGTTTACTAATCTTAATCTAATCATTTTTCTTACTTTAATTTAGACACCTTATTCAATTCATTTCTAATACTTTGTTATCCTCATTTAGGTTATAATTACACATGTGTGACTCGATACAAGTGCCAAATACTAGGACACATAGCTAGTGCATGCCATGAACTTGTTCCTATAGAAATACATATGAAATGCATGTGTTCAATTGAATTGTATGCAAGATGCTTATGTTCGATGAAATGCATATGGGGAAGGTCAAGGATGTTACATAAGTGATGATGAAAATGAGGATATTGTTATGCTTTCAAGGAGATTAAAAAGAATCATTGAGAAGAAATGAGCAACTCTAGAAAATTTAGGCAAAGAAACCTCAAACAAACTCCTAATGATACACAAAGAAGTAAGGAAGAGGTAAAGTGTTATGAATATGGAAAGAAAGGACATATCAAACTAGAATGTCCAAGGCTCAAGAAGCATAAGAGCAAATACCAAAGAGACAATGGGGAGAAAGGTCACAAAGCCACATGGGATGATGAAAGCTCTTCAAGTGAAAAAGATGATAATGAAAGTGAAGAGGTCAACCTATGCTTCATGGCTATTGAGGATCACATCTCGGATAAAGTAAGATCACTACACGTATACTCTTTCAATAATGATAGTAGTGATAATGATAGTAATAATGATAGTGATGATGATGATGATGAGCAAAGCCTAATAGAAGAATTAAATATAGAATTAGAGAAATATAAAAGTAAATTTAGTACTTATAGAAATAACTTCTCTAATTTAAAAAACAAGATAGATGGTTTAGAAAAGGAAAACATAAAGCTTAAATCATCTAATGAATCTCTCCAATCATTAGATGAATACTCATCAGGACCCTCAACAGCTTCATTGTTAAAAGAAAATAATACTTTGAAAAATGAAGTTGAGGAACTTAGAAATTCCATTTCTAAATTTCACAAAGGTAAAGAGAGCTTAGATACTCTCATTGTGTCTCAAAGATCACCCTTAATTAGACATAGTCTAGGATTTAAGGACACATCATCATCTTCTCATAAAACTATATTTGTAAAGTCTAAAGAATCTCACATCTCCACACCTGTTAGAACAACACCAAGAAATAAGTATGTTAAACCTTCTATACAGAAAAAGAATAATCATGCCTTTATGTATAAGAAGCATGCATCTAGAAAAATGCAAATTTATCATGATTGTGCATGCCATTGTTCTCAAAATCAGTCTAATAGAATTATGGCATTCAAATACATTGTAAGACCAAAAAGCAAGTTTAGACCGAAATAATGTAATTATTGTATGAAAATTGGTCACTTAAATAAACATTGATGGATAAGGAAGGCTCATTGGGAACCTTCATGTGCTAACCCCCAAGGATCCAAACTCATTTGGGTACCTAAAAATCGTACTTGAATTGTGATTCTATAGGTATGCCTCATGTCCATAATAAACAAAAATGCTTGGCTAGTAGACAGTGGATGCTCAAGGCATATGACAGGAGACAAAGAACTCTTAAATGAAATCAAAAGTATTGATGGAGGTAAAGTTACCTTTGGAAACAATGCAAAGGGTAAGGTAATTGGCATTGGTTCTATTGGTGTTAATGGTACTACTTTTATTAAGGATGTCTTACTTGTTGATGGCTTGAAACATAACTTGTTAAGTATAAGTCAATTATGTGATAGAGGAAACAAAGTAATCTTTACTTCAAATGAATGTCTTGTGATCTCTATTGATGGTTAAGAAATATTTAAAGGAAATAGAGATATCAATACATACATAATAAACTTACATGAACTATCTAACCATTTCTCTAAGTGTCTTATGACTACTAGTGATGAATCTTGGCTATGGCATAAAAGATTTGGTCATGCTAACATGGATTTAATACAAAGTCTCAGTACAGGAGAACTAGTAAAAGGACTTCCAAGAGTTAAATATGAAAAAGGCAAGACATGTGATCCTTGCCAAAGAGGAAAGCAACACAAGTCATCTTTCAAAGCCAAAAACATAGTAAATACTTCAAAACCTCTTCAACTCCTGCATTTAGACTTATTTGGACCTACTAGAATTGCTAGCTTAGGAGGAAAACATTATGCATTTGTCATCGTAGATGATTACTCTAGATTTATTTGGGTAATTTTCTTAGCTTAAAAGAGTGATGCTTTTGAAAATTTCTAAAACTTTGCTAAAAGAGTTCAAAATGAAAAAGGGTACTATATTTCAAAAATAAGAAGTGATCATGGGAAAGAATTTGAAAATGAAAACTTTGAAAACTTTTGTCTTGAACATGGCATTTCACATAATTTCTCATCTCCTAGGACACCTCAACAAAATGGGGTAGTTGAAAGGAAAAATCGAACTTTAATTGAAATGGCTAGAACAATGCTTAATGAATATGAATTACGAACTTATTTTTGGGCAGAAGCAACAAACACTGCATGTTATATTTCAAATCGAGTTTTCAAAAGACCTCTTTTAAATAAAACCTCATTTGAGCTATGGAATGGAAGAAAGCCCTTGATATCATACTTTAGAGTATTTAGATGCAAGTGTTTTATATTGAACACCAAGGACAATCTTGGAAAATTTGCCTCTAAGTTTAATGAAGGTATCTTTTTAGGATACTCTACAACCAGCAAAGCATATATAGTATTTAATAAAAGATCATCAACGGTTGAAGAATCCATGCATGTTGTTTTTAATGAATCTAGTAGACTTGATCTTGTGAAAGGTAGTGTTCTTGATGATGTTGTAGGTAATATGGAAAGACTTGATATTGGAAATGGGAAAGAAGAAAATGATCAAGAAAATTTACTGCAAAATGACACTCTACCTCAAAATCAAGAACAAAATGATCAAAAACTTCCAAAAGAATGGAGAATGACAAAAGATCATCCAAAAGAGCAAATAATTGGTGATCTATCAAGGGGAGTAAGTACTAGATCTCATTTCAAACATTTAGTCACTGACATTGCTTTTATTTCACAAATTGAGCCTAAAAATATTGATGAGGCTTTTAATGATGAAAGTTGGGTAATTGCCATGCAAGAGGAACTCAACCAATTTGAGAGAAATAAAATATGGACCCTAGTACCTAGACCCAAGGATCATCAAATCATAGGTAGCAAATGGGTATTTAGAAACAAATTAGATGAACAAGGGTTAATAACAAGGAATAAGGCTAGACTAGTTCAAAAGGATATAATCAGGAAGAAGGTATAGATTATGATGAAACATATGTACCTGTAGCTAGATTAGAAGCCATAAGAATACTTTTAGCATATGCATGTCACATGAATTTCAAACTTTTTTAAATGGATGTGAAAAGTGCATTTCTAAATGGTTATATAGATGAAGAAGTGTATGTAGAACAACCACCAGGTTTTGAAAGCTATGATTTGCCAAATCATGTTTTTAAACTTTTAAAAGCTTTGTATGGTTTAAAACAGGCCCCAAGAGCTTGGTATGAGAGGCTAAGTTCTTTTTTATTAGAAAATAACTTTACAAAGGGAAATATTGACACTACACTATTCATCAAAAAGCATAAGCATGATATACTAATTGTTCAAATTTATGTTGATGATATAATATTTGGTTCTACTAATGAGTTGTTTTGTCAAGAATTTGCTAAGTGTATGACTAGGGAATTTGAAATGAGCATGATGGGAGAACTTAAGTATTTCCTTGGTCTACAAATAAGGCAAAGCAATGAGGGCATATTCATCAATCAATCCAAGTATGCCAAATATTTAATTAAGAAATTTGGTATGGAATGATGCAAAAATGCCAAGACTCATATGAGCACATCAACAAAATTGGACAAAAATGAAAAGGGTAAGAGCATTAATGAAAAGCTTTATAGAGGTATGATCGGATCACTTTTATATCTTACTGCTTCTAGACTCGATATTATATATAGTGTTTTCTTGTGTGCACGATTTCAATCATGTCCAAAAGAATCTCATTTAAATGCAGTAAAAAGAATTTTAAGATATTTACATGGATCTTTGCATCTAGGCTTATGGTATCCTAGGAATTCATCCTTTTATATTATAGCATATTCAGATGCAGACTATACTGATAGTTTTTTAGATAGGAAAAGTACTTCAGGTACTTGTCACTTCATTGGAGAATGTTTAGTTTCTTGGTTTAGCAAGAAACAAGTTTCAGTTGCTCTCTCAATTGCTGAAGCAGAATATGTAGCAGCTGGATGTTGTTGTACACAAATTCTTTAGATGAAACAACAACTTAAGGACTATGGTCATGAGATGAACCATATACCTATCAAATGTGACAACACAAGTGCTATAAATATTTCAAAGAAAATTATTCAACACTCAAGAAGTATGCATATTGACATTAGACACCACTTTATTAGAGATCATGTTCAATATAGAGATGTTGCATTAGAATTTATAAGCACATAAAATCAATTAGCTGATATTTTCACTAAGTCTCTAAATGAGGAAAGATTTAATTTCATTAGAAGAGAACTTGGTATGATTGATGGATTAACCTTGTGATTGCAAAAATATGAAATTTTAATTGTTGATCTTAAATCATATCACAAGATATAAGATAGAAATTTTGATGAAAATTCATGTTTTAAGGAAAAGAATCTTTATTGAAATGATTTAGTCTTGTTTTAGGACTTAATTTTATTTGATAAAAATTTTAGGGGAGTCATGCCCGTGACTTAAATGGCCCAGAGAGGCAGTGTTGTTTACAACTTGGTTCACGACATGGTTCACGGCTTCAAGTGGTGAAGCTTATCTTCACGGCTTCATTCACTCCCGTGAAATGAGACTTTCACGCCCATGACAAATTTTCACTCCCGTGAACCATTACACCCCAAAACTCACAGAAGCTTTCACGCCTTGAGTCACGGCTTGCTTCACGGGCATAAGTGGTGAAATTCAACATTTCACACCCGTGACAATTTATTCACCCCCGTGATGGATGATCATTAACGCCTGTGACATTCAAATATCATGCCCGTGAATTTATTCACGCCTTCATTCACAGGTGGAACACTCCTTCAGCAAACCGTGAACACGACCATTCACGCCCGTGAACACCTACTTCACGCCCGTGAATGTATCGAGTATATAAAAGAACAATGTTATATCTTTCATTTCAACTCTCCAACTCCCAAAACCGCTCTCATTTACACACATTCATTGAGACATTGAAGATTCTGGCCCTCAAGACTCAAACTTTCCCTATAAATACCACCAAAAGTTCGAATCTTCATTAGAAATCTTACATTCTTAGGGTTTCATAAGGATTTTCTGTAAAAATCTTCCAACTCCATCACCAACCGAATTCCTCAAATCACATGGAGACTGCTTCATCCAAGGGAAAGAGAAAGAAGTCCCATGCTCCTAAGAGGTATGCAGATTACCTCATGAACCGCATTCCGGAGCAATGTCATCCTCGGTATGCAACTTTGAAGAAGAGACCTCTACTGTCATCTAGGTCCTTCGAATGGCAGACAGTCCAAAGTCTCGGGCTTGAGACGGCTATGACAGAGCAACTACAAGCCTGTCATCTGACAGATTTTGTGGAAATTCACCAGCCAACCTTGAGGGAGCCAACACTGGAATTCCTCAGCACCTTGTAGGTTTCACCTACTGGAGTGGTAAAATTCTAACTCTGCAACAATCCCAACACCCTCAATGCCACTGAATGTGGAGAATTGTTCATCCTACCATCTGATGGCATCCTGAATGATACTGAGGTAGAATTCTCTGCCCCTCTAGCCTGGACACATTTTGGCTATGATTGTAGCTGGGATGTCAAGAAGACAAAGAGCAGTCATCTCGTGGACTCAGTGCATAGGTATTTGCATAGGTTCCTGACCTATAGCATATTTCCTAGGGGAGAAAGCAATTGGACTATCAGGAAGTCAGAACTCTTCCTATTTGAGATGGCTCGGAGAGGACTCACAGTAGCACTATCTAGATGGTTTGCAAACCATCTTCTCTCCATTGCCACCAAGCCTACTTGAGATATTTTGATTGGGGCACATGTCACCCACATAGCAGTGAAGCTTAATTATCTGAAGCTGGATGCGCATCACTTCAATCTCATCCCTGGACATCCTTGAGATCGCTTGGATGTCAAGTCCTTCATCAAGATGGGAGCTGCTGTCAGAATCGTTTTCCAGAACGATATCTTCTACCGCTTCCCTGACACTACTGGGAAGATCATCTAGGAAGATAATGACACGGAGGATTTTAAAGCAGGCCTCCAGGGAGTCCAGCAGAAGAAGAGGGCTCAGGTTGAGGAAACACCCCCAGTAGCTGAGCAGGACATCGGACAGTCCTCGGCTTCCACACCGACCTTAGAGCAGCAGGTGGTTGACCTCTTGGCACCACGTTTTGAGTAGCTGTAGACATCGATGGATGAGAGGTTGGAGAACCTCAAAGACTTCATGGAGTCTCGGATGGACAACCTTGAGGCTGAAGTGGCTAGGCTTCGTGATAGGATGTCCGACTAGGAGTTAGGCTAGAGTGTAGCCTAAATTTGTTTGTCTTTTGCTTAAGTATTTTTTTTTATGTTTGTTGGTGTGTAGGAAATTTTCAAATTTCCTTTCTGAATATTATTTACCTTTGTTTGTATGTTTTCCTTTACTTAATGTATTTTCTTTTGCTTATCTCATTGTTATCTTTTTATCCTTTTTTGATTGATGACAAAAGGGGGAGAAAACTAGCAATATATTATAGGGAAAATGGTATCAAATTAGCAATTTAAAGAGAAACTAGAAATATATATTAAGGTAAATGAATTTTGAATCAAATATTAAAATTGAATTGACTTTGAAATAGATTAAAAGGGATTAGAAATCTTGATTCAAAATTTCATATGCAAAGTATATGATTGAAAAATTGAGCTTTATATACATAAGATATACCTTAAGTATACTTTGCATATACCTTCATGCAAGTTGCAAAAATAAATATGCCATGATATACCTTAAGTATACCTTACATATACTTCATGCCTTAAAAAGGAATTATGGTATATATTGGATATACTTCTCATATAACTTGCATATACTTAAAATCTAGTTAAGTTTATTTCAATGCTACATCACTATTTACTATTCTTGCATATTATAAATTTTTTATCCTAAGTATATTTTGAGGGGGAGACTTCTCAAAATCACATATTGCTAGATTATTTGTCACCATCAAAAAGGGGGAGATTGTTAAACCTTGAGGGGTATTTCTGTCATTTTGATGATAACAAATAAAATAGCAATATTTTATTTAACATACTTGTTTTCTAAGTCTATTATACAGGACATGAATTTAGCAAGAATGGAGATTGGAAGAATAATCCTTGAAAGACAAAATTCAAAAAGTAGCATGTTCACTGCCGTGACTCTATGAGTCACTCCCGTGAAAGAAGCTAACCATTACCAAAACCAACATTTGAAGTTCATGGCCATGAAGGAAGAACAAACCGTGAAGTGGGCATTTGAGTCACCTCCGTGAATAAATGTGTCACCCCCGTGAAGATTCATACATTTTCATCCAGAGAGCTTCACGACCAAAGTCACCACTTGGATCACGACTGGGAAGTTGGTCATGCCCGTGAATGAGTATGTCACGACCGTGAGTCCATATGTCAAAACATTCAAGAGAGCTTCATGACCAAGGTCACCACTTCAGTCATGGCTTGGGAAGAAATGTCACTCTGGTGACAAACATAGTCACGCCCGTGAACAATGAAAGAGAAAAATGTCAAGCGCGATTATTTGGTTGGTACAACGGCTAGTTTCGTATTTAATGCACCCCAACGGCTATATTCAGCCATGAGATTATAAATGGAAGTCATTTTTGCATTAAGAACAAGAGAATGAATAAAATAACAATAGAATAACATATAGTTCGAATTTAATTCTTATTACAAGCAATTTGAACATTCATACTTTGAGAACATAATCTATTCTCTGTGAAAATCTTTTTGCTCTTCATTTATTGAGCAATTAAGATTTGTAAGTGGTTCTCTCTATAATCTTTACTCAAGTGAGCTTTGGGTATTTCTAGGTTAAGAGTAGAACACTTGTAAGGGTTAGTTATGGGAGCCTCCAAAACACAAATTAAAAGGTTGTTTGTGTGAGCCTGTAAAAACACAAAGTGAAGGTTGTTTGTGTGATCCTGTAAAAACACAAAGTGAAGGTTGTTTGTGTGAATCTGTAAAACATAAGGAATTGGTTATTGTGTGAGCCATTAAAACACAAGGGATTTCTAGGTTAGGTGTGAGCCAATGTGAGAAACACCATAGTTGGGAGTGAGCTTGTAAAACTCCATTGTAACACTTAGTGTGTTAGTGAAACTCCCAATTGCGATTGGGGAAAGGAGTAGGATTTGTTAACATCCGAACCTCTATAAATATCCTTGTGTCAAATTCTCTCTATCCCTCCTAAAATTAATCTTTTATTTTCGCACCTTATAGTTTAATTTTTGAAACTCCAATTCAACCCCCCTTCTTGGTTTAATATCTGGGCAACAACAACACATAAGAAAGATGGAAAATGGAGAATTATAAATTTAGATTATATGATAAACATTGACCCACTCTTATGAAGAGTGTCTCCACTCTTAAAGAAGGAGATCCTCCACTCTTACAAACCTATTCAAACCTTACACATATATGTAGCAACATCTAAGTTACTCTTCAATCCCAGTAATAACTACTTACACATAAACATAAGCATACTTATCTTATACATCTATATATCACACATATCTAAGCACACTTATTACATATAATAATTATATACTTATCTTATTCTTTTCACATAACACAAATTCCTAAAATATCTAATTAATTACAAATTACTATTTCCAACACCCCTCCCTTAATTTGGAATTTCTTCTTCATTTCAATCTTCCAAAACTTCAACCTTAATTTAAACAACATCCTGGAGGAAAATTATGAACTACAAATATCGTTATTCTTTTTGGCTAAACTAGAATTGGTTCATTGTGACTATTCAACTCATTAAATTTTTGTTCCTCCATCTTAGTCTTCAAGTCATTGAATTCATTGAATTCATCAATTGCTACATCAAAACTTGTTTCTGAGATCCTCATAAGCTTGATTCAAGTCTTCTAAATCATTTTTCACTTCATACAATTTACACTAATTCATATCTTCAATAATCACATTTTAAACACATTTTAAATGTCTTATCACACGTAAAATATCCTCATTCTTGGTATATTTCTTTGTATTTGCCTTAAACCCACTTTGTGCATATTTTCCATACATGTTTTCAAAAATAATTTTTTCCACAAAAAATGGTTGTTGATTCGGTCCACTACTTTTACATTCATAAATTGTAGGTGGCAATCTTAACTTTTCAAAAACTTCTTTCAAAATTGACTTATATGGAATAGTCACAATTATAGGCATTTCATTCTCCATTTCTTACCACTTTCAGGCTAATAGAAATACTTTTAGAGGCTTTCTTTTAAACATCATTATTTCTTTGAAGACTTTTCTCGTCTTATTTTCTTATGGAGTGTTTCCCATGACTCACACACTCTCAACAAATTCTCTTTTCAACAAACCTAGAGATCACACAATACTCTCTCAGCATATTCTATTTTCTTCAAATCCAGAGATGCCAACACATTCAAATATCATTTTCAATGGAGATTGTCTTTCATATTAGCCAATCCGGACTTTCATTTCTTGTCACCTTCCACAATCATCAACCTTGCTATAATACCACTTTATTAGAAATACGGTGGGCAAATAAGAATTTTATTATTATTTATGCATTGCGTTTCCGATATACTCAAGTACTTGAGCACAATTTTGACATAGTTTTTTAAGGAATAAGCAAAGTTGGGAAAATAAAGGAAATAACCTTAACAAATTTGTTAGATTAAATGCTACAACTAAATGAGTGTTCTAAATATTTGTCTGTCTATATTGCAATGTGGCCTTGCTATTATAGTATAACTAAAACAATATCATTTTTCTTTTCATTTTTTATATTATTTTTTGTTTTAAGGTTTTAATTCTTCTTTTCAAATTTTAATTTTAATTTAATAGGAATTCAAATGGTTTTATTTCTTAATTTATGTATCTAAAACATTGGTATGACAATTGTGAATGGAATATTATAGCCCATGTCTAGTAATTAATTGTTTAAGGGTTGCATACATATATATTGCATATTTCAAGAAGGTATTTCCACTCCACAATTTAAAAAGAATGCCTACTTGTGTTTCTAGAAAAACAGAAAAAACTGATTGTTAATTAAAGAATTTCTTTTTGTGTGATCTCTTCGTGTCCACATCATGTTGTATTAATGCAACTCTTAAATAGATAAAATGCAGAGAGGGAGAGAGCTTTTAGGGGATATATGTACAATATTTTTCCTCTTACATTTAGGAATAAAATAAACTCAAAGGGAAATAAAAAATTGGAACTATCCATGGTAAAAAATATGTTGTTTCAATTAGTATTTCTTTTTGAATATGCCTTACAATCTCAACACTTTTTTGTTGTTGTTATTTCTTAAAATTTTACAAAGAAAGAGCTAAATGAAATCAAAAGTTAAATAATGGACTATATTTTTCCATATTAAATAATATATGTTTTTGAACTTATTCCTAGGTTCAGGGATGAAGATAAGGGGGGTTGATAGGGCTCAAGCCCCTCCAATGTCAAGAAATAGTAAATATAAGAATTTGTAGTTTTAAATGAAAGAATATAAATAATTAACGTAGATGCTAATATATTAAAAGAAGGAAGACTTGAACTTGAAACCTCTTTTTTAAAATATGAACTTTATCCCTTGTAAAATAATATATATTTTTGAACCTAGTCCTAGGTTCAAGTCTTCCTTCTTTTAATATATATATATATATAGTAATCAACCCCTTCCAATGAGAGAGAAAAAGGAAAAGGAAAAATCAATCCAACTAAGCTAGGCCTGCATCCCAATTTTGTCAACGTTATTGGGATATTTTTTACACCGAGCTTAGTTATTTGATGGAAAGTTGGAAACATGTGTAGAAGGTTTTAAATTGTAATCCATCTTAGATCTCTTCTTTGCTTCCTTCATGCAATTTAAGTGAACTCGACCCTTCTTATATTTTAGTTTTTGGTAGACAAATCTAATTACCTTAATCATCAAAACTTTTCATTATCACCACTTATGCCTTTCTCACCCAATATATTTGTTTCCATACAACCACCTTAGAATCCCAATTCATTTCTTATCAATTTTATGGACATGTTTCTTCACCACCCAAGATTGCTATTGTATATAATAACTAGTTGAATTGTCAGCATATAGATCAACTTCTTGAACTTAATAATGCTAAATCTAGTGCTAAATATTGGACCATGAATTAGTTTTAGGGTTGAGTTTTTTAAAAATATGTGTACAAAAGTAGATACTAATATATATTGGTCAAACTTACATGCACCAAAAGGTGCAATAAATGACAGTTAAGTATATGGAAAATAGTGGTTGTCAAACCAATAACCCAAGAAAATTAAGTGGACGGTGCATCCTTTTGTTGAAAAAGAAGGAAAGCCAATTAAGAAGTAGTTGGAAAAATAAGTAGAAGGGGGCTTCTACTTCTATAAATATTACACCCCAATTGGTGCTTAGGATCAATCCATGTGAGAAAAAAAGAAAAGCTTAGAAAAAGGCTTTAGTGAAAGAAAATTGAAAGAAAAATTTTCAAGGTGTAATTGGGTTGTGTGTGTGTGTTTATAAATACTTTGTAAAATTTCCTTCTATTCATAAAAGATATGTAGCAGCCCAGAGATGTAAGAATAATTAGCCGAACTCCATTATCAATTTTATGTATCTTATTATTTCATATTTATTTTACTTTCTCACAAATCTAATTATAGAGGAATTTGCGTAATTTCTCAAAAACTGGCATCAGAGCCTTGGTTGAATTTTTTTGTCTGTTTTTTGGATAATTACTATTCATTTAAACAGTGAATATCATGAATAGTGAAATTTGGTCGGCGGCACCAATTTTTCCACAGAGGAGTTCTAATACACAGTGGTTCATAGGATTTATGATAAACAATCAAGAGAAAGTCAAATTTGAGTGGGAACAATAGCCGAAGACAAAGGAAAGGCGGAAATTAAGAAGTGTGATGGTATAGACTTTGTCTTTTGGAAAAAGAAAATATGAGATTATCTGTATCAACCTCTCTTAGGGAAGAAGCCAGAAGCTATGAAGGAAGAAGACTAGAATCTTCTGTTGGGTTTTGAAGAATGAATTATATTCATAAATGCAGCAGAAAAATAAAATTTTTAAAATCCGAAACAAAAGATCATCCTTGTGTCATTAAAAATAATTTATATAAATATGGAGATTAGAAATTATACCTTGTAATTATTGGGTTTTGAAGAATGAATCATATTCATAAACGCAGCGAAAAATAAATTTTTTTTTAAAACCCAAAACAAAAGATCATGCTTGTACCATTAAAACTAATTTATATAAATGTAAATGTTAAAAATTAAACCTTGTAATTTTTATTTGTTCTTCAAATCTTCACTTTGTTGGATTGTAGCAAACCACAACAATTCACACTAGGATCTCTCTAATGATAATCCACGTGAAGAATGAAGAAGAAACTGTTAAGAGAAATGGTTTGAACAAATTCAAAGTGCTAGCTTTGAAAGTGTTCTTGAGAGAATTTTTGTTGCCTTAAAAATATTTTTTTTTTACAAAAATATTTTCATGTCTACTTTATGCCATTTGATATCTTTTCTATTTGAATCAAATTCAAAAAATAATATGAAAAGTCAAAAATGGAGAAAATGGAAACTAATGAATAGTAATTGGCCTAATTATGGCCAAAAACAGCCGTTGGCACACGGATGGGAAGCTGCAGGGGCGCTGGGCCTGCTGCGGAGTGCTGTTGGGCAACCCAGCTGGCTCGCAAGGCTAGCCAGTAGCCTGCCTAACCGTATGGGCCTGTGACACTTCTGAACGATTTTTTTGTGCGATCTCATCGCGATCCATCCTAAAATAATTCTCTCATTTTTTGGATACTATCCAAGACCATTTTACTCATTCTCCATATCTTCAATGCATGTGACCCATTAGGTTCCCAGTTATGTTGGCCACTTAAATTAACAATTAATTTAAGCAGGTCATGAATGGTATCTAGCAACACATCATGACCCCCAATTGACCGGAAAGTCAGTAGTTTGACTACAAACCTTTCCATAGACAATTTCTGTGCAATTATTCCTTTCACCATTCTATAACCCACTTGGTTCAGAGTATGGACATTTGTCAACTCCCACTAGACTGAGTACATCATGTCTAGTCCAAGTAATGTTAGTTCTTTTCCTTGAGGCTCATTACTCTATTGGATATGTCATTAAAGACTATCTTTATGACATTTCTACTCGGGCCAGAGATTCCTGAGTAATGACCACGACAAGAGGCCATGGGTATACACTCCTTCTATCAAGAGTGGTGAATCCTTTGTTGCTTACCCAATTACCTTCGAATACCTCAAGCTGTATCCAATCACCACCCTATGAGCTACCTCTCTGAGGCAACAAGGAATAGTATCAAAATACAGAATCAATATTCAAGATATCCTTGAGTACCTCAAGTCTAAGGATACTTGCACCATTCCTATGATGCGACTATCATTGACATTTGAATAGATTATCCATATGATTGTGTCATAGTTGGTCATCCAATGTACTTAGCTACACTTAGCAAGCATCCACATGTTAACTCTAAACATCTCATGTTTATAGATTATGAGATCTACTACTCGATCCAATCAAGGAGTGTAACATGTGCTAGTTTGTCTGGATTAATAATGTCCCGTCTCATTAATACTATGACTATGGATAATTTTGATACTAACATAATTACACATGATAAGAATCTCAATATCATGATCTCATCATGATTTTCTTCATGCTATGTTATGTATCAAGGACTTCATTAATTGATTTAAGATCACTTATCAATTCATATATCAAATGAACATCAAATTAATGAAATAGCCTTTTATTAATCAAATAAATTTGTACAATAAGTGCTAAAGGTGATTTCCTTTAGAGCACTCCTCTAACAAGCTCCCACTTGCACTAAAGCCAATCGCCTTTGTATTTAATTCCATAGGCGAGTACATGAGAATCATATTTTTTTGGGGAAGTGGCTTAGTTAAAGGATCAGTAATATTCTGATCAGTGGGCACTCTTTCTATCTTTACATCATTCCTACCAATGATTTCTCTGATCAAATGGTATCTTCTGAGTACATGTTTAGATCTCCGATGAGACCGTGGCTCTTTTGCTTGCGCAATGGCTCCATTATTGTCACAATACAATTGTATTAGATCAATAATGCTGGGAACCACTCCAAGTTCTGTGATGAATTTTTTTATCCAAACTGCTTCCTTTGCTGCTTCACAAGCTGCAATGTACTCTGCTTCGGTTGTGGAATCAGCAGTCATTTCCTGTTTGGAATTCTTCCAACTAACTGCTCCACCATTTAGTGTGAATATATAACCTGATTGAGATTTTGAGTCATCCTTGTCAGATTGGAAGCTGGCATCGGTATACCCACTCACAGTAATATCTCCATCTCCATATACCAAGAATACATCCTTAGTTCTTGTTAAGTACTTAAGGATATTCTTGACAGCCACCCAATGACCCTCACCAGGGTCCGATTGGTATCTACTCGTGACACTTAGAGCATATGATACATCGCGTCTTGTACATATCAGAGCATACGTGATTGATCCTATAGCTGAAGCATATGGAATCAAACTCATGTGTGTCCTCTCATCTTGTGTCTTTGGACACAAAGAATTTGAGAGAGTAATCCCATGGGTCATGGGAATATATGTAACACCACATCTTATACATTTGTGTTCAACCTATCCCTGTATCAATTAATCATGCATAGCATGCTAGAAAGACAAAATACCCTGTTAACAATGGTAGTAAATTTTTTTTTTCATATCATATCCTGTAAAATCAACTAATGACTTTTCAAGTCAACATTAAACCCAAAACACGATATATGACATATATTAAAACATAAACTTTACACATAAGTATTTATGAGTTGATTTCGTTTATACATTTTTAAAACCCATTTCAAACTGACTGTACATATTCAACCATATAAATACAAAATGTAGATGACATATTTTTTATGCTTGTGTGGAATGCAATGAGAGAGAGAATGATGAGGCTCGGCCAGTGACCTGTGTTCCATGTCTTTTTACGCTACTCAAAATGAGCTATCACTTTTCTTTACCTGAAAAATGATGCAAATTGATGAGTTGCGGCTCAATGAGAATAACCATCAAATGAGCTCTAAAGTACCGAACAACTCATAATAATAAGACACAAATCCAATACATACCATGTATTCAATTTCATTCATCAATATCATATAATATCAATAAAGTTGAAACATATAATCATTACTCCTTATGTATGCAAATGCTTTGCTTGTTTCATTTTGTTGTGACTAAGTTAAACAGACATTGCCCCGGGTTTCCATGTGAACATTTGTCATGTGAACATTTGCATTTGCATTTGCTAGCTAGCTTGATCATTTGTTTCATTTGCACATTTGTTGGGCCATAGGCCTCTTCTTTTGCTTTACAATATCGATTAACTAGTCACAACGCCCTTTTAGTTCATATGCATATGCACTTGTATTTAATCATTCATCAACCATTGCATCTTTATCATATACAACATACATATATTCCATATATACCTCATATGTCACGCATATACCTTGCATATACCATGTATATATATAACATATGTCAAACATATACTTCAAATATACCACAAGTATACCATTTATATGTACCAAAATGTCATAAATTATCCATCATTACATTATCAAGGACCAATCATGACAATCATATGAATCACATAACAAGCAATTTCTATGTGCATCAACATCGGGTTGCAATGCAGTGCCTATTAATGAACCCTAAATAGCAAAATCAAGCTTAACACAAAAATAAATATTTACTCACCTATAATCACTCTTGGCTAATCTTGGTACTGCAATCTTTGGAGTGAAAGAGAGAAGAAATGGTGGCTAGAATTTGAGAGAAAATAGGTGGAAGAAATGATGCAAGGAAGAAGAAGAAGATGAGGATGGAAATGAATATGGTGGCTGCCTAATAAGTTAAAAGGCACCACCATTTGTTTCACCCGTCCACTTCCCCTTTTTTTTTCTTTTTCTGACTTTTTTTTTTATTTTTTTATTTTATTTTATTTTTTTCCTAATTATTCTTGTTATTATTACACAATTCAACACAATATGCAATTTAACCTTAATCTAGTCTTGCATACTTTAATTTGGTCACCTTATTTCATTTATTTTTAATACTTTTTATCCTCATTTAGATTACAAATACACATGTATGACTCGATACAATTACAATATACTAAGACACGTAGCTAGTGCGTGTCATGGACTTGTTCCTACGAAAATACGTATGAAATGTATGTGTTCAATTTAATTATATGCAAGATGCATATGTTCAAATGAAATGCATGTGGGAAGGTTGAGGATGTTACAATATATCCCCTATTGGACTGCTCCATGCTAAACCTCTTTAGTATCTTATCTATGTATGTAGATTGTGAAAGACCAAGCAATCTTTTAGATCTATCTCTATAGATCTTTATCCCTAAAATATAGACTGTTTCTCTAAGGTCTTTCATAAAGAAATTATTGGATAACCAAATTTTTACTGATTGTAAGGCTGAGACATCATTTCCCATTAACAATATGTCATCTACATATAACATAAGAAATATGATTGCACTCCCACTAACCTTCTTGTAAACACAAGGTTCATCCGGATTTTGTAAGAAACCAAACTGTTTGATTGTCTCATCAAACTGAATATTCCAACTCCTGGATGCTTGCTTTAATCATAAATGGATCTTTGAAGCTTACATACCTTTTTTCCATCTTTGGATATGAAACCTTCTGGTTGTGTCATGTACACATCCTCAGTCAGATTTCCATTAAGGAAAGCTGTTTTCACATCCATTTGCCATATCTCATAATCATAATGAGTAGCAATGGCTAGGAGTATCCTTATGGATTTAAGCATAGCTACTGGGCTAAAAGTTTCATCGTAGTCAATTCTTTGTCTTTGATGATAACTTTTAGCAACAAGTCTAGCTTTATAGGTAATCACATTACCATCCATGTTAGTTTTTTTTTTTTTGAAAACCCACTTGCACCCTATAGGCTTTATTCCTTCGGGTGGGTCAACCAAAGTCCATACTTGGTTTTCATACATGGAATCCATTTCTGACTTCATGGCTTTAATCCATTTGTCAGATTCTGAACTATTCAAAACCTCTTCATAGGTTGTAGGCTCATCATTTTCTATAAGCAATACGTCGTTTTGTTCACTAATGAGAAATCCATATCTCTCTGGAATAGTACGTATCCTACTTGACCTACGAATCTCTTGTGCTACAGAAGGTTGAGCTATTATGTCATCTGTATAAGTAACAAGCTCGGGTTCAGGCAGTTGATCAGTATCTGTTTGAGCATCTTGAACTTTCTCAAGTTCAATTTTGCTCCCACTATCTCCTTTTAGAAGGAATTCTCTCTCTAAAAAGATAGCATGTCTTGAAACAAAAACCTTTTATTCCAAAGGGTGATAAAATTGATATCCATATGATACTTTTGGATATCCCACAAACAGACATCAGTCAGACATAGCTTCTAGCTTATCTGACATTGTCCACTTCACATAAGCAGGACAACCCCAAATTCTCATGTAAGAAAATGTGGGCCTCTTGTTATACCATATCTCATATGGAGTAACATCAACTGACTTTGAAGGAACTCCATTTAATATATAAATGGCAGTCTTTAGTGCATAACCCTAAAAGGATTTAGGCAATTCCACAAAACTCATCATAGAACTTACCATGTCTAACAAGATTCGGTTTCTTCTTTCAGCCACACCATTGTGTTGTGCCGTGTAAGGTGGAGTCCATTGAGATAAAATCCCATTATCCCTAAGATAATCTAGAAACTTTTGGCTCAAGTATTCACCTCCTCGATCTGATTGAAGCGTTTTAATACTTTTGCCAAGTTGTTTCTCTACTTCATTTCTGAATTCTTTGAACTTTTCAAAAGCTTCAGATTTGTATCTCATAAGATACACGTATCCATATCGTGAGTAGTCATTGATAAAAGTAATGAAGTAGATGAAACCACCTCTAGCGTGTGTAGACATTGGACCACATATATCTGAATGTATTAAGTCTAAAAGTCCATTAGCACGTTCACCCTTTCCCTTAAAGGGTAATTTAGTCATCTTGCTGAGTAAACAAGATTCACATGTGTCATATGATTCATAATCAAATGACCCTGAACTACGATTTTTGTGTAGCTTAGCCATGCATTTCTCACTTATATGACCAAGACGACAATGCCATAAATAAGTTGATTTCAACATATCTTGTTTTTTCCTTTTATTATCATTGATGTTTAAAATTGGATTTCACATATCTAATATGTATATTCCATTGCATAATGTACCATTAGCATAAAGAATTCAATTCAACATAATAGAACAACAATTGTTACTAAAAGCTAAAAGGAAACCATCTTTATTTAGACTTGAAACAAAAATAATGTTTTTACTCAAAACAGGTACATAGTAGCAATTATCCAAATTTAATATAAGCCCACTAGGGAGGGTCAATACATATGTTTCTATAGCTAATGCAGCAACCCTTGCTCCATTTCCAATGTGTAAGTCTGACTCTCCCTTATTGAGCTATCTACTATTCCTTAGGCCTTGCATATCAGTGCATATGTGTGAGCCACAACCGGTATCTAATACCCATATATTATTATTGGAAATAGTATTAATTTCAATGAAAAAAATACCTGAAGTAGATGGGGCATCAGATGCCTTCTTCTTCAAGGACTCCAAGTAAGCCTTGCAGTTTCTCTTCCAATGGTCATCCTTGCCACAATGGAAACATATCCCTTTTAGAGCAAGCTCCTTGGCCTTCTTCTTGGCCATGCCTCCCTTAGGCTTCATGGACTTCTTCTTCTTCTTAAGGTTTTTCCTTTAAGAACTTGAATAGTCCACCAGCATCACAGCCTTACTGTCCTTCTTGACAGATGGCTCAGCTATTTTAAGCAATTTAATCAGCTCAGGAATAGTGGTAGAGATTTCGTTCATCCTATAGTTAAGCAAAAAATGTGAATAACTATCAGACAAACCAGTTAGAATTAAGTCAATACTTAATTCATAGTCCATCACAAATCCCAAGGTGGTCAACCTCTCAATATAGCCATTCATCTTCAATGCATATTGAACTGGAGATGTCCCCTCAACCATCTTAGTGCGGAAGAGCAACCTTGAAATTTCAAACCTTTCGAAACGTGTTTGCTCATCAAAAAGCTCTCGTAGATGGTATACTATGGAATTAACATCCATAGCCTCATGCTGCTTTTGCAACTCAGCTAACATAGTAGCAAGCATAATGCAGCTTGCCATCTTACTATCATCGAGATGCTTTTGATATGCCTTCTAAACATCTTTAGAAGCATTAGTAGTAGGGGGATTAGGGAGTGCCTCATCTAGGACATAGCCAATCTTTTTGGATTCGAGAACTATTCTCAGATTCTTTAGCCAATCTAAAAAATTGGGCCCAGACAACTTATTTGATTCCATTAGCGATCGCAAATTCACATTTGTCATGATGATGATTCTAGCAACCTATATGTAAAATAGATCATGTTAGAATGTACATAAAATGCATGTTTATTGGGTCTTTAATAAATCTCATTATGGCTCCCACTATGAACCCGAGAGAACTTATATGGAAGTTCTTCTAGTAGGTTGATATCCAATTAGCTAAGAATAACCTTGAGGCAACTCAACAAGCTATCCTTAGTTTGGTTGGTAGGTATCTAATTCATACCAATTGCATTATTCATGCAAATATCGAATCTTGTGCTATCAACTTATTGATGTGTGCAAATTCATTGGGCTATCGACTCTTGATATGTGTACATCTCATGTATACAAACCCAACTTCACCTCTAATACACATTAACCTTGGCGTAAATCCAACAAGTTAATAATATCAGTTAAGTCTAACCCATTAATCGTGAAATCTAATTTTAATATATTGAACATATTCTTATAGAGTGAGCTTGAGACAACTCAACAACCCTAACTCTAGAAGAACTCTGATTCTCCCCATATTAATGGAAGACGTAAGACTTAATTGTTTATTTAATAAGGGATTTCTTTGTTAAGTCTCATCAAGTTATTATTTCATACTTTTATATATCATACATTCATCACATTGATATATAAAGATAGTTACATTAACTATATGGCATGATTATGGACATCTAAAGTCAATCTCTTGAGCCAAACAGAATTAGACTAGGTCTTACCATGCATGAATTTACAACCCATAATAGATCAAATTCATATTTCTAAGTCTTCTTGTTTATGGTACCATCTCCTTTGCTTATTGCTTCTTTGTATCTTCATTCTATCCTAATCCTATGTAATCTAATTACATATTTCAAATTATAGAAAACCTCAATTTACATTTGAGGGGAGTAAGATGAGAAGAGAAATACATAAGAAAGAAAAAGAGGTAGGGACACGCATGCCCTATTTACCATAAAACAAAATAATTCCATGCATGCTCAATCACATTGGACCTAAGTCCATAATCATCCATCCAGCCTTTTCATACACCCCTAACATGAATTCTCTAATGCACAAAATAAAAATGACAATTTTGGATTTCAATTTGTAAATCGATTCAATACTTGAATCGAAATTGCCTATATGTGTTCTTTCGGTTAATTTAATTTTGTATGTCATTTTAAAGTGGAATTTAATATTTAATTAAATTAAATTAAATTCCATATTTCCAAAAATAATTCAAAATTAATTCTCCTTAAAATCAAAATATTATGATGTTAAAATTAAACAATATAATTTTAATATACATACCAATTTCTAGTCATACTAGAATTATAATTGCACAACTTAAATTAATTCAAAATTAATTCCCAAAAATTCTAAAAATTTCCAGAACATCAAATCATCATTCTAATTATCTTTAAGTCAGTTCAAGCTCATCAAAATAGTTTTAGCACAAGCCAAAATTACTAAGACAAACGAACCAACACACTTAGAATTTCAAAATGACTAATTCGATATCTAGAATTTTTAAAATTTCAAATCCTTGAAAAATAATTTTGGCATGCATCTAACATCAAAATAACATATTTCTAATCATATAAAAATTATTTTAAGGTGCTGGAAATAAAAAATACATACAAAAAAAATCAAACAAAACAGCCCCACCGGGTATGCTAAAACAGTTTCGTTTTTGTATTTGTTTGAAACATTAATTAAAATAATTTTTAATTAATTATTGGATACTTCCATAGGTATAAAGATATTCTAAATATGTCTAAATATTTTTTTCATAATTAAATTACAAGAAAAATATAACCAGCCCCATCAATTAAGCCAAGCAACAACACATGTTCATAAACAAGGCAATTTTAGGCATTTTTGAAATAAATCCGAAATTAATTATTTGAATCACATTCAAATCATTTTTCAATCAAAATAATCATTCGTAATCATCCCATGATCAGATTAAAGAAAGAAAAATGTGTAAATTATATTTTACAAATTAATTTCAATTTTTCAAAACCTATTGATCCAAAATCATAAAAAACATGCAATCTCATTGCACTTTCAATTACAATTAATTTTAATGGATACAAGGAGGCTCTAATACCAATATTGGGTTTTGAAGAATGAATCATATTCATAAACACAACAAAAAATAAAATTATTCAAAACTCAAAACAAAAGATCATACTTGTACCATGAAAACTAATTTAGATAAATGTAAATGTTAAAAATTATACTTTGTAATTTTTATTTGTTATTCAAATCTTTACTTTGTTGGGTTGTAGCAAACCACAACAATCCAAACTAGGATGTCTCTAATGATAATCCATGTGAAGAATGAAGAACAAACTATCAAGAGAAATGGTTTGAACAAATTCATAGTGCTAGCTCTGAAAGTGTTCTTGAGAGAATTTTTGTTGTGCCTTAAAAATATATTTTTTTCACAAAAATATTTTAATGTCTATTTTCTACCATTTAATGTCTTTTCTATTTGAATCAAATTCAAAAATAAGATGATAAGTAAAAAATGGAGAAAATGGAAACTAATGAATAGTAATTAGCCATAATTGGCCTAATTATGGCCAAAAACAGCCAGCAGCCTACATAGCCCACGCGGGCCCGTACGGACCCGTGACACTCCCGAACTATTTTTTTGTGCGATCTCATCGCGATCCATCCCAAAATAATTCTCTCATATTTTGGATCATATCCAAGACCATTTTACTCGTTCTCCATATCTTCAATGCTTGTGACCCATTAGGTTCCTGATTATGTTGGCCACTTAAATTAACAATTAATTTAAGTAGGTCATAAGCGGTATCTAGCAACACATCATGACCCCCAATTAACTGGAAAAGTCAGTAGTTTGACCACGAACCTTTCCATAGACAATTTCTGTGCAATTATTCCCTTCAACATTCTATACCCCATTTGGTTTAGAGTATGGACATGTGTTGACTCCCACTAGACTGACTACGTCACGTCTAGTCCAAGTAATGTTAGTTCTTGTCCTTAAGGCTCATTACTCTATTAGATATGTCATTGAAGACTATCTTTATGACATTTCTAGTCCGGCTAGAAAAGGGTTAATTTACTAAGCATACCAAAATTATTCAAATAATATCAAAACTATTTACGTCATGCAAAAATATACAATTCATCAATTTCAATATTTCATTCATTAAACATGCTTGAAATTGTTTAACAATACAAGATACACAATTTAAAATATCAATTTAATAATTTACATTTTTTCTATTATTTATTTGATAGACCACGAAATCTTAGACCAAAACTAAATACTAGATATAGGGTTTCTGCTCTCCGGAAGAATATTCGATGCCTACTTAATTATTTTATAACTCGGCATTTAATGCCTACATTTTCAACAATAACTCAGACATTTTTGGTGCCTTCATAATTTCAAACTTAACACTATTTCTTAGTGCCTACATAATTTCAACTCAGCACTATTTCTTAGCACCTATGTAAATTAAATCTCAGTACTATTTTCTAGTGCCTACATTTCTGCCCTTTTATTAGTACGCCAACTTATCCTAATTTATAGTTCTCGACTAGATGTTATAGGGCTTAATAATATTTGTTACCTTTATTATTATTTACATAAATTATGTATATAACACTAATATAATTTCACATAAATGCATTAATCTCCATTAAATATTTTATAACATCATACTTTCTCATTTAATTATTATGACTATAAGAAAAGTCAAATAATATATTTTTCCATCACAAACTTCCACCATCAACACATACATACAAACTGCCCTATTATGGACAGCATTTCTGCCTCATATTTTCTTGCATTTTGCATCTATTTTTAGATGGAATTTGGACAAGTGATCAACTAAAAAACTGTAGGTACATGTCTTATCTTTAACTTCCAACTAGAAGACATTAAAACAAAAATTTTAGCAAAAGTTATGAATTTTGTTTCTAAGATATGTTTATTCCATTTTGCCTAGTATTTTATTGGAAATATTTTGAGTTTGGAATTTGAGTCTATTTTCCACCTAATTACAGACATATTCAGGTCTAATGGTCTAAATTAAAGTTGAAGCCCTATGTCTTAAATTTCCAACCCAACAAAAAACACTCAAAAATAATTTCCAGAACTTAAGTTATGTCAAGAAAAGTAGACACTATTTATAAGACCAATTTTCCAGCACTTCAATTAATTCATACACTTTCCATCTTCATGCATCAACCACATATTCAAATTTTTATTTCCACATTCATGACATCATTTAATTAAAATATCAAGAGTTACATACACAACTACACATAATAGCACAAAATAAAAAATCACATTTTCCATATTGAATTGTTTCCAAATGTACATACCTCACAAAATCTACTTCTCTTCACTTTTCTCTTCTTATTAGTTAGCTTTGTCCTTGCCCTTACTTCTTCTTTGATTATGGTTCAAAGATTCTTCACCTTCTTGGCCTAACAACAAATTTCACACTAATCAAGCACTAATCACACTATCCACTCTTAATCACCATTAACATAATAATCACCCCATATTACCAACTTTAATGACAACTAACCCCAAAATCAAAGAAAAGAAAAGAAGAAAAGTGAGAAGATGGAAGATCTAACCTCACCTTTGTAGATCTTGAAAATGACTAAAAACCTTCCTTCTCTTTTTCTCTTCCTTTCTTCTTTCCTCTCCTTTAGTTTGCTTATTTTGCTTCACTTCCTTGTTGATCTTGTCTTAAACCAACTTTTTCCATCTAATCTTAGTTTGATTGAAGAAAAAAATAGAAGAACAATGGGGGGAAACAGGTCATGACAAAAGAGAAGAAAAAGGGAGAGAATTTGGTTTGATTAAGATGAGGAAGAAGAAGAATAAAGGCAAAAAGGTGAAAGTTGACTTTTATAGTTGGATTAAGTGGGTGGTTAGGATTAATTAGATAATCTTGTTCCTCATTTGTCCATTAATTTAAATCACTCTTACTTTATTTCATTCCAAAGAATATTCCTTTACTTAGATAAAGAATATTCTATTTTTATGCCTTCTTAAAATATTTGTGCCAAAAACATTGCAATTTCCAATTTCGTTAAGGGAAAAATTATTTTTTTCCAAATTTTAATTCCGAACTTCAAAATTCTCAATTAATAATATCCAAAATATTTTTTTCATATTTTATTATCATTTTAATTTTTTCTTTCATGTCCAAATTTAGACCCCAATCGGTTTGGCAAGCCGAATTTCAGTCAACCACAACCACGTCCTAAATTATCAGGCATTACACAGAGAGATTCCTATAGTATGTGAATATCAAGATATCTTCCCTGAGGACTTGCGAAGGTTACCACCTATCAGGGAGATAGAGTTGGTCATAGATGTTTTGCCAGACATAGCCCCAATATCGATTACTCCCTACTGAATGGCACATGCAGAACTAAAGGAATTAAAAGTACAATTGCAAGAGTTGCTAGAAAAAGGGTTTATTAGACCCAATGTCTCACCTTGGGGGTGCTCTAGTTCTATTTGTGAAAAAGAAAGATGACACCTTACAATTGTGTTTGATTATTGTCACTTGAACAAGATGACAATTAAAAATAGATATCCATTGCCGAAGGGATTAGAGTTGACTCTAGCAAGGTAGAGGTGATCCTCAACTAGAAACTGCCTCAGAATGTGACAGAGGTGAGAAGTTTTCTTGGTTTGGCTAGTTATTATTAGAGGTTCATGAAAGGATTTTCAATGATAGCCTCACCAATAAGAAAATTGCTTTGAAAGGAAACCTAATTTGAGTGGACAAACCGATGTCAGACTAGTTTTGAAAAGTTGAAAAAAATTTTGACAGAGGCACTAGTGTTGACATAGCCTACTACAAAAAAATATTATATAGAGTACAATCATGCTTCCCTTAATGGTTTGGGTTGTATGTTAATGCAAGAAGGCAAAGTGATCACGTATGCTTCTAGACAACTAAAGCCTCATGAGAGAAATTATCCAACACATGATCTTGAACTAGCAACAATTATATTTGTATTGAAAATATGGTACATGTATGGCGAGAAATGTTATATCAATACATACCATAAAAAGTCTGAAATATTTGCCTTCGCAATAGGAACTCGATTTGAGATAAAAGCGATGGCTAAAATTGATCAAAGACTACAATTGTATTATTGATTTTCAGTCGGGTAAGGCCAATGTGGTAGTTGATGCTCTGAGTAGAAAAACTCTAGCAGGTAAACGTTAGAACTTAAATTTATTATGGAACAAGACTAAATAACAAAAAAATGAAATAATAAGTAATTTATATATATTATTTTGGCAGAATTGTAGATTCAACCCACATTGATTCAACAAGTAAAGGACAATTAGAAGCAGGACACGAAATTAGAGAAAATTTTTGAAATGGTGAAAAATGGTGAAAAACCAGAATTTACTATTGAAGCATGTGGGAGTTTAAGGCATAAGGGCAAGTTATGAGAGTTTAAGGTATAACATAATTGAAACAATATATTTTGAAAGAGGCTCATAATGTTATTTATGAAATGCAACCGGGAAGCAAGAAAATGTATCATGACTTGAAGGCATATTACTAGTGGCCAGGGATGAAAAGAGATATCACAAAGTATACTACTAGATGTATAACTTGTCAACAAGTGAAGGCTCAGTATCAAGTACCAAGTGGATTATTGGAGTTAATTTCAATTTCGGAGTGGAAATGGGAAAGAGTTATAATGGATTTTGTTTCTAGTTTGCCTTTGACACAAAAGAGGCATGATGCAGTATGGGTAGTGGTGGACTGACGCACCAAATCAGCTCATTTTCTACTGATCAGGATGGATTATCCACTTAACTGTTTGGCAGAGATCTATGTTAGTGAGATAAATTGTTTACATGGTGTACCAGTTTCAATCATTTCAGATCGAGACCCGAGGTTCAGTTCACAATTCTGGAAAACTTTGCATCAAGCCATGGGTACTCGACTTAATTTCAGCATAACTTTCCACCCACAAATAGATGAACAATCAGAAAGGGTCATACAAATATTGGAAGATATGTTAAGAAGTTGTGCGATGGAATTTGAAGGCAGTTAGGACAAACAACTTCCATTGATAGAATTTGCCTACAATAATAGTCACCAAGCCAGTATCGGTAGGGCACCATATGAAGCCTTGTATAGGAGGAAATATAGAACATCTATATATTGGACTGAGCTTAGTGATAAGAAAGTAGAGGATACAAAGTTAGTGCAGCAGACAGAGAAAAAAGTGATCCAACCCTTTAATCGTGAAATATAATTTTAATGGGTTGAACATATTCTTATCAAACAAGCTTGAGGCAACTCAACAACTCTAACTCAAGAAAAACTTTGGTTCTCTACACATTAATGGAAGGTGTAAGACTTAATTGTTTATTTAGCAAGGGATTTCTTTGTTAAGTCTCATCATGTTATTATATAGAGAGACAATGACACACATGCCCTATTTACCATAAAACAAAACAATATCATGTATGCTCAATCACATTGAGCCTAAGACCATAATCATCCATCTTGTCTTTTCATATACCCCTAACAAGCATTGTCTAATGCATAAAATAAAATAAAAAAATTATGATTTTGGATTTGAATTTGAAAATCAATTCAACACTTGAACTGAAATTACCTACTTTTGTTGTTTCAGTTAATTTTATTTTATTTCAATATGTAATTCAATATTTGATCAAATTAAATTAAATTTCATATTTTTAAAGTTAATTCAAAATTAATTCACCTTAATATATAATTATTAGGATGTTAAAATTAAACAATTTAATTTTAATATACATATTAATTTCTAGTCATACTAGAATTACCATTGCCTAACTTAAATTAATTCAATATTAATTTCAAAAACTTCCAAAATTTTTCAAAACCTCAAATCATCATTCTAAGCAGCTTTATGTTAGCTCAATTTTATCAAAATATTTTTAGCACAAGCCAAAATTACTAAGATAAACGAACCAACACTCCTAGACGCTCAAAACGACTCATTCGATATCTAGAATTTTTTTAAATTTTAAATTCAAGAAAAATAAATTTTTTTATGTATCGAACATCAAAGTAATATATTTTTAATCACATAAAATTATTTAAAGGTGCTAAAATAAAATTATCACATACAAAAAACAAACAAAACAGTCCTGTCGGGTATACCAAAACAATGCTCTTTTTTTGTTTGTTTGAAAAATTCATTAAAATAATTTTGAATTAATTATTGGACACTTTCAGAGGCTTAAAAATATTCTTAATATGTATAAATAATTTTTCCACAATCAAATAACAATAAAAATATGAACAACTCCATCAATTAAACTAAACAACTTATGTTCCTAAACAATGCAATTTTCAGTATTTTTGAAATAAATCTAAAATTAATTATTTAAATCACATTCAAACATTTTTCAATCAAAATAATCATCCTTATTTACCCATGATCATATCAAAGAAACAAAAATATGTAAAATAAATTTTACAAATTAATTTCAAATTTTCAAACCTATTGATCCAAAATCATCAAAATCGTGCAATCTCATTGCACTTTCAATTAAAATTAATTTTAATGGACAAAACATGGCTCTAATACCACTGAAGGGTTTGAAGATGAATCTAATTGATAAATGCAATGGAAAATTAAAATGTTTAAAACCCGAAACAAGAATATTGTTTGTTCCATTAAAACAAATTCATCAAAGCATAAAAATTAGAAATTATATCTTGTAATTTCTTGATTTGTTCTTCAAATTTTCACCTTGTTGCGTTGTAACAAATCACATTAGAATGTCTCTAATATTAACCCATGCGAAAATGTGAGAAGAAACTACAAGAGATATGGTTGAACACACTTCAAAGTGCTAGAAATGGTGTATGCTCTATTTTAAGAGAATATAAAAAATAACTATTATTTTTCATTTTTCATTTTTGTCGATTTTTGTAAACAATATTATGACTTTTGAACTCTTAAAAAATGTTTTTAGCCAAACATTGGTCAAGGTACAAAGTGCATATAACAAAGAGAGGTAATTGGGGGATTTTGCCTTAATTGGCCTTAATTGGCTAATTAAGGCCAATTAGGCTAGTTGTTGGCTGCTGATCAACTAGTTTGCTAGGCAAGCCAGTAGTCCATGCGAACCCGTGACCCTCCTCCCGAGTAATTGTTTCCTATGATTTTTTCGCGATTTGACCCAAAATAATTCTCTCATATTTTTGGATGCTATCCAAGACCATTTTATTCATTCTTCACATCTTCAATGCATGTGACACATTAGGTTCCCGGTTATATTGGCCACTTAAAATAACAATTAATTTAAGCAAGTCATGAGCAGTATCTAGCAACACATCATGACCCCCAATTGATCAAAAAGTCAATGGTTTGGCTACGAACCTTTCCATAGATAATATCCATGTAGTTAATCCTTTCACCATTCTATACCCCACTTGGTTCAGAATATGGATATGTGTCAACTCCTATTAGACTAACTGCATCCCATCAAGCCCAAGTAATGTTAGTTCTTATCCTGAGGCTCATTACTCTATTAGACATATCAATGAAGACTATCTTCATGACATTTCCACTATAGCTAGAGATTCCCAAGCAATGACCACAACAAGAGGCCATAGGTATACACTCCTTCTATCAGGAGTGGTAAATATTTTATTGGTTATCCAATTACCTTCGAATACCTCAAGTTGTACAAATTACCACCATACGAACAACTTACCTAAGGCAATAAGGAATAATATTAAAGTACATAATCAATATCCAAGATATCCTTGAGTACCTCAAGTCTAAGGATACTTGCACCATTGCTATGATGAGACTATCACTGATATTTGAATAGATTATTTATATGATTGTCTCATAGCAGATCATCCAATGTACTTAGCTACACTTAGCAAACATCCATATGTTAATTCTAAACATCTCATATTTATAGATTATGAGATCAACTGCTTAATCACATCAAGGAGTATAACATGTGCTAGTCTATCTAAATTAACAATGTCTCGTCTCATTAATCTTATGACTAGGGATAATTTAGATACTAATATAATTACACATGGTAAGAATCTCAATGTCATGATCTTATCATGATTTTCTTCATTCAATGTTATGTATCAAAGACTTCATTAATTGATTTAAGATCACTATCAATTCATATATCAAATAAATATCAAATTAATGAAAATTTCTTTTATTAATCAAATAAAGTTTTACAATAAGTGCTAAAGGTGATTGCCTTTAAAGCAATTCTCTAACAAAGAGAATATAGGATTTATAAAGTTTTTATGAAACAAGGTTTTTATGATGGTTTTATGTGTGTTTGGACTTCAAAGTGACAAAGATTAAGCTTAAAGGAGCAAAGGAAAAGAAAATGAATCATAGAGAAAGTAAAGGAAAATAAGAAGAGGTTTTTGCATAATTTAAGGCAATAACATATTTCCTAATACAAATTTCATGACTTGTATGCTTAACATGTTAAATAATAATTGGAATGCATTTAATCATGAAATATTGCATGAAACCTATCTAATTATATAAAAAGAATGGTATGGAATGCATGATTGTGTTTATGATCATATGTTAAGAATTGAACTTGATATAAGTATGAGGATGTTATTAAAAATAGTGAGTGCGATGTTGGTAACTTAAGAACGCATGTTAGTAGTGTTTAATTGGCTTGAAGAAGCCTGAAGTGAAGAATGGAAGTGAAGGTGTAGGCTTTCTGCAGTTAGTCACATATGTTCATCATGTACAAGATACAGTTTCATCGTTTTGAAGTTCCTTGTTTAAAAATTATAGGTTCATCGTTTATAAATTACAAATTTATCATTTTAAACTTATCAGTTCGTTTAGATGCTACAGGTTCATTATTTACAACTTACAACTTGAAAGTTCATAGTTTTGAACATACAAATTTATAGGCTACAGGTTCATCTTATTCCATCATTGTTTCTCTCTCTAAAAAAAATTTAAAATATACATAATTTTGTATCTCAGTGAAGAAGAAAAAGAATAATAATAATACACTGAAAAAAGAATAATACGATAAATACAATAACAAAATAGTGTCATACATATTAATGACACACGAAACATCATACACTTGGATCTATTACATAATTTATAAATAAGATCCATAATATCAAAAGGATCATGTAACACCCATCCATACGTTAGGATAAACCTCACTCATACAGACGGATACCACATGACTAGAATTACATATACCTGTCTGAATTAAAAACTTTACTAACATATACTAACAAGATCACAATATCATAAACAGTCTTATATTAGAACATAAATCTTTCTAGCTGTATCTGAAACAAATCCACAAGCATATAAAACTCCATCTTGGGCATAATCGCCCTTATTACAAAATCCATACTTATTAAATAATAAAAGATGCAATTACATAACCTTATTAAAAATACGTGCAATACATGTCTATCCCATGATATGCAGAAAATAATGAAACTGAATGAGATAAATGAAATAATGAAACAGACCAATACATGTCAACTTTAATTGCTCTGACTGGCTTGATCTTCTCTTCTAGCCAACTCAACAGTCTACTGGCTCTAAACCTACGTACAGGATAACCCATACACTAAACTACTAAAAATTTAGTAGTACATATAAACATTTAAATTCTAGCATACATTCACATAGTTATGCAACATATCATACTCATAAACATACGTGGGGTCTTGACCATTTTCACATACATAGATTATCATATGATAGTTCATTCATACTTAATTGAATTGCATCGATTATTTTCATGGCATACATAGCACAAACTAAATATGTCATCATAGTCAAACTCCATTTGTTCATAACATTCATACATTATTATAATCATAGTATTTTTCATCATATGTTACAATTATACAATCTCTGACATTTCTTAGCCACTATCATTTATCATTTTTCTTCATCCAATACTCTAGACTCGGGCTATTCGAATGCGGATTGTGAAATAGGAGCGCTCTTACTAGAGTTTAAGCCACCATGACGAGTCAATAATATATACATGCATATGAGTACAATGACACTCTTACCTGAGCTTAAGTCACCTTATCCTTAAGTAATCAAGAGCACTCTTACCTGAGCTTAAGCCACCCTGACTACAACATAATAATATACTACGGTACTATAACCCACCCTCAATGGCATGCCACCTTTCCTAGCTAGTCCTCGAATAGCGAATGAGCTTAATTATCATATTCCACAAATCAGTTATTAATTTTGGTTCATTCATAGCTTCACACAATCATCACAAAATACTTTGTAGTATAAAGAACCTAGTGTATTCTCATATTCCATAATTCCATATTGTCATTACATAACATTTTGTGATGTAATGCATCGAGTGAATATTCAAAATCCATAATAATGTTATCATACTGTTTATAATCTCATTGCATCATACCAAATATGTGTGCCTACCATACTTGCATTAATCCATCATAGAAACAATTAATCAAATTATGGAAACAAGACATTCACGGGCGTGAAGCCTTCTGTCACAGGTTGTCTACTTGTGACACAGCCGTAACCGACCTTGTAATCATTCATGGGCATGAACATTAGTTCATGTGTGTGATAAAACCTTCACGGATGTGACACATTATACAGTAACAAAATTCCACTACTGTTTTCAACCCATTTAGCATACATCATGCATTTAACTAATAACCAAAGTTAGCCACATCCTATCAACACTCTTCAATTTCCAACAACTAAATACAATTAAAAAAACATACATTTTATCATACTTCATCAATCAAATTCAGCTCAATGCTTTTAATATCATTGAAATATCATATTTCATACTTAATTATCATTACATCAATCTCATTATGCAAATCCAGAATATTCCCATTCTTTTATGCAATTTTCAGCAACTATAATATCCACATTTATCATCAAACATCATACCAGCAAATGTCATTCACATCTCAAATACAAATAGAATGAATAAAGATGTGTATATGTACAAATCTTATAAATGGAGTCTTAAGACATGACACTCTCGTGTCTACTGCCTTTGGTGGACTTCTCCACCCTCTGTTTCAACCCTTAACACGAGATCAGAAGCTATATTAATATACTAATACAATAATTATCTCATTAGTGACATAAACTAACAAAACCTTAACTTTTCATTTATGTTAACCCTATATTTATTATTCTCTCATTAAACTGAATTAAAAACCAATCCTAGAATGAAAGCGAATGTGATACCTTACCTCTTTTGTGCGAAAACAAATTGATATTAAAGTTCAGAATGTGTTCTAGTTCTTCTATATTCCAATATTGATAACTATGGTGAAAACTCTCTCTTTCAATCCGTTCTTACTCTCTTTATGGTGGGAAATTCGTGTTTAAACAACTTGAATTGAAAGGGAATGAAGGAAAACTTGTCTCTAGATTGTAGAGGGTCGACGACTAGGTTTTGGAATTGTGTTTCATAAGTTTTCTACCCAAAATACAAAACTGCCATGTAAAATCTATAAGTCTTTATGAGTGTGAACTATAGTGTCATGACCATAAAGATCTTCAGCTTCAGAAACTAAATATTTACGATAAATAAGAAGAAGAAAAATACACAGCAAAAGAAAAATACGATAAATACAATGAAGAAGAAAACAATATTGTATCAATTCATGACATACGAAATATCATTTACCCAGATCTATGATATAATTTGCATCCAACATGGAACTCATCCATATACTTATAAATAATAAACGTAATTAAACAGTGATAAAAACCTTTTGTTCCTCACAAGATAATCATATTCAAGAGGACTATATTTTAAATTATTCTTTCATACCTTTTGATATACATTATCCTTTTAAAGAGTCAAGTGTAGAGCATATTTATATGAAATTTGGAGGATTTATAAAGCATAAAAAGTATTGAATTTATAAGAAAGAGAAAAATTTAGAAATCATGCATTTTATCAATAACACCTTTTTTACTACGAGGCATCTCATTCACAATATGTTTCACATGTTATGTGTTGTTATTGTAATAAATCTAGATATATTGCTAAATATTATTCTTTTTTAAAATAAAAAGGTAAAACAAGTGTGGGAAAAAAGGGAAAATACCTCCCTGATACTAACTAAGATTTGATTCTAAAATTGGGGATCAAAAATAATTTTCTTATTTTGTAAGTGTGTCTCAAGAGTAGCTCAAGTGAAAGCAAATAGTATCTTGATAGCGACTGCTCTTGGCACATAACATGGAACAAATCATTATTTAATAATCCAACCATGATGGGTGTTGGACAAGTTATGTTTGGAGACAAAAATAAAGGCAAAATTATTAACATAGATTCTATTAGTAAAAATTCATGTCTACAGAATGTCTCACTAGTAGAATGGTTGAAGTACAACTTGTTGAGTATAAATCAGTTGTGTGATAAGAATATAAGAGTAAATTTTGAAGCAGAAATGTGCATTTTAAAAGACTCAAGGACTAAAAAAGTGATTTTGACATCATATAGAAATGGAAATGTCTACATCGTAGATCTGCAAGACATTAGAATAGACAATTATACATATTTAATCTTCAAGAAAGATGAGAGCAAGCTATGACATTGAAGGTTAGGATATGCAATGTCACATTTGCTAATTTAGGCCCGAAGTCGAATGTGTTGCGAAATCGTCGTTTCAGACCGATCGAAATCTAAATTCGGAATTTGAAGAAAAGACATAAAATAATGAAAAAATAATTTATGGAAGAGTTTTATGTAATGTTTAATGTGTAGAAAAATGATAGAATATGATAAAGGGCTTAGAATATGATAAAGAGCTTAATTGTAAAAGATAAAAAGTTTTAGGGTAAAAGTGCAAAATTAAAGGACTAAAATATAGATTTTCCAATTAAATAAAAATTGGGCACATTTTTACCCTTAGGAGGTTGCCACAATGAGAGAATAAATATCCCACCAAGCTTATGAAATTAACATGGTAATTAGAGATACAATCAAGTCTAAAGTCAAAAGGTGCAACCCATTATCTAGAATTATCTCCATAATTCCTTATTTCTTCTTCTTTCATCATTTTATTTTCAATTTTCTACCAAACAAATAGTCTTATCAATTCTTCTTGTAACACCCCTTTATATAACTAGGAATCTCTCCAATTATATAAAAGAATATTACAATGCATGAGTTAAAATATTCTCAATTTAAAATTTTATTTTACACCATAATCATAATGACTTAAGTAAAAACATAATAAAAAAAGATAATACTCATAATAAATTTTCAAATAAAAAAAGTTGGAAACTAACATTTGTCCAAGAGTTTACAGAATAATATGACTAGTTACAAAATTATAAGTTCTTTTAAAATCTCAAAAACATGTACACATGAGACTAATCTCATCCCAGAAACAAAAGAATAAACTGCGGTGTATCACCAATCCTAATAGGTTTGTTCTTTGCATTTCCTTGGGCTTTTTCTCTTACCATATGCTAAGCAAACCTTGCTTAGTAGTATATAATAACATGTAAAATATATTATAATGTGAATGTATGATTAAAGATACACATACCAAATTAATCTGTGCAAGAACATGTGATTCTCATTACATACTTTATACCTTGCCTTGTTACATAGTTAATGCGACCAATATAAAATAGTCTCAATCTTTTTTGTAATACTTATCTCACAATTATAGCATAATAGTCATGTACAAACATACTGTTGCCCAGAAAATGAACCAAAAAGGGGTTTAAATTGGTTAGGAAATAAAACGTTGCTTAACTTTAAAGTGTGTAATAAAATTAAATAGAGTAAGGAAGGAGAGTTATCACACACAAGATTTATAGAGGTTTGGGTATTAACAAACCCTACTCCTCTCTCCAATTTCAATTGGGTGTTTCACTAACACACTAAGTGTTACAATAAAGTTTTTCAATCTCACTCCCAACTATGGTGTTTCTCTCATTGGCTAACACCTAACCCAGAAATTTCCTTGTGTTTTTCAATGGCTCACACAAAAAACCAAATCCTTGTATTTTAAGGCTCACACAATAAACCCTTACAAGCGTTTCACTCTTAACCCCAAATACCCAAACTCACTTTTGAGTAATTGGTTACAATGAAAACACTCAACAACCTACAACGCTTTGAAATAATGAGCAATTAAGTTTTCATAAAAATAGAGGTTTCTTGAAAAAAATAATTATTACACAAGGCTACAACAAGATTAATTATTCAAAGTAATTGTTGTTCATCTTTTGAGATTCATAAATGGCTTGCATTTATACTCCCTCTATGAATTATAACCGTTTAGGTGCATTTAATACAAAAATAGCCATTGAACCAACTCTTAATTTCGCCCCTAACATGTTTCTCTACACGGGCATGAAAATGTGTGTCACAGTCGTGAAATTTCTTCCAAGCCATGGATCAAGTGGTGACTCTGGCCGTGAAGCTCTCAGGAAGAATTGGAAGTACTTGATCATGGGCGTGACTAATAATTTCATGGGCGTGAATATTCTTCCAAGCCGTGGTTCAAGTGGTGACTCTGGTTGTGAAGCTCTCTGGAAGAATTTGACATGTTTGGTCACGGGCGTGACTATCTTTCACAGGCGTGAATCTTGATCATTCACGATTGATTTGACATAAGTGGTCACAGGCGAGACTTAGCTATTTCTTTTGATTTTGATCTTCAAAAGTTATTTTTCAATCTTGTATTATGTTCTAATCAAGATATATCCCGTTTAACACACTTAGAACACAAATATTGTTAAATACATTATTGCTATTTTATTTGTTAACATCAAAATGATGAAAATACCTCTCAAGGTTCAACAATCTCCCCCTTTTTGATGGTGACAAATAATCTAGTAATATGTGCTTTTGAGAAGTCTCCCCCTTAAAAGGTGTTTAAAATAAAATAATATAGTGCAAGATTTGAAAGATGTATAACAAAATTATTTGAGAACTATTTAGGTATATGCAAGGTATATTCTATGTATATTTCATCACTTAACACATATATAACAAGTATATTCAAGGTATGTGTGAGATATATGTTAAGTATATCTTTTATATCAATCTTGCAAAGTATATGTGAGGTTGATGTGAGATATATGTTATGCATATTATTAGTTAAAGAAAGGTTCACATATTCCACACATTGCATAATAATAACATATATTGCTAACCACACATTTGCATATTATAATAAAAAGTGAAATGATAATACGATGATTGTATTAAAATTAAAAGGAGAAGGATTACAAAGATTCAAAAAACATAAAATAAAGTCTTATAACATTAAAAATAAATATACTTCATGAAAACTAGGACTCTAATTAGACTTCAAGCCTGATAGACCATCCCTAAGGTGTGCTACCTCCACCTCGAGGTTTTTCGTACAAGACTCCATGAAGTCTTTGAGGTTTTCCAATCTCTCATCGATGGAAGCCTGCATCATGTCAAGGCGATGTGCTGTAAGATAAGTAACTTGTTGCGCTAAGCTGGATGTGGTAGAATCTGATGCCTGCCAACATCTTCTGCTGCTGTTGGTGTCGATGTTTCGTCATGGGCTCACTTTCGTTGTTGGATACCCTGGAGGCCAGCTTTGAAAGCATCAGTTTCATGGTCTTCCCAATCAATTTCACTAGTTGGTATGGTGAAATGGTAGTACACAAACAACTGCTCCCATTTTTATGAAGGACTCTACATCTAGTTGGTCTCATGGATAAGCTGGAATAAGAGTGTAATTTTACTCATCAAGATTCAGATACCCTAGCTCAATGGAAAGAGGAGTTACATACCCGCTAATCAAAATATCTCCCGATGGCTTCATTGCAATGGAAAAGAGATGATTTGCAAACCATCGAGACAAAGCTATGGATAGTCCTCTTTGTGTCATTTCTAATAAAAAGAGCTCTGATTTTCTGATTGCCCCGTTGCTATCTCCTCTAGCAAATATACTATTGGTGAGAAATCTATGTAAATACTTATGCACAGGGGATCGAAGGTGTGTGATTTTAGTCTTCTTCACATCCCAGCTACATTCCAAACTAAAATTTTCCCAAGCTGGATTGGCATAGAATTCGACTTCACTCTCGTTGAGAATGCCATTTGAAGGGAGCTTGAAAATATTGCCAAACTCTGCTGCACTGAGAGTGTTGGGATGCTTACAGAGCTGGAATTTTACAGTGCCAGTGGGAGAGACTTGCAACCTGCTAAGGAACTCGAGAGTTGGTTCCTTTAGCGTTGGCCGATAAATGTCCACGAACTCTTTGAGATGACAAGCTTGTCAATCATGCTTGTCTCAAGATCAAAAGTCTTGACAGAATTCCACTAGAAGGATCGAGATGAGAGTAGGGGTCTTTTCTTGAGAACAGCACATCACATATGACAATGCGCTGGAATGAAGTTGAGAAGATAATCGGTGTGGCGTCTTGGAGCATATGATTTCTTCCTTGTGCCTTTAGATGAACCGGATTCCATTTTGATAAACTTGGAACAAGGATTTGAGATGAAATTTTTGGACCGAAAAATTTAAAAACCTAGAAAAGTTGTGATTCTTCAAGAAGAAAGATATTTGAAAGGGTTTTATAGATGGAAATGAATATGAGGAGGCCGAAATTTGTGAGAAATTTTGAATAAGAGTGTAAATTTGTAGAGTCGAAGATGAAAAAACTGCAAAAATTTTGTTTTATAGTCGATAGATTTATGGTCGTGAATACTCTATCATGGGCATGAATAATCGTTGTCACGGTTTATTGAAGAGGCACTCTAGCTGTGAAAAAGAAGATTAATCAAGTCACGATTGTGACATTAAACAGTCACAATAGTGAATTAGGTTTTTCACGGGGGTGACAAAACTAGTCACAGGCGTGAAGCATGAGGCAAGACGTGAAACAAAACGTGAACGGTTTTGTAACTATTTACTATCTATGTTCATGATTGTGAAGATGTGTCACGGGCATTAATCTAGAATTTTCACGGCCACTAGCCATGGGCGTGAAGAGTAAGCTTCACTACTTTTAATTGTGAAGCAAGTCATGAAGCAAAGTGTGAAAGCTACTAGAGCTTTTTGCTATTAAATTCACGGCCATGAAGAAATGTCACGGGTGTGAATTACCTCAAATCTTCAAAGAATAAAACTTTTATGCCTGAGAACATGTATTCCTATTATGTTAACCACTTCATACCATAAAATTAGTCAAAGTAAAATACATCATATGAAGAAATTAACACTTAAGGTTCCCACAATTACATACAATTGACAAAAATACTTTAAGACAAAGTTGATCCATCAAGCATACCAAGCTCTCTTCTTATAAAATAAAAACTCTCTTTATTAAGAGGTTTGGTAAAAATGTCTGCCAATTGATTGTTTATATCTATAAATTCTAACACAAAAACTCCATATTGAACATGATCCCTAAGAAAATGATGTCTTATGTCAATATGCTTACTTCTAGAGTGTTGAATGAGATTTTTAGATAGGTTGATGACACTTGTATTTTCACATTTGATGGGTATATATGAGGTCCAAACTATGACCATAATCCTTAAGTTATTGTCTTATCCATAGGATTTGAGTGCAACAACACCCTACTGCCATATATTCTGCTTCAGCAGTAGATAAGGCAATCAAAATTTGTTTCTTGCTAAACCAGGAAACTAAGCATTCACCAATAAAGTGACAAGTGCTTGAAGTACTCTTTCTATCCAAAAGACTATCGACAAAATCCACATTTGAATATCCTATGATATGAAAAGATGAATTCCTAGGATACCATAAGCCTATATGTATTGTGCCATGTAAGTATTTTAAAATCCTTTTTACAGCATTTAAATGTGATTCCATAGGACAAGATTGAAATATAGCACATAAGCATACACTATACATTATATCGGGCCTAGAGGCAGTAAGGTATAAAAGTGATCCGATCATACCTCTATAAAGCTTTTCATTTATGATCTTACCCTTTTCATCTTTGTTCAATTTTGATGATGTGCTCATAGGAGTCTTAGCATTTTTGCATCCTTCCATTCCAAATTTCTTGATTAACTCCTTGGAGTACTAGGATTGGTTGATGAATATGCCCTCATTGCTTTGTTTGATTTGTAGACTAAGGTAGAACTTAAGTTCACCCATCATGCTTATTTCAAATTCCCTAGTCATACACTTAGCAAATTATTGGCAAAACAATTCATTAGTAGACCCAAATATGATATCATCAACATAAATTTGAACAATCAAAATATTATGCTTATACCTTTTAATAAATAAAGTTGTGTCAACATGTCCTTTTGAAAAATGATTTTCTAAAATAAAAGAACTTAGTCTTTCATACCAAGCTCTTGGAGCTTGTTTTAACCCATACAAGGCTTTTGAAAGTTTAAAAATATGATTAGGCAATTTATGGCTTTCAAAACCTGGAGGTTATTCTACATAAACTTCTTCTTCTATAAAGCCATTTAAGAAGGCACTTTTCACATCCATTTGAAAGAGTTTGAAGTTTATATGGCATGCAAATGCTAAAAGTATTCTTATGTTTCTAATATAGCAACTGGAGCATAGGTTTCATCATAATCTATACCTTCTTCTTGATTATAACCCTTTGCAATCAACCTAGCTTTATTCCTAGTTATTGAGCCTTGTTGATCTAACTTATTTCTAAGCACCCATTTACTACCAATGATTTGATGGTCTTTAGGTCTAGGAACTAAGGTTCATATTTTGCTTCTCTCGAATTGGTTGAGTTCCTCTTGCATAGCAATCATCCAACTTTCATCATTAAGAGCCTCATCATTATTTTTAGGCTCAATTTGAGAGACTAAAGCAAGGTTTCAATCTAAGAGTTTGAGATGAGATCTAGTACTTACACCCTTAGTAGGATCACCAATGATTTGTTTCTTGGGGTGATTATTTGATATCTTCTATTCCTTTGGAAGCTCTTGGTTATCTTGCTCTTGAGCTTGAGGTAGAGATACATCTTGTCGTTATTTATCTTTATCATCATCATCTTTCTCATGATCAGGATCAAGTTTTTCCATTGTACCTACAATGTCATCAAGAACACTACCTTTCACAAGATCAAGCTTACTAGATTCATCAAAAACAGCATGCATAGACTCCTCAACAACTAAAGATCTTTTATTAAAGACTTTATAAGCTTTGCTAGTTGTAGAATATCCTAAGAAGATACCCTTATTGGATTTAGAGGCAAAATTTCCAAGGTTGTCCTTGGTATTTAATATAAAACACTTGCATCCAAATACTCTAAAGTATGATATCGTGAGTTTTCTTCCATTCCATAGCTCAAAAGAAGTTTTCTTTAAAAGTGGTCTTTTGAAAACTCGATTTGAAATATAATATGCAGTATTGGTGGCTTGGGCCCAAAAGTAGGTTGGTAACCCATACTCATTGAGCATTGTTCGAACCATCTCAATTAAAGTTTGATTTTTCCTTTTGACTTCCCCATTTTGTTGAGGTGTCCTAGGAGTTGCAAAATTGTGTGATACACCATGTTCTAGACAAAAAGTTCTCAAAGTTTTCATTTTCAAATTCTTTGTCATGATTGCTTCTTATTTTTGAAATAAAATATCCTTTTTCATTCTAAAATCTTTTAGCAAAATTTCATATGCATATTCCAGCCAACAAAAAAAAGCAAGACCATTAGAAAATGCATTTTCCAGCAAAAAAAAAAAAGCACAATTGTCCAATTACATGCCAATTATTTCTTCAGATCCAAAGCTTCAAATAAATCAGAGTAAGCAAGTCATAGATGGTCTCACTAAACCCTCACAAATTGCATACGAGAAATGCAAAAAAGAAAGACAGAAGAGAGAGAGAGAGAAATAACGGGAGGAAAAATGTTCTAACCGATGCAAAGGAAGAGAAACGGCCACCAATTTACCGGAGTAAATTGAAGAGCAGAGAAGCTCGAGCATTAGCAGAGGATCGGCAGATGAGAGGGGAGGAGAGGGTTTGCTACTGATATTTTAAGGACGGCTAGGTTTTGAAAGAGAGAGGAATTATTTATGTCATGGAATATTGGTAATTAACATAATTCATTAATGACATTTTTGTATTTTTAAAAAAGCCAATCTGCTTCCCGTTTTGTAGAAGCATATCTTTTGATGCTTTTCTAAAACTCAAGTTTTATATATTCCAAACCTATTTTTCAGCCTTCTACCAAATACTTCCTAAACCTGATTTTGATCTAAAACTATAGTTTTGAACTCACAATCTCAATGCCAAATAGACTCAATGTGGTTTAAGTTTAGGTTGTTGAGCGTCATTGATTTGGAGGGCTCGGATGAACTGTAGGTTGTGAGTCAAGTGATTTAAGCTCAGATTGTGAGCTATGTCTGATTGTTTCGCATCCAGATAATCAAACTTATAGAGTCTTGGGTTAGTTAAAACTAATATAATATAATGTTAATATCAAGTAATTGATATGATAATTGGAAATGTGATATATGCATATTTATGGTATATATGGATTATTATAGTATGTCTATGGTAAGATAGACATGTTGGTATGATATTCAAATATGAAATCACTAGAGTGCACCTAGTTTGGGGTGTGTTTACATTCATGACATATTATGTTTACATTTATGACACATTATATATTTTTGTTTATGTCATGATATTGTGGATTTTTGTTTTATATGTATTAGTTTTAAGAACATATAATGATGTTTATTATGATATATTTGTAAACTAAGGCTAATGAAGCCGAAAATATATTTTATGTTATTATCGATCGTTGGATTGAAATTTTAATATTATAATGGATTTTGATATTTTAAATGTATAATTATGTTAAACAGATACTTGAATATGAAAATTTTTAATTTAATCAATTTTTCATAAAATAACCAGTAACATCCGTCGGTATAGTTGGAAGATTTTTTCAGCTATATCGAAGGGTGTTACATGATCTTTAGAAGTGATAACACTTTTATACAGATTTTGGAAAATAAAGGGATGATATTTGAAAATGCTTTGATACTTGAAAAGTAGGAATATAAAAACGTACTTCTGAAGGACAATCTCAAACATGAATTTCTTGTGAAGTTCCGGATTGAGACATATCTCGATAGTGAAAGAATTGAAGTCTGAGATAGCGTTCGAAAAGAATGGACACCACTAACCAGAAGAGAAGTTGATGGTGAATAAAAAATCCTATCAAGAGATGATTGGACAGAGCCTCAAAGAATAGTACATTTCAAAAATAATAAGGCAACGACAATTCTCTCAAACTCACTATCCATTAAAGAATGTGGTAGAATATAACACTGCCCAACTGCATATAGCATGTGAAAAATATTGGAAAATTATCATGAAGGAACAAAGCAAGTTAAATCCAATAAGATTTAACTTCTCACTTCAGAGTACGAACTCTTCAAGATAAAATCCAATGAGTCAATCACCAACATGATAAATTGTCTTCTAGCCATCGTAAATGACATGAGAAAGCTTGGAAAACACTTGAGCTTAGAAGAAGTAAACAAAAAAATCCTGAGAAGTCTTCCTCTCAAAGATTACGGTTCAATAGTTGCTAGTATAAAAGAAACCAACGAAGACATGAGCATCATGAATACCGATGTGCTGATTGACAAACTTCTAACACATGAAATGACAGTAAAAAGAGATAGAGAGCTTGAAGTCGAGCCAGGAAAAAGAAAGTCTTTAGCACTAAAAGCCTCTACTTCAAAATCTCAAGAAAAAGTTGATGATGATGAAGAAAAGAGTGATGATGCAAATGAGGACATTGCAATGCTCTCAAGAAGGCTAAAAAGAATAATTGAGAAGAGAATGGGAAACTCTAGAAAATTCAAGCAAAGAAATCTCAAACACTTCTCAAATGACTCTCAAAGGAGTAAAAATGAGGTAAAGTGCTATGAATGTGGGAAGAATGGATATATTAAACCAGAATGTCTAAGGCTCAAAAAATACAAGAGCAAATACCAAAAAGACAATGGGGAAAAAGGTCACAAAGTCACATGTGATGACGAAAGCTCTTCAAGTGAAAAAGATGACAATGAAAGTGAAGAGGTCAACCTATGCTTCATGGCTATAGAGGATCACATCTCAGATAAGGTAGGATCACTTTACTCATACTCATTCAATAATGATAGTAGTGATAATGATAGTAATAGTGAAGATGATGATGAGCAAAGTTTGATAGAGGTATTGAATCTATAACTAGAAAAATATAGGTGTAAATTCAATACTTACAAGAACAACATTTCTAGTTTGAAAAGCAAAATTGAAGTTTTAGAAAAAGAAAACCTTGAGCTTAAATCCTCTAATGAATCTCTTAAAAAATCATTAGATGAGTACTCCTCAAGACCCTCGACTAAATCCTTGCTTAACGAAAAAAATGTTTTGAAAAATGAAGTTGATGAACTTAGAAACTCCATTTCAAAATTTCATAAGGGTAAGGAGAATTTAGATACTCTCATTGTGTCTCAAAGACCACCTTTAATAAACATGATTTAGGATTTAAAGGAACATCATCTTCATTTCACAAGACCACTTTTGTTAAGTCAAGTGAACCCCACATCTCCACATTAGCAGTAACAGCCCCAAAGGATAAGTGCACAACATACACTAAGCCTTCTATACAAAAAAGGAATGATCAAGGGTTGGTAAGCCTAAGAAGGAAACCTCAAAAGTCTAATCATGTTTTTATATATAAAAGCATGCACCTAGGAAAGCATTAAGTCATCATGCATGTGCATGCCATTGCTCACAAACTCTACCTAACAGGAAAATGGCAGTCAAAAGTATAGTAAGACCAAAAATCATATTTAGAGATAAACAATGTAATTATTGTATGAAATTTGTTCATATAAATAAACATTTCTTGATAAGGAAGGCTCATTGGGAATCTTCATGTGCTAACCCCCAAGGACCCAAACTCATTTGGGTACCTAAAAACAATACTTGAATTATAATTCTATAGGTATGCCTCAAATCCACAATAAATAAAAATTCTTGGCTAGTAGATAGTGGATGCTCAAGGCATATGACCAGAGACAAAGAACTATTCAATAAAATCAAAAGTTTTCATTGTAGATGTCTTACTTGTTGATAGTTTGAAACATAACTTGTTAAGTGTAAGTCAATTATGTGATAAGGGGAACCAAGTAATCTTTACTTCTAACGAATTTCTTGTAACCTCTACTAATGACCAAGAGATATTTAAAGGAAGTATAGATGTCAATACCTACATAATAGACTTATACAAAATATCTAACATTTCCTCCAAGTGTCTTATGACTACTAGTGATGAATCTTAATTGTGGCATAGAATGCTTGGTCATGCAAGCATGAATTTAATTCAAAGCCTCAGCAAAGGAGAGCTGGTAAAGGGACTACCAAAAGTCAAATTTAAAAAAGACAATACATGTTAACCTTGCCAAAGAGGAAAACAACACATATTGTCCTTCAAATCCAAAAATATTGTAAGTACCTCAAAACCTCTACAACTTTTGCATCTAAATCTTTTTGGACATACTAGAGTTGCAAGCTTAGGAGGTAAATACTATGCCTTTGTCATTGTCGATGACTATTCTAGATTCACTTGGGTAATTTTCTTAGCTCAAAAGAGTGATTATTTTGAAACTTTCAAAAACTTTGCTAAGATAGTTCAAAATGAAAAAGGATATTTTTTATTTCAAAAATACCTTGCCTATACCTAAACTAGGAAGCAAACATCCATGCTATACTTCATCAATTCTTAAAAATTTTTGCACTTTATTATTTTTTATCTTAAGCATCTTTTGAGGGGGAGACTTCTCAAAATGACATATTGCTAGATTATTTGTCACCATCAAAAAATGAGAGTTAGTGCAACAACTATTTTTGCATTAAATGCATCCAAACAACTATAATTCTCTAAGGAAGTATAAATGCAAGTTATTTATGAATCCAAAACGAGAGAATAACAATTACTTCAAATCAAAATCTTGTTGTAACAATTTGTGCATTAATTACTTTCAACAAAATATTATTTCTCTATAAAAATCTTTTTGCTCATAATTTCTGAGCATTAAAAATTTGTGAGTGTTTCTCTTTGTAATCTACTACTCAAGTGAGTTTGAATATATTGGGTTAAGAGTAGAACACTTGTAAAGGTTATTTGTGTGAGGCATAAAATACAAAGAATTAGTTTATTGTGTTAGCCAATAAAATACAATAGATTTCTAGGTTATGTGTGATCCATTGATAGAAACACTATAGTTGGGAGTGAGTTTGTAAAACTCTATTGTAACACTTAGTTGGGAGAGGAGTAGGGTTTGTTAACACCCGAACCTCTATAAATTGCTTATGTGATATCTTCCTATTCCTATTCTACTTAACTTTTTATTCCGCACTTAAAAGTTAATAATTTTTAATATCCAATTCAATCATCCTTCTTGGTTTATGATCTGGGCAACATACTTGAAAAATTCTCCAATACGAGTTTTTACTTTCATGTAAGTATCTATTAGTGCAAGAATTGCAAAATAAAGGGAGAACTAAAATGAGTAGAACTAAACTGGAATAAGTAGAACTGTTAGAACTCACATCCTTTAATATATGATTTTTGTGTTCTAACATATTTTCTGCAAGAATTAAGAGCTATAATTGGTATTATAAGAATTCTTATTTTGTCATTATAAAAAAAGGAGGATATTATTGGCTCAAAAGGCTACAACTTATTTTTGGTTTTGATAATAACAAAACAATAAAAGATGTACATCTATTATGAAATATGTTTTGCATAGATCTAAAATGAAAAAGCAGATATTATGGAATTTATAGAAAAATCATTGTAGATTATATGGATAATAAAATCAAGAAAAAATATGAAGAGTCTTTGGAATTATTGTAAAACCAAAATGTAGAGATAGGGTTGCATTTCATGCACAATAATTTTGAAAATAAAATGGCTTTTTATACATGAAAATATCACAATCAATAAAGATTTTTAATCTAAAAATGTTTCAAGTAAAACTATTTCTAGGGAAAAAAGATGTTTTCTACCGAGCGAAACTGAAAAGCAGTTTTACTCCGTAGAAATCCTTACAACAATTTTGTGAGACACCAAGTAAGTGGGCAATTAATGTCTAGCAGTTGTATTCAAACGGTCATATTGCTATATTTTAAAATTTTAACTATAAAGAAGAAAATCAAATTAAAAAAAAAAAAGATAAAGAGAAAGAGAAGTGGAAATTCAATTTTCAATTGTGCTCTTAACGAATTTACTTCTTCTTTCATTTTTGAGTTTTATACCATAATATCTTCTTTATTTTGGTTATAAATTGAGTTGTAATATTCAATTGAAAGTGAGAAACAATTTTTTTTTTGTGAAATCTAGGTTGTATTTATTGTGCAAGCTTGAAGCCTGAGAGCTTCTCCTTTAGTCTTGAAAAGGAAAGAAGGTTTTGGGTTAGCCTTTGTGTAAAACTTTAGAATTATAGGGTATTTTTAGGACTATAATTTGGTTTGATTCTTTGCTCATTTAAATGGTTATTAATGAGATAAATTTTTAAAAAGGATTTCTTGAGGAGAGGAGTAGGCAAACGGAGGTCAAATCACTATAAATTATTGTCTTTCTTATTTTGCTTATTTACTTTTTTTTCTTTTTAGTATGCTTCGTAACTAGTTTATTTCTTCTTTTCTTATTACTTTATATTTTCTTTATTTCAATATGCTTCATAACTGGCTAATCAAAACAAAATAAAAGCATAAAAATTTTGAGCTTTATAAGCTAAACACTTGATTTTGGTAAGTTGAAGTGACAATTAAATTTTTCATGCATAAAGTCTTGACCTTCTTACATTTAATATTGTGTGAGACAATATTTTCAGATTATTTGACAAGAATTTATCATAAAGATTTTATTTTTAATATTCAAAGTTATAAGTATATTCAAAGTTATAAGTTTAAATAGGTAGTAGAAAACTGTCGGGTTCTATTGAGTATAAACTTGTGTTCTTCCCAGTAGAAATCAAAAGACAGAAAACAGTGTTCTAACGAGAAAAAATCTTTCATTTCACCCCTCCCCTCTTGAGCACTTTTGAACCTACAGTGGTTAGCTTCAACAAGCTAACGAGTGTCAAGCTTGTTTTGTGTGTAAGTAGTAAACAGTGCATTACAAATTTGTGTTACCTTTTCAATCAATAAAATTTCGAGTATTTGTATGGTTTTATCAATTTCTTATTGTTTTCAAACAATTATTTAAAATTTTAATTGCCAACATGAAGTCATAAAGTAATACTATGGCATGAGAAGTTCAACGGATTTGGTAATAATTTATACCATGAAAAATGAAAAGTGAAATTTTGAGAATTGATTCATGATTTATAAATGGCGTGACATCCCTTGGCTGAGACGCCTTATGCCTTGTCTGCATGTGATGCGCAATCGCCTGCTTCTTTGGCCACGACAACGTTCTAATAGCAGCGCACCATTTTCGCCCAACCAATACCAAATGGAGCTGATTGAATCTGACCAGTCGCTGGCTTAAACGACAATTTGGATAACAAAGGGATTGAAAAGCCAAATATAGAAAGAGATTGACATGTTTCTTTTTCTTTTTCTTTTTCTTTTTTTTTTTAATTATTTTTCCTTAGATTGCTTGTCTTAAGTTCTATTTTTCAAATCTCTGTAAGATTTTGTGATTTACAGTAACATATTAATAAAAGAAAGATTTTAGTGATTTGGTAATAGATTAGTAATTTAGATATTTAGGGTAACTTACAAGTAATTTAAGATTTTTTTTTGGGTAAGAAGAGAGGAGCAAAATTTGTAATTATTATTATTTTTTAACTTTAAAGTCCACGTGGCATCCACATGGCATTAATTTTGACCTTTTAACAAGCATGTGGTTGCCACATATTCTTGAGAAATTTTTAATGTCAAATTAAGAGCGTATATATAACACCTTATACAAGTTATGTACTGAGTGACCGAAATCAAAATGTGCAATTTTTTTTTCTTTTTTGCATAAATTCAGGAATGAACTTTTGTATTAAGCCTCAAAACTTTTCTTAATTTATATGGAAACAAGCATACAGGTTTGAGAAACAGGGAGTAATTTAGATGAGATTATTATTGGTTAATCAAATAATTTTATGTCAACATATGGTACGGTATAATTTTTAGGTGTAAGACAAAAATAAAGTTTTCAACAATAACTATTATCGTTTAGCTCTCAAGAAAAAGAAAGAGAAGTGCTAACTTAATTCCAAATATAGCTAAAAATGAAGCATATTCTTTTTTAAGGAATGCAAAAGACTTAAGAGGGATGATGGATTGGAAAAGAGCAAACCCTCTGGTCAAGGTATATGGAATGCCGCAGTCCACCATTTCAGTTAATAATACCATTAATCGTATGCAAATGCACAAACATAGCAGAAAGTTGAAACAGTCGACAACTCCTGCAAACTTCAAAAGCAAGGACTTTTATCCATATAGTGACAGGAGAGGGATACTCCAAGAGGGAAAGAGTCATGTAACATGCATAACGACTACAGAATAAACTTCAACAGTTTATTCTGGTACGAGCACCTCCCTCAAATTTTGGATACTCAATTTTCTTAGTAAGCATGAAAACTTCAGCATGCATTAGAAACTCTCATTTAAAATTACGGCATGAATGATTCTATGATACCAAAAATATCCAAAATTAAAAAAAAAAAAAAAAAACATCAGAGAGCTATAGTATGTGTATAGCATTGAACCTACATTGTCATGATGCAGCAATACAATTTCATGCTCACCAATTGCCACCATCTGCATCACGGGTCTGGTAGAAATCATTTGGCCGTACAATATTGATATCCTCAAACTCATTGTCATCTGGAAGTAGAACAAGGAAATAACAATTATTAAACTACTACTCCATGCAAGCATGCAAAAACATTCAAACAAATAGGAATCATCAATCATGTACTACAACTATGTTAGTTTTCAGAATTCCTTTTATGAGCAAGCTTAACCCACACCAGAAAGTCAAGATTTATCAATATCAGGGGCAAGTTGACTTTGGCCATTATGAAGCATAGGAAAAAAAAAATAAAACAGGAAAAAAGGTCCACCTCAACAGCGGTCCTTAGACGTGCACTAGTAAAAAAATGCAGACGTGCAGACAAAGTATGAAAATAGAACAACTGCATCAAAACAGAGAAGTGAAAGACTGGTAACCCTTCTACAAACGTAGGTAAGAAAATTGCAACTTATCAGCAGCCACATCAAGCATTCAGTGACAAAAAGCCTGTTTTCAAGCATGTCCCCATAACAGCATTTCAACGGGCTAATGATACCCCCACACATCATCATAAAGCATAACAACACTAAGTCTCATAGACTTAAGCGAGAGGGCAAGTATCTGGTTTAACATTCTCCAGATTCTAAAACTACAATGGAATCATTAGAAATAAAAAGACCAACTATTTTTCTGTTCAAGATGCAAATATTGCAAGCAGTTAGCATTGCATATATATATATATATATATATATATATATATATATATATATATATATATATATATATATATATATATATATATATCCAAAAAACCCACATGACATGTGAAAGTAAAAGGACTTAGATTTATTTTACTTCCTATTGATAACTATTAACTGTGCTAGAAAGGAAGTCCATATTAACTCTGTTAAAAAGGAAGTCCTGCATATGGAATATGACGCAACCTGATCATAGTGGATTGATTAAAATAGATAGCAAAATTTGATCAAAATAGATAGCAAAATTTAAAAGTAAAATAATAAAAACTGAAAACTGCAAAGGGCAACAAAGGATGGGAGGATAGTATTGCATTTCATGGTAATCTATTAAAATCACTAAAATGTTTTCCCATAGGAGCCTTTTTTCTCAATTCTAAAGGTTCAGTTGAAATAAAGTTCCTATCTAGCTACCAGTTTCAAAAAGATATAGAGGACAAAGTACTAAATACGATCCTACAACATATGATCCAGATGTCCCTTTATCTGACACAGAACTCTTTCAAGGTAGGTCAAATGCTGGTTTACAACAATTCAGTACACAATCAGCAGGCAGAAAAACTATGAACCGTTTGTTGCAGTACAAGAAGCAACCAAAAATAAATGGATTGTTAACTCCTATTACAAAACCATTCACTCTTTGCTTATATGATAAATGCACTATCTAAAACTTGCCTCATTCACCTAGCCACTAGACAATTCACCCACTCTTCCAGCAACATTGATGCATTCCTCAACTAGGCATAAATGCATCATTGATGCGAGTTCAGAAAATGGAACACATTGTGGCTTCTAGACAACAAGTACAGAAATACATTGCAGTTTGTCTAACCCCAAGACATTCTCAGAACAGCTCATGGGAGCAACATAAATCCCAATCCATGCTCCATACATTTCACTTATATTAATTGATTGATGAAAGGATAGGTGAACCATGTCATGTATAAATGCCAACGAGGATATTAGAAATATGCATCAAAACAAATATAAAATAAGGCACAGAAAAGAAAATAACCTTTCCTCAAGGTTAACGCCACAACAGCATCATTTTCAACCTGGAAAGACACATTGAATTTATGTTAAAGAAATTTAAAGAATTCAAACTGCAAAATGCCAAAAGAACACACCATTTCCAAATGATGAAGATCTATATATTAATTTTCTGTAAAATAACAAATTAATATAGAATCATACATTATAGTCTGACAATGACTTTGAATCCTCCAACACAACCCCATTTGGCACAAAAGTGAGTCGCTGATCGATAACTGGCTTATCAATCAGGACGTTCAATTTCTGCTTAATCTCCAAAATTTTCTCAGATGGGACACATTGGATAAAGTAAGTTGTCTTGTTACGCTTAACTCGGATATACATAGCCTTGCAGAAGTAATGGCACTAGTTAGTCGAAGAGTAGAAAGAATAATTGAAAACAAAACCAAAATAGTATACAAGAAATTATAATAATATTTTTTAGTGCTAAGCAAAAGTTTACCATGTCAATTTGCTTTTTCATACTTTCAGAAAAATAAGGGATTAGCATTGGACAATATATCAATTAAGAAGAGTGAAAACATTTGTAGTGTGACCAGATGGCATGTAATAACAAAGAAATAAAGCTTAAAATCTGACATAAAGTTCAAAATGTATCTCCAACGAACATATCATAGGCACATAATGTGATATATGTCTAAGCATTTGAATAGATAATAGTTCAACAAGTAGACAATATAATCTGCCACTTAACACTCAAGATCTAAAATCAATACCACCATGCTCACAAGCTCATCAAATTGCTGATTCGTGGGCAATAACAACTCAGCTGAAACCTCCAGTAAATCTTGGTTTCAAAAGATTAAACCAAATCCAAATTTTCTTTAGAAAACCCAGCCAAAATGAACTATCAAGAGACAAGTGTTAGGAAGAGCAACAATCATCCCCACTTCAGTTACCACAAAGAAGGAAAGAAAGGAGAAAAAGAAAAAGGAAAAGAAAACAAAAATCTTATTGTCATTTTTATATTAAAAAAGGTCAATTAATATATAACTCATAAGATGTGACCATAATTATTAGTGAGTTATATTTCTAAAATAGAATTTTCACATGTCTAAAATTTACTTCCATTTACTGTTTACTCTTGCTGTTAGGGTTTAGTTTTTTGCTCTTAGTAAAAGTCAAAATTTTAGAAAATAAGGACCTAGTAATAACTTTCGAAGCAACAAAATGTATCTTAGCTATAAGGACCTAGTACTAACAAAATATACCTTACCTATTCTTCAACATCCACTTTCCCTTGCACCAGTCTATCTCTCCCCAGTATATCATTTTTCCCAGGTACCAGAATTATTCTAACCAAGAATTCCAGTGTCATAAGGAGGCTTATCCTTCTAACCATTGTATATTAGTACCAATAACTTCTGGATTAATACAAAAATCATGTCACATGTACTTTAAAAGGCATTTGATGGTCAATTGCTTATTCTCCTTATTTTCATACTGATAACTGTTCTTTCCCCCAATCATTCTAAGGTTTTCGTAAGGACCAGAAAGGTTCATTCTGTCATCTCCTTTCCGACCTTCTTATCTTCTCATAACTAGTATAAAAAACAAAAAATGCTGTAAGCATAAAGCTTATCCCAGTTTCATCATATGCCAATTGCTGCTAGAGACTTGCTTTTTCCTTTATAGAACATTCTTTGACAAAATCACTAAATGCATTTAGTTCATATAGTTATGTTTTTTTTTTTAAAAATATTAAAGACTTCCACCTCAAATATCCCCATTAATAATTAGCAGAGATATTACTTCAGCCATTTTATCCCCCATGTCGGAGCCTTCCTTCTATCTACTCATACCACGCAGCATTTCACAGCTTCATTCTCCAATTCTATAACACATAAAGATTAGCAGCATATCACTTGTTTTTAGAAGCCAAATTTTATATGGGTCTCCTCTTATTCCTATCATTGAATTCAGTCATAAACAAAACGGATATTTTTATGACCAAATCTGAAGTGGGAACTAAAGAAATACTCGTAATAAACACAAAAGAAATGAAAAATGGAATAAAAGCATTAAAATAAGTACAAAGAAAAAAGTGTATTACAGGTTCAGTTGCCATTTTTTATTCCGTGAAATTGAACAAGAAAGAGGAAATTGCAGCTGAGGTACTCCTGCAATAATGAAAACATCAGAATTGTTGAACTGGATAAGCAAAATTTACCAAATCAGTTACACAACTGGCCTCAAAATCATCATATCAAAAAAAAAAAAAAAGCATACAAAACTTAATTGGAAAAAATAAAAGGATTATCAACACTATTGTATAACTCAATGGTAGAGTAAAGACGAAAACAACCGCGATATTGGAACCAATCTAATTCTGAGGGAGAGATGGAATTGAAACACACGATGACCTGAGCTGTGTCACTTACGATCTCTAACGGCTCTCTCTCTCCGCTTTGAGTATATACTCGCTTGACCGCCGGATTATTGTGCTGAAATTTTATGGACCTGTAATTTTTTATTTTAAATTTTCTTAGTTTTATCGTGAAATCAGTTCTAAAAAAATTTTAAAAAAATTATAATTCGGTTTTTTCCGCATCTAATAACAATTCCAAATAAATTGTCGTAGAAATATCGAACGGACCGAATTTCTCATTCTCTTCTCCGATTCTGAAATATATTTTTGTCATCTGTCCTGCTTCATTCTACATCGGAGAAAAGTTATAGATTTCTGATTTTTATTAAAAATATTTTATTTTATTTTAATTTTAAAAAGATTATTTTAATTAATTAGTTAATTATATAATTTTTTAAATAAAAAAATTAATTAAAATGAGTGTTATATTTTTATTTTTAAAAATTATTGTGTTATAATATATATATATATATATATATATATATAGATAAAAATATAAATATCATTCTCGCCTCTGTTTTCGTCAAAAAAATTTGGAATCAGGTGGATCATGAAACATTTGGGACAGGAGCAAGATGAGAATGGATCCAATTGTCTAAGTAGTATCGTTAGTATTGAAATAAACTTACAAAGTATATTGTAGAGCTGACAATTTATTGTTTTACACATATAATCATGTCATATCACTATTTATATCGATTTAAACGTGATGTATAATCATATAACACGTTTATAAATATACATACTGTGACACTTTTATAATAATCATTATATACATACATTACGTAGATTAATACAATTATAACAGATTTGTGCCACTTTGTTTATTTAGTGATCATACTATTATTTCCATTTAATTAATTTTTTTTATTTTTTAAAAATTTCGGCAAGATAACAACTATATATTAACTAGTCACCTGCAATGCAAACAATACACAACCTATTTTTGGGCACAACAACACACATATAATAATTCACAAATATCATTCTACATTCAACCACAATTAAACATTTCATTATTTACATATCTAATAATTCACAAATATTTTTTTTATCAGAATATGTACATAATTTTATTCATACAACATCATATCTATACATATATATACATGTTATTCTTGTTATTAACCTACTATTATTTATTCTTTCGTCATCTCTCACAATTTGTACATTTGTTTTTGTCTTTCCTACTACTATCTGCACGCAGTCAAATAACTATGTGCTAACCATTAATATGTCCAGTGGTGATTACTAATTTAAAAATTTTCACTTACTTTTTTTTTGCAATTATATATGCAATAATATTTTTAATATACTATTCTAATTTTTTATAGTAATATATTATTCTTTCTTTTTATCAATACTTTATTTTTAATTACTTTTAATTCATTATTTAATATTTTTATTTAATTAACAATATTTTTCAATTAATCTTTTTTTTTGAACTTTCATTTTTTTCAATTTAATCTGTTTTCACTTTATTTCTTAAATTAACCATTCTTTGTTTTTCTTCTTTATTTATTTATTTCAATTTTTTATTTAATTTGCTATAAATTTCACTTTAATTCTTAAATTTTTATTTATTTACAATTATGTCACTAACTATATATTATTTACACTTTTGGCACTGATATTTTTATTTTCTATTTATTTATTTATTTTTATTTTGTATTTATTTCTTTTTACTACACAATTTAATATTTATCTTCCACTTATTTTTCATTTCTCAATTTTACTATTTTTTTTCCTTTTGTTACCATTATCACTTTTATCAAATTTATCACTTATGTTATTTTTATCATATTTTTTATTTTTATTATTTTTCTCATATTTTTTACTTTATTCATTTTTATCATATTTTTCACATTTATCATTTTTATTATATTTTTCACATTTGTTATTTTTTTCATATTTTCACTTTATCATTTTATTCATATTTGTCACTTTTATTATTTTTACAATTATACCATTTTATCATTCTTATCATATTTTTCACTTATTTTTCACTTATATCATTATTACTACTTTTATTCACATTTGCCTCTAGTTTCCATCCGATAAAAATTTTTACATTAGATACATGGGACATGAACTCAAAAGTCCACTACACTAAAGAGTAATCCCGAAATATCACCCCGAATACTACATTGTACATTGTTCACCGAGTCACTATCGCTATAGTAGACCATCATTGGCCTACGTAAGCAAGTCATCATGACCCGCACCGCAATAATGGTGTCCATATGGCTAGCCAATTATATAATGAACTAGATTTAACCATCAAAAAAATAATTAAGGGTATTATTTTATTTTTTTAATTCAATTTCCATTAAATTCATAAATTTTATTATTTTTACATTATTAATCACTTAATATTTTATTCTTTCATAATAATTTTATTACTACCAAAATGTTTCACATTTTTCATTATAAGATATCAATATTTCATTATGGATAATCAATTAAGTTATAAACTCACTAAATACATTTTATTCATTATTTTTTATTTCATGCATAATATAATCAATAAATAGAAAAATATTCAATATATTATTTAAAATTTTTTAATAAATTTATACACACTTAAAATCATATTTTATTGCATTTCATGACTAAATTTTTATTTAATTAGCAAGAAAAATATTAATTTCTCCTTTTTCATTTTTTGGCCTATAATTAATATTCATCATTAAAATTTTTCTTTCACCTTTTAATTATTCATTTCACTAATTAATACATTCATTATTCCATATGTATCATAATATTACACTAAAATATATTTATTATTTAATATTCATTTTTCATATAATAAGGTCATATTTTACAATTCCCACCAATTAAAATTTTTAATTGAAATTAACCATTCTAATTCACTTTTAATAATTTCCTAATCATGATTTAAGAATTAATTAGAAATTACATGCAAAACATACAAAATTCTTAATTTTCTATAATCTTAAATCATGTTTAATTAATGAAAATAAATAGATTTTGGAATCACTAACTTTAATTTCTTGTTTAGGTTTTCCTAATCTTCCTTTTCCTTATCCTTTCTTTTGGAAGTATCTTCACATTCTCTTCAACCTACCATGGCCAAAAATTACATTTTATTAATCCACCAATATTTTACTTCCTTAAATCAAATAAATTTTATATTTATCATTTAGATACCTTAAACTATCTATTTGAACCATTAAACTAATTTAAAACTACAAAATTTACTTATCTCAATTTGGTATTCTAACTTTTCTCCTTTGATTTTCTTCCACTTTAACCTTCCAAATGAAGATTAAAAACTTATATTAGCTATTAGAGATGCTGAAATTATTTTTGGGTGGTTGATTTTGGTGTTAAATGTGAAGAAAATTGAATTTTTTTGAAGAAACCCAAGGAATGAGTGGTTCGGCCAAGCAAGGGAGGAGAGAAATGAGATGAAGCAGAATTCTTTCTAGAGAATTCTGATAATTTGGATTTATTTATAGTAATCTAATTGGGGTAAGCTTGGACCAAACAAAACCCAACTCATTTAAACCAAATTATGCACTATAAATTATTTTTCTCACTTCCTAATATTAATTTCACCCAATTTTTTTTTCCATAATTCATAAAAATATTTTTATATGTCTATACAAAAATTTTTATTCAATCGGAGTCCATTTTCTGTCAAGCTCATTAAAACCAGATTGATAATTAAATTTTTGGTATCACCATAAAATTTATTTTTCACTGTCAAATAATTCTAAATATTATTTAAAGTCTATCCATATCTTAAATAAAATTTTGGATGTCGTTTGCTATTTTTCATAATCCGGTCAAAGTAGGATCAACCAACTATTTAATTAAATTGGTCCAGTTTTTTTTAGTTTTGACTTTTGAGGACTTATTTGACATCATTTTCACTCCAAAATTTACTCCCGGATTAGTCATAACCTATATTTTTCGATGATCAAACCAAATATTTTTTACACACTGGTGGAGTTTTGACCCCCGGGGTATACTGATCAATTTCGGAAACTACAGTTTACGACTAATACGGTATTTGAGTCATTACACATACAATGTATTAATAATTTGGTATGGTATAACACACACACACACACACACACACACACACATGCATATATATATACACGTGTATGTGCACAAAATAAAATTTATAAGTATAATAAAATTTAAGTGTTTAATTATCTATACAATTATTACTAATATAAATTATAAATAATTTATTGATTTTTATTCACATATATTAATATAATTAATTATAATGTAATATATTGTAAATTTATTCAAAAACTTATACATATATTTTAAAATATTAATATATAATTGGAAATTTAATTATTAAATATTTACATATTTTTAAATGTGTCTAATTGTGTTATAAACAAGTTATATGTATTCGTATTGTATCATGCAAATTTCGTATTATATTGTGTTGTTTAATTGTGTTGTATTTAAAATTGTCAGTTCTAATATGTTGATCCTTAAACTTTATTATTTTTGGGGTACAACTTTAAAAATATCTCTAATATTTTACCATATTTTAAATACATATTTAATAATTTTTTTCAATTGTGCACCATATGATTTCAATTTTTCAATGTAACCATTCTTACTAACTTTCCACCACTCATTTACAAAATGTTAATATAATCATCTATAGCGTTGTACAAAAAATTAATAAAACTAACTAAATCAAATTGAAACAATTCAATTTAAACTGAAAAAATCATGGTTTACGTAGTTTTATGGATGGTTATAGTTTTAAAATTTTTATAAATCGAATTTTTTATTTCATTTTGGATTAAAAAAATCCAATAAAATTGAATCAAACTCATAATATAAGATCTCTTTATATATATACACACACTAATAATTTTCTAGCTTCCTAAAATTATAGACTTTTTAATTACCTACATTCCTCAACTTCTTTTGAAATACCATGGATGAACACATGATTCTTGGTGGCTTTGGCAAACTGTATTTTCTCTAGTAGTGTTGGATTTGAGACTGATTTTTCTCTTGTAGCTGCTAATATTGGCAAAGTATTTTGTTGAACCTTAAGGAGTATTTCCCTCATTTTAATGATCACAAATAATTGAGCAATAAGGAATTTAATTGTTATTGTGTTTTAAGTGTTTTAGATATGTTATATATTCATAAGACCTTGAAGCAAATCGATTCAAATCAATTGAAGTTCAAAAATTTGAAAATCAATAAATATTTCATGTCCGTGACAAAGTTCATCATGCCCTGAATTAAGTAACGCACATGATCAATGTTTTCTACACCATGAAACATGAGTTTCACGCCCGTTACTAGTAGAATCACGCTCATAAAAATCCTTAGTGTCAATTCACTCAAGTTCAAATGTTCAAGGCTATGAAGCAATGGACAAAACATGAAGCTAAAACAATCACACCTATGAAGAAATAGTCATGCTCGTAAAAAGTTTGTGCATTCTTGGACATAAACGTTCATGACCAGCTTCACCACTTCAATCACAACTTCAACAAGAGTAGTCATACCCGTGAAGATTCAATCATGCTCGTGAACCTGCATATTTAATGTTCACAGGCGCAAACAGAAAAGTGGTTCAATGGCTAGTTTTCCATTAATTGCATCCAAAATTGATTTATTTCTTAGATGAAGTATAAATACGACTCATTTATAAACTTCCCCAGTTAGACAATAAGAATTTGAGCATTCAATCTTTGTAAAGTCTTTTGTGAAATTATTCAAATATGATTTTATAATCTTTGTTGTTAAAAACTATTTTAGCTCAATTTCTTGGGCTCTTTTAGTTAGTAAGTGTTTTCATTTTGTAATCAATTACTCATAAAGTAAGTTTGAGTGAGTTGGGTTATGAGTAAAATACTTGTAAGATTTTTTTTGTGAGCCATTAAAAATACAAGGATTTAGTTGTTGTATTAGTCATTAACACACAATAGTTTCTAGGTTAGGTGCTAGGCAAGAGAGTAAAACACTATAGTTATGAGTAAACTTAGAAAACTTCACTTATAACACTTTGAGTATTAGTGAAATGCCCAATTGAGATTTGGGAGAGGAGTAATTCTATGTGGACGATGACGTGACATGACATGGTAAAATTAAATGACATGTCAGTTGCCACATCAGATTTCTAGTTACCAATATCTAAAAACTGACATGAAGTAATTTTAGTGTAACATCAACACATAATTCAATTTTTCCAAATATAATCCTAAGTCTAGCAAACATGCATCCTCAAAATTTTTATCACTGAATACTACTAATTAACAATCATTTATATGTCAAATAGTCAAGTCATGAAACTTTATTATAAAATATAGGCTATTGCCTTAAGTTATGCACTTACCTAAAACTTTACTTTGCTTTATTTCTCTTCTCTTCTCTTCTCTCTCTTTTCCTTTGGTACTCTGAGATTTTTCTTTGTTAATTTGATCTCTTAAACATATAAAAAAATCATTAACAACCTTTCTTTATCAACCCTCTCTAACCCCTAAAATCTCTCTCTTCAAGAACAAACTCCAAATGAACTTAAAACGTCATCTTTCAGTAGAGAAAATTATAGAAAAGATGAAGAACACTTTACCTCAAGCTTTTTCCTTCTATGGTTAAAATTTTAGAGGTTTCTCTCTCCTATTTGCTTGCTTATCTCTCTCTCTTTTTGCTCCCTAAGCTTTCTTAAGTTATTATATGCATGAAAGCTTACTTTTGCATGCCTTTCTCACTATTTTCCTCAATTTCTCTCTTTAGAACAAGGTTTGGCTATAGTGGATTGGGAGAAGCATGGGTTGGTTTAGAAGTATGGAAAATTCTAGATAAAAAGAGATAAGGAAGGAAGAAGGATAATTGAGAAGAAAATTACAAAAATATTAAATGATGAGTCCACCTAAGCTTAAATATCTAGATATTTATGTTTAATTAGCTTCTTAATGTGTGACACTTGGTTTGGCCATATCACATGTATTTAATGTCTAATTCATGCATTTAAATAATAAATATCTCACTTGATTCCCCAATTTTTGGTAAATTATAAATTGACCCCATAACTTTCCAAATTTTGCATTTAGGTCCTTCATCATAAAATAACATCTTTTAATACTTAAATACTTTATTAAATATTTTTCATTATTATTTTCTATTATTTTAATTATTTTTCAGTCAAAATCCAAATTTGGACTTCAGTCGAATTAACAAGTCGATTTAACAACTCATGCGACTTGGGACCTAAATTAGCAGATATGACATCTTATCCCCTTTAAAATAACTTTCATCCTCAAAATTTTACCTGTTCATTCTATGTTGAACAGGTGAGGATATTGCTTCCTCATTATCTCTTTGCTTTCCCATGTGGCTTCTTCAGTAGTATAATTCTGCTATAGCACTTTAACTAGTGGAACTTTCTTATTTCGTTAAACTTTCTCTTCACCTGCTAATATAGTCACCTATTTTTCTTCATACGTCAAGTCAGTTTGTACTTTTATCTCATCAATTGGAATAATATAAGTCAGGTCTGATCTATATCTCCTTGGCATCGACACATGAAAAACATTATGAATTCTTTCTAGTTCTGGCAGAAGTGCTAACTGATATGCCATCAATCCAATTCTTTCAAAAATCTCATAAGAACCTATGAATCTTGAGCTTAACTTTCCTTTCTTACCAAACCTCAATACTTTCTTCCAAGGAGAAACCTTTAGAAATACCTTTCACCCACGACATATTCTATGTCTTGCCTTTTTAGGTTGGCATATGACTTTTATCGATCTTCAGCTACCTTCAATCTTTCCTTTATAGTTGTAACCTTTTCTTCTATTTTTTGTACTAACTTTAGCCTTATCAACTTTTTTTACTCAACTCGGTCCAACAAACTACTGTCCCACACTTTCTTCCATACAATGCCTCATAAGGTGTCATACCTATACTTGTCTAATGATTGTTGTTATAGGCAAACTTCATAAAAAGGTAGATATTGATCCCAACTTCCTTCAACCTCAAGCACACAACTTCTCATCATGTCTTCTAATAACTGGATTACTCATTCAAATTGTCCATTTGTTTTGTGGATGAAAGACTATAATAAAACTGAGTCGAGTTCCTAAAGCTTATTGCAGGCTCTTCCAGAATTGCGATGTAAAGTGAGGATCTCTATCGAAGATGATAGACATTGGTACTCTATGAAGTCTTACTATCTCATTCACATAAATCTCAGCCAATTTGTTCAATATATAATCCATCCAAATTGGTAGAAAATGTGTCAACTTTGTCAATCGATCCACTATCAACCATACTACATCATGCTTCCTCTGAGTCATCGATAAACAGTACACAAAATCCATTGTGATTCTTTCCCATTTCCATTATGATATTAGTATTGGTTGTAACAATCCTATGGGCAACTGTTATTCCGCTTTCACTTATTGGCATATCAAACATCTTGCCATATATTCGGTAATATCCTTCTTCATTCCTAGCCACTAGTATTGAGCTTTCAAATCTTGGTACATTTTGTTCCTGCCTGGATGCATTGTATATACCATTTCTTATGCTTCTTTTAAAATATCAAACCTCAGCTCTTCTATATTAGGCACACAAATCCTATTCCTGAAGTACATTGTGCCATCTTCTATCAATAAAAACTCAGGCTTTTCTCCCTTTTTCACTACCTTAACTATCTCTACTAGTTTCTCATCCTGCTTCTGAGCATCTTTGATCCTCTGCATCAAGGTGGATAGTACTCGTATCTCAGCTAAAATATTTCTGCTTAATGCTTCTGTAACCACGTTTGCTTTTTCTAGCTGGTAGTCAATCACACAGTTATAATCTTTAATCAACTTCAACCATCTTCGTTATCTCAGATTTAACTCTTTTTGTAAGGGAAGATACTTAAGACTACTGTGATATGTATAGACATAACATCTTTCCCCATACAGATAATGTCTCCAGATCTTCAAAGAAAAAACTGTAACATCATACCTTAAGCATTTTAGTAAAACTTATCCCTATGTTTAGCACTCACATATGACATACATATAAGTTAAATGAACTTGTTAACATTAATAGTAATTTTTTTTATCATCACATACATATCTCATTCAATAAATCTACAAATCAACATATCTCACACACATTAAAACTTAAACTTTACATCTAAGATTTACTAGTTGCATCCATTTACATATCATTGTACAACTCTGATAAAATATATGTGTATATTCATATAAATCCAAAATGTAGATGACATGATCTCATGTTCGGGTGGAATGTAAGAAGAGAGAGAGTGGTGAGGCTTGGCAGGTGACCTGTGTTCCATGTCTTACATATGCCACTCACAATAAGCTATCACTTTCCTTTGCCTAAAAAATGATGCAGTTTGATGAGTTGTGGGTCAGTGAGAGTAATCATCAAACAAGCTCTAAAGTACCAAGCAACTCATAGTAACAAATCATAAATCCAATGCAAACCATGTATTCCATTCCATTCATCAGTATCATGTAAGTATCAATAAAGTTGAAACATATAATCATTACTCTTTATGTATGCATATGCTTTGCTTATTTCATTTTGTTATGATCAAGTTAAATAGATATCGCCCCGGGTTTTCATGTGAACATTTGTCACATGAACATTTGTATTTGCTAGCTAGCTTGATCATTTGTTTCATTTTCATATTTGTTAGGCCATATGCCTCTTCTTTTGCTTTACAATATCGATTAACTAGTCACAACACATTTTTAGTCCATATGCATATGCATTTGTAACTAAGCATTCATCAACCATTGTATCTTTATTACATATACCATACATATATCACATATAACATATGCCACACAATACTTCATATATACTATACATAAACCATGTATATATCACGTATGCCAAATATATATCTCAAATATACCACAAATATACCACTTATACATACCACATATCAAAAATTATCCATCATTTCATTATCAAGATCAAATCATGACAATCATATGTATTGTCCAGGTATTGAACCAAGAAATGGGGTTGAATTGGATATTAAAAATTTAACTTTTAAGTGCGGAAAGAAAAGTTAAGTTTAGTAGGGATAGAAAGATATAACACAAGGATTTTTATAGAGGTTCGGATATTAACAAACCCTACTCCTCTCCCCAATCTCAATTGGGAGTTTCACTAACACCCTAAGTGTTACAATGGAGTTTTACAAGCTCACTCCCAACTATGGTGTTTCTAAGAATGGATTACACCTAACCCAGAAATCTCTTGTGTTTTAATGGCTCACACAATAAACCAATTCCTTGTGTTTTGAAGGCTCACACAAACAACTCTTACAAGTGTTATACTCTTAACACCAAATTACCTAAACTCACTTGAGTAGATGATTACAGAGAGAACCACTTACAAATCTATAATGCTCAGAGAATGATGAGCAAAAAGATTTTCACAGAGAATAAATGTTTGTTTTGAAAATATTAAATGCACAAATGGATCATAACAAGATTTTGATTCGAAGTATTAGCTCTTCTCTCCTTTCTGGAATCATAAATGACTTGCATTTATACTCCCATGGAGAATTATAGCCGTTTGATTGCATTTAATGAGGAAATAGTTGTTGCACCAACTCTTATTTTTGCACTTGACATGTTTCTCTTTCCTCTTTCACGGTCGTGAGTATGATTGTCACGGTCATGACTATTCTTCCAAGCCATGACTTGAGTAGTGAATTTGGCCATGAAGCATTCTGGAAGGATTTGAAGTGTTTGATCACGGGCATGACATTATATCTTCACGGGCATGAACAATCTTCCTAGCCATGGTCCAAGTGGTGACTCTGGCCGTGAAACTCTCTGGAAGAATTTGTCATGTCTTCTCATGAGTGTGACTTTCTTTCATGGTCGTGACTGATATGATCATTCATGGTTGCTATCATTTTTTATAGTCGTGAACTTTAAATGTTGGATAATTGGCGCTAAGCTTTATCACGAGTGTGACATATAAGGTCACGGGTGTGAATATGCTATTTCTTCAATTTTTATTTTTTTAAAATTAGTCTTCCATTCTCCATTCTTACTATCATATTCCATACCCTGTTTAATAAACTTAGAAAACAAGTATATTAAATACATTATTACTATTTTATTTGTTAGCATAAAAACGACGGAAATACCCTTCAAGGTTCAACAATCTCTCCCTTTTTGATGGTGACAAATAATCTAGCAATATGTGCTTTTGAGAAGTCTCCCCCTCAAAAGATGCTTAGGATAAAGAATGCTGAAGTGCAAGAATTGTATAGAATGATGAAGTGTAGCATCAAAATATGCTTCCTAGTTTTAAGTATATGCAAGTTATATTTATGCCAAGTATATTTAAGGTATATTAAGAGTATATCAAGTGCATATTCATTCATGTAACTTGCATCAAGGTATATGCAAAGTATACTTAAGATATATTTAAGGTGTATGAAGCTAATTTGCATACTTGCATATTCATTTGATTCAGAATAAGTATTGCTTTTAACTTTAAACAATATATTGTTAGGTTCTCCCCCTTTTGTCATCATTAAAAAAATAACAAAAAGATAAAACATAATGGAAAAAAAAAGAAAATATATTAATATAGAAAGAAAAACAAATACAAGAGTAATTGAAATTATGAAAGGAAATGGAAATTCCTACAACAAACAAGCTAGAAAAAATAACATAGCTAACATAAAATCTAGCTGGACATCCTATCTTTAAGGCGAGCTACTTCTGCCTCGAGGCTCTCCATGCGAGACTCCATGAAATCCTTGAGGTTCTCTAACCTCTCATCCATCAAAGCCTGCAATTGCTCAAATCGTTGTGCTAAGAGGTCAGCCACTTATTGAGCCAAGTTTGGTGTGGAGGCAGAGGATTGTCCAATTTCCTGCTCAACCTCTGGAGGGGCCACTTCAACTCAAACTTTCTTCCTTTGCCGGATTCCTTGGAGGCCAACTTTGAATTTATCCGAGTCCTCCTAAATAATCTCACCAACAGTGTTGGTGAAGCGATAGTAGATGTTGTTCTCAAATACTATACGAAAAGAAGCTCCCATTTTGATGAAGGACTCGACATCTAGTCAGTCTCGAGGATGTGCTAGTATGAGGTTGAAGTGGTGTTCCTCTAGCTTCAAGTATCCTAGCTTGATGGCGATGTGAGTCATGTACCCACCAATCAGAATGTCTCCAGAGGGCTTGGTGGCAATAGACAAAAGATGGTTTGCAAACCATTGAGATAAAGCTATTGTTAGGCTTCTTCAGGCCATCTCCAGTAGAAAGAGCTCTGACTTCCTGATCGATCCATTGCTGTCTCCTCTGGCGAAAATGCTATAGGTTAGAAACCTATGCAAGTACTTGTGCACTGGGGAGCGAAGGTGCATGCTCTTAGTCTTCTTGACATCCCAGCTGCAATCAAGCCTGAAGTGAGTCCATGCCTGAGTAGCACATAATTCCACTTCACTCTCATTCAGGATGCCATCAGAGGGAAGGCGAACAAGTCTCCAAACTCTGTGGCAGAGAGGGTCTTCGGATGCTTGCAAAGATTGAATTTCACCATGCTAGTATGAGAGACTTGCAGGGTGCTCAAGAATTCTAGAATTGGTTCCCTCAGTGTTGGTTGATGGATATCAATGAAGTCTCTCAGATGACAAGCCTGGAGTTGTTCCGTCATGCTTGTCTCGGGGCCAAGTATACGGATGGTTTGTCACTCAAATGATCGAGAGGAAATGAGTGACATTTTTTTGAGAACTGAGTATCTAGGATGGAAATACTTAGGAATAATGTTTAGAAGGTAATCCATGTACCTTCTTGGAGCATGAGACTTCTTTCTTGTACCCTTGGAGGAGTCGGTTTCCATTTTGATTGAAAAATGAACTTTTGAAGAGTGAAAAATTTGATAGAAATTTTTGAGTAAAACCCAAGGTGATGTGATTTCTGATGATGGAAATGGTTTTTGAAGATATTTATAGATGGAATGAGTTGCTAGGGGGCTGGAATCTTCAAAATGGTATTCAATGGAGATAAATGAGATAAGTTAAAGAGTTTGAATGAGAGAAATAATGGTAGAAATGTTTTATATTTGACATATTCACGGGCGTGACAAACTAAGTCACGGGCATAAAATGTCGTGTTCACAGTTTGCGGAAGAGATGTTCTACCCATGAAGAGAGAGGTGAAATCATTCACGGTGGTGAAAATTAAAGGTAATGGGCATGAATGATGAACTATCACGGTGGTGATAGATGAGTCACGGGCGTGAAGTACAATCTTCACTATTTGTGATCGTTAAACAAAGCGTGACACAAAGCGTGAATGCTCATGTAAGTTTTTAGTGGAAATGGTTCACAGTCGTGAAAATGCATCACATGCGTGAACAAAGGGTTTCACGGGGGTGATATAAAAAGGTTTTGGGGCATAAAATATAGTCTTCACTACCTTCAGTCATGAAGTATGTCGTGAAGCAAGTCGTGAAAATGACTGGTTCTTTTGGCGATTTAGTTCACGGTTGTGAATATATGTCACGGGCGTGAAGTGCCTAAAATTCTCATTAAATAAAATTAAGTCTAAAATAAGACTAAAGCACTTCAAATGAGCTTTTATCCCCTATAACATATATTTCCATCAAATTAGCTACCTTATTTCTAGTAAGATGAGATAAAAACCACAAGATTATCAATCAAGGTTTGAAAATTTTGGCAATCACAAAGTTAATCCATCAATCATACCAAGCTCTCTTCTTATGAAATTAAATCTTTCCTCATTTAGAGACTTAGTGAAGATATCTGCCAATTGATTGTCTGTGCTTATAAATTCTAATACCACATCTCCATATTGAACATGATCTCTAATAAAATGGTGTCTAATGTCAATATGCTTACTTCTAGAATGTTGAATGAGATTCTTAGATAGATTTATAGCACTTGTATTGTCACATCTAATAGGTATATGGTGCATACTATGACCATAATCCTTAAGTTGTTTGTTTCATCCAAATGATTTGTGTACAACAACATCCTGCTGCCACATACTTTGCTTCAGCGATAGAAAGAACAATTGAAACTTATTTCTTGCTAAACCAAGAAACTAAGCATTCTCTAATAAAGTGACAAGTACCTGAAGTACTTTTTCTATCTAAAAGACTTCCAGCATAATCATCATCTGAATATCCTATAATATAAAAGGATGAATTTTTAAGATACCATAAACCTAGATGCAATGAGCCATGTAAATATTTTAGAATTCTTTTTACTGCATTTCAATGACACTCTTTTGGACACGATTGAAAACGTGCACATAAGCATACACTATACATTATGTCGGGTCTAGAAGCAGTAAATATAAAAATGATCCGGTCATACCTCTATAGAGCTTTTCATTAATGCTCTTACCCTTTTCATCCTTGTCCAATTTTGTTGTGCTCATTGGAGTCTTAGCATTCTTGCATCCTTCCATTCCAAATTTTGTAAGTAAGTCTCTGGCATATTTGGATTGGTTGATAAATATGCTCTCATTGCCTTGTTTTATTTGTAGACCGAGGAAATATTTTAGCTCACCCATCATGCTCATTTCGAATTTCCTAGTCATATACTTAGCAAATTCTTGACAAAACAATTTATTAGTAGACACAAATATGATATCGTCAACTTAAATTTGAACAATTAGAATATCATACTTATGTTTTTACATATCATTGTACAACTCTGATAAAATATATGTGTATATTCATATAAATCCAAAATGTAGATGACATGATCTTATGTTCGGGTGGAATGTAAGAAGAGAGAGAGTGGTGAGGCTTGGCAGGTGACCTGTGTTCCATGTCTTACATATGCCACTCACAATAAGCTATCACTTTCCTTTGCCTGAAAAATGATGCAGTTTGATGAGTTGTGGCTCAGTGAGAGTAATCATCAAACAAGCTCTAAAGTACCAAGCAACTCATAGTAACAAATCATAAATCCAATGCAAACCATGTATTCCATTTCATTCATCGAGATCATATAATTACCAGTAAAATTAAAGCATATAATCATTACTCTTTAAGTATGCATATGCTTTGCTTATTTCATTTTGTTCAAGTTAAATAGATATTGCCCCTGGTTTTCATGTGAACATTTGTCATGTGAACATTTGTATTTGCTAGCTAGCTTGATCATTTGTTTCATTTGCATATTTGTTAGGCCATATGCCTCTTCTTTTGCTTTACAATATCGATTAACTAGTCACAACGCCTTTTTAGTCCATATGCATATGCATTTGTAACAAAGCATTCGTCAACCATTGTATCTTTATTACATATACCATACATATATCACATATATGCCACATATGCCACACAATACTTCATATATACTATACATAAACCATGTATATATCACGTATGCCAAATATATATCTCAAATATACCACTTCTACGTACCACATATCACAAATTATCCATCATTTCATTATCAAGATCAAATCATGACAATCATATGTGTTGTCCAGATATTGAACCAAGAAGGAGGGTTGAATTGGATATTAAAAATTTAACTTTTAAGTGGGGAAAGAAAAGTTAAGTTTAGTAGGGATAGAAAGATATAACACAAGGATTATAGAGGTTCGGGTATTAACAAATCCTACTCCTCTCCCAATCTCAATTGGGAGTTTCACTAACACTCTAAGTGTTACAATGGAGTTTTACAAGCTCACTCCCAACTATGGTGTTTCTAACAATAGATCACACCTAACCCAGAAATCCCTTGTGTTTTAATGGCTCACACAATAAACCAATTCGTTGTGTTTTGAAGGCTCACATAAACAACCCTTACAAGTGTTCTACTCTTAACCCCAAAATACCCAAACTTACTTGAGTAGATGATTACAGAGAGAACCACTTACAAATCTATAATGCTCAGAGAATGATGAGCAAAAAGATTTTCACAGAGAATAAATGTTTATTTTGAAAATATTAAATGCACAAATGGATCATAACAAGATTTTGATTCGAAGTATTAGCTCTTCTTTCCTTTCTGGAATCATAAATGACTTGCATTTACACTTCCATGGAGAATTATAGTCGTTTGATTGCATTTAATGAGGAAATAGTTGTTGCACCAACTCTTATTTTTGCACTTGACATGTTTCTCTTTCCTCTTTCATGGTCGTGAGTATGATTGTCACGGTCATGACTGTTCTTCCAAGCCGTGACTTGAGTAGTGACTTTGGCCGTGAAGCATTCTGGAAGGATTTGAAGTGTTTGATGACGGGCGTGACATTATATCTTCACGGGAGTGAACAACCTTCCTAGCCGTGGTCAAGTGCTGACTTTGGCCGTGAAACTCTCTAGAAGAATTTGTCATGTCTTCTTAGGGGCGTGACTTTCTTTCACGGTCATGACTGATATGATCATTCACGATTTCTATCATTCTTCATGGTCGTGAACTTTAAATGTTGGATAGTTAACGCTAAGCTTCATCACGGGCATGACATATAAGGTCACGAGCGTGAACATGTTATTTCTTCAATTTTTATCTTTTTAAGATTAGTCTTCCATTCTCCATTCTTGCTATCATATTCCATACCCTGTTCGATAAACTTAGAAAACAAGTATGTTAAATACATTATTGCTATTTTATTTGTTAGCATCAAAATGACCGAAATACCCCTCAATGTTCAACAATATGATCACATAACCATAAATCATCTCACATATCACATAGTAAGCAATATTCATATGTATTAAAGAAATCGTCTAATAACTATACTCATCTTTCTCCTTTGATTTCGACCCTTAACTTATTGTTTATCCCCTTCTTGTGGGTTTCTAATATGTTGTGAGCGTAATATAGAAATATAATCGATTAATTTATGACTAAAGAAACATAATGTGGCTTAAACAAGTTAATATGCATAGTTCATATATATAGTTAGGGTTTTTCCTATGGGGCAGTGTAACCTTATGGGACTTATTAGCCCATGAATTTTTCTAAAATTGTCCAATTAATGTGATTCTTATTTCTAATTAAATCTAACATATAATTATATAACATTGTAAAATTTCAGAGAAATTGGATCATTGTACAATTTTTGGTGGAATTTTCAATTGTATTTTGTTTTCTGCCTTGTTTCTACCATTTGGTAGTTTTAGGGTACCAACTTTGGTTCTTCATATCTTACAATATGTAAGTCATATTATAATGAACTTGGTATACATTTATATAGGTTAAAATGGAACATTTTTTATCTATAACTTTTATTAATTATGTCTCTAAGATCCTCAAATTATAAGAAACATTACATTGGTCCAGAACAGAGATGGTTTCCAGACCAGTATGATTTGTGAGCACTATCTCACATTATACATAAAATATTAAGGTAGTATTTATACCCAAATTTAGATAAAACATGAAAATATGTTTTATCTTTATACCCAACTTTGGTGCTTCATATTTTCGTGTTTTGATAATTTACAGAATCCATCTCTAAGGAGCTCAAAATGGCCAAATAATTTTTTGAATCTGCCTAGGGTACTAAACAGACAGTTCAAACTATGGAACACTCATGGTTGCATTCACCATAACTAAACCTCCATGAGAGATATGAACATGAATTTTGGTATAAATATAGATAACATAATTATTTACAACTTTTAAGTTTTGATATTCCTAAAATACGGGCTCTATAATATTCAAAATCAATGAACACATTAGCTAACTCAGCTAGGGTTTACACCCGAACTAGTTCCAATGAGATGCCAATATCTTTTCATATACACCAAAGTTTGCAAAAATATTTATATATACATAAACCTAAGATATAAAGGAAAAACGTTTATGTTTAAAATGTTTCTAGAATAAGTTTCTATTGCTATCAAAATCGGGGTGCAAAATACTACTGCAACTTAACCCTAACAGTTCAAACCAACACTTGAACAATGGAAAGAAGATTATTACCAAGAATAAACTTGCAAGAGATCAATTTACTGAAAACCTTAAGTGAAATAAGGAAGAAAATAAGGCTGAAATAGTGGAAGAAGGAGAAAAAACGAATCTGAACTGAGAGAGGTAGAATGGTGAGGAGAAAGATAAGGTCTACCTCCACCTCCTCACTTTTGTCATTTTCCCTTTTTTGTTTTTTTTCCTTCCTTTTTGTTTTGTTTTTTTTTTCATTTTTCTTCATTAATTCAATCTAATAATTTTTATTCTCATAAATTTTAATTTCATGTCATCTTCAACTAAATTATAAAATGGATACGTGCAATTCAACACAATTGTAAAATACTCAGATACGTAGCTAATGTGTGTCATGAACTTGTCCCTATAAAAATACATATGAAATGCAGGTGTTCAAGTAAAATATATAAAAATGCATATATCCAAATGAAATGCATGTAAAAATAGATATGTGGGATGTAATGCCTGATAATTTAGGCTACGGTTGCGGTTGACCGAAATCCAGCTTGCCGAACCGATTGGAGTCTAAATTCATACATGAAAGAAAAAAATTAAAATAATAATAAAATATGAGAAAAAATATTTTGGATATTATTAATTTAGAATTTTGAAGCTTAGAATTAAACTTTGGAAAAAAAATAATTTTTCACTGAATGAATTTGGAAATTGCAGTGTTTTTGGCATAGATATTTTAAGAAAGCATAAAATGGAATATTCTTTATCTAAGGAAAGGAATATTATTTGAATTAAAATAAAGTAAGAGTGATTTAAATTAATGGACCAATGGGAGACAAGATTTTCTATTAATCTTAACCACCCACCTAATCCAACTATAAAAGTCAAATTCTACTTTTTGGTCATTTATTTCTTCTTCTTCCTCATCTAAAATAAAAAAAAACTTCTCTCTTCTTCTCCTTGTGGTTGTGACTCTCCTTCCCCCATTGTTCTTTTTTTTTTTCTTCAATCGAAGCTAAGATTAGATGGAAAAAGTTGGATTAAGACAAGATCAACAAGGAAGTAAAGCAAAGTGAGCAAAACTAAGGGAGAGGAAAGAAGAAAGGAAGAGAAAAAGAGAAAGAAGGTTTTTAGTTATTTTGAAGATCTACAAAGGTGAGGTTAGATCTTCCATCTTCTCACTTTTCTTCTTCTATTTTCTTTGATTTTGGGTTAGTTGCCATTAAAGTTGGAAATTTAGGGTGATTATTATGTTAATGGTGATTAAGGGTGGATTAGTTGTTTAGTGCTTAATTAGTATGAAATTTGTTCTTAGGATTAGAAGGTGAACAATCTTTGAACCATAATCAAAGAGGAAGTAAGGGCAAGGAGAAAGCTAACTAGGAAGAAGGGAAAAGTGAAGAGAAGTATATTTTGTGAGGTATGTACATTTGGCAAAAATTCAATATGGAAAATGTGATTTTTGATTTTGTGATATTATATTTAATTATGTATATAATTCTTGATATTTTGATTAAATGATGCCATGAATGTGGAAATTTTGAATATGAGGTTGATGCATAAATATGGAAATTGTAGGAATTAATTGAGGTGTTGGAAAATTTATCTTATGAATAGTGTCTACTTTTCTAGTCATAACTTGAGTTCTGAAAATATTTTTGAGTGTTTCTTATTGGGTTGGAAAGTTAAAACATAGGGCTTCAATGTTTATTTATACCATTAGACCTGAATATGCCTGGAATTAGATGAAACATAGACTTAAAATCCGAACTAGAAATTTGTCTAGTAAAATACTAGACAGAATGGAATGAACGTAGATTAGAAAAAAATTCGGTTTAATGTGATTCTAGTTGAAAATTAAAGATAAGATATGTAACTACATTTTGTTAATTGATCACTTGTCCAAATTCTATCTGAAAATAGATGAAAAATGTAGGGAAATACAAGGCATAAATGCTGTCTAGAATAGGGTAACTTGTATATATATGTTGATTGTAGAATTTTGTGATAGAAAAATGTATTATTTGACTTTTCTTATAGTTATAATGATTAAATGGGCAAGTATCATTTTATAAAATATTTAATGGAGATTAATGTGTTTATGTGAAATTATATTAGTGTTACATGCCTAATTTATGTAAATAATAATGAAGGTAACAAATATAATTAAGCCATATAACATCTAGTCAAGAACTATAAATTAGGATAAGTTGACATGCCAATAAAAAGGGTAGAAATGTAGGCACTAGAAAACAGTGCTAAGATTTAAATTACGTAGACACTAAGAAATAGTGTTGAGTTGAAATTATGTAGGCAATAAAAAATAGTGTTGAGTTCGAAATTATGTAGACACCAAAAATGTCTAAATTATTATTGAAAATATAGACATTAAACACCAAGTTATAAAATTATTAAGTAGGCGCCGAGTATATTGGCAGAGAGCATAAACTCTGTATCTAGTATTTAGTTTCGGTCTAACATGTCGTGGGCTATCAAATAAATAACAGAAAAAAATGTAAATTATTAAATTGATATTTTAAATTATATATCTTGTATTGTTAAATAATTCCGAGCATGTTCAATGAATGAAATATTATAATTGATGAATTGTATTTTTTTACACGACGTAAATAGTTTTGATATTATTTGAATATTTTTGGCATGCTTAGTAAATTAATTGTAGTTTCTGAAATTTTATTTTGAAAATATTTATATAATTATTAAATAGTTGTCAAACATACGACTAAACTAATAGCTTAGCGCGTGTATTTCATGTGTAAATAAATAGACATGACTGTTGTGTTAGGGTGACCGAAAATAAGGGGAACCCCAAGATCAAATTATTTTTTTAAATCAAAATATTTACATCACAAGTTCCATTTTTAAATGATGTGAAAAAAAAGAAATATAGTAATAAATATTCTGCTAATAATAAACTCAAAGATTGGAAAAAAAATATGCAAAAATTTCAGCATTGGTTTTTACAAAAGATGAACTTAGTAGCATTTCTATACACTATTAACGACTATTAGGGTAAGGGAGGGCTACATGGGAAGTCGAAGATCTTGCAAAAACAATAGCAGCTAACTTCAAATCGTGTGTCGAATAATTAAGCTTGTGAAGCTTAAGCTGTATTAAGGCGTAAGCAATCACATTTTCTTCTTGCATAAGACACAACCTAAACCATTATGACTAGCATCACTGTACACAACAAAGTCATTTCCTGGAGTAGGCTGAGACAAAACTGGTGCTTCAGTCAACATCGCTTCCAGTCGATCAAAATATTGCTCGACACCTATCTATCTAGTCAAAACATACCTCTTTTCTCAACAATCTAGTCAAAGGAGTCGCTAGGGAAGAAACTCCTTTCACAAACCTCTTGTAATATCCAACAAATCCAAGGAAACTTCTCACTTCTATCACATTAAGAGGTGGTTTCCAAGTAAGAATAGCCTCGATTTTACTAGGGTCAACTCGATTACCTTCTGCTGAAACTACGTGACCCAAAAAATTGACTGCTTTAAGCCAAAACTCACACTTTGATAACTTTGCATACAACTACTTCTCTTTCAGTATTTGTAGCACTATTATGAGATGTTGATCATGTTCTTCTCAGTCTCTAGAGTAGACAAGGATGTCATTAATAAACACCACTACAAATTGATCAAGATTTAGCCTGAACACTAGTTCATTACGTCCATAAAGGTTACAGGTGCATTCATCAATCCAAAAGGCATAACCAGGAACTCATGATGCCCATAACGGGTGTTGAATGTCGTCTTAGGTACATCTGAATCCATGATCTTCAGCTGATGATACCCCAATCGAAGATTAATTTTTGAAAATATGGTTGCACCTTTCAACTGATCAAATAAATCATCGATTCTAGGTAGCGAGTACTTATTCTTTATAGTCACCCTATTAAGCTGTCTGTAATCGATGTAGAGATGTAAGTTGTTGTCTTTTTTCTTCACAAATAACACTAGAGCATCTCAGATGATACACTGGGTCGTATAAATTTCTTATCTAACAATTTTTGCAACTGTATCTTTAGCTCTTTCAACTCTGCTAGTGTCATTATATATTGTGTAATGGAAATAAGAGTGGTGTCGAGTACCAAATTGATAGCAAATTCGATTTCTCAATCCGGCAGTAACCTTGGCAACTCCTATGGAAATACATAAGGAAACTCACTAACAATAGGAATATCAACCAACTTTGGACTTGCTTTTTCCATATCAACCACATATGCTTAGTATGCTTTGCATCATTTAATGATGAGTTTATGAGCTTTCAACACCGATATCAAATTGTCTAGATATCTTTTATTCTCACCCACGCGGGCTCGTGACACTCCCAAATAATTTTTTCGTGCGTTCTCATCGCGATCAATACTAAAATAATTCTCTCATATTTTGGATCCTATCCAAGATCATTTTACTCATTCTCTATATCTTCAATGCGTGTGACCCATTAGGTTCCCGGTTATGTTGGCCACTTAAATTAACAATTAACAATTAATTTAACTAGAAAGTCAGTGGTTTGACTACGAACCTTTCCATAGAGAATTTCTGTGCAATTATTCCTTTCACCAATCTATACCCCACTTGGTTCAGAGTATGGACATGTGTCAACTCTCACTAGACTGACTACGTCACGTCTACTCCAAGTAATGTTAGTTCTTGTCTTTGAGGCTCATTACTCTATTAGATATGTCATTGAAGACTATCTTTATGATATTTCCACTTCGGCCAGAGATTCCTGAGTAATGACCACGACAAAAGGCCATGGGTATACACTCTTTCTATCAAGAGTGGTGAATCCTTTGTTGGTTACCCAATTACCTTCGAATACCTCAAGCTGTATCCAATCACCATCCTATGAGCTACCTCTCTGAGGCAACAAGGAATAATGTAAAAATACAGAATCAATATTCAAGATATCCTTGAGTACCTCAAGTCTAAGGATACTTGCACTATTGCTATGATGCGACTATCATTGAAACTGGAATAGATTATCCATATGATTGTCTCATAGTTGGTCATCCAATGTACTTAGCTACACTTATCAAGCATCCACATGTTAACTCTAAACATCTCATGTTTATAGATTATGAGATCTACTACTTGATCCAATCAAGGAGTGTAACATGTGCTAGTCTGTCTGGATTAATAATATCCCATCTCATTAATCCTATGACTAGGGATAATTTCGATACTAACATAATTACACATGATAAGAATCTCAATATCATGATCTCATCATAATTTCCTTCATGCTATGTTATGTATCAAGGACTTCATTAATTGATTTAAGATCACTTATCAATTCATATATCAAATGAACATCAAATTAATGAAAAAGCCTTTTATTAATCAAATAAATTTGTACAATAAGTGCTAAAGGTGATTGCCTTTAGAGCACTCCTCTAACAAACTTCCACTTGCACTAAAGCCAATCGCCTTTGTATTTAATTCCATAGGCGAGTACATGAGAATCAAATTTCTTTTGGGGAAGTGGCTTAGTTAAAGGATCAACAATATTCTGATCAGTGGGCACTCTTTCTATCTTTACATCATTCCTACCAATGATTTCTCTAATCAAATGGTATCTTCTGAGTACATGTTTAGATCTCTGATGAGACCGTGGCTCTTTTGCTTACGCAATGGCACCATTATTATCACAATACAATTGTATTAGATCAATAATGCTGGGAACCACTCCAAGTTCTGTGATGAATTTTTTTTTATCCAAACTGCTTCCTTTGCTGCTTCAGAAGCTGTAATGTACTCTGCTTCAGTTGTTGAATCAACAATCGTTTCCTGTTTGGAACTCTTCCAACTAACTTCTCCACCATTTAGTGTGAATATATAACCTGACTGAGATTTTGAGTCATCCTTGTCAGATTGGAAACTAACATCGGTGTACCCGCTCACAGTAATATCTCCATCTCCATATACCAAGAATACATCCTTAGTTCTTCTTAAGTACTTAAGGATATTCTTGACAGACACCCAATGACCCTCACCAGGGTGCGATTGGTGTCTACTCCACTCAGAGCATATGATACATCGGGTCTTGTACATATTATAACATACATGATTGATCCTATAGCTGAAGCATATGGAATCAAACTCATATATGTCCTCTCATCTTGTGTCTTTGGACACAAAGACTTTGAAAGAGTAATCCCATGGGTCATGGGAATATATCCCCTATTGGACTGCTCCATGCTAAATCTCTTTGGCATTTTATCTATGGATGTAAACTATGAAAGACCAATCAACCTTTTAGATCTATCTCTATAGATCTTTATCCCTAAAATATAGACTGCTTCTCCAAGGTCTTTCATAGAGAAATTCTTGGATAACCAAATTTTGACTGATTGTAAGGCGGAGACATCATTTCCCATTAACAATATGTCATCTACATATAATACAAGAAACATGATTGCATTCCCACTAACCTTCTTGTAGACACAAGGTTCATCCGGATTTTGTAAGAAACCAAACTGTTTGATTGTCTCATTAAACCGAATATTCCAACTCCTGGATGCTTGATTTAATCCATAAATACATCTTTGAAGCTTACATACCTTTTTGCCATCTTTGGATATGAAACCTTCTGGTTGTGTCATGTACACATCCTAAGTCAGATTTCCATTAAGGAAAACTGTTTTCACATCCATTTGCTATATCTCATAATCATAACGAGTAGCAATGGCTAGGAGTATCCTTATTGATTTAAGCATAGCTACTGGGCTAAAAGTTTTGTCGTAGTCAATTCCTTGTGTTTGACGATAACCTTTAGCAACAAGTCTAGCTTCATAGGTAATCACATTACCATCCATATCATTTTTCTTTTTGAAAACCCATTTGCACCATATAGGGTTTATTCCTTCGGGTGGGTCAACCAAAGTCTATACTTGGTTTTTATACATGGAATCCATTTCTGGCTTCATGGCTTGAAGCCATTTGTCAGATTCTGAACTATTCAGAACCTCTTCATAGGTTGTAGGCTCATCATTTTCTATGAGCAATACATCATTCTGTTCACTAATGAGAAATCCATATCTCTTTGGAATTGATGTTTTGTCAGTATAGGCCCGATATCGATCACTCCTTACAGAATGACACTTGCTGAACTAAAAGAATTAAAAGTGCAGTTGCAAGAGTTGTTAGAGAAAGGGTTTATCAGGCCTAGTGTCTCACCTTGGGGTGTTCTGGTTTTATTTTTGAAAAAGAAGGATGGCACCTTTTGTTTGTGCATTGATTATTGTCAATTGAACAAGATGACAATTAAGAACAGATACCCCTTACCGAGAATAGATGACTTGTTTGATCAGTTGAAAGGAGCAGGGGTATTTTCTAAAATTGACCTCAGATTAGGTTATCACCAATTGAGAATTAAAGAATCAGACATTTCAAAAACAACATTTAGGACTCGGTATGGTCATTATGAATTCTTAGTAATGCCTTTTGGCCTGGCAAATGCCCCAGCAGCATTTATGGATCTAATGAATAGAACCTTTAAGCCTTATTTGGACCAGCTTGTGGTGGTGTTCATAGATGATATCTTGGTGTACTCTAGAAGCAGAGAAGAGCATAATCAACATCTTCGTATTGTCTTTCATACCTTGAGAGAGAATCAATTGTATGCGAAGTTATCGAAATGTGCATTCTGGTTAGATGAAGTGGCCTTTCTAGGGCATATTATCTCAGCCGATGGGATCAGAGTTGACACCAGTAAGGTAGAGACAATCCTCAACTGGAAACCGCCTCGAAATGTGAGAGGTGAGAAGTTTTCTTGGTTTGGCTGGTTATTATCGGAGATTTGTGAAAGGATTCTCAATGATAGCCTCACCACTGACAAAATTGCTTAAAAAGGAGACCAAATTTGAGTGGACAGACCAGTGCCAGACTAGCTTCGATAAGTTGAAGAAAATGTTGACAGAGGCACCAGTGTTAACACAACCTACTGCAAGAAAAGATTTTGTGGTGTACAGTGATACTTCCTTTAATGGTTTGGGTTGTGTATTAATACAAGAAGGCAAAGTGATCGCTTATGCTTCCAGACAACTGAAGCCTCATGAGAGAAATTATCCAACACATGATTTGGAACTAGCAACCATTGTGTTTGCATTGAAAATATGGTGACACTACCTATATGGTGAGCAATGTTATATCTATACAGACCATAAAAGTCTGAAATATTTGCCTTCATAAAAGGAACTCAATTTGAGACAAAGGCGATGGCTAGAATTAATCGAAGTCTACAATTGTATCATTGATTATTAGTCTGGTAAGGCCAATATGGTAACAGACGCTCTGAGTAGAAAGCCTCTAGCCAATAAATGTTAAAACTTAAATTTATTAAATGAACAAGATAAAAAAAATAAAATAATAATTTATTTATATATTATTTGGGCAGAATTACGGATTCAACCCATATTGATCCAACTAGTAAAGAACAATCAGAAGCAGGACACAAAATTAAAGGAAATCTTTGAAATAGTGAAAAAGGGTGAAAAACCAAAATTTACTATTGATTCAAATGGGAGTTAAGGCAAAAGGGCAGGTTATGTGTGCTAGACATACCAGAGTTGAAACAATATATTTTGAAGGAAGCTCACAATGTTATTTATGCAATGCACCCAAGAAGCAACAAAATGTATCATGACTTGAAGGCATATTACTGGTGGCCAGGAATGAAAAGAGATATCACCGAGTATACTACCAAATGTTTAACTTGTCAGCAAGTGAAGGCTGAGCATTAAGTACCAAATGGATTATTGCAGTCAATTTCAATTCCGGAGTGGAAATGGGAAAGAGTTACAATGGATTTTGTTTCTGGTTTGCCTTTGACACAAAAGAGGCATGATTCAATATGGGTAGTGATGGACCGGCTCACTAAATCAGCTCATTTTCTATCGATCAAGATGGATTATCCACTTAACCGTTTGGCAGAGATCTATGTTAATGAAATAATCCGTTTATATGGTGTGCCATTTTCAATCATTTCAGATTGAGACCCGAGGTTCACTTCAAAATTCTGGAAAAGTTTGCATCAAGCCATAGGTACTCGACTCAATTTCAGCACAACTTTCCACCCATAAACTGATGGACAATCAGAAAGGGTCATACAGATATTGAAAGATATGTTGAGGAGTTGTGTGATAGAATTTGAAGGCAGTTGGGACAAACATCTTCCATTGATAGAATTTGCCTATAATAATAGTCACAGAGCTAGTATCGGCATGGCACCATATGAAGCCTTGTACGGGAGGAAATGTAGAACACCTCTATGTTGGACTGAGCTTAGTGAAATGAAAGTAGTGGGTCTAGATCTAGTACAGCAGACAGAGGAAAAAGTGAGAGTAATAAGAGATAGGCTGAATGTTGCTGCTGATAAACAGAAATCATATGCAGATTTGAAAAGGAGGGATATTGAGTATACAGTTGGTGACAAGGTATTCTTAAAAGTCTCATCTTGGAAAAGGATTTTCTGATTTGGAAATAAGGGAAAGTTGAGTCCTAGGTTCATTGGACCTTATGAGGTACTTGAACTCATAGGTCCTGTGGCGTACAAATTAGCTTTACCACCAGAGTTAGACAAGATTCATAATATATTCCATGTGTCCATGTTGAGAAGATATCGATTAGATCCATCTCATATCATATCAGCAGAACCTATAGAGACAGGACCAGATCTAACTTATGAAGAAGAGCCAGTGGAAATTATAGCTCAAGAAATGAATGAGCTACGAAACAAGAAGGTACCATTGGTAAAGGTTATGTGGAAAAATCATAATTCAGAAGAAGCGACTTGGGAAAATTAAGAGGTGATGAAGGGTCAGTATCCACAATTATTCCACTCCAGTTAAAAAGGTAAATTTCGAGGACGAAAGTTTTTTTAAGGAGGGGAAAATTGTAATGCCCGATAATTTAGATCACGGTCGCGGTTGAGCGAAATCGGACACGAAAGAAATAAATTAAAATAATAATAAGATGGGAGAAAATTATTTTGAATATTATTAATTGAGAATTTTAAAGTTTGAAATTAAAATTGTTAAAAAAATAATTTTTCGCTGAACGAAATTAGAAATTGCAGTGTTTTGGCACATAAATTATAAGAAGGCATAAAAATGAAATATTCTTTATCTAAGGAAAGAAATATTATTTTAATTAATATAAATTAAGAGTGATTTAAATTAATGGACCAATGGGAAGCAAGATTAACAACTAATCCTAACCACCCACCTAATCCAACTATAAAAAGTCAAATTTCCATTTTTTTATCATTCTTCTTCTTTTTCATCTTGACCAAATCCATTTCTCTTCCTTTTCTTCTTCGTTGGCCGTGACTCTCCTCCTCCCTTAATGTTCTTCTTTTTGTTCTTCAATTAAAGATAAGATTAGATGAAAAAAAAAAGGGATTAAGGCAAGATCATGAAGAAAGTGAAGTAAAGTGAGCAAAACCAAGGAAGAGGAAGGAAGAAAGGAAAAGAAAAAGAGAGAAAATTTTAGCCATTTGGAAGATCATCAAATGTGAGTTTAGATTTTCCATCTTCTCACTTTTCTTCTTCTCTTTTCTTTGATTTTGGGGTTAGTTGCCATTAAAGTTAGTAATTTAGGGTGATTAAGATGTTAATGGTGATTAAGGGTGGATTAGTGTGATTAGTGTTTGATTAGTGTAAAATTTATTGTTAGCAAAAGGAAGTGAATAGCCTTTGAACCAAAATCAAAGGGGAACTAAGGTCAAGGAAAAGGCTATCTAAAAGGAAGAGAAAAGTGAAGAGAAGTAGAATTTTGGGGTATGTACATTTGGCAAAAATTCAATATATCATAATGTTGATTTTAATTTTGTGATGTGTATAAAATTCTGGATATTTGATTGAGAAATTAATTGGTGATTAAATGATGCCATGAATATGAAATTAAAAACTAGAATATGAGGTTCATGCATGAAAATGGAATTGTATGATTTAATTGATGTGCTAGAAAATTCATCTTATGAATAGTATATAGTGTTTTGATCATAACTTGAGTTCTGCAACTCATTTCTGAGTGATTCTTATTGGGTTGAAAAGTAAAGACATAGGTCATGAACTTTTATGCAGACCATTAAACCTGAATATGACTGACATTAGTTGAAAAAGGACTCCAAATTGACCTAGAAATATGTTCAGAAAAAACACTGGGCAGATTGCAGTGAACGTAGCTTAGGAGACAATTCATAACCTTTGCTACCAAATTTTTTTAATGTAATTCTAGTTGGAAATTAAAGATAAGACATGTACCTATATTTGGTTAGTTTATCACTTGTCCAACTTTCATCAAAAAATGGATGAAAAATACAGACCAATATATGACAGAATTCTGTCCAGTAAAATTCTGGGCAGATTGCAGTGAACGTAGCTTAGGAGAAAATTCATAACTTTTGCTAAAGAATGCTTTTTAATGTAATTCCAGTTGAACTTTAAAGATAAGACATGTACCTATAGGTTTTTAGTTTATCACTTGTCCAATGGCTATCTAAAAATGGACAAAAAATACAGACCAATATAAGGCAGAAATACTGTCCAGAATAGGACAGCTTGTAAAAAAATATATTGATTGCGAAAATTTGTGATAGAAAATATATTAATTGACTTTTCTTATAGTTATAATGATTAAATGAGGAAGTTTGAGATTGTAAAATATTTAATGGGAATTATTTCATTTATGTAGAATTTATATTAATGTTATCTACATAATTTGTATAAATACTAATAAAAGTAATAAATATAATTAAGCCCTATAACATCTAGTCGAGAACTAGAAATTACGATAAGTTGACATGCAAATAAAAGGGTAGAAATGTAGGCACTAAATATAATAGTGCTGAGATTTAATTTAAGTAGACACTAAGAAATAGTGTTGAGTTGAAATTACGTAGTCACTAAGAAATAATGCTGAGTTCAAAAATTATATAGGCACCAAAAAGGTGCTGAGTTGTTATTGAAAATGTAGGCATTAAATGTCGAGTTATAAAATAATTATGTGGGCGCAGAGTATATTGTCGGAGAGAAGAAACCCTGTATCCAGTGTTTAGTTCCGGTCTAAGATGTCGTGGGCTATTAAATAAATAACATAAAAAAATGTGAATTATGAAATTGATTTTGTGAATTTTATATCTTGAATTGTTAAGAAATTTCAAGCATGCTTAATGAATGAAATGTCATAATTGATGAATTAAATATTTTTGCATGAAGAAAATAGTTTTATTATTAATTGAATATTTGGAATGCTTAATAAATTAATTGTAGTTTCAAAAACTTTTATTTTTGAATTATTTATGTAATTATTGGATAGTTGTCAAACGTACCACTAAGCTAGAAGCTTAGCCCGTGTGTTTCACGCGCAGATAAATAGAAGTAGCTGTTCCAATAGGGCGAACGAAGAAGAGGGAACCCCCAAGATAAGATTGCAGCTGTCTAGTTCTTTTTGTATGTTTTGAAAATTATGTTGCAAAATTTCAAATTCTAAAAATCTTTTTTTTTATGTAAATTTGTGGTATGTAGGATTTATAAGGAATGAATTTTGTAATTTTATAAATCTAGTATTATTTCTAAATATTATGGTTTAATTGCATGAATTTTTTTAAATCAAACTATTTTCATCACTAGTTATATATTTAAAGGGAAAAAAATAGTAATAAATATTTTGCTAATAATAAACTCGAAAAAAAAAATTATTACAATGATTTGAACATTGGTTGTAAAACAAATGAGCTTATTAGCACTTCCATATCCTATTAACGTTTAGTAGGGTTTGGGAGAGCTACATACACTATACATCATGTCGGGTCTAGAAGTAATAAGATATAAAAATGATCTGATCATACCTCTATAGAGTTTTCATTAATGCTCTTACCCTTTTCATCCTTGTCCAATTTTGTTGATGTACTCATTGGAGTCTTGGCATTCTTGCATCCTTCCATTCCAAATTTCTTAATTAAATCTTTGGCATATTTAGATTGGTTGATGAATATGCCCTCATTACCTTATTTTATTTCTAGACCAAGGAAATATTTAAGTTCTCCCATCATGCTCATTTCAAATTCCCCAGTCATACACTTAGCAAATTCTTGACAAAGCAATTCATTAGTAGAACCAAATATGATATCATCAACATAAATTAGAACAATTATAATATCATGCTTATGATTTTTAATGAATAATGTGGTATCAACATTCCCCTTTGTAAAGTTATTTTTTAAGAGAAAAGAACTTAGTCTTTCATACTAAGCTCTTGGGGCTTTTTTCAAACCATATAATACTTTTGAAAGTTTAAAAACATGATTTGGAAAATCATAGCTTTCAAAACCCAATGGTTGTTCTACATAAACTTCTTCTTCTATATAATCATTTAGAAAGGCACTTTTCACATCCATTTGAAAGAGTTTGAAATTCATGTGACATGCATATGCTAAAAGTATTCTTATGGCTTCTAATCTAGCTACAGGAGCATAGGTTTCATCATAATCTATCCCTTCTTCCTGATTATATCCTTTTGCAACTAATCTAGCCTTATTCTTAGTTATTGAACCTTGTTCATCTAGTTTATTTCTAAATACCCATTTGCTACCTATAATTTGATGATTCTTGGGTTTAGGTACTAAGGTCTATACCTTACTTCTCTCAAATTGGTAGAGGTCCTCTTGCATTGCAATCACCCAAATTTCATCATTAAGAGCCTCATCAAGATTTTTAGGCTCAATTTGAGAAATAAAAGCAAGGTCAGTGGCTAAATGTTTAAAATGAGATCTAGTACTTACTCCCCTTGAAGGATCACCAATGATTTGCTCCTTGGGATGATCTTTTGTCATTCTCCATTCCTTTGGGAATTCTTCCCGTTTACTTCTTGAGCTTGAGGTAGAGAATCATCTTTATGTGAACCTTCTTGATCATTTTCTTCTTTTCCATTTCCAAGATTAAGTCTTTCCATAGCTCCTACAACATCATCAAGAACACTACCTTTCACAAGATCAAGTCTACTAGATTCATTAAAAACAACATGCATAGATTCTTCAACAGTTAATGATCTTTTATTAAATACTCTATATGCTTTGCTAGTTGTAGAGTATCCTAAAAAGACACCTTCATCAGATTTAGAGGCAAATTTTCCAAGGTTGTCCTTGGTATTCAATATGAAGCACTTGCATCCAAATACTCTAAAGTATGATATTAAGGGTTTTCTTCCATTCCATAGCTCAAATGAGGTTTTGTTTAAAATAGGTCTTTTGAAAACTCGATTTGAAATATAAGAAGCAGTGTTTGTGGCTTCTGCCCAAAAGTAGGTTGGTAGACCATACTCATTGAGCATTGTTCTAGCCATTTCAATTAAAGTTCAATTTTTTCTTTCAATTACCCCATTTTGTTGAGGTGTCCTAGGAGATGAAAAATTCTTTGAAATGCCATGTTTAAGAAAAAAACTTTCAAAGTTTTCATTTTCAAATTCTTTTCCATGGTCACTTTTTATCTTTGAAATACAATATCCTTTTTCATTTTGAACTATTTTAGCAAAGTTTTTGAAATTTTCAAAAGTATCACTCTTTTGAACTAAGAAAATTACCCAAGTAAATCTACAGTAATCATCTACAATGACAAAGGCATAATATTTACCTCCTAAGCTTGCAATTCTAGTAGGTCCAAACAAATCTAAATGCAGGAGTTGTAGAGGTTTTGAGGTACTTACTATGTTTTTGGGCTTGAAGGATGACTTGTGTAGCTTCCCTCTTTGGCAAGGTTCACATGTCTTGTCTTTTTCAAATTTTACTTTTGGTAGTCGCTTTACTAGTTCTCCTGTGTCATGTGTGAGGCTTTGAATTAAGTCTATGTTTGCATGACCAAGCCTTCTATGCCACAACCAAAATTCATCACTAGTAGTCACAAGACACTTAGAGGAATGGTTAGATATTTCGTGTAAGTCTATTATGTATGTGTTGATATCTCTATTTCCTTTAAATATCTCTTCACCATAGATAGAGGTCACAACACATTCATTGGCAGTAAAGGTTACTTTGTTTCCTTTATCACATAATTGACTAACACTCAACAACTTATGTTTCAAGCCATCAACAATGTTAAACCTTGGGGGTTATTTCCGTCATTTTGATGATAACAATTAAAATAGCAATATTGTATTTAACATACTTGTTTTCTAAGTCTATTAAACAGGACATGGAATAAAATAGCAAGAATAGAGATTGGAAGAATAATCCTTGAAAGACAAAATTAAGGAAGTAGCATGTTCACGCCCGTGACTATATGTGTCACGCCCGTGACTATATGTGTCACGCCCGTGAAGGAGCTAACCGTTACCAAAACCAACATTTGAAATTCACGACCATGAAGGAAGAACAAACCATGAAGAGGACATTTTAGTCATGCCCGTGAATAAAACTGTCACACCCGTGAATGTTCATGTCATTTTCATCCAGAGAGCTTCACGACCAAAGTCACCACTTGGATCACGGCTGGGAAGTTTGTCACACCCGTGAATGTGTATGTCACGCCCGTGACGCAATGTGTCAAAACATTCCAGAGAGCTTCACGACCAAGGTCACTACTTCAGTCACGGCTTGGGAAGAAATGTCACGCCCGTGATAAAGATAGTCATGCCCGTGAATGATGAAAGAGAAAAATGTCAGGCATAATTATTTGGTTGGTACAACGGCTAGTTTCGTATTTAATGCACCCAACGGCTATAATCAGCCATGAGAGTATAAATGGAAGTCATTTAAGCATTCAGTAAAAGAGAATAGAATATACTTTGAATTAAATTCTTATTACAAGCTATTTTTACATTCAATACTTTGAGAACCAAAATTTATTCTCTGTAAAAATCTTTTTGCTCTTCATTTATTGAGCAATTAAGATTTGTGAGTATTTCTCATTGTTATCATTACTCAAGTGAGCTTTGGGTATTTCTGGGTTAAGAGTAGAACACTTGTAAGGGTTAGTTGTGTGAGCCTTTAAACACAAAGTAAAAGTTATTTGTGTGAGCCTGTAAAACACAAAGTGAAGGTTGTTTGTGTGAGTCTGTAAAACACAAAATAAAAGGTTGTTTGTGTTAGCTTGTAAAACACAAAGAATTGGTTATTGTGTGAGCCATTAAAACACAGGTGATTTTTAGGTTAGGTGTGAGCCATTGTGAGAAACACCACAGTTGGGAGTGAGCTTGTAAAACTCAATTGTAACACTTAGTGTGTTAGTGAAACTCCCAATTGCGATTGGGGAGAGGAGTAAGGTTTGTTAACACCCGAACCTCTATAAAAATCTTTGCGTCAAATTTTCTCTATCCCTCATAAAATTAATTATTTATTTCCGCACCTTAAAGTTTAATTTTTTGAAACTCCAATTCAACCCCCCTTCTTGGCTTAATATCTGGGCAACAATTGGTATCAGAGCTTTGTCTAGCATCAAAGCCTAAAAAGTGCTAGTAAAGATTAAGATATGGCCAGTGAAGGATTCCATAGTCTCAAACCTTACTTTGATGGAGCAAATTATGCCCATTGGAAGTTTCGGATGGAGACATATCTGGATAGTGAAGGAATTGAAGTCTTGGATAGTGTACGAAAAGAATGGACACCACTAACCAGAAAAGGAGCTAATGATGAAGAAGAAATCCTATCAAGAGATGATTGGACAGAGCCTCAAAGAAGAGCAAATTTCAAAAACAAGAAGGCAATGACAATCCTATCAAGCTCATTATCTATTGAAGAATGTGGGAGAATACAACACTGCCCAACAGCATACAGCATGTGAAAGACATTGGAAACTTATCATGAAGGAACTAAACAAGTCAAATCCAAGAATATTCAACTTCTGACCTCAGAATATGAGCTCTTCAAGATGAAATCCAATGAGTCAATCACTGACATGACCAATCGTCTTCTAGCCATTATAAATGGAATGAGGAAACATGGGAAGCATCTGAGTTTGAAGGATGTAAACAACAAAATCCTGAAAAGTCTTCCTCTAAAAGACTATGGCTCAAGAGTTGCTGGCATAAAAGAAGCAAATGAAGACATGAGCATTATGAATACTGATGTGCTAATTGGCAAACTTCTCACACATGAAATGGCAGTGAAAAGAGATAGAGAGTTTGAAGAAGAGCCAGAGAAAAGAAGGCCCTTGTCACTCAAAGCTTCAACTTCAAGAAGAAAGTGAAGATGATGAAGAAATGAGTGATGATGAAAATGAGGACATTGCTATGCTTTCAAGAAGATTGAAAAGAATCATTGAGAAGAAAATGAGCAACTCTAGAAAATTCAGGCAAAGAAACCTCAAACAAACTTCTAATGATGCACAAAGAAGTAAGGAAGATGTGAAGTGCTATGAGTGTGGAAAGAAAGGACATATCAAACCAGAATGTCCAAGGCCCAAGAAGCACAAGAGCAAATATCAAAGAGACAATGAGGAGAAAGGTCACAAAGCCACATGGGATGATGAAAGCTCTTCAAGTGAAAAAGATGATAATGAAAGCGAAGAGGTCAACCTATGCTTCATGGATATTGAAGATCATGTCTCGAATAAGGTAAAATCACTACACTCATGCTCTTTGAACAATGATAGTAGTGATGATGATGATGATGATGATGATGATGATAATGAGCAAAGCATAATAGAAGAATTAAATATAGAATTAGAGACATATAAAAGTAAATTTAGAACTTATAGAAATAACATCTCTAATTTAAAAAATAAGATAGATGGTTTAGAAAAGGAAAACATAAAGCTTAAATCATCTAATGAATCCCTTCAAAAGTCATGAAATGAATACTCTTCAAGACCCTCAACTAATTCCTTGCTCAAATAAAATAATACTTTAAAAAATGAAGTTGAGGAACTTAGAAATTCAATTTCAAAATTCCACAAAGGAAAAGAGAGTTTAGATACTCTCATTGTGTCTCAAAGACCACCTTTAATTAGACATGGTCTATGATTTAAGGACATATCATCATCTTCTTACAAAACCATTTTTGTTAAGTCTAGTGAACCTCACATTTCCACACTTGCTGGAACAACACCTAGGAATAAGCATATTAATCCCTCTATACATAAACAAAATAACCATGCCTTTATATATAGGAAGCATGCATCTAGAAAATCAACAATTAATCATAACTGTGCATGTCATCATTCTCAAAATAAATTTGATAGAAAAATGGTATTCAAAAATATTGATAGACCAAAAAATAAATTAAGACCAAAACAATGTAATTATTGTATGAAAATGGGTCACATAAATAAATATTGCTGGATAAGGAATGCTCATTGGGAACCTTCATGTGCTAACCCCCAAGGACCCAAACTCATTTGGGTACCTAAAAATCATATTTGAATTGTGATCCTATAGGTATGCCTCAAGTCCACAATAAACAAAAATGCTTGGCTTGTAGATAGTGGATGCTTAAGGCATATGACAGGAGAAAAAGAACTTTTCAATTAAATCAAAGTATTGATAGAGGTAAAGTTACCTTTGGAAACAATGCAAAGGGTAAGGTAATTAGCATTGGTTCTATTGGTACTAATGGTACTACTATTATTAAAGATGTCTTACTTGTTGATGGCTTGAAACATAACTTGTTAAGTGTAAGTCAATTATGTAATAAAGGAAACAAAGTAATCTTTACTTGAAATGAATGTCTTGTGATCTCTATCGATGGTCAAGAGATATTTAAAGGAAATAGAGATATCAATACATACATAATAAACTTACATGAACTATCTAACCATTCCTCTAAGTGTCTTGTGACTACTAGTGATGAATCTTGGCTGTGGCATAGAAGGCCTGGTCATGCTAACATGGACTTAATACAAAGTCTCAGTACAGGAGAACTAGTAAAAGGACTGCCAAGAGTTAAATATGAAAAAGGCAAGACATGTGAACCTTGCCAAAGAGGAAAGCAACACAAGTCATCCTTCAAAGCCAAAAACATAGTAAGTACCTCAAAACCTCTTCAACTCCTGCATTTAGACTTAATTGGTCCTACTAGAATTACTAGCTTAGGAGGAAAACATTATGCACTTGTCATCATAGATGATTACTCTAGATTTACTTGGGTAATTTTCTTAGCTTAAAAGAGCGATGCTTTTGAAAATTTCAAAAACTTTGCTAAAAGAGTTCAGAATGAAAAAGGGTATTGTATTTCAAAAATAAGAAGGGATCATGGGAAAGAATTTGAAAATGAAAACTTTGAAAGCTTTTGTCTTGAACATGGCATTTCACATAATTTCTCATCTCCTAGGACACCTCAACAAAAAGGGGTAGTTGAAAGAAAAAATCTAACTTTAATTGAAATGGCTAGAACAATGCTTAATGAATATGATTTACCAACTTATTTTTGGGCAGAAGCCACAAACACTGCATGTTATATTTCAAATCGAGTTTTCAAAAGGCCTTTTTTTAACAAAATCTCATTTGAGCTATGGAATGGAAGAAAGCCCTTGATATCATACTTCAGAGTATTTGGATGCAAGTGTTTTATATTGAACACCAAGGACAATCTTGGAAAATTTGCCTCTAAATCCGATGAAGGTATCTTTTCAGGATACTCTGCAACCAGCAAAGCATATAGAGTATTTAATAAAAGATCATTAATTGTTGAAGAATCCATGCATGTTGTCTTTAATGAATCTAGTAGACTTGATCTTATGAAAGGTAGTGTTCTTGATGATGTTGTAGGTAATATGGAAAGACTTGATCTTGGAAATGGGAAATAAGAAAATGATCAAGAAGATTCACCACAAAATGAGTCTCTACCTCAAACTCAAGAAGAAAACGAACAAGAACTCCCAAAAGAATGGAGAATGACGAAAGATCATCCAAAAAAGCAAATCATTGGTGATCTCTCAAGGGGAGTAAGTACTAGATCTCATTTCAAACAGTTAGTCACTGACATTGCTTTTATTTCTCTAATTGAACCTAAAAATACTGATAAGGCTCTTAATGATGAAAATTGGGTAATTGCCATGCAAGAGGAACTCAACCAATTTGAGAGAAGTAAGGTATGGACCTTAGTACCTAGACCCAAAGATCATCAAATTATAGTTAGCAAATTGGTATTTAGAAACAAACTAGATGAACAAGGTTCAGTAACTATGAATAAGGTTAGATTAGTTGCAAAAGGATATAATCAGGAAGAAGGTATAGATTATGATGAAACATATGCACCTGGTATCATATTAGAAGCCATAAGAATACTTTTATCATATGCATGTCACATGAATTTCAAACTTTTCCAAATGTATGTGAAAAGTAAATTTCTAAATGGATATATAGATGAAGAAGTATATGTAGAACAACCACCAGGTTTTGAAAGCTATTCTTTGTCAAATCATGTTTTTAAACTTTCAAAAGCTTTGTATGGTTTAAAACAGGCCCCAAGAGCTTGGTATGAGAGGCTAGGTTCTTCTCTATTAGAAAATAGCTTTACAAAGGGAAATGTTGACACTATATTATTCATCAAAAAGCATAAGTATGATATACTAATTGTTCAAATTTATGTTGATGATATAATATTTGGTTCTACTAATGAGTTGCTTTGTCAAGAATTTGCTAAATGTATGACTAGGGCATTTGAAATGAGCATGATGGGAGAGCTTAAGTATTTTCTTGGTCTACAAATAAAGCAAAGTAATGAGGGAATATTCATCAACCAATCCAAATATGCCAAAAATTTAATTAAGAAATTTGGTATGGAATGATGCAAGAATGCCAAGACTCCTATGAGCACATCAACAAAATTGGATAAGGATGAAAAGGGTAAGAGCATTAATGAAAAGCTTTATAGAGGTATGATCGGATCACTTTTATATCTCACTGCTTCTAGACCCGATATAATGTATAGTGTTTGCTTGTGTGCACGATTTCAATCATGTCCTAAAGAATCTCATTTAAATACTTTGCATCTAGGTTTATAGTATCCTAGAAATTCATCCTTTTATATTATAGGATATTCAGATGCAGACTATGCTGGTAGTCTTTAAGATAGAAAAAGTACTTCAGGTACTTGTCACTTTATTGGAGAATGTTTAATTTCTTGGTTTAACAAGAAACAAGTTTCAGTTGCTCTTTCAACTGCTGAAGCAGAGTATGTAGCAGCTGGATGTTGTTGTACACAAATGCTTTGGATGAAACAACAACTTAAGGACTATGGTCATGAGATGAACCATATACCTATTAAATGTGACAATACAAGTGCTATAAATCTTTCAAAGAATCCTATTCAACACTCAAGAAGCATATTGACATTAGACACCACTTTATTAGAGATCATGTTCAATGTGGAGATGTTGCATTAGAATTTATAAGCACAGAAAAACAATTAGCAGACATTTTTACTAAGTCTCTAAATGAGGAAAGATTTAATTTCATTAGAAGAGAACTTGGTATAATTGATGGATTAACCTTGTGATTGCTAAATTATGATTGATGATGTTATTTTTGTATCATATCACTAGATATAAGATAGAAATTTTGATGAAAATTTATGTTTTAAGGGATATAATCTTTATTGAAATGATTTAATCTTGTTTTTAGGACTTAATTTTATTTGATGCAAATTTTAGGGGAGTCACACTCGTGACTTAAATAGCCAAAAGAGGCAGTGTCGTTCACGACTTGATTCACGACATGGTTCACGACTTCAAGTGGTGAAGCTTATTTTCACTGCTTCATTCACTCCCGTAAAAAGGTCCTTTCACGCCCGTGATGAATTTTCATGCCCGTGATGAATTTTCACGCCCATTAACTATTACACCACAAAACTCACAGAAGCGTTCACGCTTTGAGTCACGGCTTGCTTCACGGGCATAAGTAGTGAAATTCAACATTTTATGCCCGTGACTATTATTTCACCCCTGTGACAGTTCATCATTCATGCCCGTGAAATTAAAAGGTCACGACCGTGAACTTATTCATGCCTTCATTCACGGGTGGAACACTCCTTCAGCAAACCGTGAACACGACCATTCACGCCCGTGAAAACACACTTCATGCCCGTGAATGTATCGAGTATATAAAAGAACAGCCGGTTATATTTCTCATTTCAACTCTCCAACTCCCAAAACCGCTCTCATTTACACACATTTATTGATTCATTGAAGATTCCGGCCCCCAAGTCTCAAACGTTTCCTATAAATACCATTAAAAGTTCAATTCTTCATAAAAAATCATACATTCTTAGGGTTTCCATAAAAATTTCTGTCAAAAATTTCTCAATCCATCACAAGTCGATTTCTTCAAATCCAATGGAGACTGCTTCATCTAAGGAAAAGCGAAAGAAGTCCCATGCTCCTAGGAGGTATGTAGATTACCTCATGAACCGTATTCCAGAGCAATGTCATCCTCGGTACTCCACTTTGAAGAAGAGACCTCTATTGTCATTAAGGTCCTTCGAATGGCAGACAGTCCGAACTTTAGGGCTTGAAACGGCTATGACAGAGCAACTCCAAGCCTGTCATTTGAAAGAATTTGTGGAGATTCACTAGCCAACCTTGAGGGAGCCAACACTGGAATTTCTCAGCACTCTGCAAGTATCACCTACTGGAGTGGTGAAATTCCAACTGTGTGACAAACCCAACACCCTCAGTGCCATTGAATTTGGAGAATTGTTCGACTTACCATCAGATGGCATCCTAAATGACAGTGAGGTAGAATTCTCTACCCCTCGAGCTTGGACTCATTTTGGCACTGATTGCAGCTGGGATGTCAAAAAGAAAAAGTGCACTCATTTCAGGTCCCCAGTGCACAAGTATTTGCATAGGTTCCTGACCTATAGCATATTCGCTAGAGGAGAAAGCAACAGGACTATCAGAAAGTCAGAGCTCTTTCTATTTGAGATGGCTCGCAGAGGACTCACCGTGGCACTCTCTAGATGGTTTGCAAACCATCTTCTATCCATTGCCACCAAGCCTACAGGAGATATCTTGATTGGTGCATAGGTCACCCACATAGCCGTGAAGCTTGAATATCTGAAGCTGGATGAGCATCATTTCAACCTCATCCCTGGACATCCTCGAGATCGCTTGGATGTCGAGTCCTTCATAAAGATGGGAGCGGCTGTGAAAATCGTCTTCGAGAACAATATTTTCTACTGCTTCACAGACACTGCTGGGGAGATCATTTGGGAAGACATTGACACGGAGGACTTTAAAGCAGGCCTCCAAGGAGTCCAGCAGAAGAAGAGGGCTCGTGTTGAGGAAGCACCTCCAGTAGCTGAGCAGGACATCGGACAGTCCTCGGCTTCCACACCGACTTTAGCACAGCAGGTGGTTGACCTCTTGGTACCACGTTTTGAGCAGCTGCAGACTTCATGGAGTCTCGGATGGACAGCCTTGAGGCTAAAGTTGCTAGGCTTCGAGATAGGATGTCCGGCTAGGAGTTAGGCTAGATTGTAGCCTAAATTTGCTTATTTTTTGCTTGTTTATTTCTTTTATGTTTGTTGTTGTGTAGGAAATTTTCAATTTCCTACACAACTTTATTTAACTTTGTTTGTGTGTTTTCCTTTATTCAATATATTTGCTTTTGTTACCTCATTGATATCTTTATATCCTTTTTGATTGATGACAAAAGGGGGAGAAAACTAGCAATATATTGTAGGGAAAATGGTATCAAACTAGAAATATATATTAAGGTAAATGAATTTTGAATCAAAAATTAAAATTGAATTATGAATTGACATTGAAATAGATTAAAAGGGATTAGAAACCTTGATTCAAAAATTCATATGCAAAGTATAAAATTGAGAAATTGAGCCTTATACACATTAGATATACCTTAAGTATACTTTGTATATACCTTCATGCAAGTTACAAAAATAAATATACCATGATATACCTTAAGTATACCTTACATATACTTCATGCCTTAAAAAGGAATTATGGTATATATTGGATATATTTCTCATATAACTTGCATATACTTAAAATCTAGTTAAGTTTATTTCATCGCTACATCATTCTTTACAATTCTTGCACTTTATAAATTTTTAATCCTAAGTATATTTTGAGGGGGAGACTTCTCAAAAGCACATATTTCTAGATTATTTGTCACCATCAAAAAGGGGGAGATTGTTAAACCTTGAGGGGTATTTTCGTCATTTTGATGATAACAAATAAAATAGCAATATTGTATTTAACATACTTGTTTTCTAAGTCTATTAAACAGGACATGAAATAAAATAGCAATAATGGAGATTGGAAGAATAATTCTTAAAAGATAAAATTAAGGAAGTAGCATGTTCACGCCCGTGACTATATGTGTCACGCTCGTGAAGGAGCTAACCATTACCAAAACCAACATTTGAAGTTCACGACCATGAAGGAAGAACAAACTGTGAAGAGGACATTTTACTCATGCCTGTGAATAAAAATGTCACACCCGTGAATGTTCATGTCATTTTCATCCAGAGAGCTTCACGACCAAAGTTACCACTTGGATCACGGCTGGGAAGTTTGTCACGCCTGTGAATGTGCATGTCACACCCGTGACGCAATGTGTCAAAACATTCCAGAGAGCTTCACGACCAAGGTCACCACTTCATTCACGGCTTGGGAAGAAATGTCACGCCCGTGACAAACATAGTCACGCTCGTGAATGATGAAAGAGAAAAATGTCAGGCGCGATTATTTGGTTGGTACAACGGCTAGTTTCGTATTTAATGCACCCCAACGGCTATAATCAGCCATAGGAGTATAAATGGAAGTCATTTAAGCATTCAGTATAAGAGAATAACATATACTTTGAATTAAATTCTTATTACAAGCTATTTTTACATTCAATACTTTGAGAACCAAAATTTATTCTCTATAAAAATCTTTTTGCTCTTCATTTATTGAGCAATTAAGATTTGTGAGTGTTTCTCTTTGTTATCATTACTCAAGTGAGCTTTGGGTATTTATGGGTTAAGAGTAGAACACTTGTAAGGGTTAGTTGTGTGAGCCTTTAAAACACAAAGTAAAGGTTATTTGTGTGAGCCTGTAAAACACAAAGTAAAGGTTGTTTGTGTGAGCCTATAAAACACAAAATAAAATGTTGTTTGTGTGAGCCTGTAAAACACAAGGAATTGGTTATTGTGTGAGCCATTAAAACACAAGGGATTTCTGGGTTAAGTGTGAGCTATTGTGAGAAACACCATAGTTGGGAGTGAGCTTGTAAAACTCCATTGTAACACTTAGTGTGTTAGTGAAACTCCCAATTGCGATTGGGGAGAGGAGTAAGGTTTGTTAACACCCGAACCTCTATAAAAATCCTTGTGTCAAATTTTCTCTATCCCTCCTAAAATTAATTATTTATTTCTGCACCTGAAAGTTTAATTTTTTGAAACTCCAATTCAACCCCCCTTCTTGGCTTAATATATGGGCAATAAACAAGTAAGACATCTTTAATAAAAGTAATACCATTAATACCAATAGAACCAATGCCAATTACTTTACCCTTAGCATTATTTCCAAAGGTAACTTTACTTCCATCAATACTTTTGATTTCATTTAAGAGTTCTTTGTCTCATGTCATATGCCTTGAGCATCAACTGTCTACTAGCCAAGCATTTTTGTTTGTTGTGGACTTGAGGCATACCTATAGAATCACAGTTAAAGTATGATTTTTAGGTACTCAAATGAGCTTGGGTCCTTAGGGGTTAGCACATGAAGGTTCCCAATGAGCCTTCTTTATCCAACAATGTTTATTTATATGACCAATCTTCATACAATAATTACACTGTTTAGGTCTAACATTGCTTTTTGGTCTTACAATATTTTTGAATGTCATATTTCTATTAAACTATTTTGAGAACAATGGCATGCACAATCATGATTAATTGATGCTTTTCTAGATGCATGCTTCTTATACATAAAGGCATGATTATTCTTTTTATGTATAGAAGGTTTAATATACTTATTCCTAGGTGTTGTTCCAATAAGTGTTGAGATGTGAGGTTCATTAGACTTAACAAAGATAGTTTTGTGAGAAGATGATGATGTGTCCTTAAATCCTAGACCATGTCTAATTAAAGGTAGTCTTTGAGACACAATGAGAGTATCAAAACTCTCTTTTCCTTTGTGGAATTTTGAAATTGAATTTCTAAGTTCCTCAACTTCATTTTTTAAAGTATTATTTTCTTTAAGTAAGGAATTAGTTGAGGGTTTTGATGAGTATTCGTCTAATGATTTTTGAAGTGATTCATTAGATGATTTTAAGCTTAATGTTCTCCTTTTCTAAAGCATCTATTTTGTTTTTTAAATTAGACATGTTATTTCTATAAGTACTGAATTTACTCCTATATTTCTCTAATTCTAGATTCAATTCTTCTATAAGGCTTTGCTCATCATCATCATCATCATCATCATCACTATCACTATTACTATCATTATCACTATTATTGAAAGAGTATAAGTGTAGTGATTTTACCTTGTTCGAGACATGATCCTCAATAGCCATGATGCATAGGTTGACCTTTTCGCTTTCATTGTCATCTTTTTTGCTTGAAGAGCTTTCATCATCCCATGTGGCTTTGTGACCTTTCTCCCCATTGTCTCTTTGGTATTTGCTCTTATGCTTCTTGAGCCTTGGACATTCTGGTTTAATATGCCATTTCTTTCCACATTCATAGCATTTTACCTCTTCCTTACTTCTTTGTGCATCATTAGAAGTTTGTTTGAGGTTTCTTTTCCTGAATTTTCTAGAGTTGCTTATTTTCTTCTCAATGATTCTTTTCAGCCTTTTAGAAAAGCATAGGAATGTCCTCATTCTCATCATCACTCATTTCTTCATCAGCTTCACTTTCTTCTTGAGATTTGAAGTAGAGGCTTTTAGTGCTAAAGGCTTTCTTTTCTCTGGCTCTGCTTCAAACTATCTATCTCTTTTCACTGCCATTTTATGTGTGAGAAGTTTGCCAATAAACACATCAGTATTCATGATGCTCATGTCTTCATTTGCTTATTCTATCCCAGCAACTCTTGAGCCATAGTCTTTAAAAATAAGACTTATCAGGATTTTGTTGTTTACATCTTCCAAGCTCAGATGCTTCTCAAGTTTCCTCATTCCATTTATAATGGCTAGAAGATGGTTGATCATGTGAGTGATTGACTCATTAGATTTCATTTTGAAGAGCTCATATTCTGAAGTAAGAAGTTGAATCTTCTTGGATTTGACTTGCTTAGTTCCTTCATGATAATTTTCCAATGTCTTCTATATGCTGTAGGCTGTTGGGTAGTGTTGTATTCTTCCACATTCTTCAATGGATAATTAGCTTGAGAGGATTGTCATTACCTTCTTGTTTTGGAAATTTGCTCTTCTTTGAGGCTCTGTCCAATCATCTCTTGATAATATTTCTTCTTCACCATCAACTCCTCTTCTGGTTGGTGGTGTCCATTCTTTTCGTACACTATCCCAGACTTCAATTCCTTCACTATCCAGGTATGTCTCCATCTAAAACTTCCAATGGGCATAATTTGCTCCACCAAAGTAAGGTTTGAGACTTTGGAATCCTTCACTGGCCATATCTTAATTTTTACTAGTGCTTTTTAGGCTTCGATGCTAGACAAGGTTCTGATACCAATTCTTTCCCATATATTGATCCAAGAAGGGGGGTTGAATTGGAGTTTAAAAACTTAACTTTAAAGTGCGGAAATAAAAAGTTAAGTTTAGGAGGGATAGAGAAATTTGGCACAAGGATTTTTATAGAGGTTCGGGTGTTGACAAACCCTACTCCTCTCCCCAATTAGGAGTTTCACTAACACACTAAGTATTACAATGGAGTTTTACAAGCTCACTACCAACTATGGTGTTTCTCACAATGGCTCACACCTAACCCAGAAATCCCTTGCATTTTTATGGCTCACACAATAACCAATTCCTTGTGTTTTACAGGCTCACACAAACAACCTTTACCTTGTGTTTTATAGGCTCACACAAACAACCATTACCTTGTGTTTTACAGGCTCACACAAACAAATTTTCTGTGTTTTAGAGGCTCACACAGCTAACTCTTACAAGTGTTCTTCTTTTAACCCAGAAATACCCAAAACTCACTTGAGTAAGAAATGATTGCAGAGAGAAACACTTACAAATTTTTATTGCTCAATAAATGATGAGCAAAAAGATTTTCACAGAGAATAAATATATTTTTTGAAAGTATTAAATGTACAAATAGCTTACAACAAGATTTTGATTCAAAGTATTAGCTATCCTTTTGTGCTAAATGCATAAATGACTTGCATTTATACTTCCATGGTGAATTATAGCCGTTAGAATGCATTTAATATGAAACTAGCCGTTACACCAACCCTAATAATCGCGCCTGACATTTTTCTCTTTCATCTTTCACGGGCGTGATTCTGTTTGTCATGGTCGTGATTGTTCTTCCAAGCCTTGATTGAAGTGGTGACCTTGGCCGTGAAACATTCTGGAAGGTTTTGAAATATTGGGTCACGGGCGTGACAACTTCCAAGCCGTGATCCAAGTGGCAACTTTGGTCGTGAAGCTCTCTGGAAGAATTTGTCATGTAGGTTCACGGGCATGACATGCCTGTCACATGTGTGACGCAAATGTTCATTCACGGTTTATTGTCTTTCTTTATGGACGTGAACTTCAAATGTTGGTTTGTTGGCGCTAGGCTTACTCACGGGCGTGACACATAAGATCACGAGCGTGAATGATGTTGCTTCTTCAATTTTATCTTTCAATGATTAATCTTTCATTCTCCATTCTTACTATTTTATTCCATAGCCCGTTTAATAGACTAACAAAAACAAGTATGTTAAATATATTATTGCTATTTTATTTGTTATCATCAAAATGATGGAAATACCCCTCAAAGTTCAACATATGAAATTATTGTGCTTATATGTGCTTAAAACAATATGTTGAGAACTTATTTTGTAATTGTATACCCCTTTATAATTGATGATAAAAAGAGGAGAGATATGTGGATTATTAATTGAAATTGAATGTGAGTATATTATGCCTATAAGATTATTATGCAAATATAGGTTATGATTTAAAATTATTTGTGAATTAGATTTAATTAAATTGGTTGAGAATACATGAAAAGAGCTCAATTCTAACATAATTCTTCTTGCTTTATAAGTAGTGTTTTGATAAAATTTAGATTGTAGTGACTTAAGTTAATACTTAAATTCTAAAAAAATATAGGTTTTGTTTTAAGAGATACTATACTGATATTTTATTCATATTAACCTTCTGCATGGATTAAGGGGGGATTTTTGTGTGCTAACATAGTACAAATTCTAAGTAACATAATCAAGGTTTTGTCATCATTAAAAAAGGGAGAGAAAGTTAGCTCAAAGACTATAATATTTGTATCTTTAATTTTGTTGATTCTAAAACCATGATTTATGAATTAAAATTTGTCACATATGTATTTGAATATCAATTTATGTTATACAAGAATTGGAGGTAGAAAATATATACTCAAGAAAAGAGGCACATGTAGAACAAAAAGGTACATTAGGGTATTAATGTAAAGTAATTATAACATGTATCTAAAAGTGAATCTCAAAGTATAAAAGATTTTCAATTGAAGTGTTTTTCTCTAGTGAGAAAAGTAGGTTTCTAATTCCGTCTTCTAATTCATTATGTTAATTTTATAAATAACAGTTTTTTACTAAAAAACAAAATAGCAGCTACTTTATGTAAAATGAAATTTTGTCTCTATTAACTAGTTTTCTACCTCAAAATTATAAATACTTGTTGAAATAATATTTCAAAAGTTAGAAAATCAAAGATTTCACAAGCAAAAAATGTTGTACTCTCCTTAAATCATTTTCTTTTCATATTGAGCTTCATTCTTAAATATCCTCCATCTTGGCTGTAGTTCTTCTTTGTGTAATTTGTTATTGAGCCTGTGAGTTTTTTTTTTCTTATTATAATTTGCAAGTTGAGATTTAAAACTTGTTGTGGGGTTGTTTAGTACCTAAGTTGAAAAACTAATTAAGTGTTTTCAAATTTTAGTTTGTGAAAATTTGAGTTTGGGCTCAAGAGAGTTAGGTAGAACTCTAGGATTATATTTGACTTGATTTTTACTCTTAAAATTAGTGGAGAGAAACTCTTAAGATTGAGTCTTGAGGAGTGAAGTAGACAAAAGGAACTAAACCACTACAAATTCAAGCATGGTAAGCTTTTCTTCCTTCTTTTAGTTTCAAGTTTAATATTCTGTTTTGCTAAAAAATTTCAGAATTGATTTTTATGTAAAATGTGTTAGAAGTGATTTTTGCAAAAACTCGTTTATGCTTAAATTTATTTGAAGTTTTTGTTGCAAATAAAGGAAGTGATTTATTTGATAAAAACTAATTTTAGAGGTTGAGAAATATGTCTAGTTATAAATTAAGATTTTGTGAAAACAAATTTCAAATTTTCTTTGTGTGTTCTGTCTAGTATTAAAATACTATTAGTATACTTAAAAAACTGAGTCATTTTATAAAAGCCAGACATTTTTAAAAACTCAATTCACCCCTCTTGAGCCAATTCTGACCTACAAAATTGAATATATATTTTTGGCAACTGAGTCACCTAATGTGCATAACTATTTGCTTAGGTTAATGTTACTCATCTTCTATACATAATAACCCATCATGCCTATTGGGGGCCAATTTAGTTTAGTCTTGAAACTGAAAACATTTGCGTATTCATCTAATGAAATATATCTTCAAACACCTCCTTCATGAGTTCCTCTGCTTCCCTATCTCATGTCATGTTACAAAGATTAGCCTCCAACAAGAAGTGGAAAAAACATTTCTCTTTGTGTACTGGGTTATGTATTTCCAATGAGGTGTACATTTTTTAATTGTCCAAGAGGTTCAACAGGGTAGCTCCTCAGTTTCTTGTTGAATTATTAAGTCTTGTATGAGTAGATATAAGTATGGAACTACTTTGGTTGGTTTATGAGATTTCTGCACCGAATTGTAGAGGCTTTTGAGTTAGATTGAATGTTTTGCGATTCTGCTAAAGGAGCCTTAAGTACTCTCAACACACTTCGGTGACAGAACCTCTATGTCCTCTTGTAGGAATAAGTTGCATTGGGCCAAAAGGTCTTCATTAATCATCTTAATAGCTGATGTGCTAGTGATCTTCCGCGTGTTGACAAGAAGTAATCATTACCTTTTTAACTCTGTCGTCTGGCTTGAGGTGGTTTGAAAGGCAAGTGAACTGGCCCTGGCGGGTGAAGTGGGCAATGTATTTTCCTTGTCAATTGATTAATCTGTTTCAAGTTATGAAGTAAGTAGCCTTTTATTTTCCTGACCTAGACTGGAGTCTGATAGATTATTATTGGAAAGCACTTTAGGTTTTAAAGGGTACAAATGGAAAATCTCTTATCAGAAGCAATTTCTCAGGTCAATAGGCCCAATAAATCTATCCTCAGGTTAGTCACAGTTGATTAGAATCTGTTTTCTTGAGTTGGGAAGTAGTAAAAACTTAACAAACCTTTTTTTGTGGTGGTAACAAAGCATGTTGTGATTGTTATACAAGGGTCTGAGAGGGAATTTTTGGAAATCACCATTGGTTTTAGAGGGTGCGAAATGCAAAACTCTTATCAGAAAAATTTCTTAGGCCAGCAGGCCCAATAAAACCATGCCTTCTTAGATCTTTGCTATCCTTAGCTTAGCTTACTTGCCGTGGATTTTTATATATGTATTTTTTTTTCTGTTGGGTTGGAAAAAAACTTAAAAAACTATCAAAGCATACTGCAATTATTATAGAAGGGACAGATTTGATGTTCTCTTGTTTGGGGGCAGATTTAGTATAGGTATTAGAAAGGTTTATCATGCTACTACTTTAAGTTAGTAGTTTTCCAGGCATGGTTTTTGGGGATGACATTTGTGGAATGGAAATTTATGTAGTGATGACATTGAATGGTTATAAAAGAAGGTAGTGCTGGTGAGTTTAGAGACAGTAGCTGGCTGGTGTGGAAGAAGCACGTCTATTTGGCTACTTGATCCTGAAAACCTTTTTCTGGTCCTTTGCAACCCAATTATTTTACTAGGAAGTTAATTTTTGCATATGGTTGTCATGTTGGTTCAAAATCAGAAACTGTTGGCCGTAGAAATAAATTGGTGGGAGGAGTCCTGATGATGTTGCAAAAAAACTAACATTGTGAAAACTTGCTGTGTTTCACCCTCTCCTTCTGTAAGGGAAAATAAAGAGTTTCCCTGTCCAAAGAGTCAGTCCAATGTGTTGCCTTTTGTTGCAATAACTTTCACTTGGATTGGTAATATTTAGGTAAAATATTATTTGAGATGTCTATGATTTGAATTACCCTCCTGGTTTCATTATAAAATTACACTTTACCATGCTTAGTTCTTGTGTTTCAAAGCTTCAATTGTTAATACCATTATTCTGTTGTTTCAATCCATTTATTTGATACTGAATTTCTAATTCTATCCAAATAAAGTTTTATGTTTGAATACCAATGAACATGGACATGGCTGTCCTCTTTGATTGTTCCCATTACTCATCTAATATATATAGTTGTCCTCTTTGATTGTACCCATAACTCATTTAATTCTCCCCATAGATGCATATAATCGCCTATGCTGATCACCATATGCTCTTGACGTACTCTTTCATTTCTTGTTCATTCCATTACCTTATTTTATTTGTCCTAGATCCTACGCAACTTGTGGAACCCCCTCTTCCATTGCTTTAAAAAGAATTAGTTCTGTCAACAATTAATGGGTGGCTTTTAATCCTTGTTTTCATTTTCAATTTCTCTGCTTACTTTCTCTTCATTGCATCAAGACTCTTGGAAATTCCGATCTGAATATGGAAGTTGAGGTTCCTGCGGACTAAACAACGCGAATAGTCGTAACTGCTGCAAGTTGAGGCCATATCGTGGAGCCATTGGCTGTAATTTTATTTTGCATTGAAGTGTGTCTTCCCACTGTGTAGTTGTTTGTAAATCTAAGGCATTTGTAAGTTATCTGATTTTAAACAGGCATCTCTTAATTTCATTTTTGTCATAATAATTCTGTGAGTGATGCACAAGTTTTGCGGTCAATTTTCCTTTATTTTTTTTAATACAATAATTGATTTTGGAGTTGAATGAAGAAAGTTGCTGTGTTTGCATCTGAGACTTCTGATCAAAGTGCTCATTTCACCTTCATCCTGTTTTATTCTCTCTTCAGTGCAGCCAACAAGTCATTCTCTCCACGTTCAAGTTTCAATGTTGAATAAGTTAATGCATGGGTAAATATCACCCTCCAACTTGTCAACACTGTAATATATTACTCTCTCAGTTCAAGTCTATTTGTTTAGTTGATTTTCTAATATTTTTTTTATTTTGAATTTTAAGTCTATTTTCGTCCTTTTTCATTAATTTTCTTCGTTTTTAGTTTCATTATTTATTTATTTTTATTGCATTTGTTTAAATTTTTATTGCATTATTTATTTAATTTTCTTCTCATTTTTTCTTATTTCTCTATTTTTTTTGCTAATTGTTATTCTTTCAAATTTCTATAGAATTTACAATAATTTTTTATTTTTATTTATTTGTTTTGGTTAATTTCCAAATGTTTGTGTTATTTTATATTCTTGATATTTTTTTTATATATTTAATAATTTTAAAATTTTATTATGATTCTGGTTTACTTATAATTCGTATTTGACATTATGATAATCTTATTTAATCAATTTTGTGATTTATAATTTGGGGTTAAATTTGATTATTATGGGTATTAAATTCTGACTTCATGTAGTATGATCTCAATCACAGAATACTTTTATCCAACACTGGAAATAAAAATAGCTCATTTTTATTGCGTTCTTTAGCTTGTCCTCCCCAGAACCAAATTCTCTCTTAGTTTCATAAATTTGAAAATGGCTTTGTTATCATGATTGATTAAAATCCAGAATTTGACACAGCTATCACGTGCGAGGCACGTACCCGGGTTTGGAAAAAAAAAGTAAATAATAGCAGAAATACAAATCTTAAAAAGCATGGTTACACGTGTGTCCATTCCGTTTCTCTCTCCCTGCTGTCATGGGAACACGTGTGCGTTCAACTTGGCCATTGGACCTTGTAATAGCCGTTGGAATTGCTTTTAACCACTTTCTAAAAATTGAACCGATCCTTAAATAACGGATTTTGATTTGTCAATTGAAAAAGAAAAAGAAGGGAATGAAGGACCCGCAAGATAATCATCATAAACAAATTATGTTGAGCACTTTATTGGAAAATCAAATATTTTGAAGTCTAATCCTTCAAAAATTATTCATTTTTACATTAATTGGATGACAAAAATATAAATGAATGTTAATCTCACACATTAAGAAATAATAATATTTTTTGGGGGAAAAAATCATGTATTTATATTTGGTTATTTTTTTCATTTTATTTCTAATATTTCATTTATTTTGGTATATATGTTTTTTTAACAAAAAGATGAGTAAAGTTTAAAAGGAAAAAAAAAATGACTAGCCATAATAAAAAAAAAATCTACAATTGTCATGAAAATGCCATCTAACAAGAAAAAAATTTTCATTACATCATTCTCATTTTACCGTCTGATACGAATTTGATTTAAAAAACAAAAAAAATATTTAAGAACTTAATAGTATAAAACAAAAAATTCAGATATCTTTTTTTTTTTTTAAGAAATAGATGTCAGGTTGTGATTTGCCAACTTTATTACTATTTTTGTATTTTTAACAGAACTTATTACTACACTTCTAATCTGACAAAATTATTTAATTAGAACATTTTTAGTCTAATTAATTGTCATTTGTCAATAAAATTACTAGATTTAGATCAGATACAGACAATAAATGCAAAGATAGTATTTGTCAAGCCTAATTCACATCTATGAACTGTCATTACTCTGTTACCTCCCCTTACCATTTCAAGATTCATTTACAAGGGAAGCTGCAGCGCCATTTTATTTTTGTCAAATCTATCATCTGACGCTTTACAGAAAAACAAAACAGACCCGTTAAAATTTTTCATTATGTTTGCTTTCTGTGAAAAGATAAATTCGCAATGATTTGGTATTCCTTCTCTGTTTCTTCTCCTGCCCATTATTTGGTGAGTTATAAAGTTGAGTTATTGTTAAGTTTTTATTTATTTATATCTGTTTTATTCCTGCTTTACATATATGTTCTTCTTCAGGTATTTTCAGGTGTAATTGGGTTTGTTAAAGAGGGTTCAGTTTGTCAGGTAACAAAGCGTATCTTTCTGTTTTTCTGTTATTGGGTCTCTGGGTGCAAGAGGTGAAACTACATTTTAGGGGAAAAAAGAAAAATACTTTTGAATTTTTGGGTTTACACTATCACTTTAAATTGTGGGTTTATCAGATAAATGTTGAAGGATTTGTTAATGGGTTCTTAAGATTGATATAGATTATGGACTCTGTTTTTGCAAAGGAATTGAATTTAATTAGTTCTGCTATGGCTGAAACTAATAAACTGGTGCCTGAAACTGATATTACTGCTTTAGAAGAAGCACTTTATGCACAGCAACAACTTCTGCAGAAGCTTAATAATGAGTTGGATGTGGAAAGAGAATCTGCAGCTACAGCAGCTAGCGAGGCTTTATCAATGATTTTGCGTTTACAAGGTGAAAAGGCTTCGTTGAAGATGGAGGCGAGTCAATATAAGAGAATGGCAGAGGAGAAAATGTGTCATGCTGAAGAAGCTCTAGCAATTTTCGAAGATCTTATATATCAGAGAGAAATGGAGATTGTGTCTCTTGAATTTCAAGTCCAGGCTTATAGGTACAAACTCATAAGCATGGGTTTTAATGATCTGGGGGTTTGTGAGTTTAAATTTCCTGAGAATCTATTAATGCAGAGAAATGATAATAGCAATGTCAGGAGACTCAACTCCCTTCCTCACGTTTCAACCAAGGATTCCAAGAATAAGAAAAGTACTATTGACAGAAAAAAATCTGTTAATTCGGCTCAGGATTCAATTCCAGGAGGTGCAGAAGATAATTCAAAACAAGAAAATGATGATCCGGAGAAGAAGCTGTTAAGCTGTGTAAGTGTAGACCTCAATTCATATTGGGATCAGATAAAAAAGTTAGACGAAAGGATGAAAGAGCTTTCGGATAGCAAAGATTGTGGGAGAAATAAATCAACACTCTTGAAAGGTGTTACCTGGTCTCCAACACTACTTTCTCAAGTTGCTTCCATTGATCCCACAACAGAAGATAAACAGGCTATTGCTAGTTCTGCTTGCTCATCAAGTGTTCAGGACATTTTTGAAGTTCCACAAACTACTGTGAATCGAAAATCCTTTGAATCCTGGAAGAAAGAGGTCCGTAAATTGAACTTGGAATTTGAAAACAGGTTTGGAAAGCCAGATTTATTCACTGATGAAACTACTGAGTCATCTGGTAAGTATGAGTCAGATCGCGCAAAGGCAATCTCAATTTCCACAAGCAATGAGAAGAAATTGACCAAACCAAGAGGTGTGATGAGCGTTGTTCAACAGCCGGTTGGTGTAGGTAATATGTCTTCAGCAGAGTATCAACAGTTGTGTCGGAGAATCGAGAGGCTAGAGAGAGCAAGAAATAATGCGAGACAAGAAATTGTTGCAGAAGGAGAAGAGGAGATGAAATTATTGAAGGAGATATGTGAACAACTTAAAAGCATAGAGTCTGAGATGAGAAGCATGAGAGCTAAGAAATCCATATTTCCACTTGAACCATCTCTTGATCCTCTACAACAGGTATTATTCCTTATTTGAATGCATTAATCTGTTATTCAAATATTGATTTCTTCTTCTTTGTGTTCACGTTTGATGATCTTTGACTCGCAGGCAATGATTTACTTCTGGATGTAATCTGTTACAACTTCTCACACAACTGCTGTAATTCATAGGCACCTGCAAAAGAACTGTGTAAGATTGATAGTAAATAGTTGAATTATACCAGTGATTTTCCATATTAAATGTATACTCACAGAAGATGAAGATTGTTTGGATTGGATTGTTTCAGGCATGTTTTTGGTCATGAATCATGGATGGTGATGTAAACTAAAATGCATACCTTATTATACCTGTATTTTGCTTTGATTGCAATCTTTATGATACATGTTTCACTTTCATACTCGCATTATAATTTATATTCATGATTTTGATTCACATTAACGAGTTCAGTTGACCAGATGTCATGCACATGTTATGATAGAAAAATTGTATCAAATGCAAATTACTTTTCTGATCAACCTACCTATTTATTCCTACATAACTTCGTTAAATTTGTACTTAAAAGCTAGGAAAGCTTCATCTCAATATTATTTGAAGCTTCAACTTCTATAGAGGGACTACATTAAGGCTATATTAGGGATTTATTTATTTTATAAAATTTGTAGAATTTGTTTAAAAATTATTGTCAAAATTAAGTATAAAAATAAATATTTTTCGTCATTTTGTATCAACACATTTTTTCAAATGTGTGAATGTAAAAAAGTATAAACATATAAATTCTTAGGGCAGTTGGTTATTATAGGTCATGTTATGATGATATTAATCATTCATTTTTTTCTTAAATTATAAAATATCACCATATGTCAAATTTTTTCTTAAGAAAATTGTAATTAAATTATGCTAATTTTTTGGATTTCATCCACATTAAACTATTGAATGTATTCAAGCCCTTTCGGTTTTGTTATTTTATCCCATTAATTGGCCTTTTTATTTTTATTTTTTTATAAATTTCCTCGTGTCGTTTTTCCAATAGTTTATTTTTATTACAAAAACATTGACAAAAGAAATATAACCATTTCATTGTCAAACAATGACTGATCATAACCAATTCTTTTCATTGTTTGGTAGATGAAAAAAAAATTTTATTGCAATAAATTCCTTCATCATTTCTTTTTTTATACTACATGATTTTAATATTCTATTATAAATATTACCTCTTTTACTATTTCATTTCTATTGCATATTAAGTTTTCTTAAAATCTGTTATTTTTTTCTTTCATAACAATAAAATGAGTGACTTAAATTTGAAATTTGAAATTTTGTACACAACTTTTATTATAATTTCTTAACTTTTTGTTATTATTTATTAATCTTTAACGATAATTTGTTATATAGTGATGTGTTACAAGGAGTGCATTTTGCATCCCTTTATATCTTCTTCTAACTTCTAACTGTGACGTTATAAGTTGATTTCAATGTTAAATTTTGAATTTATTATATTCATTGTTATTAGAACTTGTCCTAGGAACTATATTCTTATCATGTCATATCCACCATGTGTAACATTCCTTAAAATCACACCTTATTATATGATATTTCACTATCTGAATATTATATTATCTTTTTATATTCTTACAATCAACACAAAAATATACAATTATTTCTTCTCTTTCCCTCATTTGTTTTTTCTATACAATTCTAATAAATTCCTCAACTTCATTCAAAAAATTCAATTGTAGTACATTTCCCATATATATTCAACTTTGATCCATATCTAACCATACAAAAAAGGTTTAATATAAATTTCATTGCTTCTATTAATAATAAATATTATATATAGGGTTTTTGTTGCTCCAATCTAATTCATTCTTAAACATCCAATCTCACTAGTGAATACATATTGTAACACCCCCTCACTCCAGTAATGAATGCCCGGATAAGAGAGTGCTATCCTGATTTCATCGGTTAAAATATTATTTTTAAATTATGTATAAATGAAAATCACTCGTATTTTTTTCTTTATTTACTATTTATTATTTACCATTTATTTACTTGTAGTGTAAAAGAAATCATAATAAAGAAGCACAATACATTTTATATAATAAAGTATTATTTACAAAATGTGCGTTTTTTTACAAGTATTATAAAATAAAACTCAAACCCATAAATACAACAGTTGTGTGACCCACAGTATTTAATTCTAGTTGCTTTACTATATAAGGCCACACTACCTTTATATACTATCGTTTGCTTATTCTTCACTAAATCTATACGAGAGAAACTTTCACGCTAAGCTCTAAACTTAGTGGTACATATAAATAAGACAATAAACTATTTTATGCAATATGCATTGTCATATGTCAATTTATGCTCACATTATCTTTCCATGCAAATATACATCTCATAATGTTCTAGCATGCATGAACATTAAATTATAAATATTTATTTATTTATATATTTTTTTTATCTCATACTTGTTTTACTTTATTAACACCTCATTATATAATTCATCATAATTAACCATGTCACAAGTTATGATTCCTTTTATTTCCATAACTCTTTATCCCCACAACACCTAATCATTTTTTATGCAAACATATATTTCATAGTATTCTAGCATACATAAACATCAAATTATATTATTATATCTCATATTTGTTTTACTTTATCAAATCATTATTATTATCTATATCAGAATTCATGGTTCTGTTATATATATATATATATATATATTCAATCCTTCCTTATAGCCCACAACACCTGTGAACCCCTGATTAGGATAACGAAGTTGTCATCCAGGCACCTAGGAGTGTCACCTGGGCAATATGATGTGTCAATACAAGTGTCATTATCAGCTTCAATAATAGTGTCATTACCGGCTTCAATAATAGTGTCATTACCGACTTCAATAATAGTGTCATTACCGGCTTCAATAATAGTGTCATTACCAGCTTTAATAATAGTGTCATTATCGGCTTCAATAATTGTGCCATTACCGGCTTCAATAATCATACCATTAATGGTTTTCATCATACTATCCCCTGCTTAGCATACCAAACTATCCTAAGTCTAGTTCTAGTTTGGTGTTCTAGGGCTTATTCAATGTCATTAAAATTTCATAGTTATTAAATTCACCCATTTCATGCACGTAAAGGTTCAATTAATCACACTTGCATAATATAACAAGGTTTACATCATTTTACTCATTACATTACTCAACTCATATGTTTCCCTATCACTAGTAGATTCTGTGCTTTGTTTTGGACCTTAATTTTGGTCCTGTTAACATTCGAATTAAATTATCAGCACTAATTTGAAGCCGATAACTTGAATCACTTAATTTGGAGTTCTGTGTCAAAAGATATCGTCAAATTAGCACTGACTGATCACTAACAATTTTGTACGAAATTTCCTAGACAGATTATAGGTCTGAACTTTATATATTTTTCTGGACAAATATAGACATATCTGGATTTTATGGTCTAAATAAAAGTTCAAGCCCTATGTCTTAGCTTTCAAATCCAATAAAGACCATGTAAATTCAAATTCCAGAACTTAAGTTATAATAGTTTATATACTTATTGCTCATCAATTCTAGCAAAGAACACACATATTTACCATCTTCAATTTTTACCAAAATTAATCCTAAGTCTAGCAAACATGCATCCCCAAGATTTTTATCAATAAATACTATTAATTCAGAATTATTAACATGTCAAAGCTCAAATCACACAATTAAAAAGAATAATACATAGGTTATTGCCTTAGATTATGCACAAACCTCTCTTTTCTTTTCTTTACTTCTCTTTCTCTTTTCCTTTACTTCTTTGAGCTAGATCCTTGTCAATTTGAGTTTCTAAAATACATAAAAGAGATCATTAAAACTTCCTTTCATCAAATCTCTCTTTTTCCATAATATGTTTTAATCTCTACCTTTCTTTACTTTCTCTAGCTTCCTTTAGATCAACTATGCATGAAATCTACTCTTTCATGCCTTTCTCCCTCTTTTTCTCAATTTCTCATTCTAGAATCAAGCTTTGGACATGGGGGAAATGGTGGGGAATGTGAGATGGTTTAGAGAATAGAAAATTCTAGATGTTAAGTGATAAGGAAGAAACAAAAATAATTAAGAGAATGAATACAAACTTAATTAATTATGGGACATCTGAGCCCATGTGATTTTAATGTCTAATTAATGGATTCATGCATGCTTATTGCCCACTTAATGCGTGCCACTTGGTGTGGCTAGCCCACTATATTTATTTAATATCCCAATCATGCATTTAATTGATGGTTATCCCAATTAATCCTCTAATTTTTGGTAAATTACAAATTGACCCCTAAACTTTTCAAATCTTGCAATTTAGTCCCTTACTGTAATGTAACATCTTTAAATACTTTAAACACTTTATTAGATATTTTCCATAATAATTTGCTATTATTTTAATTATTTTTCAGTCAAAATCCAAATTTTAGACTCTAGTCAAATCGACGAGTCGATTTAACAACTCGCATGACTTGGGGTCTAAATTAGTGGATATGACATCCTCTCCCCCTTAAAATAAATTTCTTTCTCGAAATTTTACCTGTTCATTTTGTGAACAACTGGAGATATTTCCTCTTCATGACTTCTTCGCTTTCCCATGTGGCTTCTTCAGTAGCATGATTCTGCCATAGCACTTTAACTAGTGGAACTTTCTTGTTTCGTAAAACTTTTTCTTCATGTGCTAATACAACCATTGGTTCCTTTTCGTATGTTAAGTTGGTTTGTACTTCTATCTCATCAGTTGGAATAATATGAGTTGGATCAGACCTATATCTCCTGAGCATAGATACATGGAATACATCCGGTCTAACTCCAGTGGAAGGGCTAAACAGTATGCCACGAATCCGATTCTTTCCAAAATCTCATAAGGACCAATAAACCTTGGACTCAATTTTCCTTTTCTATTGAATCTCAATTCCTTTTTCGAAGGTGAAACTTTAAGGAACACTTTGTCTCCCATAACATACTATTTATCTCACCTCTTGAGGTCAACATATGATTTCTGTTGATCTTGAGCTGCTTTCAATCTTTCATGGATAATTCTAACATTTTCTTCTATTTGTTGCACTAACTCTGGCCCTATCAACTTCTTTTCACTCAACTTGGTCCAACAAACTGGTGTCCTACACTTTCTTTCATGCAATGCCTCATAAAGAGCCATACCTATTCTCAACTGATGGCTATTGTTGTAGGCAAACTCCATAAGTGGTAGATGTTGATCCCAACTTCCTTTAATCTCAAGCACATAAATTTTCATTATGTCTTCTAATAACCGGATTACCTGCTCTAATTGTCCATCTGTTTATGGATGGAAAGTTGCATTGAAATTGAGTCAAGTTCCCAAAGCCTGCTGTGGACTCTTCCAGAACTGCGACGTAAGCCTGGGATCTCTATCAGATATGATAGACATTGGAATTCCATGCAACCTCACTATCTCACTTACATAAATTTCAGCTAGCTTGTTCAATGAGTAGTCCATTCTAACCTGTAAGAAATGTGTCGACTTTGTCAATTGATCCACTATCACCCACACTGCATCATGCTTTCTCTGAGACACTAGTAAGCTAGACACGAAATCCATCATGATTCTCTCCCACTTCCACTATGGAATCGGTATTGGTTGTAACAATCCCATGGGTAATTGATGTTCTGCTTTTACTTGTTCACAAGTTAGACACTTAGCAATGTACTCGGTGGTATCTTTCTTCATCCCTAGCCACCAGTATTCTGTTATTAAATCTTGGTACATTTTGTTCCTATATAGATGCATGGTATATACCATTCCATGTGCTTCTTTTAGGATATCACACTTCAGCTCTTCTATATTAGGAACACAAATCCTATTTTTGAAGTATACTATGCCACTTCCTTCAATGAAAATTCAGGTTTGTTTCCCTCTTTCACTACCTCGACTATCTCCATTAATTTCTCATTTGCTTTTGAACATCTTTGATCCTCTGCATTAAAATGGATTGTACTCACATCTCAGCTAAAATCTTCATGCTTAGTTCATCTATAACCATATTAGCTTTTCCTGGCTGGTATTCGATCACACAGTCATAATCTTTAATCAACTCCAACCATCTTCGTTATCTTAAATTCAATTCTTTCTGTGAGGGAAGGTACTTAAGACTTTTGTGATCTGTATATATATTGTTAAACCTTGAGGGCTATTTCCATCATTTTGATGCTAACAAATAAAATAGCAATAATGTATTTAACATACTTGTTTTCTAAGTTTATTGAACAGGGTATGGAACATGATAGCAAGAATGGAGAATGAAAGACTAATCTTAAAAAGACAAAAAATGAAGAAATAGCATGTTCACGCTTGTGACCTTATATGTCACGCCCATGATGAAGCTTAGCACAAACTATCCAACATTTAAAGTTCACAGCCATGATGAATGATAGCAACCATGAATGATCATATCAGTCATGCCCATGAATAAAAGTCACACACGTAATAAGACATGACAAATTCCTCCAGAGAGCTTCATGGCCAGAGTCACCACTTGGACCACAGCTAGGAAGGATGTTCACGCCCGTGAAGATATAATGTCACACCCGTGCACGATTTGGAAGAATAGTCACGACCATGATAATCATACTCACGACCCTGAAAGAGGAAAGAGAAACATGTCAGGTGCAAAAATAAGAGTTGCTACAATGGCTATTTCTGCATTAAATGCAATCAAATGACTATAATTCGCCATGGAAGTATAAATGCAAGTCATTTATGAATCCAAAACAAGAGAATAGCTAATACTTTGAATGAAAATCTTGTTGTAAGTCATTTGTGCATTTGATATTTTCAAAACAAACATTTATTCTCTGTGAAAATCTTTTTGCTCATCATTCTCTAAGCATTATATATTTGTAAGTGTTCCTCTCTGTAATCATCTACTCAAGTGAGTTTTGGTATTTTAGGGTTAAGAGTAGAACACTTGTAAGGGTTATTTGTGTGAGCCTTTAAAACACAATTAATTGGTTTATTGTGTGAGCCATTAAAACAAATGGATTTCTGGGTTTTGTGTGATCCATTGTTAAGAACACCATAGTTGGAAGTGAGCTTGTAAAACTCTATTATAACACTTAGTGTGTTAGTAAAACTCACAATCGAGATTGGGGAGAGGAGTATGGTTTGTTAACACCCGAACCTCTATAAAAATTCTTGTGTCATATCTTTCTATCCCTGCTCAACTTAACTTTTCTTTCCCCACTTAAAGGTTAAATTTTCAATATCCAATTCAACCCCCCTTCTTGGTTCAATATCTGGGCAACAATTGGTATCAGAGATTAGTCTAGCATCGAAGCCTAAACAACACTAGCAAAGATCAGATATGGCCAATGAAGGATTCCAAAGTCTCAAGCCTTATATTGATGGAGCAAATTATGCTCATTGGAAGTTTCAGATGGAGACATATCTGGATAGTGAAGGTCTGGGATAGTGTTCGAAAATAATGGACACCACCAACTAGAAGATGAGTTGATGGTGAAGAAGAAATCCTATTAATAGATGATTGGACAGAGCGTCAAAGAAGAGCAAACTTCAAAAACAAGAAGGCAATGACAATTCTCTCAAGCTCATTATCCATTAAAGAATGTGGCAGAATACAACACTGCCCAACTGCTTACAGCATGTGGAAGACATTGGAAAACTATCATGAAGGAAAAAAGCAAGTTAAATCCAAGAAGATTCAACTTCTTACTTCAGAGTCTGAACTTTTCAAGAAGAAATCCAATGAGTGAATTACTGACATGACCAACCGTTTTCTAGCCATCATAAATGGTATGAGAAAGCTTGGGAAACACCTGAGCTTGGAAGATGTTAATAACAAAATCCTGAGAAGTTTTCCTCTCAAAGAATATGGTTCAAAAGTTACAGATATAGAAGAGGCAAATGAAGACATGAGCATCATGAATACTGATGTGCTTATTAGAAAATTTCTCACACATGAAATGGCAGTGAAAAGAGATAGAGAGCTTGAAGCAGAGCCAGAAAAAAGAAAGCCTATAGCACTAAAAGCCTCTACTTCAAAATTTCCACAGGAAGTTAAAGATGATGAAGAAAAGAGTGATGATGAAAATGAGGACATTGCTATACTCTCAAGAAGGCTGAAAAGAATCATTGAGAAAAGAATGAGCAACTCTAGAAAATTCAAGCAAAGAAACCTCAAACAGACTTCTAATGATGCATAAAGAAGTAAGAGGAAGTAAAGTGCTATGAATGTGGAAAGAAAGGGTATATTAAACCGGAATGTACAAGGATCAAGAAGCATAAGAGCAAATACCAAAGAAACAATAGGGAGAAAGGTCACAAAGCCACATGGGATGACGAAAGCTCTTCATGTGAAAACAATGACAATGAAATTGAAGAGGTCAACCTATGCTTCATGGCTATAGAAGATCACATCTCGGATAAGTTAAGATCAATTCACTCATACTCTTTCAATAATGATAGTAGTGATAATGATAGTAATAGTGAAGATGATGATGATGAGGAAAGCCTAATATAAGTATTGAATCTAGAACTAGAAAAATATAGAAGTAAATTCAATACTTATAAGAATAACATTTCTAATTTGAAAATCAAAATGGATGCTTTAGAAAAGGAGAATTTTAAGCTTAAATCATCTAATGAGTCTCTTCAAAAGTCATTAGATGAATACTCTTCAAAACCCTTAACTACATCCTTGCTTAAAGAAAACAATACTTTGAAAAATGAAGTTGAGGAACTTAGAAACTCCATTTCAAAATTTCACAAGGGAAAGGAGAGTTTAGATACTCTCATTGTGTCTCAAAAACCACCCTTAATTAGACATGGTCTAGGATTTAAGGGTACATCATTATCTTCTCACAAGACTACTTTTGTTAAGTCAAGTGAACCTCACATCTCCACATTTGCTAGAACAGCACCAAGGGATATATGCACAAAATACACTAAATGTTATATACATAAGAGGAATATTCAAGGATTGGTAAGCCTAAGAAAGGAACCTCAAAAGGCTAATCATGCCTTTATGTATAAGAAGAACGCACCTAGAAAGCACCAATTCATTATGATTATACATGTCATTGTTCTCAAACTCAGTCTAATAGAAATATGGCATTCAAAAGCATTGTAAGACTAAAAAGCATTTTTAGACCTAAACAATGAAATTATTGTATGAAATTTGGTCACATAAATAAACATTGCTAGATAAGGAAGGCTCATTGGGAACCTTCATGTGCTAACCCCCAAGAACCCAAGCTTATTTGGGTATCTAAAACCATACTTGAATTTTAATTCTATAGGTATGCCTCAAGTCCACAATAAACAAAAATGGTTGGCTAGTAGACAGTGGATGCTCAAGGCATATGACAAGAGACAAAGAACTTTTCAATAAAAACAAAAGTATTGATGGAGGTAAAGTTACCTTTGGAAACAATGCTAAGGGTAAGGTAATTGGCATTGGATCTATTAGTATTAATGATACTACTTTTATTAAAGATGTCTTGCTTGTTGATGGCTTGAAACATAACTTGTTAAGTGTAAGTCAATTATGTGATAAAGGAAACAAAGTAACCTTTACTTCCAACGAATGTCTTGTAACCTCTAATAATGGTCAAGAGATATTTAAAGGAAATAGGGATGTCAATACCTACATAATAGACTTACACAAAATATCTAACCATTCCTCTAAGTGTCTTGTGACTATTAGTGATGAATCTTGGTTGTAGCATAGAAGGCTTGGTCATGCAAGCATGGATTTAATTCAAAGTCTTAGCATAAGAGAGCTAGTAAAGGGTCTGCCAAAAGTCAAATTTGAAAAAGACAAAACATGTGAACCTTGCAAAAGAGGGAAGCAACACAAGTCATCCTTCAAATCCAAAAATATAGTAAGTACATCAAAACCTCTACAACTCCTGCATCAAGATTTATTTGGACCTATTAGAATTGCAAGCTTAGGAGGTAAACATTATTCCTTTGTCATCGTAGATGATTACTCTAGATTTACTTGGGTAATTTTCTTAGCTCAAAAGAGTGATGTCTTTGAAACTTTCAAAAATTTTGCTAAAAGAGTTCAAAATGAAAAAGGATATTGTATTTCAAAAATAAAAAGTGACCATGACAAATAATTTGAGAATGAAAACTTTGAAAGCTTTTGTCTTGAACATGGCATTTCGCATAATTTTTCATCTCCTAGGACACCTCAACAAAATGGGGTAGTTGAAAGGAAAAATCGAACTTTAATTGAAATGGCTAGAACAATCCTCAATGAGTATGGTTTACCAACTTACATTTAGGCAGAAGCCACAAATACTGCTTGTTATATTTCAAATCAAGTTTTCAAAAGACCTCTCGTAAACAAAACTTCATTTGAGCTATGGAATGGAAGAAAGCCCTTGATATATACTTTAGAGTATTTGGATGCAAGTGCTTCATATTGAATACCAAGGACAACCTTGGAAAATTTGCCTTTAAATCTGATGAGGGTATCTTTTTAGGATACTCTACAACTAGCAAAGCATATAGAGTATTTAATAAAAAGTCATTAACTGTTGAAGAATATATTCATGTTGTTTTTGATGAATCTAGTAGACTTGATCTTATGAAAGGAAGTGTTCTTGATGATGTTGTAGGTACCTTGGAAAGACTTGATCTTGAAAATGGAAGAGAAGAAAATGATCAAAAAGATTCAGATCAAGATGATTCTCTACCTCAAGCTCAAGAGGAAAATAGGTAAGAGCTCCCAAAGGAATGGAGATTGACAAAAGATCACCCCAAAGAGAAAATCATTGGTGATCCTACAAGAGGAGTAAGTACTAGATCTCATCTCAAACATTTAGTCTCTGACTTTGCTTTTGTTTCTCAAATTGAGCCTAAAAATATTGATGAGGCTCTTAATGATGAAAGTTGGGTGATTGCCATGCAAGAGGAACTCAACCAATTTGAGAGAAGTAAGGTATGGACATTAGTACCTAGACCCAAGGAGCATCAAATCATAGGAAGCGAATGGGTATTTAGAAATAAACTAGATGGACAAGGGTCAATAACTAGGAATAAGGCTAGGTTGGTTGCAAAAGGGTATAATCAGGAAGAAGGAATAGATTATGATGAGACCTATGCTCCTGTAGCCAGATTAGAAGCCATAAGAATTATTTTAGAATATGCATGCCACATGAATTTCTAACTCTTTCAAATGGATGTAAAAAGTGCATTTTAAATGGTTTTATAGAAGAAGAACTTTATGTAGAATAACCACCAGGTTTTGAAAGCTATGATTTGTCCAATCATGTATTTAAACTTTCAAAAACTTTATATGGTTTGAAACAAGCCCCAAGAGATTGGTATGAAAGACTACGTTCTTTTCTCTTAGAAAATAATTTTACAAAGGGGAATGTTGACACTAGATTATTCATTAAAAAGCTTAAGCATGATATTCTAATTGTTTAAATTTATGTTGTTGATATCATATTTGGGTCTACTAATGAATTGCTTTGTCAAAAATTTGCTAAGTGTATGACTAGGGAATTCGAAATGAGCATGATGGGTGAGCTAAAATATTTCCTCGATCTACAAATAAAACAAGGCAGTGAGAGCATATTCATCAACCAATCCAAATATGCCAAAGAATTACTTAAGAAATTTGGAATGGAAGGATGCAAGAATGCTAGGACTCCAATGAGCACATCAATAAAATTGGACAAGGATGAAAAGGGTAAGAGCATTAATGAAAAGATCTATAGAGGTATGATCGCTCACTTTTATATCTTACAGTCTCTAGACCCGACATAATGTATAGTGTATGCTTATGTGCTCGCTTTCAATCATGTCCTAAAGAGTCTCATTTAAATGCAGTAAAAAGAATTCTAAAATATTTACATGGCTCATTGCATCTAGGTTTATGATATCCTAGAAAATCATCCTTTTACATTATAGGATATTCAAATGTTGTAACACCCACTAATTAGAGTTTAATTTGAATAAGTATGTGGTATAAATAGGAAAAACATGATAGATAATAGAGATTAAAATAGATATAATAAATGATTAAATTAGAAATTAAAATAAATTAAATTGATAGCCATGATGAATTTGAATAAATTAGACCACATAATTAAATTGTATTTTTGGTAAAATAAAATTAAAGATATTAGATATAAGGAAATATGTGAAGATAATAATAATAATAATAATAATAATAATAATAATAATAATAATAATAATAATAATAATAATAAATTTAAAAAAAAAAAACGAAAAGAAAAGTGAACAGTAAAATGGTCAGCAGCAAAAAAAAAAGACCAAAAACGGGAAAAGGGGCTGAAGTCTTTCTTTTGGCCATTTCTTCCAATTTCATCTCTTTTCTCCTTCTTCTTCATCATCCCTTTTCCTTCCTCCATATCACAGCTCAAATTATTTATCATCTTCTTCAAGATTTACATCAAAAATCAGTCCAAATAAATCTGATCTTGGTAAGAAATATTTTTTCCATGATTATTGTGTTATTAAAACTCTTTAGGTTATGTTTTTACAGGATATTAAACTCTATTTTTTATTATCTTGTGAATTGAATTTGGGGATGTGTTAAACATAAAGGTTATTCATCTATGTATTGTGTATCTCTATGCCAAACTTTATTGAATGATTTGAGTATATGAAGAGATATGGTTATTGGGGTGAAACTGATTCAAGGAGATGTATCAACTAAATAACCTACAGTTCTTGTACTACTTGATCATCTTAATGACTTAATATGAGGTTTTGTAAAACATTAAAGTTGTAGGTATATATGTTATTGAGGTCTCTGCAAACTTTTGTATAAATTGCTCTTGTGTAGGTTGAGTTATTCTAAAATGAACTATGACTGTTCCTTGATTGAGCTGGTTTCATATACCTATGCAGTTCCGGTAACTTCGTTCTTATATTTCACCTATGTTTAGATTGATTTAGCCAAAGTTCAAAACATAAAAGGTTTACTCTTATGCCTTATCTAAATTTCTGTGAAAGTTTCATCTTAAAATGTCATGTATTTTGTGAGTTATGAGTTGAACAATTAAACTGGTGGGGTTGATACTCTATGTTGAACCAGTTATAGATCCTCCAATATTTGAGAACCTTAGAGACCGAATATGGAAATGAGTTAAATATGACCAATGTTTCAAAGTAACCTATATAACTGTATAAAAATGTTCAGAATAATTGAAGCTACAAATTAAAAGCTATGAATTTTTGAATTGGGTACCTCGAAAATGCCTAAGGGTAGAAAATAGGGAAATATTTAAAATTATACAAAACATTATGTCAAGGTTCAAAAATTCTTACATTTTAGTATATTTTATTTTTACCCGTTATATTTAATCAGGATCAAGAATCATATAAATTGGGTAAGTGTAGAAAACTTTATTGATCCAATAGTCCTTAGAGGTCTTGTTCTAGCTTAAAAGAAATTGTAGTTATTTATTTAAATTATATTAAGAATAAATATTTTATCAAGGTATTAATTAATTATATTTTTAATTTATAATTTCAATAAGAAGAAGGCCAACAAAAATGAACAAGCTCTGAGCTTATATTTTGGAAAAGAAAAATCGTATCGAGGTTTGTACATATAATTATTCTAGTTTGCCCCTTATGCATGATTGTATGTGCATGACATGAATTATTTGTCACCATGATGAAATAATATATTATGGCATGTTTTAACATTATAGAAATGTTATTAACTATGAACTTAACATTATGCTAATATTTGATAAAATATCATGCTATTATATGGTGTTGAAATAAGTTATGCGTATATCATTATGTTCATATGAAATAAGTATTGGTTATACAAACAAGTAATTAATGGTGTTAATTGCCTTTGTCTCTACCTAAGAATTGACATAGGATAGATGGTGCACCATTAGGGGAAAGTTCGGTACCGATATTGATATGATTTAAGGACAGGGTGGCTATAGCTCCAAGAGCGCCCTGCTCCTATTTACACACAGATAAATGATTTTATTAGGTCAAGGTGGCTGAAGCTCCATGAGCGCCCTTGACTTGAGACTATAGTGAGTAAGGTGGCTTAAGCTCCGTGAGCGCCCTTGATTTGAGACTATAGTGAGTAGAGTGACTTAAGCTCCGCGAGCGTCCCTATTTCACATCCCGTATCTGGACAGTTCGGAAACAGGATTTTGGGCTAATAATTCATAGAATAAAATATGAAATTTAATTAATTGATGTAAGTAACAAAGTGTAAAATGCTTACATGAGGTGGTGCAAATTTAATTATTGAATAATATTATTTTGTTTATTTTGTTTATGTTATGTATTTATTTATTTTATATGACAAATATGCAATAAAATTTGATATGCCATGATTTTATTTGAGACATGCATTTGTGTGATTGCTTGGGGAAAACTTTAATACTTATATGTACCACTAAGATAGAGATAACTTAGCGTGGGTTCTTCTCATGCAGGAATTGAAGTTGTAAATAGTAGATAGTGGAGTTGACCAGAAAGAAGTCCAAGCCCATATCAGCAGAGACACAAGAAGCATAGTTAGAGGGTTGACTATCTATTATTTTGTTTTTTAGTTTGACTATGTATATGGTGTGGTAGACATGTCTCATATATTAATATTGTGTATGTAAATAATTATGTAACATAATCGGGTGCCATATGTGTATACAATATAATGATAAATATATATTGTTAATTACAACAACTTGCCTAAACCAATATAAATAAATAGATTAAGTTATTTAAAATGAAAAAAAAATTCAATTCGAGTAGATTATCGAGTTAAGCTTGTGGCATCCTTCTTATATATGTAGGATTATTCCTAATATATAAGTGGGCGTTACATTTAGTGGTATCAGAGCAGGTTTAGGCTTTTCTAGGCCTAGGTGTGAAATGAGATATTAGGTTTAAATATACATGTGTCTCATATAATTCTAATATGGGCTTTCTTCTTGGCAACTTGTAGGATTGTAGGAAGATGTCTTCGGATGAACGGGATATGGCTGAGAGTACCGACTCTCCTAATACTAGGACTCCTCATTAGCCTAGTGCAGCAAGCGTGCAAAGGCAAAATGCTGCTCCAAATCCCCTACCGCATGCAGCAGAACAGATTAACCTTGGTCAAAATCCATTTATACAACAGATGACTGGATTATTCCAACAGATGGTATGAGCCATTCCTTAGCCTACCCCAGTGCCACCACCTAGACCAAAAGTAACAATTGAAAAACTTCGTAAGTATGGGGCTTCAGATTTCTATGGTAAGAGAGATAAAGATCCAGCTGCAGCTGAGTATTGGTTGGAAAAGATTTAAAAGAATTTTTAAAGAGTTGCAAGTGGAAGTAGATGGCAAAGCTAGATTTGCTACTTCTCTACTCCAAGATGAGCCATATGATTGGTGGAAATCAGTTCTTACCAAGCCAGATAGAGTGGATGTAATGCCCGATAATTTAGGCCATAGTCGCAGTTGACCAAAATCTGACACGCCGAACTGATCGGAGTCTAAATAAGGACATGAAAGAAACAAATTTAAATAATAATAAGATGTGAGAAAAATATTTTGGATATTATTAATTGAGAATTTTGAAGTTTGGAATTAAAATTTGGAAAAAAAATAATTTTTCGCTGAACAAAATTAGAAATTGCAGTGTTTTTAGCACAAAAATTATAAGAATGCATAAAAATAGAATATTCTTTATCTAAGGAAAGGAATATTCTTTTAATTAAAATAAAGTAAGAGTGATTTAAATTAATGGACCAATGGAAAGCAAGATTAACAACTAATCCTAACCACCGACCTAATTCAACTATAAAATGTCAAATTTCCATTTTTCTTTACCATTCTTCTTCTTTTTCATCTTGACCAAACTCATTTCTCTCCCTTTTCTTCTTATTTTGCCGTGAACTCCTCCTCCCCCATTGTTTTTCTTTTCTTTCTTCAAATAAAGCTAAGATTAAATGGAAAAAAGATAAGATTAGGCAAGATCATGAAGAAAGTGAAGTAAAGTGAGTAAAACCAAGGAAGAGGAAGGAAGAAAGGAAAAGAAAAAGAGAGAAAGAAGATTTTAGCCATTTGGAAGATCATCAAAGGTGATATTAGATTTTGCATCTCCTTACTTTCTTCTTCTCTTTTCTTTCAGTTTGGGGTTAGTTGCCATTATAGCTAGTAAATTAGGGTTATTAGTATGCTAATGGTGATTAAGGGTGGATTAGTGTGATTAGTGTTTGATTAGTGTAAAATTTATTGTTAGGACAAGGAAATGAACAACCTTTGAACCAAAATCAAATGGGAAGTAAAGGCAAGGAAAAGGCTATCCAAGAGAAAGAGAAAAGTGAAGAGAAGTAGAACTTTGAGGTATGTACATTTGGAAAACTTTCAATATAGAAAAGTATTGATTTTGATTTTGTGATATTGTGAATTTATGTATGAAATTCTGAACATTTGATTGAGTGATTAAATGATGCCATGAATGTGAAAATAAAAACTAGAAAATGAGGTTAATGGATGAAAATGGAAAATGTATGAATTATTTGATATGCTGGAAAATTCATCTTATGAACAGTGTCTAGTGTTTTTATCATAACGTGAGGTCTTGAAATCATTTCTGAGTGATTCTTATTGGGTTAGAAAATTAAGACATAGAGCTTGGTTTTTCATTCAGAATATTAGACCTGAATATACCTGGAATTAGGAGAAAAATGGACTCAAAAGTGAACTAGAAATCTGTCCAAAAAACATAGATTAGAAGCAAATTCATAACTTTTGCTACAAAATTATATTTAATGTGATTCTAGTTGGAAATTAAAGATAAGATGTGTACCTACATTTTTTGAGTTGATCACTTGTCTAAATTCTATCTAACAATGGATGAAAAAGATAGATAAATATAAGGCAGAATTCTGTCCTGTAAAATACTGGGCAGGTTGGAGTGAACGTAGCTTAGGATAAGCTTCATAACTTTTGCTACAAAATTCTTTTTAATGTAATTACAGTTGGAAATTAAAGATAAGACATGTACCAACATTTTTTTAGTTTATTAATTGTCCAATTTCCTTCTAACTATGGACAAACAATACAGACCAACATAAGGCCGAAATGCTGTCCAGAATAGGACAGTTTGTAAAGAAATATATTGATTATGAAATTTTGTGATAGAAAATATATTAATTGACTTTTCTTATCGTTATAATGATTAAATGAGCAAGTTTGAGGTTGTAAAATATTTAATGGGAATTATTGCATTTATGTAGAATTTATATTAATGTTACCTACATAATTTATGTAAATAATAATAAAGGTAACAAATATAATTAAGCCCTATAACATCTAGTCGAGAACTAGAAATTAGGATAAGTTGGCATGCCAATAAAAGGATAGAAATGTACGCGCTAAAAATATTAGTGCTGAGATTTAATTTAAGTAGGCACTAAAAAATAGTGCTGACTTGAAATTACGTAAGCACTAAGAAATAGTGCTGACTTGAAATTACAAAGGCACCCAAAAGGTGCTGAGTTGTTATTGGAAATGTAGGCGTTAAATGCCGAGTTAAAAAATAATTATGTAGGTCCAGAGAGTAGAAACCCTGTATCCAGTGTTTAGTTCCGGTCACAGATGTCGTGGGCTATTAAATAATATATATATATATGAATTATGAAATTGATATTGTAAATTTTATATCTTGAATTGTTAAGAAATTTCAAGCATGCTTAATGAATGAAATGTCATAATTGGTGAATTAAATATTTTTGCTTGAAGAAAATGGTTTTATTATTAATTGAATATTTGGCATGCTTAATAAATTAATTGTAGTTTCAAAAATTTTATTTTAGAATTATTTATGTAATTATTGGATAGTTGTCAAACGTACCACTAAGGTAGAAGCCACACGCGCAGATAAATAGAAGTAGCTGTTCCGATAGGGCGATCGAAGAAGAGGGAACCCCCAAGATCAAATTGTAGTAGTCTAGTTCTTTTTGTATGTTTTGAAAATTATGTTGTAAAAATTAAATTCTAAGAATCATTTTTTTGATGTAAATTTGTGGCATGTAGGATTTATAAGGAATGAATTTTGTAATTTTATAAATCTAGTATTATTTCAAAATATTATGGTTTAATTGCATGAGTTCTTTTAAATCAAACTATTTTCATCACTAGTTATATATTTAAATGAAAAAAATAGTAATAAATATTTCGCTAATAATAAACTCAAAAAAAAAATTATTACAATGATTTGAACATTGGTTGTAAAACAAATGAGCTTATTAGCACTTTCATATCCTTTTAACGTTTAGTAGGGTAAGGGAGTTATATTTAGTGGTATCAAAGCTCAGGCTAATTGATTCTTAATCAGTGGGTGTAAAATAGAATATGTGTCTCATGCATATGCATAAAATGCTGCAATTATCTGACTTAGGTCCCTTCTTCTGGTTTATAGGTAGATATGGATTCGGGATCAGAACAAGATTTCTCGGAAGACGAACTGAGTAATAGCCTTTCAGACTCAGCCAATCTCAGACAACCTCCATCAGTGAGAGATTCCGGGCCGAGTGTAGTAGCTCCACCCAAAGCAGAGAGACAGGCTAATTTAGGATAGGAACCTCTTATGGAATAGATAGCAAATGTGTTGCAACAGATAGTACAAGCAGTTCCACAACTAGCTCCACCTCCTCCTCCACCTCAACCAAAACCCCGGATTGATAAGCTGAGAAAATATGGGGCCACAGATTTTATGGGAAGGAGGGAGGATGACCCAACAACTTTAGAGTTTTGGATGGAGTCCACAGAAAGGGTGTTTGAGGAATTGGAGTGTCTAGAGGAACAGAAGGTCAGATATGAAGTGTCCCTTTTAAAAGATCATGCTTATGACTAGTGGAAAACAATTTTATCAAAGCCCCAAACACCAAAACCACCTTCTTGGAATTTCTTCAAGGCAGAATTTAGTAAGAAGTATGTGCCTAGAGTTTATGTGAATGAAAAGAAAAGGGAGTTTCAAGACTTGAAGCAAGGAAGCATGTCAGTCATTGAATATGAGATGGAGTTTACCCGACTAAGTAAATATGCAACTGGAATCATTGCAAATGAGGCAGACAAATGTCGCAAATTTGAGGATGGGATTAATGATGGTATTGGGAATATGGTGACCGCCCTTCAGCTTGAGGATTTTGCTACACTAGTATCCTCAGCCATCAGTGTGGAAAAGAGGTCAAAGAGAAAGAGGATAGAAGAGCCACCACGAAGGTCGACAATTAGCATGGCCTAGACATCAAGTAAAAGGGAGCGGACAGTGCCTAGGTTTTTCCAGTCACGGGGTGCTAGATCAACCTTTTCAGCTAGGCAAAGCCAACAGTCAAGGCCAGAGGGGTCTACAGCCAGTGCACCAGCTTTGGGTAACAAGAGATTCATATCTGTCATATGTCAACATTGTGGGAGATCACATGCAAGTGATTGCTGGTGTATTACTGGAGCATGCTTATGTTGCGGATCTACAGAGCACAAACAGAAAGATTTCCCTATAGGAAGTGGTAAAGGTGGTATAGTATCAGTGCAGGTTCAGAGTGTCACTCGAGGTAGAGGTAGGGGACATGGACAGTCTAGAAGCAGTAGGATTGGGCAGAGTATATCAAAATCAGTGAATAGAGCAGAAGGTAGTTGAGCCCCAGCCCGAGCATATGCCATGAGAGCTCATGAGGAGCAGGATGCCCCGTATGTCATTATCGATAAATTTTCTCTTTATGATACAGATTTATTTGCACTGATAGATCTGGATTCTACACATTCATATTTATGCACGTCACCACCTAGTAAAGGGAATATGGTAGTAGAGGAATTAGATTGTGATATATTAGTGACAAATCCTTTGGGTCATGGAGTGAAAGTTAGTCGAGTCTATAAAAACTGTCCAATCAAAGCTCAAAATGTAGAATTCCCAGTAGACCTAATAGAGTTGTCATTCTATGAGTTTGATGCAATATTGGGGATGAATTGGTTAACTCAGCATAAGGCAGTGGTGGATTATTAGTATAGGAGAGTGACTTTTAAGAATTCAGGGCAGGATGACGTGATTGTCTTGGGCGATAATCGACCATACTTGACTAATGTCATTTATATGATGAAGGCAAGTAAGCTTATCAAAAAGGGAGGTGAAGCATTTTTGGCACATATTGTAGATACCAAGAAAGAAAGTCTAGATCTCAGGGAGATTCCTACAGTATGTGAATATCCAGATATCTTCCCTGAGGACTTGCCAGGGTTACCACCTATTAGGGAGATAGAGTTTTCCATAGATGTTTTGCCAGGCACAGCCCCGATATCGATCACTCCTTACAGAATGATACCTGTTGAACTAAAAGAATTAAAAGTGCAGTTGTAAGAGTTGTTAGAGAAAGGGTTTATCAGGTCTAGTGTCTCACCTTAGGGTGCTCCAGTTCTATTTATGAAAAAGAAAGATGACATCTTTCATTTGTGCATTGATTATCGTCAATTGAACAATATGACAATTAAGAACAAATATCCCTTGCTGAGAATAGATGACTTGTTTGATCAGTTGAAAGAAGCAGGGGTATTTTCTAAAATTGACCTCAGATCAGGTTATCACCAATTGAGAATTAAAGAATCAGACATTTCAAAAACAACATTTAGGACTCGGTATGGTCATTATGCATTCTTAGTAATGCCTTTTGGCCTGACAAATGCCCCAGTAGCATTTATGGATTTAATGAATAGAATCTTTAGGCCTTATTTGTACAAGTTTATGGTGGTGTTCATAGATGATATCTTGGTGTACTCCAGAAGCAGAGAAGAGCATAATCAACATCTGTCTTCCATACCTTGAGAGAGAATCAATTGTATGCGAAGTTGTCGAAATGCGCATTCTGGTTAGATGAAGTGGCCTTTCTAGGGCATATTGTCTCAACCGATGGGATCAGAGTTGACACCAGTAAGGTAGAGGCAATCTTCAACTGGAAACCACCTTAGAATGTGATAGAGGTGAGAAGTTTTCTTGGTTTGGCTGGTTATTATCAGAGATTTGTGAAAGGATTCTCAATGATAGCCTCACCACTGACAAAATTGCTTAGAAAGGAGACCAGATTTGAGTGGACAAACTAGCTTCGATAAGTTGAAGAAAATGTTGACAGAGGCACTAGTGTCGACACAACCTACTTCAGGAAAAGATTTTGTGGTGTACAGTGATGCTTCCCTTAATGGTTTGGGATGTGTATTAATGCAAGAAGGCAAAGTGATCGCTTATGCTTCCAGAACACTGAAGCCTCATGAAAGAAATTATCTGATACATGATTTGGAACTAGCAGCCATTATGTTTGCATTGAAAATATGGCGACACTACCTGTATGGTGAGCAATGTTATATCTATACTGACCATAAAAGTCTGAAATATTTGCCTTCACAAAAGGAACTCAATTTGAGACAGAGGCAATGGCTAGAATTAATCAAAGACTACAATTGTATCATTGATTATCAGCCGGGTGAGGCCAATATGGTAGCAGATGCTCTGAGGAGAAAAACTCTGGCAGGTAAATGTTAAAACTTAAATTTACTAAGTGAACAAGATAAAAAAATGAAATAACAATTTATTTATATATTATTTGGGCAGAATTGCGGATTCAACCCACATTGATCCAACAAGTAAAAGACAATCAGAAGCAAGACACGAAATTAAAGAAAATCTTTGAAATGGTGAAAAAGGATGCAAAACCAGAATATACTATTGAATCAGATGGGAGTTTAAGAAAAAAGGGCAGGTTATGTGTGCCAGACATACCAGAATTGAAACAAGATATTTTGAAGGAAGCTCACAATGTTATTTATGCAATGCACCTAGGAAGCAACAAAATGTATCATGACTTGAAGGCATATTACTGGTGGCCAGGAATGAAAAGAGATATCACCGAGTATACTACTAGATGTTTAACTTGTCAGCAAGTGAAATCTGAGCATCAAGTACCAAGTGGATTATTGCAGTCAATTTCAATTCTGAAGTGGAAATGGGAAAGGGTTACAATGGATTTTGTTTCTAGTTTGCCTTTGACACAAAAGAGGCATGATTCAATATGGGTAGTGGTGGACCGACTCACTAAATCAACTCATTTTCTACCGATCAAGATGGATTATCCACTTAACAGTTTGGTAGAGATCTATGTTAATGAGATAATCCATTTACATGGTGTGCCAATTTCAATCATTTCATATCGAGACCCGAGGTTCACTTCAAAATTCTAGAAAATTTTGTACAAATCCATGGGTACTTGACTCAATTTCAGCACAGCTTTCCACCCACAAACAAATGGACAAGTAGAAAGGGTCATACAGATATTGGAAGATATGTTGAGGAGTTGTGTGATAGAATTTGAAGGTAGTTGGGACAAACATCTTCCATTGATAGAATTTGCCTACAATAATAGTCACCAAGCCAGTATTGGCATGGTACCATATGAAGCCTTATATGGGAAGAAATGTAGAACGCCTCTATGTTGGACTGAGCTTAGTGAAACAAAAGTAGTGGGTCCAGATCTAGTACAGCAGACAGAGAAAAAAGTGAGAGTAATAAGAGATAGGCTGAAAGCTATTGCTGATAGACAGAAATCATATGTAGATTTGAAAAGGAGGGATATTGAGTATACAGTTGGTGACAAGGTATTCTTAAAAATCTCACCTTGGAAAAGGATTTTCCGATTTGGAAAGAAGGGAAAGTTGAGTCCTGGTTTATTGGACCTTATGAGGTACTTGAACGCATAGGTCCTGTGGCGTACAAATTAGCTTTACCACCAGAGTTAGACAAGATTCATAATGTATTCCATGTGTCCATGTTGAGAAGATATCGATCAGATCCATCTCATATCATATCAACAGAACCTATAGAGATACGACCAGATCTAACTTATGAAGAGGAGCTAGTGGAAATTCTAGCTCGAGAAATGAAGGAGCTACGGAATAAGAAGGTACCATTGGTAAAGGTTCTGTGGAAAAATCATAATTCAAAAGAGGCGACTTGGGAAAATGAAGAGGTCATGAAGGCTCATTATCCACAATTATTCCACTCCACTTAAAAAGGTAACTTTCGAGGACGAAATTTTTTTTAAGGAGGGAAAAATTGTAATGCCCGATAATTTAGGCCACGGTCGCGGTTGTCCAAAATCCGGCACGCTGAACCAATCGGAGTCTAAATTTGGGCATGAAAGAAATAAATATAAATAATAATAAGATGTGAGAAAAATATTTTGGATATTATTAATTGAGAATTTTGAAGTTTGGAATTAAAATATGGAAAAAAAATTTTTTTTTCGTTGAACGAAATTAGAAATTGTTGTGTTTTTGGCACATAAATTATAAGAAGGCATAAAAATAGAATATTCTTTATCTAAGGAAAGGAATATTATTTTAATTAAAATAAAGTAAGAGTGATTTAAATTAATGGACCAATGGGAAGCAAGATTAACAACTAATCCTAACCACCGACCTAATCTAACTATAAAAAGTCAAATTTCCATTTTTTTTACCATTATTCTTCTTTTTCATCTTGACCAAACTTGTTTCTCTCCCTTTTCTTCTTCTTTTGACGTGAAATCCTCCTCCCCCATTGTTCTTCTTTTCTTTCTTCAAATAAAGCTAAGATTAAATGGAAAACAAGATAGGATTAGGCAAGATCATGAAGAAAGTGAAGTAAAGTGAGCAAAACCAAGGAAGAGGAAGGAAGAAAGGAAAAGAAAACGAGAGAAAGAAGATTTTAGCCATTTGGAAGATCATCAAAGGTGAGTTTAGATTTTCCATCTCCTTACTTTCTTCTTCTCTTTCTTTGACTTTGGGGTTAGTTGCCATTATAGCTAGTAAATTAGGGTTATTAGTATGCTAATGGTGATTAAGGGTGGATTAGTGTGATTAGTGTTTGATTAGTGTAAAATTTATTATTAGGGCAAGGAAGTGAACAACCTTTGAACAAAAATCAAAGGGGAAGTAAGGGCAAGGAAAAGGCTATCTAAGAGGAAGAGAAAAGTGAGGAGAAGTAGAATTTTGAGGTATGTACATTTGGCAAAAATTCAATATAGAAAAGTATTGATTTTGATTTTGTGATGTTGTGAATTTATGTATGAAATTTTGAACATTTGATTGAGTGATTAAAGGATGCCATGAATGTGAAAATAAAAACTAAAAAATGAGGTTGATGCATGAAAATGGAAAATGTATGAATTATTTGATGTGGTGGAAAATTCGGCTTATGAACAGTGTCTAGTGTTTTGATCATAACTTGAGTTCTAGAAATCATTTCTGAGTGCTTCTTATTGGGTTGGAAATTTAAGACATAGGGCTTGAACTTGCATTCTATTTAGCTAAATATGCCTGGAAGTATTTGAAAAATGGACTCAAAATTGAACTAGAAATATGTCTAGAAAAAATACTGGGCAGATTGCAGTGAGCATAGGTTAGAAGAAAATTCATAACTTTTGCTACAAACTTCTTTTTAATGTGATTCTAGTTGGTAATTAAGTATAAGATGTGTATCTACATATATCGAGGTGATCACTTGTCTAAATTCCATCTAACAATGGATGAAAAAGACAAATAAATATAAGGCAGAATTCTGTTAAGTAAAATACTGGGCAGATTGTAGTGAATGTAGCTTAGGAGAAAATTCATAACTTTTGCTACCAAATTATTTTTAATGTAATTCTAGTTGAAAATTAAAGATAAAACATGTACCTACATTTTATTAGTTTATTACTTGTCCAATTTCCATCTAAAAATGGACGACAAATACAGACCAACATAAGGCCAAAATACTGTCCACAATATAGGACCGTTTATAAAAAATGTATTGATTGTGAAATTTTGTAATAGAAAATATATTAATTGAATTTTCTTATAGTTATAATGATTAAATGAGCAAGTTTGAGGTTGTAAAATATTTAATGGGAATTATTGCATTTATGTAGAATTTATATTAATGTTACCTACATAATTTATGTAAATAATAATAAAGGTAACAAATATAATTAAGCCCTATAACATCTAATCGAGAACTAGAAATTAGGATAAGTTGGCATGCCAATAAAAGGGTAGAAATGTAGACACTAAAAATAATAGTGCTGAGATTTAATTTAAGTAGGCACTAAGAAATAGTACTGAGTTTGAAATTACGTAGGCACCAAAAAGGTGCTGAGTTGTTATTGGAAATGTAGGCGTTAAACGCTGAGTTATAAAATAATTATGTAGGCACTGAGTATACTGCCGGAGAGCAGAAACCCTGTATCCAGTGTTGAGTTCCGGTCTAAGATTTCTTGGGCTATTAAATAATATATATATATATATATATATATTTATTTATATATGAATTATGAAATTGATATTGTAAATTTTATATCTTGAATTGTTAAGAAATTTCAAGCATGCTTAATGAATGAAATGTCATAATTGACGAATTAAATATTTTTGCATGAAAAAAATAGTTTTATTATTAATTGAATATTTGGCATAGTTAATAAATTAAATATAGTTTCAAAAAAAAATTTTAGAATTATTTATGTAATTATTGGATAGTTACCAAACATACCACTAAGCTAGAAGCTTAGCGCGTGTGTTTCATGCGCAGATAAATAGAAGTAGCTATTTCAATAGGGCGACCGAAGAAGAGGGAACCCCCAAGATTAGATTATAGTAGTCTAGTTCTTTTTGTATGTTTTGAAAATTATGTTGTAAAAATTAAATTCTAAGAATTGTTTTTTTTTTTATGTAAATTTGTGGCATGTAGGATTTATAAGGAATGAATTTTGTAATTTTATAAATCTAGTATTATTTCTAAATATTATGGTTTAATTGTATGAGTTCTTTTAAATCAAACTATTTCTATCACTAGTTATATATTTAAATGAAAAAAATAGTAATAAATATTTCGCTAATAATAAACGCGAAAAACAAATTAGAGATATTGTGATTGCTCTTCAGCATAATAATTTTTCTCAGTTAGTTTCTGTAGCACTCAGCCTTGAAAAAAGGAAAAAAAGGAAAATAGAAGAATCTTCTAAAAAGTTAGCTACTTCTCAGACTCAATTCACTGGGAAGAAGAGTCATTTCTTTACTAGTCGTTCGCTGAATAGAGGACAAGGAAAAAGTTTTAGCTATTCAAAAACAAAGTCTTTTAAGAGATGGCCGCCCTCTAAGGCACCTTCTGCTACAGCCAGTTCATAACCTCAGGTTAGCAAGGAAGCTATACCAGTATGTATCATTTGCATTAGGAGCCATCGGGGGGAATGTTGGTGTGTCACAGGTGCTTCCTTTAGATGTGGGTCCAAGGAACATATACGGAGGGATTGCCCACTTTTGACAGGTGGTACTCCTACTCAGACTACTACGTCAGCTCTGACTCAACCAGGAGTTCAGTTCAGAGGAGGACCAGGCCGAACGAGGCAGGCTGTTTCAGAGACAGTTAATAGACCTGGATCTAGCAAAGCTCCAGCCCGAGCCTATGCCATGAAATCTAAAGAAGATCAGGCGGCAACGGTTGTTATTGTTGGTATGTTTTCATTATATAATTTTGACATTTGTGCAATCATAGATCCGGGCTCCACACATTCCTATATTTGCACTAGTACACCTTGTCAGCATAATATGATTAAAGAAAACCTAAAATATGGAATTGAAGTTAAGAATCCTTTGGGTCACAGTGTGATAGTGAATAAAGTATTCAGGAATTGTCCTTTAGTTGTGCATGGGAAGGAGTTTTCTGCAGACTTGATTGAGTTGCCTTACATGAGTATGATGTCATATTAGGCATGGATTGGCTCTCACGTCACAAAGCAGTGGTGGATTACAAGTCTAAATTTATGGTACTTAAAATAGAAAATCATAAGGAAATTATTCTAAAAGGGGAATTATTTTCACAACATCCTCGAGTCATATCTATAATGAAAGCTCAGAGATTGATGAGAAAATTGTGTGAAGCTTATTTAGACCATGTGATTGACACCAGAAAATGAGGTTCAAATCTTGAAGATATCCCGGTGGTAAGTGAATTTCCAAATATCTTTCCTGATGACTTACCTGGGTTACCTCCGAAGAGAGAGGTAGAATTTACTATTGATTTTGTTCTAGGAACTATGCCTATATCAAAGATGCCATACAGAATGGCCCCATCAGAGATGAAAGAACTTAAGACACAATTGCAACAACTCCTTGATAAGGGTTTCATTAGACCAAGTACATCCCCTCGTGGTGCACTAGTATTGTTTGTGAAAAAAAAGGATGGATCTTTGAGGCTGTGTATTGATTATCGATAGTTGAATAAGGTGACCATCAAGAACAAGTACCCATTACCGCGGATTGAAGATCTCTTTGACTAACTAAAAGGTGTAGGAGTATTTTCCAAGATAGATTTGAGATCGGGTTATCATCAATTAAGGGTGAAGATGGAGGATATTGCTAAAACTGCATTCAGAACCAGATATGGTCATTATGAGTTTTTGGTTATGCTATTTGGGCTTACCAATGCTCCAGCAGCATTTATGGATCTTATGAATAGGATCTTTAGGCCACATCTTGATCAATTTGTTGTCGTTTTCATTGATGAGATTTTGGTGTATTCTAAAGATTCAGAAGAACATGAAAAGCATTTGAGAATAGCATTGCAGACTCTTAGAGAATATAAGCTTTATGCCAAACTTTCAAAATGTGAGTTTTGGTTAAAGTATATGACATTTTTGGGACACATTATCTCTGCAGAAGGCATTAAAGTGGATTCTAGCAAAGTTGAGGCGATTGTGAGTTGGAAACCTCCACAGAATGTGACTGAGGTCAGAAGTTTCTTGGGTTTAGCTGGATATTATCGGACATTTGTCAAGGGTGTTGCAATGATGGCTTCTCCTTTAACAAGACTATTGAGAAAGGATGTTAAATTTGAGTGGATAGATAAGTGTGAAGCTAGTTTTGATAAGCTCAAAAGTATGCTCACTAAGGCCCCAGTTTTGACACAGTCGATTCCTAATAAGGAGTATGTCATTTATAGTGATGCTTCTCATAATGGATTGGGTTGTGTATTGATGCTAGATGGAAAGGTGGTTGCTTATGCTTCTAGACAGTTAAAGCCGCATGAGAAGAATTATCCTACCCATGATCTGGAGTTGGCAGCTATAGTTTTTGCATTGAAGATTTGGCGCCATTATTTATATGGGGAGAAGTGTTTTATTTACACAGATCACAAGAGTTTAAAATATCTTCCCTCACAGAAAGAATTAAATTTGAGGCAGAGAAGATGGCTAGAACTAGTAAAGGATTATAATTGTGTGATTGACTATCAACCAGGCAAAGCTAATGTAGTAGGCAGATGCTTTAAGCAGAAAGATAGTGACAGAGTTGCACCTTCAACCCACTCTTATGCAGGAAATCAAGAGTGCACAAAGACATGATAGGAAGCTAATTGAATTAGCTAAGTTGATCTCTAAGAGGGAGAGACCTAGATTCACTATGGACTTAGATGGTGGATTGTTCTATCAGTACAGATTATGTGTGCCTAGTGTAGAAGATCTTAGATAGAGGAATCTTAGAGAGGCCTATGAAAACAAATATGCTATGCATCTAGGGAGTAACAAGATGTACCAAGAGTTAAAGAGTAGATACTGGTGGCCAGGTATGAAAAAGGACATCACAAAGTACACTTCAAAATGTTTGACTTGTCAATGGGTCAAGGCGGAACATCAAGTACCTTCAGGGTTGCTACATCCAATTTCTATTCTAATATGGAAGTGGGAATGAATCACTATGGATTTTGTGACTGGATTGCCTTTGACTCCAAAGAAACATGATACTGTATGGGTCATAGTGGATAGATTTACAAAGTCAACATATTTCTTACCTATCAGAAAGGACTATCCACTGAATAAATTGGCATAAATTTATATGAATGAAGTTGTACGAATTTATGGAGTGCCTGTTTCTATTGTGTCTGACAGAGATCCCTGTTTCACATCTCAATTTTGGGATAGTCTACATTGAGCTCTACGTACTAAGCTCAATTTCAGCATGGCTTTTCATCCGTAGATAGATGGACAGTCAGAAAGAGTCATTCAGATTATAGAAGATATGATGAGAAGTTTTGTCATCGAATTTAAATGTAGCTGGGACAAATATCTTCCTTTAATGGAATTTGCCTATAATAACAGTTATCAGTCTAGTATCCAGATGGCTCCATATGAGGCAGTTTATGGTAGGAAGTGTCAAACACCTATATGTTGGACAGAGCTCAGCTAGAGGAAACTAATGGGACCAAACCTAGTGCAAGAGACGGAAGAAAAAGTGAAAGTCATTTGCGAAAGACTTAAAATAGCTACAGATAGACAAAAATCATACGCTAACCTCAAGAGACGGGACATTGAATATGTAGTGGGTGATAAATTTTTTCTTAAAGTATCTCCTTGGAAGAAAGTTCTGCGATTTGGGAAGAAAGGCAAGTTAAGTCTAAGGTTCATCGGACCTTATGAAATATTAGAAAGAGTTGGACCTGTTGCTTATAGACTCGCTCTACCACCGGAGATGAGTCAAATACATGATGTATTCCATGTCTCAATGTTAAGATGATATAGATCAGATTCTAATCACATCATACCTGCTGAAAGCATTCAGGTTAGACAAGATTTGACATATGAAGAAGAACCAGTCCAAATTTTAGCAAGAGAAATTAAGGAGTTGAGGAACAAGTGAGTACCATTAGTAAAAGTACTATGGATGAATCATGCAATCGAAGAAGCAACATGGGAAAGCGAGGAGGTGATGAAAACTCAATACCCTCACCTGTTCAGTGATGATACATAGGTATTTTTCGAGGAAGAAACATCTTAAGGGGGAGAGAATTGTAACACCCACTAATTAGAGTTTAATTTGAATAAGTATGTGGTATAAATAGAAAAAATATGATAGATAATAGAGATTAAAATAGATAGAATAAATGATTAAATTAGAAATTAAAATAAATTAAATTGATATCCATGATGAATTTGAATAAATTAGACCACATAATTAAATTGTATTTTTGGTTAAATAAAATTAAAGATATTAGATATAAGGAAATATGTGACGATGATGATGATGATGATGATGATAATAATAATAATAATAATAATAATAATAATAATAATAATAATAATAATAATAATAATAATAAGAATTTAAAAAAAAAAGAAAACAAAAGTGAACAGTAAAATGGTCAGCAGCAAAAACAAAAAGACCAAAAATAGGAAAAGGGGCTGAAGTCTTCCAACTTCATCTCTTTTCTCCTTCTTCTTCATCATCCCTTTTCCTTTCTCCATATCACAGTTCAAATTATTCATCATCTTCTTTAATATTTGCATAAAAAATTAGTACAAATAAATCTGATCTTGGTAAGAAATATTTTTTCCATGATTATTGTGTTATTAGAACTCTTTAGGTTATGTTTTTACAGGATATTGCACTCTATTTTTTATTATCTTGTGAATTGAATTTGGAAATGTGTTAAACATAAAAGTTGTTCATCTATGTCTTGTGTATCGTTTTACCAAATTTTATTGAATGATTTTAAGTATATGAAGAGATATGGTTATTGGGGTGAAACTGGTTCAGGGAGACGTATCAACTAAATAACCTACAATTTTTGAACAACTTGATCATATTAATCGCTTAATCCTAGGTTTTTTAAAATGTGAAAGTTGTAGGTATATATGTTGTTGAGGTCTCTGCAAATTTTCGTATAAATTGCTCTTGTGTAGGTTGAGTTATTCTGAAATGAACTATGACTGTTTCTTGATTGACTTGGTTTCATATACCTGTGCAGTTCCAGTAACTTCGTCCTTATATTTCACCTATTGTTAGATTGAATTAGCCAAAGTTCAAAACATAAAAGGTTTACTCATATGTCTTATCTAAATATGAGCTAAACAATTAAACTGGTCGGGTTGATAATATATGTTGAACCAGTTATAGATCCTCCAATATTTGAGAACCTTAGAGATCGAATATGGAAATGCGTTAAACATGACAAATGTTCCAAAATAACCTATATAACTGTATAAAACTTTTCATAATAATTGAAGTTACAAATTGAAAGCTATGAATTTTTGAATTGGGTACCTCATATCTTCAATGCGTGTGACCCATTAGGTTCCCAGTTATATTGGCCACTTAAATTAACAATTAATTTAAGCAGGTCATGAGCGGTATCTAGCAACACATCATGACCTCCAATTGACCGGAAAGTCAGTGGTTTGACTACGAACCTTTCCATAGACAATTTCTGTGCAATTATTCCTTTCACCATTCTATACCCCATTTGGTTCAGAGTATGGACATGTGTCAACTCCCACTAGATTGACTACATCACGTCTAGTCCAAGTAATGTTAGTTCTTGTCCTTGAGGCTCATTACTCTATTAGATAGGTCATTGAAGACTATCTTTATGACATTTCCACTCCGGCCAGAGATTCCTGAGTAATGATCACGACAAGAGGCCATGGGTATACACTCCTTCTAACAAGAGTGGTGAATCCTTTGTTGGTTACCCAATTACCTTCGAATACCTCAAGCTGTATCCAATCACCACCCTATGAGCTACCTCTCTGAGGCAATAATGAATAGTGTCAAAATACAGAATCAATATTGAAGGTATCCTTGAGTACCTCAAGTCTAAGGATACTTGCACCATTGCCATGATGAGACTATCATTGACATTTGAATAGATTATCCATGTGATTGTCTTATAGTTGGTCATCTAATGTACTTAGCTACACTTAGCAAGCATCCACATGTTAACTCTAAACATCCCATGTTTTAGATTATGAGATCTACTACTCGATCCAATCAGGGAGTGTAACATGTGCTAGTCTGTTCGGATTAATAATATCCCGTCTCATTAATTCTATGAGTAGGGATAATTTTGATACTAACATAATTACACATGATAAGAATCTTAATATCATGATCTCATCATGATTTCCTTCATGCTATGTTATGTATCAAGGACTTCATTAATTGATTTAAGATCACTTATCAATTCATATATCAAATGAACATCAAATTAATAAAAAAACCCTTTTATTAATCAAATAAATTTGTACAATAAGTGTTTGAGGTGATTGCCTTTAGAGCACTCCTCTAACAAGCTCCCACTTGCACTAATGCTAATCGCCTTTGTATTTAATTCCATAGGCGAGTACATGAGAATCATATTTCTTTTGGGGAAGTGGCTTAGTAAAAGGATCAATAATATTCTGATCAGTAAGCACTCTTTCTATCTTTACATCATTCCTACCAATGATTTCTCTAATCAAATGGTATCTTCTGAGTACATGTTTGGATCTCTGATGAGATCGTGGCTCCTTTGATTATGTAATGGCTCAATTATTATCACAATAGAATTGTATTGGATCAATAATGATTCCTTTGTTGCTTCAGAAGCTGCAATGTACTCTACTTCGGTTGTGGAATCAACAGTCGTTTCCTGTTTGGAACTCTTCCAACTAACTGCTCCACCATTTAGTGTGAATATATAACTTTACTGAGATTTTGAGTCATCCTTGTCAGATTGGAAGCTGGCATCGATATACCCTAACACAGTAAGATCTCCATCTCCATATACCAAGAATACATCCTTAGTTCTTGTTAAGTACTTAAGGATATTCTTGACAGCCACCCAATGACCCTCACCAGGGTCCGATTGGTATCTACTCGTGACACTCAGAGCATATGATACATCGGGTCTTGTACATATCATAGCATACATGATTGATCCTATAGCTAAAGCATATGGAATCAAACTTATGTGTGTACTCTCATCTTGTGTCTTTGGACACAAAGACTATGAGAGAGTAATCCCATGGGTCATGGGAATATATCCCCTTTTTGACTGCTCCATGCTAAACCTCTTTAGCATCTTGTACACATTAGGTTCATCTGGATTTTGTAAGAAACCAAACTGTTTGATTGTCTTATCAAACTGAATATTCCAACTCCTGGATGCTTGCTTTAATCCATAAGTGGATCTTTGAAGCTTACATACCTTTTTTCCATCTTTGGATATGAAACCTTCTAGTTGTGTCATGTACACATCCTCAGTCAGATTTCCATTAGGGAAAGTTGTTTTCACATCCATTTGCCATATCTCATAATCATAATGAGTAGCAATGGCTAGGAGTATCCTTATGGATTTAAGCATAGCTACTGGGCTAAAAGTTTCATCGTAGTCAATTCCTTCTCTTTGACGATAACCTTTAACAATAAATCTAGCTTTATAGGTAATCACATTACCATCCATGTCAGTTTTCTTTTTGAAAACCCACTTGCTCCCTATAGGCTTTATTACTTTGGGTGGGTCAACCAAAGTCCATACTTGGTTTTCATACATGGAATCCATTTCTGACTTCATGGCTTGAAGCCATTTGTCAGATTCTGAACTATTCAGAACCTCTTCATAGGTTGTAGGCTGATCATTTTCTATAAGCAATACATCGTTCTGTTCACTAATGAGAAATTCATATCTCTCTGCAATAGTATGTATCCTATTTGACCTACAAAGCTCTTGTGCTTCAGAAGGTTGAGCTGTTATATAATCTGTATGAGTAACAAGCTCGGGTTCAGGCAGTTGATTAGCATATGTTTGAGCATCTTGAACTTCCTCAAGTTTAAGTTTGCTCCCACTATCTCCTTTTAGAAGGAATTCTCTCCCTAAAATGATAGCATGTCTTGAAACAAAAACCTTTTGTTCCAAGGGGTGGTAAAATTGATATCCATATGATACTTTTGGATATCCCACAAACAGACATCGGTCATACTTAGCTTCTAGCTTATCTGACATTGTCCTCTCCACATAAGCAGGACAACCCCAAATTCTCATGTAAGTTAAATGTGGGCCTCTTGTTATACCATATCTCATATGGAGTAACATCAACTGACTTTGAAGGAACTCCATTTAATATATAAATGGCGGTCTCTAGTGCATAACCCCAAAAGGATTTAGGCAATTCTGCAAAACTCATCATAGACCTTACCATGTCTAACATGTTGGGTTTTGAAGAATGAATCATATTCATAAATGCAGCAAAAAATAAAATTTTTCAAAACCCAAAACAAAAGATCATACTTGTACCATTAAAACTAATTTATATTAATGTAAATGTTAAAAATTATACCCTATAATTTTATTTGTTCTTCAAATCTTCACTTTGTTGGGTTTAAGCAAACCACAACAATCCACACTAGGATGTCTCAAATGATAATCCACGCGAAGAATGAAGAAGAAACTATCAAGAGAAAATGGTTTGAACAAATTCATAGTGCTGGCTTTGAAAGTGTTATTGAGAGAATTTTTGTTGTCTTAAAAATATTTTTTTCACAAAAAATGTTTTCATTTATATTTTCTGTCATTTTATGTCTTTTCAATTTGAATCAAATTCAAAAATAAGATGAAAAGTCAAAAATGGATAAAATGGAAACTAATGAATAGTAATTGGTCATAATTGACCTAATTATAGCAAAAAACAGTCGTTGGCCAACGGATGGAAGCTGCAGGCACGTTGTGTAACATCCTTGACCTTCCCCACATGCATTTCATTTGAACATATGCATCTTCCATATAATCCAATTGAACACGTGCATTTCATACATATTTTCATAGAAACAAGTTCATGGCATGCACTAGCTACGTGTCCTATTATTTGGCAATTGTATAGAGTCACATGTGTATCCTTATAACCTAAATGATGAAAACAAGGCACTAGAAATAAATTGAATAAGGTGACTAAATTAAAGTAAGAGAAATGATTAGATTAAGATTAGTAAACATGTACATTATTAATTTAGTTAAATCGGGTCAAATGACTAAGCTGTATTATTGTGTGAATTAATGAAATTATAAATATATGTAAATAATAATAATAATATAGACAAAATAAAATGAAAATGAGACAAAAGAGAAACAAAAAGAGAAGAGAAGAGAAAAGAGAAGAGAAAGGAGAAAAGATATGAGAAAAGAGATGAGAAAAAGATAAAAAGGCAAAAAACAAAAAGTTAGCTTTATCTTCCCATTTCTGCCTTCTTCTCCAGCCTGACTTCTTCTTCAATTTCCTCCATTTCAGACTTCAATTCTTCCTTGTTTCACCTAGTATTTTCACCAAATTTTTCCCTTGCAAGGTTGTTCTTGGTAAGTAATCAATTCTTATTGCTATAGGGTTGATTTGAGTTGCTTAGGTTCAATATTAGGCACTGAATTTCACCCAGATTTTGATATTAATAGAAATTGATTCTGGAAAAGTGTAAAACACGAAAGTTGTTCCTTTATGTCTTAGATTTGTGGATATGTAAACATTTTGCAAGGTGTTATGTATAGGAAGAGATATGCTCTCTCTACTGAAACTGGTCAGGGTGTGAACCCTAACCAAGTAAGCTACTGTGTGCTTTGATTTCGAATATGTTAAAGCCATTATTTCAAGTATCTGAAAATATAAAAGTTGTAGATATATGTGTGTGGTATCTGTATATCAATTTAAAGAAGCACAAAGCAAAGATCCTGAATTATGTGAGAAAATTGATGTGGTAAGGCCGGGAAATAATACAAAGTTTCATTTGCAGAATGATACACTGATGTTAAAGTCACGCATATGTGTTCCAGACACTGAGAACTTGCATCAGGAAATAATGGAAGAGGCACACAATGCACCGTATGCAATGCACCTAGGGATGGCAAAGATGTATCACAGTTTAAGGCCTCATTACTGGTGGCCAAGAATGAAGAAAGACATAGCAGAATATGTTTCCAAATGCTTGACATGTCAGCAGATTAAAATTGAACATCAGGCACCAATTGGTAAGTTACATCCATTGCCAGTGCTAGAATGGAAATGGGAAAGAATAACGATGGATTTCATTTATGGATTGCCAAGAATCCCACGAAAAAATGATGCAGTATGGGTAATTGTTGATAGATTAACCAAGTTAGCCCACTTTTTACCTATCAGATAGGGGTGTACACTCGAGAGTTTGGCAAAATTATATGTGAATGAGATAGTCAGATTGTATTGCATTCCAGTGTCCATTGTGTCTGATAGAGACCCACGGTTTACTTCACAATTTTGGGTGAGTTTATAAGATGCATTGGGAACAAAATTGAACTTCAGTATGACATTCCACCCACAAACTGATGGACAATCAGAAAGGACTATACAGACATTGGAAGAAATGCTTAAGGCATGTTCTATGGAATTCAGAGTTGCTTGGGATGAATATATAGCATTGATTGAATTTGCTTATAACAACCAGTATCATAGCAGTATCCAGATGGCACCATATGAAGCATTGTATGGCAGAAAGTGTCGAAGCCCTATCATATGGGATGAAGAAGGTGCATGTACATTAGAAGGGCCAGAGATAGTACAAGATACAGTGGATAAAATCAAAATTGTCAGGAATAAGCTAAAGGCAACATAAGACAGACAGAAAAGTTATGCTGATCAACATAGAAGGGAAATGGAATACGAGTTGGGTGAAAAGGTATTTCTTCGTGTATCTCCATGGAAAGGGATAATCCGATTTACCAAAAAGGGTAAATTGAGCCCAAGGTATATAGGGCCTTATGAAATTCTTGAGAAGGTTGGTCCACTGGCATACAGATTGGCGTTACCACCAGAGATGACTCAGATTCATAATGTGTTTCATGTGAGCATGCTTAGAAGATACAGGTCAGATTCTACACATGTACTTAAAGATCAAACCATTGAGATTGCAGAGGACATGAGTTATGTTGAGGAACCAGTGCAAATCATTGGATACAAGACTAAACAACTAAGAAACTGAGAAATACCTTAAGTTAAGGTATTATGGCGTAACCATTTACTAGAAGAGGCAACATGGGAAACAGAAGAAAATATGAAAAACTAATATCCACACCTATTTTCAGGTATTAAATTTCGAGGACGAAATTGTTAAAAGGAGGGGAGAATTGTAACATCCTTGACCTTCCCCACATGCATACCCACATGCATTTCATTCGAACATATGCATCTTCCATATAATCCAATTGAACACATGCATTTCATACATATTTTCTTAGACACAAGTTCATGGCACGCACTAGCTACGTGTCCTAGTATTTGGCAATTGTATCGAGTCACACGTGTATCCTTATAACCTAAATGATGATAACAAAGCATTAGAAATAAATTGAATAAGGTGACTAAATTAAAGTAAGAGAAATAATTATATTAAGATTAGTAAACATTTACATTATTAATTTAGTTAAATCGGGCCAAATGACTAAGCTATATTATTGTGTGAATTAGTGAAATTATAAATATATGTAAATAATAATAATAATATAGAAAAAATAAAATAAAAATGACACAAAAGAGAAATAAAAGAGAAGAGAAGAGAAAAGAGAAGACAAAGGAGAAAAGATATGAGAAAAGAGACGAGAAAAAGATAAAAAGGCAAAAAACAAAAAGTTAGCTTTATCTTCCCATTTCTACCTTCTTCTCCAGCCCGACTTCTTCTTCACTTTCCTCCATTTTAGACTTAAATTCTTCCTTTTTTCACCTAGTATTTTCACCAAATTTATCCCTTTCAAGGCTGTTCTTGGTAAGTAATCAATTCTTATTGCTATAGGGTTGATTTGAGTTGCTTAGGTTCAATATTAGGCACTGAATTTCACCCAAATTTTGATATTAATTGAAATTGATTCTGGGAAAGTGTAAAACACAAAAGTTGTTCCTTTATGTCTTAGATTTGTGGATATGTAAACACTTTTGCAAGAGTTTATGTATAGGAAGAGATATGCTCTCTCTACTGAAACTGGTCAGGGTGTGAACCCTAACCAAGTCAGCTACTGTGTGCTTTGATTTCAAATATGTTAAAGCCATTATTTCAAGTATCTGAAAACATAAAAGTTGTAGATATATGTGTGTGGTATCTATATATCAAATTTCAGGTTCACATGTCTTGTAAAGTTTGAGGTATGGTGAATGGAACCATGACTGTTCCATGGTTTGAACTACCTACTGAGTGCCCTAGGCAGATCTATTAACTTGTTTGGCTAACTTGTGGGACCAGTAATATGTTTGTTATATTTGAAAGCCCATAGAGACATAATTGATAAAAGTTATAACATGAAAAATATTCCATATGAACCCATATAAGGTTCTGTAAAGTTTCATTAAAATAGGACTTATAGATTATAAGGTATGATGAACCCAAATGAGTACCATGAAACTGCCTAAAGGCAGAAAATATAACACACTTAGAAATTCCACAAAATATTGTATAATGATCCAATTAGTATGAAATTGTAATATGTTCTATAATTATATGTTAGTTTTAATTAGGAATAAGAATCCGATTAATTGGTTAAGTATAGAAAATGTTATAGGCTATACAGTCCCATAAGGTCACACTACCTCATAGGAAAAATCTTAACTATTGACATGAACAATGCATATTAATTTGTTTAAGCTACATTAAGTCTCCCTAATCATGAGTTAATTGATTATTTTTTCATCTTAGGCTCTTAACATATTGAAGACCCCCAAGGAGCGGATAGACAATAAGTTAGGGGTCGGAATCAAAGGAGAACGATGAGTCTAATTATCGATTGAATTCTTTAGTGCAAATTAATGTTGCTTGCTATGTGATTCATATGATTTTCATGATTGGTCCTTGATAATGTAATGATGGATAATTTGTGACATTGTGGTATATATAAATGGTATACTTGTGGTATATTTGAAGTATATGTTTGACATATGTGATATATATACATGGTATATGTATAGTATATGCAAGGTATATGTGTGGCATATGAGGTATATATGTAGTATATGTATATTATATGTGATAAGATACAATGGTTGATGAATGATTAAATACAAGTGCATATGCATATGGACTAAAAAGGCATTGTGACTAGTTAATTGATATTCTAAAGCAAAAGAAGAGGCATATGGCCCAACAATTGTGCAAATGAAACAAATGATCAAGCTAGCTAGCAAATGCAAATGCAAATGTTCATATGAACAATGTCCACATGGAAACCCGGGGCAATATCTGTTTAACTTAGTCACACCAAAATGAAATAAGCAAAGCATTTGCATACATAAAGAGTAATGATTATATGTTTCAACTTTATTGATACATATATGATACTGATGAATGAAATGGAATATATGGTATATATTGGATTTGTGATTTATTACTATGAGTTGTTTGGTACTTTAGAGCTCATTGGATGATTATTTTCACTGAGCCGCAACTCATCAATTTGCATAATTTTTCAGGTAAAGAAAAGTGATAGCTCATTTTGAGTAGTGTATAGAAGACATGGAGCACAGGTCATTGGCTGAGCCTCATCACTCTCTCTCTGCATTCCACACGAGCATGAAAACATGTCATCTGTATTTTGGACTTATATGTTTGAATATGTATTATCACTCTAGATTAGTTTTGAAATGTATAAATGGAAGCAACCTGTAATCCTTCGGATGTGAATTTTATGTTTTAATATATGTGATATATTGTGTTGTGGTTTTAATGTTGACTTGAAAAGTCATTGAGTGATATTACAGGATATGAGACTTGCAACGTCATTGTATTATATAACAGGATATGAAAAGTTTTTTTACTACTATTGTTAACAGGGTATTTTACCTTTCCAGAATGCTATGTATGATTACTTGATAGAGGGATAGGTTATACTCAAATGCATAAGATGTGGTGTTACACGCTGGGCCTGTTGCGGGCTGCTGCTGGGTAGCCCAACTGGCCCGCAAGGCTGCCCAGCAGCCTGCCTAGCCCACGCGGGCCCGCGCGTTCCCGTACGGGCCTGTGACACTCCCGAATGATTTTTTCGTGCGATCTCATCGCGATCCATCCTAAAATAATTCTCTCATATTTGGGATCTTATCAAAGACCATTTTACTCATTCTCCATATCTTCAATGCGTGTGACCCATTAGGTTCCCGGTTATGTTGGCCACTTAAATTAACAATTAAGTTGTTTGACTACGAACCTTTCCATAGACAATTTATGTGCAATTATTCCTTTCACCAATCTATACCCCACTTGGTTCAGAGTATAGACATGTGTCAACTCCTACTAGACTGACTACATCACGTCTAGTCCAAGTAATGTTAGTTCTTATCCTTGAGGCTCATTACTCTATTAGATATGTCATTGAAGACTATCTTTATGATATTTCCACTCCGGCTAGAGATTCCTGAGTAATGACCACGACAAGAGGCCATGGGTATACACTCCTTCTATCAAGAGTGGTGAATCCTTTGTTGGTTACCCAATTACTTTCGAATACCTCAAGCTGTATCCAATCACCAACCTATGAGCTATCTCTCTAAGGCAACAAGGAATAGCGTCAAAATACAGAATCAATATTCAAGATATCCTTCAGTACCTCAAGTCTAAGGATACTTGCACCATTGCTATGATGCGACTATCATTGACATTTGAGTAGATTATCCATATGATTGTCTCATAGTTGGTCATCCAATGTACTTAGTTACACTAAGCAAGCATCCACATGTTCACTCTAAACATATCACTAACCTTCTTGTAGACACAAGGTTCATCCAGATTTTGTAAGAAACCAAACTGTTTGATTGTCTCATCAAACCGAATATTCCAACTCCTGGATGCTTGCTTTAATCCATAAGTGGATCTTTGAAGCTTACATACCTTTTTGCCATCTTTGGATATGAAATCATCTAGTTGTGTCATGTACACATCCTCAGTCAGATTTCCATTAAGGAAAGCTGTTTTCACATCCATTTTCCATATCTCATAATCATAATGAGTAGCAATGGCTAGGAGTATCCTTATGGATTTAAGCATAGCTATTGGGCTAAAAGTTTCATCGTAGTCATTTCCTTGTATTTGACGATAACCTTTAGCAATAAATCTAGTTTTATAGGTAATCACATTACCATCCATGTCAATTTTCGTTTTGAAAACCCACTTGCTCCCTATAGGCTTTATTCCTTCGGGTGGGTCAACCAAAGTCCATACTTGGTTTTCATACATGGAATCCATTTCTAACATCATGGCTTGAAGACATTTTATAGATTATGAACTATTTAGAACCTCTTCATAGGTTGTAGGCTCATCATTTTCTATGAGCAATACTTCGTTCTATTCACTAATGAGAAATCCATATCTCTCTGGAACAGTACATATCCTACTTGACCTACAAAGCTCTTATGCTTCAGAAGGTTGAGCTATTATATCATCTGTATGACTAATAAGCTCGGGTTCAGGCAGTTGATCAGCATCTGTTTGAGCATCTTGAACTTCCTCAAGTTCAATTTTTCTCCAACTATCTCCTTTTAGAAGGAATTCTCTCTCTAAAAAGATAGCATGTCTTGAAATAAAAGCCTTTTGTTCCAAGGGGTGGTAAAATTGATATCCATATGATACCTTTGGATATCCCATAAATAGACATCGGTCAGACTTAGCTTCTAGCTTATCTGACATTGTCCGCTTCACATAAGCAGGACAACCCCAATATCTCATGTAAGAAAATGTGGGCCTCTTGTTATATCATATCTCATATGGAGTGACATCAACTAACTTTAAAGGAACTCCATTTAATATATAAATGGCGGTCTCTAGTGCATAACCCTAAAAGGATTTAGACAATTCCGCAAAACTCATCATAGACCTTACCATGTCTAACAAGGTTCGGTTTCTTCTTTTAGCCACACCATTGTGTTATGGAGTGTAAGGTGGAGTCCATTGAGATAAAATCCCATTATCCCTAAGATAATCTAGAAACTCTTGGCTTAAGTATTCACCTCTTTGATCTAATCAAAGTGTTTTAATACTTTTTCCAAGTTGTTTCTCTACTTCATTTTTGAAATCTTTCAACTTTTCCAAAGCTTCATTTTTGTATCTCATAAGATACAAGTATCCATATCATGAGTAGTCATCGACAAAAGTAATGAAGTAGATGAAACAACCTATAGCGTGTGTAGACATTGGACCACATACATCTGAATGTATGAAGTCTAAAATTCCATTAGCACGTTCACCTTTTCCCTTAAAGGGTAATTTAGTCATCTTGCCTAGTAAACAAGATTCACATGTGTCATATGGTTCATAATCAAATGACCCCAAACTACCACTTTTGTGTAGCTTAGCCATGCGTTTCTTACTTATATGACCAAGACGGCAATGCCATAAATAAGATGATTTCAACATATCTTGTTTTTGCCTTTTATTAACATTGATGTTTAAAATTGGATTTGACATATCTAATATGTATATTCCATTGCATAATGTACCATTAGCATAAACAATTCCATTCAACATAATAGAACAACAATTGTTACTAAAAGCTAAAAGGAAACCATCTTTATTTAGACTTGAAACAGAAATAATGTTTTTAGTCAAAGCAGGTACATAATAGCAATTATCGAAATTTAATATAAGCCCATTAGGGAGGGTCAATACATATGTTCGTATAGCTAATGCAGCAACCCTTGCTCCATTTCCAACGCGTAGGTCTGACTCTCCCTTATTGAGTTGTCTACTGTTCCTTAGGCCCTACATATCAGTGCATATGTGTGAGCCACAATCAGTATCTAATACCCATATATTATTATTGAAAACAATATTAATTTCAATGAAAAAAATACCTGAAGTAGATGGGGCATCAGATGCCTTCTTCTTCAAAGACTCCAAGTAAGCCTTATAGTTTCTCTTCTAATGGCCATCCTTGCCACAATGGAAGCATGTTCCTTTTGGAGCAATCTCCTTGGCATTTTTCTTCGCCATGCCTCCCTTAGGCTTCATGGACTTCTTCTTCTTCTTAAGGTTCTTCCTTTTAGAACTTGAAGAGTCCACCAGCATCATAGCCTTACTGTCCTTCTTGACAGATGGCTCAGCTGTTTTAAGCAAGTTAATCAGCTCAGGAATAGTGGTAGAGATTTGGTTCATCCTATAGTTAAGCAAAAAATGTGAATAACTATCAGACAAACCGGTTAGAATTAAGTCAATACTTAATTCATGGTCCATCACAAATGCCAAGGTAGCCAACCTCTCATTATAGCCATTCATCTTCAATGCATATTGCACTAGAGATGACCCCTCAACCATCTTAGTGCGGAAGAGCAACTTTGAAGTTTTGAACCTTTAGGAACGTGCTTGCTCATCAAAAAGCTCTCTTTGATGGTATACTATGGAATTAAGTCAATACTTAATTCATGGTCCATCACAAATCCCAAGGTAGCAAACCTCTCAATATAGCCATTCATCTTCAATGCATATTGCACTAGAGATGTCCCCTCAACCATCTTAGTGCAGAAGATCAATCTTGAAGTTTTGAACCTTTCGAAACGTGCTTGCTCATAAAAAAGCTCTCTTTGATGGTATACTATAGAATTAGCATCCATAGCCTCATGCTACTTTTACAACTCAGCTGACATAGTAGCAAGCATAATGCATCTTGCCATCTCACTATGATCGAGAAGCTTTCGATATGCCTTCTAAACATCTTTAGAAGCATTAGCAGTACGGGGATTAGGGAGTGCCTCATCTAGGACATAACCAATCTTTTCGGATTTGAGAACTATTCTCAGATTCCTTGGCCAATCCAAAAAATTGGTCCCAGTCAACTTATTTCATTCCATTAGCGATCGCAAATTCACACTTGTCATGATGATGATTCTAGCAACCTAGATGTAAAATAGAACATGTTAGAATGTACATAAAATGCATGTTTATTAGGTCTTTAGTAAATCGCATTATGGCTCCCACACTTTTATAGCGAATCCATAGCCCTCACTATGAACCCGAGAGAACTTATATGGAAGTTCTCCTAGTGGGTCGATATCCAACTAGCTAAGAATAACCTTGAGGCAACTCAACAAGCTATCCTTAGTTTGGTTGGTAGGTATCTAATCCATACCAATTGTATTATTCATGCAACTATCGAATCTTGTGCTATCAACTTATTGATGTGTGCACATACATTGGGCTATTGACTCTTGATATGTGTACATCTCATGTATACAAACCCAACTTCACCTCCAATACACATTAACCTTGCCACAAATCCAACAAGTTAATAATATCGGTTAAGTCTAACCCATTAATTATGAAATCTAATTTCAATGGATTGAACATATTCTTATAGAGTGAGCTCGAGGCAACTCAAAAACCCTAACTCTAGAAGAACTCTGGTTCTCACCATATTAATAGAAGGCGTAAGACTTAATTGTTTATTTAGTGAGGGATTTCTTTGTTAAGTCTAATCAAGTTATTATTTCATGCTTTTATATATCATACATTCATCACAATGATATATAAAGATAGTTAAATTAACTATATGGCATGATTATAGACATACTAAAGTCAATCTTTTGAGGCAAAGAGAGATTGACTAGGTCTTACCTAGGCATATGCATGAATTTACAACCCAAAATAGAAATCAAATTCCTATTTCTATGTCTTCTTGTTTATAGTACCATCTCCTTTGCTTCTTGCTCCTTTGTATCTTCATTCTATCCTATTCCTATATAATCTAATTACATATTTCAAATTATAGAAAACCTTAATTTACATTTGAGGGGAGTAAGATGAGAAAAGAAATACATAAGAAAGAAAAAAAAAAGGTAGGGACACGCAGGCCTTATTTACCATAAAACAAAATAATTCCATGCATGCTCAATCACATTGCGCCTAAGTCCATAATCATCTATCATGCCTTTTCATACACCCCTAACATGCATTCTCTAATGCACAAAATAAAAATGACAATTTTGGATTTGAATTTGTAAATCGATTCAACACTTGAATCGAAATTGCCTATATGTATTCTTTCGGTTAATTTATTTTTGTATGTCATTTTAAAGTGGAATTTAATATTTAATCTAATTAAATTAAATTCCATATTTCTAGAAATAATTCAAAATTAATTCTTCTTAAAATCATAATATTATGATATTAAAATTAAACAATTTAATTTTAATATACATACCAATTTCTAGTCATACTAGAATTACAATTGCACAACTTAAATTAATTCAAAATTAATTTCCAAAAATTCTAAAACTTTCTAGAACATTATCTTTAGGTCATCTCAAGTTCATCAAAATAGTTTTGGCACAAGCCGAAATTACTAAGACAAACGAACCAACACACTTAGACGCTCAAAATGACTAATTCAATATCTAGAATGTTTTAAAATTTCAAATGCTTGAAAAATAATTTTGGCATGCATCTAACATCAAAACACCTTATTTTTAATCACATAAAAATTATTTAAGGTGCTGGAAATAAAATAAACATATACAAAAAAATCAAACAAAACAGCCCCACCGGGTAAGCTAAAATAGTCCCTTTTTGTGTTTGTTTGAAAAATTAATTAAAATAATTTTTAATTAATTATTGGACACTTCCAGAGGTATAAAAATATTCTCAATATGTCTAAATAATTTTTTCATAATTAAATTACAAGAAAAATGCAACCAACCCCATCAATTAAGGCAAACAACAACACATGTTCATAAATAAGACAATTTTAGGCATTTTTGAAATAAATCCGAAATTAATTATTTGAATCACATTCAAATCATTTTTCAATCAAAATAATCATTCTTAATCATCAAATGATCAGATTAAAGAAAGACAAATGTGTAAATTATATTTTACAAATTAATTTCAATTTATCAAAACCTATTGATCCAAAATCATAAAAAACATGTAATCCCATTGCACTTTCAATTAAAATTAATTTTAAAGGATACAAGGTGGCTCTGATACCAATGTTGGGTTTTGAAGAATGAATCATATTCATAAACGCAACAAAAAATAAAATTTTTCAAAACCCAAAGTAAAAGATCATACTTGTACCATTAAAACTAATTTATATAAATGCAAATATTAAAAATTATACCTTGTAATTTTATTTGTTCTTCAAATCTTCACTTTGTTGGGTTGTAGCAAACCACAATAATCCATACTAGGATATCTCTAATGATAATCCATGCGATGAATGAAGAAGAAACTATCAAGAGAAAATGGTTTGAACAAATTCAAAGTGCTAGCTTTGAAAGTGTTCTTGAAAGAATTTTTGTTGTCTTAAAAAATTTTTTTTTTCACAAAAAATATTTTATGTCTATTTTTTTCCATTTGATGTCTTTTCAATTTGAACCAAATTCAAAAATAAGATGAAAAGTCAAAAATGGAGAAAATGGTAACTAATGAATAGTAATTGGCCATAATTGGCCTAATTATGACCAATTACAGCCGTTGGCCAACAAATGGAAGCTGCAGGCACGCTGGGCTTGCTGCGGGCTGATGCTGGGTAGCCCAGCTACCCCGCAAGGCTAGCCAGTAGCCTGGCTAGCTTGTGCAGGTCGCTCAGGCCCGTACAGGCCCGTGATACTCCCGAACGATTTTTTCGTGTGATCTCATTGCGATCCATTCTAAAATAATTCTATCATATTTTGGATCATATCCAAGACCATTTTACTCATTCTCCAATTGACCAGAAAGTCAGTTGTTTGACTATGAACCTTTCGATAGACAATTTCTATGCAATTATTCCTTTCACCAATCTATACCCCACATGGTTCAGAGTATGGATATGTGTCAACTCCCACTAGACTAACTACGTCACGTCTGGTCTAAGTAATGTTAGTTCTTGTCCTTGAGGCTCATTACTCTATTAAATATGTCATTGAAGACTATCTTTATGACATTTCCACTCCAACCAGAGATTCCTGAGTAATGACCACGACAAGAGGTCATGGGTATACACTCCTTCTATCAAGAGTGGTGAATCCTTTGTTGGTTACACAATTACTTTCGAACACCTCAAGTTGTATCCAATCACCACCCTATGAGATACCTCTCTGAGGCAACAAGGAATAGTGTCAAAATACAGAATCAATATTCAAGATATCCTTGAGTACCTCAAGTCTAAAGATACTTGCACCATTGCTATGATGCAACTATCATTGAAATTTGAATAGATTATCCATATGATTATCTCTTAGTTGGTCATCTAATGTACTTAGCCACACTTAGCAAGCATCCACATGTTAACTCTAAACATCTCATGTTTATAGATTATGAGATCTACTACTCGATCTAATCAAAGAGTGTAACATGTGCTAGTCTGTCTGGATTAATAATTTCCTGTCTTATTAATCCTATGACTAGGGATAATTTTGATACTAACATAATAAAACTTGATAAGAATCTCAATATCATGATCTCATCATGATTTCCTTCATGCTATGTTATGTATCAAGGACTTCATTAATTGATTTAAGATCACTTATCAATTCATATATGAAATGAACATGCAATTAATGAAAAAACCTTTTATTAATCAAATAAATTTGTACAATAAGTGCTAAAGGTGATTGCCTTTAGAGCACTCCTCTAACATAACACGATTCAGTTTCTTCTTTCAGCCACACCATTGTGTTGTGGCATGTAAGGTGGAGTCCATTGAGATAAAATCCCATTATCCCTAAGATAATCTAGAAACTCTTGGCTCAAGTATTCACCTCCTCGATCTGGTCGAAGTGTTTTAATACTTTTGACAAGTTATTTCTCTACTTCATTTCTGAATTCTTTGAACTTTTCAAGACCTTCAGATTTGTATCTCATAAGATACACGTATCCATATGGTGAGTAGTCATCGATAAAAGTAATGAAGTAGGTGAAACCACCTCTACCGTGTGTAGACATTGGACTATATACATCTGAATGTATTAAGTCTAAAAGTCCATTAGCACGTTCACCCTTTCCCTTAAAGGTTAATTTAGTCATCTTTCATAGTAAACAAGATTCACAGTGTCATATGATTCATAATCAAATGACCCCAAACTACCACTTTTGTGTAGCTTAGCCTTGCGTTTCTCACTTATATGACCAAGATGACAATGCCATAAATAAGATGATTTCAACATATCTTGTTTTTGCCTTTTATTATCATTGATGTATAAAATTGGATTTGACATATCTAATATATATATTCCATTGCATAATGTACCATTAGCATAAAGAATTCCATTCAACATAATAGAACAACAATTGTTACTAAAAGCTAAAAGGAAACCATCTTTATTTAGACTTGAAATAAAAATAATGTTTTTAGTCAAAGCAGGTACATAATAGCAATTATCCAAATTTAATATAAGCCCACTAGGGAGGGTCAATACATATGTTCCTATAGCTAATGCAGCAACCCTTGCTCCATTTCAAATGCTTAGGTCTGACTCTCCCTTATTGAGATGTCTACTATTCCTTAGGCCCTGCATATCAGTGCATATGTGTGAGCCACAACCGGTATCTAATACCCAAATATTATAATTGGAAACAGTATTAATTTCAATGACAAAAATACCTGAAGTAGATGGGGCATCAGATGACTTCTTCTTCAAGGACTCCAAGTAAGCCTTGTAGTTTCTCTTCCAATGGCCATCCTTGCCACAATTGAAGCATGTCCCCTTTGGAGCAATCTCCTTGGCCTTCTTATTGGCCATGCCTCCCTTAGGATTCATGGGCTTCTTCTTCTTCTTAAGGTTCTTCCTTTTAGAACTTGAAGAGTCCACCCGCATCAAAACCTTACCGTCCTTCTTGACAGATGGCTCAACTATTTTGAGCAACTTAATCAGCTCAGGAATAGTGGTAGAGATTTAGTTCATCCTATAGTTAAGCACAAAATGTGAATAACTATCAGACAAACCGGTTAGAATTAAATCAATACTTAATTCATGGTCCATCACAAATCCCAAGGTGGCCAACCTCTCAATATAGCCATTCATCTTCAACGCATATTGCACTAGAGATGTCCCCTCAACCATCTTAGTGCGGAAGAGCAACCTTGAAGTTTCGAACCTTTTGGAATGTGCTTGTTCATCAAAAAGCTCTCTTTGATGGTATACTATGGAATTAGCATCCATAGACTCATGCTGCTTTTGCAACCCAGCTGACATAATAGCAAGGATAATGCAGCTTGCCATCTCACTATCATCGAGATGCTTTTGATATGCCTTCTGAACATCTTTAGAAGCATTAGTAGTAGGGGGATTAGGGAGTACCTCATCTTGGACATAGCCAATCTTTTCGGATTTGAGAACTATTCTCAGATTCCTTAGCAAATCCAAAAAATTGGGCGCAGTCAACTTATTTGATTCCATTAGCGATCGCAAATTCTCACTTATCATGATGATGATTCTAGCAACCTACATGTAAAATAGAACATGTAAGAATGTACGTAAATTAAATGTTTATTAGGTCTTTAATAAAATCACATTATGGCTCCCACTATTTTATTGCAAATCCATAGCCCTCACTATGAACCCGAGAGAACATATATGGAAGTTCTCCTAGTGGGTCGATATCCAACTAGATAAGAATAACCTTGAGGCAACTCAACAAGCTATCCTTAGTTTGGTTGTTAGGTATCTAATCCATACCAATTGCATTATTCATGCAACTATCAAATCTTGTGCTATCAACATATTGATGTGTGCACATACATTTGGCTATCGACTCTGGATATGTGTACATCTCATGTATACAACCCAACTTCACCTCCAATACACATTAACCTTGGCACAAATTCAACAAGTTAATAATATCAGTTAAGTCTAACCCATTAATTGTGAAACCTAATTTCAATGGATTGAACATATTCTTATAGAGTGAGCTTGAGGCAACTCAACAACCATAACTCTAGAAGAACTTTGGTTCTCCCCATATTAATGGAAGGCGTAAGACTTAATTGTTTATTTAGTGAGGGATTTCTTTGTTAAGTCTCAACAAGTTATTATTTCATGCTTTTATATATCATACATTCATCACATTGATATATAAAGATAGTTACATTAACTATATGAAATGATTATGGACATACTAAAGTCAATCTCTTGAGCCAAAGAGAAATTGACTAGGTTTTACCTAGGTATATGCATGCATTTACAACCCAAAATAGAAATCAAATTCCTATTTCTAAGTCTTACTGTTTATGGTACCATCTCCTTTGCTTCTTGCTCCTTTGAATCTTCATTCTATCCTAATCCTATGTAATCTAATTATATATTTCAAATTATAGAAAACCTCAATTTACATTTGAGGGGAGTAAGATGAGAAGAGAAATACATAAAACAAAATAATTTCATGCATGCTCAATCACATTGGGCTTAAGTCCATAATCATCCATCATGCCTTTTCATACACCCCTAACATGCATTTTCTAATGCACAAAATAAAAATGACAATTTTGGATTTCAATTTGTAAATCGATTCAACACTTCAATCGAAATTGCCTATATGTGTTCTTTCTGTTAATTTAATTTTGTATGTCATTTTAAAGTGGAATTTAATATTTAATCAAATTAAATTAAATTCCATCTTTTCAGAAATAATTCAAAATTAATTCTCCTTAAAATAAGAATATTATGTTGTTAAAATTAAACAATTTAATTGTAATATACATACTAATTTCTAGTCATACTAGAATTACAATTGCACAAATTAAATTAATTCAAACTTAATTTCCAAAAATTCTAAAAATTTTCAGAACATCAAATCACCATTATAATTATCTTTAGGTCAGCTCAAGTTCATCAAAATATTTTTGGTACAAGCCAAAATTACTAAGACAAACGAACCAACAGACTTAGATGCTCAAAATGACTAATTCGATATCTAGAATTTTTAAAATTTCAAATGCTTGCAAAATAATTTTGGCATGCATCTAACATCAAAATAACATATTTTTAATCACATAAAAAGTATTTCAAGGTGATGAAAATAAAATAAACACATACGAAAAAAAATCAAACAAAATAGTCCCACCGGGTAAGCTAAAACAGTCCTGTTTTATGTTTGTTTAAACAATTAATTAAAATAATTTTTAATTAATTATTGGATACTTCCAGAGGCATAAAAATATTCTCAATATGTCTAAATAATTTTTTCATAATTAAATTACAAGAAAAAGGCAACCATCCCCATCAATTAAGCGAAACAACAACACATGTTCATAAACAAGGTAATTTTAGGCATTTTTCAAATAAATCAGAAATTAATTATTTGAATCATATTCAAATCATTTATCAATCAAAATAATCATTCTTAATCATCCCATGATCAGATTAAAAAATGAAAAATATGTAAATTATATTTTACAAATTAATTTCAATTTTTCAAAACTTATTGATCCAAAATCATAAAAAACATGCAATCCCATTACACTTTCAATTAAAATTAATTTTAATAGATTTTGAAGAATGAATCATATTTATAAACGCAGTGAAAAATAAAATTTTTCAAAATCCAAAACAAAAGATCATACTTGTACCATTAAAACTAATTTATATAAATGTAAATGTTAAAAATTATACCTTGTAATTTTTATTTGTTCTTCAAATCTTCACTTTGTTGGGTTGTAGCAAACCACAACAATCCATACTAGGATGTCTCCAATGATAATCCACATGAAGAATGAAGAAGAACCTATCAAGAGAAATGGTTTGAACAAATTCAAAGTGTTAGCTTTGAAAGTATTCTTGAGAGAATTTTTGTTGTATCTTAAAAATATTTTTTTCCACAGAAAATATTTTCATTTCTATTTTCTGTCATTTTATGTCTTTTCAATTTGAATCAAATTCAAAATAAGATGAAAAGTCAAAAATGAAAAAAATGGAAACTAATGAATAATAATTGGACATAATTGACCTAATTATGGCCAAAAATAGCCGTTGGCCAACGGATGGGAAGCTGTTGGGTAGCCCAACTGGCCCGCAAGGCGGGCCAGCAGCCTGTTTAGCCCGCACGAACCCATTACACTCCCGGATGATTTTTTTTTGTGCAATCTCATCGCGATCCATCCTAAAATAATTCTCTCATATTTTGTATCCTATCCATGACCAATTTACTCATTCTCCATATCTTCAATGCGTGTGATCCATTAGGTTCCCGGTTATGTTGGTCACTTAAATTAACAATTAATTTAGGCAGATCATGAGTGGTATCTAGCAACACATCATGACCTCTAATTGACCGGAACAAACCTTTCCATAGATAATTTCTGTGCAATTATTCCTTTCACCATTCTATACCCCACTTGTTTCAGAGTATGGACATGTGTCAACTCCCACTAAACTGACTACGTCATGTCTAGTCCAAGTAATGTTAGTTATTGTCTTTGAGGCTCATTACTCTATTAGATATATCATTGAAGCTATCTTTATGATATTTCCACTCCGGCAAGAGATTCTTAAGTAATGACCACGACAAAAGGCCATAGGTATACACTCATTTTATCAAGAGTGGTGAATCCTTTGTTGGTTACCCAATTACCTTCGAATACCTCAAGCTATATCCAATCACCACCCTATGAGCTACCTCTCTGAGGCAATAAGGAATAGTGTCAAAATACATAATCAATATTCAAGATATCCTTGAGTACCTCAAGTCTAAGGATACTTGCACCATTGCCATGATGAGACTATCATTGACATCTGAATAGATTATCCATATGATTGTCTCATAGTTGGTCATCCAATGTACTTAGCTACACTTAGTAAACATCCACATGTTAACTTTAAACATCTCATGTTTATAGATTATGAGATCTACTACTCGATCCAATCAAGGAGTGTAATATGTGCTAGTCTTTCTGGATTAATAATGTCCCGTCTCATTAATCCTATGAGTAGGGATAATTTTGATACTAACATAATTACACATGATAAGAATCTCAATATCATGATCTCATCATGATTTCCTTTATGCTATGTTATGTATCAAGGACTTCATTAATTGATTTAAGATCACTTATCAATTCATATATCAAATGAACATCAATTTAATGAAAAAAGCCTTTTATTAATCAAATAAATTTGTACAATAAGTGCTAAAGGTGATTGCCTTTAGAGCACTCCTCTAACATTTTCTGCTTATGCCTATCAACATTAAATATATTGGTTTACAGGCATGATTGTTCTTGGTAAAGCCATGATTGAAGTGGTGAAGTTGGCCGTGAATGCTTTTGTTAATGAATGCACGATCTTTCACAGGCGTAACTGTTTCTTCACAAGTGTGACCAAGTCTTGCTTCACGGTTTGCCTAATACTTCACAGTCGCGAACATTTGAACTTGAGAAAATTGGTGCTAAAGATTTCATAGGCATGGCTATAAAAGGAACAGGCATGAAACTAAAGTTTCATGATGGTGATGATTTGTCACGAGCATGAATCTTTCTTAATTTTCAATCTTTTAAACTTCAGTTGATTTGAATCAACTTGCTTAGAGGTCTTAGGAATATATAACCTATCTAAAACACTTGGAACACAACATATGGTTAAATTCCTTATTGCTTAATTATTTGTGATCATCAAATAATGGGAATACCCCTCAAGGTTCAACAATCTCCCTCTTTTTGATGGTGACAAATAATTGGGCAATATATGGCTAAGGATAAATGAATATCTCCCCCTCAAAAAATGCTTATCAAAAAGTGAAAAAATAAATGCACAATAATGCCATATTTTAAACCATAACCACAGTAAAAGGAAGAAGTTCAAAAGAGATTCAATCCAAGTATTGATAACAACATATGCCAAGTATATGGAAGGTATATATCAAGTATATGTTATGTTTCAATCAAAGTATTAATCTTTAAATATGCCAAGTGTATGGTATGTATATATCAAGTATATGTCATGTTTAAACACATTTTGAATTTGCATATATCAAGATATGTTTATTATTTCTTTCCCCTATTTGTCATTATAAAAAATAAATAATAAAGAAAGAAGACAATAAATATGATAAAAGTAAAATTCATATCCATTACTTAAGAAAAAAGGTTACAAGTAAGAGTTTGATTGCAAACAAAAGATGTTTTTCTATCTTAGTGATCTTAATACAAAATAAAAACTTAAAGCTTGGATAGTCATGGTTTGAAGCCAGATAACTACTCATGAAGACTAGCGATCTCCTCCTCTAGAGTGTCAACTTTAGACTCTATGAATCTTTGAGGTCTTCTAAATTCTTATCGACTAACTGCTTAAAGGAATCCATGCTTGCTTGAAGCATGTCAAATCAAAGAGTGATCAAAGCTATAAGTTGTTGAGCCAAGTTTGTTTGAGAGGCTGAAGATGCCTTGTCAGCTACTAGGGCATTCGGGATACTTATCAAATCTATAGGAGGATCAATTCTAGCCCTCTTCCTCTGTTATGGCCCTTGAAGACCAGCTTTGAATGCCTCAGAGTCCTTTGGCTCCCATGTTATTTCTTTTTTAGGTGTGACGAAGTGATAGTAAACATCATTCTTGTAGATGATTCTGATAGCAGCTCCTATCTTGATAAATGATTTGAGTAGCTCATGTCTTGATGATTCTGTCTAGTTGATTAGCTCTAGCCCATTCAAATAGCAACAATTCTCACCTCTAGATTGAGTAGTTGCTATCACCTTGGCCACATATAGAATATATCAGAAACTAGTGAAAGTAGCGGAGAACCGAATTCTTCAGATGAGTGCTTTTTGACTTCTTGACATTCTAAGAGCAATTTCTTCCAAAGTTATGCCACAAAAAATGAGGCACAAAGTCTTTTGCCTTAGTTGCTTGAAAATCTCTGCAAATTCAATAATTGTGCTAGTGTTATCTTGATTCCAAAGCTGGAAAGAAACCTTGCCCATTGGAGACACTTGTAGAGTGCTGAGAAACTCCAGTGTTGGTTATTTGAATGTGCGCTTGTCAAAATCAAAAAATTCAAGGAGGCCACACTTTCGAAGCTAAATTATCATATCTGATTCTAGTCTCATTATTCGGACACAAACCCAATTGAAAGTCTTTATAGGCAGAATAGGTCGTTTCTTGAGGGAGGAGTACTTTTGATAAGAATGTCAAGTTAAGACATTTAGCAAATAATCTATGTAAAACTTGGGGTTGTACTCTTCTTTTTCTTCCCCTTGGAAGAACCAGCTCTAATGCTATTGATGATGGTCAGAATCTTAAGAAAAAAAAGGAGATGAAACCTAGGGTTTTGATCAAAGCTTTAAAAAACTAAAGAACCTTGAAGAAAGATTGAAGAAACTTGTGTTTAAGGTGTTTAGAGGATGAATCTAGCTATGATTAGATGTGAAAAGGAGTTTTAGAGGTTGGATTTGGCTGGAAAAAGTAGAAGGATGAAACTGTTACTGAGTAAGAGGAGAGAGAAATGAGAGAAATAGTGCAAAACATGTTTTATGTCAATCAATTCACGATCATGAATAAATGTTCACGGGTGTGAATCATGGTGTTCACAGGAAGACCAAACGGTGACCCAACCTATGGTCCAAGGTTTGAACACTTTTTTTTTTGAAATAGGACATGTTCACGATTGTGACACTAAATAGTCATAGGTGTGAATCATATCAGTCATGGGATCAAGTTGTGACATAAAGCGTGAATCAGACCATGAATGCTTCTACCTTTTTTGGCAACTTTAGTCACCCTGTGGAGACCTAGAACATGGAAAAAATAAAAACAAGTTCCAAAGAAAAGGATGTGATACTAAACTCCTTCCTAAGCAAATTAAACATGTTTTTTTTCATGAAAAGTAACCATTCATCATACAATTTGAACATGTGAATCATCAAATATTAGACATATCACTCAAGGTTCACTATTAAATATCATAGAAACACAAAGCATTTAATTCATAGTAAGATCATTCAAGAGGGCATAATGAATGCAATTCGTCAAACAATTCAAGACAATGTGCTTTCATCAAGCATACCATGCTCCCTTTTTATAAAACAGAACCTTTCATTATTGAGAGGATTGGTGAAAATATTAGCCAATTTGATATTTGTGTCAGTAAATTCTAACACAATATCACCATTTTGCATATGTTCTCTTAGATAATGGTGCTTAATGTCTATGTGTTTGCTCCTAGAACATTAAATCGGATTTTTAGAAAGATTTATAGCATTTGCAATGTCACATTTGATGGGAATGTGATAAATCTCTTAACCATAGTGATTAAGTTGTTATTTCATCCAAAGCACTTGAGTGTAACAATAGCCCATTGCCACATATTCAGCTTTGGCAGTGGACAAGGTAACCAAAACTTGTTTTGTTGCTAAACAAAGAAACTAAACACTCACCCATAAAGTGAAAAGTTTCAGATGTGTTTTTTTTTTATCTAGAAGACTACCAGCATAATCGGTATCCAAAAAACCAATGATATGAAATGAAGTGTTCCTAAGATACCATAAACTAGATGCATTATGCCATGTATATACTTTAAAATCCTTTTAACAACATGTAAATGAGATTCCTTAGACATGATTGAAATCTAGCATATAAGCATACACTATACATTATATCTAGTCCAGAAGCGGTAAGGTCTAAAAGAGATTCGATCATACCTTTATAAAAGTTTTTCATCTATAGGTTTACCTTTCTCATCTATAGGTTTACCTTTCTCATCTTTGTCTAACTTTGTTGATGTGCTCAATGGAGTTTTGGCACTCTTGCATTCTTCCATTCCAAATTTTTTTAGTAACTCTTTGGTGTACTTGGATTGGTTGATGAAGATGCCCTCTTTACTTTGCTTGATTTGAAGACCAAGGAAACATTTGAGCTCTCCCATCATGCTCATTTCAAACTCCCTAGTCATACATTTGACAAATTCTTAACAAAGCAATTCATTAGTAGACCCAAAGATAATATTATTAACATAAATTTGAACAAGTATAATGTCATGCCTATGCTTTTTGATAAAAGAATAGTATCTACATGTTCTTTTGAAAACTATTTTTTAAGAGAAATGCACTAAGCCCTTCATACTAAGCTCTTGGATCTTGTTTTAAACCATATAAGGCCTTAGTGAGTTTGAACACATGATTTGGCAATACATGACTTTCAAAATTGGAAGGTTGCTCAACATAAACTTGCTCCTCTATAAAACCCTTTAGAAATGCACTTTTAACATCCATTTGAAAATGATTAAAATTCATATGGCATGCAAATGCTGCAAGAATCCTAATAGCTTCTAATCTTCCAACCAGAGCATAGGTCTCATCACAATCCATGTCTTCCTCTTGGTTGTATCTTTTGGCAACCAATCTATCTTTATTCCTTGTGATTTGTCCTTGGTCATTCAACTTATTCCTAAGGACCCATTTACTACCAATAATTAGGTAGTCTTTAGGTTTGGGAACAAAGGTTTAGACCTTATTTCTCTCAAATTGGTTGAGTTTCTCTTGCATAGAAAAAATCCAACTCTCATCACCAAGAGCCTCTTCAATAGTCCCTGGCTCAATTTGAGAGACAAAAGCAAGATTATAATCTAAAAACTTAAGGCGAGATCGAGTACTTACACCCTTAGTGGGATTACTAATGACTTGCTCCATCGGGTTATTTTTTATGAACTTTCATTCCTTTGGTAGCTCTTAGGTGCCTTGCTCTTGAGCTTGAGGCAATTGCTTCTCTATCATCTTTCTTTGAGTTCTCACCATTCTCTTCATAATCAAGATAAAGTTTTTCTGATGATCCTATGACATCATAAAAAAAAATAATACCTTTTCCAAGTTCAGGTTTGCTATATTCATTAAAAAGAATATGCATATACTCTTCTACAACTAATGATCTTTTATTAAAGACTTTATAAGCCTTGCTAGTGATGGTGTATCCTAAAAAGATAACTTTATTGGATTTAGACACAAAATTTCCAAGGTTGTCCTTGGTATTCAATATAAAACACTTGCATCCAAATATTCTAAGGTCTGAAATCATGGGTTTTCTTCCATTCTATAGCTCAAAAGAGGTTTTATTTAAGATAGACTTTTTGAGAACACAATTAGAAATATAACACGCGGTACTGGTGACTTTGGCCCAAACGTAGGTTGGTAAACCATACTCATTAGACATTGTTCTATCCATCTTTATCAATGTCCTATTTTTCCTATCAATAACCATATTTTGTTGAGATGTTTCTAGGAGTTGAAAAATTATGAGAAATCCCATATTCTAAACAATGGTTTTCAAAATGCTCATTTTCAAAATCTTTGACATAATCACTTCTTATTTTAGAAATAAAATAACCTTTTTCATTTTGAATTCTTTTGGAAAGTTTTTTAAAAGATTCAAAAGCATCACTTTTATGAACTAATAAAATTACACAAGTAAACCTAGAGTAATCATTAACAATGACAAATGTATAGTGTTTGCCTCGTAACATAGAAACTCTTGTAGGTCCAAAAAGATCTAGATACAAATGTTGTAGAGGTTTAGAAGTACTTACAACATTCTTACTTTTGAAAGATGTTTTATGTTGCTCTCCCTTTTGACAAGGCTCACAAGTTTTATCTTAGGTGAATTTTACTTTGGGTATCCCATCCATTAGCTTTTATTTGCTAAGGCTTGCCTTCTATGTCATAGCTTAGACTCATCACTAATAGACACAAGACACTTAGAGGAAAGGTTAGTCAATTTGTGTAAGCCAATTATTTTAGTATTGCCACCTCTTTCTCCTTTCTTGGCCACTTAGGGTGGTCGAACATCAATTAGAGCTAAAGGTGACCTAGTTTTCCTTATCACATAATTGAATTATACTTAAAAGATTGTGTTTTAAATGATCAATAAGTAAAACATCATAAATTAAAGAAATATTGTTTAAACCAATTGAACTAATGCCAATTACCTTACCCTTCGCATTATTTCCAAAGGTTAGCTTACCACCATCAATCCTTTTGATTTGGGTGAAAAGGGTCCCATTTTTGGTCATTTTCCTTGAGCATCCACTATCCACTAGATCTACAAAACAATAATTTAGATTTGATTCTTAGGTGCCCAAATGAACTTGGGTCCTTGGGGGTTAGCTTTGGAAGGTTCCCAATAAACATTCCTCACAAATCAATGATTGTTCATGTGTCCAAGCTTTATGCAATAGTGGCATTGTTCAGATTTAAATTGACCTTGCCATTTTGTATGATGTTTAGGCCTCACAACCTTTCTAGAGGTGTCAGACACATAAGAACATGAGTAAGCATGTGTAGTGGGTGTTTTCCTAAGTGCATGCCTCTTATATAAGAAGGCATGATTGGCCTTTTGAGGTTTTCCATTTAAGTCATGTGGCCCTTCACTAATTTTCTTTTAAGTATAGGGCTTTTATGTGTGCTATACCCTTAAGTCTTTGAGGCTATTACCTCAATATCATAGATTTATGGAGTGCTGGATCTAAAAAATATAGTTCTAAATGGGAAGGATGATGATGCTCCATTAAAGCCTAAGCCATGTCTCACCAAGAGAGGTCTTTGAGATACAATTAAGGTATCCAAACTCTCTTTCACTTTGTGAAATTTAGAGATTGAATTTCTAAGCTCTTCAACCTCATGTTCTAAAGCATTGTTTTCTTTTAATAGAGAATTGGTTGAAGGTTTTGAGGAAAGCTCATCCAATGACTTCTTTGAAGAGTCATTTGAGGTTTTTAGCTCTTCAACTACCTTTTGAAAGTCATTAAAATCCTTACTATGTTTAGAGCTATTTTTTCTATAAATGTTAAGTTTCATTTTATACCTTTCTATCTCTAGGATTAATACTTAAACTCTATCATCATAATCAATTAAGTCATACAATTCATCACAAGGTTGGGATGTAGAGCATACCTCATAAATAGTGTTATCCTCAATAGACATGAAGTACAAGTTAGCCACCTCCTCTTCTTTTTCTTCAATGAATGTTGAGGTGTCATCATCCCAAGTGGCATTATGATCTTTTTTTTCATCTTCTTTGTTGGGTCTCCTCTTGTACTTCTTGACCATAGGGCACTCCGATATAATGTTTCCTTTCTTCCCACACTCATAGCACTTCACTTCCTTTTTGCCTTTGTTGGATGAGGAGTTTCTAGAATGGAGTCTTGAGATTTTTTGCTTGTAGTTCTTGATTGATCCATACTTGTGGGTGATCAACCTTTTGATTCTTCTTAAAAATAGAGTTATTTGTTCATATCCTTAATTAACCAACTCTTCATCACTAAGAAGATCTTCATTTATAGGCATGGAGGTTGAAACTTTGTGTGTTAGTGGTTTTCTCTTCTTCTTTTCTCCTTCAAGTTCTTTTTCTCTTACTAGAGCCATTTCATGAGTGAAGATGTTTCCAATAAGTACATTGGTAGAAATCACACTCAAGTCTTCATTGGCTTCCTCAATACTTGTAACTCTTGAGCCATAATATTTCATTGGAATACTCTTTAGAGTTTTGTTATTTACATCTTCCAAATTATAATGCTTTTCAAGCTTCCTTATGCCATTGACGATAACACGAAGTTGATTGGTCATCTTGGTTATGGTCTCATTGGGCTTCATCTGAAAAAGTTCATATTCAGTAACAAGAAGTTGAACCTTCTTAGACTTCACTTGTTTAGTGCTTTTGTGATAGTTTTTCAAAGTTTTCCAAATAGAGTAAGCAGTTGGACAATGTTGGATTTTACCACTCTTCAAGTGATAGAGAGAATATTTGAATGATCATGACTTTCTTGTTTTTAATATTAGCTCTCTTTTGGGGCTCCGTCAAATCATCTTTGGGAATGATTTCATCTTCTCATTTGGCATTCCTTCTTGTTGGAGGTGTTAATTCCTTTTGAACAGTGTACCAGATGTCTACTCCCTCACTATCAAGATAAGTTTCCATCATGAATTTCCAATTCACATAGTTTGCTCCATCAAAGAAAGGCTTGAGATTGTGAAATCCTTCATTGGCCATAATTTGATCTTTGTTAGTGCTTCTTAGGCTTGAATGCTAGACCTAGCTCTGATACCAATTGTTTCCCAAAACAATAACCAAAAAAGGGAATTGAATTGGTTAACAAATAAAATTCTTCTTTCAAACAAATGATTAAGAGTAAATAGAGAAGAAGTAGAGATATGGAGACACAAGATTTATAAAGGTTCGAGTATTAACAAACCCAACTCCTCTCTCCAATCTCAATTAGGTATTTCACTAACACTTAAAATGTTGCAAATGGAGTTTTCCAAGCTCACTCCCAACTATGGTGTTTTACTCTCTTGGCTAACACCTAACTCAGAAACTCTTGTGTTTTAATGGCTAACACAACAACCAAATCCTTGTGTTTCTAATGGCTCACACAAAATCCCTTATAAGTCTTTCACTCACTACCCAAATCATTCCAAGCCATTACTGAGCATTTGATTATAGGAATGAAATCACTCACTAACTAAAAGATCTCAACAAGCAAAGCAAAAATAGATTTCACAACAAATTATAAAAATTAGATTTTAATAATTGTACAAATGGCTTTACAAATATTGAATGCTTGATTGCTTATTGTCTAACCCTAGGAAGTTCATAAATGAGTCGTATTTATAATTTGTTTTGAGAAATAAAGCCATTTGGGATGCAATTAATGCAAAACTAGTCGTTGAACCACCTTTTCATTTGCATTTGTCAACATTAAATATGTAGGTTCACGGACATGACTGAGTCTTCATGGACGTGACTGTTCTTGGTGAAACCGTGACTGATGTTAGAGAAATGCTCTAAAGAAAATCACCTTTAGCACTTATTGTACACATTTATTTATTAATAAAAGGCTTTTTCATTAATTTAATGTTCATTTGATATATGAATTGATAGTGATCTTAAATCAATTAATAAAGCCTTTGATACATAACATAACATGAAGGAAATCATGATATTGAGATTCTTATCATGTGTAATTATGTTAGTATCTAAATTATCCATATTCATAGAATTAATGAGATGAGACATTATTAATCTAGACAAACTAGCACATATTACACTCCTTGATTGGATTAAGCAGTAGATCTCATAATCTGTAAACATAAGATGTTTAGAGTTGACATGTGGATGCTTGCTAAGTGTAATAAGTACATTGGATGAACTGCTATGAGACAATCATACGAATAATCTATTCAAATATCAATGATAATCTTAACATAGCAATGGTGCAAGTATCATTAGACTTGAGGTACTCAACGATATCTTGGATACTTATTCTTTATTTTGACACTAATCCTTATTGCCTCAGGGAGGTTGCCCATAGGGTGGTGATTGGATACAACTTTAGATATTCGAAGGTAATTGGGTAACAACAAATGATTCACCACTCCTGATAGAAGGAGTATATACCCATGGCCTCTTATTGGGGTCATTACTCGGAAATCTCTGGCCAGAATGGAAATATCATGAAGATAGCCTTCAATGACATGTTTAACAAATTAATGAGCCTCAGGGATAAGAACTAACATTACTTGGACTAGACATGATGTAGTTAGTTTAGTGAGAGTTCACACATGTCCATACTCTGAACCAAGTGGGGTATAGAATGGTGAAAGGAATAATTGTACATAAATTGTCTATAAAAATGTTCATAGTTAAACCACTGACTTTTCGGTCAATTGGTGATCATGATGTGTTGCTAGATACCACTCATAAGTTACTTAAATTAGTTGTTTATTTAAGTGGCCAAGATAATCGGGAACTTAATGGGTCACATGCATTAGAGATGTGAAAGAATGAGTAAAATGGCATTGGATGTGATCCAAAAATATAAGAGAATTATTTTGGAATAGATTGTGATAAGATCAGACAGAAAAAATGTTCGGGGTGGTTACAAGCCCCTATGAGCCTTCGTGGGTTGCTGGCTAGCAGTTGGGCCGATTAAGGCAAAAATCCCAAAATTCCTCCCCTTATCTTGTAGACTTTATACATAGACTATTTTTGGGTTAAAACTATTTTTGAAAAGTTTAAAAGTCTGAAAATTATTTTTGGAAATGAGGAAATTCAGAAAATAAAAATAACAGTTATTTTTCATAATCTCTCAAATTGAGTGTACATCATTGCTAGCACTCTGAGGTGTGTTCAATCATTTTTCTTGTTGTTTCTTCTCATATTTTCCTATGTATTAACATTAGAGACATCTAAAAGTGGATTTTTTTGGTTTGCAACAACCCAATAAAGTGAAAATTAGAAAATAAATCAAGAAATTACAAGGTATAATTTCTTACCTCTATGTTTTGATAAATTAGTTTTCATGGCACAAGAAAGATTCTTGTGTCTGATTTTTAAAATTTTATTTTTCCGCTATTTTTTATAAATGAGAATCGTCTTCAAAATCCAACAGTAGTATCCTAGTTCCCTTGTGTCTATTAAAGTTAATTTTAATTGAAAGTGCAATGGGTTTTCACGGTTTTGATGGTTTTAGATCAATAAGTTTGAATAATTGAAATTAATTTGTAAAATTTGTTTTACACATTTTTATTTTTTTAATCTGATCATGGGATGATTAATGATGATTATTTTGATTGAAAAACAAATTAAATGTGATTCAAATAATTAATTTTGGATTTATTTCAAAAATACTAAAAAATTGCTTTCTTTTTTGACATGTGTTATTTTTTGGCTTAATTTATGGGGTTGTTTATATTTTTTTTATAATTTGATTATAAACAATTATTTATACAGATTAAGAATGTGTTTAAGCCTCAAGATGTAACGCTCCTTTACCCTACTAAAAGTTAATAGGATATGGAAGTGTTAATAAGCTCATTTGTTTTACAACCAATGATCAAATTATTGTAATTTTTTTTTGAGTTTATTATTAGCGAAATATTTATTACTATTTTTTCATTTAAATATGTAACTAGTGATGAAAATAGTTTGATTTAAAAGAACTCATGCAATTAAACCATAATATTTAGAAATAATACTAAATTTATAAAATTACAAAATTCATTCCTTATAAATCCTACATGCCACAAATTTACATAAAAAAAAGGTTCTTAGAATTTAATTTTTACAACATAATTTTCAAAACATACAAAAAGAACTAGACTGCTGCAATCTGATCTTGAGGGTTCCTTCTTTTTTAGTCGCCCTATCGGAACAACTACTTTTATTTATCTACGCGTGAGACACACACGCTAAGCTTCTAGCTTAGTGGTATGTTTGGCAACTATCCAATAATTATATAAATAATTCTAAAATAATTTTTTTGAAACTACAATTAATTTATTAAGCAATCCAAATATTTAATTAATAATAAAATTATTTTCTTCATGCAAAAATATTTAATTCATCAATTATGACATTTCATTCATTAAGCATGCTTGAAATTTCTTAACAATTCAAGATATAAAATTTACAATATCAATTTCAAAATTCATATATATATATTTTTTATTATTTATTTAATAGCCCACGACATCTTAGACCGGAACTAAACACTGGAAACAGGATTTCTGTTTTCCGGCAGTATACTCGGTGCCTGCATAATTATTTTATAACTCAGTGTTTAACGCTTACATTTCCAATAACAACTCAGCACCTTTTTGGTGCCTACGTAATTTCAAACTTAGCACTATTTCTTAGTGCCTACGTAATTTTAACTGAGCACTAGTGCCTACGTAATTTTAACTTAGCACTATTTTTTAGTGTCTACTTAAATTAAATCTCAACACTATTATTTTTAGTGCCTACATTTCTACCCTTTTATTGGCATGCCAACTTATCCTAATTTGTAGTTCTCGACTAGATGTTATAGGGCTTAATTATATTTATTACCTTTATTATTATTTACATAATTATGTAGGTAACATTAATATAAATTCTACATAAATGCAATAATTTCCATTAAATATTTTACAACCTCAAACTTGCTCATTTAATCATTATAACTATAAGAAAAGTCAATTAATATATTTTCTATCACAAAATTTCACAATCAATACTTTTTGTTTTACAAGCTATCCTATTCTGGATAGCATTTCTTGTAACATTCAGTGATTTAAACCCCGATTGCACGTGACCGTAGTGGGTCCACTGGTTCAATCGGAGTCTAAATTTAAACCCATAAAACAATGACTAATAATAAGAGAAAATAATTAAGGGTATTATTATTTTGGAATTAAAAAGATTTGGGGTAGAATTAGAAAAAAATAAAATTTCCTATGGACAAAATTGGTATTATGGAGATTGTTTAGGGAAAAATTGTAAATATGGAGCAAGATATGGCAAATATGGAATTTCTCAAAGTTTAAATGTTAATTAAGATTAATTAACTTAATGAACCAATAAGAATTAAGATTAATTTTAATTAGTGGGATCCACTTCTTAATTTAGGTATAAAATTCAAAAAGGAAGACAAATTCCACATTCTTCCATGACTTTCTCTTCTTCATCTTTTCTTCCATTTTGGCCGTCCACTTCTCCATCCCAAAAGCCACCATTTTGCTGTAAATTAAGCTTGAAAAAGTGAGGAAATAACTTAGTTTTGAGAGAGGAAAAATCAGAATTTAAGAGTTCTTATTACAAAGGTACCAAAGGAGCAAGAAGGAAGGAGGAAAGAAGAAGAGAAAGGGAGAAGAATTTAGGGCAGATTCGACCAGCCCTATAACTCCATTAAGGTGAGTTTATTCTTCTTACATTTAACCTTTTTCCTTCCATTTGGGATCCATATTGATGATAGATATGATTAGGGTTGGTAGTTATAGGTTATGTTGCAATATTGAACTTAGAAAATTTAAGTTTGTGATTAGTTGATGGAAGTGTAATTAAACTTTGAATTAATGATATTTGATGTTAGGAAATTATTTTATGGCTTAAAAACTGAAGAAAATATAATGTTGAAGGATGAAGGAGGGGCTGCCATAGTTAAATAAATTTGGGAAAAATTGAAATTAACATAGAAACACCACAATTGGTGATAATTAAGGGTGAATTGAGTGTTGAATTGAAGAAAATAAATTGGGAACTAAGATATAATTTTTGGGCAGCCATGACATGTGAAGAAGAAAGTTTAACCTTAGTACATTTTAGCTCAATTAAGGTGTAAAACATATTAGGAGCATTAGAATATTATGTAGACATGAAAAACATTGAAATTGAATGTTGGAATTGAGTTATGGTATGGTTGTGTAGGAAAAATAAGTGAACAAGTGAGAGGCCCTCAAGAGGGTGACAAAGGCAAGGAGAAAGCTAGCTAATAAGGGAAGAAAAAAAATGATTAAGGGAAGAACCAAGGCTGATTAGGTATGTGATTCATTGATAAAAATTTTGCATGTTGTTAATATGTATGAAATTATATGTTAAGGTTTGTTATGTTTGTGTTTTTGAGATGTTATGTGTTTTGTTGTGACTTTTGATATTATATATGGAAATGGGACCAAATGGTATGAAATAATTGAGACATATGAATGTATTTGTAATTCTGGAAATTTTAGTATTAAAATGAATGCAAATGATGAATGTGGTTGAAATATGGATTGATGCCAATTGATGGCTCGGGTACAGAATTCCAGGAACAACTCTGTCTATTTTGATGATAACTTGAGTTATGGAACTCCGTTTTGTATGTTATTTATTGGAAATCAAAGTTAAGACACAGAGCTTTTATTTTTATTTAGATTATAATATCTAATTATGTCTAGATTTGCCCAGTTAAATGCACGAATTTTAAACCTAGAATCTGTTCAGTGATGATGCAATAGTGAATTAATCATACATTTTGATAGAAAATTGGGATTTACGTGATTCATGATACCTCTGAAAGCTAAGACAATAAGCTAAAAATTCTTAGAAGGCTAGAACTTCAAATTCGAATTATATATGGGCTAAAAATGAAGCCCAAAAATAAGTCCGAAATCTGCCTTATGTAAAAACATATAATATTGGGCTTTTTGCATGTGTTGTTATAATTATATGTAATAATCCATGAAAATATTTATTTTGATGTTAATTATAAATGTTAACAAATTATTTATGTATGAGATTTTATTGCAATAATATTGGAAATAAATAACAAAAATAAATAAGCATAATTATGATAGTTAAATATTATTGTCATTTTTGAAATATAGTGAATTAATATAAAAATAGTGAAGCCCAAAAACACCTAGTCTAGAACTAAAATAGGGAATAGTTTGACATGCTAATCAGGGGATTTAAGGCACTCGGTGCCAAATATGAAAGCTGGTAATGACAATTTATAAATGCGTTCGGCGCAAAATTATTAAGCCGGTTATGACAATATAACAAAAGCTGGTAATAACATTATTATAAAAGTGCTCGGCGCTATATTATGAAAATCGGGAATGACAACCCCATTATTCCTATTAGTTAGTTCGGTTATAGGTGTTATGGGCACAAATAAATAATAATAATAATAATAATAATAATAATAATAATAATAATAATAATAATAATAATAATAATAATATCGAAGTATGTGATTTTTTTATAAATGTTATATGAATTAAACTTGTTAGATATTTAGTGTTTGCAGAAATTTATTGATTTTATATAATTCTTGTAATACCCGATAATTTAGGCCACGGTCGCGGTTGACTGAAATCCGGTGTACTGAACCGATCGAGGTCTAAATTCGGACATGAAAGAAATAAATTAAAATAATAATAAGATGGGAGAAAAATATTTTGGATATTATTAATTGAGAATTTTGAAGTTTGGAATTAAAATTGAGAAAAAAATAATTTTTCGCTGAACGAAATTGGAAATTGCAGTGTTTTTGGCACAGATATTTTAAGAAGGCATAAAAATGGAATATTCTTTATCTAAGGAAAGGAATATTCTTTTGATTAAAATAAAGTAAGAGTGATTTAAATTAATGGACCAATAGAAAGCAAGATTAGTAACTAATCCTAACCACCCACCTAATCCAACTATAAAAAGTCAAATTTCCACTTTTTTAACCATTCTTCTTCTTCCTCACCTTAATTACACCCATTTCTCTCCCTTTTTCTCTCTTTGCCGTGAGCTTCTCCTCCTCCCTTGATGTTCTTCTTTTTGTTCTCCAATTAAAGCAAAGATTAGATGAAAAAAAGTGGGATTAAGGCAAGATCATGAAGAAAGTGAAGTAAAGTGAGCAAAACCAAGGAAGAGGAAGGAAGAAAGGAAGAGAAAAAGAGAGAAAGAAGTTTTTAGCCATTTGGAAGATCTTCAAAGGTGAGTTTAGATTTTCCATCTCCTTACTTTCTTCTTCTCATTTCTTTGAGTTTGGGGTTATTTGTCATTATAGCTAGTAAATTAGGGTTATTAGTATGTTAATGGTGATTAAGGGTGGATTAGTATGATTAGTGCTTGATTAGTGTAAAATTTGTTGTTAGGACAAAGAAGTGAACAAACTTTAAACCAAAATCAAAGGGGAAGTAAGGGCAAGGAAAAGGCTATCTAAGAGGAAGAGAAAAGTGAAGAAAAATAGAACTTTGAGGTATGTACATTTGGCAAAAATTCAATGTATAAAAATGTTGATTTTGATTTTGTGATGTGTATGAAATTCTGCATATTTGATTGAGAAATGAATTGGTGATTAAATTATGCCATGAATGTGAAAATAAAGACTAGAAAATGAGGTTGATGCATGAAAATGGAAAATGTATGAATTATTTGATGTGCTGGAAAATTCGTCTTATGAACAGTGTCTAGTGTTTTGATCATAACTTGAGTTCTAGATATCATTTCTGAGTGATTCTTGCTGTATTGGAAAGTTAAGACATAGGGCTTGAACTTTCATTCAGACCATTAGACCTAAATATACCTGAAATTAGGTGAAAAATGGACTCAAACTTTGAACTAGAAATCTGTCCAGAAAAAAAAAATACTGGGCAGAGTGCATTGAACATAGGTTAGAAGAAAATTTATAACTTTTGCTACGAAATTATTTTTAATGTGATTCCAGTTGGAAATTAAATATAAGACATGTATCTACATTTTTCTAGTTGATCACTTATCCAAATTCCATCGAGAAATGGATGAAAAAGACAGAGAAAAATAAGGCAGAAATCTGCCCAGTAAAATACTGGGCAGATTGCAATGAACGTAGCTTAGGAGAAAATTCATAACTTTTGCTACGAAATTCGTTTTAATGTGATTCCAGTTGTAAATTAAAGTTAAGACATTTAGTTATATTTTTTTAGTTGATAACATGTCCAAATTCTGTCTAAAAATAGACGAAAAATACAGAGCAATATAAGGCTGAAATGCTGTCCAGAATAGGACTGCTGGTAGAAATGTGTTGATTGTGGATTTTTGTGTTAGAAAATGTATTAAGTGAATTTTTCTTATAGTTATAATGATTAAATGAGCTAATATGAGGTTGTAAAATATTGAATGGGAATGATTGCATTTATATTAATGTTTCCCTACATAATTTATGCAAATATGAATAAAGGTAACAAATGTAATTTAAGCCCTATAACATCTAGTCGAGAACTAGAAATTAGGATAAGTTGGCATGCCAATAAAAGGGTAGAAATGTAGGCACTAAAAATAATAGTGCTGTGTTAAAATTATGTAGGCACTGAAAATAATAGTGCTGAGTTGAAATTTACGTAGGCACTAAGAATTAGTGCTGAGTTCGAAATTTACGTAGGCACCAAAAAGGTGCTGAGTTGTTATTGAAAATGTAGGCGTTAATCGCCGAGTTATAAATAATTATGTGGGCGCCGAGTATACTGCCGGAGAGCAGAAACCCTATATCCAGTGTTTAGTTCCGGTCTAAGATGTCGTGGGCTATTAAATAAATAACAAAAAAAAAATGATGTGAAGTATGAAATTGATATTGTAAATTTTATATCTTGTATTGTTAAAATTTCAAGCATGCTTAATGAATAAAATGTCATAATTGATGAATTAAATATTTTTGCATGAAGAAAATAGTGTATTATTAATTGAATATTTGGCATGCTAAATAGATTAATTGTAGTTTCTAAAATTTCATTTTAGAATTATTATGTAATTATTGGATAGTTGCCAAACGTACCACTAAGCTAGTAGCTTAGCGCGTGTGTTTCATGCGCAGATAAATAGAAGTAGCTGTTCCGATAGGGCGACCGAAGAAGAGGGAACCCCAAGATCAGATTGCAGCAGTCTAGTTCTTTTTGTATGTTTTGAAAATGATGTTGTAAAAATTAAGTTTTAAGAATTTTGTTGATGTAAATTTGTGGCTTGTAATATTTATAAGTAATGGATTTGGTAATTATATATATCTAGAATTATTGTAGTTATATTTTTAAATATCATGGTTTAATGAATAAGTTATTTTGAATCACAATATTCCCATCACTAGATATATATTTAAATGGAAAAAAAAATATGGTGATAAATATTCCGCTAATAATAAACTCAAAAATTGAAATAAAAAAAAATATTTATACAAAATTGAGCGTTGGTTTTAAATTAAATGAGCTTAGTAGCACTTCCATATCCTATTAGCGATTAGTAGGGTAAGGGAGCGCTACATTTAGTGGTATCAGAGCTCAGGTTAATGATTCTTAATCAGTGGGTGTAAAATAAAATATGTCTCATTTATATGCATAAAATGCTGCAATTATCTGATTTGGGTCTCTTCTTTTGGTTTATAGGTAGATATGGATTCAGAATCGGAACAAGATTTCTCAGAAGATGAACTGAGTAATAGTCCTTCACGCACAGCCAATCCCAGACAACCTCAATCTGTGAGAGATTCCGGGCCGAGTGTAGTAGCTCCTCCGAGAGCAGAGAGACAGGATAATTTAGGACAGGAGCCTCTTATGGAGCAGATAGCTAATTTATTGCAACGGATAGTACAAGCAGTTCCACAACCAGCTCCACCTCCTCCTCCACCTCAGCCAAAACCCCGGATTGATAAGCTGAGAAAATATGGGGCCACAGATTTTATGGGAAGGAGAGAGGATGACCCAGCAGCTTCAGAGTTTTGGATGGAATCCACAGAAAGGGTGTTTGAGGAATTGGAGTGTCCAGAGGAACAGAAGGTTAGATATGCAGTGTCCCTTTTAAAAGATCATGCCTATGATTGGTGGAAATCAATTTTATCAAAGCCCCAGACACCGAAGCCACCTTCCTGGAATTTCTTCAAGGCAGAATTTAGCAAGAAATATGTGCCAAGAGTTTATGTGAATGAAAAGAAAAGGGAGTTTCAAGACTTGAAGCAGGGAAGCATGTCAGTCGCCGAGTATGAGATGGAATTCACCCGACTAAGTAAATATGCAACTGGAATCATCGCTGATGAGGCAGACAGATGCCGAAGATTTGAGGATGGGCTTAATGATGATATTGGGAATATGGTGACCGCCCTTCAGCTTGAGGATTTTGCTACACTAGTATCCTCAGCCATTAGTGTGGAAAAGAGGTCAAAGAGAAAGAGGATAGAAGAGCTACCACGGAGACAGACATTTATCATGGGCCAGACATCAGGTAAAAGGGGGCGGACAACGCCTAGGTTTTTCCAGTCACAGGGTACTAGATCAAACTTTTCAACTAGGCAAAGCCAGCGGTCGAGGCCAGAGGGATCTACAGCTAGTGCACCAGCTTCGGGTAATAGGAGATTCATATCTGTCACATGTCAACATTGTGGGAGATCACATCCAGGTGATTGCTGGTGGATTACTGGAGCATGCTTACGATGCGGATCTACTGAGCACAAACAGAAAGATTGCCCGAGAGGAAGAGGTACAGGTGGTGTAATATCAGTTCAGCTTCAGAATGTCACTCGAGGCAGAGGCAGGGGACAAAGACAGTCTAGAAGTGGCAGAATTGGGCAGAGTATATCAGAATCAGTGAATAAAGCAGAAGGTAGTCGAGCCCCAGCCCGAGCATATGCCATGAGAGCTCGTGAGGAGCAGGATGCCCCGGATGTGATAATTGGTAAATTTTCTCTTTATGATATTGATTTATTTGCACTGATAGATCCGGGTTATACACATTCATATTTATGTATGTCACCACCTAGTCACGGTAATATGGTAGCAGAGGAATTAGATTATGATATATTAGTGACCAATCCTTTGGGTCATGGAGTGAAAGTTAGTCGAGTCTATAAAAATAGTCCAATCAAAGCTCAAAATGTAGAATTCCCAGCTGATCTAATAGAGTTGCCATTCCGTGAGTTTGATGCAATCTTGGGGATGGATTGGTTAACTCGGCATAAGGCAGTGGTGGATTGTCAGTATAGGAGAGTGACTTTCAAGAATTCAGGGCAGGATGACGTGATTGTCCTAGGCGAGAACCGACCATACTTGACTAATGTCATTTCTGTGACGAAGGCAAGTAAGCTTATCAAAAAAGGATGTGAAGCATTTTTGGCACATATTGTAGATACCAAAAAGGAGAGTCTAGATCTCAGGGAGATTCCAACAGTATGTGAATATCCAGATATATTTCCTGAGGACTTGCCTGGGTTACCACCTGTCAGAGAGATAGAGTTTGCCATTGATGTTTTGCCAGGCACAACCCCAATATCGATCACTCCCTACAGAATGGCACCTGCTGAACTAAAAGAATTAAAGGTCCAGTTGCAAGAGTTGTTAGAGAAAGGGTTTATCAGGCCTAGTGTCTCACCTTGGGGTGCTCCTGTTCTATTTGTGAAAAAGAAGGATGGCACCTTTCGGTTGTGTATTGATTATCGTCAGTTGAATAAGATGACAATTAAGAACAGATATCCCTTACCGAGAATAGATGACTTGTTTGATGAGTTGAAAGGAGCAGGGGTATTTTCTAAAATTGACCTCAGATCAGGTTATCACCAATTGAGAATTAAAGAATCAGACATTTCAAAAACAGCATTTAGGACTCGGTATGGTCATTACGAGTTCTTAGTAATGCCTTTTGGCTTGACGAATGCCCCAGCAGCATTTATGGATCTAATGAATAGAATCTTTAGGCCTTATTTGGACCAGTTCGTGGTGGTATTCATAGATGATATCTTGGTGTACTCTAGAAGCAAAGAAGAGCATAATCAACATCTTCGTATTGTTTTTCATATCTTGAGAGAGAATCAATTATATGCAAAGTTGTCAAAATGTGCATTCTGGTTAGATGAGGTGGCCTTTCTAGGGCATATTGTCTCAGTCGATGGGATCAGAGTCGACACTAGTAAGGTAGAGGCAATCCTTAACTGGAAACCGCCTCGGAATGTGACAGAGGTGAGAAGTTTTCTTGGTTTGGCTGGTTATTATCGGAGATTTGTGAAAGGATTTTCAATGATAGCCTCACCACTGACAAAATTGCATAGAAAGGAGACCAGATTTGAGTGTTCAGAACGATGCCAGACTAGTTTTGATAAGTTGAAGAAAATGTTGACAGAGGCACCAGTGTTGACACAACCTACTGCGGGAAAAGATTATGTGGTGTACAGTGATGCTTCCCTTAATGGTTTGGGCTGTGTACTAATGCAAGAAGGCAAAGTGATTGCTTATGCTTCCAGACAACTGAAGCCTCATGAGAGAAATTATCCGACACATGATCTGGAACTAGCAGCTATTGTGTTTGCATTGAAAATATGGCGACACTACTTGTATGGTGAGCAATGTTATATCTATACAGACCATAAAAGTTTGAAATATTTGCCTTCACAAAAGGAACTCAATCTGAGACAGAGGAGATGGCTAGAATTGATCAAAGACTACAATTGTATCATTGACTATCAGCCCGGTAAGGCCAATGTGGTTGCTGACGCGCTGAGTAGAAAAACTCTTGCAGGTAAATGTTAAAACTTAAATGTATTAAGTGAAAAAAAAAATGGAATAATAAGTTCTTTATATATTATTTTGGCAGAATTGCGGATTCAACCCACATTGATCCAACAAGTAAAGGACAATCAGAAGCAAAACACGAAATTAAAGGAAATCTTTGAAATGGTGAAAAAGGGTGAAAAACCAGAATTTACTATTGAAGCAGATGGGAGTATAAGGCATAAGGGCAGGTTGTGTGTGCCAGACATACCAGAATTGAAACAAGATATTTTGAAGGAGGCTCACAACGTTATTTATGCAATGCACCCAGGAAGCAACAAAATGTATCATGACTTGAAGGCATATTACTGGTGGCCAGGAATGAAAAGAGATATCACGGAGTATACTACCAGATGTTTAACTTGTCAGCAAGTGAAGGCAGAGCATCAAGTACCAAGTGGATTATTGCAGTCTATTTCAATTCCGGAGTGGAAATGGGAAAGAGTCACAATGGACTTTGTTTCTGGTTTGCCCTTGACACAAAAGAGGCATGATGCAGTATGGGTAGTAGTAGACCGGCTCACCAAATCAGCTCACTTTCTACCGATCAAGATGGATTATCCACTTAACCGTTTGGCAGAGATCTATGTTAATGAGATAATCCGTTTACATGGTGTGCCAGTTTCAATCATTTCAGATCGAGACCCGCGGTTCACTTCACAATTCTGGAAAAGTTTGCATCAAGCCATGGGTACTCGACTCAATTTCAGCACAGCGTTCCACCCACAAACAGATGGACAATCAGAGAGGGTCATACAGATATTGGAAGATATGTTGAGGAGTTGTGTGATAGAATTTGAAGGCAGTTGGGATAAACATCTTCCATTGATAGAATTTGCCTACAATAATAGTCACCAAGCCAGTATCGGTATGGCACCATATGAAGCCTTATATGGGAGAAAATGTAGAACGCCTCTAGGTTGGACCGAGCTTAGCGAAAAGAAAGTAATGGGTCCCGATCTAGTCCAACAGACAGAGGAAAAAGTCAGAGTAATAAGAGATAGGCTGAAAGCTGCTGCTGATAGACAGAAATCATATGCAGATTTAAAAAGGAGAGATATTGAATATACAGTTGGTGACAAAGTGTTCTTAAAAGTCTCACCTTGGAAAAGGATTTTCCGATTTGGAAAGAAAGGAAAGTTGAGTCCTAGGTTCATTGGACCATACGAGGTACTTGAACGCATAGGTCCAGTGGCGTACAAATTAGCTCTACCACCAGAGTTAGACAAGATTCACAACGTATTCCATGTGTCCATGTTGAGAAGATATCGATCAGATCCATCTCATATCATATCAGCAGAACCTATAGAGATACGACCAGATCTAACTTATGAAGAGGAGCCAGTGAAAATTTTAGCTCGAGAAATGAAAGAGCTACGAAACAAAAAGGTACCATTGGTGAAGGTCCTGTGGAAAAATCATAAGTCAGAAGAGGCAACTTGGGAAAATGAAGAGGTGATAAAAGCTCAGTATCCACAATTATTCCACTCCAGCTAAACAGGTAAATTTCGAGGACGAAATTTTTTTTAGGAGGGGAAAATTGTAATACCCGATAATTTAGGCCACGGTCGCGGTTGACTGAAATCCGGTGTACCGAACCGATCGAGGTCTAAATTCGGACATGAAAGAAATAAATTAAAATAATAATAAGATGGGAGAAAAATATTTTGGATATTATTAATTGAGAATTTTGAAGTTTGGAATTAAAATTGAGAAAAAAATAATTTTTCGCTGAACGAAATTGGAAATTGCAGTGTTTTTGGCACAGATATTTTAAGAAGGCATAAAAATGGAATATTCTTTATCTAAGGAAAGGAATATTCTTTTGATTAAAATAAAGTAAGAGTGATTTAAATTAATGGACCAATAGGAAGCAAGATTAGTAACTAATCCTAACCACCCACCTAATCCAACTATAAAAAGTCAAATTTCCACTTTTTTAACCATTCTTCTTCTTCCTCACCTTAATTACACCCATTTCTCTCCCTTTTTCTCTCTTTGCCGTGAGCTTCTCCTCCTCCCTTGATGTTCTTCTTTTTGTTCTCCAATTAAAGCAAAGATTAGATGAAAAAAAGTGGGATTAAGGCAAGATCATGAAGAAAGTGAAGTAAAGTGAGCAAAACCAAGGAAGAGGAAGGAAGAAAGGAAGAGAAAAAGAGAGAAAGAAGTTTTTAGCCATTTGGAAGATCTTCAAATGTGAGTTTAGATTTTCCATCTCCTTACTTTCTTCTTCTCATTTCTTTGAGTTTGGGGTTAGTTGCCATTATAGCTAGTAAATTAGGGTTATTAGTATGTTAATGGTGATTAAGGGTGGATTAGTATGATTAGTGCTTGATTAGTGTAAAATTTGTTGTTAGGACAAAGAAGTGAACAAACTTTAAACCAAAATCAAAGGGGAAGTAAGGGCAAGGAAAAGGCTATCTAAGAGGAAGAGAAAAGTGAAGAAAAATAGAACTTTGAGGTATGTACATTTGGCAAAAATTCAATGTATAAAAATGTTGATTTTGATTTTGTGATGTGTATGAAATTCTGCATATTTGATTGAGAAATGAATTGGTGATTAAATTATGCCATGAATGTGAAAATAAAGACTAGAAAATGAGGTTGATGCATGAAAATGGAAAATGTATGAATTATTTGATGTGCTGAAAAATTCGTCTTATGAACAGTGTCTAGTGTTTTGATCATAACTTGAGTTCTGGAAATCATTTCTGAGTGATTCTTGCTGTGTTGGAAAGTTAAGACATAGGGCTTGAACTTTCATTCAGACCATTAGACCTAAATATACCTGAAATTAGGTGAAAAATGGACTCAAACTTTGAACTAGAAATCTGTCCAGAAAAAAAAAATACTGGGCAGAGTGCATTGAACATAGGTTAGAAGAAAATTCATAAATTTTCCTAAGAAATTATTTTTAATGTTATTCCAGTTGTAAATTAAATATAAGACATGCATCTACATTTTTCTAGTTGATCACTTGTCCAAATTCCATTTAGAAATGGATGAAAAAGACAGAGAAAAATAAGGCAGAAATCTGCCCAGAAAAATACTGGGCAGATTGCAATGAACGTAGCTTAGGAGAAAATTCATAACTTTTGCTAAGAAATTCGTTTTAATGTGATTCCAGTTGGAAATTAAATTTAAGACATTTACTTATATTTTGTTAGTTGATCACATGTCCAAATTCTGTCTAAAAATAGACGAAAAATACAGAGCAATATAAGGCTGAAATGCTGTCCAGAATAGGACTGCTGGTAGAAATGTGTTGATTGTGGATTTTTGTGTTAGAAAATGTATTAAGTGAATTTTTCTTATAGTTATAATGATTAAATGAGCTAATATCCTATTAAATGACATTTTAAATTAAATGAGCTTAGTAGCACTTCCATATCCTATTAGCGATTAGTAGGGTAAGGGAGCGCTACAGTGACCTTGGTCGTGAAGCATTCTGGAAGGTTTTGAAACATTGGGTCACGGGTGTGACAAACTTCCCAGCCGTGATCCAAGTGGTGACTTTGGTCGTGAAGCTCTCTGGATGAATTTGTCAAGAAGGTTCACGGGCATGGCATTTAATTCACGGGCGTGACTTAAATGTGCATTCCAAGGGTTGTCTTCCTTCATGGCCGTGAACTTCAAATGTTGGTTTTGTTGACGGTTAGCTTCTTCACGGGCGTGACACATAGGGTCACGGGCGTGAACATGCTACTTCCTTAATTTTATCTTTCAAGGATTAATCTTCCATTCTCCATTCTTGCTATTTTATTCCATACCCGGTCTAATAGACTTAGAAAACAAGTATGTTAAATATGATATTGCTATTTTATTTGTTATCATCAAAATGACAGAAACACACCTCAAAGTTTAACAATCTCCCCCTTTTTTATGGTGACAAATAATCTAGTAATATGTGCTTTGGAGAAGTCTCCCCCTCAAAAGATACTTAGGATAAAGATTGATGAAATGCAAAAATTGTAAAGAATGATGTAGCATTGAAATAAACTTTCTAGTTTTAAGTATATGCAAGTTATATACAAAGTATATGCAATATATACCAAAATTCTCTTTAAGTCAAGAAGTATATGTAAGGTATATTTAGAGTATATCAAGGCATATTTATTTATGTAACTTGCATCAAGGTATTTGCAAAGTATTCTTAAGATATATCTAATGTGTATAAAGCTCAATTGCATACTTGTGTATTCATTTTGAATCAAATTTTAAGTATTGCTTTTAAACTCAAAATATTGCTAATTTCTCCCTACTTAACTCAATATATTTGTAGGTTCTTCATTTTGATTCAAAATTAAGTATTGTCTTAATATATTGCTAGTTTCTCCCCCTTTTGTCATCAATAAAAAAATATCAATTATAGATAAGCCATAATGAAAAAACCAAGGCAAATATATTATGTAAAAAAAAACATACAATCAAAGATAATACAAATTCAGAAAGGAAATTTAAAAAATTTCCTACAAACAAAACAAACAGATATTGCAAGGCTAACAGAAACATCTAGCCTATCATCTAGCCGGACATCATATCCCTAAAATGGGCAACCTCTGCCTCAAGGCTGTCCATCAGAGACTCCAAGAGGTTAACCACCTGCTACGTCAAATTCGGTGTGGAAGTTGAGGATTGTCTTATGTCCTGCTTAGCTGCTGGAGGTGCTTCCTCAACCCGAGTCCTTTTCCTCTGCTAGATCCCTTGGAAGCTGGCTTTGAAGTCCTTCGAATCATTATCTTCCCATATAATTTTGCCAGCAGTGTCAGTGAAGTGGTAGTAAATATTGTTCTCATGAACAATTCTAACAGTCACTCCCATCTTAATGAAGGACTCGACATCCAATCGATCTCGAGGATGCCCTGGGATGAGATTGAAGTGATGGTCATCCAGCTTCAAATATCCAAGCTTTAAGGCAATATGGGTGACATATCCAGCAATAAGTATATCTCCGGACGGCTTGGTGGCAATGGACAGAAGATGGTTTGCAAACCATCAAAAAAGTGCCACTGTGAGACCTCTTCTGGCCATCTCAAAGAGAAAGAGCTCAAATTTCTGAATGGTCCCATTGCTGTCTCCCCGAGAAAATATGCTATAGGTTAGAAACCTATGCAAATATTTGTGCATTGGGGACCGGAGATGAGTGCTCTTGGTCTTCTTGACATCCCAACTGTAATCCGTGCCTAAATGAGTCTATGCTTGAGTTACGAAGAACTCCACTTCGCTGTCATTGAGGATGCCTTCCGAGGGTAGGTTGAATAAGTCCCCGAATTTTGTGGCATTAAGGGTGTTCGGATTGCCACAGAGTTGGAATTTCACCACTATAGTGGGAGACACTTGCAAAGTGCTCAAGAATTCCAAGGTTGGCTCGCGTAAAGTGGACTGATGAATGTCCATGAACTCCTTCAAATGACAGACCTGGAGTTACTTTGTCATTGTTGTCTCAATCCTGAGAGTGCGTACGGTTTGCCACTCAAAAGATCTTGATGAAATGAGAGGACTTTTCTTCAGGGTTGAGTACCAAGGATAACAATGCTCCGGGATTTTATTCATGAGGTAGTCTGAGTACCTTATGGGAGCATGAGACTTCTTCCTAGTACCCTTTGATGAGCCAGTTTCCATTTGGATTGAAGAAATGAACTTTGTAGAGTATGGAAAAAATTTTGAGGAAACCCTAAAGAAAGATGATTTTTGATGATGGAAGGGACTTTTAATGGTATTTATAGGAAAATTTTTTGACTTGGGGGCCGAAATCTTCAATATATCATTAAATATGTGTAAAATAAGAGCGGTTTTAAAGAGTTGAAAAGTTGAAATGTGAAAAATAATCGGCAGATTTGTTATACACCCCAAGCAATTACGGGCGTGAATTATGTGTTCATAGTTTGCTGAAGGGGTGCTCTACCCGTGAATAAAGGCGTGAAAAGATTCACTGTCATGACATTTGAATGTCCCGGGCATGAATGATGAACTATCACAGTGGTGAATGAATAGTCATGGGCGTGAAAGGTTGAATTTCACTATTTATGCCTATGAAACAAAGCGTTACTCAAAGCGTGAACGTCTCTGTGAGTTTTAGGTGAAAATGTTCACGGGCGTGAAAATGAGTCACAGTCATGAACAAGGCTTTTCACGGGAGTGAATGAAGTCATGAACATAAGCTTCACTACTTGAAATCGTGAACGATGTCGTGAATCAAGTCGTGAATGACACTGGCTCTTTTGGCTATTTAATTCACGGGCATGAACATATGTCACGGGCGTGAATTGCCTAAAATTTCCATCAAATAAAATTAAGTCCTGAAACAAGACTAAATCATTTCTATGAAGATTCTGTCCCTTATAGCATAAATGTTTCATCAAATTTTCTACTTTATATCTAGTGATATGATACAAAAACAAGATTATCACTTAAGATTTGATAATTTAGCAATCACAAGGTTAATCCATCAATCATACCAAATTCTCTTCTAATGAAATTAAATCTTTCCTCATTTAGATACTTAGTGAATATGTCTGCCAATTGATTTTCTGTGCATATAAATTCTAATGCAACATCTCCATATTAAACATGATCTCTAATAAAGTAGTGTCTAATGTTAATATGCTTACTTCTAGAATGTTGAATGGGATTCTTTGAAAGATTTATAGCACTTGTATTGTCACAATTAATAGGTACATGGTTCATATCATGACCATAGTCCTTAAGTTGTTATTTCATCCAAAGGATTTGAGTACAACAACATCCTGCTACTACATACTCTGCTTCAGCAGTTGAAAGAGCAACTGAAACTTGTTTCTTGATAAACCAAGAAACTAAGCACTCTCCAATAAAGTGACAAGTACCTGAAGTACTTTTTCTATCTAAAAGACTACCAGCATAGTCTGCATCTGAATATCCTACAACATAAAAAGATGAGTTTCTAGGATACCACAAACCTAGATACAATGATCCATGTAAATATCTTAGAATTCTTTTTACTCCATGGAAATATCTTTGAATTCTTTTTAATCCATGTAAATGAGATTCTTTTGGACATGATTGAAATCATGCACACAAGCAAACACTATACATTATGTCGGGTCTAGAAGCAGTAAGATATAAAAGTGATCCGATCACACCTCTATAGAGCTTTTCATAGATGCTCTTACCCTTTTCATCCTTGTCCAATTTTGTTGATGTGCTCATAGGAGTCTTGGCATTCTTGCATCCTTCCATTCCAAATTTTTTAATTAAATCTTTGGCATATTTAGATTGGTTGATGAATATGCCCTCATTGCTTTGTTTTATTTGCAGACCAAGGAAATACTTAAGCTCTCACATCATGTTCATTTCAAATTCCCTAGTCATACACTTAGCAAATTCTTGACAGAGCAATTCATTAGTAGAACCAAATATTATATCATCAACATAAACTTGAACAATTATTATATCATGCTTATGCTTTTTAATGAATAATGTGGTGTCAACATTCCCCTTTATAAAGTTATTTTCTTAGAGAAAAGAACTAAGTCTTTCATACCAAGCTCTTGGGGCTTGTTTCAAACCATATAAAGCTTTTGAAAGTTTAAAAACATGATTTGGCAAATCAAAGCTTTCAAAGCCTAGTGGTTGTTCTACATAAACTTCTTCTTCTATATAACAATTTAGAAATGCACTTTTCACATCCATTTGAAAGAGTTTGAAATTCATGTGACATGCATATGCTAAAAGTATTCTTATGGCTTCTAATCTAGTTACGGGTGCAAAGGTCTCATCATAATATATTCTTTCTTCCTGATTATATCCTTTTGCAACTAATCTAGCCTTATTCCTAGTTATTGAACCTTGTTTATCTAGTTTATTTCTAAATACCCATTTGCTGCCTATAATTTGATGATCCTTGGGTCTAGGTACTAAGGTCCATACCTTACTTCTCTCAAATTAGTTGAATTCCTCTTGTATGGAAATTACCCAACTTTCATCATTAAGAGCCTCATCAAATTTTTTAGGCTCAATTTGAGAAATAAAAGCAAGGTCAGTGGATAAATGTTTGAAATGAGATCTAGTAGTTACTCCCCTTGAGAGATCACTAATGATTTCCTCTTTTGGATGATCTTTTGTCATTCTCCATTCTTTTTGGAGTTCTTGCTTGTTTTCTTCTAGAGCTTGAGGTAGAGAATCATCTTGATGTGAATCTTCTTGATCATTTTCCTCTTTTCCATTTACAAGACCAAGTCTTTCCATAGTTCCTATAACATCATCAAGAACACTACCTTTTACAAGATCAAGTCTACTAGATTCATTAAAAACAACATGCATAGATTCTTCAATAGTCAATGATCTTTTATTAAAAACTCTATATGCTTTGCTAGTTGTAGAGTATCCTAAAAAGATACCTTCATCAGATTTATAGGCAAAATTTCCAAGGTTGTCCTTATTATTCAATATGAAGCACTCGCATCCAAATACTCTAGAGTATGATATCCTTGGCTTTCTTCCATTCCATAGCTCAAATTAGGTTTTTTTTAAAAGAGGTCTTTTGAAAACTGTATTTGAAATATAACATGCAGTGTTTGTGGCTTCTGCCCAAAAGTAAGTTAGTAAACCATACTCATTTAACATTGTTCTAGCCATTTCAATTAAAGTTCGATTTTTCCTTTCAACTACCCCATTTTGTTGAGGTGTACTTGGAGATGAGAAATTCTGTGAAAATTCCATGTTCAAGACAAAAACTTTCAAAGTTTTCATTTTCAAATTATTTGCCATGATCACTTCTTATATTTGAAATACAATACCCTTTTTCATTTTGAACTCTTTTAGCAAAGTTTTTGAAATTTTCAAAGCATCACTCTTTTGAGCTAAGAAAATTACCCAAGTAAATCTAGAGTAATCATCTACGATGACAAAGGCATAATCTTTACCTCCTAAGCTAGCAATTATAGTAGGTCCAAATAAGTCTAAATGCAGACGTTGAAGAGGTTTTGAGGTACTTACCATGTTTTTGGCTTTGAAGAATGACTTGTGTTGCTTTCCTCTTTGGCAAGGTTCACATGTCTTGTCTTTTTCAAATTTGACTCTTGGCAGTCCTTTTACTAGTTCTCCTGTGCTGAGGCTTTGTATTAAGTCCATGTTAGTATGACCAAGCCTTACATGCCACAGCCAAGAGTCATCACTAGTACTCACAAGACACTTAGAGGAATGGTTAGATAATTCATGGAAGTCTATTATGTATGTGTTGACATCTCTATTTCCTTTAAATATTTATTGACCATCGATAGAGGTCACAAGACATTCATTGGAAGTAAAGATTACTTTGTTTCCTTTATCACATAATTGACTAACACTCAACAAGTTATGTTTTAAGCCATCAACAAGTAAGACATCTTTAATAAAAGTAGTACCATTAATACCAATAGAACCAATGCCAATTACCTTACCCTTAGCATTGTTTCGAAAGGTAACTTTACCTCCATCAATACTTTTGATTTCATTGAAGAGTTCTTTGTCTCCTGTCATATGCCTTGAGCATCCACTGTCTACTAGCCAAACATTTTTGTTTATTGTGAACTTGAGGCATACCTATAGAATCACAATTCAAGTATGATTTTTAGGTACCCAAATGAGCTTGGGTCCATGGGGGTTAGCACATGAAGTTTCCCAATGAGCCTTCCTTATCCAACAATGTTTATTTATGTGACCAATTTTCATACAATAATTACATTGTTTCGGTCTAAACTTGCTTTTTGGTCTTACAATATTTTTGAATGTCATATTTCTATTAAACTGATTTTGAGAACAATGGCATGCACAGTCATGATTAATTGATGTTTTTCTAGATGCATGCTTCTTATACATAAAGGCATGATTATTCTTTTTATGTATAAAAGGTTTAATATGCTTATTCCTTGGTGTTGTTCCAACAAGAGTGGAGATGAAAGGTTCACTCGACTTAACAAAAATGGTTTTGTTAGAAGATGATGATGTGTCCTTAAATCCTAGACCATGTCTAATTAAAAGTGATATTTGAGATATAATGAGAGTATCTAAACTCTCTTTTCCTTTGTGAAATTTAGAAATGGAATTTATAAGTTCCTCAACTTCATTTTTCAAAGTATTATTTTCTTTAACCAAGGAAGCAGTTGAGGGTCTTGATGAATATTCATCTAATGACTTTTGCAGAGATTCATTGGATGATTTAAGCTTAAGATTCTCCTTTTCTAAAGCATCCATTTTTTTTTTCAAATTGGAAATGTTATTCCTATAAATACTGAATTTACTCCTATATTTCTCTAGTTCTAAATTTAATTCTTCTATAAGGCTTTGCTCATCATCATCATCATCACTATCACTATCATTATCATTATTGCTACTATTATTATTGAAAGAGTATGAGTGTAGTGATCTTACCTTATTCAAGATGTGATCCTCAATAGCCATGAAGCATAGGTTGACCTCTTCGCTTTCATTATCATCTCTTTCACTTGAAGAGCTTTTATCATCCTATGTGGCTTTGTGACCTTTCTCCCCATTATCTTTTTGGTATTTTCTATTATGCTTCTTGAGCCTTGGACATTCTGGTTTGATATGTCCTTTCTTTCCACACTCATAACACTTTACCTCTTCCTTACTTCTTTGTGCATCATTAGAAGTTTGTTTGAGGTTTCTTTGCTTGAATTTTCTGATGTTGCTCATTTTCTTTTCTATGATTCTTTTTAGTCTTCTTGAAAGCATAGCAATGTCCTCATTTTCATCATCACTCATTTCTTCATCATCATCACTTTCTTCTTGAGATTTTGAAGTAGAGATTTTGAGTGCTAAAGAATTTCTTTTCTCTGGCTCTGCTTCAAGCTCTCTATCTCTTTTCACTGCCATTTTATGTGTGAGAAGTTTGCCAATATGCACATCAGTATTCATGATGCTCATGTCTTTATTTGCTTCTTCTATGCCAGCAACTCTTGAGCCATAGTCTTTAAGAGGAAGAGTTCTCAGGATTTTGTCGTTTACATCTTCCAAGCTCAGATGCTTCCTAAGTTTCCTCATTCCATTTATAATGGCTAGAAGACAGTTGGTTATATCAGGGATTGACTTGTTGGATTTTATCTTGAAGAGCTCATATTCTAAGGTAAGAAGTTGAATCTTCTTGGATTTGACTTGTTTAGTTCCTTCATGATAATTTTCCAATGTCTTCCATATGCTGTAGGTTGTTGGGTAGTGTTGTATTCTTCCACATTCTTCAATAGATAATGAGCTTGAGAGGATTGTCATTGCCTTCTTATTTTTGAAATTTGCTCTTCTTTGAGGCTCTGTCCAATCATCTCTTGATAAGATTTCTTCTTCACCATCAGCTCCTCTTTTGGTTGGTGGTGTCCATTCTTTTCGTACACTATCCCAGATTTCAATTCCTTCACTATCCAGGCATGTCTCCATCCGAAACTTCCAATAGGCATAATTTGCTCCATCAAAGTAAGGTTTGAGACTTTGGAATCCTTCACTGGCCATATCTTAATCTTTACTAGTGCTTTTTAGGCTTAGATGCTAGACAAATCTTTAATACCAATTGTTGCCCAGATGTTGAGCCAATAAGGGGGTTGAATTGGAGTTTTAAAACATATTTAACTTTAAAGTGAGGATATAGAAAGTTAAGTTTAGAAGGGATAGAGAAATTTGACACAAGGATTTTTATAGAGGTTCGGGTGTTAACAAACCCTACTCCTCTCCCCCCAATCGCAATTGGGAGTTTCACTAACACACTAAGTGTTACAATGGAGTTTTACAAGCTCACTCCCAACTATGGTGTTTCTCACAATGGCTCACACCTAACCCAGAAATCCCTTGTGTGTTAATGGCTCACACAATAACCAATTCCTTGTGTTTTACAGGCTCACACAAATAACCTTTATCTTGTGTTTTATAGGCTCACACAAACAACCTTTTTCTTGTGTTTTGTAGGCTCACACAAACAACCTTTTTCTTGCGTTTTACAGGCTCACACAAACAACCTTTTTCTTGTGTTTTACAGGCTCACACAAACAACCTTTTTCTTGTGTTTTACAGGCTCACACAAACAACCTTTACAAGTGTTCTACGCTTAATCTAGAAATACCTTAAACTCACTTGAGTAATAAATGATTACAGAGAGAAACACTTACAAATCTTTATTACTCAATAAATAGCAAAAAGATTTTCACAGAGAATAGATATTTGTTATGAAAGTATTAAATGTACAAATAGCTTGTAATAAGATTTTGATTCAAAGTATTTGCTATCCTCTTGTACTGAATGCATAAATGACTTGGATTTATACTCCCATGGCTAATTATAGCCGTTAGAGTGCATTTAATATGAAACTAGTCGTTGCACCAACCCAAATAATCGTGCCTGACATTTTTCTCTTTCATCTTTCATGGGCGTGACTATGTTTGGCACGGGCGTGACTGTTCTTCCAAGCCATGACTGAAGTGGTGACCTTGGTCGTGAAGCATTCTAAAAGGTTTTGAAACATTGGGTCACGGGCGTGACATATATATTCACGGGCCTGACAAACTTTCCAACCATGATCCAAATGGTGACTTTGATCGTGAACCTCTCTGAATGAATTTGTCAAGAAGGTTCACGGGCGTGACATTTAATTCATGGGCGTGACTTAAATGTGCATTTCACGGTTGGTTGTCTTCCTTCATGGCTGTGAACTTCAAATGTTGGTTTTGTTGACGGTTGGCTTCTTCACGGGCATGGCACATAGGGTCATGGGCGTGAACATGCTACTTTGTTAATTTTATCTTTCAAGGATTAATCTTCCATTCTCCATTCTTGCTATTTTGTTCCATACCCTGTCTAATAGACATAGAAAACAAGTATGTTAAATATAATATTGCTATTTTATTTGTTATCATCAAAATGACGAAAATACCCCTCAAGGATTAACACAAACAATTTGGTTTCTCACAAAATATGGACGAACCTTGTGTATAAAAGGAGGTTAGCTTCAAAGATCCATTTATGAATTAAAGCAAACATCTAGGAGTACAATCATACTCCTGGTATGTAGATGACATATTGTTAATGGGAAATGGTGTCTCAGCCTTATAATCAGTTAAAATTTGGTTATCCAAAAATTTATCTATTAAAGACCTTGGAGAAGCAGCTTATATTTTGGGAATAAGGATATATAAAGATAGATTTAAAAGATTGCTTGGTCTTTCAGAATCTACATGTTAGAGGAGTGCTCTAAAGGCAATCACCTTTAGCACTTATTGTACAAATTTATTTGATTAATAAAAGGTTTTTTCATTAATTTGATGTTCATTTGATATATGAATTGATAAGTGATCTTAAATCAATTAATGAAGTCCTTGATACATAACATAGCATGAAGGAAATCATGATAAGATCATGATATTGAGATTCTTATCATGTGTAATTATGTTAGTATCAAAATTATCCCTAGTCATAGGATTAATGAGATGAGACATTATTAATCCAGACACACAAGCACATGTTACACTCCTTGATTGGATCAAGTAGTAGATCTTATAATCACATGAGATGTTTAGAGTTAACATGTGGATGCTTGCTAAGTGTAGCTAAGTACATTGGATGACCAACTATGAGACAGTCATATGGTTAATCTATTCAAATGTCAATGATAGTCTCAACATAGCAATGGTGCAAGTATCCTTAAACTTGAGGTACTCGAGGATATCTTGAATATTGATTATGTATTTTGAAACTATTCCTTATTGCCTCAGAGAGGTAGCTCATAGGGTGGTGATTGGATACAACTTGAGGTATTTGAAGGAAATTGTGTAACCAGCAAAGGATTCACGATTCTTGATAGAAGGCGTGTATACCCATGGCCTCTTATCATGGTCATTACTCGGGAATCTCTAGCTGGAGTGAAAATGTCATAAAGATAGTCTTCAATAACATATCTAATAGAGTAATGAGCCTCAAGGACAAGAATTAACATTACTTGGACTATAAGTGATGTAGTCACTCTAGTGGGAGTCGACACATGTCCATACTCTGAACGAAGTGGGGTATAGAATGGTGAAAGGAATAATTGTACAAAAATTGTCTATGGAAAGGTTCGTAGTCAAACCACTCACTTTCCAGCCAATTGGGGGTCATGATGTGTGGCTAGATGCCACTTATGACCTGCTTAAATTAATTGTTAATTTATGTGGCCAATATAACTGGGAACCTAATGGGTCACATGCATTGAAGATATGGAGAATGAGTAAAATGGTCTTGGATAGGATCCAAAATATGAGAGAATTATTTCAGGATGGATCACACAGAAAAATTGTTTCGAAGGGTCACATGCCTGTCCAGGCTAGGCAGGCTGCTGGCATGCCTAGCGGGCCAGCTGGGTTACGCAGGGTAGCTAGCAGCAGGCCCAGCGAGCTGCTGCCTCCCATCCATTGGCCAACGGTAGATTTTAGCCTTAATTAGGCCAATTATGGCCAATTACTATTCATTCATTTCCCTTTTCTCCATTTTTAACTTTTTAACTTTTCTTTAAATTTGATTCAAATAGAAAAGACATAAAATGACAGAAAATAGACATGAAAATATTTTAAGACACAACAAAATTCTTTCAAAAATACTTTCAAAGGTAGCACTTTGAATTTGTTCTAACCATTTCTCTTGATAGTTTCTTCTTCATTCTTCGCGTGGATTATCATTAGAGACATCCTAGTGTGGATTGTTGTGGTTTGCTACAACCCAACATAGTGAAAATTTGAACAAATAAGAAATTACAAGGTATAATTTTTAACATTTATATTTATGTAAATTAGTTTTAATGGTACAAGTATGATCTTTTGTGTTGGGTTTTGAAAATTTTATTTTTTCGCTGCATTGATGTATATGATTCATTCTTCAAAACCTAACACTACTTACATAGATAAGATGCTAAAAAGGTTTAGCATGGAATAGTCCAAGAGGGAATATATTCTTATTACCAATGGGATTAATCACTCAAAGTATATGTCTCTAAAGACACAAGATGAGAGGACACACATGAGTTTGATTCCATATGCTTCAGCTATAGGATCAATCATGTACTCTATGATATGTACAAGATCTGATGTATCATATGCACTGAGTGTAACGAATATATGCCAATCGTACCCTGGTGACAGTCATTGAGTGGCTATCGATAATATCCTTAAGTACTTGAGAAGGACTAAGGATGTATTCTTAGTATATGGAGATGGATATCTTATTGTGAGCCAGTATACCGATGTCAGCTTCCAATCTGACAAGGATGACTCAAAATCTCAGTCAGGTTATATATTCACACTAAATGGTGGAGCAGTCAGTTGGAAGAGTTCCAAACAGGAAATAACTGCAGATTCCACAATCGAAGTAGAGTACATTACAGCTTCTGAAGCAGCAATGGAAGTAATTTGGATAAAAATTGTATTATGATAATAATGGATCCATTGCACAGGCAACGGAGCCATGGTCTCATTAGAGATCCACACATGTACTTAGAAGATACCATTTGATTAGAGAAATCATTGGTAGGAATGATGCAAAGATAGAAAGAGTGCCCACTGATCAGAATATTGCTGATCCATTAACTAAGCCACCTCCCTAAAAGAAATATGATTCTCATGTAGTTGCCTATGAAATTAAATACAAAGGCGATTGGCTTTAGGGCAAATAGGAGCTTGTTAGAGAAGTGCACTAATGGCAATTACCTTTAGCACTTATTGTACAAATTTATTTGATGAATAAAAGGATTTTTCATTAATTTGATGTTCATTTGATATATGAATTAATAGTGATCTTAAATCAATTCATGAAGTCCTTGATACATAACATAACATGAAGGAAATCATGATGAGTTCATGATATTGAGATTCTTATCATGTGTAATTTTGTTAGTATCTAAATTATCCCTAGTCAAAGGATTAATGAGATGGGACATTATTAATCTGGATAAACTAGCACATGTTACACTCCTTGATAACCAATAAAGTATTCACCACTTCTGATATAAGGAGCGTATACATATGGCCTTTTGTCAGGGTCATTACTTGGGAATCTCTAGCCGAAGTAGAAATGTCATGAAGATTGTCTTCAATGACATGTCTAATAGAGTAATGAACTTTAGGAACAAGATTTAACATTACTTGGACTAGACATGATGTAGTCAGTCTAGTAAGAGTTGACACATGTCCATACTCTGAGGCATAATTGGGGGTATGTCTAACAGAGTAATGAGCTTTAGGAATAAGAATTAACATTACTTGGACTAGACATGATGTAGTCAGTCTAGTGGGAGTTGACACAATATTTAGCAACACATCATAGCCCCCTTAGTTGATCAAAAAGTCAATGGTTTGACTACAAACCTTTCCAAAGACAATCTTCGTGCAATTATTCATTTCACTATTCTATACCCCCAATTATGCTTCACAGTATGGACATGTGTCAACTCCCACTAGACTAACTACATCATGTCTAGTCAAAGTAATGTTAGTTCTTATCCCTGAGGCTCATTACTCTATTAGATATGCCATGGAAGAATATCTTTATGACATTTCCACTCCAGCTAGAGATTCCTGAGTAATGACTATGACAAGAAGCCATGGGTATACACTCCTTCTATCAGGAATGGTGAATCATTTGTTGGTTACCCAATTACCTTCGAATAACACAAGCTATATCCAATCACCACCCTATGAACAACCTCCCTGAGGCAATAAGGAATAGTGTCTAAATATAGAATCAATATCCGAGATATCCTTGAGTACCTCAAGTCTAAAGATACTTGCACCATTGCTATGATGAGACTATCATTGACATTTGAATCCATTATTCATATGATTGTCTCATAACTGGTCATCCAATGTACTTAGATACACTTAGCAAGCATCCACATGTTAAGTCTAAACATCTAATCAAGGAGTGTAACATGTTCTAGTCTGTCTAGATTAATAATATCCCATCTCATTAATCTTATGACTAGGGATAATTTTGATACTAACATAATTACACATGATAAAAATCTCAATATCATGATCTCATCATGATTTCCTTCATGCTATGTTATGTATGAAGGACTTGATTAATTGATTTTAAGATCACTTTCAATATATATATATATATATATATATATATATATATTTATGAGATCTACTGCTTGATCCAATCAAGGAGTGTAACATATGCTAGTTTGTCTGGATTAATAATGTCTCATCTCATTAATCCTTTGACTATGGATAATTTAGATACTAACAAAATTACACATGATAAAAATCTCAATATCATGAACTCATCATGATTTCCTTCATGTTATGTTATGTATCAAGGACTTCATGAATTGATTTAAGATCACTATTAATTCATATATCAAATGAACATCAAATTAATGAAAAATCCTTTTATGCATCAAATAAATTTGTACAATAAATGCTAAAGGTGATTTCCTTTAGTGCATTTCTCTAACAAACTCCTATTTGCCCTAAAGCCAATCACCTTTGTATTTAATTTCATAGGCGAGTACATGAGAATCATATTTCTTTTGGGGAGGTGGCTTAGTTAATGGATCAGCAATATTCTGATTAGTGGACACTCTTTCTGTAACACCCCCTCACCCTAGCAGCTTATGCCCGAATGAGGGTGTGCTACACTGACTTTATCGGTTAAAATTTTATTTTATTAAATTGTGTTTAACTGAAAATTTCTCATATATATATATATATATTATTTACTATTTGTTTACTTTGTAATATAAAAGAAATTATAACATAAAAGATAAACTAAATTTTATATAATAACATGTTCTTTACAAAACGTGTTGTTTATTCTACAAATACTACAAAATAAAACTCAAACCATAATTACATAATTTGTGTGACCCACAATATTTGATACGAGCTGCCCTACTGGACTTGGATCACCGTGTCTTTATCCAAAAACCTCAGATACTTCTTTAAATCTGAGTAGAAGGAAACTCCCACGCTAAGCTCAAGGCTTAGTGGTGCATATAAATAAGGCAAAAAACTATTTTATGCAATCATGCATTATCATATCCCAACTCATGCTTAATCATATTCTCATGCAAATATACATATCATGGTATTCTAACATGTATAGACATCAAATTACATTATTTTATTTCATATTTATTTATTTTATTACCACCTTATTGTATAATACTAAATCTTCTTTTTATACATGCCACAATTCATAATTCCATTTTTATTATCAATAATTCTTTTATGTTCCATGACTTTTTATTTATGTCTTTATTTATGCCCAGGACACCTATGAACCATTGACTCGGATAACGGAATTGCCATCCAGGCACTTAGGAGTGCCACCCAGGTAATATGATGTGCGCATATAAGTGTCATTACAGGCGTAGATAACCGTGCCATTACTAGTGTAGATAACTGTGCCATTACCGGCATCGATAAAAGTGCCATTACTGGCATAGATAATAATGCCATTACCGGCGTAGATAATCATACCATTAATGGATTTAATAATTTTCATCATACTCCCCCCTATTTGGCATGACAAACTATCCTAAGTTGGTTCTAGTTAGGTGTTCTAGGGCTTATACAATTTCATTAAAATTCATAATAATTAATTTCATACTTTTCATGCATGTAATATCTCAAAATAATCACATAATCACTCAATTAAAATAATATTTACATAATATAATAAGATTCACATCATTTTACTCATTTCATTCCTCATCTCATATGTTGCTCTGTCATTGGCAGATTCTGTTATCTGTCTTGGACCTTAATATTCGTCCTATTTCATTCTAAATTTAGTTACTTGATCTTCAAAAACATTTTAGATATGGATCTTATATTTACTATAAAACTAGAATCACGTAATTATGAGTTCTGTATCAAAAGATATGATAATATTAACACTAACTGGTCACCAATAATTCTGCCCAGATTTTTCGAGACAGATTATAAGTATGACATTTATGAATTTTTCTAGACATTTACAGACATATTCAGATATTATAGTCTAAATAAAAATTGTAGCCCTATGTCTTAGCTTTCATACAAAATAAAGAAAACACAAATCCAAGCTCCAGAACTCAAGTTATAACAGTTTATGTACTTACTGCTCATTACTAACAATTCTGCCTATAATTTCTGGACAGATTTTATATCCGAGCTTTATGAATTTTTCTGGATAAATAAAGACATATTCAAGTTTTATGGTATAAATGAAAGTTATAGCCCTATGGATGATCTTTCCAAAACAGCAAAGAACATACAAAACGGAGTTTGAAAAATTAAGTTATAATGGTTTAAGTGCTCACTGCTCATCCATTTCCAGTAAAGAACATACCAACTAATCACATTCAATTTTTACCAAATTAAATCCTAAGTCTGGAAAACATGCATCCCCAAGATTTTTCATCACAAATAATATTAATTCAGAATCATCAAAATTCCAAATAATTAAATCATGCAAATAAAAAAAATTAAAATAGGCTATTGTCTTAGGTTATGCACAAACTTCTTTTTTTCTCTTTTCTTTCTCTTTACTTTTCTTTCTCCTTTCCTTTGCTCCTTTGAGCTAGATCCTTGTCACTTTGAGTTCCTAAAGTTCATAAACAGATTATTAAAACTTTATAAACCTAATCTCTCTCTTTCTTCTTACTCTTTTAAGCTTTCTTAAGCTTGAAAATGGAATTTTCCATGCCTTTCTCTCTCTTTTTCTCACTTTCTCTTCTTAGAACAAGGTTTGGTTATGGCTGTCTAAGGGAAAAATGTGGTCTGGTTTGAGAGGCAGAATTTTCCCCAATGAAAATGGATAAGGAAAAAGAAGAAACAATCAAGAACAAAATGACAAAAGTCATTAAGATGGGGGACACATAAGCCACATTGTAGAAACCTTCATTAATGTTATATGGATGTATCTTCATTAGCTTATTAAACTTTGCCACTTTGTGTATTGGGCTTCAAGAAACGTGGGAGGCAATTGAAAGATAGAAAATTCTAGATATGAAGAGATGAAGGAACAATTAAGAGAATAAAGACAAGCTACATAATTATAGGACACCTAAGCCAAATTCTAGAAGTCTTTATTAATGCATTCATCTCCCGTGGTGTATGTTAATTGTCCACTGAATGTATGCCACTTGGTGTGGCCAGCCCCTTCCCATGTGTTTAATTTCCCAATCATGTATTTAATTTATGATTATCCCATTTAAATCCTCCAATTTTCAATAAATTGCAAATTGATCCCTAAACTTTTCAAAATTTGCAATTTAGTCCTTTACCGAAATTTTACATCTTTAAATATTTTGAACACTTTATTAGATATTTTCCATACTTAATTGCCATTATTTTCATTATTTTTCGATAAAAGTCCAAATTTAGAATTCAGTCAAACCAACGAGTCGATTTAACAACTCGCGGGACTTTAGTCTAAATTATCTGATATGACACTTTCTATCTTTACATCATTCCTACCAATGATTTCTCTAATCAAATGGTATCTTCTGAGTACATGTGTGGATCTCTAATGAGACGATGGCTCCGTTGCCTGTGCAATGGCTCCATTATTATCATAATACAATTATATTGGATCAACAATGCTAGGAACCACTCGAAGTTCTGTGATGAATTTTTTTATCCAATCTGCTTCCTTTGCTGCTTTAGAAGCTGTAATGTACTCTGCTTTAGTTATGGAATCAGTAGTCATTTCCTATTTGGAACTTTTCCAACTAACTAGTCTACCATTTAGTGTGAATATATAAGCTGGCTGAGATTTTGAGTCATCCTTGTCAAATTGGAAGTTGGCATCGGTATACCCACTCACAATAAGATCTCCATCTCCATATGCCAAGAATACATCCTTAGTCCTTCTTAAGTACTTAAGGATATTCTTGATAACCACCCAATGATCCTCACCAAGGTCCGATTGGTATCTGCTCATGACACTCAGAGCATATGATACATCGGGTCTTGTACATATCATAGCATACATGATTGATCCTATAGCTAAAGCATATTGAATCAAACTCATGTGTGTCCTATCATCTTGTGTCTTTGGACACAAAGACTTTGAGAGTGTAATCCCATGGGTCATGGGAATATATCCCTTTTTGGACTACTTCATGCTAAACCTCTTTAGCATCTTATCTATGTATGTAGAATGTGAAAGACCAAGCAATATTTTAGATTTATCTCCATAGATCCTTATCCCCTAAATATAGACTGCTTCTCCAAGGTTTTTCATAGAGAAATTCTTGGATAACCAAATTTTGACTGATTGTAAGGCTCATACATCATTTCCCATTAACAATATGTCATCTACATACAACACAAGAAATATGATTGCACTCCCACTAACCTTCTTGTAAACACAAGGTTCATCCGGATTTTGTAAGAAATCAAATTGTTTGATTGTCTCATCAAATCGAATATTCCAATTCCTGGATGCTTGCTTTAATCCATAAATGGATCTTTGAAGCTTACATACCTTTTTTCCATCTTTGGATATGAAGCCTTTTGGTTGTGTTATGTACACATCCTCAATCATATTTCCCTTAAGGAAAGTTGTCTTCATATCCATTTGTCGTATTTCATAATCATAATGAGTAGCAATGACTAGGGGTATTCTTATGGATTTATGCATAGCTACTGGGCTAAAAGTTTCATCATAGTCAATTCCTTGTCTTTAACGATAACTTTTAGCATCAAGTCTAGTTTTATAGGTAATCACTTTGCCATCCATGTCAGTTTTCTTTTTGAAAACCCATTTGCACCCTATAGGCTCTATCCCTTCGGGTGGGTCAGCCAAAGTCCATACTTGGTTTTCATACATGGAATCCATTTATGACTTCATATCTTGAAGCCATTTGTCAAATTCTGAACCATTTAAAACTTCTTCATCAGTTGTAGGCTCATTGCTTTCTATGAGAAATACGTCATTCTGTTCACTAATAAGAAATCCATATCTTTCTAGAATAGTGCGCATCCTACTTGACATACAAAAATTTTGTGCTTTAGAAGGTTGAGCTGTTATGTGATCTGTATGAGTAACAAGCTTGGGCTCAGGTAGTTGATCAACATCTATTTGAGCATTTTGAACTTCCCTCAAGTTCAATTTTGCTCCCACTATGTCCTTTTAGAAGGAATTCTCTTTCTAAAAAGATAGTATGTCTTGAACAAAAACCTTTTTCTTACAAGGGGTGGTAAAATTGATATCCATATGATGCTTTTGGATATCCCACAAACAGATATCGATCAGACTTAGCTTTTAGCTTATCTAACATTGTCCGCTTCACTTAAGCAGGACAACCCCAAATTCTCATGTAAGAAAATGTGGCTTTTTGTTATACCATATCTCATATGGAGTAAAATCAATTGACTTCAAAAGAACTCCATTTATTATATGAATGGCAGTCTCTAGTGCATAACCCCAAAAGGATTTAGGGAGTTTCGCAGTACTCACATAGACCTTACCATGTCTAATAAGTTTTGGTTTCTCCTTTCAGCCACACCATTGTATTGTGGCGTGTAAGGTGGAGTCCATTGAGATAAAATCCCATTATCCCTAAGATAATCCAGAAACTTTTGGCTCAAGTATTCATCTGCTCGATCTGATCGAGGTGTTTTAATACTTTTGCCAAGTTGTTTCTCTATTTCAGTTCTAAATTCTTTCAACTTTTCAAATGCTTCAGATTTTTATCTCATAAGATACACATACCCATGTCCTGAGTAGTCATCGATAAAAGTAATGAAGTAGATGAAACCATCTCTAGCGTGTGTAGACACTGGACTACATACATCTAAATGTATTAAGTCCAAAAGTCCATTAGCACGTTCACCCTTTCCCTTAAATGGTAATTTAGTCATCTTTCCTAAAAAGCAAGATTCACATGTGTCATATGATTTATAATCAAATGACCCAAACTACCACTCTTGTGTAGCTTAGCTATGCGTTTCTCACTTATATGACCGAGGCGACAATGCCATAAGTAAGATGATTTCAACATATCTTGTTTTTGCCTTTTATTATCATTGATGTTTAAAATTTGATTTCACATATCTAGTATGTATATTCCATTGCATAATGTACCACTAGCATAAAGAATTCCATTCAACATAATAGAACAACAATTGTTACTAAAAGCTAAAAGGAAACCATTTTTTTTAGACTTGAAAAAGAAATAATGTTTGTAGTCAAAGCAGGTACATAATAACAGTTATTCAAATTTAATATAAGCCCACTAGGGAGGGTCAATACATATGTTCCTAAAGCTAGTGCAGCAATCCTTGCTCCGTTTTCAATGTGTAGGTTTGACTCTCCCTTATTAAGCTGCCTACTGTTCCTTAGGCCCTACATATCAGTGCATATGTGTGAGCCACAACCGGTATCTAATACTTATATATTATTATCGGAAACAGTATTAATTTCAGTGACAAAAATACTTGAAGTAGATGGGGCATCATATGCCTTCTTCTTCAAAGACTCCAAGTAAGCCTTGTAGTTTGTCTTCCAATGGCCATCCTTGCCACAATTGAAGCATGTCCCATTTGGAGCAATCTCTTTGGCCTTCTTCTTGGTCTTGCCTCCCTTAGGATTCATGGACTTCTTCTTCTTCTTAAGGTTCTTCCATTTAGAACTTGAAGAGTCCACCAGCATCAAAACCTTACTGTCCTTCTTAACAGATGGCTCAGCTATTTTGAGCAAGTTAATCAACTCAGCATTAGTGGTAGAGATTTGGTTCATCCTATAGTTAAGCACAAAATGTTAATAACTATTGGACAAAACGGTTAGAATTAAGTCAATACTTAATTCATGGTCCATCATAAATCCCAAGGTGGCCAACCTCTTAATATATCCATTCATCTTCAATGCCTATTGCACTCGAGATATCCCCTCAACTATCTTAGTGCAAAAGAACAAACTCAAAGTTTTGAACCTTTCGGAATGCACTTGCTCATCAAAAAGCTCTCTTAGATGGTATACTATGAAATTAGCATCCATAGCCTCATGCTGCTTTTGCAACTCAGTTGATATAGTAGCACGCATAATGTAGCTTCCCATCTCATTATCATCAAGATGCTTTTGATATGCCCTCTGAACATCTTTAAAAGCAATAGCAACAGGGGGATTAGAGAGTGCCTCATCTAGGACATAGCCAATCTTTTTGGATTTGAGAACTATTATCAAATTCCTTAGCCAATTCAAAAAAATTAGGCACAATCAACTTATTTGATTCCATTAGTGATCATAAATTCACACTTGTCATGATGATGATTCTAGCAACCTAGATGTAAAATAAAACATGTTAGAATTTACATTAAATGCATGTTTATTAGGTCTTTAATAAATTGCATTATGGCTCCCACTATTTTATTGCGAATCCATAACCCTAACTATGAACCCGAGAGAACTTATATGGAAGTTCTCCTAGTGGGTCGATATCTAACAAGCTAAGAATAACCTTGAGGCAACTCAACAGGCTATCCTTAGTTTAGTTGGTAGGTATCTAATCCATGGCAATTGAATTATTCGTGCAACTATCAAATCTTGTGTTATCAACTTATTGATGTGTACACATATTGGGCTATCAACTCTTGATTTGTGTATATCTCATGTATACAAACCCAACTTCGCCTCCAATTCACATTAACCTTGACACAAATCCAATAAGTTAATAATATTGATTAAGCCTAACCTATTAATTGTGAAATCTAATTTCAATAGTTTAAACATATTATTGTAGAGTGAGCTTGAGGCAACTCAACAACCCATAGAAGAACTCTTGTTCTCCCCATATTAATAGAAGGCATAAGACTTAATTATTCATTTAGCGAGAGATTTCTTTGTTTTATGTGTTTATATATCATACATTCATCACATGGATTTATTAAGATAGTTATATTAACTATATGGCATGATTATGAACATACTAAAGTCAATCTCTTAAGCCAAAGAGAAATTGACTAGATCTTACCTAGGTATATGCATGAATTTACAACCCAAAATAGAAATCAAATTTCTATTTCTAAGTCTTCTTGTTTATGGTACCACCTCCTTTGCTTCTTGCTCCTTTGTATCTTCATTCTATCCTAATCCTATGTAATGAAATTACAAATTTCAAAGTATAGAAAATCTCAATTTACATTTGAGGGGAGTAAGATGAGAAAACAAAATACACAAGAAAGAAAGAGAGATAGGGACACACATACCTTATTTACCATAAAATAAAACAATTTAATGTATACTCAATCACATTGGGTCTAAGTCTATAATCACCCATCATGCATTTTCATACACCCCTAACATGCATTCTCTAATGCATCAAATAAAAATGACAATTTTGGATTTTAATTTATAAATTGTTCAATGCTTGAACCGAAATTGCCTACTTGTATTTTTTTGGTTAATTTAATTTTGTATGTCATTTTAAAGTCGAATTTAATATTTAATTAAATTAAATTAAATTACATATTTCCTGAATTATTCTCCTTAAAATCAGAATATTATGTTGTTAAAATTAAACAATTTAATTTATATATACATACTAATTTCTAGTCATACTAGAACAATAATTGCCCAACTTAAATTAATTGAAAATTAATTTCCAAAAATTATAAAAATTTCTAGCACTTTAAATCATCATTCTAATCATCTTTAGGTCAGCTCAAGTTCATCAAAATAGTTTTATCACAAACCAAAATTAGTAAAACAAACGAACCAATATACTTAGACTCTCAAAATGACTCATTCGACATCCAAAATTTTTTAAAATTTTAAATGTGTGCAAAATAATTTTTCCATGCATCTAAAATCAAAATAATATATTTTGAATCACATAAAAAACATTTCAATGTGGTGAAAACAAAATAAAACACATACAAATAAATCAAACAAAATAGCCCCACCATATATGCTGAAACAGTCCAGTTTTTGTGTTTGTTTGAAAAATTAATTAAAATAAATTTTAATTAATTATTGGACAATTCTGATGGTATAAACATATTCTTAATATGCTTAAATAAGTTTTTTTATAATCAAATTACAAGAAAAATATAACCAGCCCCATCAATTAAGCCAAACAATAACACATTTTCATAAACAAGGCAATTTTAGGTATTTTGAAATAAATCTGAAATTAGTAATTTGAATCATATTCAAATTATTTTTCAATCAAACTAATTATCCTTAATCATCTCAGGATATGATTAGGGAAAGCAAAATATGTAAAACATATTTTACAAATTAATTTCAAATTTTCAAAACTTATTGATCCAAAATTATCAAAACCATGCAATCCCATTGCACTTTCAATTAAAATTAATTTTAATGGACACAGGGGGCTTTGATACCACTGTTGGGTTTTAAAGAACGAATCACATTCATAAATATAGCAAAAAAATAAAATTTTCAAAATTCAAAACAAAAGATCATACTTGTGCCATTAAAACTAATTTATATAAACATAGAGGTTAGAAATTATACCTTGTAATTTCTTATTTGTTATTCAAATCTTCACCTTATTAGGTTGTAGGAAAGCACAAAAATCCACATTAGGATGTCTCTAATGATAATTCATGTAAAGAATGAAGAAGAAACTATCAAAAGAAATGGTTTGAATAAAATCAAAGTGTTAGCTTTGAAAGTGTTCTTATGAGAATAATAGTCTTAAAAATATTTTTTTTTCACAAAAAAAAATTCATTCCATTTTCTGCCATTTGATATATTTTCTATTTGAATCAAATTCAAAATAATGATCAAAAGTTCAAAATAGAGAAAATAAAATTTGAATGAATAGTAAATTTGTTCAATGGCCACAATTGGCCTAATTAAGGCCAAATTTACTCATTGGCCAACAAGAGGCAGCACCGTGCTCCCTCGGCCTGCAGCCCAGCTGGTCTGCTAGGTAGGCTAGCAGCTTGCCTAGCTTGTGCGGGCCCGTATAGGCCCATGCCCCTTTCGAAAGATTTTTCCCATGCAATGTCATCGCGATCCATCCCAAAATAATTCTCTCATATTTTCGATCACATCCAAGAACATTTTACTCATTCTCTATATTTTCAATACGTGTGACTCAATAGGTTCCCGATTATGTTAGCCACTGAAATTAACTATTAATTTAAGCAAGTCATGAGTGGTATCTAGCAACACATTATGACCTCCAATTGAACGAAAAGTCAATAGTTTGACTACAAACCTTTTCATAGAAAATTTTTGTATACTTATTCTTTTCACCATTCTATACCCCACTTGGTCTAGAGTATGAACATGTATCAACTCCCACTAGACTTACAATGTCATGTCTAGTCCAAGTAATGTTAGTTCTTGTCCCTGAGGCTCATTACTCTATTAGATATGTCATTGAAGACTATCTTTATGACATTTCCACTCCAGCTAGACATTGTCGAGTAATGACCACGATAAGAGGCCATAGGTAGACACTCCTTCTATCAAGAGTGGTGAATCTTTTGTTGGTTACCCAATTACATTCGAATACCTCAAGTTGTATCCAATCACCACCCTATAAGCAACCTCCCTGAGGAAACAAGGAATATAGCGCTCCCTTACCCTACTAAATGTTAATAGGATATGGAAGTGCTAATAAGCTTTTTTTTTTACAATCAATGTACAAATCATTGTAATAATTTTTTTTTTCGAGTTTATTATTAGCGAAATATTTATTACTATTTTTTTTCATTTAAATATATAACTAGTGATGGAAATAGTTTGATTTAATTGAACTCATGTAATTAAACCATAATATTTAGAAACAATACTAGATTTATAAAATTACAAAATTCATTCCTTATAAATCCTACATGCCACAAACTCACATAAAAAAAACAATTTCTTAGAATTTAATTTTTACAACATAATTTTCAAAACATACAAAAAGAACTAGACTGCTGCAATCTGATCTTGGGGGTTTCCTCTTCTTCGGTCGCCCTATCGGAACAGCTACTTCTATTTATCTGCGCGTGAAACACACGCGCTAAGCTTCTAGCTTAGTGGTACGTTTGGCAACTATCCAATAATTTTTGAAACTATAATTAATTTATTAAGCATGCCAAATATTCAATTAATAATAAAATCATTATCCATGCAAAAATATTTAATTCATCAATTATGACATTTCATTCATTAAGCATGCTTGAAATTTCTTAACAATTCAAGATATTAAATTCACAATATCAATTTCATAATTCACATTTTTTTTTTGTTATTCATTTAATAGCCCATGACATCTTAGACCGGAACTAAACACTGGATACAGGGTTTCTGCTCTCCGGCAGTATATTCGGCGCCTACATAATTATTTTATAACTCGGCATTTACCGCCTACATTTCCAATAACAACTCAACACATTTTTGGTGCCTACGTAATTTTTGAACTCAACACTATTTATTAGTGCCTACGTAATTTCAACTCAGCACTATTTTTTAGTGCCTACGTAATTAAATCTCAGCACTATTATTTTTAGTGCCTACATTTCTACCCCTTTATTGGCATGCCAACTTATCCTAATTTCTAGTTCTCGACTAGATGTTATAGGGCTTAAATTACATTTGTTACCTTTATTCATATTTACATAAATTATGTAGAGAACATTAATGTAAACTCCATATAAATGCAATAATTCACATTCAATATTTTACAACCTCATACTAGCTCATTCAATCATTATAATTATAAGAAAAATTCAATTAATACATTTTATGTCACATAAATTCACAATCAACATATTTCTTCCAGCTGTCCTATTCTGGACAGTATTTCTTCCGTATGATGCTCTGTATTTTTCGTCTATTGTTAGACAGATTCTAAACATATGACCAACTAACAAAATATAGGTACATGTCTTATCTTTAATTTCCAACTAGAATCACAGTAAAAAGTATTTTGTAGCAAAAGTTATAAAGTTTCTCCTAAACTACGTTCACTGTAATCTGCCCAGTATTTTATTGGACAGAATTATGCCTTATTTTACTCTGTCATTTTAATCCATGTTTATATGGAATTGGAACAAGTGATCAACTAGACTTTAATATACAACTGGAATCATATTAAAATGAAATTTGTAGCAAAAGTTACCAATTTTCTCCAAAACTACGTTCACTACAATCTGCCCAGTATGTTACTGGACAAAATTATGCCTTATTTGGGTCTGTATTTTGCATCTCTTTTTCGATGGAAATTGGACAAGTGATAAACTAACCAAATATAGGTACATGTCTTATATTTCATTTCCAACTAGAATTACATTAAAAAGAATTGTGTAGTAAAAGTTATGATTTTTCCCCTAAGCTACGTTCATTTCAAATATGCCCAGTTTTGTTTTTTTGAACAGATTTCTAGGTCAACTTTGAGTCACGTTTTCACCTAATTGCAGGAATATTCATGTCTAATGATCTGAATAACAGCTTAAGACCTATGTCTTAAATTTCCAACCCAACAAGAATCACTCAGAAATGATTTCCAGAACTCAAGTTATGATCAAAACACTATACACTGGTTATAAGACGAATTTTTCAGCACATCAATTAAATCATACAATTTCCATTTTTGCATCAACCTCATATTCTAGTTTTTATTTTCATATTCATTGCATCATTTAATCACCACTTAATTTCTCAATCAATTATTCATAATTTCATACACATCACAAAATTAAAATCAATATTTTTATACATTGAATTTTTGCCAAATATACATACCTCAAAATTTTACTTCTCTTTGATGATTTTGCCTTAATCCCCTTTTTTTTTCATCTAATCTTAGCTTGAATTGAAGAAAGAAAAAGAAGACTAATTGGGGGAGGAGAGTCACGGCCAAAGAAGAAGAAAAGGAAGAGAAAATGGGTTTGGTCAAGATGAAAAAGAATAATGATAAAAAAAATGGAAATTTGACTTTTTATAGTTGGATTAGGTGCGTGGTTAGGATTAATGGTTAATCTTGCTTTCCATTGGTCCATTAATTTTAATCACTCTTAATTTATCTTAATTAAAAGAATATTCCTTTCCTTAGATAAAGAATATTCTATTTTTATGGCTTCTTATAATTTCTATGCTAAAAACACTGCAATTTCAAATTTCGTTCAGCGAAAAATTATTTTTTTCTCAATTTTAATTCCGAACTTCAAAATTCTCAATTAATAATATCCAAAATATTTTCTCCCATATTATTATTATTTTAATTTATTTCTTTCATGTCCGAATTTAGAACCGACCGGTTCGGCGTGCCAGATTTCGCTCAACCGCGACCATGGCCTAAATTATCGGGCATTACAAGGAATACTATCAAAATACAGAATCAGTATCAAAGATATCCTTGAGTATTTCAAGTCAAAGGATAGTTGCACCATTGCTATGATGAGACTATCATTGACATTTGAATAGATTATCCATATGATTGTCTCATAGCTGGTCATCCAATGTACTTAGCTACACTTAGCAAACATCCATATATTAACTCTAAACATCTCATGTTTACAGATTATGAGATCTACTACTCGATCCAATTAAGGAGTGTAACATGTGCTAGTCTATCTGGATTAATAATGTCCCATCTCCTTAATACTATGACTAGGGATAATTTTGATACTAACATAATTACACATGATAAGAATCTCAATATCATGATCTCATCATGATTTCCTTCATGCCATGTTATGTATCAAGGACTTCATTAATTGATTTAAGATCACTATTAATTCATATTTCAAATGAACATCAAATTAATAAAAAATCCTTTTATTAATCAAATAAATTTGTACAATATGTGTTAAAGGTAATTGCCTTTAGAGCACTCCTCTAACATAAGATTTGTGGAAGTCTATTCTTTAGAAGCCTTAAACTCAAGAGCTGCTTACTTAGAATTTCTTTATAGATAAGTTCAAGAAACAATATGTACCGAAAGTGTATATTGATTTGAAAAAGAAAGAGTCCTTGAAGCTACAACAAAGGAACATGATAGTAGCAGTGTATGAAAAAGAGTTCACTAAACTAAACAGATATGCATCTGACATTATCGGGGATGAGGCAAATAAATGCCACCAGTTTGAGGATGGTTTGGGAAATGAGATTGGGGTTCATATTCTTTCACTGCAGTTGGAAGACTTTTCAAAGTTAGTTTTTGTTGCTTTTAGTATAAAGACGAGATCAAGTTGAAGAGACCAGATGACTCATTCAGGAGTGACTCAAGGGGATCATATTAAGGTGCTGCATAGACATTGAGCAAAAAGGCTCCCACCAATTCTAGATCCTTCCAGTTTAGAGCACAAGGTCAGGGTTGAAGTTAGTTAGGGTATACTAGGTAGGCACCCTCGTCAGGAGTCGTTTCTACCACTACCAGTAGTTAGACTTTGACATAGAGAGAAGGAGCACTAGAGTGTGCATCATATGGTCAGAAACATAGAGGGGAGTGCTAGGGACCTTCAAGGGCTTGCTACAGATGTGAGTCTTGAAACCACTATCGGAGAGATTGTTCTTTGCAGACAGTTGAGAATCTTAATTAGACTTAGAGTTTAACGCTGACTTAGACTTGGTGACAAGGACAGACCCTTAGGGGCATAGATAGATCTCAACAGGCGGTAACAAAGATAATGAACATGCTAGAATCTAGTAGATGTTGAGCTTTGAAGAATGAATCATATTCATAAATGCAGCAGAAAAATAAAATTTTCAAAACTCGAAACAAAAGATCATACTTGTGCCATTAAAACTAATTTATATAAATATAAAGATTAGAAATTATACCTTGTAATTTCTTATTTGTTCTTCAAATCTTCACTTTGTTGGGTTGTAGCAAACCACAACAATCCAGATTGTGATGTTTCTAATGATAATCCAAGCAAAAAATGAAGAAGAAACTATCAAGAGAAATGGTTTGAACAAATTCAAAGTGCTAGCTTTGAAAATGTCCTTGATTGAATTTTGTTGTGTCTTAAAATTATTTTTTCCCAAAAAAAATATTTTCAGGTCTATTTTCTGCCATTTGATGTCTTTTTTATTTTCTACCATTTGATGTCTTTTCAAATTCAAAGAAAAGATGAAAAGTCAAAAATGGAGAAAAGGGAAATGAATGAATATTAATTGGCCATAATTGGCCTAATTAAGGCCAAAATCTATCGTTGGCCAACGAGAGGGAGGCAGCAGCGTGCGTGGGCCCGTACAGGCCCGTGACTCTCCCGAACAATTTTTCCGTGCGATCTCATCGCGCTCCATCCTGAAATATTTCTCTCATATTTTGGATCCTATCCAAGACCATTTTACTCATTCTCTATAACTTCAATGCGTGTGACCCACTAAGTTCCTAGTTATGTTGGACACTTAAATTAACAATTAATTTAAACAAGTCATGAGTGGTATCTAGCAACACATCATGACCCCCAATTGACCGCAAAATCAATGGTTTGACTACGAACCATTCCATCGACAATTTCAGTACAACTATTCCTTTCACCATTTTATATCCCACTTGGTTCAGAGTATGGACATGTGTCAACTCCCACTAGACTGACAATATCATGTCTAGTCCAAGTAATGTTAGTTCTTATCCTTGAGGCTCCTTACTCTATTAGATATATCATTGAAGACTATTTTTATGACATTTCCACTACGACCAGAGATTCCCGAGTAATGACCACGACAAGAAGCCATGGGTATACACTCCTTCTATCAAGAGTGGTGAATCCTTTATTGGTTACCCAATTACCTTCGAATACCTCAAGATGTTTCCAATCACCACCCTATGAGCAACCTCCTTGAGGCAACAAGGAATAGTGTCAAAATACATAATCAATATTCAAGATATCTTTGAGTACCCCAAGTCTAAGGATACTTGCACCATTGCTATGATGACACTATCATTGACATTTGAATAGATTATCCATATGATTGTCTCATAGTTGGTCATCCAATGTAATTAGCTACACTTAGCTGCTGGGTTTTGAAGAATGAATCATATTCATACACGCATCGAAAAATAAAATTTTTCAAAACCCAAAACAAAAGATCATACTTGTACCATTAAAACTAATTTATATAAATGTAAATGTTAAAAATTATACCTTGTAATTTTTATTTGTTCTTCAAGTCTTCCCTTTGTTGGGTTGTAGCAAACCACAACAATCCACACTAGGATGTCTCTAATGATAATCCACGTGAAGAATGAAGAAGAAACTATCAAGAGAAAATGGTTTGAACAAATTCAAAGTGCTAGCTTTGAAAGTGTTTTTGAGAAAATATTTGTTGTCTTAAAATTTTTTTTTTGATAAAACATATTTTTATTTCTATGTTCTGCCATTTGATATCTTTTCAATTTGAATCAAATTCAAAAATAAGATGAAAAGTCAAAAATGGCAACTAAGGAAAAGTAATTGGCCATAATTGGCCTAATTATGGCCAAGTACAGCCGTTGGCCAATGGATGGAAGCTGCAGGCATGCTGGGCCTGCTGCGGGCTGCTGTTGGGCAGCCCAACTGGCCTGCAAGGTAGGCCAGTAGCCTGCCTAGCCTGCGCTGGCCCGTGACACTCCCGAATGATTTTTTCGTGCGATCTCATCTCAATCCATCCTAAAATAATTCTCTCATATTTTGGATCCTATCCAAGACCATTTTACTCATTCTCCATATCTTCAATGCGTGTGACCCCTTAGGTTCCCGGTTATGTTGGCCACTTAAATTAACAATTAATTTAACCAGGTCATGAGCGGTATCTAGCAACACATCATGACCCCTAATTGACCGAAAAAATAAGTGGTTTGACTATGAACCTTTCCATAGACCATTTCTGTGCAATTATTCCTTTCACCAATCTATACCCCACTTGGTTAAGAGTATAGACATGTGTCAACTCCCACTAGACTGACTATGTCACATATAGTCCAAGTAATGTTAGTTCTTGTCCTTGAGGCTCATTTCTCTATTAGATATGTCATTGAAGACTATCTTTATGACATTTTCACTCCGGCCAGAGATTCTTGAGTAATGACCCCGACAAAAGGCCATGGGTATACACTCCCTCTATCAATAGTGGTGAATCCTTTGTTGGTTACCCAATTACCTTCGAATACCTCGATATCCAACTAGCTAAAAATAAACTTGAGGCAACTCAACAACCTATCCTTAGTTTGGTTGGTAGGTATCTAATCCATACCAATTGAATTATTCATGCAACTATCGAATCTTATGCTATCAACTTATTGATGTGTGCACATACATTGGGCTATCGACTCTTGATATGTGTACATCTCATGTATACAAACCCAACTTCACCTCCAATACACATTAACCTTGGCCCAAATCCAACAAGGTAATAATATCGGATAAGTCTAACCCATTAATCATGAAATCTAATTTCAATGGATTGAACATATTCTTATAGAGTGAGCTTTAGACAACTCAATGACCCTAACTCTAGAAGAACTCTGGTTCTCCCCATATTAATGGAAGGCGTAAGACTTAATTGTTTATTTAGTGAAGGATTTCTTTGTTAAATCTCATCAAGTTATTATTTCATGCTTTTATATATCATGCATTCATCACAATGATATATAAAGATTGTTACATTAACTATATGGCATGATTATGGACATACTAAAGTCAATCTCTTGAGCCAAAGAGAGATTGACTAGGTCTTACCTAGGTATATGCATGAATTTACAATCCAAAATAGAAATCAAATTCCTATTTCTAAGTCTTCTTGTTTATGGTACCATCTCATTTGCTTCTTGCTCCTTTGTATTTTCATTCAATCCTAATCCTATGTAATCTAATTACATATTTTAAATTATAGAAAATCTCAATTTACATTTGAGGGGAGTAAGATGAGAAGAAAAATACATAAGAAAGAAAAAGAGGTAGGGACACGCAGGCCCTATTTAACACAAAACAAAATAATTTCATGCATGCTCAATCACATTGGGCCTAAGTCCATAATCATCCATCATGCCTTTTCATACACCCCTATCATGCATTCTCTAATGCACAAAATAAAAATGACAATTTTGGATTTCAATTTGTAAATTGATTCAACACTTGAATCGAAATTGCCTATATGTGTTCTTTGGGTTAATTTAATTTTGTATGTCATTTTAAAGTGGAATTTAATATTTAATCAAATTAAATTAAATTCCATATTTCCAGAAAATGATTTCAAATTAATTTTCTTTAAAATCAGAATATTATGATGTTAAAATTAAACAATTTAATTTTAATATACATACTAATTTCTAGTCATACTAGAATTACAATTGCACAACTTAAATTAATTCAAAATTAATTTCCAAAAATTCTGAAAATTTCCAAAATATCAAATCACCTTTCTAATTATCTTTTTTTCAGCTCAAGTTCCTCAAAATAGTTTTGGCACAAGCCAAAATTACTATGACAAATGAAACAACACACTTAGATGCTCAAAATAACTAATTTGATATATAAAATTTTTAAAATTTCGAATGCTTGCAAACTATTTTTGGCATGCATATAACATCAAAATAACATATTTTTAATCACATAAAAATTATTTCAATGTGCTGAAAATAAAATAAATACGTACAAAAAAATCAAACAAAACAGCCCCACCAAGTAAGCTAAAACAGTCCCATTTTTGTGTTTGTTTGAAAAATTAATTAAAATAATTTTTAATTAATTATTGGACACTTCCAGAGGCATAAACATATTCTCAAAATATCTAAATAATTGTTTCATAATTAAATTACAAGAACAATGCAACCAGCCCCATCAATTAAACCAAACATCAACACATGTTCATAAATAAGGCAATTTTAGGCATTTTTGAAATAAATCCGAAATTAATTATTTGAATCACAGTCAAATAATTTTTCAATCCAAATAATCATTCTTAATCATTCCATGATCAGATTAAAGAAAGAAAAATGGATAAATTATATTTTATAAATTAATTTCAATTTTGCAAAACCTATTAATCCAAAATCATCAAAAATATGCAATCTCATTGCACTTTGAATTAAAATTAATTTTAATGGATACAAGTTGGCTCTGATACCAATGTTGGGTTTGAAGAATGAATCATATTCATAAATGCAGCGAAAAATAAAATTTTTCAAAATCTAAAATAAAAGATCATATTTGTACCATTAAAACTAATTTATATAAATATAAATGTTAAAAATTATACCTTGTAATTTTTATTTGTTTTTCAAATCTTCACTTTGTTGGGTTGTAGCAAACCACAAAAATCAATACTAGGATGTCTCTAATGATAATCCATGCGAAGAATGAAGAAGAAACTATCAAGAGAAAATGGTTTGAACAAATTCAAAGTGCTAGCTTTGAAAGTGTTCTTGAGAGAATTTTTGTTGTCTTAAAAATATCTTTTTTCACAAAACATATTTTCATGTCTATTTTCAGTCATTTGATGTCTTTTCAATTTGAATCAAATTCAAAAATAAAATGAAAAGTCAAAAATGGAGAAAATGGCAACTAATGAATAGTAATTGGCTATAATTGGCCTAATAATGGCCAATTACAGCTGTTGGCCAACGGGTGGAAGCTACAGGTTCGCTGGGCAGCCCAGCTGGCCAGCAGCCTGCCTAGCCCGTGAGGGCCTATACGGGCCCGTGACACTTCCGAACGATTTTTTCATGCGATCTCATCGCGATCCATCCTAAAATAATTCTTTCATATTTTGGATCCTATCCAAGACCATTTTACTCATTCTCCATATCTTCAATGCGTGTGACCCATTAGGTTTTCGGTTATGTTGGCCACTTAAATTAACAATTAATTTAAGCAGGTCATGAGCAGTATCTAGCAACACATCATGACCCCCAATTGACCAAAAATATAAGTGGTTTGACTACGAACCTTTCCATAGACAATTTCTGTGCAATTATTCCTTTCACCAATCTATACCCCACTTAGTTCAGAGTATGGACATGTGTCAACTCCCACTTGACTGACTACGTCACATCTAGTCCAAGTAATGTTAGTTCTTATCCTTGAGGCTCATTACTCTATTAGATATATCATTGAAGACTATTTTTATGACATTTCCACTCTGGCCAGAGATTCCAGACCTTAGAGATATTTCGACTATGGAAAAATTCACATGTGTTTCTACATGATTTACCAGGGCTACCTCTAGATAGAGAAATAGAGTTCTTGATCAAGTTTACTCCGGGTATAACTCATATATCAGTAGTACTGTATCGTATTGCTTCATCAGAGATGAAAGAGTTAAAGATACAATTACAGGATTTGTTAGATAAGGGCTTCATTAGACCCAATGTATCTCTATGGGGTGCACTGGTATATGAGGTTGTGCATAAACTACAAAAAGTTGAACAGGATGACTGTTAAGTACAAGTATTTATTACCATGAATTGATGATCTCTTTGATCAGTTGAAGGGTGTAGGGGTATTCTCAAATATTGACTTGAGATTCAAGGTGGGCGATATAGAGAAGACAACTTTTTGAACCATATACGATCACTATAAGTTCTTGGTTATGCCCTTTGGGTTAACCAACACTCCGACAGCTTTAATGGATCTAATGAATCAGATCATCAGACCATTTCTAGACCAATTTGTTATGGATTTCATAGACGACATCTTGGTGTATTCGAGAAGCAAGATTGAGCATGAACAACAATTGAGGATAATCTTATAGACACTTAGGAAACATAAGTTATATGCCAAACTCTCCACATGTGATTTTTTTCTTGATGAGGTTGCCTTTCTCGGGCATGTAATATCGACTGATGTGATTAGAATGGATCCAGGCAAAGTTGAGGCGATCTTAAATTGGAAATCCCCTCAGAATGTGATTAAGATCAAGAGTTTTCTTGGTTTTGGAAGATATTATACGAGATTCATCAAGGATTTTTCTAAGATTTCTTCTTCATTGAGTAGGTTGTTATAGAAGGATGTCAAGTTTGAATGGATAGATAAGTGTCTGAATAGTTTCGACTAGCTTAAGAGTCTTTTGATAGAAGCTTCAGTTTTGACACAACCAATTTTAGACAGGGAATATATCGTTTATAGTGACGCTTTTTACAATGGTTTGTGTTGCATTCTGATGCAAAAAAGGAAAGTCGTCACCTATGCATATAGATCGTGGAAGTCTCATGAGAAGAAATACCCGACATATGATTTAGAGCTAGTGGGCATTGTCTTCCCATTGAAGATTTGGTGTCGTTATCTATAAGGAGAGAAGTGCCACATCTTTACTGATCATAAGAGTTTGAAATATCTTCTACACAGTGGATCTGGATTCAAGGTAGAAAAGATGGCTAGAGTTGATAAAGGATTATGGCTGCATGATTGATTATCATCCAGGAAAGGCCTATGTGGTGGCTAATGCATTTAGTAGGAAGATTTTGGTGGAGTTACATATGCGACCGACTTTGGATCAAAAGATTCGAGTTTCATAAAAGCTTGAGGGAAAGATAGTAGAACTGTTTGAGTTGTCTCCAATGAGGAGAGACTGGGTTTTATGGTTGAGTCAAATGGCAATTTGTGTTACCGATACCAATTATGTGTGCCAGATGTCCTAGAGTTGAGACAGAAGATTATGGAAAAGGCCCATAAGATGATATTTGTAATGCTTCCTAGAGGCAACAAGATGTATCTGAATCTAAAAGGGATGTATTGGTGGTCAGGGGTGAAGAAGGACATCACAAAATTCACTACTAGATGTCTTATATGTCAGCAGGTAAAGGCAGAATAGCAGGTACTTTCAGCATTGTTATAGCCAGTCACATTTTTGGAATGGAAATAGGAGAGAGTCATAATGGATTTTGTGATTGAATTGCCTTTGACACCGAGGAAGTACGATGCCATATGGATGATTGTGGATAGGTTAATAAAGTTAGCTCACTTTTTACCTATTTCAAGAGACTTGTAACACCCCCTCACCCAAACAGCATGTGCCCGGATGAGGGAACACTACCATTATCTTCTTACTTCTTCAAATCACTATTTTCTTTTAAATTTGCTAGAAAGCCATACAATTTTTTTTATATACACAATAAATAATGTACATTTTATTTACATAAGATAATATTTATAAATATCAAATTACTTCTTAACAAACTTTGAAAATAAATTTACAAACTTATAAGTATATTGTAGCGCTCACTTACCCTACTAATCGCTAATAGGATATGGAAGTGCTACTAAGCTCATTTAATTTAAAACCAACGCTCAATTTTGTATAAATATTTTTTTTTCAATTTAAATATATATCTAGTGATGGGAATATTGTGATTCAAAATAACTTATTCATTAAACCATGATATTTAAAAATATAACTACAATAATTCTAGATATATATAATTACCAAATCCATTACTTATAAATATTACAAGCCACAATTTTACATCAACAAAATTCTTAAAACTAAATTTTTACAACATCATTATCAAAACATACAAAAAGAACTAGACTGCTGCAATCTGATCTTGGGGTTCCCTCTTCTTCGGTCGCCCTACGGAACAACTACTTCTATTTATCTGCGCGTGAAACACACACGCTAAGCTACTAGCTTAGGGGTACGTTTGGCAACTATCCAATCATTACATAAATAATTCTAAAATAAAATTTTAGAAACTACAATTAACCTATTTAGCATGCCAAATATTCAATTAATAATAAACTATTTTCTTCATGCAAAAATATTTAATTCATGAATTATGATATTTTATTCATTAAGCATGCTTGAAATTTTAACAATACAAGGTATAAAATTTACAATATGAATTTCATACTTCACATTTTTTTTTCTGTTATTTATTTAATAGTCCACGACATCTTAGACCGGAACTAAACACTGGATACAGGGTTTCTGCTCTCCGGCAGTATACTCGGCGCCTACATAATTATTTTTTTAACTCGGCGTTTAACGCCTACATTTTCAATAACAACTCAGCACCTTTTTGATGCCTACGTAAATTTCGAACTCAGCACTAATTCTTAGTGCCTAAGTAAATTTCAACTCAGTACTATTATTTTTAGTGCCTACATAATTTTAACTCAGCACTATTATATTTAGTGCCTACATTTCTACCCTTTTATTGGCATGCCAACTTATCCAAATTTCTAGTTCTCGACTAGATATTATAGGGCTTAAATTACATTTGTTACCTTTATTCATATTTGCATAAATTATGTAGGGAAACATTAATATAAATTCCATATAAATGCAATAATTCTCATTCAATATTTTACAACCTCATACTAGCTCATTTAATCTTTATAACTATAAGAAAAATTCAATCAATACATTTTCTAACACATAAATCCACAATAAACACATTTCTACCAGCTGTCCTATTCTGGACAGCATTTCTACCTTATGTTGCTCTGCATTTTTCGTCTATTTTTAGACAGAATTTGGACATGTGATCATCTAACAAAATATAGTTACATGTCTTGTCTTTAATTTCCAACTGGAATCACATCAAAAAAAATTTTTTAGCAAAAGTTATACATTTTCTCCTAAGTTACGTTCGCTGCAATCTGCCCAGTATTTTACTGGACAGATTTCTGCCTTATCTTTCTATATCTTTTTCATCCATTTCTAGATGTCATTTGGACAAGTGATAAACTAGAAAAATTCAGGTACATGTCTTATCTTTAATTTTCAACTGGAATCACATTAAAAATAATTTCTTAGCAAAAGTTATGAATTGTTTTCCAACCTATGTTTACTGTAATCTGTCCAGTATTTTTTTTTCTGGACAGATTTCTAGTTCAAATTTTGAGTCCATTTTTCACCTAATTCCAGGCATATTTAGGTCTACTGTTCTGAATGAAAGTTCAAGCCCTATGTCTTAACTTTCCAATCCAGCAAGAATGACAAAGAAATGATTTCCAGAACTCAAGTTATGACCAAAACACTAGACACTGTTCATAAGACGAATTTTCCAGCACATCAAATAATTCATACATTTTCCATTTTCATGCATCAACCTCATTTTCTAGTCTTTATTTTCACATTCATGGCATCATTTAATCACTCAATCAAATGTTCAGAATTTCATACATAAATTCACTACATCACAAAATCAAAATCAATACTTTTCTATATTGAATTTTTGCCAAATGTACATACCTCAAAGTTCTATTTTTCTTCACTTTTCTCTTCCTCTTAGATAGCCTTTTCCTTGCACTTACTTCCCCTTTGATTTTGGTTCAAAGGTTGTTCACTTCCTTGCCCTAACAATAAATTTTACACTAATCAAACACTAATCACACTAATCCACCCTTAATCACCATTAGCATACTAATAACCCTAATTTACTAGCTATAATGGCAACTAACCTCAAACTCAAAGAAAAGAGAAGAAGAAAGTAAGGAGATGGAAAATCTAAACTCACCTTTGATGATCTTCCAAATGGCTAAAAACTCTTTTTTTTTTCTTCCTTTCTTCCTTCCTCTTCCTTAGTTTTGCTCACTTTACTTCACTTTCTTCATGATCTTGCCTTAATCCCATTTTTTTTCATCTAATCTTAGCTTGATTTGAAGAAAGAAAAACAAAAGTAAATGGGAGAGGAGAAGCTCACGGCAAAGAAGAAGAAAAGAGAGAGAAATGAGTTTGGTCAAGATGAAGAAGAAGAAGAATAGTCAAAAAAGTGAAAATTTGACTTTTTATAGTTGGATTAGGTGGGTGGTTAGGATTAGTTACTAATCTCGATTCCTATTGGTCCATTAATTTAAATCACTCTTACTTTATTTTAATCAAAAGAATATTCCTTTCCTTAGATAAAGAATATTCCATTTTTATGCCTTCTTAAAATTTCTGTGCCAAAAACACTGCAATTCCAAATTTCGTTCAGCGAAAAATAATTTTTTTCCCAATTTTAATTCCAAACTTCAAAATTCTCAATTAAAAATATTCAAAATATTTTTCTCCCATCTTATTATTATTTAAATTTATTTCTTTCATGTCCAAATTTAGATCCCGATCGATTCAGCGCGCCGGATTTCGGTCAACCGCGACCGTGGCCTAAATTATCCGGCATTACAATTTTCCTCTCCTTAAAAAAAAATTTCATCCTCGAAATTTACCTTTTTAGCTGGAGTGGAATAATTGTGGATACTGAGCCTTCATCACCTCTTCATTTTCCCAAGTTGCCTCTTCTGACTTGTGATTTTTCCACAGGACCTTCACTAATGGTACCTTTTTGTTTCGTAGCTCTTTCATTTCTCGAGCTAAAATTTCCACTAGTTCCTCTTCATAAGTTAAGTCTGGTCGTATCTCTATAGGTTCTGTTGATATGATATGAGATGGATCTGATCGATATCTTCTCAACATGGACACATGGAATACGTTGTGAATCTTGTCTAACTCTGGTGGTAGAGCTAATTTGTACGCCACTGGACCTATGCATTCAAGTACCTCGTATGGTCCAATGAACCTAGGACTCAACTTTCCTTTCTTTCCAAATCAGAAAATCCTTTTCCAAGGTGAGATTTTTAAGAACACTTTGTCACCAACTGTATATTCAATATCTCTCCTTTTCAAATCTGCATATGATTTCTGTCTATCAGCAGCAGCTTTTAGTCTATCTCTTATTACTTTCACTTTTTCCTCTGTCTGTTGAACTAGATCTGGACCCATTACTTTCTTTTCACTCAGCTCGGTCCAACCTAGAGGCGTTCTACATTTTCTCCCATATAAGGCTTCATATGGTGCCATACCGATACTGGCTTGGTGACTATTATTGTAGGCAAATTCTATCAATGGAAGATATTTATCCCAACTGCCTTCAAATTCTATCACACAACTCCTCAACATATCTTCCAATATCTATATGACCCTCTCTGATTGTCCATCTGTTTGTGGGTGGAACGCTGTGCTGAAATTGAGTCGAGTACCCATGGCTTGATGCAAACTTTTCCAGAATTGTGAAGTGAACAGCGGGTCTCGATCTGAAATGTTTGAAACTGGCACACCATGTAAACGGATTATCTCATTAACATAGATCTCTGCCAAACGGTTAAGTGGAGAGCTGATTTGGTGAGCCGGTCTACTACTACCCATACTGCATCATGCCTCTTTTGTGTCAAGGGCAACCCAGAAACAAAGTCCATTGTGACTCTTTCCCATTTCCACTCCGGAATAGAAATAGACTGCAATAATCCACTTGGTACTTGATGCTCTGCCTTCACTTGCTGACAAGTTAAACATCTAGTAGTATACTCCGTGATATCTCTTTTCATTCCTGGCCACCAGTAATATGCCTTCAAGTCATGATACATTTTGTTGCTTCCTGGGTGCATTGCATAAATAACGTTGTGAGCCTCCATCAAAATATCTTGTTTCAATTCTGGTATGTCTGGCACACACAACCTGCCCTTATGCCTTAAAATCCCATCTGCTTCAATAGTAAATTCTGGTTTTTCACCCTTTTTCACCATTTCAAAGATTTTCTTTAATTTCGTGTCTTGCTTCTGATTGTCCTTTACTTGTTGGATCAATGTGGGTTGAATCCGCAATTCTGCCAAAATAATATATAAAGAACTTATTATTCCTTTTTTTTTTCACTTCATAAATTTAAGTTTTAACATTTACCTGCAAGAGTTTTTCTACTCAGCGCGTCAGCTACCACATTGGCCTTACCGGGCTGATAGTCAATGATACAATTATAGTCTTTGATCAATTCTAGCCATCTCCTCTGTCTCAGATTGAGTTCCTTTTGTGAAGGCAAATATTTCAAACTTTTATGGTCTGTATAGATATAACATTGCTCACCATATAAGTAGTGTCGCCATATTTTCAATGCAAACACAATGGCTGCTAGTTCCAGATCATGTGTTGGATAATTTCTCTCGTGAGGCTTCAGTTGTCTGGAAGCATAAGCGATCACTTTGCCTTCTTGCATTAGTACACAGCCCAAACCATTAAGGGAAGCATCACTGTACACCACATAATCTTTTCCCGCAGTAGGCTGTGTCAACACTGGTGCCTCTGTCAACATTTTCTTCAACTTATCAAAACTAGTCTGGCATCGTTCTAACCACTCAAATCTGGTCTCCTTTCTAAGCAATTTTGTCAGTGGTGAGGCTATCATTGAAAATCCTTTCACAAATCTCCGATAATAACCAGCCAAACCAAGAAAACTTCTCACCTCTGTCACATTCCGAGGCGGTTTCCAGTTGAGGATTGCCTCTACCTTACTGGTGTCGACTCTGATCCCATCGGCTGAGACAATATGCCCTAGAAAGGCCACCTCATCTAACCAGAATGCACATTTCGACAACTTCGCATATAATTGATTCTCTCTTAAGGTATGGAAGACAATACGAAGATGTTGATTATGCTCTTCTTTGCTTCTGGAGTACACCAAGATATCATCTATGAACACCACCACGAACTGGTCCAAATAAGGCCTAAAGATTCTATTCATTAGATCCATAAATGCTGCTGGGGCATTCGTCAAGCCAAAAGGCATTACTAAGAACTCGTAATGACCATACCGAGTCCTAAATGTTGTTTTTGAAATGTCTGATTCTTTAATTCTCAATTGGTGATAACCTGATCTGAGGTCAATCTTAGAAAATACCCCTGCTCCTTTTAACTGATCAAACAAGTCATCTATTCTCGGCAAGGGATATCTGTTCTTAATTGTCATCTTGTTCAACTGACGATAATCAATGCACAACCGAAAGGTGCCATCTTTCTTTTTCACAAATAGAACAGGAGCACCCCAATGTGAGACACTAGGCCTGATAAACCCTTTCTCTAACAACTTTTGCAACTGGACCTTTAATTCTTTTAGTTCAGCAGGTGCCATTCTGTAGGGAGTGATCGATATCGGGGCTGTGCCTGGCAAAACATCAATGGCAAACTCTATCTCTCTGATAGGTGGTAACCCTGGCAAGTCCTCAGGAAATATATCTGGATATTCACATACTGTAGGAATCTCCCTGAGATCTAGACTCTCCTTTTTGGTATCTACAATATGTGCCAAAAATGCTTCACATCCTTTTTTGATAAGCTTACTTGCCTTCGTCACAGAAATGACATTAGTCAAGTATGGTTGGTTCTCGCCTAGGACAATCACGTCATCCTGCCCTGAATTCTTGAAAGTCACTCTCTTATACTGACAATCCACCACTGCCTTATGCCGAGTTAACCAATCCATCCCCAAGATTGCATCAAACTCACGGAATGGCAACTCTATTAGATTAGCTGGGAATTCTACATTCTGAGCTTTGATTGGACTATTTTTATAGACTCGAGTAACTTTCACTCCATGACCCAAAGGATTGGTCAGTAATATATCAAAATCTAATTCCTCTGCTACCATATTACCGTGACTAGGTGGTGACATACATAAATATGAATGTGTAGAACCCGGATCTATCAGTGCAAATAAATCAGTATCATAAAGAGAAAATTTACCAATTATCACATCCGGGGCATCCTGCTCCTCATGAGCTCTCATGGCATATGCTCGGGCTGGGGCTCGACTACCATCTGTTCTATTCACTGATTCTGATATACTCTGCCCAATTCTGCCACTTCTAGACTGTCCTTATCCCCTGCCTCTGCCTCGAGTGACATTCTGAACCTGAACTGATATTACACCACCTGTACCTCTTCCTCTCGGGCAATCTTTCTGTTTGTGCTCAGTAGATCCGCATCGTAAGCATGCTCCAGTAATCCAACAGCAATCACCTGCATGTGATCTCCCACAATGTTGACATGTGACAGATATGAATCTCCTATTACCCGAAGCTGGTGCACTAGCTGTAGATCCCTTTGGCCTCGACCGCTGGCTTTGCCTAGTTGAAAAGTTTGATCTAGTACCCTGTGACTGGAAAAACCTAGGCGCTGTCCGCCCCCTTTTACCTGATGTCTGGCCCATGATAAATGTCTTTCTCCGTGGTAGCTCTTCTATCCTCTTTCTCTTTGATCTCTTTTCCACACTAATGGCTGAGGATACTAGTGTAGCAAAATCCTCAAGCTGAAGGGCGGTCACCATATTCCCAATATCATCATTAAGCCCATCCTCAAATCTTCGGCATCTGTCTGCCTCATCAGCGATGATTCCAGTCACATATTTACTTAGTCGGGTGAATTCCATCTCATACTCGGCGACTGACATACTTCCCTGCTTCAAATCTTGAAACTCCCTTTTCTTTTCATTCACATAAACTCTTGGCACATATTTCTTGCTAAATTCTGCCTTGAAGAAATTCCAGGAAGGTGGCTTCGGTGTCTGGGGCTTTGATAAAATTGATTTCCACCAATCATAGGCATGATCTTTTAAAAGGGACACTGCATATCTAACCTTCTGTTCCTCTAGACACTCCAATTTCTCAAACACCCTTTCTGTGGATTCCATCCAAAACTCTGAAGCTGATGGGTCATCCTCTCTCCTTCCCATAAAATCTGTGGCCCCATATTTTCTCAGCTTATCAATCCGGGGTTTTGGCTGAGGTGGAGGAGGAGGTGGAGCTGGTTGTGGAACTGCTTGTTCTATCCGTTGCAATAAATTAGCTATCTGCTCCATAAGAGGCTCCTGTCCTAAATTATCCTGTCTCTCTGCTCTCGGAGGAGCTACTACACTTGGCCCGGAATCTCTCACAGATTGAGGTTGTCTGGGATTGGCTGAGCGTGAAGGATTATTACTCAGTTCATCTTCTGAGAAATCTTGTTCCGATTCCGAATCCATATCTACCTATAAACCAAGAGAAGGGACCCAAATCAGATAATTGCAGCATTTTATGCATATAAATGAGACACATATTCTATTTTACACCCACTGATTAAGAATCATTAACCAGGCTCTGATACCACTAAATGTAGCGCTCACTTACCCTACTAATCGCTAATAGGATATGGAAGTGCTACTAAGCTCATTTAATTTAAAACCAACGCTCAATTTTGTATAAATATTTTTTTTTTCAATTTAAATATATATCTAGTGATGGGAATATTGTGATTCAAAATAACTTATTCATTAAACTATGATATTTAAAAATATAACTACAATAATTCTAGATATATATAATTACCAAATCCATTACTTATAAATATTACAAGCCACAAATTTGCATCAACAAAATTCTTAAAACTAAATTTTTACAACATCATTATCAAAATATACAAAAAGAACTAGACTGCTGCAATCTGATCTTGGGGTTCCCTCTTCTTCGGTCGCCCTATCGGAACAGCTACTTCTATTTATCTGCGCGTGAAACACACACGCTAAGCTACTAGCTTAGTGGTACGTTTGGCAACTATCCAATCATTACATAAATAATTCTAAAATAAAATTTTAGAAACTACAATTAACCTATTTAGCATGCCAAATATTCAATTAATAATAAACTATTTTCTTCATGCAAAAATATTTAATTCATGAATTATGATATTTTATTCATTAAGCATGCTTGAAATTTTAACAATACAAGGTATAAATTTTACAATATGAATTTCATACTTCACATTTTTTTTTCTGTTATTTATTTAATAGCCCACGACATCTTAGACCGGAACTAAATACTGGATACAGGGTTTCTGCTCTCCGGCAGTATACTCGGCGCCTACATAATTATTTTTTTAACTCGGCGTTTAACGCCTACATTTTCAATAACAACTCAGCACCTTTTTGATACCTACGTAAATTTCGAACTCAGCACTAATTCTTAGTGCCTAAGTAAATTTCAACTCAGTACTATTATTTTTAGTGCCTACATAATTTTAACTCAGCACTATTATATTTAGTGCCTACATTTCTACCCTTTTATTGGCATGCCAACTTATCCAAATTTCTAGTTCTCGACTAGATATTATAGGGCTTAAATTACATTTGTTACCTTTATTCATATTTGCATAAATTATGTAGGGAAACATTAATATAAATTCCATATAAATGCAATAATTCTCATTCAATATTTTACAACCTCACACTAGCTCATTTAATCTTTATAACTATAAGAAAAATTCAATCAATACATTTTCTAACAAATAAATCCACAATCAACACATTTCTACCAGCTGTCCTATTCTGGACAGCATTTCTACCTTATGTTGCTCTGCATTTTTCGTCTATTTTTAGACAGAATTTGGACATGTGATCATCTAACAAAATATAGGTACATGTCTTATCTTTAATTTCCAACTAGAATCACATCAAAAAAATTTTTTTAGCAAAAGTTATACATTTTCTCCTAAGTTACGTTCGCTGCAATCTGCCCAGTATTTTACTGGACAGATTTCTGCCTTATCTTTCTATATCTTTTTCATCCATTTCTAGATGTCATTTGGACAAGTGATAAACTAGAAAAATTCAGGTACATGTCTTATCTTTAATTTCTAACTGGAATCACATTAAAAATAAGTTCGTAGCAAAAGTTATGAATTGTTTTCCAACCTATGTTTACTGTAATCTGCCCAGTATTTTTTTTTCTGGACAGATTTCTAGTTCAAATTTTGAGTCCATTTTTCACCTAATTCCAGGCATATTTAGGTCTACTGTTCTGAATGAAAGTTCAAGCCCTATGTCTTAAATTTCCAATCCAGCAAGAATGACAAAGAAATGATTTCCAGAACTCAAGTTATGACCAAAACACTAGACACTGTTCATAAGACGAATTTTCCAGCACATCAAATAATTCATACATTTTCCATTTTCATGCATCAACCTCATTTTCTAGTCTTTATTTTCACATTCATGGCATCATTTAATCACTCAATCAAATGTTCAGAATTTCATACATAAATTCACTACATCACAAAATCAAAATCAATACTTTTCTATATTGAATTTTTGCCAAATGTACATACCCCAAAGTTCTATTTTTCTTCACTTTTCTCTTCTTCTTAGATAGCCTTTTCCTTGCCCTTACTTCCCCTTTGATTTTGGTTCAAAGGTTGTTCACTTCCTTGCCCTAACAATAAATTTTACACTAATCAAACACTAATCACACTAATCCACCCTTAATCACCATTAGCATACTAATAACCCTAATTTACTAGCTATAATGGCAACTAACCTCAAACTCAAAGAAAAGAGAAGAAGAAAGTAAGGAGATGGAAAATCTAAACTCACCTTTGATGATCTTCCAAATGGCTAAAAACTCTTTTTTTTTTTTCTTCCTTTCTTCCTTCATTTTCCTTAGTTTTGCTCACTTTACTTCACTTTCTTCATGATCTTGCCTTAATCCCCTTTTTTTTCATCTAATCTTAGCTTGATTTGAAGAAAGAAAAACAAAAGTAAATGGGAGAGGAGAAGCTCACGGCAAAGAAGAAGAAAAGAGAGAGAAATGAGTTTGGTCAAGATGAAGAAGAAGAAGAATGGTCAAAAAAGTGAAAATTTGACTTTTTATAGTTGGATTAGGTGGGTGGTTAGGATTAGTTACTAATCTTGATTCCTATTGGTCCATTAATTTAAATCACTCTTACTTTATTTTAATCAAAAGAATATTCCTTTCCTTAGATAAAGAATATTCCATTTTTATGCCTTCTTAGAATTTATGTGCCAAAAACACTGCAATTCCAAATTTCGTTCAGCGAAAAATAATTTTTTTCCCAATTTTAATTCCAAACTTCAAAATTCTCAATTAATAATATTCAAAATATTTTTCTCCCATCTTATTATTATTTAAATTTATTTCTTTCATGTCCAAATTTAGACCCCGATCGGTTCAGCGCGCCGAATTTCGGTCAACCGCGACCGTGGCCTAAATTATCGGGCATTACATATATAACACGAAAAGCAAAATACAAAAATTCCAAAGATGGTGACCCACTATTTCAAGATCGGCTGCTTTAATTTGAATAGAATTACTGTTTGCTTTATCTACCACCTTCAGCTATCTTTCTATATCTACGCGGAAGGAAACTCCCACGCTAAGCTCTAAGCTTAGTGGTGCATATAAATAAGGCAATATACTATGTTATGCAACAAGCATTAACATGTATCATTTTATGCATTAAAAGCTTTTCATGTTATTCGTATCATCATGTCCCTATTTCATACAATTATCAATATCATGCATACATGTACAATGTTATTTTCATTTATCTTTATTGATAAGTTACTCGTTTAATCTCTTTAGTATTCTATATCAATCTCATATCATATTTTTTTTCAACTTAACTTTATTATGTTGCCCATATCACTCTAAATTTGGACTAACTAGATATAGGTTATGGATCAGGAGCACTCCCAGAGCTATAGCCACCCTGTCCACTATCTGGCTCAATAGAGCTTCTCAAATCAATGATGCTCCCAGAGCTAAAGCCACATTGATTGAGTAATATATCATCATAGATGAATAACCAGACCAAGGGCGCTCCTGTAATGACATGTCATCTATCCTATTCCTAGTCCGTAATTAGAGTAATGGGCATGTTCATATTTTCACATTATTCATATATTTTTACTTTTTCAAACATGTCATCATTCTTGTTTTTCAAATATATCAACATTCTCATATCACAACATATTATCATTCTTATTTTACAACATCTCAACATTCTCATATCGCAACATATTATCATTCTTACTTTACTTGATAAACAATATCTTTCTATTCACTTACCTGAATACTTCATTAATTAACCATATTCATACTTATTAAAAATAAATTATTCACGGTCATGATTACTAATTCATGCCCGTGAATTTGTTCACACCCGTAATTCAAAGTTCTGAATAAACTATTCTTTAAATAGGTTGGCAGAGTTTTATATGAATTAGAGTGTACAGATTTATGGAGTTCCAGTCTTCATCATTTTCGATCGAGATCCAAGGTTCACATTGTAGTTTTGGGGTATTCTACAGTGAGCTTTAGGCACTAAGCTCAACTTCAGCACGATTTTTCATCCTTAGACACATGGTTAGTTAGAGAGAGTTATTCAAATCCTAGAGAACATGATGAGATGCTATGTGATTAAGTTTGAAGGATGCTAGGAAAAATATCTATCGTTGATGGAGTTTGCCCACAACAATATTTATCAGTCCATTATCCAAATGGCTCCATATGAGGTGCTTTATGGTAGAAAATGTCATACACCATTGTGTTAGACCGAGCTTAATGAGAGGAAATTAGTGGGGCCATATCTGGTATAAGAGACAGAAGAAAAGGTGAAAGTCATTAGGGATCTACTAAAGGCAGCTTCTGACAAATACAAATCCTATGCATATCTCAAAAGGAAGGATGTCGAGTACCTCATGGGAGACAATGTGTTTCTCGAGGTATCTCTGTGGAATAAGTCCTCAGATTTAGAAAAAATGGCAAGTTGAGCCCTAGGTTCATGGACCTTTTGAGATCTTAGAGAGGATCAAACTAGTCACTTATAGACTTGCCTTGCCACTAGAGTTTAGTGTAATCCACAATGTCTTCCATGTATCCACATTGAAAAGGTATCGGTCAGACCCTTCTCATACCATCAATGCTGAGAGTGAGAGTTGAGATCAAATTTGTCTTATGAAAAGAAGCTAGTTGAGATATTAGCTCGAGCGGTTATGGAGTTCAAGAACAAGTGAGTTCCACTAGTGAAAGTCATATGGAAATGCCATACAATCAAAGAAATGACTTGGGAAAGTGAGGAAGTTATGAAGGCACAATACCCTCAGTTGTTTTGAGGCGATATATTTGGTAATTTCAGGGATAAAATCTCCTAAGAGGGAGATAAATATAACACTCAAACATATAGTATATAAGTTAGGTCAATGGTTAGTGAGATTAGGGGTTTAAGTAAAGTTTTAAAAGTTAAAGAGTTGTTGATATATGTTTTTTCACGCCCATGAATAGTTATGTCATTGGTGTAAATGTTAGAATTTCAGTTCACAATTCATGAAGGTTAATGATTACCATGAATGAGTGGTTCACGCCCGTGAAATGAGACTCACAGCTATGAATCCTAGGCTAATAGGGTAGGTGAGACAACTGCGATTTCCTGTATGCTATTTCCTTTAAATCCACCCTCATGCTCTTATAACCAACCTAACAAGCTACCATTACATCTCCTTCATCATTAGAAACCATTTTCTCCATTATTGAAGCTTCAAGAACTAAGTTTTACATGGGGCAAGTGTGACGCCTTTAGAACAATCATTCTATACGTACGTTACGTGAGTTAATACGATTATAGCCGATTTGTGCCAAAACATTTTCTTTTCTTAATTTAATTTTAATGACCATAATATTATTAACACATTATTAATCATTTTTATTTTTTCAAAACTTTTGGCAGCATAATGACTATAATTTTACAATCCCACCTTCACTGCAAATAATCCAAAGCCCATTTATGGGCACAACAAGGCACACATAATATAAAATATTTTCCATTCAACCACAAATTAATATTTTCATTCTTTACATATATAATAATTCACAGCTATGAATCCTAGGCTAATAGGGTAGGTGAGAGAGCTGCGATTTCCTGTATGCTATTTCCTTTAAATCCACCCTCATGCTCTTATAACCAACCTAACAAGCTACCATTACATCTCCTTCATCATGAGAAACCATTTTCTCCATTATTGGAGCTTCAAGAACCAAGTTTTACATGGGGCAAGTGTGACACCTTTAGAACAATCATTCTATACGTACGTTACGTGAGTTAATACGATTATAGCCGATATGTTCCAAAACATTTTCTTTTCTTAATTTAATTTTAATGACCATAATATTATTAACACATTATTAATCATTTTTATTTTTTCAAAACTTTTGGCAGCATAATGACTATAATTTTACTATCCCACCTTCACTGCAAATAATCCAAAGCCCATTTATGGGCACAACAAGGCACACATAATATAAAATATTTTCCATTCAACCACAAATTAATATTTTCATTCTTTACATATATAATAATTCACAGCTATGAATCCTAGGCTAATAGGGTAGGTGAGAGAGCTGCGATTTCCTGTATGCTATTTCCTTTAAATCCACCCTCATGCTCTTATAACCAACCTAACAAGCTACCATTACATCTCCTTCATCATGAGAAACCATTTTCTCCATTATTGGAGCTTCAAGAACCAAGTTTTACATGGGGCAAGTGTGACACCTTTAGAACAATCATTCTATACGTACGTTACGTGAGTTAATACGATTATAGCCGATATGTTCCAAAACATTTTCTTTTCTTAATTTAATTTTAATGACCATAATATTATTAACACATTATTAATCATTTTTATTTTTTCAAAACTTTTGGCAGCATAATGACTATAATTTTACTATCCCACCTTCACTGCAAATAATCCAAAGCCCATTTATGGGCACAACAAGGCACACATAATATAAAATATTTTCCATTCAACCACAAATTAATATTTTCATTCTTTACATATATAATAATTCACAGCTATGAATCCTAGGCTAATAGGGTAGGTGAGAGAGCTGCGATTTCCTGTATGCTATTTCCTTTAAATCCACCCTCATGCTCTTATAACCAACCTAACAAGCTACCATTACATCTCCTTCATCATGAGAAACCATTTTCTCCATTATTGGAGCTTCAAGAACCAAGTTTTACATGGGGCAAGTGTGACACCTTTAGAACAATCATTCTATACGTACGTTACGTGAGTTAATACGATTATAGCCGATATGTTCCAAAACATTTTCTTTTCTTAATTTAATTTTAATGACCATAATATTATTAACACATTATTAATCATTTTTATTTTTTCAAAAATTTTGGCAGCATAATGACTATAATTTTACTACCCCACCTTCACTGCAAATAATCCAAAGCCCATTTTTGGGCACAACAATGCACACATAATATAAAATATTTTCCATTCAACCACAAATCAATATTTTTATTCTTTACATATATAATAATTCATAAATATTCTTTATCTGAATATATACATAGTTCCATTCTTACAACTCCATATCCATATATATATATATATATATATATATATATATATATATATATATATATATATATATATATATGTCATTCTTGATGCGACTCTACTATTATTTATTCTTCCGTCAGCTCCTAAAATTTGCACGTTTGCTCTTGTCTTTCCCGCTACTACCTGCACGTAGTCAAATAACTACGTGCTAAACATTAATATGTCCAATAGTGATTACTAATCTAAAAATTTTAATCGACTTATGTTTTCATACATACTTGTAATAATACATTTACTGCATTATTTAAATTTTCTCTTTAATATATTATTCTTTTTATCAATATTTTATTATTCTTTACCCTTAATTTACTAATTAATATCTTCATTAAATTTACCAAATTTTTTCAATTAATTGTTTTTTCAATTTAATCCTGAACTTTTATTTTCTTTCAATTTAGTCCATTTTTCACCTTACCACTTTAATGAACTCTTATTTTATTTTTTTTCAATGTTCTATTTAATTAGCTACAAATTTCACTTTAGTTTCTAAATTTTTATTTATTTACAATCATGTCACTACTTTACATTTTTTTACACTTTTGCCACTAACTATCTTATTTTTCATTTATTTTCCTTTTCACTACATAATTTAACATTTTTATTCCACTTATTTTTCATTTTTCAATTTTACTATTTTTGTTGCATTTATCACATTTATCATTATTATTATTATTATACAAGTTTTATCATTTTTATCACTTTTATCCTATTTATCATATTTATTACTTATATCATTTTTATCATAATTTTCACTTATATCATTTTTCTCACATTTTTCACTTATTTTATTTTTACCATATTTTTATTACTTTTATTCACATTTACCCCTAGTTTCAATCCGATAGAAAATCTTCGGACCAGATACATGGGATGTGGACCCCAAAAGTTCATTACACTGAAGAGTAATCCTGAATGACCACCCAAGTATTGCACTCTACACTGATCACTGAATTACTATCACTCAAGTAGACCGTCATTGGCCTATATAATCGAGTCGCCATGACCCGTACCATGGTAATAGTGTCCCTATGGCTAGGGTGGTCATGCATAAAATAATCAATAATTAGAAAAATATTCAATACATATTTTACAAATTCGCAATAAATTTTCATACACTCAATATCATGTTATATTGCATTTTATGACTAAATTTTTATTTAATTAGCAAGGAAAATAATAATTTTTTCTTCTTCATATTTGAGCCTACACTAAATTTTCATCATTAAAATTTTTATTTCACCTTCTAATTTTCCATTTCACTAATTTATACATTCATTATTCCATATGTATCATAATCTTACACTAAAATGTAATTATACCTTAACATACATTTTTCACATAATAGAGTCATATTTTCCAATTTCCACTAATTATTTTTTTAATTGAAATTAACCATTCTAATTCACTTTTTATAATCCCTTAATCATGTTTTAAGCATCAATTATCAATTACATGCAAAACACATAAAATTCATAATTTACATAAGTCTAAATCATGCTTAAGCAATGGAAATAAGTAGATTTTAAAATCACTAACCTTATTTTCTTCCTAGGCTTCCTTTTCCTTAGCCTTTTCCTTGGAAGCACCTTCACTTCCCTTTGAACCAACCATGGCCAAAATTCACACTCAATTAATCCACCATTATTTTGCTTTTCTAACTTAATCTAACCTCATAACTACCATCTACATACCTTAAACTACCTATTTGAACCATTAAACCAATTTAAAACTATTAATTTCACTTACCTCCGATTTGTATATAAACTTGTCTCCTTTAATTTCCTTCCGCTCTAGCCCTCCAAATGAAGATTAAAGGCTTCTACTAGCTACTAGAGATGCTAAAATTATAATAGGGTGGTTTATTTTGGTGTAAAAATTTGAGAAATTGGAAGAATTTGGGAGAAAAAAAGTGAGGAGATGGGTTCGGCCAAGAAAGGGAGTTTGAGGAAGCAGTTGCAAAATTCTCTCTAGAAAATTCTGATATTTTAGTCCTTATATAGTGGCTTAATATAATATCCGCTAATTTAGACACAGAGTCGCACGTGTCGCGAAATCGACGCGTTTGACCGATCAGAGTTAAAATTCGGATTTTCATCGGAATTAATCAAGTAATGACTAAATTAAATGATATATGCCTAATTAAGTGATTATAAAGTTTAAAGAAGTTGAATTACGGTAAAGGACTAAATTGCAGATTTTGATAAGTTTTGGGGTCAAATTGCAATTTACCAAAAATTTGAGGATTTATGAGATTAATTACTAATCAACATATTAATTTTGGGGACATTTTAATAGGTTGGCCAGCTACTCAACGAGGAGGAGTAAGATTAGTGTTGATTAAGTAAAATGGGAAGAAGATGGTCAAAATAGTAGGTCCCACATGAAGACTTTTTTTTCTTCTTGTTCTCTTCATTTTCTACTTTCTTGTCTCTCTTTTCTACCAGTCACGCCAACCCCATTCCCCCCAGAGCCAAACCAGAAATTTAGAGAGAGAAAGGAAGAGAAGAGAGGGGAAAGAGCAAGAAGAAGTGATCTTCATGGTCTATGACTCCTAAGGAAGCTGGAAAGAGCAAGAAAGAGGAAGAAAACTCAAGTTTGGTAGAGAGAGAAAATATCCAAAGTTGTGATTTAGTGAAGAAAAAAGTAAGGTAAGAAGTGATTCTTCTTCTTCTTCATCTTTTCTTAAAGAAGTTTGAATTTTGAGCTCATCCAAGACTCATATGGAAAGAGAGAGAAACTAGGGTTTTGAGAAAGAATAAGAGAGTTTAGGGTCTTGAGAAAATCAGATGATAATAATAATTTATGATGTTGTAGGAGTTCCAAGTGATAAGGAACAAACACAAAGGAGCAACGGAAAAGAGAAAGCTACCTAAAAGAGTGAAGGAGAAAGATTAAGGTTTGTGCATAACTTAAGGCAATAGCCTATTTTTGTTTGAAATAATGCATGCTTAGTATGATAATTGATGATTGAAATGCATTAATGATGATTATGGCATGAAACCATATGTTAGAGATAAAGAATGAGTTTCTTGTGATTTGTTGAATTAAGTGATGCATGTTAGTGAATTTAATTATGATTAAGGCATTTATATGTATTAGTCATGATATGTTGAATAAAGGACTCTAGAAATGCATGAGTTATGTTTTGATGTGATTTGGTGTAATTAGAATGAATGAAATGTGAATATGCAGATTTTCTACCGAAAGTCATAGGCGTGACTATCGGGTCACGGGCGTGAACCTGATGGTTCACGGTTGTGGTTGATTTGTATCACAGTTGTGACTTTGGTGTGGAAATGGTACTATTCATTCCAGAAGCATTCACGATTGGGAATCACGGGCACGAATGAGTATTCACGACTGTTAATGCTTTTGGCACGATTCATTCCAGTAGCGTTCACGACTTGGGATTACGGGCGTGAACTATTTCACGGGCATGAATTAGTAGTCACGACCGTGAATGCTCTATTTTCAAATAAATTATGAATATGATTATCTATTGATGTATCTAGTTATACAAATGAAAAAGATGTTATCCAGTATGTATGAGCATGACGATATGTTTGCAAAACAAAAAAATTGAGATGTTGATACATGAGAATATTGATGTGTCAAAATTGAGAACGATGATGATGTGATGTATAATATGAGGATAATGAAATGGATGTAAAGTAAAAATTAAATAAAGACATATGATTGATGTGAAAATACGAAGATGCCTATTACTCTACCTGCGGACTAGAAACAGGAGAGATGACATGTCATTAAGGGGGTGAACGATATCGTACTATATGAGATATTCCTCGATCAATATGGCTTAAGCTCGGAGAGTGCCATTGATCTGAAATGCTCGATCAATATGGCTTAACCTCAGAGAGCGCCATTGACTTGTGAAGCTCGGTTGAGCCATATTGTGGACAGGGTGGCTATAGCTCTGGGAGTGCTCCTGATATATAACCCATATCCAGTCAATCCAAATTTAGAGTGATGTGGGCAAGATAATGAAGATATGTTGGAAAATAAGAAAAGAAAAGAAAAAAATGATGATGACGATGATATGAGATATAATAATAAAAGATTAATATAGTAACTTACCATCAAAGATAAATGAAAATAACATTGTATAAGTGAGCATGATATTTATACTTGTATGAAACAGGAACATGTTGATAGAAATAACATGCAAACATTTTAATGCATAAAATGATACATGTTAATTGTTGCATGATATAGTATATTGCCTTATTTATATGCACCACTAAGCTTAGAGCTTAGCGTGGGAGATTCCTTCCGCGCAGATATAGAAAGGTAGCTAAAGGTGGTAGATAAAGCAAGTAGTGATCCTATTCAAATTAAAGCAGCCGATCTCGAAATTGTGGGTCACAAACTTTTGAACTCCTGTAATTTATTTTTCCACATTATATATACTTATAAGTTGTAAATTAGTTTTCAAAGTTCGTTAAATAGTAAATTGGTATTTATAAATACTATGTTATGTAAATAAAATGTACATTATTTATTAAATAGAGGAAAAAAAATACATAGCGATTTAAAGAAGTAAAGAAGACAGGCAGTAGCGCCCCCGCATCCAGGCACATGCTGTTTGGGTGAGGGGGTGTTACAGTAGTTTTGGTATCAGAACCCGGTTTGGACGGTTTTGGGTTTTTAAAAAGTGAATTTTGAAAATGTTTATTTCTTGAGTAGTGTTTTTAAAAAGTGAATTATGAGTACCCACAATTGAATTTTTGGAATCGCTGGTTTAATGAGTAGGGTCGTTACCTTTATGTTATAGGTTAGGTATGGCTTCTGGATCAAGACGAATAGTAGTGGAAGAAGCTAAGAGTAATGAGCCCACAGAGGCAAGAGCTTTATCGCGACCAAGTCATCGCGGAGCTGCAGCACCGAGATCTGGTGCTAATTCATCCCGTGAGCAATCAACTACTAATACAGGTAAGACAGAGCTCATAAGAAATGTGATAGAATTTCTATAGAGAGCATCACAACCAACCTCATCTAGATTACAATTTGAGAGATTGAGAAAGCTAGGGGCACCCAATTTCTATGGAAAAAGGGAGGATGATCCTTCTGTAGCAGAATTCTGGTTGGAACGGATAGAGCGAGTTTTCGATCAACTACACTGTACAGATGAGTAGAAATATGAGTATGCAATATCGCTACTACAGGAGCATGCATATGATTGGTGGCGATCTGAGTCACAAAGCACAGAGGCATCCAACCCTATGACATGGGAATTCTTTTTGGAGAAATTTAAGGAATAGTATATCCCTCCTATATACATAGATGACAAGAAGAGATAATTTCTGACTCTGAAACAAGGAAATATGTCAGTAATAGAATATGAGAGGGAATTCACAATTTATGTAAGTATGCTGAGGGCATTGTATCCAAAGAAACTGATAAATGTCGATGTTTTGAAGATGGGTTGAGGGAACGATCAAGTTACAAGTTTCAACCCTACGTCTGATGAGCTTCCCCAATTTACTAGCATATGCTAGAACAGTTGAAAGAGTCTTGGAAGCACAACAGCCCGTGTAGGTTAGTGGGGTTAGTAGACCCGCAGCACAACCAAGTGGAGTACAGTCAAGTGGCAAGAGAGCCAAATCTTTTGGTGGCCGAATCCAAGTTGGAGGTTCCAGCAGACCTCAGTCTTATAAGTGGGGACAAACCGCAAGGTCTACTTCATCAACAGCCAGTGCATCGACACAGGCATCCCATAGATCTACAACTCGACCGATGTGTCAACATTGTGGTCGTCCTCACCCAGGGGAGTGTTGGTGGATGACAAGAGCGTGCTTGAGATGCGGATCCAATGACCATATAAGAAGAGAGCTTCCATTGCTACAGTTTGCTAGAGGTTCAGGGAGTATTGAGTCAGTACCGATACAGACTATGGGACAAGGCAGAGGTCGAGGCCGAGGACAAGGAAGAGGAGGCCGTGCAGGGCCAAACTTGTTTAGGTCAGACATAGTGGAGAGACGGAAAGGTGGTAGAGTTGCTCGAGCAAGAGCTTATGCCATGCGATGCCGAGAGCAGCAGGATGCACTCAATGTCATATTGGGTAAATTCCTTCTCTTTGACTCTTATATACATGCATTGATAGACCCTGGGTCGACACACTCATACATATGCACACCACCACCAGGTCGAGAGGGTTTAAAACTAGAGACTCTAGAATATGAAAAGTTTTTGACTAACCCATCAGGGCACTGTGTGAAGGTTAGTAAAATCTTTCGGGGTTGCCCAATTGAAATTCAAGATAAACAATTCCCAGCGGATTTAATAGATCTACCATTCCATGATTTCGATGTGATCTTAGGAATGGATTGACTAGCTCGACATGAAGTGATAGTAGATTGCAGAAAAAGAGAGATGAGGATTATAGTTTCAGAACAATAAGAGATAGTAGTGATGAGCGAGAATAGAGGATATTCAGACAATGTGATATCAGTGTTGAAAGCTCGAAAACTCATCAATAAGGGATGTGAGACTTACCTAGCATATGTGATTGATACCCGAAAGAAAACTCCAAAGTTGGCTGACATCCCAATTGTTAGTGAGTTTTCTGATGTGTTCCCTGAAGAGTTGCTAGGACTACCACCTGACCGAGAGATAGAGTTTGCTATTGAATTAGTACCTGACATCGCTCCTATATCTATTACACCATATAGGATGGCACCCATAGAATTGAAAGAGTTGAAGATACAGTTACAAGAAATGTTAGATAAAGGATTTATATGACCTAGTGTATCACCATGGGGTGCTCCAGTATTATTTGTGAAGAAGAAAGACGGTACTTTACGTCTTTGCATTGACTACAAGCAGCTTAATAGGGTTACTGTTAAGAATAAATACCCATAGCCTAGCATTGATGATTTATTTAATCAGCTGAAAGGTGCAAGTATATTTTTAAAGATAGATCTTCGATCGGGGTATCATCAACTGAAGATCAAATGGTTAGATGTATCTAAGACGGTATTCAGGACTCGTTATGGTCATTATGAGTTCTTGGTGATGCCATTTGAATTAACGAATGCACCAGCAGTTTTTATAGACCTGATGAACTGAGTGTTCAAGCCATATATTGATCAATTTGTAGTTGTATTCATTGATGACATTCTTGTCTATTTTAGAGATTGAGTAGAGAATGACCAACATCTCAGAAAAGTATTGTAGACCTTTAGGGAGAAACAATTGTATGCAAAGCTATCTAAGTGTGAGTTTTGGTTGGAAGCCATTAGTTTTCTAGGTCATGTAATTTCAGCAGAAGGTATTCGAATTGATCCTAGTAAAATCGAGACTATTCTTAATAGGAAACCACCTCACAATGTGACTGAGATGAGGAGTTTCCTTGGATTAGCCGGATATTATAAGAGATTTGTGAAAGGATTTTCATGTATAGCGAATCCTTTGACACGACTGCTGCAAAAAGAGTTTCGTTTTGAATGGACTGATAGATGTCAAGTAAACTTTGATCGATGGAAGGCAATGTTGACTGAAACACCAGTTTTGACTCAGCCTACTACAGGAAAAGATTATGTTGTGTACAATGATGCAAGTCACAATGGGCTAGGATGTGTTCTTATGCAAGAGGGAAAAGTGATTGCATATGCCTCTATACAGCTTAAGCCTCACGAGCTTAACTATTCGACACATGATTTAGAGCTTGCAGCGATAGTTTTTGCTCTTAAGATATGAAGACATTAGCTGTATGGAGAAAGATGCTACATTTATCCAGACCACAAGAGTCTTAAGTATCTTCCTTCACATAAAGAGTTGAACTTGAGAAAATGAAGATGGTTGGAATTGATTAAAGATTATGATTGTGAGATCGACTACCAGCTAGGCAAAGCTAATGTGGTAGCTGATGCGCTAAGCCAAAAAATTTTAGCTGAGAGGCGAGTGGAATCCACATTATTGCAGAGAATTAAAGATTTCCAAAAAAAAGAGGAGAAGCTAGTAAAGATGATCGAGGCCTTGAAAAATGGAGAAAAATCAGAATTTTCTTTAATAGCAGATGGTACTGTGTATTTGAAGAACCGGATTTGTGTACCAAGTATAAAAGAGTTGAGTTCAGAGATTTTAAAAGAAGCTCATGAAACTATTTATACTATGCACCTAGGTGGGAACAAGATGTACCAAGATTTGAAAGCACAATACTGGTGATTAGGGATAAGAAGGATATCACTGAATATGTTGCTAAATGTCTAATTTCTCAACAAGTGAAAGCTGAGCATCAATTACCCACAGGATTACTACAACCGATTTCCATACCAAAATGGAAGTGGGAGAGAATCACGATGGATTTTGTGTCCGGATTACCGGTTACTCAGAGAAAGCATGATGCAGTGTGGGTGATAGTGGATCGATTGATGAAGTCAGCACATTTCCTACCAGTGCGAATGGACTATACTTTGAACAAACTGGCTGAGATTTATGTGAACGAGATTGTGAGACTTCATGGAATATCTGTGTTAAACCTTGAGGGGGTATTTCTATCATTTTGATGATAACAAATAAAATAACAATATTGTATTTCACATACTTGGTTTCTAATTCTATTAAACAGGACATGGAATAAAATAGCAAGAATGTAGATTGGAAGAATAATCCTTGAAAGACAAAATTAAGGAAGTAGCATGTTCATGCCCGTGACTCTATGTGTCACACCCATGAAAGAGCTAACCATTACCAAAACCAACATTTGAAGTTCACGACCATGAAGGAAGAACAAACCGTGAAATGGACATTTAAGTCACGCCCGTGAATCAAAATGTCACGACTGTGAATGTTTATGGCATTTTCATCCAGAGAGCTTCACAACCAAAGTCACCATTTGGATCACGGTTGGGAAGGTTGTCATGCCCGTGAATATGTATGTCACACCTGTGACCCAATGTTTCAAAACATTCCAGAGAGCTTCACGACCAAGGTCACCACTTCAGTCATGGCTTGGGAAGAAATGTCATGCCCATGACAAACATAGTCACGCCCATGAATGATGAAAGAGAAAAATGTCAGGTGCGATTATTTGGTTGGTACAACGGCTAGTTTTATATTTAATGCACCCCTACGACTATAATCAGCCATGGGAGTATAAATAGAAGTCATTTATGCATTCAGTACAACAAAATAGTATTGAGAACCAAAATCTATTCTCTGTAAAAATCTTTTTGCTCTTCATTTATTGAGCAACTAAGATTTGTGAGTGTTTCTCTCTGTAATCATTACTCAAGTGAGCTTTGGGTATTTTTGGGTTAAGAGTAGAACACTTGTAAGGGTTAGTTGTGTGAGCCTCTAAAACACAAATTAAAAGGTTGTTTGTGTGAGCCTGTAAAAATACAAAGTAAAGGTTGTTTGTGTGAGCCTGTAAAACACAAGGAATTGGTTATTGTGTGAGCCATTAAAACACAAGGGATTTTGGGGTTAGGTGGAGCCATTGTGAGAAACACCATAGTTGAGAGTGAGCTTGTAAAACTCCATTGTAACACTTAGTGTGTTAGTGAAATTCCCAATTGCGATTGGGGAGAGGAGTAGGGTTTGTTAACACCCGAACCTCTATAAAATCCTTGTGTCAAATTTCTCTATCCCTCCTAAAATTAATCTTTTATTTCCGCACTTTAAAGTTTAATTTTTGAAACTCCAATTCAACCCCCCTTCTTGGCTTAATATCTGGGCAACAGTTGGTATCAGAGCTAAGTCTAGCATCAAAGCCTAAAAAGTGCTAGTAAAGATTAAGATATGGCCAGTGAAGGATTCCAAAGTCTCAAACCTTGCTTTGATGGAGCAAATTATGCCCATTGGAAGTTTCGGATGGAGACATATCTGGATAGTGAAAGAAGTGAAGTATGGGATAGTGTACGAAAAGAATGGACACCACCAATCAGAAGAGGAGTTGATGGTGAAGAAGAAAATCCTATCAAGAGATGATTGGACAGAGCCTCAAAGAAGAGCAAACTTCAAAAAAAAGAAGGCAATGACAATCTTATCAAGCTCATTATCTATTAAAGAATGTGGAAGAATACAACATTGCCCAACAGCATACAGCTTGTGGAAGACATTGGATAACTATCATGAAGGAACTAAGCAAGTCAAATCCAAGAAGATTCAACTTCTTACATTGTAATATGAACTCTTCAAGATGAAATCCAATGAGTCAATCACTGACATGACAAACCGTCTTCTAGCCATTATAAATGGAATGAGGAAATTTGGGAAGCATATGAGTTTGGAGGATGTAAACAACAAAATCCTGAGAAGTCTTCCTCTTAAAGACTATGGCTCAAGAGTTGCTGGCATAGAAGAAGCAAATAAAGATATGAGCATCATGAATACTGATGTGCTGATTTCAAACTTCTAACACATGAAATGGCAATGAAAAGAGACAGAGAGCTTGAAGCAGAACCAGAGAAAAGAAAGTGCTTAGTACTAAAAGCCTGTACTTCAAAATCTCAAGAAGAAAGTGAAGATGATGAAGAAATGAGTGATGATGAAAATTAGGACATTGTTATGCTTTCAAGAAGATTAAAAAGAATCATTGATAAGAAAATGAGCAACTCCAGAAAATTCAGGCAAAAAAACCTCAAACAAACTTCTAATGATGCACAAAGAAGTAAGGAAGAGGTAAAGTGCTATGAGTGTGGAAAGAAAGGACATATCAAACCAGAATGTCCAAGGCTCAAGAAGCATAAGAGCAAATACCAAAGAGACAATGGGGAGAAAGGTCACAAAGCCACATGGGATGACGAAAGCTCTTCAAGTGAAAAAGATGATAATGAAAGCGAAGAGGTCAACCTATGCTTTATGGCTATTGAAGATCATGTCTCGAATAAGGTAAGATCACTACACTCATACTCTTTGAACAATGATAGTAGTGATAATGATGATGATAGTGATGATGATGATGATGATGATGAGCAAAGCCTAATAGAAGAATTAAATATAGAATTGGAGAAATATAGAAGTAAATTCAATACTTATAGAAATAACATCTCTAATTTAAAAAATAAGATAGATGGTTTAGAAAAGGAAAACATAAAGCTTAAATCATATAATGAAACTCTACAAACTCATTAGATAAATACTCATCAAGACCCTTCATGTGCTAACCCCCAAGGACCCAAACTCATTTGGGTACCTAAAAATCATACTTGAATTGTGATTTTATAGTTATGCCTCAAGTCCACAATAAACAAAAATGCTTGGCTAGTAGACAGTGGATGCTCAAGACATATGACAGCAGACAAAGAACGTTTCAATGACATCAAAAGTATTGATGGAGGTAAAGTTACCTTTGGAAACAATGCAAAGGGTAAGGTAACTGGCATTGGTTCTATTAGTATTAATGGTACTACTTTTATTAAAGATGTCTAACTTGTTGATGGCTTGAAACATAACTTGTTAAGTGTAAGTCAATTATGTGATAAAGTAAACAAAGTAATCTTTACTTCAAATGAATATCTTGTGATCTCTATCGATGGTCGAGAGATATTTAAAGGAAATAGAGATATCAATACATACATAATAAACTTAGATGAACTATCTAACCATTCCTCTTAGTGTCTTATGACTTCTAGTGATGAATCTTGGTTGTGGCATAGAAGGCTTGGTCATGCTAACATGGACTTAATACAAAGTCTCAGCACAGGAGAACTAGTAAAAGGACTGCCAAAAGTTAAATATGAAAAAGGCAAGACATGTGAACCTTGCCAAAGAGGAAAGCAAGACAAGTCATCCTTCAAAGCCAAAAACATAGTAATATGGAAAGACTTGATCTTGGAAATGGGAAAGAAGAAAATGATCAAGAAGATTCACCACAAAATGATTCTCTACCTCAAACTCAAGAAGAAAATGAACAAGAACTCCCAAAAGAATGGAGAATGACAAAAGATCATCCAAAAGAGCAAATCATTGGTGATCTCTCAAGGGGAGTAAGTACTAGATCTCATTTGAAACAGTTAGTCACTTACATTGCTTTTATTTCTCAAATTGAACCTAAAAATGTTGATGAGGCACTTAATGATGAAAGTTAGGTAATTTCCATGCAAGAGGAACTCAACCAATTTGAGAGAAGTAAGGTATGGACCCTAGTACCTAGACCCAAGGATCATCAAATTATAGCTAGCAAATGGGTATTTAGAAACAAACTAGATGAACAAGGTTCAATAACTAGGAATAAGGCTAGATTAGTTACAAAAGGATATAATCAGGAAGAAGGTATAGATTATGATGAAACATATGCACCCGTAGCTAGATTAGAAGCCATAAGAATACTTTTAGCATATGCATGTCACATGAATTTCAAACTTTTTCAAATGGATGTGAAAAGTGCATTTCTAAATGGTTATATAGAAGAAGAAGTGTATGTAGAATAACCACAAGACTTTGAAAGCTATGATTTGCCAAATCATGTTTTTAAACTTTCAAAAGCTTTGTATGGTTTGAAACAAGCCCCAAGAGCTTGGTATGAGAGGCTAAATTCTTTTCTATTAGAAAATAGCATTACAAAGGTATATGTTGACACCACATTATTCATTAAAAAACATGAGCATGATATACTAATTATTCAAATTTATGTTGATGATATAATTTTTGGTTCTACTAATGAGTTGCTTTGTCAAGAATTTGCTAAGTGTATGACTAGGGAATTTGAAATGAGTATGATGAGAGAGCTTAAGTATTTCCTTGGTCTACAAATAAAGCAAAGCAATGAGGGCATATTCATCAACCAATCCAAATATGCCAGAGATTTAATTAAGAAATTTGGAATGGAAGGATGCAAGAATGCCAAGACTCCTATGAGCACATCAACAAAATTGGACAAGGATGAAAAGGGTAAGAGCATCTATGAAAAGCTCTATAGAGGTATGATCGGATCACTTTTATATCTTACTGCTTCTAGACCCGATATAATTTATAGTGTTTGCTTATGTGCACGATTTCAATCATGTCCTAAAGAATCTCATTTAAATTCAGTAAAAAAAATTCTAAAATATTTACATGGATCTTTGCATCTAGGTTTATGGTATCCTAGAAATTCATCCTTTTATATTGTAGGATATTCAGATGTAGACTATGTTGGTAGTCTTTTAGATAGAAAAAGTACTTCAGGTACTTGTCACTTTATTGGAGAATGCTTAGTTTCTTGGTTTAGCAAGAAACAAGTTTCAGTTGCTCTTTCAACTGCTGAAGCAGAGTATGTAGCAGCTGGATGTTGTTGTGCTCAAATTCTTTGGATGAAACAACAACTTAAGGACTATGGTCATGAAATGAACCATCTACCTATTAAATGTGACAATACAAGTGCTATAAATCTTTCAAAGAATCCTATTCAACACTCAAGAAGTAAGCATATTGACATTAAACACCACTTTATTAGAGATCATGTTCAATATGGAGATGTTGCATTAGAATTTATAAGCACAGAAAATCAATTAGCAGATATTTTCACTAAGTCTCTAAATGAGGAAAGATTTAATTTCATTAGAAGAGAACTTGGTATGATTGATGGATTAACCTTGTGATTGCTAAATTATGAAATTTTAATTAATGATTTTAATTTTCTATCATATCACTAAATTCAAGGTAGAAATTTCGATGAAAATATATGTTTTAAGGGATATAATCTTTATTGAAATGATTTAGTCTTATTTTTAAGACTTAATTTTATGTGATGAAAATTTAAGGGGAGTCACGCCCGTGACATATGTTCACTCCTGTGAATTAAATAGCCAAAAGAGGCAGTGTCGTTCACGACTTGATTCACAACATGGTTCACGACTTCAAGTGGTGAAGCTTATTTTCACGGCTTCATTCACTCTCGTAAAAATAACTTTTCACGCCCGTGACAAATTTTCACTCCCGTGAACTTTTTCACCCCAAAACTCACAGACGCGTTCATGCCTTGAATCACGGCTTGCTTCATAGGTATAAGTAGTGAAATTCAACATTTCACGCCCGTTATTATTATTTCACCCCAATGACAGTTCATCATTCATGCCCATGACATTCAAAGGTCAAGACCATGAACATATTCACACCTTCATTCACGGGTGGAACACTCCTTCAGCAAACCGTGAACACGACCATTCATGCCTGTGAACACACGTTTCACGCCCATGAATGCATCAAGCATATAAAAGAACAGCCTGTTATTTTCTCATTTCAACTCTTCAACTCCCTAAAACCGCTCTTTATTTACACACATTCAGTGAAACATTGAAGATTCTGGCCCTCAAGTCACAAACTTTTCCTATAAATACCATCTAAAGTTCAATTCTTCATCAAAAATCATACATTCTTAGGGTTTCATTAAATTTTTCTGTCAAAACTTTTCTCAATCCATCACAAGTCTATTTCTTCAAATCAAATGCAGACTGCCTCATCAAAGGGAAAGAGAAAGAAGTCTCATGCTCCTAGGAGTTATGCAGATTACCTCATGAACTGAATTCTGGCGCAATGCCATCCCCGGTACTCCACTTTGAAGAAAAGGCCTCTACTGTCATCGAGGTCCTTCGAATGGCAAACGGTCCGAAGTCTCAGGCTCGAAATGGATAGAGCAAGTCCAGGCCTATCATTTAAAAGAATTTATGGAGATTCACCAACCAACTTTGAGGGAGCCAACACTGGAATTTCTTAGCACTCTGCAAGTGTCACCTACTGGAGTGGTGAAATTCCAACTCTGTGATAATCCCAACACCCTCAGTGCCATTGAATTTGGGGAATTGTTCAATCTACCATCATATGGCATCCTAAATGACAGTGAAGTAGAATTTGTCGCCCCTCGAGCTTGGACTCATTTTGGCTATGATTGTAGCTGGGATGTTAAGAAGACAAAGAGCACTCATCTATTGTCCCCAGTGCACAAGTATTTGCATAGGTTCCTGACCTATAGCATATTCGCTAGGGGATAAAGCAATAGGACCATCAGGAAATCAGAGCTCTTCCTACTTGAAATGGCTTAAAGAGGACTCACCGTGGCACTCTCTAGATGATTTGCAAACCATCTTCTGTCCATTGCCACCAAACCTACAGGAGATATATTGATCGATGGATATGTCACCCACACAGCCTTGAAGCTTGGCTATTTGAAGCTGGATGAGCATCATTTCAAACTCATTCACGGGCATCCTCGAGATCGCTTGGATGTCGAGTCCTTCATAAAGATGGGAGCGGCTGTCATAATCGTTTATGAGAACGATATTTTCTACCGCTTCACAAACATTGCTGGGGAGATCATTTGGGAAAACAATGACACGAAGGATTTTAAAGCAAACCTCCAAGGAATCCAGCAGAAGAAAAGGGCTCGAGTTGAGGAAGCACCTCTAGTGGCTGAGCAGGACATCGGACAGTCCTCGGCTTCCAAACCGAATTTAGTGCAGCAGGTGGTTGACCTCTTGGCACCACATTTTGAGCAGCTGCAGCCTTCGATGGACGAGAGGTTAGAGAACCTCAAAGACTTCATGGAGACTCTAATGGATAGCCTTGAGGATGAAGTTGCTAGGCTTCGAGATAGGATGTCCGGCTAGGAGTTAGGCTAGATTGGAACTTAAATTTGCTTGTTTATTTACTTTTTTGTTGTTGTGTGTAGGAAATTTTAAATTTCCTTTCTGAACTTTATTTAACTTTGTTTGTATTTTCCTTTAATTAATATATTTGCTTTTGTTTATCTTATTGATATCTTTATATCCTTTTTGATTGATGACAAAAGGGGGAGAAACTAGCAATATAGGAGAAACTAGCAATATATTAAGATAAATGAATTTTGAATCAAAAACCTATAAATACATTGACATTGAATTAGGTAGGAAGAAATTAGAAATACTCAAAATTTGATTCAAAATTAATATGCAAAGTATAAAATTGAGAAATTGAGCTTTATAAACTTTAGATATACCTTAAGTATACTTTGCATATACCTTCATGCAAGTTACAAAAATGAATATGCCATCATATACCTTAAGAATACCTTACATATACTTCATGTCTTAAAACAATTATGGTATATATATTGGATATACTTCACATATAACTTGCATATACTTAAAAACTAGTAAGTTTATTTCAATGCTACATCATTTTTTATAATTCTTGCATTTTATAAATTTTTTATCCTAAGTATCTTTTGAGGGGGAGACTTCTCAAAAGCACATATTGCTAGACTATTTGTCACCATCAAAAAGGGGGAGATTGTTAAACCTTGAGGGGTATTTCTATCATTTTGATGATAACAAACAAAATAGCAATATTGTATTTAACATAGTTGTTTTCTATGTCTATTAAATAGGACATGGAATAAAATAGCAAGAATGGAGATTGGAAGAATAATCCTTGAAAGACAAAATTAAGGAAGTAGCATGTTCATGCCCGTGACTCTATGTGTCATGCCCGTGAAAGAGCTAACCGTTACCAAAACCAACATTTGAAGTTCACGGCCATGAAGGAAGAACAAATAGTGAAATGGACATTTAAGTCACGCCCGTGAATCAAAATGTCACGCCCATGAATGTTTATGGCATTTTCATCCAGAGAGCTTCACGTCCAAAGTCACCACTTGGATCACGGCTAAGAAGGTTGTCACCCCCATGAATATGTATGTCACGCCCATGGCCCAATGTTTCAAAACATTCCAGAGAGCTTGATGACCAAGGTCACCACTTCAGTCATGGCTTGGGAAGAAATGTCATGCACGTGACAAACATAGTCACGCCCATGAATGATGAAAGAGAAAAATGTTAGGCGCGATTATTTGGTTGGTACAATGGCTAGTTTCATATTTAATGCACCCCAACGACTATAATCAGCCATGGGAGTATAAATGGAAGTCATTTATCCATTCAGTACAATAGGATAAAATATACTTTGAATCAAAATCTTATTACAAGCTATTTGTAAATTCAATATTTTGAGAACCAAAATCGATTCTCTATAAAAATCTTTTTGCTCTTCATTTATTGAGCAATTAAGATTTGTGAGTGTTTCTGTCTGTAATCATTACTTAAGTGAGCTTTGGGTATTTATGGGTTAAGAGTAGAACACTTGTAATGGTTAGTTGCGTGAGCCTATAAAACACAAATTAAAAGTTTGTTTGTGTGAGCCTATAAAAACACAAAGTAAAGGTTGTTTGTGTGAGCCTAAAAAACACAAGGAATTAGTTATTGTGTGAACCATTAAAACACAAGAGATTTATGGGTTAGGTGTGAGCCATTGTGAGAAACACCATAGTTGGGAGTGAGCTTGTAAAACTCCATTGTAACACTTAGTGTGTTAGTGAAACTCCCAATTGCGATTGGGGAGAGGAGTAAGGTTTGTTAACACCCGAACCTCTATAAAATCCTTGTGTCAAATTTCTCTATCCCTCCTAAAATTAATCTTTTATTTTCACACTTTAAAGTTTAATTTTTGAAACTCCAATTCAACCCCCCTTCTTGGCTTAATATCTGGGCAACAACTTGTGTCTATTATCTCCGATAGAGATCCCAGGTTTATGTCACAGTTCTGGAAAAGTTTACAACAGGGTTTGGAAACTCGACTCAGATTCAGTATGGCATTTCATCCTCAAACGGATCGACAATCGGAGCGAGTTATTCAGTTGCTAGAGGATATGATGAGATGTTGTGTACTTGAATTTAAGGGAAGTTGGGATCGACATCTACCTCTTATGGAGTTTACCTATAACAACAGTCATCAAACGAGCATTGGTATGGCTTCTTATGAGGCTTTATATGGAAGAAAATGTAGGACACCAGTATGTTGGACCGAGTTAAATGAGAAAAAGTTGATTGGGCCAAAGATAATTCAACAGACTGAGGAGAAAGTTAAAGTGATCAAGGAAAGGCTAAAGGCAGCACAAGATCGATAGAAATCATATGTTGATTTAAAGAGACAAAACATAGAATATGCAGTAGGAGACAAAGTATTCCTTAAAGTTTTTATAAATAGGACCAGTGGCTTACCTATTAGCTCTTCCTCCGGAGCTAGACATAATTCATAACATGTTCCACATTTCAATGTTAAGAAGATACCGTTTAGACCCGACCCACATTATACCAATTGAAGAAATAGAGGTACAGACAGACATGTCTTATGAGGAGGAACCACTGACTATAATAGCATATGAAGAGAAAGCTCTCAGGAATAAGAGAGTCACTCTAATTAAAGTTTGGTGGCAGAATCATACAATTGAAGAAGCCACGTGGGAAAGTGAAGAAGTGATGAAGAAGTAGTATCCCCAGTTGTTTAACCCAGAATGAGCAGGTGAATTTCGAGGGCGAAATTTATTTAAGGGGGAGAGAATGTAATACCCGCTAATTTAGACACTGAGTCGCACGTGTCGCGAAATTGACGCATTTGACTGATCGGAGTTTAAATTCGGATTTTGATCGGAATTAATCAAGTAATGACAAAATTAAATGATATATGCCTAATTAAGTGATTATAAAGTTTAAAGAAGTTGAATTACAGTAAAGGACTAAATTGCAGATTTTGATAAGTTTTGGGGTCAAATTGCAATTTACCAAAAATTTGAGGATTTATGTGACTAATTACTAATCAACATATTAGTTTTGGGGACATTTTAATATGTTGGCCGGCTACTCAATGAGAAGGAGTAAGATTAGTGTTGATTAAGTAAAATGGGAAGAAGAAGGTTGTTGCCCAGATATTAGACCAAGAAGGGTGGTTGAATTGGAGTTTCAAAAAATTAAACTTTAAGGTGCGGAAATAAAATTGTTAATTTTAGAAGGGATAGAGAAAATCAGACACAAAGATTTATAGAGGTTCGGGTATTAACAAACCCTACTCCTCTCCCCAATGGCAATTGGGAGTTTCACTAACACACTAAGTGTTACAATGGAGTTTTACAAGCTCACTCCCAACTATGGTGTTTCTCACAATGGCTCACACCTAACCCAGAAATCCCTTGTGTTTTAATGGCTCACACAATAAACAATTCATTTGTGTTTTACAGGCTCACACAAATAACCTACACTTTATGTTTTACAGGGTCATACAAACAACCTACACTTTGTGTTTTACAGGCTCACACAAACAACCTTTTAATTTGTGTTTTGGAGGTTCACACAACTAACCCTTACAAGTGTCATTCTCTTCACCCAGAACTACCCAATGCTTACTTGAGTAAAGATTACAGAGATAACTACTTATAAATCTTTATTGCTCAAATATGAGGAGCAATAAGATTTTTACAGAGAATGAATTTGTTCTCAAAGTATAAAAGTACAAGATAGCTTGTGATTTGAAGTATATGCTAATCTTTTGTTTTTCTTGTCATTTTCTTGTTTCTTAATGCATAAATGACTTCCATTTATACTCCCATGGCTGAATATATCCATTGGGATGCATTAAATAAGAAACTAGCCGTTATACCAACCAAAAAATCGCGTCTGACATTTTTCTCTTTCATTGTTCACGGGCGTGAATATGCTTGTCATGGGGGTGACAGTTCTTCCGAAGCCATGACTGAAGTGGTGATCTTGGTTGTGAAGCTCTCTGGTATGTTTTGACATATAGAGTCATGGGCGTGACTTTAATCAGTCACGAGCATGACATTCTTCCTAGCCATGAACCAAGTGGTGACTCTGGTCGTGAACACGGCTAGTTGGCTTCACGGGACTGACTCCTAGAGTCACGGCAGTGAACATGCTACTTCTTGCTTTTTGTTTCTCAAGGATTATTCTTCCAATTCTCCATTCTTGCTATTTTAATTCATGTCCTGTATAATATACTTACAAAAACAAGTATGTTAAATACAATATTGCTATATTATTTATTATCATCAAAATGACATAAATACCCCTCAAGGTTAATAAAGGTCAAGATGGTGGGTCCCACATGAAGACTTTTTCTTTTCCTCTTCTTCTTCTCTTCATTTTCTGCTTTCTTCTCTCTCTTTTCGACAAGGCACGCCAGCCCCATTGCCCCCATAGACAAACCAGAAATTTAGAGAGAGAAGAAAAGAGAGGGGAAAGAGCAAGAACAAATGATCTTTATGGTCCATGACTCCTAAGGAAGTTGGAAAGAGCAAGAAAGAGGAAGAAAACTCAAGTTTGGTAGAGAGAGAAAATCTCCAAAGTTGTGATTTAGTGAAGAAAAGAGTAAGGTAATAAGTGATTCTTCTTCTTCTTCATCTTTTCTTAAAGAAGTTTGAATTTTGAGCTCATCCAAGACTCATGTGGAAAGAGAGAGAAACTAGGGTTTTGAGATAGAATAAGAGAGTTTAGAGTCTTGATAAAATTAGATGATAATAATAAGTTATGATGTTGTAGGAGTTCCAAGTGATAAGGAACAAACATTAAGGAGCAAAGGAAAAGAGAAAGCTACCTAGAAGAGTGAAGGAGAAAGATTAAGATTTGTGCATAACTTAAGGCAATAGCCTATGTTTGTTTGAAATAATGCATGCTTAGTATGATAATTGATGATTGAAATGCATTAATGATGAGTATGGCATGAAACCATATGTTAGAGATAAAGAATGAGTTTCTTGTGATTTGTTGAATTAAGTGATGCATGTTAGTGAATTTAATTTTGATTAAGGCATTTATATGTATTAGTCAAGATATGTTGAATAAAGGACTCCAGAAATGCATGATTTTATGTTTTGATGTGATTTGGTGTAATTAGAATGAATGAAATGTGAATATGCAGATTTCCTGCCGAAAGTCAAGGGCGTGACTATCGGGTCACGGGCGTGAACCTGATGGTTGACGGTTGTGGCTGATTTGTATCACGGTTGGGACTTTGGTGTGGAAATGGTACTATTCATTCTAGAAGCGTTCACAATTGGGAATCACAAGGGTGAACTCATTCACGGGCAAGAATGAGTATTCACGACCGTGAATGCTTTTGGCACGATTCATTCTAGTAGCGTTCACGGCTTGGGATTACGGGTGTGAACTATTTCACGAGCATGAATTAGTAGCCACGACCATGAATGCTCTGTTTTCAAATAAATTATGAATATGATTATCTATTGATGTATCAAGTTACACAAATGAAAAAGATACTATCCAATATGTATGAGCATGACGATATGTTTGCAAAACAAGAAAATTGAGATGTTGATACATAAGAATGTTGATGTGTCAAAATTGAGAATGATGATGATGTGTTGTATAATATGAGGATGATGAAATGGATGTAAAGTAAAACTTAAATAAAGATATATGATTGATGTGAAAATATGAAGATGCCCATTACTCTACCAGCGGACAAGAAACAGGATAGATGACATGTCATTAAGAGGGCGAATGGTACCGTACTATATGAGATATTCCTCGATCAATGTGGCTTAAGCTCAGAGAGCGCCATTGATATAAGATGCTCGGTCAATATGGCCTAAGCTCGTAGAGCACCATTGGCTTGAGAAGCTCTGATGAGCACATATAAATTGAAGACAAGGTGGCTTAAGCTCAGAGAGTGCCCTTGGTCCGGTTATTCATCTATGATGAAATTATACTCAATCAATGTGGCTTAAACTCAGAGAGTGCCATTGATTTGAGAAGCTCTGTTGAACCAGATAGTGGACAGGGTGGATATAGCTCTGAAAGCACTCCTGATCCATAACCTGTATCCAGTTAGTCCAAATTTAGAGTGATGTGGGCAAGATAATGAAGATATGTTAGAAAATAAGAAAAGAAAAGAAAAAAATGATGATGATGATGAGATGAGATTGAGATATAATAATAAAAAGACTAACAGAGTAACTTACCATCAAAGATAAATGAAAATAACATTGTATAAGTGAGCATGATATTTATACTTGTATGAAATAGGAACATGTTGATAGAAATAGCATGCAAACATTTTAATGCTTAAAATGATACATGTTAATGCTTGTGACATGATATAGTATATTGTCTTATTTATATGAACCACTAAGCTTAGAGCTTAGTGTGGGAGTTTCCTTATGCACAGATATAGAAAGGTAGCTGAAGGTGATAGATAAAGCAAGCAGTGATCCTATTCAAATTAAAGCAGCCGATCTCGAAATAGTGGGTCACAAACTTTTGAACTTTTGTAATTTGTTTTTCCACATTATATATACTTATAAGTTGTAAATTAGTTTTCAAAGTTTGTTAAATAGTAAATTGGTATTAATAAATACTATGTTATGTAAATAAAATGTACATTATTTTTTAAATTGAGGAAAAAAAAATACATAGTGATTTAAAGAAGTAAAGAAGACAAGCAGTAGCACCCCCGCATCCGGGCATGTGAGGTTTGGGTGAGGGGGTGTTACACTTAAGGTTGGTAGACTTGGGCCAAACAAAGTCCAACCCATTTAGGCCCGATTAAGCACTTTAAATTATTTATCTCACTTTCCATGATCAATTTCACCCAATTTTGATTCCATAATTCATAAAATATTTTTATATGTCTACAAAAAAAAATTTCAACTCAATCGGAGTCTGTTTCCTATCTGGCTCACTCAAACCGAACTGATAATTCAATTTTTGTTATTACCGTAAAATTCATTTTTCACTGTTAATTAATCCTAAATATTATTTAGAGTCTATCCATATCTAAAAATAAATTTTTAAATGTCATTTGCTATTTCTCATAGTCCGGTAAAAGTACGGTCAACTACTTTATTAATAAAACCAGGTCTTTTTTTCTTAGTTTTGACTTTTTAAGACCTATTTGACCTCATTTTCACTCCAAATTTTACCCCCAAACTAGTCAAAACATATATTTTCTAATGGTCAAATAAAATATTTTCACCCATGAGTGTATTTTGACCCTCGGGTATACTAATCAATTTTAAAAACTACAGTTTATGACTAATCCGGTATTCGGACCATTACAGAAAGTGAGAAAGAATAGTGAGAGAGAAAGCTTGTGAGCTTGTGAGAGAAGGGATCAATTTTGTATATTCTAGTTTTTGTTCAAGTTTCTAGAGGCTAAGGAGACGTTTTCCATCTTTCTAGGAATTAGAGATAGAATTAGTAGTCCATCCCAAAGGAGAGGAGAAGCTTGATGATCTAAAGTAATGTCTAAGCTCTATCATTGGTGTAAGGTTTGTACATAACAACATTCAAACCTTTAACTTGCATGTCCTTGTGTTGTTTTTTCCTTTAGTGCTTATTGTGAGTGGTCATTGGGGTGGTAAATGATATGTTTACAGGTTGATAACACATTGGGGGTTAAATATGTTGTTGTATTAATGGTGATTTTGTGTTGGGAATCACATGTTAGACGCTTTTTAAAATGTTTGGTTTTTGATATTCTGGTAGTTGGATTCAATGCTAGATTCTTGATAGAGGGATTGATATTGGTCAATCATAGTGATATTGCATGTGAAAGTTGGATGCTTTGTTGATGCTTTATTTTTCTGAAAAAATTCCAAATTCACAGTCGTAAACTGGTGATTCATGGGTGTGAATGTTGTGAAATGTAGTTTTATTACTGAAGCAGACTCGTTCTCGGACAACTTCATGGTTGGATTCATGGTCTGGTTCATGCTGGTAGAGGGGTGATCACGGTCGTGAAACCATAAGTGATTCAGAGGTTGAATCACGATGTGATTCACAAGTAAACTACCTACAAAGGTTCTTCATGACCGTAAAAATGAGTTCACGATTGTGAAGATGTGAAATTGCATTTGTTTATGTTGTTGCATATGAATCAATATTGATTCATTTTGAGGTAGTATACCTCTATCATATGATTATAACATGGTATGAAAATACAAATTAAGGATATGGTTTGTGAGAATCATGGAACATGGATTAATTTGCAATACGAAATGGTAAGTGTATGATAAATGGTTAAGCTTCATACTCTAACAAGGACTGGAGCTAGGATAAATGACATACCATTTAGGGGTGTTCGGTAACAAGTGACCTAGGTTGGTCACGATCGAGATTCTTGAAGGCTTAAGGTTTAAGCCAGGTGTGCTTCCCTCGATTAATAATATGTGTACATTTTCTCAGATAGATATTCAAGAAAGCTTAAGTAGGTGTCCTGAGGGCTCAGTTGAGAGTCATAGATTACTTGTATCAAATTTAGTCTAGTTATGAGTAAAGCAGGCAAATGTATGGTAATTAATTCTTTCTACGTGTGGTATGCAATTGTATGATTTTTTCTGTTGGTTATGTGATATGCCATAATTCGATGTGTGTACAATTTATGAGACAATTTTGGTATGTCATGTAAAGTAAGAGATAATACATGCATGGATTTCAAGGTAAGTCATTTTTATATGCCTATAAGAATATCATGAATGTTGCATTTGTATATGGTGCTTTGCATGTTGTTATGTAGCACTAAGCATTAGTTTACTTAACGTATAAACTTTCCATGATCAAGTTCGGAGCTTAGGAATTGATCATCAGAGAAGAATGCCCAAGAATTAGAGTCAAGGATATATACCTGGGGTGGGTGATACATCTGTTATATTTTTATTGGGTTTGGGTAGTTATAGATGTACATGTTGTTATTTTTAGATACATGTAATTTTGTAACGATCCATTTTGTAAAATCGTTGGGCTAGTGATTTCCTATTTGTATATTTTATTAAATCTTTTATTGTATTTAAGCCTTTAAATGATGTTTTATAATTTTATTAAGTCATCATGACTATGGTGCATCAAAGTTTTAATTTATAGTGTTTTAAATCATGTGCATCATAACATCTTTTGGTATAATTGAGTTTATTCTTAATTATATTGAAGGGTATTACATCTATAATAGCCTTTCAAACATTTAAAGGAAGTATTTCCTAGAATGCAATTGGTAATAGTCTTTGCATAAACACATGATAGTTATAACTTTTCATTCCAAACAACTTTAACTTCTTTATATCCACACATCTGCCCATATTTGACACATCCATATGAAAATTTCAAATTTTTAACCCATTCACACATTTCTTGTTTTGCATTCTTATCTAGTGTGTAACAAGCTTCAGGGTATTTTCCTATGGTCACATTCCATTTCAATTCAGGTCATCGACAGTAATCATTTAGCTCTTCTCTTGATTTATAGGTATCTTTGATTTTACCATCCATATTCAGCATAGCATTGAACATATTGTCAAAAACATTTTTATATATGTATCACATCCAAGTTATAGCGAATCAAATTGGTTCTCCAATATGGAAAAATCTAAAACATATTACTTTTCCTCTAATCTAATGTTTTGCATACCAATCCATTAGTTTCAACATCTAATTTTGCAAATTTTTATAGACCCAAACTCTCAATCTCTTACAAGATATCATCTCCTAAATGAATAGGTGGTGGGGGTGTTGTCAGTATTTTATTCTTAATGAATGCAGTTATATTCTTATGGAATGCATGATCTACAAGTAGGAACTTTCAATGATTATCAAACCATGATTGTTGACCACTGAACTTTAGAGTAAAGACATAAGATTTATCCATGCAATATGGACAAGCTAACTGTCCAGTAATACTCCAACCAAACAATATTGAATACACTCAAAAATCACTTACTATCCACATAAACGCCATCCGCAACCTAAAATTCCATTTCTTTGAAATATCATATATGTTCACACCTACATCCCACAAATTCTTCAAGTCTACAATAAGTAGCTTTAAGAAAACATCCAATTTATCTTTGGGATTTTTTCACCCTAGGACCAATATAGACAAGAACATATATTGTTCCTTTATACATAATTATGGAGGCAAATTGTAAAGTGTAACTATAATTGGCCATGTTAAGCATTGTTGTCTTGATTGTCTAATTTTTTAGACATGTGATTCTCTGACTTCAAGCTCATTAGTCTAGCTATAAGTGATAATTGCAAATGTCTTGTACGACTAGCCCATAACTCCTTATCTATGACATTCAACGTATCATAAAAATTATGAGCTTCAGGATTAGGTGGTTCCTTAATCTCATTCATATCGAATCTAAGATTAATAACATCCATCACCATTTTTGTGGTATGTGTTACTTGGTTCATCATGACCCATATTCGATTCTTCACTAACATTTTGATCATTTTAACGACTACTGTACTTTCCCCTTGATAAGTCTAAACACAATAATCTCGTACAAAGCCATATTTGCCCAAATGGTATATGACAGTGTCCATATCATGAAATGACATGTTTTTGGCATTTACAATGATTACATGGACAGTTAATTTTATCCCTATCCATCCATCTTGGTCCACTATAAGCAAAGTTAATGAAAGTTTCTATGCCATCAAAAAATTATTGATTAGGTAAGCCATCCGTCAATCTTTTGTACATCCACTGGTTGTTTGAACCCATTTTTACATATATCAATTTTTTTAGAAATATTAATTTTTCAATTTATGTCATCTTTAGAACTCTTATATTCAATTGAAAGGTAAGAACTTATCCAATTCAGGAATGAGTCATTTATATATCACAACCATGCATGTTTTATGCATACATACCTAGAAATTGTGGCAGCATATCCCCCCAATTCTTCAAGTGCACAATATGGACAATTCCTTTGTGCACTCGAAGAATGAAAGGATATAATACTGAATTTCTTCATATATATGACATATAATGTGTAACTAGTCATGTATAACTAGTTATACAGACACGTATTCCTAAACTGTCCATATTGGACAATTTAGTGAATTCTCATCATCCAATGAGAAAGACACTGAATAGGTTTATATGGCTAAATTGTACAAAATTGTATATTTATTTTTTTTGTTATTTTAGTCATGTTGTTGCTTTTTCAACAAATCTACCTAATTTTTGGGATAATCAATTTCTAGTAAATCAATTTATGCATGATATACATAATTAACAGAGAAAAATGTGCAGCTAAACAACAATTATTCAAAAACAAAGATAGATTATAACAATAACATATGGTTATAAAAAGTATTATTTAGCACATAAGGTATTCTTTAGCATTAGAGACCACATATTATTCAATTTTCGTCCTAACTTAAGTACATTCATTCTTGCAAATTTATACCTATTCTTTGCATAATCAAAATAATTTACAAGCAAGCATTAAACACAAATATTTTATAAATCTTGCACATACCTTGCATTGAGCTTTTCACCTTATTCCTTGTTTATGGTACTTTCCTACTCCTCTAAAGTTGTTATATATATATATATATATATATATATATATATATACATTGTCAATCTACTGACAAATGAAAGTATTTCTACCTCCTAATTATAATACAACAAAACAATAATTAATTAAATTTTTTTATTGTCAGAGAGGTCCCCTAAAGGCAATCACCATAGGCATTTGATGTACTCATTTATTATTAATAAAAGACATTTTCGTTATATGCATTCATTGCATATGAATTTATATAGATCTTAGATCATTTCATGAAGTCCTTAGTATGCAACACAATATGAAGGAAATCATGATGAGATCATGATAGTGAAATTTCTATCATGTGAAATTGTGTTTATACCTAAATAATTCCAAATGCATAGGATTAATAAGATGAGATGTTGTTAACTTTTTTAGTAGGTTAGGCAGCTGATCTCATAAACTGAAAGCGTGAGACGTTTAGAGTTAACTTGTGGATGCTTGCTTGAGTAGCCAAGTATATTGGATGACCTACTATGAGACAATCACATGGATATCTATTCAATGTCAGTGATAGTCTAATCACAACAATGGTGCAAGTATTCTTAGACTTGAGATGCTGAAGGTTGTCTTGGATACTAAATCCTATACTTCAACTCCATTCCTTGTTGCATCTTAGAGATCACCCATACGGTGGTGATTGGGTATAACATAAAGTATTCGAAGGTAGTTGAGTAGTCAATAAAGGATTCACCACTCCTAATAGAAGAAGAGTATACCTATGGCCTCTTGTAGAAATCATTACATAGAAATCCTTGGCTGAGATGGATAAGTCTTGAAGAAGGTTTTCAAGTTCATGTTTAATAGAGTAATGAATCTCATAGACATGAACTAATATCATTTAGACTAAATGTGACATGATCAGTTTAGTGAGAGTTGACACACAACCTATGCTTTGAACCAATTAAGGTATAGGTTAGTAAAAAGATGAATTGCACAGTAATTGTGTATGGAAGGGTTTAAAGTCAAAGCACTGACTTTCTGGTCAATTGGAGGTCATGATGTGTTGCTAGATACCACTCATGATTTGCTCAAAATCATGTGATGATTTAAGTTGCTAACATAGGTGGGAACTTAATGGGTCACATGCATAGAAGGAATTAAAAAAATGTGAAATGGGCCTTGGATTGGATCAAAGATATGAGAGAGAAATAATTTGGCTAAGCTTCATATGTCATGACAGTGACAAAGGTTGTCACGAATGTGACAACATGAGTCACGACCGTGACCCAATTAGTCACGGGCATGGAAGCCCCGATAGCAACAATTGCGATTTTAGGTTTTCTTTTTCGAAATTAGGAGGAGAATTTTCCTGGGTTAAGGATTAGTAATGCTTCATTTGGAGTACTTTATACTCAATTTGATTTGGAATTTCTAGTGAAAAAGTGTGGAGGGAGATGAAGTTGATTTCACAGAGAAATTAGAATTTACAATGAAAATGAAAAATCCATTGCAAGAACTTTAAATTATCCTCAAAGTCCTCATCTTCCAAATTAGCCTCATAAGTCAAGAATTAAATCATTCAACAATAAAACAAGAAAATAACAAAATAACAATTATTTATTTAATTAACACCCTTTTTTAATTTATTCCCCCAATTATTTTACAACTGATCAATAAAAACTCAACTTATATTTTAATAAAATTATATTCTAATCACTTTCTAATATTGATTACATTGTATGATCTAAAAAATCAAAATATAAAAGTAACAAGGAAGTGAACCACAAATTTTAAGTTTTTTTTTTCTTTTTGGTAGAAAGCAATAAATTATAAGTTGATGAAAAAAGAAACATAAAAATAGGTCACTACTGGACTATTAGTGCAACTCCCGTAAACGTTTTTGAATTTTTTACTTGGAAGCGTTTAAAAATTTCCAATATTTTCATAATTAAAAATTTTCCTAGTTCCTGCAAAAAAACAAAAACCCAAAAAACCAAATCGCATCCACAAGTAACAACATAATTCACTCTTATTACTTGCTTTGTGTGTTGCCATATATGTCCTGTCTTTAAGCAGCACATTCAAGTTAGAACTATCAATGATTTTAAGAGCAATATTACATTATTAGATTGATAGAACTATAAACTTTGGTTCTCACTAAATGAAAATTTTAATTATTTAACTTTTCCATAAATCATATAAATACTTGTCTATTTTATTTATTTTGCAAATGCAATTGATATGCTACTCATGTCATGCAAATGTGACAAGATACACCAACTATAAAACCTATAAACACGTCAACTAAAAATGTTTAAAAGTTACAAAAATGAATAAATCTAAGTGTTCATGTTGTTTTTTCAAAAAATTAAAGTAGCAATTATTATATAAGTCCATTAATTTGATTTACACTAAGTTAATTCTCCATTGTATTATTTAGCTAAGTAAATTAGCTATAAAATCTAAATCTAAACATGATATCATAGTCTTTAATTTATGATAATGATAAATGAGTAATAAAAGTTTAGTATTGTTGTAGAACTAATTTCATAATGATTTAGATTATTAAAAAATAATAATAATTTTACGATTATCAAACTTAAACAAAGAAACTGATATATACATTGTAATATTCCATCTCTTTACATTGTAATATTCCATCTCTTTACTGTACTGACAGTTAGGTAAAATGATATTACGAAAATTTCTATCGAATACTTGTTTAGAAGGTTTATAGAAAATGTATTATGTTATATTATATTATATTATATTATATATATATATATATATATATATATATATACACACACATATGTAGCAATGCAAATTTTAAAAACTAAAAATATACAAATGAGTTAATCACCCACAAAGGGAAATCTTGACTGTTTCACTGACTTGGACTCCCACTAGTTTTTGTCTTATCCACTATTCACTCTTTAGATATGACTATCCCTTTTTAAGAAAAATAAACATTTCTCATGCTAAACATAAATGCTTAGTGGTGCATGTAAATAGACAATAAGCTACATACTATGCATTAAAATATGCATTCATAAGTAAGACTAGAATGTATATATAGCCTTCTTTTTCATTTATACTTCTACTAATCTTTACCAGTCATGTACATATGATTACCTTTAGCAATGCTATCTCTTTTAATATATAAGTCTATGTCTGTTAATTACTCTTATTACCATAAAAATAAAAAATCTAATATATTATTGTGACACCTTTATAACACTTCTTTTTATATGTAATTTACGTGAGTCAGTACGATTATAACCGATGTGTGCCAATTTTGTTTCCATAACTTAATTTAACGACCATTATATTATTAGCACTTAATTAATTTTTTTCATTTTTTCAAAAATTTCGGCAGCATAACGACTATAAATTAATTATTCCACCTGCAATGCAAACAATTATCAGTCAGTTTTTGGGCATAACAATACCAATATATAATACAAAATAGTCTACATTCATTTATAAGTCAATATTTCATTCTTTACACATATAATAATTTACAAATATTTTTTTATCATAATTTGTACAACATTTCTTTCTTACAACTCCATATACATGCATATATATACAAGTCATTTTTAATACTAACCTACTAATATTTTATTCTTTCGTCTGTTTCTAAACTTGTACACTTACTCCTGTCTTTCTTACTATTACCTGCACATAGTCAAATAACTACATGCTGAGTATTAATATGCCCAGTGGTAATTACTAATCTAAATATTTCCACTAACTTATTTTTTATGCAATTATACATGCAATAATAATTTTCATATACTATTTAAATTTTCTATTTTACTATTATTTTTTTAATACTTGATTTTTATTTACCCTTAATTCACTATTTAATATCTTAATTAATCTTTTTTCTTTCATTTAATTAGCTACAAATTTCACTTTAATTCTTAAATTTCCATTTATTTACAATTATATCACTATTTTATATTTATTTACACTTTTGCCAATAATAATTTTTTTTTTCATTTATTTACCTTTTAAACTACATAATTTAACATTTATTTCATTTTTATTATTTCCTCATATTTTTCACTATATTCATTTTTATCATATTTTTTATTTTTATTATTTTTCTCATATTTTTCACTTTATTCATTTTTATCAAATTTTTTATTTTTTTTCTTTTCTCATATTTTTCACTTTATTTATTTTTATCATATTTTTCACATTTATCATTTAATTCACATTTGTCACATTTATCGTTTTTACAATTATACCATTTTATCATTATTATCATGTTTTTCACTTATTTTTCAATTCTATCGTTATTATTACTTTTATTCAAATTTACCCCTAATTTCCATTCGATAGAAAATTTTCGGACCAAATACATGGGACGTGGATCCAAAAGTCTACTATACAGAAAAGTAATCCCAAACGATCATCCGAGCACTGCACTATACACTGATTCATTGTATTAATATCCCTGAAGTAAACCGTCATTGGTCTACATAAGCGAGTCGCCATGACCTGCACCGTGATAATAGTGTCTCTATGGTTAGCCAATTATATCTTGAGATATATTTAACCATCAGAAAAATAACAAATAGTATTATTTTATTCCTTTAATTCAATTTCCAATAATTTCATAATTTCCATTATTTTTACATTATTAATCACTTAACATTTTAGTTATCCATACAATTGTATCTCTACCATAATCGTTTCACATTTTTCATTCTACTATATCGATATTTCATTATGAATATTCAATTAATTTATTAAGCTTCACTAAATACACTTTAATCATTATTTTTTATTTCATGCATAATAAAATCAATTATTAGAAAAATATTCAATATACCAATTAAAAATTCTCAATAAATCTAAAAACACTCAAAATCGCATTTCCTTGCATTTCATGACTAAATTTTCATTTAATTAGCAAGAAAAATATTAATTTTTTTTCCTTCTTCATTTTTTGGCCTATAATTAATTTTCATTATTAAAATTTTTCTTTCACCTTTTAATTATTCATTCTACTATTTTATACATTCATTATTCCATATGTATCATAATATTACTATAAAATGTATTTATTCCTTAATATTCATTTTTCACATAATAAGGTCATATTTTTCAATTTCCAATAATTATTTTTTTAATTAAAATTAAACATTTGAATTCTCTTTTTATAATTCCTTAATCATGTTTTAAGCATTAATTAGCATTTACAAGCAAAACACACAAAATTCTTAATTTTCTATAACGTTAAATCATGCTTAATTAATAGAAATAAGTAGATTATGAAATCACTAACCTTAATTTCTTATTTTGACCTTCCTCCTTTTTCTTAGTCTTTCACTTGGAATCACCTTCACCTTCTTTTGACCCTACCATGACCAAAAATTTTCCTTCTTTAATCCACCATTATTTAGCTTTCTTAACTCAAATAAACTTCATATTTATCATCTACATACCTTAAACTACTTATTTGAACCATTAAACTAATTTAAAACCATAAATTTCACTTACCTCAAATTTGTATCCTAACTTTTCTCTTTTGATTTTCTTTCACTCTAGCCCTCCAATTAAAAATTAAAAATTTTTATTAGCTAATAGAGAGACTGAAATTATTTTTGGGTGGTTGATTTTGGTGTAAGAATTGAAGAAAATTGAAGAAAATTAGAAAAGAAATGTGAGGAGATAGGTTCAGCCATGAAAGGGGATTTGGGGAAGAATGAGTTGTAGAATTCTCTAGTGACTAAAGTTAGGTGGGCTTTGGCCAAACAAAGCCCAATCCATTTAGCCCCAATTATTCACTATAAATTATTTTCCTTACTTCCCAAGCTGAATTTCACCCAAATTTATTTTCATAATTCATAAAATATTTTTATATGTCTACAAATTTTTTTTAACTCAATCGGAGTCCATTTTCTGTCCAGCTCACTCAAGCCGGTTTGATAATTCAATTTCGGTGTTACCATAAAATTCTTTTTTCACTGTCAAATAATCCTAAATATTATTTCGAGTCTATCCATATCCTAAAATAAATTTTTGGATGTCGTTTGCTATTTTTTATAGTCCAGTCAAAGTACGATCAACCAATTATTTAATTAAATCGGATCCCTTGTTTCTTAGTTTTGAGTTTTGAGGATTTATTTGACCTCATTTGCACTCCAAATTTTACATCCGGACTAGTCATAACCTATATTTTCTGATGATCAAATAAAATATTTTTCAGCTACGAGTGTATTTTTGACCCCCGTATGCTGATCAATCTCGGAAACTATAGTCTATGAATAACCTGGTATTTAGGCCATTATAATTTTCCCCTACTAATAAAAATTTCGTCCTCAAAATTTTACCTATATTAAACAATTGGGGATAATGTTGTCTCATTGCAGCTTCTGGCTCCCACGTGGCTTCTTCCACATTGTGGTGACTCTATAACACTTTCACTAGTGGGATTTACTTCTTCCTGACCTGTCTAACCTCTCTAGCTAGGATCTTTAATGGTTTCTCTTTATAAGTTAGATTAGCCTTTATCTGAATTTCTCCTGGCTTGATTACATGGCTAGGGTCTGACCTATACCTCCATAGCATTGACACATGAAACACATCATGAATCTTTTCTAACTCTTAAGGCAACTTCAATCGATAGGCCACGGGTCCCACTCGTTGTTCAATCTCATAAGGACCTACAAATCTTGGACTTAGTTTGCCCTTCTTTCCAAATCTCATAACCTTCTTTTAGGGTGATACTTTCAGAAATACTCGATCTTCAACCTGGAACTCTATACCCTTTCTTCTTAAATCCACATATGATTTTTGTTGGTCCATGGCTTCTTTCAATCTATCCTTGATCACCCGTACTTTATCTTTTGTTTCTTGAACCAAGTCTATTTCCATTAGCTTCTTTTCACTCAATTCTGTCCAACATAAAGGAGTTCTACATTTCCTCTCATACAGTGCTTTATATGGTGCCATTTTAATGTTGGACTGATAACTGTTGTTGTAAGCAAACTCGGCTAATGGCAAATACTTTTACCAACTGCTTTCAAACTCAAGGATGCAACATTGCAACATATCCTTAAGTATTTGAATCACACGCTCCGATTATCCATTAGTCTGGGGATGAAAAGCTGTACTAAAATGAAGTCTTGTCCCCAATGCTTCTTACAACTTCTTCCAGAAACTGGGAAGTAAATCTTGGATCCTTGTCTAAAATAATGGAGGATGGTACTCCATGGAGTCTCACTATCTCATTAATGTAGATTACTGTCAACTTGGTCAGTGGATAGTCTCTTCGTACTGGTATGAAATTGGCTGATTTCGTGAGTCTATCAATGACTACCCATATAACATCATGCTTCTTTCATGTTAGAGGCAATCGCGTCACAAAATCCATGGTCATTTGATCCCATTTCCACTCTGGTATAGCGATAGGCTGAAGTAAACCCAATGGAACTTGATGTTCAGCTTTCACCTATTGGCATATTAAGCATTTACTCATAAATTATGTCACTTCATGTTTCATTCCTAGCCACCAATAGTGTACTTTCAAATCATGATACATTTTGTTACCACTAGGATGCATCACGTAGCTGCTATGATGAGCTTATGTGAGAATGTTCTTTCTCAATTCATCTTGATCCAATACACATAACCTCTGGTTGAAATAAAGACCTCCATCATTACCCAAAGAATAATCACCTTCATTGCCCTCTTTTACCCTGTTCACTATGGCAATCAAACGATCATCTAACTTTTATGCCACTTTCACTTGCTGAAGGAAGTCTAGTTTTACTTGCATTTTCGCTATTATCGTTCCATCCTGTGCCATATTCAATCTGACATTCATCACCCGAAGGGCTGCCATAAATTTTCTACTAAGTGCATAAACTACTACATTCGCCTTCCTTTGATGGTAGTCGATTAAGTAGTCATAGTTTTTATCAATTCAAGCCAACACTTTTGTCTCAAATTAAGTTCCTTCTGTGTGAGCAAATATTTCAAACTTTTGTGATATGTGTAAATGTAACATTTCTCACCATAAAGATAATGTCTCCAAATCTTCAAGGCGAGTACAATTGCTGCAAGCTCAAGATCATGAGTAGGATTGTAACACCCCCTTACCCAAACCGAACGTGCCCGGATGTGGGGGCGCTACTGCTTGTCTTCTTTACTTCTTTAAATCGCTATATATTTTTTTTCCTTTATTTAATAAATAATGTACATTTTATTTACATAACATAGTATTTAAAAATACCAATTTACTATTTAACAAACTTTCAAAACTAATTTACAACTTATAAGTATATATAATGCAAAAAAACAAATTACAAGAGTTCAAAAGTTTGTGACCCACTATTTCAAAATTGGCTGCTTTAATTTGAATAGGATCACCGCTTGCTTTATCTACCACTTCAGCTACCATTCTATATCTACACAAAAGGAAACTCCCACGCTAAGCTCTAAGCTTAGTGATGCATATAAATAAGGCAATATACTATATCATGCAACAAGCATTGACATGTAACATTTTATGCATTAAAATGTTTGCATGCTATTTCTATCAACATGTTCCTATTTCATACAAGTATAAATATCATGCTCACATATACAATGTTATTTTCATTTATCTTTGATGGTAAGTTACTCAGTTAATCTCTTTATTATTATATCTCAATCTCATATCATCATCATTTTATTTTTCTTTTCTTTTCTTATTTTCTGACATATCTTCATTATCTTGCCCACATCACTCTAAATTTGGACTGGTTGGATACGGGTTATGGATCAGGAGCTCTTCCATAGCTATAGCCACCATGTCCACTATCTGGCTCAACAGAGCTTCTCAAATCAATGGCGCTCTTCGAGTTTAAGCCACATTGATTGAGTATTATTTCAATATAGAGGAATAACCGGACCAAGGGCGCTCTCCGAGCTTAAGCCACCTTGTCCTCAATTTATATGTGCTCATCAGAGCTTCTCAAGTCAATGGCGCTCTCCTAGCTTAAGCCATACTGACCGAGCATCTCAGACCAATGGCACTCTCCGAACTTAAGCCATATTGATCGAGGAATAGTACAATATTGTTCGCCCCCCTTAATGATATGTCATCTATCCTGAGTTTAGTCCGTAGGTAGAGTAATGGGAATCTTCATATCTTCACATCAATCATATATCTTTATTTAATTTTTATTTTACATCCATTTCATCATCCTCATATTATACATCACATCATCATCATTCTCAATTTTGACACATCAATATTCTCATGTATCAACATCTCAATTTTTTTGTTTTGCAAACATATCGTCATGCTCATACATACTGGATAACATCTTTTTATTTGTGTAACTAGATACATCAATAGATAATCATATTCATAATTTATTTGAAAATAGAGCACTCACAACTGTTACTACCAATTCATGCCCTTGAATTAGTTCACGCCCGTAATCCTAAGCCGTGAACACTACTGGAATGAATCGCCCAAAAGCATTCACGGTCGTGAATACTCATTCATGCCCATAAATGAGTTCACGCCCGTGATTCCAAACCATGAACGCTTCTGGAATGAATAGTAACATTTCCACATATAAGTCACAACCGTGAACCATCAAGTTGACTAGATAGTCACGCCCATGACTTTCAGCGGGAAATCTGTATATTCACTTTTCATTCATTCTAATATCATCTAAATCATACCAAATGTCTATTTCATGCATTACTAAGGTTCTTTATTCAACTTATTACTTTCAAATACATGTAAATGTCTTTATCATTCAAGATTTTCTAACATGCATCATTAATTCAATGTCTCACAAGGATCTCATTCATACATATATAAACCTATGGTTTCATGCCCTAATCATCATTCTTAAAATTCATTTATCTAAAATCATGTTCAACATGCATTATTTCAAACAAAGATAGGCTATTGCCTTAAGTTATGCACAAACCTTAATCTTTCTCCTTCACTCTTCTAGGTAGCTTTCTCTTTTCCTTTGCTCCTTAGTGTTTGTTCCTTGTCACTTGGAACTCCTATAACATCATAGATCATTATTATCATCTGATTTTCTCAAGACCCTAAACTCTCTCATTCTATCTCAAAACCCTAATTTCTCTCTCTTTCCACATGAGTCTTGGATGAGCTCAAAACTCAAACTTCATTAAGAAAAGATGAAGAAGAAGAAGAATCACTTCTTACCTTACTCTTTTCTTCACTAAATCACAACTTTGGAGATTTTCTCTCTCCACCAAACTTGATTTTTCTTTCTCTTTCTTGTTCTTTCCAGCTTCCTTAAGAGTTATGGACCATGAAGATCATCTTGTCTTGATCTTTTCCCTTTCTTCTCTTCCTTTCTCTCTCTAGAAATCAAGATTGGCTATGGAGGAAAAGAAATGGCTGGCGTGACTGGCAGAAAAGAGATAGAAAAAGGCAGAAAATGAAGAGAAGAAGAAGAAGAAAAGAAAGAATTAAATAGGGTACCTAAAAGTCTTCATGTGGGACCCACCATTTTGACCATTTCTTGACATTTATACTTAATCAATATTAATCCTCTTTCTTTAATGCTATGGCCGGCCAAACCAAATTTTAAGTGTCCAAATTTCCTATGTTAATTAGCAATTAATCTCATTAATCCTCTAATTTTTGGTAATTTGCAATTTGACCCCAAAACTTATCAAAATTTGCAATTTAGTCCTTTACTATAAATCAACTTCTTTAAACTTTATAATCACTTAATTAGGCATATATCATTTAATTTAGTCATTACTTGATTAATTCCAATCAATATCCGAATTTAAACTTCGATCGGTCATACACGTCAATTTCGCTACGCATGCGACTCGGTGTCTAAATTAGCAAATATTACAAGGATAGTTCTTTTCATTAGTCTTCAGTTGTCAGGAAGCACATGCAATCACTTTACCTTCTTGCATCAATACACAACCTAACCCATTTTTGGAGGCATCACTGTAAATCACAAAATCCTTATCAGATTCTGGTTGAGTTAACACTAGGGCTTCTATCAACATGTTTTTAAGCTTCTCAAAGCTTCCTTGACATTTATTCGTCCACTCAAACTTAACATGCTTCTGTAACAGTCGAGTGAGCAACGCTGCTATGGTGGAAAAACCTTTTACAAATCTCCTATAATACCCAGCCAAACCTAAGAAACTTCTAACTTCTGTAACAGTCTTAGGTATTCTCCACTGCAAGATTGCTTCAACCTTCTTTCGATCTACCTTTATCCCTTCAGCTGAAACTACATGACATAGAAAGGATACTTCATTCAACCAAAAGTCACACTTACTAAACTTTTCATACAACAGTTTCTCTCTCAATATTTGCAAGACAATTTGTAGGTGTTTGTCATGTTCTTCTAGCTTCTTCGAATATACTAGAATGTCATCAATAAATACCACCACGAACTGGTCTAGATAAGGATTAAAGATCCTATTCATTAGATCCTTGAAAGCTGTTGGGGCATTCGTAAGTCCAAATGGCATGACTAAAAATTCATAATGGTCATATCTTGTGCGAAAAGCAGTCTTGGGTACATCTACTTCTTTTACTTTCAACTGATGGTAGCCCGATCGTAGGTCAATCTTTAAGACCACACCTACTCCCTTCAATTGATCAAATAAGTCTTCAATATGTTGAAAGGGATACTTATTCTTGATTGTCACTTTATTCAACTGTCTGTAGTCAATGCATAATCTGAGAGACCCATCCTTCTTCTTTACAAAGAGTGTCGGTACTCCCCATGGTGAAATACTAGGTCTGATAAAGCCTTTATCAAGTAATTCTTGTAGTTGAATCTTTAATTCCTTGAGTTCTACAGGCGCCATCCTGTAAGGTGTAATCGAAATAGGTGATGTGCTTGTAGCTACATCAATAGTGAATTTAACTTCCCTGTATGGGTGGCAAACCTAGTAATTCATCAAGAAATACATCTAGAAAATCTCTCATTGTAGGAAAATATGAAATCTTAAAATCTTCCTTTTTAGTTTCCATTGCATAACACAAGTAAGCAATGTACCTCTTTCTTATAAGTCTTTTGGCAGTTGTAGCTGAAATCACATCAGACAAAAAGTCTATTCTTTCACCCACAATAGTGATTTCCTGATCATCGAAGAGTTTAAGTGTCACTCTCTTCCGTTTATAATCTACTATTGCTTGATGGGAAGATAACCAATCCATCCCCAATATCACATCAAACTCGTGGAATAGGAGTTCAATTAGGTTAGCTAGGAATTTATAACCTTGCACACTAATGGGACAATTCCTATACACCCTGTTCACCATAACACTATTCCCTAAAAGATTGCTCACTAGGATGTCCTGGTCTAATTGTGTATCTCTTAACCCTTTTTCCCGTACAACATCAGTATTTATATAAGAATGTGTCATATCCGCTAATTTAGACTAAAGTCACGCGAGTTGTTAAATCGACTCGTCGGTTTGACCGAAATCTAAATTTGGACTTTTATCGAAAAATAATGAAAATAATGGCAATTAAGTATGGAAAATATCTAATAAAGTGTTCAAAATATTTAAAGATGTTAAATTTCGGGAAGGGACTAAATTGAAAATTTTGAAAAGTTTAGGGGTCAATTTGCAATTTACCAAAACTTTGAGGATTGTTTGGGATAATCATCAATTAAATGCATGAATTGGAACATAAAATGCATATGGAGGCCAGCCACACCAAGTGGCACATTTGAAGAAGTCAATTGACATACATGAATTATAAATTAATGAAAAGTTTCTAGAAAATGCTTAGGTGTCTCCATTAATTATGTAATTTTGTCACTTTGTTCTTAAGTGCTTATCCTTTCTTAATTATCACCCTTGATCTAGAATTTTTCCATCATTAAGCATCTTCCACATTTCTTGAAGCATAACACACCAAGTGGCAAAGTTTAATAAGCTAATTAAGATACATGCATTTAACATTAATTAATGTTTCTAGATTGATGCTTAGGTGTCCCTCCCATCTTAATAACCTTTGTCATTTTCTTCTTGATTATTTCTTCTTCTTTCTTAATCTTTTGTATCTAGAATTTCCCATCATTGTCTTCCACATTCCTCTTATCATACATCAAAGGAAGATGAACATATTAATTATGTAAGGAAAATATCTAGACTTTTATAGCCTATGTGTCAAAGTATTGATTAATTTTATCTTCTTCCTCTTAATTACTCATCCTTCTTCCATATCCTAACATCTAGAACACTCTATTCTCTAAACCAGCCACATTTTTCCCTTGGACAGCCATAACCAAACCTTGTTCTAAGAAGAGAAAGTGAGAAAAAGAGAGAGAAAGGCATGGGAAATTCCATTTTCATGCTTAAGAAAGCTTAAAAGAGTAAGAAGAAAGAGAAATATTAGGTTTATAAAGTTTTAATAATCTGTTTATGAACTTTAGGAACTCAAAGTGACAAGGATTTAGCTCAAAGGAGCAAAGGAAATGAGAAAGAGAAGTAAAGAGAAAGAAAAGAGAAAAAGAGAGGTTTGTGCATAACCTAAGGCAATAGCCTATTTTAATTTTTTTATTTGCATGATTTAATTATTTGGCATGTTGATGATTCTTAATTAATATTATTTGTGATGAAAATCTTGGGAATGCATGTTTGCTAGACTTAGGATTTAATTTAGTAAAAATTGAATGTGATTAGTTGGTATGTTCTTTGCTGGAAATGGATGAGCAGTGAGCACTTAAACTGTTATAACTTAATTTCTGGAACTCGGTTTTGTATGTTCTTTATTGGGTCTGAAAGATAGGACATAGGGATATAATGTTCATTCATACCATAAAACCTAAATATGTCTGTAATGATCCATAACAATTCATAAAACTCGGACATAGAATCTGTCCTGAAATTCTGGACAGAATTATTAGTAATGAGTAGTAAGTACTTAAACTATTATAACTTGTGTTATGGAGCTTGGATTTGTGTTTTCTTTGTTCTATATGAAAGATACGAGATAGGGCTGCAATTTTTATTTAGACTATAATATCTGAATATGTCTGTAATGATCCAGAAAAATTCATAAATTGCAGACTTAGAATCTGTCCAGAAAATTCTGGGCAGAATTATTAGTGACCAGTTAGTGTTAATATTATCATATCTTTTGATAAAGAACTCATAATTAAGTGATTCAAGTTTCATATTAAATATAAGATCCATATCTAAAATTGTTATGAAGATCATGTAACTAAATGCAGAACGAAACAGGACGAAAATTAAGGTCCAAGATAGAGAACAGAATCTGCTAGTGACAGGGCAGCATATGAGATGAGGAATGAAATGAGTAAAATGATGTGAATCTTGTTATATTATGTAAATATTATTTTAATTAAGTGATTATGTAATTTATTTTGAGATATTACATGCATGAAAATTATGAAATTAATTGTTATAAATTTTAATAAAATTGTATAAGCCCTAGAACACCTAACTAGAACCAACTTAGGATAGTTTGGCATGCCAAATAGGGGGGAGTATAATGAAAATGATTAAATCCATTAATGGTATGATTATCTATGCCGGGTTTGACAATGTTATCTACACCGGGTTTGGCACTATTATTTATGTCGGGTATGGCATTATTATCTATGCTGAGTTTGGCACGGTTATCTACGCCTGGTTTGGCACTTATATGCACACATCATATTGTCCGGGTGGCACTCCTAAGTGCCTGGATGGCAACTCTGTTATCCTATTTAGTGGTTCATAGGTGTCCTGGGCATAAATAAATACATAAATAAAAATTCAAGGAACATAAAAGAATTATTGAAAATAAAAATGGAATTATGAATTGTGGCATGTATAAAAAGAAGATTTAGTGTTATACAATAAGGTGGTAATAAAATAAATAAGTATAAGATAATATAATATAATTTGATGTCTATACATGCTAAAATACCATGATTTGCATGAGAATGATGATTTGATTATGTTAAACAAAATGAGATACAATAAATTGATGTTATGCATACTAGAATATTATAAAATGTATGTTTGCATGATTTGATCATAAATTGTTATATGACAATGCATGTGATATTAAAAATAGTTTATTGCCTTATTTATATGCACCACTAAGCCAAAAGCTTAGTGTGAGAGTTTTTCTCACGCAGATTTAGTAAAAAATAAATAGAAGATAGTAGACAAAGCCAATGGTGACCTAATCCAGTAAAGCAGCCTGTTGCACACATCGTGGGTTACACAACTTTTGTATATTATCATGTAAATTTTATTTTGTAGTATTTGTAAAATAAACAATATGTTTTGTAAAGAACATGTTACTATATAAAAAGGTAGTTTATCTTTTATGTTATAATTTCTTTTATATTATAAAGTAAACAAATAGTAAATAATATATATATATATATATATATGAGAAATTTTCAGTTAAACACAATTTAATAAAATGAAATTTTAACCAATAAAGTCAGCGTAACACACCCTCATTCAGGCATAAGCTGCTAGGGTGAGGGGCTGTTACAGAATGTGTGGAACCAAGATCAATAAGTACATAAACAGAAGCAGTCATAAGCATAAATTTACCTACTATCACATCAGGAGCATCCTCCTATTCTCTGGCTCTCACTGCATAAGTATGGCCTATAGCTCGTCCCTGACCCTGGGTGGTTGTGCAGAAGGTCTAGATGTTGACGGGTTAAGGGCTGCTCCCCTATGTCGGCCTCTAGATGGTAAAGATCCAATACCATGTGCTGGTGATATAGCCGTAGAAGCTTGAGCCACTAGACAATCCCTAACCTGATGATCCTTTGAAGCACACTTGAAACAGGTGCCAGTCAAATATTTGCACTCTCCTGGGTGAGATCTACCACAATAGATACAAGTATGAACTATACCTACCCCTCTACCTCTAGGTGTACTGCCCACAGAAGTAGCCGAGGCATTACCACATAATATATTTCCTTGTCCGTGCCCTGGTACAACTAATGTACGACTCTGTGATGGAGCTGGTCCTATAGACTTCTTACTTTGAGCACCTGAACCACTGAACTTTCCCAGCTTCCTCTTCTGCTGAAACCAAGTTTGTTTGTTAGCCTCATTTGACTGAATACTTTCCACTGTAAGAGCCGCTTCTACCCAGGCACACAAATTTGGATGGTGTTGTGCACCCGTTATCTGTCTGATCTTGTTATGGAGACCTCTCTCAAATCTCTAACATAACTTCTCTTCTGTCAGCTGATAGTCGTCAAGGTAGGCACTGAGGTGCTCAAAATCGCGCTCAAAATCACGCTCATACTCTACTACTGTTTTGTTTCCCTGTCTAAGTCTCCAAAAGGCATCTTGCATCTCCGCTTTATACTTTGACCCTATGTATTTCTTTTCAAACTGGGCCAAGAAGAAATCCCAATTTAACTGTTCACCTGGTGTATAATTACATACTGAATTCCACCAAACAAATTAAGGACCCTGAAGTAATGTCACATTACCTTTAAATTTCTCTTCTAGCGGGCTGTGAGTAATTCCAAGTAATCTCTTTATCTTGAATAATCATTCTTCTACTTGCACAGGTGTCAATGGATCACACCCATAGAAATCTTCAGCTCCCAATTTCTTCAACTGCTCCAAAATCGGCTTCCTTTTAGAAGGAGCCTGAGGCTGTACCTATGCCACTAGTTGTGGTTGTTGAGCTTGTTCAACTTGCATTCGATGTTGAATATAGTTAGCCATGAGATGGAGAATATCTGGTTGTGGCGGTAGAGGTGGTGTAACTAGTGGAGTGACATTTTGTTGCGAGGCTTCAACTTGCCTAGCACTAACCAACACTTCACTCTCACCGTCCCCATCTTCGTGACCTTGTGGGATGCCATCATTCACTATAAAACAGGAAAGGAGCAAGCATACGTTAGACTTATAACACACATCATCCATCAATTGTCATGTATATACATATAATCCATTCACTTAATTCTCATTCTGATCTTAGAACCGTCTTAACCATGTTCTGATACCACTAAAACTGTGACACTCTTATAACATTTCTTTTTATACGTACGTTTCATGGGTTAGTATGATTATAACCAATATATGCCAATTTTTTTCCATAACTTAATTTAATGACCATAATATTATAAGCACTTAATTAATTCCTTTTATTTTTCCAAAACTTTCGGCAGTATAACGACTATAAATTAACTGTCACACATGTAATACAAACAATTCTCAGCCCATTTTTGGATACAATAATACCAATATATAATACAAAATAGTCTACATTCATTCACAAGTTAATATTCCATTCTTTACTCATATAATAATTCACAAATGTTCTTTATCATAATTTGTACAACATTTTTTTCTTATAACTCCACATACATATATATATATATATATACATGTCATTTTTAATACAAACCTACTAATATTTTATTTTTTTCGTCTACTCCCAAACTTATACAGTTGCTCTTGTCTTTCCTACTACTACCTACATGTAGTTAAATAATTACGTGCTAAGCAATAATATGTCTAGTGGTGATTACTAATCTAAAAAATTCCACTGACCTACTTTTTTATGTAATTATACATGCAATAATATTTTTAATATACTATTCAAATTTTCTATTTATTATTATTTTTTTCAATACTTGATTTTTATTTACCCTTAATTCACTATTTAATATCTTAATTAATCATTTTTTTGTTTCATTTAATTAGCTACAAATTTCACTTTAATTCTTAAATTTCCATTTATTTACATTATACCAATATTTTCTATTTATTTACACTTTTACCACTAATAAATTTTATTTTCATTTATTTACTTTTTTAAATACATAATTTAACATTTATTTTGTTTTTATTATTTCCTCATATTTTTCACTTTATTCATTTTTATCATTTTTATCATTTTTATTATTTTTCTCATATTTTTTACTTTATTTATTTTTATCATATTTTTCACATTTATCATTTTTATTATATTTTTCACATTTATTATTTTTCTTATATTTTGACTTTTATCATTTTATTCACATTTATCACATTTATCATTTTTACAATTATACAATTTTTTCATTCTTATCATGTTTTTCACTTATTTTTCACTTCTATCATTATTACTACTTTTATTCAAATTTGCCCATAGTTTCCATCCAATAAAAAATCTACAGACCAAATACATGAAAAGTGGACCCAAAAGTCCACTACACTGAAGAGTAATCCTGAAAGACCACCTGAGCATTGCAATGTACTCTGATTCACTGTATTAATATCACAGAAGTAGACCATCATTGGTCTATATAAGCGAGTCGCTATGACCCGCATCGCGGTAATGGTGTCGCTATAGCTAGCCAATTAGATCTTGGCCTAGATTTATCCATTAGAAAAATAACTAAGGATATTATTTTATTTATTTAATTCAATTTCCAATAAATTCATAATTTCCATTATTTTTACATTATTAATCACTTAACATTTTAGTTATCCATACAATTTTATCTCTACCATAATCGTTTCACACTTTTCATTCTACTATATCAATATTTCATTATGAATATTCAATTAATTTATTAAACTTCACTAAACACACTTTAATTATTATTTTTTATTTCATGCTCAATAAAATCAATAATTAGAAAAATATTCAATATATCATTTAAAAATTATGAATAAATCTAAACACACTCAAAATCGCATTTCCTTGTATTTCATTACTAAATTTTTATTTAATTAGCAAGAAAAATATTACTTTTTTTCCTTCTTCATTTTTAGGCCTATAATTAATTATCATCATTAATCTATTTTCAGCTTTTAATTATTCATTTTACTATTTTATACATTAATTATTCCAAATGTATCATAAAATTACTATAAAATGTATTTATTTCTTAATATTCATTTTTCACATAATAAGGTCATATTTTACAATTTCCACTAATTATTTTTTTAATTACAATTAACCATTCTAATTCACTTTTCATAATTCCTTAATAACGTTTTAAGCATTAATTAGCATTTGCAAGCAAAATACACAAAATTCTTAATTTTTCATAACCCTAAATCATGCTTAATTAATGGAAATAATTAGATTATGGAATCACTAACCTTAATTTCTTGTTTTGGCCTTCCTAGGCTTCCTTTTCATTAGCTTTTCCCTTGGAAGCACCTTCACCTTCTCATGAACCTACCATGACCAAAATTTTCCCCTCGTTAATCCACAATTATTTTGCTTCCTTAACTCAAATAAACTTCATATTTATCATCCACATACCTTAAACTACTTATTTGAACCATTAAACTAATTTAAAACCATAACTTTCACTTACCTCAAATTTGTATCCTAATTTTTTTCCTTTGATTTCCTTTCACTCTATCCCTCCAATTGAAGATTAAAAAAATTCTATTAGCTAAGGGAGAGGCTGAAATTATTTTTTGGGTGGTTGATTTTGGTTTAAGAAATGAAGAAAATTGAAGAACATTGCAAGAGAAATGTGAGGAGATAGGTTCGACCATGCAAGGGGATTTGGGGAAGAATGAGTTGCAGAATTCTCTATAGAGAATTCTGAAATTTAGGCCAATTTATAGTGGCTTAAGTTGGGTGGGCTTGGGACAAACAAAGCCCAACCCATTGAGGCAAATTATGCACTATAAATTATTTCTCATTTTCTAAGCTCAATTTCACCCAAATTTAATTTCATAATTCATAAAATAATTTTACATGTCTACAAATTTTTTTAACTCAATCGGAGTCCATTTTCTGTCTAGCTCACTCAAACCGAACTGATAATTCAATTTTCTGTGTTACCATAAAATTCCTTTTTCACTGTTAAATAATCCTAAATATTATTTAGAGTCTATCCATATCTTAAAATTAATTTTTGGATGTCGTTTGTTATTTTTCATAGCCCCATCAAAGTACGGTCAACCAATTATTTAATTAAACCATATCCCATTTTTTTCTTAATTTTGACTTTTGATGACTTATTTGAACTCATTTTCACTCCAAATTTTACCTCCGGACTAGTCATAACCTATATTTTCCAATGATCAAAAAAATTTTTTCACTTCCGGTGTATTTTTGACCCCGGGTATACTGATCAATCTTGAAAACTACAGTTTATAACTAATATAGTATTTGGGTCATTACAATTGTTGTTGTTGTTATTATTATTATTATGGTTGTTGTTGTTATTATTATTATACCAAATATTTGCACTCTCCTGGGTGAGATCTACCATAATGGCTACAAGTATGAATTGTACCTGCCCCTCTGCCTCTAGGTGTACTGCCCACAGAAGTAGCCGAGGCATTACCACATAATATATTTCCTTGTCCATGCCCTGGTACAACAAATGTACGACTCTATGATGAAGCTGGTCCTATAGACTTCTTACTTTGAGCACCTGAACCACTGAACTTTCCCGGCTTCCTCTTCTGCAGAAACCAAGTTTGTTTGTTAGCCTCATTTGACTGAATACTTTCCACTTTAACAGCCGCTTCTACCCAAGCACACAAATTTGGATGGTGTTGTGCACCCGTTATCTGTCTGATCTTGTTATGGAGACCTCTCTCAAATCTCTAACATAACTTCTCTTCTATCAGCTGATAGTCATTAAGGTAGGCACTGAGGTGCTCAAAATCACGCTCATACTCTACTACTATCTTGTTTCCCTGTCTAAGTCTCCAAAAGGCATCTTGCATCTCTGCTTTATACTCTGACCCTATGTATTTCTTTTCAAACTAGGCCAAGAAGAAATTCCAATTTAACTATTCACCTGGTGTATAATTACATACTGAATTCCACCAAACCAATTCAGGACCCTGAAGTAATGTCACATGACCTTCAAATTTCTCTTCTAGCGGACTGTGAGTAATTCCAAGTAATCTCTTTATCTTGAATAACCATTCTTCTACTTGCAGAGGTGTCAATGGATCACACCCGTAGAAATCTTCAGCTCCCAATTTCTTCAACTGCTCCAAAATCGGTTTCCTTTTAGAAGGAGCCTGAGGCTGTACATGTGCCGCTAGCTGTGGTTGTTGAGCTTGTTCAACTTGCATTCTATGTTGAATATAGTTAGCCATGAGATGGAGAATATTTGGTTGTGGCGGTAGAGGTGGTGTAACTAGTGGAGTGACATTTTGTTGCGAGGGCCATTACATTGACATTTATATAAATTAGTTTTAATGGTACAAGTATGATCTTTTGTTTTGGGTTTTGAAAAATTTTATTTTTCGCTGCGTTTATGAATATGTTTTATTCTTCAAAACCCAACATTGTATCAGAGCCTCATTGTATCCATCAAAATTAATTTTAATTGAAAGTGCAATGGGATTGCATGTTTTTGATGATTTTAGATCAATAGGTTTTGAAAAATTGCACTTAATTTGTAAAATATAATTTACTCATTTTTCTTTCTTTAATCTGATCATGGGATGATTAATAATTATTATTTTGATTGAAAAATGATTTGAATATGATTCAAATAATTAATTTCGGATTTATTTAAAAAATGCCTAAAATTGCCTTGTTTATGAACATCTGTTATTGTTTGGCTTAATTGATGGGGCTAGTTGTATTTTTCTTGTAATTTAATTATGAAAACATTATTTAGACATATTGAGAATATGTTTATACCCTAGAAGTGTCAAATAATTAATTAAAAATTATTTTAATTAAGTTTTCAAACAAATACAAAAATGGAACTGTTTTAGCATATCTAGTGGGGCTGTTTTATTTAACTTTTTTGTATATGTTTATATTATTTCCAGTACCTTGAAATAATTTTTATGTAATTAAAAAATATGCTATTTTGATGTTAGATGCATGCCAAAATTATTTTGGAAGCATTTGAAATTTTAAAAAATTCTAGATATTGAATTAGTCATTTTGAGCATCTAAGTGTGTTGGTTCATTTGTCTTAGTACTTTTGGCTCGTGCCAAAAATATTTTGATAAACTTGAGCTAACCTAAAGATAATTAGAATATTAATTTGATGTTCTGAAAATTTTTAGAAGTTTTGGAAATTAATTATGAATTAATTTAAGTTGTACAATTGTAAAATTAAATTATTCTGATTTTAAGGAGAATTAATTTTGAATTATTTCTGGAAATATGGAATTTAATTTAATTTGATTAAATATTAAATTCCATTTTAAAATGACATGCAAAATTAAATTAACCAAAAGAACACATATAGGCAATTTCGATTCAAGTGTTGAATCGATTTACAAATTGAAATCCAAAATTGTCATTTTTATTTTGTGCATTAGAGAATGCATGTTAGGGGTGTATGAAAGTGCATGATGGATGATTATGGACTTAGGCCCAATGTGATTGAGCATGCATGAAATTATTTCGTTTTATGGTAAATAAGGTATGCATGTCCCTACCTCTTTTTCTTTCTTATGTATTTCTCTTCTCATCTTACTCCCCTCAAATGTAAATTGAGGTTTTCTATAATTTGAAATATGTAATTAGATTACATAGGATTAGGATAGAATGAAGATACAAAAGGAGCAAGAAGCAAAGGAGATGGTACCATAAACAAGAAGACTTAGAAATAGGAATTTGATTTCTATTTTGGATTGTAAATTCATGCATATACCTAGGTAAGACCTAGTAAATTTCTCTTTGGCTCGAGAGATTGACTTTAGTATGTCCATAATCATGCCATATAGTTAATGTAACAATCTTTATATATCAATGTGATGAATGTTTGATATATAAAATCATGAAATATTAACTTGATGAGACTTAACAAAGAAATCTCTCGCTAAATAAACAATTAAGTCTTACGCCTTAATGGGGAGAACCAGAGTTCTTCTAGAGTTAGGGTTGTTGAGTTGCCTCAAGCTCACTCTATTAGAATATGTTCAATCCATTGAAATTAGATTTCACGATTAATGGTTTAGACTTAACTGATATTATTAACTTGTTGGATTTGCACCAAGGTTAATGTGTATTGGAGGTGAAGTTGGGTTGTATACATGAGATGTACACATATCAAGAGTCGATAGCCCAATGAATGTGCACACATTAATAATTTGATAGCACAAGATTCAATAGTTGCATGAATAATGCATTTGGTATGGATAAAGTGGAAAGTACCTAGTCCGATGAGGCTAATAGACAATCTCAATTTCAGCAGAAGAGGAAGCCGAAATAGTTCAGCAGTTCGGGTGCTCAGAGTAAGAAGTCTAAAGGACCAGCTCCATCATAAAGTCCTACATCAGTTCCACCAGGGCGTGGAGAAGGAAATATATTCCATGGTAATGCCTCAGCTACTTCTGTGGGCAATACATCTATAGGCAGAGGGGAGAGTGCAGTTCAAACTTGTGGCCATTGTGTTAGATCTCATCTAGGAGAGTGTAGATATTTGATTGTTTCAAGTGTGGTTCGAAAGATCATCAGGTTAGGGATTGTCCAATTTGTCAAGCTTCTACGGCTATATCTCCAGCATTTAGTATTGGATATTTACCATCCAAAGGCCGAGGTAGGGGAGCAGCCCTTATTCCATCAGCGTCTAGACCTTTAACACAACCACCCCATGGTCAGGGATGAGCTACAAGTCATACATATGTAGTAAGAGCCATAGAAAAGGAGGATGCTCTCAATGTGATAGTAGGTAAATTTATGTTTATGACTAATTCTGTTTATGCACTTTTTGATCTTGGTTCCACACATTCCTACATAAATACTAATGTTGCACATGGGAAAGGGTTAAGAGGTTTAAAATTAGACGAGGACATCCTATTGAGCAATCCTTTAGTAAATAGTATTATGAAGAACATGGTGTGTAGGAATTGTCCCTTTAGTGTGCAAGGTTATGAATTCTTAGCTAACCTAATTGAACTCCCATTCCACAAATTTGTTGTGACATTGGGGATGGATTGGTTATCCATCCATCAAACAACAGTAGATTGTAAATGGAAAAGAGTGAAACTTAAACTCTCTGATGATCAGGAAATCACTATTGTGGGTGAAAAAACATACTTCTTATCGGATCTGATTTCAGCTATAGCTACAAAGAGACTCATAAGGAAAGGGTGCATTGCTTACGTGTGTTATGCAATGGAAGGTAAAAAGGAATATCTTAAGGTTTCAGATGTGCCTACAGTGAAAGATTTTTGAGATGTTTTTCCTGATGAACAACCAGGCTTGCCACATGACAAGGAAGTCAAATTCACTATTGATGTAGCTCCAGGCATGACACCAATCTCGATTACACCCTATAGGATGGCATCTACAGAACTCAAAGAATTGAAGATTCAGCTACAGGAATTGCTTGATAAAGGCTTTATTAGACCCAATATTTCCCCATATGGAGCACCAATACACTTTGTAAAGAAGAAAGATGGGTCTCTCAGATTATGCATTAACTACAGATAGCTCAATAAGGTGACAATCGAATAAGGTGAAAATCAAGAACAAGTATCTCCTTCCACATATTGAAGACTTATTTGATCAATTGAAAGGAGCAGATGTATTTTCAAAGATTGACCTATGATCAGGCTATCATCAGTTAAAAGTAAAAGAAGCAGATGTGCCTAAGACTGCTTTTCGCATAAGATATGGCCACTATGAATTTTTAGTCATGCCATTTGGACTTACGAATGCCCCAGCAACTTTCATGAATCTAATGAATAGGATCTTTCATCCTTATCTAGACCAATTCATGGTGGTATTTATTGATGACATTCTAGTGTATTCGAAGATGCTAGAAGAATATGACAAGCACCAACAAATTGTCTTGCAGATATTGAGAGAGAAGCAGTCGTATGCAAAGTTTAGCAAGTGTGACTTCTGGTTGAATGAGGTATCCTTCTTGGATCATGTAGTTTCAACTGAAGGGATAAAGGTGGATCCAAAGAAGATTGAAGCAATTTTACATTGGAGAATACCTAAGACTGTTACAGAAGTCAGAAGTTTCTTAGGTTTGTCTGGGTATTATAGGAGATTTGTAAAAGACTTTTCCACCATAGCAACACCACTCACTCAATTGTTACAAAAACATATTATGTTTGAGTGGGCAGATAAATGTCAAGGAAACATTGAGAAGCTTAAGAACATGTTGACAGAAGTTCCAGTGTTAACTTAACCAGAATTTGGCAAGGATTTTGTGATTTATAGTGATGCCTCTAGGAATGGGTTAGGCTATGTATTGATGCTGGAAGGTAAAGTGATTGCATATGCTTCCCGACAACTCAAGACTCATGAAAAGAACTATCCTACTCATGATCTTGAGCTTGCAGTAATTGTACTTGCCTTGAAGATTGGGAGACATTATCTTTATAGTGAGAAATGCTACATTTACACATATCACAAAAGTTTGAAATATTTGCTAACACAAAAGTAACTTAATTTGAGACAGAGGTGTTGGCTTGAATTGATAAAAGACTATGACTGCTTAATCGACTATCATCCAAAAAAGGCAAATGTAGTAGCTGAACACTTAGTAGAAACTTTATGGCAGCTTTTCGAGTGATGAATGTTAGATTAGATATGGCACAAGATGGAGCGATAATAGTGGAAATGCAAGTAAAACCAGAATTTCTTCAATAAGTGAAAGCGGCACAAAATCTAGATGATCGTTTGATTGCCATAGTGAATAGGGTAAAAGAAGGCAATGAAGGTGATTATTCTTTGGGTGAAGATGACAGTCTTTATTTCAACTGGAGGTTATGTGTGCCTGATCAAGATGAATTGAGAAAGAACATTCTCATAGAAGCTCATCATTGCAGCTACGCAATGCATCTTGGTGGTAACAAGATGTATCAGGACTTGAAGGTACACTATTGATGGCCAAGAATAAAATATGATGTGACAAAATTCGTGAGCAAATGCTTGATATGCCAGCAGGTGAAAGCTAAACACCAAGTTCCATTGGGTTTACTTCAACCTATCGCGATACCAAAGTGGAAATGGGATCAAGTGACTATGGATTTTGTGACAGGACTGCCTTTGATGGGAAAGAAGCATGATGCTATTTGGGTAGTCATTGATAGACTCACGAAATTAGCCCATTTCATACCAGTACGAATGGACTATCCACTGACCAAGTTGGTAGAAATCTATATTAATGTGATAGTAAAGCTCTATGGAGTACCGCCTAGCAAGTGCACCATAACCTCTAGATCATTTCTAAAATCGACCACTAGAAAACCTAACTTTCTTATTGGTTGAAAAACTTGTACCCTGCTGATAAAAAGATCTCTTACTCTAGCTCTAAGCTACTATCTTCAACTCTATAATAACTACCTCCTCCACAGCCTCAGTAGTTCTCACTAAGCTAGTAAAGTCCTCCATCTAAGAATCCACAACCTTGGCTCTGATAGGAGGTTGAAGTCCCTTCTCGAATCTCCTACATCTATCAATCTCATCAATAATGATACCCCCTGCATACTTACTAATGCGGATATACTCATTCTCATAATCGATCATAGCCATATCACCCTATCGAAGATCTAGAAACTCCTGCCTCTTCTGATAAATATAGGCTCTAGGGATGTATTTCTCCCTAAACTACTCGAAAAAGACATTCTAAGAAGGTGGGTTAGGTGTTTGAGGGTGTTGTAGTATTGTTTTCCACTAGTCATAAGCCCTCCCTTATAGTAGAGACTCCATATACTCATACTTCTGCATTGTCGTGCACTTCATGTAACACCCTCTTACCCCGCTTTCGTTAAGCAAGGTAAGTGAGTATTACCTGTCTAACTGTTTTATAAAATTAATGAAGTGAAGTAAATTTTTTTTTTTACGAAAATATTGCAAACACTAAAATAACAATTATTACAAGCATAAATACTCAAATTTTTATTTATTTATAAAATACATTAATTTACATCCAAACTTAGTTCTTTTACATTATAATTCACATCTTTAATACACATTATATGAAATAAAAACAATAAAATAATTCACAAAGTTTTTGATAAAATATACCAAAAAGAAAACCAAAGCTTTTGCTGCTTCCTTTTGGGTACCCTTCTTTCTCTAACAATCCTATTGTCTACGGCTACCCTTCTAAAACCTGCGCAAGAGGAAACCACTCGCGCTAAGCTACTCCCTTAGTGATGCTTCAATGATAAAAAATTTACATACATATATTTTCTTTCATATTAATTAACCATTTAATAAATAAGGCATAAAATAAAGAATTATATAAAATAAAATAAATTTCATTCAACATGTAATAGTTAACAAATTTAATTCATATAACATTAGCAAAATGACATGCTTTAATATTATTATTATTATTATTCATTTTTCTTTTATTGTGCCCATAACACCTATAACCCAACTAACTAATAGGAATAACGGGGTTGTCATTTTCGGCTTTCATAATATTGTACCAAGAACTTTTATAATAATGCCATTACCGTCTTAATAATTTTGTCATTACCGCATTTATAAATTTGTCATTACTGGCTTTTATATTTGACATTGAGTGCCTTAAATTCCCTGATTGGCATGCCAAACTATTCTCTATTCTAGTTCTAGATTAGGTGTCATAGGGCTTAAGTATTTTTATATTAATTCACAATATTTTCAAAAATGACAACATTATTCAATTATCATAATTATGCTTATTTATTTTTGTTCTTTATTCCCATTATTATTGCATTAAAATCTCACACATAAATAATTTGCTAAATATATATAATTATCATTAAAGTAAAGATTCATATTAATTATTACACATAATTATCACAACACATGCAAAAGCCCAAGATTTCATATTTTTACCTATGGCAGATTTCAGACGAAGTTTTGGCTTCATTGTTAGCCGATTTATAATTCGAATTGGGAGTTCTGGTCTTTTAATAATTTTTAGATTATTGTCTTAGATTTTAAATGCATAAAATATCACTCAAATCTCAGTTTTCTATCAAAAGTTATGATCAATTGAATACTGCATCATCACATAAATTTCTGCTCAGAAATTTCTAGACAAATTCTAGGTTCGAACTTCAAGCATTTTTCTGGAAAAATCCAGACAATTAGATTTTATGGTCAGAATAAAAATTAAAGCCCTGTGTTTTAGCTTTCATTTCAATAAAGAACATACAAAACGGAATTCCAAAACTCAAGTTATAATCAAAGTAGTCAAGAATGTTCCAAAATCCCTATAGCAAGGTCATCAATTAGCATCAATCCACTTTTCAACCACATTCATCATTTGCATTCATTTTGATATTCCAGATTTTAACTACATTCATGTCTCAATTATTTTACACCATTTGATCCCATTGCCATATAAAATATCAAAAGCCACAACAAATCACATAACATATCACAAACACAGACATATCAAACCTTAATACATAATTCCATACATATTAACAACATGCAAGATTTTTATCAAGGAAGCACATACCTAATCAGACTTGGTTCTTCCCTTAATTCTTCTTTTTCTTCCCTTATTATCTAGCTTTCTCCTTGCCTTTGTCACTCTCTTGAGGGCCTCTCACTTGTTCATTTGATTTTACTACACAACCATACCATATCTCAATTCCAATATCTCTTTTCAATGCTTTTCATGTCTATATAATATTCTAATGCTCCTAATATGTTTTACACCTTAATTTAGCTAAAATGTACTAAGGTTAAACTTCCCTCTTAACATGTCATGGCTGCCCAAAAACCATATCCGAGTTCCCAATTCATTTTTTTTCACTTCAACACTCAAATCATACTTAATCTATCACAATTGTTGTGCTTCTATGCTAATTTCAATTTTCCCCATGTTGAACCTTAAGGGGTATTTCTGTCATTTTGATGCTAATAAATAAAATAGCAATAATGTATTTAACATACTTGTATTCTAAGTTTATTGAATAGGGTATGGAATATGATGCAAGAATGGAGGACTAACTTGGAAAGTCAAAACATGAAGAAATAGCGTGTTCACGCCCGTGGCTGTTTATGTCACGCCCGTGATGTAGCTTAGCGCTAACTATCCAACATTTAAAGTTCACAGCCACGAAGAATCATAACAACCGTGAATGATTATATCAGTCACGCCCGTGAGAAAACATGTCAAATTCCTCTAGAGAGCTTCACGACCAGAGTGGTCTATGGCTTGGAAGGATATTCATGCTCGTGAAAGAATAAAGTCATGCTCATGATCAAACACTTCAATTCCTTCCAGAATGCTTCACAGTTAGAGTCACATTTAGACTATAGCTTGGAAGAATATTCACGATTGTGACACAGGTATTCACGATCGTGAATGAGGAAAAAGAAACATGTTAGGCGCAAAATTAAGAGTTGGTGCAATGACTATTTTTTCATTAAATGCATCCAAACAACTATAATTCTCCAATGAATTATAAATGCAAGTCATTTATAAATCCAGAATAAGAGAATAATAATTACATCGAATCAAAATCTTGTTGTAGCCATTTGTTCATTAATTACTTTCAACAAAACATTATTTCTCTATAACAATCCTAATTTCTGAGCATTAAAGATTTGTGAGTGTTTCTCTTTGTAATCTACTACTCAAGTGAGTTTGGGTATATTGGATTAAGAGTAAAACACTTGTAAGGGTTATTTGTGTGAGCTATAAAACACAAGGAATTGGTTATTGTGTGATCCACTAAAACATAAGGATTTATGGGTTAGGTGTGATCCATTGATAGAAACACCATAGTTGGGAGTGAGCTTGTAAAACTCCATTGTAATACTTAGAGTGTTAGTGAAACTATCAATTGAGATTGGGGAGAGGAGTAGGGTTTGTTAACACCCGAACCTCTATAATTTTCTTATGTGATATGTTAACACTCTACTTAACTTTTTATTCCGCACTTAAAAGTTCAGAATTTTTAATATCCAATTCAACCCCCCTTTTTGGTTCATTATCTGGGCAACAGTTGGTATCGAAGCCTAATGAGTGCTAGCAAAGATCAAGAAATGGCCAATGAAGGATTCCAAAGTCTCAAGCCTTACTTTGATGGAGGAAATATGCTCATTGGAAGTTCAGGATCGAGACATATCTCGATAGTGAGGGAATTGAAGTCTGGGATAACATTCAGAAAGAATGGATACCACCAACCAGAAGAGGAGTTGATGGTGAAGAAGAAATCTAGTCAAGAGATGATTCGATAGAGCCTCAAAGAAGAGTAAATTTCAAAAACAAGAAGGCAATGACAATTCTCTCATGCTCACTATCCATTGAAGAATGTGGCAGAATACAGCACTACCCAACTGCATATAGCATGTGGAAAACATTGGAAAATTATCATGAAAGAACAAAGTAAGTTAAATCCAAAAAGATTCAACTTCTCAATTCAGAGTACGAACTCTTCATGATGAAATCCATTGAGTCAATTACCGATATGAAAAATCGTCTTCTAGCCATCATAAATGGCGTGAGAAAGCTTGGGAAACACTTGAGCTTAGAAGATGTAAACAACAAAATTCTGAGAATCTTCCTCTCAAAGATTAGGGTTTAAGAGTTGCTGGTATAGAATAAGACAACAAAGACATGAGCATCATGAATACCGATGTGCTTATTGGCAAACTGCTAACACATGAAATGACAGTAAAAAGAGATAGAGAGCTTGAAACTAAGCTAGAAAAAAGAAAGCCTTTAGCACTAGGAGTCTCTACTTCAAAATCTCAAGAAGAAGTTGAAGATGATGAAGTAAAAAGTGATGATGCAAATGAGGACATAGCAATGCTCTTTAGAAGACTGAAAATAATAATTGAAAAGAGAATGGGCAACTCTCGAAAATTCAAGCAAAAAAATCTCAAACACTCCCCAAATGACTCTTAAAGGAATAAAGAGGAGGTAAAGTGCTATGAGTGTGGGAAGAAGGGACATATTAAACCACAATGTCCAAGCCTCAAGAAACACAAGAGCAAATACCAAAAAGACAATAGGGAGAAAGGTCACAAAACCATATGGGATGACGAAAACTCTTTAAGCAAAAAAGATGACAATGAAAGTGAAGAGGTCAACCTATGCTTCATGGCTATAGAGGATCACGTCTCAGATAAGGTATGATCACTTTACTCATACTCATTCAATAATGATAGTAGTGATAGTGAAGATGATGATGAGAAAAGTTTGATAGAGGTATAAAATCTAGAACTAGAAAAATATAGGTGTAAATTCAATACTTACAAGAACAACATTTCTAGTTTGAAAAGCAAAATGGAAGTTTTAGAAAAAGAAAACCTTGAGCTTAAGTCCTCTAATAAATCTCTTCAAAAATCATTAGATGAGTACTCTTCAAGACCATCAACTAAATTATTTCTTAAAGAAAACAATGTTTTAAAAAATGAAGTTGAGGAACTTAGAAACTCTGTTTCAAAATTTCACAAGGGCAAGAAGAGTTTAGATACTCTCATTGTGTCTCAAAGACCACCTTTAATAAGATATGGTCTAGGATTTAAAGGAACATCATCCTCATCTCACAAGACCACTTTTGTTAAGTCAAGTGATCCTGTCATCTCCACATTAGCGGTAACAGCCCTAAGGGCTAAGTGCATAACATACACTAGACCTTCTATACATAAGAGGAATGATTAAGGGTTGGTAATCCTAAGAAGGAAACCTCAAAAGGCTAATCATGCTTTTATGTATAAGAAGCATGCTCTTAGTAAAGCACCAAGTCATCATGCATGTGCATGCCATTGCTCTCAAATTCTACCTAATAGGAAAATGGTAGTCAAAAGCATAGTAAGACCTAAAGCTAAATAATGTAATTATTGTATCAAATTTGGTCATATAAATAAACATTGCTGGATAAGGAAGGCTCATTGGGAACCTTCACGTGCTAACCCCCAAGGACCCAAGCTCATTTGGGTACCTAAAAACAATACTTGAATTGTGATTCTATAGGTATGACTCAAGTCCACAGTAAACAAAAATGCTTGGCTAGTAGATAGTGTATGCTCAAGGCATATGACCAGAGACAAAGAACTATTCAATGAAATCAAAAGTATTGATAGAGGTAAAGTAACCTTTGGAAACAATGTTAAGGGTAAGGTAATTGGCATTGGCTCTATTGGTATTAATGGTACTACTTTCATTGAAGATGTCTTACTTGTTGATGGTTTGAAACATAACTTGTTAAGTGTAAGTCAATTATGTGATAAGGGGAACCAAGTAATCTTTACTTCTAACGAATGTCTTATAACCTCTATTAATAGCCAAGATATATTTAAAGGAAGTAGAGATGTCAATACCTACATAATAGACTTACACAAAATATCTAAGTTTTCCTCCAAGTGTTTTGTGACTACTAGTGATGAATCTTGGCTTTGGCATAGAAGGCTTGGTCATGCAAGCATGGATTTAATTCAAAACCTTAGCAAAGGAGAACTGGTAAAGGGACTACCAAAAGTCAAATTTGAAAAAGACACGACATGTGAACCTTACCAAGGAGGAAAACAACACAAGTCATCCTTCAAATCCAAAAACATTGTAAGTACCTCAAAACCTCTACAACTTTTGCATCTAGATATTTTCGGACCTACTAGAGGTAAACACTATGCCTTTATCATCGTCGATGACTACTCTAGATTAACTTGGGTAATTTTCTTAGCTCAAAAGAGTAATGCTTTTGAAACTTTCAAAAACTTTGCTAAGAGAGTTCAAAATGAAAAAGGTTATTGTATTTCAAAAATAAGAAGTGATTTTGGCAAACAATTTGAAAATGAAAACTTTGAAAATTTTTGTCTAAAACATGGCATTTCATAGAATTTTTCATCTCCTAGGATACCTCAACAAAATGGGGTAGTCGAAAGGAAAAATCAAACTCTAATTGAAATGGCTTGAATAATGCTCAATGAGTATGGATTACCAACTTACTTTTGGGCTGAAGCAACAAATACTGCATGTTATATTTCAAATCGAGTTTTCAAAAGACCACTCTTAAACAAAACTTCTTTTGAGCTATGGAATGGAAGAAATGATATCATACTTTAGAGTATTTGGATGCAAGTGTTTCATATTGAATACCAAGGACAACCTTGGAAAATTTGCCTCTAAATCTGATGAAGGTATATTTTGAGGATACTCTACCACTAGCAAAGCTTATAGAGTCTTTCATAAAAAGTCATTAACTATTGAAGAGACTATGCATGTTGTTTTTTATGAATCTAGTAAGCTTGATCTTGTGAAAGGTAGTGTTCTTGATGATGTTGTAGGTATAATGGAAAAACATGATCCTGAAGATGAGAAAGAAGAAAATGATTAAAAAAATTTACATTAAGATGACTCTCTACCTCCAGCTCAAGAGGAAAACAAGAAGAGCTCCCAAAGAATGGAGATTGACAAAAGATCACCCCAAGGAGCAAATCATTGGTGATCCTACAAAGGGAGTAAGTACTAGATCTCATCTCAAACCTTTAGATTCTAATCTTGCCTTTGTCTCTCAAAATGAGCCTAAAAGTATTGATGAAGCTCTTAATGATGAAAGTTGGGTGATTGATATGCAAGAGAAACTCAACCAATTTGAGAGAAGTAAGGTATGTACCTTAGTTCCTAGACCCAAGGAACATCAAATCATTGGAAGTAAATGGGTATTTAGAAATAAACTAGATAAACAAGGTTCAATAACTAGGGATAAGGCTAGGTTAGTTGTTAAAGGATATAATTACAAAGAAGGAATAAACTATGATGAGACCTGTGCTCCAGTAGCTAAATTAGAAGCCATAAGAATACTTTTAACATATGCATGCCATATGAATTTCAAACTCTTTCAAATGGATGTCAAAAGTGCTTTCTTAAATGGTTTTATAGAAGAATAAGTTTATGTAGAACAACCACCAGGTTTTGAAAGCCATAATTTGCCTAACCATGTATTTAAACTTTCAAAAGCTTTATATGGATTGAAACAAGCCAAGAGCTTGGTATGAAAGACTAAGTTCTTTTCTTTTAGAAACTAATTTTATAAAGGGAAATGTTGACACTACCTTATTCATTAAAAAGCATAAGCATGATATTCTAATTGTTCAAATTTATGTTGATGACATCATATTTGGGTCTACTAATGAATTGCTTTGCCAAGAATTTGCTAAGTGTATGACTAGGGAATTTGACATAAGCATGATGGGTGAGCTTAAGTTCTTCCTCGGTTTACAAATAAAACAAAGCAATGAGGGCATATTCATCAACCAATCCAAACATGCCAAAGACTTAATCAAAAAATTTGGAATGGAAGGATGCAAAAATGCCCAGACTCCAATAAGCACATCAACAAAATTGGACAAAGATAAAAAGGGTAAGAGCATTAATGAAAAAGCTCTATAGAGGTCTAATCGGATCGCTCTTATATCTTACTGCCTCTAAACCCGATATAATGTATAATGTATGCTTATGTGCTCACTCTCAATCATGTCCTAAAGAATCACATTTGAATGCTGTGAAAAGAATTTTAAAATATTTACATGGCTCATTGCATCTAGGTTTATGGTATCCTTGAAATTCATCCTTTCACAATATAGGATATTCAGAAGCTGATTATGCTGGAAGTCTCTTAGATAGAAAGATTATTTCAGGTACTTGTCACTTTATTGGTGAATGCTTAGTTTCTTGGTTTAGCAAGAAATAAGTTTCAGTTGCTCTTTCTACCGCTGAAGTGGAGTATGTCGTAACAGGATGTTGTTGTACTCAAATCCTTTGGATGAAACAACAACTTAAGGAATATAGCCATAGTTTGGACCATCTACCTATCAGATGTGACAATACAAGTGTTATAATCCTATCTAAGAATCCCATTCAACATTCTAGAAGTAAGCATATTGACATAAGACATCATTTTCTTAGAGATCATGTTCAATATGGAGATGTTGTATTGCAATTTATCAACACAGACAATCATTTGGCATATATTTTCACTAAGTCTCTTAATGAAGAAATATTTAACTTCATAAGAAGAGAACTTGGTATGATTGATGGATTAACCTTATCCTGAGTATGAATTTCAAAATTGAAAGTTAATTTCCTCATATGTTGTCTTTTATTGTCTAATTTTTAAAGTATGAAGTGGCTAACTTGATAGAAATAGATGTTGTTGCCCAGATATTGAACCAAGAAGGGGGTTGAATTGGAAAATAAAAAGTTAAGTTTAGTAGGGATAGAAAAATAAGACAAGATTTTAATAGAGGTTCGGGTGTTAACAAATCCTACTCCTCTCCCCAATCGCAATTGAGAGTTTCACTAACACACTAAATGGTACAATGGAGTTTTACAAGTTCACTCCCAACTATGATGTTTCTAATAATGGCTCACACCTAACTCAGAAATCCCATATGTTTTGATGGCTCACACAATAACCAATTCCTTGTGTTTTATGGGCTCACACAAACAACCTTTATCTTGTCTTTTACAAGCTCACACAAACAACATTTCTTTGTGTTTTAGAGGCTCACACAACTAACCCTTACAAGTGTTCTACTCTTAACCCAGAAATACCCAATACCCACTTGAGTAAATGATTACAGAGAGACACTTAAAAATCTTTATTGCTCAATAAATGATAAGCAAAAAGATTTTCATAGAGAATAAATATCAAATGCACAAAATGTCTTACAACAAAGTTTTGATTCAAAATATTAGCAATTCAAAATATGCATAAATGACTTGCATTTATACTTCCATAGCAAATTATAGCTGTTAGAATGAATTTAATATGAAACTAGCCGTTGCACCAACCCTAGTAATCGCGCCTGACATTTTTCTCTTTCATCTTTCACGATCGTGACTCTGTGTGTCACATTCGTGACTGTTCTTCCAAGCCGTGACTGAAATAGTGACCTTGGCCATGAAGCATTCTGGATGGTTTTGAAATATTTTTTCACGGGCGAGACATTAATTTTTCACTAGCGTGACAACCTTCCAAGCCGTGGTCCAAGTGGTGACTTTAGTCGTGAAGCTCTGTGGAAGAATTTGTCATGTATTTTCACAGGTGTGACATTTTTTTCACGGGCGTGACTAAAATGCTTATTCACAGTTGCTATCTCCCTTCATGGCCGTGAACTTTAAATGTTGATTTGTTGGCGCTAGGCTTCATCACGGGCGTGACACATAAGGTCATGAGCGTGAACATGCTACTTCTTCATTTTAATCTTTTTAAGACTTAATCTTCCATTCTCCATTCTTGCTATATTTCATACCCTGTTCAATAGACTTAGAAAACATGTATGTTAAATACAATATTGCTATTTTATTTGTTATCATCAAAATGATGGAAATACCCCTCAAGGTTCAACAATCTCCAACTTTTTGATGGTGACAAATAATCTAGCAATATGTGCTTTTGAGAAGTATCCCCCTCAAAAGATGTTTAGGGTAAAAAATGCTGAAGTGCAAGAATTGTAAAGAATGATGAAGTGTAGCATCCAAATATACTTTCTATTTTTAAGTATATGCAAGTTATATGCAAAGTATATCCAATGTATACCAAAAAATCTCTTTAAAGCATGAAGTATATTTAAGGTATATTTAGAGTATGTCAAGTGCATATTCATATATGTAACCTGCATCAAGGTATATGCAAATTATACTTAAGATATATTTTAAGGTGTATAAGGCTCATATACTTGCATATTCATTTTGAATCAAAATTTAAGTATTGCACTTAACTTAAAACTTAACTTTAAACAATATATTGCTAGGTTCTCCCTACTTAATTTTGCATTTAACTTTAAAACAATATATTGCTAGCTTCTCCATTTTGATTCAAAATTAAGTATTGCTTGCACTTATGTTAATATATTGCTAGTTTCTCCCCCTTTTGTCATCAATAAAAAAAATATCAATAAAGATAAACCATAATGGAAAAGAAAGCAAATATATTAATTATTAAAGAGAAGTACAAACAAAAGTAAATGAAATTCAGAAAGGAAATTTAGAATTTCCTACAAACAAACAAGCAAGCATATCAAGGCTAACATCTAGCTTAACATCTAACCAGACATCCTATCCCTAAGACGAGCAACTTTTGCCTAAAGGTTGTCTATCCAAGACTCCACGAAGTCCTTGAGGTTCTCCAACCTCTTGTCCATCAAAGCCTGCAGCTACTCAAATTGTGGTGCCAAGAGGTCAACCACTTGCTGAGCCAAATTTAGTGTGGAGGCAGAGGATTGTCTGATGTCCTACTCAACCTCTTGAGGTGCCACCTCAACTCGAGCCCTCTTCTTTTGCTGGATTCCTTGGAGGTCAGCTTTGAAGTCCTCCAAGTCACTATCTTCCCATATGAATTTGCCAGCAGTGTCGATGAAGCGGTAGTAAATATTGTTCTCAAAGACAATTTGAACAGACGCTCCCATCTTGATGAAAGACTCGATGTTTAGTCGGTCTCGAGGATGCCCTAGGATGAGGTTGTAGTGATCTGCATCCAGCTTTGGATATCCAAGCTTCATCCAGCTTTGGATATCCAAGCTTCAAGGCAATATGGGTCACATACCCACCAATAAGAATGTCTACGGAGGGCTTGGTGGCAATTGACAGGAGATGGTTTGCAAACCATCGTGATAATGCCATTGTGAGGCCTCTTCAGGCCATCTCCAGGAGAAAGAGCTCAAACTTCCAAATTGTGCCATTGCTGTCTCCTCAGGAAAAGATGTTATAGGTCAGAAACCTATGCAAATAGTCATGCACTGGGGATCGAAGGTGAGTGCTCTTCGTCTTTTTAACATCCCAGCTGCAATCAAGGCCAAAGTGAGTCTATGCCTGAGTAGCATAGAACTCTACTTCACTATCATTCAGGATGCCATCCGAAGGAAGATTGAATAAATCTCCAAATTCTGTGTTTCCCAAGTTTCCTCATTCCATTTATGATAGCCAGAAGACGGTTTGTCATGTCAGTGATTGACTCATTGGATTCCATCTTGAAAAGCTCATATTCTAAAGTGAGAAGTTGAATCTTCTTGGATTTAACTTGCTTCATTCCTTCATGATAGTTCTCCAATCTTTTCCACATGCTGTAGGCTGTTAGGTAGTGTTGTATTCTTCCACATTCTTCAATGGATAATGAGCTTGAGAGAATTGCCATTGCCTTCTTGTTTTTTGAAGTTTGCTCTTCTTTGAGGCTATGTCCAATCATCTCTTGATAAGATTTCCTCTTCACCATCAGCTCCTCTTCTGGTTGGTGGTGTCCATTCTTTTCTAACACTATCCCAGACTTCAATTCCTTCACTATCCAAATATGTCTCCATCCAAAACTTCCAATGGGCATAATTTGCTCCATCAAAGTAAGGCTTGAGACTTTGGAATCTTTCATTGGCCATATCTTGATCTTTACTAGCGCTCTTTAGGCATCGATGCTAGACTTAGCTCTGATACCAATTGTTGCCCATATATTGAACCAAGAAGGGGGGTTGATTTGGATATTAAAAATTTAACTTTTAAGTGCGAAAATAAAAAGTTAAGTTTAGTAGGGATAGAAAAATAAGACACATGATTTTTATAGAGGTTCGGGTGTTAACAAACCCTACTCTTCTCCCCAATCACAATTGGGAGTTTCACTAACACACTAAGTGTTACAGTGGAGTTTTACAAGATCACTCCCAACTATGGTATTTCTAACAATGGCTCACACCTAACCTAGAAATCCCTTGTATTTTGATGGCTCACACAATAACCAATTCCTTATGTTTTATAGGATCACACAAACAACCTTTACCTTGTGTCTTATAGGCTCACACAAACAACCTTTCTTTGTATTTTAGAGGCTCACACAACTAACCCTTACAAGTGTTCTACTCTTAACCCTGGATTACCTAATACTCACTTGAGTAAATGATTATAGAGAGACACACTTACAAATCTTTATTGCTCAATAAATGATAAGTGTTAAACCTTGAGGGGTATTTCCATCATTTTGATGATAACAAATAAAATAGCAATATTGTATTTAACATACTTGTTTTCTAAGTCACACCCGTGAATGATGAGAGAGAAAAATGTCAGGCGCGATTATTTGGTTGGTACAACAGCTAGTTTCATATTAAATGCACCCTAACAGCTATAAGCAGCCATGGGAGTATAAATGCAAGTCATTTATGCATTTAGTACAAGAGGTTAGCAAATACTTTGAATCAAAATCTTATTACAAGCTATTTGTACATTCAATACTTTGAGAACCAATATCTATTCTCTGTAAAAATCTTTTTGCTCTTCATTCATTGAGCAATAAAGATTTGTGGGTGTTTCTCTCTGTAATCATTTATTACTCAAGTGAGTTTTGGGTATTTTTGGGTTAAGAGTAGAACACTTGTAAGGGTTAGTTGTGTGAGTCTTTAAAACACAAAGTAAAGGTTATTTGTGTGAGCCTGTAAAACACAAAGTAAAGGTTGTTTGTGTGAGCCTGTAAAACATAAGGAATTGGTTATTGTGTGAGCCATTAAAACACAAGGGATTTCTAGGTTAGGTGTAAGCCATTGTGAGAAACACCATAGTTGGGAGCGAGCTTGTAAAATTCCATTGTAACACTTAGTGTGTTAGTGAAACACCCAGTTGCGATTGGGGAGCGGAGTAGGGTTTGTTAACACCCGAACCTCTATAAAATCCTTGTGTCAAATTTCTCTATCCCTCCGAAAATTAATTTTTTTTTATTTTCGTACTTTAAAGTTTAATTTTTGAAACTCCAATTCAACCCCCTTCTTGGCTGAATATATGGGCAACAATTGGTATCAGAGCTTAGTCTAGCATCGAAGCCTAAAAAGCGCTAGTAAAGATTAAGATATGGCAAGTAAGGATTCTAAAGTCTCAAACCTTACTTTGATAGAGCAAATTATGCCCATTGGAAGTTTCGGATGGAGACATATTTGGATAGTGAAGGAATTGAAGTTTGGGATAGTGTACGAAAAGAATGGAAACCACCAACCAAAAGAGGAGTTGATGGTGAAGAAGAAATCCTGTCAAGAGATGATTGAACGGAACCTCAAAGAAGAGCAAATTTCAAAAACAAGAAGGCAATGACAATCCTATCAAGCTCATTATGTGTTGAAGAATGTGGAAGAATACAACACTGCCCAACAGCATACAACATGTGGAAGACATTGTAAAATTATCATGAAGGAACTAAGCAAGTCAAATCCCAGAAGATTCAACTTTTGACCTCAGAAGATGAAATCCAATGAGTCAATCACTAACATAACCAATCGTCTTCTAGCCATTATAAATGGAATGGGGAAACTTGGGAAGCATATGAGTTTGGAGGATGTAAACAACAAAATCCTGAGAAGTCTTCCTCTTAAAGACTATGGCTCAAGAGTTGTTGGCATAGAAGAAGCAAATGAAGATATGAGCATCATGAATACTGATGTGCTGATTGGTAAACTTCTTACACATGAAATGCCAGTGAAAAGAGATAGAGAGCTTGAAGCAGAGCCAAAGAAAAGAAATCCCTTAGCACTCAAAGCCTCTACTTCAAAATCGCAAGAAGAAAATGAAGATGATGAAGAAATGAGTGATATTGAAAATGAGGACATTACTATGCATTCAAGAAGATTAAAAAGAATCATTGAGAAGAAAATGTGCAACTCCAGAAAACTCAGGCAAAGAAACCTCAAACAAACTTGTAATGATGCACAAAGAAGTAAGGAGGAGGTAAAGTGCTATGAGTGTGGAAAGAAAGGACATATCAAACCAGAATGTCCAAGGCTCAAGAAGCATAAGAGCAAATACCAAAGAGACAATGGGGAGAAAGGCCACAAAGCCACATGAGATGACGAAAGCTCTTCAAGTGAAAAAGATGATAATGAAAGCGAAGAGGTCAACCTATGCTTCATGGCTATTGAAGATCATGTCTCGAATAAGGTAAGATCACTACACTCATACTCTTTGAACAATGATAGTAATGATAATGATGATGAGAGTGATGATGATGATGATGAGCAAAGCCTAATAGAAGAATTAAATCTAGAATTAGAGCAATATAAAAGTAAATTTAGAACTTATAGAAATAACATCTCTAATTTGAAAAATAAGATAGATGATTTAGAAAAGGAAAACATAAAGCTTAAATCATGTAATGAATCTCTCCAAAAGTCATTAGATGAATACTCATCAAGACCCTCAACTGCCTCCTTACTAAAAGAAAATAATACTTTGAAAAATGAAGTTGAGGAACTTAGAAATTCCATTTCTAAATTTCACAAAGGTAAAGAGAGCTTAGATACTCTCATTGTGTCTCAAAGATCACCCTTAATTAGACATGGTCTAGGATTTAAGGACACATCATCATATTCTCATAAAACCATCTTTGTTAAGTCTAGTGAACCTCACATCTCCATACTTGTTAGAACAACACCAAGAAATAAGCATATTAAACCTTCTATACATAAACAGAATAATCATGCCTTTATATATAGGAAGCATGCATCTAGAAAATCTACAATTAATCATAACTATGCATGCCATCATTCTCAAATAAGTTTGATAGAAAAGTTGTATTCAAAAATATTGTAAGACCAGAAAACAAATTTAGACCAAAACAATGTAATTATTGTATGAAAATGGGTCACATAAATAAATATTGTTGGATAAGGAAGGCTCATTGGGAACCTTTATGTGCTAATCCCCAATGACCCAATCTCATTTGGGTACCTAAAAATCATACTTGAATTGTGATTCTATAGGTATGCCTCAAGTCCACAATAAACAAAAATGCTTGGCTAGTAGACAGTGGATGCTCAAGGCATATGACAAGAAACAAAGAATTTTTCAATGAAATCAAAAGTATTGATGGAGGTAAAGTTACATTTGGAAACAATGCAAAGGGTAAGGTAATTGGCATTGGTTCTATTGGTATTAATGGCACTTCTTTTATTAAAGATGTCTTACTTGTTGATGGGTTGAAACATAACTTGTCAAGTGTAAGTCAATTATGTGATAAAGGAAACAAAGTAATCTTTACTTTAAATGAATGTCTTGTGATCACTATTGATGGTCAAGAGATATTTAAAGGAAATAGAGATGTCAATACATACATAATAAACTTACATGAACTATCTAACCATTCCTCTAAGTGTCTTGTGACTACTAGTGATGAATCTTGGTTGTGGCATAGAAGGCTTGGTCATGCTAACATGGACTTAATACAAAGCCTCAGCACAGGAGAACTAGTAAAAGGACTGCCAAGAGTTAAATATGAAAAAGGCAAGACATGTGAACCTTGTCAAAGAGGAAAGCAAAACAAGTCATCCTTCAAAGCCAAAAACATAGTAAGTACCTCAAAACCTCTTCAACTCCTGCATTTAGACTTATTCGGACCTACTAGAATTGCTAGCTTAGGAGGAAAACATTATGCATTTGTCATCGTAGATGATTACCCTAGATTTACATGGGTAATTTTCTTAGCTCAAAAGAGTGATGCTTTTGAAAATTTCAAAAACTTTGCTAAAAAAGTTCAAAGATAAGAAGTGATCATGGGAAAGAATTTGAAAATGAAAACTTTGAAAGTTTTTATCTTGAACATGGCATTTCACATAAGTTCTCATCTCCTGGGACACCTCAAGAAAATGGGGTAGTTGAAAGGAAAAATCAAACTTTAATTGAAATGGCTAGAACGATGCTCAATGAATATGATTTACCAACTTACTTTTGGGCAGAAGCCACAAACACTGCATGTTATATTTCAAATCGAGTTTTCAAAAGACATCTTTTAAACAAAACCCCATTTGAGCTATGGAATGGAAGAAAGCCCTTGATATCATACTTTAGAGTATTTGGATGCAAGTGCTTTATATTGAATACCAAGGACAATCTTGGAAAATTTGCCTCTAAATCTGATGAAGGTATCTTTTTAGGATACTCTACAAATAGCAAAGCATATAGAGTATTTAACAAAAAATCATTAACTATTGAAGAATCCATGCATGTTGTTTTTAATGAATCTATTAGACTTGATCTTGTGAAAGGTAGTGTTCTTGATGATGTTGTAGGTAACATGGAAAGACTTGATCTTGGAAATGGGAAAGAAGAAAATGATCAAGAAGATTCACATCAAAATGGTTCTCTACCATAAACTCAAGAAGAAAACGAACAAGAACTCCCAAAAGAATGGAGAATGATGAAAGATCATCCAAAAGAGCAAATCATTGGTGATGTCTCAAGGGGAGTAAGTACTAGATCTCATTTCAAATATTTAGTCATTGACATTGCTTTTATTTCTCAAATTGAGCCTAAAAATGTTGTTGAGGCTCTTAGTGATGAAAGTTGGGTAATTGTCATGCACGAGGAACTCAACCAATGTGATAGAAGTAAGGTATGGACCTTAGTACCTAGACCCAAGGATCATCAAATTATAGGTAGCAAATGGGTATTTAGAAATAAACTAGATGAACAAGGTTCAATAACAAGGAATAAGGCAAGATTAGTTGCAAAAGGATATAATCAGGAAAAAGGTATAGATTATGATGAAACCTATGCACCTGTAGCTAGATTAGAAGCCATGAGAATACTCTTAGCATATGCATGTCACATGAATTTCAAACTTTTTCAAATGGATGTGAAAAGTGCATTTCTAAATGGTTATATAGAATAAGTGTATGTAGAACAACCACCAGGCTTCGAAAGCTAAGATTTGCCAAATCATGTTTTTAAACTTTCAAAAGCTTTATATGGTTTGAAACAAGCCCCAAGAGCTTGGTATGAGAGGCTAAGTTCTTTTCTATTAGAAAATAGCTTTACAAAGGGAAATGTTGACACCACATTATTCATTAAAAAGCATAAGCATGATATACTAATTGTTCAAATTTATGTTGATGATATAATATTTGGTTCTACTAATGAGTTGTTTTGTCAAGAATTTGCTAAGTGTATGACTAGGGAATTTGAAATGAGCATGATGGGAGAGCTTAAGTATTTCCTTGGACTACAAATAAAGCAAAGCAATGAGGGCATATTCATCAACCAATCCAAATATGCCAAAGATTTAATTAAGAAATTTGGTATGGAAGGATGCAAGAATGCCAAGACTCATATGAGCACATCAATAAAATTGGACAAGGATGAAAATGGTATGAGCATTAATGAAAAGCTTTATAGAGGTATGATCGGATCTCTTTTATATCTTACTGCATCTAGACCCGATATAATGTATAGTGTTTGCTTGTGTGCACGATTTCAATCATGTCCTAAAGAATCTCATTTAAATGCAGTAAAAAGGATTCTAAGATATTTACATGGATATTTGCATCTAGGTTTATGGTATCCTAGAAATTCATCCTTTCATATTATAGGATATTCAGATGCAGACTATGCGGTTAATTTTTTAGATAGAAAAAGTACTTTTGGTACTTGTCACTTTATTGGTGAATGCTTAGTTTCTTGGTTTAGCAAGAAATAAGTTTCAGTTGCTCTTTCAACTACTGAAGCAGAGTATGTAGCAGCTGGTTGTTGTTGTACTCAAATTCTTTGGATGAAACAACAACTTAAGAACTATGGTCATGATATGAACCATATACCTATTAGTTGTGACAATAGAAGTGCTATAAATCTTTCAAAGAATCCTATTCAACACTCAAGAAGTAAGCATATTGACATTAGACACCACTTTATTAGAGATCATGTTCAATATGGAGATGTTGCATTAGAATTTATGAACACAGAAAATCAATTGGCTGATATTTTTACTAAGTCTCTAAATGAGGAAAGATTTAATTTCATTAGAAGAGAACTTGGTATGATTGAAGGAGTAACGTTGTGATTGCTAAATTATGAAATCTTAATTGATGATCTTAATTTTGTATCATATCACTAGATATAAGGTAGTAATATTGATGAAAATTTATGTTATAAGGGATAGAATCTTTATTGAAATGATTTAGTCTTGTTTTTAGGACTTAATTTTATTTGATAAAAATTTTAGGGGAGTCACGCCCGTGACTTAAATAGCCAAAAGAGGCAGTGTCGTTCACGACTTGATTCACGACATGGTTCACGACTTCAAGTGGTTAAGCTTATATTCACGGCTTCATTCACTCCCGTGAAAAGACCTGTTCACGCCCGTGAAGAATTTTCATGCCCGTGAACCTTACACCCCCAAAACTCACAGAGGCGTTCAGGCCTTGAGTCACACCTTGCTTCACGGGCATAAGTAGTGAAATTCAACCTTTCACGCCCGTGACTATTGTTTCACCCCCATGACAGCTCATCATTCAAGCCCATGACATTTAAAGGTCACAACCGTGAACATATTCACGCTTTTATTCAGTAGATGCTCAAGGCATATGACAGGAGACAAAGAACTTTTCAATGAAATCAAAAGTATTGATGGAGGTAAAGTTACCTTTGGAAACAATGCAAAGGGTAAGGTAATCGGCATTGGTTCTATTGATATTAATGGTACTACTTTTATTAAGGATGTCTTACTTGTTGATGGCTTGAAACATAACTTGTGAAGTGTAAGTCAATTATGTGATAGACGAATGGCTAGAACAATGCTTAATGAATATGAATTACCAACTTATTTTTGGGCAGAAGCCACAAACACTGCATGTTATATTTCAAATTGAGTTTTCAAAAGACCTCTTTTAAACAAAACCTCATTTGAGCTATGGAATGGAAGAAAGCCCTTGATATCATACTTTAGAGTATTTGGATGCAAGTGCTTTATATTGAACACCAAGGATAATCTTGGAAAATTTGCCTCTAAGTCTGATGAAGGTATCTTTTTAGGATACTCTACAAACAACAAATCATATAGAGTATTTAATAAAAGATCATTAACTGTTGAAGAATCCATGCATGTTGTTTTTAATGAATCTAGTAGACTTGATCTTAGGAAAGGTAGTGTTCTTGGTGATGTTGTAGGTAATATGGAAAGACTTCATATTGGAAATGGGAAAGAAGAAAATGATCAAGAAAATTTATTGCAACACGACACTCTACCTCAAAATCAAGAACAAAATGATCAAGAACTTCCCAAAGAATGGAGAATGACGAAAGATCATCCAAAAGAGCAAATAATTGGTGATCTATCAATGGGAGTAAGTACTAGATCTCATTTCAAACATTTAGTCTCTGACATTGCTTTTCTTTCACAAATTGAGCCTAAAAATATTGATGAGGCTCTTATAATGAAAGTTGGGTAATTGTCATGTAAGAGGAACTCAACCAATTTGAGAGAAATAAGGTATGGAATATAGTACCTAGACCCAAGGATCATCAAATCATAGGTAGTAAATGGGTATTTACAAACAAATTAGATGAACAAGGGTTAATAACCAGGAATAAGGCTAGACTAGTTGCAAAAGGATATAATCAGGAAGAAGGCATAGATTATGATGAAACATATGCACCTGTAGCTAGATTAGAAGCCATAAGAATACTTTTAGCATATGCATGTCAAGTGAATTTCAAACTTTTCCAATTGGATGTGAAAAGTGCATTTTTAAATGGTTATATAGATGAAGAAGTGTATGTAGAACAACCACCAGGTTTTGAAAGCTATGATTTGCCAAATCATGTTTTTAAACTTTCAAAAGCTTTGTATAGTTTAAAATAGGCCCCAAGAGCTTGGTATGAGAGGCTAAGTTATTTTTTATTAGAAAATAGCTTTACAAAGGGAAATGTTGACACTACACTATTCATAAAAAAGCATAAGCACGATATACTAATTGTTCAAATTTATGTTGATGATATAATATTTGGTTCTACTAATGAGTTGCTTTGTTAACAATTTGCTAAGTGTATGACTAGGGAATTTGAAATAAACAAGATGGGAGAACTTAAGTATTTCCTTGGTCTACAAATAAAGCAAAGCAATGAGGGCATATTCATCAACCAATTCAAATATGCCAAAGATTTAATTAAGAAATTTGGTATGGAAGGATGCAAAAATGCCAATACTCCTATAAGCACATCAACAAAATTGGACAAAGATGAAAAGTGTAAGAGCATTAATGAGAAGCTGTATAGAGGTATGATCGGATCACTTTTATATCTTACTGCTTGTAGACCCAATATTATGTATAGTGTTTGCTTGTGTGCACGATTTCAATCATGTCCTAAAGAATCTCATTTAAATGCAGTAAAAATAATTTTAAAATATTTACATGGACCTTTGCATATAGGTTTATGGTATCCTAGAAATTCAACTTTTTATATTATAGGATATTCAGATGCAGACTATGCTGGTAGTATTTTATATAGGAAAAGTACTTCAGGTATTTGTCACTTCATTAGAGAATGTTTAGTTTCTTGATTTAGCAAGAAACAAGTTTCAGTTGATCTCTCAACTGTTGAAGCACAATATGTAGCAGCTGGATGTTGTTGTACACAAATTCTTTGGATGAAACTACAACTTAAGGACTATGGTCATGAGATGAACCATATACCTATCAAATGTGACAAAACAAGTGCTATAAATCTTTCAAAGAATCCTATTCAACACTCAAGAAGTAAGCATATTGACATTAGACATCACTTTATTAGAGATCATGTTCAATATAGAGATGTTGCATTAGAATTTATAAGCACAGAAAATCAATTAGCTGATATTTTCACTAAGTCTCTAAATGAGGAAAGATTTAATTTCATTAGAAGAGAACTTGGTAAGATTGATGGATTAACCTTGTGATTGCAAAAATATGAAATTTTAATTGTTGATCTTAAATCATATCACAATTTATAAGATAGAATTTTTTATGAAAATTCATGTTTTACGGAATAGAATCTTTATTGAAATGATTTAGTCTTGTTTTAGGACTTAATTTTATTTGATGAAAATTTTAGAGGAGTCACACCCATGACACATGTTCACGCCCGTGACACATGTTCACGCCCGTGACTTAAATGGCCCAAAGAGGCAGTGTCGTTCATGACTTGGTTCACGACATGGTTCACGGCTTCAAGTGGTGAAGCCTATCTTCACGGTTTCATTCACGCCCGTGAAAAGAGCCTTTAACGCCCGTGACGAATTTTCACTCCCGTGAACCATTACACCCCAAAACTCACAGAAGCTTTCACGCCTTGAGTCATTGCTGCACGGGCATAAGTGGTGAAATTCAACATTTCATGCCCGTGACAATTTATTCACCCCCATGATGGATGATTTTTCATGCCCGTGACATTATTCACGCCTTCATTCACGGGTGGAACACTCCTTCAGCAAACCATGAACACGACCATTCACGCCCGTGAACACCTACTTCACGCCCGTGAATGTATCGAATATATAAAAGAATAGCCGGTTATATTTTTCATTTCAACTCTCCAACTCCCAAAACCGCTCTCATTTACTCACATTCATTGAGACATTGAAGATTCCGGCCCCCAAGACTCAAACTTTCCCTATAAATACCACCAAAAGTTTGAATCTTCATCAGAAATCTTAGATTCTTAGGGTTTCATAAGGATTTTCTATCAAAATGTTCCAACTCCATCACCAACCGAATTCCTCAAATCAAATGGAGACTACTTCATCCAAGGGAAAGAGAAAGAAGTCCCATGCTCCTAAGAGGTATGTAGATTACCTCATGAATTGAATCGCATTCCGGAGCAATGCCATCCTCGGTATGAAACTTTGAAGAAGAGACCTCTTCTGTCATCAAGGTCCTTCGAATGGCAGACATTCCAAAGTCTCGGGCTTTAGACAGCTATGACAGAGCAACTACAAGTTTGTCATCTGAAAGATTTCGTGGAAATTTACCAGCCAACCTTGAGGGAGCCAACACTGGAATTCCTCAGCACATTGCAGGTTTCACCTACTGGAGTGGTGAAATTCCAACTCTGCAATAATCCCAACACCCTCAATGCCACTGAATTTGGAGAATTGTTTGACTTACCATCAGATGGCATACTATACGACACTGAGGTAGAATTCTCTGCCCCTCTAGCCTGGACACATTTTGGCTATGATTGTAGCTGGGACGTTAAGAAGACAAAGAGCACTCATCTCGTGGCCCCAGTGCACAAGTATTTACATAAGTTCCTAACCTATAGTATATTTTATAGGGGAGAAAGCAACGGGACTATTAGGAAGTCAGAGCTCTTCCTATTTGAGATGGCTCAGAGAGGACTCACAGTAGCCCTATCTAGATGGTTTGCAAACCATCTTCTCTCCATTGCCACCAAGCCTACTAGAGATATTTAGATTGGGGCATATGTCACCCACATAGCAGTAAAGCTTAATTATCTGAAGCTGGATGCGCATCACTTCAATCTCATCCCTGGACATCCTCGAGATCGCTTGGATGTCGAGTCCTTCATAAAGATGGGAGCTGTTGTCAGACTCATTTTCTATAATGATATCTTCTATCGCTTCACTGACACTGCTGGGGAGATGATCTGGGAAGATAATGACACGGAGGACTTTAAAGCAGGCCTCTAGGGAGTCCAGCAGAAGAAGAGGGCTCGGGTTAAGGAAGCACCTGCAGTAGCTGAGCAGGACATCGGACAGTCCTCGGCTTCCACACAGACCTTAGTGCAGCAGGTGGTTGACTTCTTGGCACCACATTTTGAGCAGCTGCAGAGTTCGATGGATGATAGGTTGGAGGACCTCAAAGACTTCATGGAGTCTCGGATGGACAGCCTTGAGGCTGAAGTGGCTAGGCTTTGTGATAGGATGTCCGACTAGGAGTTTGGCTAGAGTGTAGCCTAAATTTGTTTGTCTTTTTCTTATGTATTTTGTTTATGTTTGTTGGTGTGTAGGAAATTTTTAAATTTCCTTTCTGAACATTTAACTTTGTTTGAATCTTTTTCTTTAATTAATATATTTGTTTTTGTTTACTTCATTGTTATCTTCTTATCCTTTTTTGATTGATGACAAAAGGGGGAGAAAACTAGCAATATATGATAGGGAAAATGTATCAAACTAGCAATATATATTAAGGTAAATGAATTTTGAATCAGATTTTAAAATTGAATTGACTTTGAAATAAGATTAAAAGGGATTAGAAATCTTGATTCAAAATTTCATATGCAAAGTATATGATTGAAAATATTGAGCTTTATATACATAAGATATACCTTAAGTATACTTTGCATATACCTTCATGCAAGTTGCAAAAATAAATATGCCATGATATACCTTAAGTATACCTTACATATACTTCATGCCTTAAAAAGGAATTATGGTATATATTGGATATACTTCTCATATAACTTGCATATACTTAAAATCTAGTTAAGTTTATTTCAATGCTACATCATTATTTACTATTCTTGCATATTATAAATATTTTATCCTAAGTATATTTTGAGGGGGAGACTTCTCAAAATCACATATTGTTAGATTATTTGTCACCATCAAAAAGGGGGAGATTGTTAAACTTTGAGGGGTATTTTCCGTCATTTTGATGATAACAAATAAAATAGCAATATTGTATTTAACATACTTGTCTTATAAGTCTATTATACAGGACATGGATTAAAATAGCAAGAATGGAGATTGGAAGAATAATTCTTGAAAGACAAAAATCAAGAAGTAGCATGTTCACTGTCGTGACTCTATGAGTCACTCCCGTGAAAGGAGCTAAACGTTACCAAAACCAACATTTGAAGTTCACGGCCATGAAGGAAAAACAAACCGTGAAGTGGGCATTTCAGCCATGGGAGTATAAATGGAAGTCATTTGTGCATTAAGAATAAGAGAATGAAAAGAATAACAATAGAATGACATATACTTCGAATTTAATTCTTATTACAAGCTATTTGCACTTTCATACTTTGAGAACAAAATCTATTCTCTGTAAAAATCGTTTTGCTCTTCATTTATTGAGTAATTAAGATTTGTAAGTGGTTCTCTCTGTAATCTTTACTCAAGTGAGCTTTGGGTATTTCTGGGTTAAGAGTAGAACACTTGTAAGGGTTTGTGGTGTGAGCCTCCAAAACACAAATCAAAAGGTTGTTTGTGTGAGCCTGTAAAAACACAAAGTGAAGGTTGTTTGTGTGATCCTATAAAAACACAAAGTGAAGGTTGTTTGTGTGAGCCTGTAAAACACAAGGAATTGGTTATTGTGTGAGCCATTAAAACACAAGGGATTTCTGAGTTAGGTGTGAGCCATTGTGAGAAACACCATAGTTGGGAGTGAGCTTGTAAAACTCCATTGTAACACTTAGTGTGTTAGTGAAACTCCCAATTGCGATTGGGGAGAGGAGTAGGATTTGTTAACACCCGAACCTCTATAAATCTTTGTGTCAGATTTTCTCTATCCCTCCTAATATTAATTATTTATTTTCGCATCTTAAAGTTTAAATTTTTTGAAACTCCAATTCAACCCCCCTTCTTGGCCTAATATATGGGCAACAAAAGGGAAAGAGAAAGAAGTCTCATGCTCCCAGGAGGTACGCAGATTACCTCATGAATAGAATTGCGGAGCAATGCCATCCCCGGTACTCCATATTGAAGAAAAGTCCTCTTCTTTCATCGAGGTCCTTTGAATGCAAACCGTCCGAACTCTTGGGCTAGAAACGACAATGACAGAGCAACTCCAGGCCTGTCATTTGAAAGAATTTGTGGAGATTCACCAGCCCACATTGAGGGAGCCAACACTGGAATTTCTTAGCACTCTGCAAGTGTCACCTACTGGAATGGTGAAATTCCAACTTTGCGACAAACCAAACACCCTCAATGCCACTGAATTTGGAGAATTATTCAACTTACCATCGGATGGCATCCTCAATGACAGCGAAGTAGAATTCTTCGCCACTTGAGCTTGGACCCATTTTGGCACCGATTGTAGCTGGGATGTCAAGAAGACCAAGAGCACTCATCTCAGGTCCCTAGTTCACATATATTTGCATAGGTTCCTGACCTATAGCATATTCGCTCGGGGAGAAAGCAATGAGACCATCAGGGAATCAGAGCTTTTCCTATTTGAGATGGCTAGAAGAGGACTCACGGTGGCGCTCTCTAGATGGTTTGCAAACCATCTTCTGTCAATTGCCACCAAACCCACAGGAGATATACTGATTGGTGGTTATGTCACCCACATAGCCTTGAAGCTTGGCTATTTGAAGCTGGATGAGCATCATTTCAATCTCATCCCTGGGCATCCTCGAGATCGATTGGATGTTGAGTCCTTTATAAAGATGGGAGCGGCTGTCAGAATTATTCACGAGAATAATATTTTCAACCGTTTCACAGACACTACTGGGGAGATAATCTGGGAAGACAATGATACGGAGGATTTCAAAGCCAGCCTCCAAGGGATCCAGCAAAAGAAAAGGGCTTAGGTTGAGGAAGCACCTCCAGTGGCTGAGCAGGACATTGGTCAATCCTCGGCTTCCACACTGAATTTAGCGCAGTAGGTGGTTGACCTCTTGGCACCACGTTTTGAACAGCTGCAGGCTTCGATGGACGAGAGGTTGGAAAACCTTAAAGACTTCATAGAGTCTCAGATGGACAACCTTGAGGCAGAGGTTGCTAGACTTCGAGATAGGATGTCCGGCTAGATGTTTAGGATGGGTGTTAGGCTAGATGGTAGCCTAAATTTGTGTGGTTGCTTGTTTATCTTCTTTGTTGTTTTGTTGTTTTTTGTTTGATTGTATTTCCATTATGAACTTTAATTAACTTTGGTGTGTATTTTTCTTTTATCAAATATATTTTCTTTTTTTATCCTTTGGTATCTTTTTATTCTTTTTGATCAAAATTAAGGACAAATTGGAACCATTAACTATTGACTGTGGGCCTATCAGTGAAGCAACTGGTACTTGATCGGGTGGGGGCGGTTTGGTTTCGTGCAACGCCCTCGTAGTAGAAAGAGGCAGTTGTCATTTGAAAGGAAACGCGCTTTGTTTTGTATAGGGAGGCTTGCCTGAACTGCGCACCCTGATAAAAAAGCCCTTTAGTCAAGCCTAAATGTCCTTATTGAAAACTAAAGCGCTAACGCGCCTTGCCTTATCAAATTTTTTTTACTATATTATAAAAACAACCTTTCACCTTTATTGATATGATATAAAACAAGCTTACTTACTAATAAAGCGGCAACAAGCACCTTCTTTCTCAAAGTCAAGTTTCGCACTTCTTACTTGAGTTTGATTGCAGCGCTAGCGCTTTACTTTACTAAAAAAATAGAAAGTACAGGATATTATCCTTTTCTATGAATCTACAACTCTCTTTACTGAGAGAGACTCCATCCATATCGACAAAAGGGGGAGAACCTAGCAATATATATTAAAATTAATTATTTGAATAAAAAATAAGAACCTAAAAATACATTGACATTGAGTTAGGTTAGGTGAAATTAGAAATACTCAAACTTTGAGTCAAAATTCATATGTCAAAATTAATATACAAGTATGAAATTGAGAAATTGAGCTTTATACACATTAGATATATCTTAAGTATACCTTACATATACTTCCTGTCTTAAAAATAATTTTGGTATATATTGGATGTACTTCACATATAACTTGCATATACTTAAAAACTAGAAAGTTTATTTCAATGCTACATCATTCTTTACAATTCTTGCATTTTATCAATTTTTTATCCTAAGTATCTTTTGAGGGGGAGACTTCTCAAAAGCACATATTGCTAGATTATTTGTCACCATCAAAAAGGGGGAGATTGTTAAACCTTGAGGGGTATTTCCGTCATTTTGATGATAACAAATAAAATAGCAATAATGTGTTTAACATACTTGTTTTCTAAGTCTATTAAATAGGGTATAAAATAAAATTGCAAGAATGGAGATTGGAAGAATAATCCTTGAAAGAAAAAATTAAGGAAGTAGCATGTTCACGCCCGTGACCCTATGTGTCACGCCCGTGAAAGAGCTAACCATTACCAAAACCAATTTTTGAAGTTCACGACCGTGAAGGAAGAACAAACCATGAAATGGACATTTAAGTCATGCCCGTGAATGTTCATGGCATTTTCATCCAGAGAGCTTCATGACTACAGTCACCACTTGGATCACGGCTGGGAAGTTTGTCATGCCTGTGAAGATGTATGTCACGCCCATAACCCAATGTTTCAAAATATTCTAGAGAGGTTCACGACCAAGGTCACCACTTCAGTCACGGCTTGGGAAGAAATGTCATGCCTGTAACAAACATAGTCACGCCCGTGAATGATGAGAGAGAAAAATGTCAGGCGCGATTATTTGGTTGGTACAACAGCTAGTTTCATATCAAATGCACCTTAACTGCTATAATCAGCCATGGGAGTATAAATGCAAGTCATTTATGCATTCAGTACAAGAGGATAGCAAATACTTTGAATCAAAATCTTATTACAAGCTATTTGTACATTCAATACTTTGAGAACCAATATCTATTCTCTGTAAAAATCTTTTTGCTCTTCATTCATTGAGCAATAAGGATTTGTGGGTGTTTCTCTCTGTAATCATTTATTATTCAAGTGAGTTTTGGGTATTTCTGGGTTAAGAGTAGAACACTTGTAAGGGTTAGTTGTGTGAGCCTTTAAAACATAAAGTAAAGTTATTTGTGTGAGCCTGTAAAACACAAAGTAAAGGTTGTTTGTGTGAGCCTGTAAAACATAAGATAAAAGGTTATTTGTGTGAGCCTGTAAAACACAAGGAATTGTTATTGTGTGAGCCATTAAAACACAAGGGATTTCTGGGTTATGTGTAAGCCATTGTGAGAATCACCATAGTTAGGAGTGAGCTTGTAAAACTCCATTGTAACACTTAGTGTGTTAGTGAAACACCCAATTGCGATTGGGGAGAGGAGTAAGGTTTGTTAACACCCGAACCTCTATAAAATCCTTGTGTCAAGTTTCTCTATCCCTCCTAAAATTATTTTTTTTATTTTCGCACTTTAAAGTTTAATTTTTGAAACTCCAATTCAACCCGCCATTCTTGGCTTAATATATGGCCAACAATAAGCAAAAAGATTTTCACAGGGAATAAATATCAAATGCACAAAATGGCTTACAACAAGGTTTTGATTCAAAATATTAGCAATTCTCTTGTTCTTTTGTTTTCCTTATTCACTCTCTTGTTCTAGATGCATAAATGACTTGCATTTATACTTTCATAGAAAATTATAGCCGTTAGAATGCATTTAATATGAAACTAGTCGTTGCACCAACCCTAATAATCATGTTTGACATTTTTCTCTTTCATCTTTCACGGTCGTGACTGTTCTTCCAAGCCGTGACTAAAGTAGTGACCTTGGCCGTGAAGCATTCTGGAAGGTTTTGAAATATTTGTTCACGGGCGTGATATTATATCTTCACAGGCATGACAACCTTCCAAGCCATGGTTCAAGTGGCGACTTTGGTCGTGAAGCCTTCTAGAAGAATTTGTCATGTATTTTCATGGGCGTGACATTTCTTTCACAGGCGTGACTGAAATGCTCATTCACGGTTGCTATCTTCCTTTATGGCCGTGAACTTTAAATGTTGGTTTGTTGGCGCTAGACTTCATCACGGGCGTGAACGTGCTACTTCTTCATTTTAATCTTTTTAAGACTTAATCTTCCATTCTCCATTCATGATATATTTCATACCCTATTCAATAGACTTAGAAAACAAGTATGTTAAATACAATATTGTTATTTTATTTGTTATCATCAAAATGGCAGAAATACCCCTCAAGATTCAATAGATGTTATAAGGGATAGAAGCATCTTAGAAATCATTTAGTCTTGTTTTAGACTTAGTTTTATTAAATGAGGATTTTAGGTAATTCACGCTCGTGACATATATTCACGGTCGTTATCATAATCGCATTGATCAGTATTCTCAGGGGTTAAAAATACACCCGTTGGTGAAAAATATTTTATTTAATTATCGAAAAATAAACGTTATGACTAGACAGAGGGTAAAATTTGGAGTGCAAATTAGGTCAAATAAGTTCTCAAAAGTCAAAACTAAGAAAAAAGGGACACAAATTAATTAAATAGTTAGTTGACTGTACTTTGACTAGGCTATGAAAAATAGCAAACGACATCTAAAAATTTATTTTAAGACATGGATAGACTCTAAATAATATTTAGGATTATTTGATAGTGAAAAAGAAATTTTACGGTAACACTGAAAATTAAATTATCAGTCCGGTTTGAGTGAGCTGGATAGAAAAATGATTCCGATTGATTTGAAAATTTTTTTGTAGACATATAAAATTATTTTATAAATTATGGAATCAAATTTGAGTGAAATGGAGCTTTAAAAGGAGAAAAATAATTTATAGTGCATAATTGGGCCTAAATGGGTTGGGCTTTGTTTGGCCCAAGCCCACCCCACTTAGACAACTATAAATAGACCTAAATTATCAGAATTCTCTAGAGAGAATTCTACTTCATCTCCTTCCTCTCCTCCCTTGCTTGGCCGAACCACTCCTCCCTTGTTTTTCTCCAACTTTTCTTCACTTTTTACACCAAAATCAACCACCCAAAAATAATTTCAGTCTCTCTAGTAGCTAATAGAAGTTTTTAATTTTCATTTGGAGAGCTAGAATGGAAGAAAATCAAAAGAGAAAAGTTAGGATACCAACTTGAGGTAAGTAAAATTTATAGTTTTAAATTAGTTTAATAGTTCAAATAAGTAGTTTAAGGTATGTAGATGACAAATAAAATCAAGATCGCTCTGAACAAGTTTAAACCACCTTGATGAGCAAATACAATAACTGCATGCATAATTATTTCTACGGTACTGTAACCCGCTCAATGACATGTCACATATCCTAAATAGTCTCAGGATAGAGAATGGGCATTCTTATTCATATTCAAACAACTTAAAGCTAAAAATAAAAGCTGAAGTAAATGAGTACTATATATTTTTGTTTTTATTAATTGGAGTTGCCATTGCATTATTCAACATCTTTTTTAGCTGGTTTTATATATTTTAAAATATAAAATTTTAATCCTTTGTTTTCATGGGTATACTTGTTTAATATTTATTATTTTAGTTAATCGAATTTAATATATTTTATGAATCATGATTAAAATATTACAAAATTCAATGGAACAAAGACCACAAGAATAGAGATCATAAAACATATTATAAAAGTTCAAATATTAAAATTCTAGTTCGAAATAGTCAATTACCCATCTCTAATTATATTGTAAGAGCATCTATATCCCTTGCAAATTGAATTGTAAAAAGTGATATGACAATAAATGAAAACTTATATGAATAATCAGTAAGTTTACAAATTTGCAAGCTTGCAACCTACGAAAGTGGAGAGAGAATTTTATTTGAATAAAAAATTTTAGTAGTAAACATTTTTATTATTTTAAAATAAATTTAATAAAAAGAAATAAATACTATATTTTTTATTAATTAATATATTTAAAATTAATTAATATGTAATAAATAGTTAAAATAATTAATTAAGTTGATAAATTAATATAAAATATAAAATTATTTGATATAATTAATTATAATTATTAATATAATTAATATATAATTAATGTTAATGTAACACCCCTTACCCTACTAATAATAGCAAATAAGGAAATATTTCCTAACTTTTAATTTTCTGTCTAATTTGCTTAATACAATTATTTTGTATATTCTCATTTTAAAATATCCTAATAAAATTTAAACTATAGTCTCCCATTTTTTCGATATATAAATATTTTATACCAATTAATGTAATTCATCCATTATAAAACATTTCATTTTTTAAAAGATTATATACAAAGTTCTACTAATTATTATTTTATTTACAAACCTCAAAATATAAGTATCACACAACATGAAAATAAAATTTGCTAATATGTTTTACAAAAATTAATATGCCAAAACAAAAATATCTTCAAATGCTACTATCCACTATCTGGTGTTCTCTTTCTTATAGCTACAATCCTTATTTACTGACTACTTTAGTATCTATGCGTGAAAAAAAACACACGCGTTAAACTACTAATTTAGTGGTACTTTATATGGTAAAAACTTAACATGCAATTGATAATATCTCACACATTCATATATTTAATATCAAATAAAAGAAATATCATAAATTTACCAGAAATAAATTGAACAAAAAATAAATTCTTTTGATTTTCTATACATAAATTTCTTTTACATATAAGAATTATATTAATTGCTAATATTATTGCAATATATTATTTTAATCCTAGCTATAGTCATTAATATTAATATCACTATATTCTATTCATTTTATTTATTCTATGGTTAATCATAACAAGTAAATTTTATCATACATTGTTTACTTAAATTTATGCCCCTAACACCAATACTAGAACTATCATATAAGATACGAGGTATTATCTGTCGACAATTTTAACTTGACGTAAATCAACTCAGTACAATGTGTTGTCTACATAAATCAACTCGACATATTTAATGTCTACATATGTAATCAACTTGGTACTTGTAGTGCCTACGTAAATCAACTCGACGTTTTATGCCTACGTATTAAAGAACTTTATTTTTTCTACCACTTATTGGCATGTCAATCTATCCTTTACCCTAGTTCCCAGTTAGGTATTTTAGGGCTTAATTGTTTTATCACAATTTATTCAAGTAATCTCTTAAAATTTTGTTATGATCATAACGTACATCAAACAATTATTAGTTCATAGTTTTATTTTTTTCATTAATGTTTATGAGCTTAATGAAGTATTTGACTTAATAATTACTCATATAAATATCACTTATATTATATCATAAGCCTCAATTTAATTTATATAAAAAAACTCTAGATTTTTCAATAGCCCTATTCCTGATAGATTTTATGCCTTATTTTGGACCTCAATTTTTGCCCTTTTATTATATAAATTTAAATAAGTGGTCTTTTGATAAATTGTAGCCACATATCTTATCTCTAATTTAAAATTTAAATCCCCTAATTATGATTTATGTAGAAAAAGTTATAGCTATTATACTATTAACTATTCAGCTAATTCTGCCCAAAATATTTCGAGACAGACTTCAAGTCCAATATTCATACCCAATTTATGCATAGTTAAGTTCAAAATTAAGTTTTACTTTTTTCATGAAAGTTTTAGCCCTATGTACTAAGTTTTCAACCCATTAAACAACATTAAATTTCGAGTTCCAAAACTTAACTTATGAAATTCTTAATACATACTGCTTTATGATCAAATTTCCAGTAATGCATCCAACAATACAACAATTCATTTAATCATGCAATTAACGAAAAATTAGGCAATAAAATCAACATATTAAATTTTTACCATACGCTTAAGCACATACCTTATCAGTCTCTTCTCCCCTTACTAAGCTTTTTCTTTTCCTTTTCCTTCCTCAAATTTGCTTTTACCCTTGTCTTTGATTTCTCCTAAAATATTCAAATATATCTCATTTAATTTCTCCATCATCTAATCAAATTATCTTTGTTTCAATCTACCATCACCTAGGCAACTCCTTATTCATGTTTTTCTTTCATTATCTCTTAAAATTTTTATCATAAGATTTATATTTTTGCTAACTAGAATATAGTTTCTTATTTTTCCTAATTCTACAAACCCTAACTTCTTCAATTATTTAATTAACTATAATTCTTCAATTCTAACTTCTTTAATCACCAACTTAAATCTCAAATAATAAAGAAAATTAAGGGAATTCAATAAGAAAAACCCACCTAGAAGAAGTTTTTTTTTTCTTTCTTTCTTCCTTCCTTTCTCCTTTTAATTAATTATAATTCTTTTACCCTTTTAAAGTGATTTTTCTTCACTTTCTTGAGTTATCTCTCTCTAGGATTTTTTTTCTCTTTCCCTACGTTTGATTTGGAGCAAAAAAGGGTCGAAGTTTGATGGAGAGAAGGGTCGGCCAAAGGAAATAAGAATGAGGAGATATTTTAGGTGGATTTTTATGCCTCATTAATGAAGATTTTTTTCCTAATTAGCTAGATATTTGTGAGCTCCACTTCTCATTAATTTGTTTTCCTATTGGTTAAGTTAATTTATTATTAATAATTAATTTTAATCTTTGAATAAATCTTCCTCTAGCCCATAATTTTCTCTTTTTACAAAATAACCCCAAACAATTCTATAAATCCTCATGTAGTCTATAGAGTGATTTTATTTTATCTAATTATATCATTAAAATTTTTATTTTCAATTAATAATATCTTTAATAAATATCCCTTCAATATTATTATTTTTCTATACGTCCAGGTTTAGACTCCGATCGATCCAGGGTGCCTGACTTTGTCACATGTGATCAATATCTAAATGACCAGTTGTTACCAGGTGTTACAACTCTCTCCCCCTTAAGAAAATTTCATTTTCAAAATTTACCTAATTAGTTGATTCTGAATAACTGAGGATATTGGGCCTTCATTACTTCTTCACTCTACCAAGTGATTTCTTCCATGGAATTGTTGCGCCATAGGATTTTCACTAGAGGTACCCTTTTGTTCTACAGTTCTTTAACTTCCCTAGCTAAAATTGCCACTAGTTCTTCCTTAAAAGTTAGATCTGATTGCACTTCTATCGATTCCACATGTATTATGTGTGATGGATCTGACCTATATTTTCTCAGCATAGACACATGGAACACATTATGGATTCCTTCTAATTCTGGTGGTAATGTCAATTTGTATGCCGCTGGGCCCACACATTCAAGCACTTCATAAGGCCCAATAAATCGGGAACTTAATTTTCCTTTCCTGCCAAATCTGAGAATTTTCTTCCAAGGTGAATTTTTCAGAATACCTTATCACCAATAGCATATTCTATGTATTTTCTCTTCAAATCTGCGGGGACTTTTGTTTATTGGCCATTGCTTTTAGTCTATCTTTTATCACTCTCACCTTTTCTTCTATCTGTTGAACCAATTCCAGCCCCACTAGTTTCTTTTCACTAAGTTATGTCCAACAAGAGGTGTCCTACATTTTGATCCACACAAAGCCTCGTACAGTGTCATTCCAATTGTAACACCTCCTTACCCCACTATAGTTCAGCAAGGTAACTGGGCATTACCCGTTTTACTGTTTTATAAAATTAATGAAGTGAAGTAAATATTTTTTTTTCGAAAATATTGCATAAAGTAAAGTAAAATTTCATACAAGCCCAAATATTAAAACTTTTATTTATTTATAAAGTACATTAATTTACATTCAAATCATGTTCTTTTACATGGTGACTCACATATTTAATACACATGATATGAAATAAAAACGATACTTTAATTTACAAAGTTTTAAACGACATATACCGAAAATTAAACCCAAAGCTTTTTGCTGCTTTCCTCCGGGTACCTTTCTTCTTCTGACAATCTATTTTCTATGGCTACACTTCTAAACCTGCGCGAGAGGAAATCACCCGCGCTAAGCTACTAGCTTAGTGGTGCTTCAATGATAAAAATTTTATATACATATATATTTTCTCACATATTAATTACTCATTTAATAAATAAGACATAAAATAAAAAATTATATAAAATCAATAAATTTCTGCAAACACTCAATATCTAATAAATTTAATTCATATAACATTTATAAAACAAAAATCACATACTTCGATATTATTATTATTATTATTATTATTATTATTATTATTATTATTATTATTATTATTATTATTATTATTATTATTATTATTATTATTATTATTATTTATTTGTACCCATAACACCTATAACCGAACTAACTAATAGGAATAACGGGGTTGTCATTTCCGGCTTTCATAATATAGTGCTGAGCGCTTTTATAATAATGTCATTACGGCTTTTGTTATATTGCCATTACCGGCTTAATAATTTTACGCCGAACGCATTTATAAATTGCTATTACTGGCTTTCATACTTGGCACCGAGTACCTTAAATCCCCTGATTGACATGCCAAACTATTCCCTATTCTAGTTCTAGACTAGGTGTTTTTGGGCTTAACTATTTTTATATTTATTCACTATATTTCAAAAATGTCAACATTATTTAACTATCATAATTATGTTTATTTATTTTTGTTCTTTATTTCCATTATTATTGAAATAAAATCTCATACATAAATAATTTTTTAAATATAGATAATTACCATCAAAGTAAATATTTACATGGATTATTACATATAGTTATAACAACACATGCAAAAAGCCCAATATTGTATGTTTTTACCTATGGCAGATTTCGGACTTATTTTGGGCCTTCATTTTTAGCCCATATATAATTCGAATTTGAAGTTCTATCCTTCTAACCATTTTTAGCTTATTTTCTTAGCTTTCAGATGCATCAAGAATTACATATATCACAATTTTCTATCAAAAGTTATGAGTAATTCACTACTGCATTATCACAGAATTTTCTGCCCAGAATTTTTCTGGATAGATTCTAGGATTACACTTCGTGCATTTAACTGGGCAAATCTAGACATAATTAGATATTATAGTCTGAATAAAGATTAAAGCCCTGTGTCTTAGCTTTCATTTCCACAAATAAAATATAAAACGGAGTTCCATAACTCAAGTTATCATCAAAATAGACAGAGCTGTTCCTGGAATTCTGTACCCGAGCCATCAATTGGCAACAATACATATTTCAACCACATTCATCATTTGCATTCATTTTAATAATAAAATTTTCAGAATTACAAATACATTCATATGTCTCAATTATTTCACACCATTGGGTCTTATTTCCATATATAATATCAAAAGTCACAACAAAACACATAACATCCCAACAACACAAACATAACAAACCTTAACATATAATTTCATACATATTAACAACATGCAAAATTTTTATCAATGAAGCACATACCTAATCAGCCTTGGTTCTTCCCTTAATCCTTCTTTTTCTTCTCTTATTAGCTAGCTTTCTCCTTGCCTTTGTCACCCTCTTGAGGGCCTCTCACTTGTTCACTTATTTTTCCTATACAACCATACCATAACTCAATTCCAACATTCAATTTCAATGCTTTTCATGTCTACATAATATTCTAATGCTCCTAATATGTTTTACACCTTAATTGAGCTAAAATGTACTAAGGTTAAACTTCCTTCTTCACATGTCATGGCTGCCCAAAAATCATATCCTAGTTCCCAATTTAGTTTTTTCAATTCAATACTCAATTCACTCTTAATCTATCACCAATTGTGGTGTTTCTATGTTAATTTCAATTTCCCCCAAATTTATTTAACTATGGCAGCCCCTCCTTCATCCTTCAACATTATATTTTCTTCAGTTTTTAAGCCATAAAATAATTACCTAACATCAAATATCATTAATTCAAAGTTTAATTACACTTCCATCAACTAATCACAAACTTAAATTTCTACTTCCAATCTTGCTACATAAGCTCAATCTACCAAACCTAATCACATCTATCATCATTATGGGTCTCAAATAGAAGGAAAAAGGTTGAATTTAAGAAGAATAAACTCACCTTAAGTGTTCTTCAAAGTGGGCCAAAATTCCCCTTAATATTTCTCTCTTTACCTTTTTTTTTCTTCCTTCTTTCTTGCTCCTTTGGTACCTTTTATGGTAAGAACTCTTAAAATCTGATTTTTGCGTCTCAAAACTAATTTATTTTCTTTCTTTTTCAAGCTTGGATTGAATGAAAATGGAGGCTTAGGGAGGGAGTATGTTGGACGGCCAAAGTGGTGAAGAAAGAATAAGATGATGACTTTGATATTTTGGGTGGAAGAATAAAGAATTCCTCATTTTTTTTTTAGGTGAGCATTTGGTGGTTCCATGCCTACATTAAGCTCTTCATCCATTGGTCCAAAATATAAATTAATTTTAATGAAATTTTAAACTTTAAGAAATTTCTTATTTGCCACATCTTCGTCCATATTCACACTTTTTCCCAAACAATTGTCATAATACCGATTTTGTCCATAGGAAGTTTTATTTTTTTTTTCTTCTAATTCTACCCCATATCTTTTTAATTCCAAAATAATAATACCCTGAATTATTTTCTCTTATTATTAGTCATTTTAGTTTGGGTTTAAATTTAGAATCCGATTGAACCAGTGGACCCCACTACGGTCACGCGCAATCGGGGCCTAAATCACTGAATGTTACAATTCTCTCCCCCTTAAGAAAATTTCATCCTCGAAATTTACCTGATTAGGTGGAGCTGAATAACTGAGGATGTTGAGTTCTCATCATTTCTTCACTCTCCCAAATGGCTTCTTCTACTGCATGATTGCGCCATAGGACCTTTACTAGTGGTACCTTCTTGTTCCGTAGTTCTTTGACTTCTCGAGCTATGATTTTTACTGGCTCTTCACCATATGTCAAGTCTGGTTGTACCTCTATTGATTCCACAGGTATTACATGTGTCGGATCCGATCTATATCTTCTTAACATTGAGACATGAAACACATTGTGGATCTTATCCAATTCTGGTGGTAAGGCCAACCTGTAAGCCACTGGACCCACACATTCAAGTATTTCGTATGGTCCAATAAATCTAGGACTCAGTTTCCCCTTTTTACTGAAACGAAGTACTTTCTTCCAAGGTGAGACTTTCAAAAATGCCTTGTCTCCGACAGCATACTCAATTTCCTTCCTCTTCAAATCAGTATAAGATTTTTATCGATCAGTTGCAGCTTTTAATCGATCTTGGATTAATTTCATCTTCTCCTCTGTCTGTTGCACTAATTCTGGCCCCATAAATTTCTTTTCACCAAGTTCTGTCCAACATAATGGTGTCCTACATGTCCTTCCATACAAAGCTTCGTATGGTGCCATGCCGAGACTAGTTTGATAGCTATTGTTGTATGCAAATTCCATCAATGGTAAATGTTTGTCCCAGCTACCCTCAAAATCAATTACGCAGATTCTCAGCATATCTTCCAACAATTGAATCACTCGTTCGGATTGCCCATCTGTTTGTGGGTGAAATGTTATACTAAAAGCAAGTCGGCTCCCCAATGTTTGCTGTAGACTTTTCTAAAATTTTGATGTGAACTGTGGGTCTCGATCAGAAATAATAGATACTGGCACCCCATGTAGTCGAATTATCTCATTGACATATAATTCTGCTAACCGGCTCAATGAATAATCCATCCGAACTGGCAGAAAGTGAGCTGACTTGGTAAGCCTGTCAATAATTACCCATACTGCATCATGCTTCTTTTGTGTCAAAGGCAACCCAGATACAAAATCCATTGTAATTCTTTCCCACTTCCATTCTGGAATTGCAATAGGCTGCAACAATCCAGATGGTACCTGGTGTTCTGCTTTCACTTGTTGGCATGTTAAGCATCTTGTAGTATATTCCACTATATCATTCTTCATTCTTGGCCACCAATAATGAGTCTTCAGGTTCTGATACATTTTATTGCTCCCTGGATGCATGGAATAAGTTGTATTATGTGCCTCTTTTAGAATTATTTGCTTTAATCCGCTATCATTTGGCACACACAATCTTCCTCTGTAACTTATGCTTCCATCATCTTCAACCTTAAATTCAGGTCTCTCCCCATTTTTCACTGTCGCAGCAATTATCATCAATTTTTGATCTTGCTTCTGAGCTTTTCTCACTTGTTGCCTTAAAGTAGGTTGGACCCGTAACTCTGCCAAAATAAATTGTGAGTCTAATTTTTTTCAATTTTACTATTACTTTCTATATATTATATTATAATTGAGGAAAATTTAAACTATACCTGCTAGTGTTTTTCTACTCAAGGCATACTACATTGGCTTTGCCTGGCTGATAGTCAATAATACAATTATAATCCTTGATTAACTCCAACCAACATCTTTGCCTTAAGTTCAATTCCTTTTATGTGGGCAAATATTTGAGGCTCTTATGATCTGTATATATGTAGCACCGCTTGCCATACAAATAATGTCACCAAATTTTCAAAGCAAACACTATTGCTGCCAACTCCAAATCATGAGTAGGGTAATTTAGCTCATGAGGCTTCAATTGCCTAGATGCATAAGCAACTACTTTACCCTCTTGCATTAATACACAACCTAGCCCATTATGAGAGGCATCACTGTATATCACAAAATCTTTCCCTAGCGTAGGTTGGGTCAAAACAGGTGCTTCGGTTAACATGGCTTTTAGTTTCTCAAAGCTTGCCTGGCACCGATCTGTCCACTCAAACTTAGTTTTTTTTCTGAGCAACTTAGTAATTGGTGCAGCTATGCTTGAAAATCCCTTCACAAACCTTCTATAGTAGCCAGCTAATCCAAGGAAACTTCGGACTTCTGTTACATTGCCAGGTGGCTTCCAACTTAGAATTGCTTCTATTTTGTTAGGATCAACCCGGATTCCTTCAACTGAAATAATATGCCCTAAGAATCCCACTTCTTCCAACTAGAATGCACATTTTGATAGCTTTGCATACAATTGATTTTCCCTCAAAGTCTGTAGTACTATTCTGAGATGCCTGTCATGTTCTCCCTTGTCCCTCGAATACACCAAAATATCATCTATAAAAACTACCACAAACTGATCAAGATAAGGCCTAAAAATTCTGTTCATCATATCCATAAAGGCAGCTGGTGCATTCGTTAAGCCAAATGGCATAACTAGAAACTTATAGTGGCCATATCGAGTTTTGAAGGTTGTTTTAGATACATCTGATTCTTTGATTTTCAGTTGGTGGTACCCAGATCTGAGATCAATCTTAGAGAATACTCTTGCTCCCTTCAATTGATCAAACAAATCATCAATTCTAGGTAGTGGGTATTTATTTTTAATTGTCACCTTGTTCAATTGTCGGTAATCAATACATAACCGAAGGGTGCCATCCTTCTTTTTCACAAACAACATTGGAGCACCCCATGGTGACACACTGGGCCTTATGAACCCTTTGTCGAGCAATTCCTGCAATTGAACCTTTAACTCTCTCAATTCTGCAGGTGTCATTCTATAAGGAGTAATTGATATTGGGGCTGTACCAGGAATCACATCAATAGCAAATTCTATCTCCCTATCTGGTGGTAACCCCGATAAATCTTCAGGAAATACATCTGGGAACTCACACACTGTGGGGATGTCCTTGAGTTCCGGGCTCCCCTTCTTGGTATCTATCACATGGGCCAAATATGCCTCACATCCCTTCATAATATATTTCTGAGCTTTTTAATGCTGAAATAACACTGGTCAAACATGTTTGGCCTACAGCTTGAATGATGGTGTCATCTTCCCCGGGAATTTTAAGTACAACTTTTCTAGATCGGCAGTCGACTATAGCTCCATGCTTTGTCAACCAATCCATACCCAGAATAGCATCAAATTCATGAAAAGGTAGTTCTATTAAGTCTGCTGGAAATTCTCTACCCTGAATAATTATTGAACTGTTTCTATAAATCTTATTCACTTTCACACTATGTCCTAGTGGATTGGTCACAACTATATCATATTCTAAGGTATCAGGTATCATGTTCCCTTGTCTAAGTGCAACTGTACTTATGTATGAATGTGTGGAACCAGGATCTATCAAAGCATATAAATCAAAATCAAATAAAGATAATTTACCAACTATGACGTCTGGTGCATCCTGGTCTTCACGAGCTCTCATCACATATGCCCGAGCTGGGGTCCTACTACCTCCGGGTCTGTCAACTGTCTCTGATACCCCCTGATTCTGTCAGATACGACCACCTCTAAACTGGCTTCGACCTCTACCACGGCTCTGTATCGGTGTCATAGTCTGTGTTGGTGCCATACTACCTGTACCGAGTCTGGGACAATCTTTCTTCATATGGTCAATAGCTCCACATCTCATACATGCCCCAGTCAACCACCAACACTCTTCTCTATGAGCTTTACCACAATGCTGACACAAAGTCGGAGCTGATCTCTTGGGAAATGATGCTGGTGAACTAGCAGATGATGTTGCAGGTCTAAATTGCTGACCCCGCTTATCAGAAAATGTATGTCTAGCCACCCTTGACTGAAATGGCCTAGGTACTATTTGTCCTTTCCTACCCGATGTCTGGGCCACACTAGCTGTTGACTTCTTATAATGCTCTTCTGTCTTCAGCTTTTTCCTTCTTTCAACACTAATAGTAGAGGACACTAGCGTAGCAAAATCTGTATGCTGGTGGGAAGCCACTAAATACCCAATCTCCTCATTGAGACCGTCTTCAAATCTACGACATTTATCAGCTTCATCTCCAATAATCCCAGTAGCATACTTGCTCAATCTGGTGAACTCCATCTCATACTCAGCTACTGTCATACCCCTCTGCCTCAAATTCAGGAATTCTCGCTTTTTCTCATCAACATAGATTCTTGGCACATATTTCTTTTTAAACTCTGTCACAAAGAAATCCCATGTCTGAGGGGTCGGAGTCTGAAGTTTTGCTAATAACAATTTCCACTAGTCATAGGCATGCTCCTGAAGGAGAGATACTGCATATCTAACCTTGTACTCCTCCGGACATTGCAGCTCTTCAAAAACCCTTTCTGTCTTTTCCAACCAAAATTCTGCTGCTGTTGGGTCATCCTCTTTCTTACCCATAAAATCCGTAGCTACGTATTTTCTTAATTTATCAATCTGGGGTTTCGCTTGAGGTGGCGGAGCTGGTGGCGGCACAACTTGTGCTATCTGCTATAACAAAGTAGCCATTTGTTGCATAAGGGGTACCTGACCCGCGTTAACCTGTTCTTCAGCATGTTGTGGAGCAATAACGCTAGGCTCTGAGACTCTAATTGATGCTGACTGTCTATGAGCAGCCGAGTCAGCTATACTATCACCCTCATGTTCTTCACGAATTTGTCTTGATTCCGAATCCATTAAAACCTATATTGTCAGAAGAATGGTCCCTTATTAGAATATAACAGCTTAAAAATAATGCAAATGCTAAAAACATGCATTTATCTTCCCATACCCACTAAGTAAGAACCATCTAAACCTATGGCTCTGATACCAAAAATTGTAACACCCCCTTACCCCACTATAGTTCAGGAAGGTAACTGAACATTACCCGTCTTATTGTTTTATAAAATTAATGAAGTGAAGTAAATATTTTTTTTTTGAAAATATTGTATAAACTAAAGTAAAATTTCATACAAACCCAAATATTAAAACTTTTATTTATTTATAAAGTACATTAATTTACATTCAAATCATATTCTTTTACATGATGACTCACATATTTAATACACATGATATGAAATAAAAACGATACTTTAATTTACAAAGTTTTTAAGGACATATACCGAAAATTAAACCCAAAGTTTTTTGCTGCTTTCCTCCGAATACCCTTCTTTTTCTGACAGTCTATTTTCTATGGCTACACTTCTAAACCTGCGCGAGAGGAAATCACCCGCGCTATGCTACTAGCTTAGTGGTGCTTCAATGATAAAAAATTTACATACATATATATTTTCTCACATATTAATTACCCATTTAATAAATAAGACATAAAATAAATAATTATATACAATCAATAAATTTCTGCAAACACTCAATATCTAATAACTTTAATTCATATAACATTTATAAAACAAAAATCACATACTTCGATATTATTATTATTATTATTATTATTATTATTATTATTATTATTATTATTATTATTATTATTATTATTATTATTATTATTATTATTATTATTTATTTGTGCCCATAACACCTATAACCGAACTAACTAATAGGAATAACGGGGTTGCCATTCCCGGCTTTCATAATATAGCGCCGAGCGCTTTTATAATAATGTCATTACGACTTTTGTTATATTGCCATTATCGGCTTAATAATTTTACGCCGAACGCATTTATAAATTGCTATTACTGGCTTTCATACTTGGCACCGAGTACCTTAAATCCCCTGATTGACATGGCAAACTATTCCCTATTCTAGTTCTAGACTAGGTGTTTTTGGGCTTAACTATTTTTATATTTATTCACTATATTTCAAAAATGTCAACATTATTTAACTATCATAATTATGTTTATTTATTTTTGTTCTTTATTTCCATTATTATTGAAATAAAATCTCATACATAAATAATTTTTTAAATATAGATAATTACCATCAAAGTAAATATTTACATGGATTATTACATATAGTTATAACAACACATGCAAAAAGCCCAATATTGTATGTTTTTACCTATGGCAGATTTCGGATTTATTTTGGGGCTTCATTTTTAGCCCATATATAATTCGAATTTGAAGTTCTATCCTTCTAACCATTTTTAGCTTATTTTCTTAGCTTTCATATGCATCAAGAATCACATATATCACAATTTTCTATCAAAAGTTATGAGTAATTCACTACTGCATTATCACAGAATTTTCTGCCCAGAATTTTTCTGGACAGATTCTAGGTTTACACTTCGTGCATTTAACTGGGCAAATCTAGACATAATTAGATATTATAGTCTGAATAAAGATTAAAGCCCTGTGTCTTAGCTTTCATTTCCAACAAATAAAATATAAAACGGAGTTCCATAACTCAAGTTATCATCAAAATAGACAGAGCTGTTCCTGGAATTCTGTACCCGAGCCATCAATTGGCAACAATACATATTTCAACCACATTCATCATTTGCATTCATTTTAATAATAAAATTTCCAGAATTACAAATACATTCATATGTCTCAATTATTTCACACCATTGGGTCTTATTTCCATATATAATATCAAAAGTCACAACAAAACACATAACATCCCAACAACACAAACATAACAAACCTTAACATATAATTTCATACATATTAACAACAAGCAAAATTTTTATCAATGAAGCACATACCTAATCAGCCTTGGTTCTTCCCTTAATCCCTCTTTTTCTTCTCTTATTAGCTAGCTTTCTCCTTGCCTTTGCCACCCTCTTGAGGGCCTCTCACTTGTTCACTTATTTTTCTTACACAACCATACCATAACTCAATTCCAACATTCAATTTCAATGTTTTTCATGTCTACATAATATTCTAATGCTCCTAATATGTTTTACACCTTAATTGAGCTAAAATGTACTCAGGTTAAACTTCCTTCTTCACATATCATGACTGCCCAAAAATCATATCCTAGTTCCCAATTTAGTTTTTTCAATTCAACACTCAATTCACTCTTAATCTATCACCAATTGTGGTGTTTCTATGTTAATTTCAATTTCCCCGAAATTTATTTAACTATGGAAGCCCCTCCTTCATCCTTCAACATTATATTTTCTTCTGTTTTTAAGCCATAAAATAAATATATAATATCAAAAGTCACAACAAAATACATAAAATCCCAACAACACAAACATAACAAACCTTAACATATAATTTCATACATATTAACAATATGCAAAATTTTTATCAATGAAGCACATACCTAATCAGCCTTGGTTCTTCCCTTAATCCTTCTTTTTCTTCTCTTATTAGCTAGCTTTCTCCTTGCCTTTGTCACCCTCTTGAGGGCCTCTCACTTGTTCACTTATTTTTCCTACACAACCATACCATAACTCAATTCCAACATTCAATTTCAATGCTTTTCATGTCTACATAATATTTTAATGCTCCTAATATGTTTTACACCTTAATTGAGCTAAAATGTACTAAGGTTAAACTTCCTTCTTTACATGTCATGGCTGCCCAAAAATCATATCCTAGTTCCCAATTTAGTTTTTTCAATTCAACACTCAATTCACTCTTAATCTATCACCAATTGTGGTGTTTCTATGTTAATTTCAATTTCCCCCAAATTTATTTAACTATGGCAGCCCCTCCTTCATCCTTCAACATTATATTTTCTTCAGTTTTTAAGCCATAAAATAATTACCTAACATCAAATATCATTAATTCAAAGTTTAATTACACTTCCATCAACTAATCACAAACTTAAATTTCTACTTCCAATCTTGCAACATAAGCTCAATCTACCAAACCTAATCACATCTATCATCATTATGGGTCTCAAATAGAAGGAAAAAGGTTGAATTTAAGAAGAATAAACTCACTTTAAGTGTACTTCAAGGTGGGCCGAAATTCCCCTTAATATTTCTCTCTTTACCTTTTTTTTTTTCTTCCTTCCTTCTTGCTCCTTTGGTACCTTTTATGGTAAGAACTCTTAAAATCTGATTTTTGCCTCTCAAAACTAATTTATTTGCTTTCTTTTTCAAGCTTGGATTGAATGACAATGGAGGCTTAGGGAGGGAGTATGTTGGACGGCCAAATAGGTGAAGAAAGAATAAGATGATGACTTTGATATTTTGGGTGGAAGAATAAAGAATTTCTCATTTTTTTTAGGTGAGTATTTGGTGGTTCCATGCCTACATTAAGCTCTTCATCCATTGGTCCAAAATATAAATTAATTTTAATGAAATTTTAAACTTTAAGAAATTTCTTATTTGCCACATCTTCCTCCATATTCACACTTTTTCCCCAAACAATTGTCATAATACCGATTTTGTCCATAGGAAGTTTTATTTTGTTTTATAATTCTACCCCAAATCTTTTTAATTCCAAAATAATAATACCCTTAATTATTTTCTCTTATTATTAGTCATTTTTGTTTGGGTTTAAATTTAGACTCCGATTGAACTAGTGGACCCCACTACGGTCATGCGCAATTGGGGCCTAAATCACTGAATGTTACACCAATACTTGCTTGATAACTATTGTTATATGCAAACTCTATTAATGGAAGATACTTGTCTCAACTACCTTCAAACTCAATTACACAACTTCTCAACATATCTTCCAATAGTTGTATGACCCATTCCGATTGACCATCAATCTGTGGGTGGAATGTTGTACTAAATTTAAGTCAAGTACCCAAGGTTTATTGCAAACTCTTCCAAAAATGTGATGTAAACTATGGGTCTCGATCAGAAATTATAGAAACTGGAACACCATAAAGTTGGACTATCTTATTGACATATAATTCTGCCAACCGAGCGCGTGAGTAGTCCATTCTAAATAGTAGGAAATGAGTTGATTTAGTAAGTATGTCTACGATTATCCATATTACATCATGCTTTTTTTTGTGTTAATGGCAAGCCAGATACAAAGTCCATTGTAATTCTTTCCCACTTCCATTCTGGAATAGAAATTGGCTGTAATAAACCAGATGACACTTGATGCTCTGCCTTCACTTATTGGCATGTCAGACATTTAGTGGTATATTTTGTGATATCTCTTTTCATTCTAGGCCACCAATAACATGTCTTTAAATCTGGATACATTTTATTGCTTCCTGGATGCATCGTATAAGTAGTATTTGTGCTTCTTTAATAATTTCTTATTTCAATTCTTAGATATCTCATACACACAACCTACCTTTATAGCTTAGACTCCCATCAACTTCATTAGTAAACTCTGATCTTTTCCCCTTTTTCACCAACTCAAAGATTTCTACTAGTTTTGTATCTTGTTTCTGAGCTTCCTTCACTTGTTGAATCAAAGTGAGTTGAATTTGTAATGTTGTCAAAATAAAGTACAATTCCTTTATTATTCATTATTTCTTATTAAATATTGTTTTGTAATTGAATTTAATTTAAGTATATATGTCAGCTTTTTTCTACTTAAAGCATCGACCACTACATTAGCCTTGCCTAGCTGGTAAGCAATCATGCAATTGTAATCTTTAATTAATTCTAACCATCGTTTTTGCCTTAAATTGAGTTCTTTTTGCGTAGGTAAATACTTTAGACTTTTTTTATCTTTATAGAAGTAACATCTCTCGCCATATAAGTAGTGCCTCCATTTTTTAGAGCAAATAAGATGGCTGCTAGTTTTAAGTCATGAGTAGGATAATTCTTTTCATATGACTTTAATTGTCTGGAGGCATATGCAATTACTTTACCCTTCTGTATTAATACACGACCTAAGTGAAGCATCAGTATATACCACATAATCCTTTCCTATAGTCGGTTGTGTTAAAATTGGTGCTTTAGTTACCATTGCCTTCAACTTATCAAAGCTAGCTTGACACCGATCTATCCATTCAAATTTAATGTCTTTTCTAAGGAGCTTTATCAATGGTGAGACTATCATTGAAAATCCCTTTACAAATCTCTTGTAATATCCCGCCAAGCTAAGGAAGCTTCTCACTTCCTCTACATTTCAGGGTTGTTTCCAATTAAGGATCACCTCTACCTTATTAGAATCCACTCTAATTCCATCTTCTGATACGATATGTCCTAGAAGAGCCACCTCATTTAGCCAAAAGACACATTTTGATAACTTTGCATATAATTGCTTCTCCCTCAATATCTGAAGTACTATTCGAATATGTTGATCATGCTCCTCTTTATTCTTGGAGTACACCAAAATATCATCAATAAATACCACTACAAACTAATCTAAATAAGGTCTAAAGATTCTATTCATCATATCTATAAAAGTTTTTGGGGCATTAGTCAAACCGAATGGCATAACTAGGAACTCATAGTGGCCATATCGAGTTTTGAATGCTATTTTGGGAACATCTGACCACCTAATTTTTAATTGATGACATCCCGATCTAAGGTCAATTTTTTAGAATACCCCAACTCCTTTAAATTGATCGAACAAATCATCAATTCTGGGTTGTGGATATTTATTCTTGATCGTCACCTTATTCAGCTATCAATAATCAATATAGAGTCATAGGGTGCCATCTTTTTTCTTTACAAATAACACCGGAGCACCCCAAGGCTACACACTAGGTCTAATAAACCCCTTATTCAGCAATTCTTATAATTGCACCTTCAATTTCTTCAGTTCAGTGGATGCCATTCTATAGGGAGTAATAGATATTGAAGTCGTATCTGGAATAATATATATAGCAAATTATATTTCTCTATCTAGTGGCAATCCTAGCAAATCATCCGAAAAGACATATGGAAATTCACATACTGTAGGTATGTCCCTGAGATCAGGAATCCCTTTACTAACATCCACTACATGTGTTAGATACAACTCATATCCCTTTCTAATAAGTTTTCTAGCTTTTGTAGCAGAAATGACATGAGTTAGGTATGGTCGATTCTCACCCTCAACCACCATGTCACCTTGCCCTGAAAATGTAAATATCATTATTCTAGATATTCAATCAACAATTGCTGCATGCTGAGTTAACCAATCCATCTCTAAAATAGCATCAAATTCATGAAAAGGTAATTCAATTAAGTTTGCTGGGAACTCTCTACCCTGAATTTTCACTGGACAATTTTTATACACCTTATTAACTTTAACACTATGGCCCAAAGGATTTTTCACCACTATATCATAATCTAATTTTTCTACAATCATCTTGCCTTGACTAGGTGGTGGTGTGCAAAAATAGGAATGTGTAGATCTTGGATCAATCAATGCGAACAAGTCGGTATTAAAGAGAGAAAATTTACTAACAATCACATCTAGGACATCCTACTCTTCATGAGCTCTCATAGCATAGGCACGGGCTAGTGCTTGACCTCCTTCTGATCTATCAACTATTTATAATACTCCATGACTAGACCCTTTTCGACCGCATCTCATCTAACCACGACCTCTATCTCTACCCTGGCCTGAAATTCATGTCTAAATTGGTGTTGTGCTACTTGTACCCCTAACAGCAGTCCATTTTGGACAGTCTTTCTATTTATGATCTGTAGCACTGCATTTTAAGGGAGCCAACCTTAGAGTTTCTAAGCACATTGCAAGTATCTCCTACTGGCACGATGAAGTTCTAATTATGTAAGCATCCGAACACCCTCTCTGCCACAGAATTTGGAGATTTGTTCAACCTTCCCTCGAATGGCATGGACTCACTTCGGTCTAGATTGCAGCTGGGATGTCAAAAAGACAAAGAGCACTCACCTTCGATCCCCAGTGCACAAGTATTTCCATAGGTTTCTGACCTATAGCATCTTTGCCCGAGGAGACAACAATGGCACAATCCAAAAGTCAGAGCTTTTTCTCTTGGAGATGGCCCGAAGAGGCCTCACAGTGGCTCTATCTCGATGGCTTATGAACCATCTCTTGTCAATTGCCACCATGCCCTCCAGAGACATTCTGATTAATGGGTATGTGACCCACATTGCCTTGAAGCTCGGATACTTAAAGCTGGATGCACATCACTTCAACCTCATCCCAGGGCATCCTCAAGAAAAACTAGATGTTGAGTCCTTCATTAGGATGGGAGCGGCTGTTCGAATCGTATTTGAGAACAACATCTACCACCGCTTCACCAACACTACTGGTGAAATCATTTCGGAGGACAATGACTCCAAGGATTTCAAAGCTGGTCTCCAAGGAATCTAGCAGAGGAAGAGGGCTCAAGTTGAGACGACGCCTCTAGAGGTTGAGTAAGAAATCAGACAATTGTAACACCCCCTCACCCAGCAGCTCGTGCTCGGATGAGGGAGTGCTACCTCTGACTTCATCGTTTAAAATATCTTTATTAAATTTTGAATGTACTCAGTTTTTTTTACCATTTATTTACTTTGCAGTATAAAAGAAAAGTCATAACATCAAAGATAAAAATACATTTTCTTTAATAACATCTTCTTTACAAAGTGTACTGTTTATTTTACAAGTACTATAAAATAAAATTTAAAACATAAATACAACAGATGTGTGACCCACGGTGGTTGATATATGCTGCTTTACTAGGTCAGGTCACCGTTAGCTTTATCTACTACTGTCTACTTATTCTTTGCTATACCTGCGCGAGAGAAACTCCCACGCTAAGCTCTTGGCTTAGTGGTGCATATAAATAAGGCAATAAACTATTTTTAATGTCACATGCATTGTCATATAAAAATTTATGATCAAATCATGCAAACATACATTTCATAATATTCTATATGCATAACATCAATTTATTGTATCTCATTTTGTTTAACATAATCAAATCATCATTCTCATGCAAATCATGGTATTCTAGCATGTATAAATATCAAATTATATTATATTATCTCATACTAATTTATTTTATTACCACCTTATTGCATAACACTAAACCTTCTTTTTATCCATGCCACAATTCATAATTCCATTTTTATTATCCATGTCACAAATCATAATTCCCGTTTTACTTTCAATAATTCTTTTATGTCCCCTAACTTCTTTATTTATATTTTCATTTATGCCCAGGACACCTATGAACCACTGACTCAGATAACGGAGTTGCCATCCAGACACTTAGGAGTGTCACCCGGGCAATATGATGTGCACATATAAGTGCCAAACCTGGCATAGATAACCGTGCCAAACTCGGCGTAGATAACCATGCCAAACTCGTTGTAGATAATAATGCCATACCCGGCGTAAATAACAGTGCCAAACCCGGTGTAGATAACATTTCCAAACCCGGCGTAGATAATCATACCATTAATGGATTTAATCATTTTCATCATACTCCCCCCTATTTGGCATGCCAAACTATCCTAAGTTGGTTCTAGTTAGGTGTTCTAGGGCTTATACAATTTCATTAAAATTCATAACAATTAATTTCATATTTTTCATGCATGTAATATCTCATATTAATCACATAATCACTCAATTAAAATAATATTTACATAATATAACAAAGTTCTCATCATTTTACTCATTTCATTCCTCAATTCACATGCTGCCCTGTCACTGGCAGATTCTGTCCTCTGTCTTGGACCTTAATTTTGGTCCTGTTCCGTTCTGAATTTAGTTACATAACCTTCATCCATATTTTATATATGGATCTTATCTTTAATATTCAACTTGAAACACTTAATTCTGAGTTCTGTAGCAAAAGATATGAAAATATTAACACTAACTGGTCACTGATAATTCTGCCCAGAATTTTCTGGACAGATTCTAAGTCTAACATTTTATGAATTTTTCTGGATAATTAAAGACATATTCAGATATTATGGTCTAAATATAAATTGTAACCCTATGTCTTAGCTTTCATACAGAACAAATAACACACAAATCCAAACTCCAGAACTCATGTTATACCAGTTTAACTACTTACTGCTCATTATTCACAATTCTGCCTAGAATTTCTGGATAGATTCTATGTTCGAACTTTATAAAATTGTATGGAAACTTACAGACATAATCAGGTTTTATGATCTGCATAAAAGTTATAGCTCTATGTCTTATCTTTCAAACCCAATAAATAACATGGAAAACGGAGTTCCAGAAATTAAGTTATAATAGTTTAAGTGCACACTGCTCATCAATTTCCAGCAAAGAACATACCAACCAATCACATTCAATTTTTACCAAATTAAATCCTAAGTCTAGCAAACATGCATCCCCAAGATTTTTCATCACAAATAATATTAATTCAGAATCATCAACATTCCCAATAATTAAATTATGCAATTTAAACAAAATTAAAATAGGCTATTGCCTTAGATTATGCACAAACCTCTCTTTTTCTCTTTTCTTTCTCTTTACTTTTCTTTCTCCTTTCCTTTGCTCCTTTGAGCTAGATCCTTGTCACTTTGAGTTCCTAAAGTTCATAAACAGATTATTAACACTTCACAAACTCTAATCTCTCTTTCTCCTTACTCTCTTAAGCTACCTTGAGCATGAAAATGGAAGTTTCCATGCTTTTTCCCTCTTTTTCTCACTTTCTTTTACTAGAATCAAGGTTTAGCTATGGAGGAAGAAAGGAAAACGTGGCTGGTTTGAGAGAACAGAATTTTCCTCAATGAAAAATGAATAAGGAAGAGAAAGAAGCAATCAAGAACAAAGTGACAAAAGTCATTAAAATGGGGGACACATAAGCCACATTCTAGAAACCTTAATTAATGTCATATGCATGTATCTTTATTAGCTTATTAAACTTTGCCATTTGGTGTATTGGGCTTCAAGAAACGTGGGAGACACTTAATGATGGAAAAATTCTAGATCAATGGTGATAATTAAGAAAGGATAAGCACTTAAGAATAAAGTGACAAAATTACATAATTAATGGAGACACCTAAGCATTTTCTAGAAACTTTTCATTAATTTCTAATTCATGTATGTCAATTGACTTCTAAAAATGTGCCACTTGGTGTGGCTGGCCTCCATATGTATTTTATGTCCCAATTCATGCATTTAATTTATGATTATCCCCTTTAAATCCTCCAATTTTTGATAAATTGCAAATTGACCCCTAAACTTTTCAAAATTCGCAATTTAGTCCTTTACTGAAATTTAACATCTTTCAATATTTTGAACACTCTATTAGATATTTTCCATACTTAATTACCATTATTTTCATTATTTTTCGATAAAAGTCCAAATTTAGATTTCGGTCAAACCGACGAGTCGATTTAACAACTCGCGTGACTTTAGTCTAAATTAGCGGATATGACAACAATCCTCTGCCTCTGCACCAAACTTGGCTTAGCAAGTGGTTGACCTCTTGGCACCACGATTTGGAAAACTGTAGGCTTTGATGGATGAGAGGTTGGAGAACCTCAAAGATTTCATGGAGTCTCGGATGGACAGCCTCAAGGTGGAAGTTGCTCCTCTTAGAGATAGGATGTCCGGCTAGATGTTATGTTTGTTACTAGCTTGTTTGTTGTAGAAAATTCTAATTTCCTTTTCGAATTTTAATTACTTTTGTGTTTGTACTTTTCTTTCTTAATTAATATATTTGCTATTGTTTTCCATTATATTTATCTTTTTGATATTCTTTTTGTTGATGACAAATGGGGGAGAACCTAGTAATATATTAAAGATAAGTGCAATACTTAATTTTGAATCAAAATGAATATGCAAGTATGCAAATGAGCTTTATACACCTTAAATATATCTTAAGTATACTTTGCATATACCTTGATGTAAGTTACATAAATGAATATGCACTTGATATACTCTAAATATACCTTAAATATACTTTAAGCCTTAAAGAAAATTTTGGTATACATTGGATATACTTTGCATATAACTTGCATAAACTTGAAACTAGGAAGTATATTTTGATGCTAAACTTCATCATTCTCTAAAACTCTTGCACTTCAGCATTTTTTATCCTAAGCATCTTTTAAGGGGGAGACTTCTCAAAAGCACATATTGCTAGATTATTTGTCACCATCAAAAAGGAGGAGATTGTTGAACCTTGAGGGGTATTTATGTCATTTTGATGATAACAAATAAAATAAAAATAATGTATTTAACATACTTGTTTTCTAAGTCTATTGAATAGGGTATGGAATATGATAGTAAGAATGGAGAGTGGAAGATTAATCTTAAAAAGATAAAATTGAAGAAATAACATGTTCATGCCCGTGACCTTATGTGTCACGCCCGTGATGAAGCTAAGCGCCAACAAACCAACATTTAAAGTTCACGACCATGAAGAAAGATAGCAATCATGAATGAACATTTCAGTCACGCCCGTAAGAAGACATGACAAATTCTTCTAGAGAGCTTCGCGACCAAAGTCACCACTTGGACCACGGCTTGGAAGGATGTCACGCCCGTGAAGATAAAATGTCACGCCCGTGAACAAACACTTCAAAACCTTCCAGAATGCTTCACGACCAAGGTCACCACTCAAATCATGGCTTGGAAGAATAGTCACAACCGTGACACACATCATCAGGACCGTGAAAGATGAAAGAGAAACATGTCATCCGCGATTATTAGGGTTGGTGCAACGGCTAGTTTCATATTAAATGCACTCTAACAGCTATAATTTTCTATGGAAGTATAAATGCAAGTCATTTATGCATCCAGAACAAGAGAGACAACAAGGAGAACAAAAGAACAAGAGAATAGCAAATATTTTGAATCAAAATCTTATTGTAAGCCATTTTGTGCATTTGATATTTATTCTCTGTGAAAATCTTGTTGCTCATCATTTTATTGAGTAATATTGATTTGTAAGTGTTTCTCTCTGTAATCATTTGCTCAAGTGAGTTTTTGGGTATTTCTGGGTTAAGAGTAGAACACTTGTAAGGGTTAGTTTTGTGAGCCTCTAAAACATAAAGAAAGGTGTTGCCCAGATATTAAGCCAAGAAGGGGGTTGAATTGGAGTTTTAAAAATTTAACTTTAAAGTGCGGAAATAAAAATTAATTTTAGGAGGGATAGAGAAATTTGAAATAAGGATTTTTATAAAGGTTCGGGTGTTAACAAACCCTACTCCTCTCCCCAATCGCAATTTGGAGTTTCACTAACACACTAAGTGTTACAATAGAGTTTTACAAGCTCACTCCCAACTGTGGTGTTTCTCATAGTGGCTCACACCTAACCTAGAAATCCCTTGTGTTTTAATGGCTCACATATTAACCAATTCCTTGTGTTGTACTGGCTCACATGAACAACCTTTATCTTGTGTTTTACAAGCTCACACAAACAACCTTTACTTTGTGTTTTTACAAACTCACACAAACAACCTTTCTTTGTGTTTTAAAGGCTCACACAATTAACCCTTATAAGTGTTCTACTCTTAACCCAGAAATACCCAAAACTCACTTGAGTAATAAATGATTACAGAGAGAAACACTTACAAATCTTTATTGCTCAATAAATGATGAGCAAAAAGATTTTCACAGAGAATAGATATTTGTTATGAAAGTATTAAATGTACAAATAGCTTGTAATAAGATTTTGATTCAAAGTATTTTCTATCCTCTACTACTTAATGTATAAATGACTTGCATTTATACTCTCATGGCTAATTATATCCGTTAGAGTGAATTTAATATGAAACTAGTCGTTGCACCAACCCAAATAATCACGCCTGACATTTTTCTCTTTCATCTTTCACGGGCGTGACTATGTTTGTCACGGGCGTGACATTTTTCTCTTTCATCTACCAAGTCGAGACTGAAGTGGTGACCTTGGTCGTGAAGCTCTCTGGAAGGTTTTGAAACATTGGGTCACGGGCGTGACATATATCTTCTCGGGCGTGACAAACTTCCCAGCCGTGATCCAAGTGGTGACTTTGGTCGTGAAGCTCTCTGGATGAAATTGTCATGAAGGTTCATGGGCGTGACTTAAATGTGCATTTCACGGTTTGTTGTCTTCCTTCATGGCCATGAACTTCAAATGTTGGTTTTGGTGACGGTTAGCTTTTTCACGGGCGTGACACATAGGGTCACGGGCATGAACATGCTACTTCCTTAATTTTATCTTTCAAAGATTAATCTTCCATTCTCCATTCTTGCTATTTTATTCCATACCCTGTTTAATAGACTTAGAAAACAAGTATGTTAAATACAATATTGCTATTTTATTTGTTATCATCAAAATGACAAAAATACCCCTCAAAGTTTAACAATCTCCCCCTTTTTGATGGTGACAAATAATCTAGCAATATGTACTTTTGAGAAGTCTCCCCCTCAAAAGATACTTAGGATAAAAATTGATGAAATGCAAGAATTTGTAAAGAATGATGTAGCATTGAAATAAATTTTCTAGTTTTAAGTATATGCAAGTTATATGCAAAGTATATCCAATATATACCAAAATTCTCTTTAAATCATGAAGTATATGTAAGGTATATTTAGAGTATATCAAGGCATATTCATTTATGTAACTTGCATGAAGGTATATGCAAAGTATACTTAAGATATATGTAATGTGTATAAAGCTCAATTTCATACTTGCATATTCATTTTGAATCAAATTTTAAGTATTGCTAATTTCTCCCTACTTAACTTCAATGTATTTGTAGGTTCTTATTTTTGATTCAAAATTCATTTATCTTAATATATCTTAATATATTGCTAGGTTCTCCCCCTTTTGTCATCAACAAAAAGAATATAAAGATACCAAAAAAAAGCAAATATATTAATATTTAAAGAGAAGTACAAACCAAAGTAAATAAAAGTCAGAAAGGAAATTTAAAATTTCCTAAAAACAAACAATACAAGCAAACAAACAAAAGAAACAATCATATTAAGGCTACCATCTAGCCTAACCTAACCGGACATCTTATCCCTAAGTCGAGCAACCTCTGCCTCAAGGCTGTCCATCTGGAACTCTATGAAGTCTTTGAGGTTCTCCAACCTCTCATCCATCAAAGCTTGCAGCTGCTCAAATCGTGGTGCCAAGAGGTCAACCACCTGCTGTGCCAAATTTGGTGTGGAAGCCAAAGATTGTCCGAAGTCCTGCTCAGCAGCCATTTTCCTCTGCTGGATCCCTTGGAGGCCGACTTTGATGTCTTCTGAATCATTATCTTCCCAAATTATTTCACCAGTAGTGTCGGAGAAGCGGTAGTAAATATTATTCTCATGAACAATTCTGACAGCCGCTCCCATCTTAATGAAGGACTCGACATCCAATCGATCTCGAGGATGCCTTGGGATGAGATTTAAGTGATGGTCATCCAGCTTCAAATAGCCAAGCTTCAAGGCCATATGGGCCATATATCCACCAATGAGTATATCTCTGGAGGGCTTGGGGGCAATGGACAGAAGATGGTTTGCAAACTATCGAGAAAGCACCACTATGAGACCTCTTCTTGCCATCTCAAAAAGAAAGAGCTCAGATTTCTGAATGTTCTCATTACTGTCTCCCCGAGCAAATATTTTATAGGTTAGAAACCTATGCAAATATTTGTACACTAGGGACCGGAGATGAGTGCTTTTGGTCTTCTTGACATCCCAACTGCAATAAGTGCCAAAATGAGTCCATGCTCGAGTTGCGAAGAACTCCACTTTGCTGTCATTGAGAATGCCTTCCGAGGGTAGATTGAATAAGTCACCGAATTCTGTGGCATTGAGGGTGTTTGGATTGCTGCAGAGTTGGAATTTCACCACTCCAGTGGGAGACACTTGCAAAGTGCTCAAAATTTCCAGGGTTGGCTCCCTTAAAGTGGGCTGATGAATGTCCATGAATTCCTTCAAATGACAGGCCTGAAGTTGCTCTGTGATTGTCGTCTCAAGCTCGAGAGTGCATATGATTTGCCACTCAAAGGACCTTGATGAAATGAGAGGCCTTTTCTTCAAGGTTGAGTACCGAGGATGGCAATGCTCTGGGATTCTGTTCATGAGGTAGTCTGAGTACCTCCTGGGAGCATGAGACTTTTTCGTAGTACCCTTTGATGAACCGGTTTCCATTTGGATTGAAGAAATGAACTTTGAAGGGTTTGGAAAATTTTGACAGAAAATTTGAGAAAACCCTAAAGAAAGATGATTTTTGATGATGGAAATGACTTTTGATAGTATTTATAGGGAAAGTTTGTGACTTAAGGCCGAAATCTTCAATATATCATTGAATGTGTGTAAATGAGAGCAGTTTAAGGAGTTGAAAGGTTGAAATGTGAAGAATAACCAGCTGATTTCTTATATACCCGATGCATTCATGGGCGTGAAATATGTAGTCATGATCGTGAATAGTCGTGTTCATGGTTTGCTGAAGGGGTGCTCTACCTATGAATAAAGGCGTGAATAGGTTCACGGTCATGATATTTGAATGTCACGGGCATGAATAATGAACTATCACGGTGGTGAACGATGAGTCACGGACGTGAAAGGTTGAATTTCACTACTTATGACCGTGAAACAAAGCGTGACTCAAAGCGTGAACGTCTCTGTGAGTTTTAGGTGAAAATGGTCACGGGAGTGAAAATGCATCACGGGCATGAACAAGGCTTTTAATGGGAGTGAATGAATTCGTAAAGAGAAGCTTCACTACTTGAAGCCGTGAACGATGTTGTGAATCAAGTCGTGAAAGACACTGCCTCTTTTGGCTATTTAATTCACGAGCATGAACATATGTCACGGGTGTGAATTGCCTAAAATTTTCATCAAATAAAATCAAGTCCTAAAATAAGACTAAATCATTTCTATGAAGATTCTATCCCTTATAACATAAAATGTTCATCAAATTTACTACCTTATATCTAGTGATATGATACAAAATTAAGATTATCACTTAAGATTTGATAATTTAGCAATCACAAGGTTAATCCATCAATCATACCAAGTTCTCTTCTAATGAAAATAAATCTTTCCTCATTTAGAGACTTAGTAAAAATATCTGCCAATTGATTTTCTTTGCTTATAAATTCTAATGCAACATCTCCATATTAAACATGATCTCTAATAACGTGGTGTCTAATGTCAATATGCTTACTTCTAGAGTGTTGAATGGGATTCTTTGAAAGATTTATAGCACTTGTATTGTCACAATTAATAGGTATATGGTTCATATCATGACCATAGTCCTTAAGTTGTTGTTTCATCCAAAGAATTTGAGTGCAACAACATCCTGCTACTACATACTCTGCTTCAGTAGTTGAAAGAGCAACTGAAACTTGTTTCTTGCTAAACCAAGAAACTAAGCACTCTCCAATAAAGTCACAAGTACCTAAAGTACTTTTTCTATCTAAAAGACTACCAGCATAGTCTGCATCTGAATATCCTATAATATAAAAGGATGAATTTCTAGGAGACCACAAACCTAGATGAAATGTTCCATGTAAATATCTTAGAATTCTTTTTACTGCATGTAAATGAGATCTTTTGGACATGATTGAAATTGTGTACACAAACAAACACTATACATTATGTCGGGTCTAGAAGCAGTAAGATATAAAAGTGATCCGATCATACCTCTATAGAGCTTTTCATTAATGCTCTTACCCTTTTCATCCTTGTCCAATTTTGTTGATGTGCTCATAGGAGTCTTGGCATTCTTGCATCCTTCCATTCCAAATTTTTTAATTAAATCTTTAGCATATTTGGATTGGTTGATGAATATGCCTTCATTGCTTTGTTTTATTTGTAGACCAAGGAAATACTTAAGCTCTCCCATCATGCTCATTTCAAATTCCCTAGTCATATACTTAGCAAATTCTTGATAAAGCAATTCATTAGTAGAAGTAAATATTATATCATCAACATAAATTTGAACAATTAGTATATCATGCTTATGATTTTTAATGAATAATGTGGTGTCAACATTCCCCTTTGTAAAGTTATTTTCTAAGAGAAAAAAACTTAGTCTTTCATACCAAGCTCTTGGGGCTTGTTTCAAACCATATAAAGCTTTTGAAAGTTTAAAAATATGATTTCGCAAATCATAGCTTTCAAAGCTTGATGGTTGTTCTACATAAACTTCTTCTTCTATATAACTATTTAGAAATGCACTTTTCACATCCATTTGAAAGAGTTTAAAATTCATGTGACATGCATATGTTAAATGTATTCTTATGGCTTCTAATCTAGCTACAGGTGCATAGGTCTCATCCTAATCTATTCCTTCTTCCTAATTATAACCTTTTGCAACTAATCTAGCCTTATTCCTAGTTATTGAACCTTGTTCATCTAGTTTATTTCTAAATACCCATTTGCTACCTATAATTTGATGATCCTTGGGTCTAGGTACTAAGGTCCATACCTTACTTCTCTCAAATTGGTTGAGTTCCTATTGCATGACAATTACCCAACTTTCATCATTAAGAGCCTCATCAACATTTTTAGGCTCAATTTGAGAAATAAAAGCAAGGTCAGTGGCTAAATATGTGAAATGAGATCTAGTACTTACTCCCATTGAGAGATCACCAATGATTTGTTCTTTTGGATGATCTTTTGTCATTCTCCATTCTTTTGGGAGTTCTTGCTCGTTTTCTTCTTGAACTTGAGGTAAAGAATCATCTTGATGTGAATCTTCTTGATCATTTTCTTCTTTTCCATTTGCAAGACCAAGTCTTTCCATAGTTCCTACAACATCATCAAGAACACTACCTTTCACAAGATCAAATCTACTAGATTCATTAAAAACAACATGCATAGATTCTTCAACAGTTAATGAACTTTTATTAAATACTCTATATGCTTTGGTAGTTATAGAGTATCCTAAAAAGATACATTCATCAGATTTAGAGGCAAATTTTCCAAGGTTGCCCTTGGTATTCAATATGAAGCACTTGCATCCAAATACTCTAAAGTATGATATCAAGGGCTTTCTTCCATTCCATAGCTCAAATGAGGTTTTCTTTGAAAAAGGTCTTTTGAAAACTCGATTTGAAATATAACATGTAGGGTTTGTGGCTTCTGCCCAAAAGTAAGTTGGAAAACCATACTCATTGAGCATTGTTCTAGCTATTTCAATTAAAGTTTGAATTTTTCTTTAAACTACCCCATTTTGTTGAGGTGTCCTAGGAGATGACAAATTCTGTGATCCTCAATAGCCATGAAGCATAGGTTGACCTCTTCGCTTTCATTGTCATCTTTTTCACTTGAAGAGCTTTCGTCATCCCATGTGGCTTTGTGACCTTTCTCCCCATTGTCTCTTTGGTATTTTCTCTTATGCTTCTTAAGCCTTGGACATTCTAGTTTAAGATGCCCTTTCTTTCCACATTCATTGCATTTTACCTCTTCCTTACTTCTTTGTGCATCATTAGAAGTTATTTTGAGGTTTCTTTGCCTGAATTTTCTGGAGTTGCTCATTTTCTTCACAATGATTCTTTTCAACCTTCTTGAAAGCATAGCAATGTCAAGGAATTCATTATTGTGTGAGCCATCAAAACACAAGGGATTTCTGGGTTATGTGTGAGCCATTGTTAGAAACACCATAGTTTGGAGTGAGCTTGTAAAGCTCCATTGAAACACTTAGTGTGTTAGTGAAACTCCCAATTGAGATTGGGGAGAGGAGTAGGGTTTGTTAACACCCGAACCTCTATAAAAATCCTTGTGTCATATTTTCCTATCCCTACTAAACTTAATTTTTATTTCTGCACTTAAAAGTTAAATTTTTAATCTCCAATTCAACCCCCCTTCTAGGTTGAATATCTGGGCAACAGATAGGTATTTACCATTGATGGAATTTGCATATAACAATAGCTATCAAGGTAGTCTCGGCATGACTCCATATGAAGTTTTGTATGGAAGAAGATGTAGGACACCATTATGCTGGACATAACTTGATGAAAAAAAGTTAATGGGCCTAGAATTGGTGCAACAGATAAAGGAAAAGGTGAAATTAATCCAAGATCGATTAAAAGCTGCAACATATCGTCAAAAATCCTATGTTGATTTGAAGAGGAAGGATATTGAATATGTTGTTGGAGACAAGATATTTTTAAAACTCTCGCCTTGGAAGAAAGTACTTCATTTTGGTAAAAAGGTGAAACTGAGTCCTAGGGTTATTGGACCATACAAAATACTTGAACGTGTGGGTCCAGTGGCTTATAGGTTAGCCTTACCACCAGAATTGGGTAAGATCTACAATGTGTTTCATGTCTCAATGTTAAGAAGATATAGATCGAATCCAACACATGTAATAGAGGTACAACCAAACTTGACCTATGCAAAAGAGCTGGTAAAACTCTTAGCTCGAAAAGTCAAAGAAGTATAGAACAAGATGGTACCATTGGTAAATGTCCTATGGCGCAATCATGCAGTAGAAGAAGCCACTTGGGAGAGTGAAGAAATGATGAGAACTCAGTATCCTTAGTTATTCAGCTCCAGCTATTCAGGTAAATTTTGAGGATGAAATTTTCTTAAGGGGGAGAGAATTGTAATATCCAGTGATTAAGGTCTCGATTGTGCGTGATAATAGCGGGGTGCTCTAGTTTAATCGTAGTCTAAATTTGAACCCACAAAAAATAACTAATAATAAGAAAAAAAATAATTAAGGGTATTATTAATTAGGAATTAAAAAGATTAGTGCTAGAACTAATAAAAATAAAATTTTTCTATGGACAAAATCAATATTACTGGAATTGATGGGGGAAAAAGTGTGAAGATGAGGAAATTGGTGGAAAATAAGGAATTTCACAAATTTTAAAAGTTAATAAAGATTAATTTAGTTAATGCACCAATGAAAACTATGATTAATTTTAATTAGTGGGACCCACTCCGTAATCTTAGTATAAAAGTAAAAAAGATGAAGAAATTCTACATTCTTCCACTTAAAAAAAATCTAACTCATTTTCTTCCTCTCTTTCACGCTTTGTGTCGTCCACCTATGCCTTCAAAAATTCCATTTTTGCTTCAATTCAAGCTTGTAAAATAGAGAAAAAATTAGTTTTGAGAGAGAAAATTCAGAAATTAAAGAGTTCTTGCCATAAAGGGAGCTAAGAAGCAAGAATGAAGAAAAAAAGAAGAAAAAAAAAAGGAGAAATTTTGGGATAGATTCAACTCACCTTGGAAAGCCATTAAGGTGAGTTTATTCTTCTTAAATTCAACCTTTTTTCCTTCTATTTGAGACCCATAAGGATGATAGATATGATTATGATTGGTAGATTGAGGTTATTTCGCAAGAATGGACCTAGAATTTGAAATTTGTAACTAGTTAAAGAAAAGTGAAGTTAAACTTTTAATTAATGATAATTGATATTAGTTAATTGTTTTAAGACTTAAAAACTAGATAAAGATAACTCTAATGGGGGAAGGAGGGGCTACCTTAGTTAAGGTAATTTGGAGAAAATTGAAATTAACCTAGGAGCAACACAATTGGTGATAAATGAAGTGTGATTAGAATGTTGATTTGAAGAAAATAAATTTAGACCTATGATAAGGTTTTTGGGTAGCCATGATATATCAAGAAGGAAGTTTAATCTTAGTAATTTTTGGCTAAATTAAAATATAAAAACATATTAGGAGCATTAGAATTTTATCTAAGCAAGAAAAGTTTTGAAAATGAATGATAGAAATGAGATATGGTATGGTTGTGTAAGAAAACTAAGTGAGCAAATGAGAGGCTCTCAAGAGGGTGACAAAGGTAAGGAAAAACAAATTAGTGAGGGGAGGAAAAGAAGGAAAAAAAGAAATTCCAAGGCTAATTAGGTATGTGCTTTATTGATAAAAATCTTATATGTTGTTTAAATGTATGAAATTATGTATTAATGCTTGATATGAATATGATTTGCCATGGAATGTGATTGGTTGTTGCTTTTAAATTTTTTATAGTAATGGGACTAAATAGTTTGAAAACAATAAGATATGTGAATTTAATTGTGATCTGTAAACATTGACATAAAAATGAATGCATATGATGGATGTAATTAGTAGATATTTTATAGCAGTCTTGAATATTTTGATCATAACTAATGTTATGGTAATTATATTGAGATAAAATCAAATGGAAATGAAAATGGACTCATAAGGCTAAAACTTTTATTTATAGCCTAAGTTCAAATTCTAATTTTAAATGGGCTAAAAATTGGATACAAAATCATAGATCTGTAAGTACCCAAAAAATATTGGGTAAGACTAATGGAACGACTTTCAGTGAAAGGGCTATAATATTTTATAGAAAACTTCGCTTTGTATGATTTTTTTATAAATTTGAAAGCTGAGACAATAAGCTACAAAATTTTACAAGAAAATAATAAATCCAAATTCGAACTATAAATGGGCTAAAAATAAGACCAGAAATCTGTCATAAACAAAAATTTGATATATTAGACTTTTGCATGTGGTATGATGAATATATGTATTAATTAATGTGAATTTTGACTTTAATTGTAATTATAAACTGTTAATAAATTATTTATGTGTGAGGTTCTAATACAATAACAATGGAAACAATTAACAAAAATAATTAAACATATATGTAAAAAGAGTACAATTATCATTTTTGAAAATATTGTGAATAAATATAAAAATAGTTAAGCCCTAAGACACCTAATCTAGAACTAGAATAGAGAATAGTTTGACATGATAATCAGGGGATTTAAGACACTCGATGCCAAATATAAAAGTCGGTAATTACAGTATTATAAAAGCCAGTAATGATACTATTATAAAAGCACTCGGTTCAATATTATATAAGCCGGTAATGGTAACCCCGTTACTCCAATTAGTTAGTTCGGTTATAGGTGTTATGGGCACAAAGAAAATGAAAAATAACAATAATATAGAAGTATGTTATTTTGATAATGTTGCATTAACTCAAAATTGTTAAATATTAAATGTTTGATGACATTTATTTAATTTCATATAATTCTTTTATTTTATGCCTTATTTATAAATTATTAAATGACATATAAGAAAATATACGTATATAAGATTTTTATCCTTGAAGCACTACTAAGCTAATAGATTAGCACGGGTGGTTTCCTCTCACGTAGATTCTAAAGAAAAGCCATAGATAGTATAGTTGTTAGAAGAAGAAAAGTACTTGGACAATAAGCAGCTTAAAGCTTTGGACATATTTTGGTATTGTAACACCCTTATTATGTTCACACAATACGTGTGTTATGTCACCTTAAACGATTACCATGATTGTTTAAAATTGTCTATAATATGATTATAGATATATGTGGGAAAAGTTTTTTCATCTTGTTAGTCAATAAGTCGATAACATACCACGTGAAAATAGATTCATCATTCACTTATATGTTTTTAAATTTATTACAAAACATTATACATATACATGTCATTAAGTTTATCATATAAAATTCTTCTTCAGACTACTCCCAAAATGAGGTATGCATTGCTCCAATGAGTCCCTAGCTAGTACCTACACGCAATCAAAATAAACTACGTGTTGATCATTAAAACTACTCAGTGGTGGTTACAAATCCAAAAATTTCCACTGACCCAAATAATGCATATACAATCATACAAATTTCATACACTATTTATATTAATATAACAATTATAATTATCCTTCTTATCATTATTTTTATTATTATTTTTTTATTATTAATTATTATCAATTACCTTTAATACCTTTATTAAATTATCAATCGCACTTTGTATTCATCTTATAACTTAATTTTCATTTTAATTCTCCATTCTATTTTTCTTTAGCGACAAATTACGTTTTGTTTTATAAACTTTCATTTTGCCATTTGATTTTTTTAATTTTTTACTTTTGACACTTTTTTTCCACTTTTGTGATCATTTTTTTTACTTTTGTCACTTTTTCACTTTTGTCCCTTTTTGCCCCTATAATCAATCTGATAGAAAATCTCCAGACTGGATATATGGAATGTGGACCCATAAGTCCACTACATTGAAGAGTGATCCCGAAGGATCACCCAAACATAGCACTGCACACTGATCACTGAATCATTATCACTAAAATATACCGTCATTGGCCTATCTAAGCGAGTCACCATGACCTGCACTGCGGTTATGATGTCCCTATGACTAGTCAAATATATCCTAAATTAGATTTAATCACCAAACTACAACCAATGACAATAAAATTTATTCCTTTAACATAATTCTCATTAAATTCCTAAATTTTATTTATTTTTACATTATTGATTACTTAAAATTTTATTCCATCTTTAAAATATTCTTTTTCCACAATTTCCAATACAATGCATTAAATATTCTATATTAATATCAATTAAGCCATAAAACTCAATTATACATACTACATTTATTATGTTCCATTTCATACATAATGTAATCACTAACAATAAAATATTCCAATAAATTCTAATAATTCTCAATTAATTCATATACACGAAATTTTATGTCTATATGCATTTTGTGGCTTAATACTCATTAAATTATTAGAGAATACATTAAATTTTTTTATGTCTTCAATACAGCCACTATAATATTTTTACTATTCAAAATGATTTTATTTTAATTTAAGCATTCTAATCCATATTTATAATGTCATTAATCATGATTCTAAACTTACTTTCAATTTATCATGCAACACATACACACATACACACACACACACACACACACACACACACACATATATATATATATATATATATCATAATTCCATAACTTAAATTCATACAAAAACAATGGAAATACTTGGATTTTGTAACCACTAACCTCAAATTTTTACTATAGCCTTCCTAAACTTCTTTTGCTTTGGCCTTTTCCTTTGAAGTTCCAACTCTTCCTTTGATTCATACCATAGGAAAAATTCATTTATAAATAAAATCACCATCATTTAACTTCCATAATTCAATATAACTTCATAAATATAACCTACATACCTTAAATTTCCTATTAGAACCCTTAGATAAAATTTAAACACCCAATTTCTCTTAAAGGAATATGACCTCTTAGGACTGTTGACCCTATAACATTCTCTATAACGATCCAATTTATTTTATTCCTACTTCTAATTAATATTAACATTTAATACTATAATATACTAAGATATCAAAATATTTGAACAATTACACAATATTTAGTGTAATTGTAACCATTGCCCTATTTTTTGTCCTTAGATAGATTTGGAGTACTACATATAAAACTTTATATATTTAAATGTGTACCTTGATTAATTATAAAACTTTTTATACACTTATATAAGGTAATTTGAAACATTTTTTTATGTTTATCACTTTCCCAAATTATGTCTCTAAAGTCCTCAAACATTAGAGAATTTATAACTGAATCAGCATAAATTGACAACTAAAGCAGTTCACTTATTAAGGTCATAACTCACAAAATACATAATATTTTGTTGCCCAAACAATGAACCAAGAAGGGGGGTTGAATTGGATATTAATAACAATTTCTTAACTTTAAGTGCGGAATAAAATTAAATAGAGTAAGGATGAAGAGATATCACACACGAGATTTATAGAGGTTTGAGTATTAACAAACCCTACTCCTCTCCCCAATCTCACTTGAGAGTTTCACTAACACACTAACTGTTATAATCGAGATTTACAAGTTCACTTCCAACTATGGTGTTTCTATCAATGGCAAAGACCTAACCCAGAACTTTCCTTGTATTTTAATGGCTCGTACAACAAACCAATTCCACTGTGTTTTATGGCTCACACAATTAACCTTTATAAGTGTTTTACTTTCAACCCAATATACCCAAACTCACTTGAGTAATATATTACAATGAAAACACTCACCAACCCATAATGCTTGAAATTTATGAGCAAATAGGTTTTCACAGAGAATAAAGGTTTTGTTGAAAGTAATTAATGCATAATGGCTACAACCAGATTTTTGATTCAAAAGTAATTGTTGTTCTCTTCTTTAGGATTCATAAATGACTTACAATTATACTTCCTCAGCGAATTATAGTCATTTGGATGCATTTTATGAGAAAATAGTCGTTGAGCCAACTCTTAATTTTGCACCTAACATGTTTCTCTTTCCTCATTCATGGGCGTGAATATATGTGTCACGGTCGTGAATGTTCTTCTAAGCCGTGGCTCAAGTGGTAACTCTGGTTGTGAAGCTCTCTGGAAGAATTTGAAGTGTTTAATCACAACCATAACTTTATACTTTCACGAACGTGAATATTCTTCTAAGCCGTGGTCCAAGTGGTGACAGTGGTCGTGAAACTTTCTGGAAGAATTTGACATGTTATCTCACGGGCGTGACTATCTTTCACGGGCGTGACTGATTTGATCAATCACGGTTGGTATGATTCTTCATGGTCATGAACTTTAAATGTAGGAAAGTTGGCACTAAGCTATATCACGGATGTGACATAATCAGTCACAGGTGTGAACATGTTATTTCTTTTTACTTTGACCTTCAAAGGTTTTCTTTCATTCTTGCATCATAATTTATTCAAGATATACCCTATTCAACAAACTTAGAACACAAGCATTGTTAAATACATTATTGCTATTTTATTTGTTAGCATCAAAATGATGGAATTTCTTCTCAAGGTTCAATAATCTTCCCATTTTTTATGGTGACAAATAACCTAGTAATATGTACTTTTGAGAAGTCTCCCCCTCAAAAGATGCTTGAGACAAAAAGTAATCGAGTGCGAGAATTGAGCAACGTATAACATGGATCTTTGCTTACTAGTTAGGTATATGCAAGGTATATTCAAAGTATATCAATTTGTTTGCTTAACTAGTTAAGTATATACAAATTATATTCAAAGTATATCAAATTGTTTGCTTCACTAGTTAAGTATATGCAAATTATATTAAAAGAATATCAAATTGTTTGCTTAACTAGTTAAGTATACAACACATTTGCTTTCATATATTGTGAGGTTCTCCCCCTTTTGTCATCAACAAAAAATAAACCATGAAAATGATGTAATTATTGTTGAACCTTGAGGGGTATTTCTGTCATTTTGATGCTAACAAATAAAATAGTAATAACGTATTTAACAATACTTGTGTTCTAAGTTTATTGAATAGGATATGGAATATGATGAAAGAAAGGAAGACTAACTTTGAAAGTCAAAAAATGAAGAAATAGCATGTTCACGCCTGTGACTGTTTATGTCATGCCCGTGATGTAGCTTAGCGCCAACTCTCCAACATTTAAAGTTCACGGCCATGAAGAATCATAGCAACCGTGAATGATCATATCAGTCACGCTCGTGAAAGATAGCCATGCATGTGAGATAACATGTCAAATTCCTCTAGAGAGCTTCACGACCAAAGTCACCACTTGGACCACGACTTGGAAGGATAATCACGCCCGTGAAAGAATAAAGTCGCGTCCATGATCAAACACTTCAATTCCTTCCAGAATGCTTCACGGTCAGAGTCACGACTGAGACTATGGCTTGGAAGAACATTCATGACCGTGACACACATTTTTATGACCGTGAATGAGGAAAGAGAAACATGTCAGACATGAAATTAAGAGTTGGTGCAAGGGCTATTGTCACATTAAATGCATCCAAACGGCTATAATTTGTTAAGGGAGTATAAATGCAAGTCATTTATGAATCCAGAACAAGAGAATAGCAATTGCTTCGAATCAAAATCTTGTTGTAGCCATTTGTGCATTAATTATTTTGAACAAAACTCTTATTCCCTGTTAAAATCTATTTGCTCATAATTTTTGAGCATTATAGATTGGTGAGTGTTTCTCTTTGTAATCTACTACTCAAGTGAGTTTGGGTATATTGGGTTAAAAGTAGAACACTTGTAATGGTTATTTGTGTGAGCCATAAGATATAAGGAATTGGTTTATTGTGTGAGCAATTAAAACACAAGGGATTTCTGGGTTAGGTGTGATCCATTGATAGAAACACCATAGTTGGGAGTGAGCTTGTAAAACTCTATTGTAACACTTAGTGTGTTACTGAAACTTCCAATTGAGATTGGGGAGAGGAGTAGGTTTTGTTAACCTCTATTTAACTTTTTATTTCGTACTTAAAAGTTAAGAATTTCTAATATCCTATTCAACCCCCCTTTCTTGGTTTATTATCTGGGCAACAATTATATTAATACAAAATAGAGGAAGTACAAAAATTTAAAATGTGAATTAAAGTCCTACACTCATAATAATAGAAACAAGTAAAAAATGAAAAAGATAGGACTCTAACTAGGCTTTGAGCCTGACAATCCATCTCTAAGGCGTGCTACTTTCGCTTTGAGGCTATCCATGCGAGATTCATGAAATCTTTGAGGTTTTCCAGCCTCTCATTGATGGAAGCCTGTAATAGGTCAAAGCGAGGTGATAAAAGATCAACCACCTGCTGTGCCAAGTTAGTTATAGAGGCCGAGGATTGACCAACCTCTTGCTCAACCTTTGGGGTCACTATCTCGACTCAGACTCATTTTCTTTGCTGGATTCCTTGGAGGCCAAATTTGAATTCATCCAAATCTTAGTCTTCCTAATCAATTTCACTAGATGGAGTGGTGAAGTAGTAATAGACATTATTCTCATAGATTATTCGAACTGCTCCCATCTTTATAAAAGACTCGACATCTAGCCGATCTCAAGGATGTGCTGGAATGAGGTTGAAATTGTGCTCATTGAGCTTTAGATACCCGAGCTCAATTACAAGGTGAGTCACATACCCACCAATCAAGATATCTCCCGATGGCTTTGTTGCAATTGAGAGAAGATGATTTGCAAACCATCGAGACAGGGCCACGGTTAGACCTCTTCATGCCATCTCCAAGAGGAAAAGCTCAGATTTTCAGATTGCACCATTGCTATCGCCTCTTGCAAAGATACTATAGGTAAGAAACCTATGTAAATATTTATGCATGAGAGACCGAAGATGGGTGCTCTTAGTCTTCTTCACGTCCTAGCTACAATCTAACCCAAAATGAGTCCATGTTGGATTGGCATAGAATTCCACCTCACTATCATTGAGGATACCATATGAGGGAAGTTTCAAGATAGTGCCAAACTCCACTGCTATGAGAGTGTTCAGGATGCTTACAAAGTTGGAATTTGATTGTTCCGATGGGAGAAACTTGCAAAGTGCTAAGGAACTCGAGAGTTGGTTCCTTTAGCATTGGCCGATGAATATCCATAAATTCCTTGAGATGACAAGCTTGTAGTTGTTATGTCATGCTTGTCTCAAGACCAAGGGTCCTGACAGCATTCCACTCGAAGGAACGAGATGAAAGTAAGGGCATTTTCTTAAGAACAGCATATCTCGGATGACAATGCTCCAGAATGATGTTGAAAAGGTAGTCCGTGTAGCGTCTTAGAGCATGGGATTTATTCCTTGTGCCTTTTGATAAGCCGGTTCCATTGATGATTTCAAAATGGGTTTTTAGAGAATGAGTTTCTAACTAGGGATTTTGAGAACAAACTTGAGATGCTATGATTTTTAAAGAGAATGAGTTTTGAAGGATTTTATAGATGGAAAAGGATATGAGAGGGCCAGAATTTGTGAGAAATATTGAATAAGGGTTATAAATGGGAGAATTTGTAGAGTTGGAAATGAGAAAGAATGGCAGATATCTATTTTATAGTGGACATAGTCACGGTCATGAATAATAAATCACGGGCGTGAAATGTTGTGGTCACAGTTTGTTGAAGAGGTGCTCTAGAATTGATGAGGGATATGAATCGATTCACGGTCGTGACATTAAATAGTCATGGGGGTTACTTGTGAATTTTCACGGTGGTGACAAAATAAGTCACGGTCGTGAAGTACAATCTTCACTACTTGTGACCGTGAGGCAATGCGTCAAACAAAGTGTGAACGGTTTTATAATTATTTGGTGTTAAAGTTCACGGTCATGAAGAAGTGTCATGGTCGTGAACAAAGAGTTTCACAACAGTGAAAGAAAAGAGTTATGGGCATGAAACATAGTCTTCACTACCTTCAGTCGTGAAGTATGTCATGAAGCAAGGCGTGAAAGCTATTGGAGCTTTTGGCGATTATGATCACGACTGTGAATATATGTCATGGGCGTGAATTACCTTAAATCTTCAATAAATAAAACTAAGTTTAAAATAAGACTAAAAGATTTCTAAGATGCTTCTAACCCATGTATTTCCATCATGTTAACCACTTCATACCTTAAAATATTAGACAATAAAAAAACAACATATGAAGGAAATTAACATTCAAGGTTCAACAAATTTGACAATCATACTTAAGATAAGGTTAATCCATGAAGCGTACCACGCTCTCTTCTTATGAAGTTAAATCTTTCTTCATTAAGAGACTTGATGAAAATATCTGCCAATTGATTGTTTGTATTAATAAATTATAATACAACATCTCCATATTGAACATGATCTCTAAGAAAATGATGTCTTATGTCAATATGCTTACTTTTAGAGTGCTAAATGGGATTCATAAATAGGTTTATGGCACTTGTATTGTCACTTCTGATCAGTATATGGTCCAAACTATGACCATAATCCTTAAGTTGTTGTCTGATCCAGAGGATTTGAGTATAACAACATCCTGCTGCCACATACTTCGTTTCAGCAGTAGAAAGAGCAACTGAAACTTGTTTCTTGCTAAACCAAGAAACTAAGCATTTACCAATAAAGTGACAAGTGTATGGAGTACTCTTTCTATCCAAGAAACTTCCAACATAATCAACATATGAATATCTTATAATATGAAAGGATGAATTTCTAGGATACCATAAGCCTAGATGCAATGTGCCATGTAAATATTTGAAGATTCTTTTCACAATATTCAAATGTGATTCTTTAGGACACAATTGAAATCAAGCACATAAGCATACACTATACATTATATCGGGCCTAGAGGCAGTAGGATATAAAAGTGATATGATTTTACCTCTATAAAGCTTTTCATTAATGCTCTTACACTTTTCGTCTTCGTCCAATTTTGTTGATGTGCTCATTATAGTCTTGGCATTTTTACATCCTTACATTCCAAATTTCTTGATTAAGTCTTTGGCATATTTGGATTGGTTGATGAATATGCCCTCATTGCTTTGTTTTATTTGTAGACCAAGGAAGAACTTAAGCTCACGCATCATGCTCATTTCAAATTCCCTAGTCATACACTTAGCAAATTCTTGGTATAGCAATTCATTAGTAGACCCAAATATGATGTCATCAACATAAATTTGAACAATTAGAATATCATGCTTATGCTTTTTAATAAACAAATTAGTGTCAACATTTCCTTTTGAAAAATTGTTTTCTAAAAGAAAAGAACTTAGTCTTTCATACCAAGCTTTAGGAGCTTATTTCAAACCATACAAAGCTTTTGAAAGTTTAAACACATGATCAGGAAAATTGTGGCTTTCAAAACCCGGTGGATGTTCTACATAAAATTCTTCTTCTATAAAACCATTTAAGAAAGCACTTTTGACATCCATTTGAAAGAGTTTAAAATTTATATGGCATGCATATGCTAAAAAAATTCTGATGGCTTCAAATCTAGCTACCGGAGCATAGGTCTCATCATAATTTATTCCTTCTTCTTGATTATAACCTTTTGCAACTAACCTAGCATTATTCCCATTTATTGAACCTTGTTCAACTAACCTACTCCCTTAGTAGGATCACCAATGATTTGTTCCTTGGGGTGATCTTTTGTCATTTTCCATTCCTTTGGAAGCTCTTGTTTGTCTTCCTCTTGAGCTTGAGATAGAGAGTCATCTTGATGTGAGTTTTCTTGATCATTATCACCTTTTTCATTTTCACGATCAAGCTTTTCCATTGTACCTACAATATCATCAAGAACACTACCTTTCATAAGATCAAGCTTACTAGATTCATCAAAAACAACATGCATAGATTCTTCAACAACTAATGACTTTTTATTAAAGACTCTATAAGCTTTGCTAGTGGTGGAGTATCCCAAAAAGATACCCTCATCAGATTTAAAGGCAAAATTTCTAAGGTTATCCTTGGTATTTAATATCAAACACTTACATCCAAATACTCTAAAGTATGATTTCATGGGCTTTCTTCCATTCCATAACTCAAAAGAAGTTTTGCTTAAGAGTGGTCTTTTGAAAACTCGAGTTGAAATATAATATGCAGTATTGGTGGCTTTGGCCTAAAAGTAGATTGGTAACCCATACTCATTGAACATTGTTCGGGCCATTTCAATTAGAGTTTGGTTTTTCCTTTCGACCACCCCATTTTGTTGAGGTGTCCTAGGAGATGAAAATTTTTGTGAAATACCATGTTCTAGACAAAAATTTTCAAAGTTTTCATTTTCAAATTATTTGCCATGATCGCTTCTTATTTTTGAAATACAATATCCTTTTTCGTTTTGAACTCTCTTAGCAAAGTTTTTAAAAGATTCAAAAGCGTCACTCTTTTGAGCTAAGAAAATTACCCAAGTGAAACTAGAGTAATCATCGACGATGACAAAAGCATAGTGTTTACCTCATAGGCTTGCAACTCTAGTAAGTCCAAAAAGATATAGATGCAAAAGTTGTAGAGGTTTGATGTACTTACAATATTTTTGGATTTGAAGAAGGACTTGTGTTGTTTTCCTCTTTGGCTAGGTTCACATGTCTTGTCTTTTTCAAATTTTACTTTTGGTAGTCCCCTTACCAGCTCCCCTTTGCTGTGGCTTTGAATTAAATCCATGCTTTCATGACCAAGCCTTCTATGCCACAACTAAGATTCATCATTAGTAGTCAGAAGACACTTAGAGGAAAGGTTAAATATTTTGTGTAAGTCTATTATGTAGGTATTGACATCTCTACTTCCTTTAAATATCTCTTGGCCATTAAAATTAGTTACAAGACATTCATTAAAGGTAAAGATTACTTGGTTTCCTTTATCACATAATTGACTTACACTTAACAAGTTATGTTTCAAACCATCAACAGTAAAAAATCTTTAATGAAAGTAGTATTATTAATACCAATAGAGACAATGCCAATTACCTTACCTTTAGCATTGTTTCCAAAGGTAACTTTACCCCCATCAATACTTTTAATGTCATTGAATTGTTCTTTGTTTTCGGTCATATACCTTGAGCATCCACTATCCACTAGCCAAACATTTTCTTTTATTGTGGACTTGAGGCATACCTATAAAATCACAATTCAAGTATTATTTTTAGGTACCCAAATGAGCTTGGGTCCTTGGGGGTTAGCACATGTAGGTTCCCAATGAGCCTTCCTTATCCAGCAGTGTTTATTGATATGACCAAATTTCATACAATAATTACATTGTTTAGCTCTAAATTTGCTTTTCGATTTTACCATGCTTTTAACTACCATTTTCCTATTAGGTAGAGTTTGTGACCAATGACATACACACGCATGATGACTTGGTGCTTTCCTAGGTGCATGCCTCTTATACATAAAAGCATGATTGGCCTTTTGAGGTTTTCTTCTTAGGCTTACCGACCCTTGACCATTCCTTTTGCATATAGAGGATTTAGTGTTTGTTGTGCACTTAGCCCTTAGGGCTATTACCTCTAATGTGGTGATGTGGGATTCACTTGACTTAACAAAAGTAGTCTTGTGAGATGAAGATGATGTTTCCTTAAATCTCAGACCATATCTTATTAAAGGTGGTCTTTGAGACACTCTGAGAGTATTTAAACTCTCATTGCCTTTATGAAATCTTGAAATGGAGTTTCTAAGTTCCTCAACTTCATTTTTCAAAACATTATTCTCTTTAAGCAAGGATTTAGTTGAGGGTGTAAAAGAGTACTCATTTAATGATTTTTGAAGAGATTCAATAGAAGATTTAAGCTCAAGATTTTCCTTGTCTAAAACTTCCATTTTGTTTTTCAAACTTGAAATGTTATTTTTATAAGTATTGAATTTACATCTATATTTTTCTAATTCTAGGTTCAATATTTCTATTAGACTTTGCTCATCATCATCTTCACTATCACTATTATTATCACTACTATCATTATTGAATGAATATGAGTAAAGTGATTCTACCTTATCCGTGACGTGATCCTTCATAGCCATGAAGCATAGGTTGACATCTTCGCTTTCATTGTCATCTTTTTCCATTGAAGACCTTTCGTCATCCCATGTGGCTTTGTGACCTTTCTCCCCATTATCTTTTTGATATTTTTTCTTGTGTTTCTTAAGCCTTGGACATTCGGGTTTGATATGTCCCTTCTTCCCATTATCATAACATTTTACCTCCTTTTTATTCCTTTGAGAGTCATTTGAGAAGTGTTTGAGATTTATTTGCTTGTAGTTTCGAGAGTTGCTAATTCTCTTTTCAATTATTCTTTTCAGTCTTCTCAAGAGCATTGCAATGTCCTCATTTGCATCATCACTCTTAGTGCTAGAGGCCTTCTTTTTTCTAGTTTGGTTTCAAGTTCTCTATCTTTCTTTATTACCATTTCATGCATTAGAAGTTTGCCAATAAGCACATCGGTATTCATGATGCTCATGTCTTCATTGGCTTATTCGATACCAGCAACTTTTGAATCATAATCTTTGAGAGGAAGGCTTCTCAAAATTTTGTTGTTTACATCTTCCAAGCTCAAGTGTTTTCCAAGCTTTCTCATGTTGTTTATGATGGCTAAAAGATGGTTCGTCATATCAATGATTGACTCATTGGATTTCATCTTGAAGAGTTCGTATTCTGAATTGATAAGTTGAATCTTCTTGGATTTAACTTGCTTTATTCCTTCATGATAATTCTCTAATGTTTTTCATATACTATATGCGGTTGGGCAGTGTTGGATTCTGCAACATTCTTCAATGGATAGTGAGCTTAAGAGAATTATCATTGCCTTTTTGTTTTTGAAATTTGCTCTACGTTGAAGCTATGTCCAATCACCTTTTAAAAGGATTTCTTCTTCACCATTAACTCCTCTTCTGGTTGGTGGTGTCCATTCTTTCTGAACGTTATCCCAAACTTCAATTCCCTTACTATCAAGATATGTCTCCATCCGAAACATCCAATGAGCGTAGTTTGCTCCATCAAAGTAAGGCTTGAGACTTTGGAATCCTTCATTGGCCATTTCTTGATCTTTGCTAGCACTTTTTAGGCTTTAATGCTAGACTAAGCTCTGATACCAATTGTTGCCCAGACAATGAACCAAGAAAGGGGGTTGAATTGGATATTAAATAAAGATTTCTTAACTTTAAGTGTGGAATAAAATTAAATAGAGTAGGGATGAAGAGATATCACACACGAGATTTATAGAGGTTCGAGTATTAACAAACCCTACTCCTCTCCTTAATCTCAATTAGGAGTTTCACTAACACACTAAGTGTTACAATGGAGTTTTACAAGCTCACTTCCAACTATGGTGTTTCTATCAATGGCTAACACCTAACCCAGAAATTCCCTTCTGTTTTAATGGCTCACACAATAAACCAATTCTTTATGTTTTATGGCTCACACAATTAACCCTTACAAGTGTTTCACTCTTAACCGAATATACCCAAACTCACTTGAGTACTAGATTACAATGAAAACAATCACCAACCTATAATGCTTAGAATTTATGAGCAAATAGGTTTTCACAGAGAATAAAGGTTTTGTTGAAAATAATTAATGCATAATGGCTACAACCAGATTTTTGATTCAAAAGTAATTGTTGTTCTCTTCTTTAGGATTCATAAATGACTTGCATTTATACTTCCTCAGCGAATTATAGCCATTTGGATGCATTTAATGCAAAAATAGTCGTTGAACCAACTCTTAATTTTATGTCTGACATGTTTCTCTTTCCTCATTCATGGGTGTGAATATATGTGTGACGGTCGTGAATGTTCGTCCAAGCCGTGGCTCAAGTGGTGACTCTGGCCATGAAGCTCTCTAGAAGAATTTGAAGTGTTTAATCACGGGTGTGACTTTATACTTTCACGGACATGAATATTCTTCCAAGCCATGGTCCAAGTAGTGACTCTAGCCGTGAAGCTCTCTAGAAGAATTTGACATGTTATCTCATGGGCATGACTTTGGTATGATCCTTCATGGCCGTGAACTTTAAATATTGGAGAGTTGGCGCTAAGCTATATCACGAGCATGACATAATCAGTCACGAGCGTGAACATGCTATTTCTTCTTATTTTGATCTTCAAAGGTTGTCTTTCATTCTTGCATCATATTTTATTCAAGATATACCTTGTTCAACAAACTTAGAACACAAGCATTGTTAAATACATTGTTGATCTTTTATTTGTGAGCATCAAAATGACAGAAAAATATCCCTCAAGGTTCAACATATTTTAAGGTGATACTTCCACAGGAATTTAGCTAAGACATAGAATTAAAACTTTTATGTTTTGTACTTTGGTAAATTCTATCTTTAAGAAGCTTAAAAAGGAAAACAAATTCACTGGAGCTATATAGGTATAAGGAAATAGCTCCATCAAGGAACAATCATGATTAATTTCACTGTAACACAACCTACACAAGAGATATTTATACAAAATTTGGTAAAGACCTAGTTCATATATAGGGCTACAACTTTTATGTTTTGAGTTTTCTTAATTTCATCCTTTAAGATGGTCAAATTAAGAAAATAATGTAAGGTACTCTATTGATACTCCATGAACCAGTCTCACTCAAATAACCATATCTCTTCATATACTTAAAATCATTTCATGAAATTTGGCAGACATATAAATGAGTAACTTTCATATTTGACACTTATATGCATTTGGATTATAAGATTATCAAAATTAGAGTAAAAGATAATGTTGTAACGCAACCCTATTAGCTTGAAATGACACAAGAACAATGGATAAGAGATTACTTACCAAGAACAAATTTATTTGGAGAGATTTTGATACAAAACTTCGATGAAAAAATGAGAGAAATAGGTTGTAAGATGGAATGAAGAAGAAGACTAAGATGAGATTGATGGAAATATGAAGAAACTCAATTATATGGAACAAAGAAATATCTTCTCCCACTTTCACTTATTTCTACCGTCCACATCTTTTCTGTTCTTTTTTTTTCTACTGCTATCCAATTATTATTTATATTTTATATTTTAATTTTTATTTATTTCTTTATTTATATTTTTTTTTTCTTCTTTCTTTTCTTTTACATATACCTAATTTAACTAGGCATTATTTATTTGTAATTTAATCATAGAATTTATCTAACCAAATTACTCCATCAATAAGTTTAATTCATTTAACATTTTTAATGTGTATCATGTGGTTTCTATATATATCACATACTTATTCTAAATAAATTATAATTAGTGAGTGTTAGAGGTATATTTTGTCAAAAATTTTGCAAATTAAATTATAGTTTTTATCTCATCTAGTATGCATTGGGGATGTGTAACTTTAATATAATGGACATAGTTTGGATGTAAAATAATATATTTTATAAATAAATAAAATTTTAAATATCGGTGTTGGTAATAAATTTATTTTAGTGTTTGTAATATTTTTGCAAAAAAACAATACTTCATTTTGCTAATCTTATAACACAATTAGTTGGATAATGCTCACATCTGGTGTTTGCGGGGTAAAGGGGTGTCACGTTTGGTGTCTATCGCCTCTGCAAAATAGTCTTCCACCAATCGTATGCATTTTCTTGCAAAAGGGATATTGTATATTGATATTTCTGATTAGAAGTACATTTCAGCTACTCAAATACTATTTCATTTCTCTCTAACCAGTACTCTATTGCTACTGCATCTTCTTCTTTACGACCATAAAAGTCTGTAGCACCGTACTTTCAGAGCTCGTCAAACTGTAGCCTCGAAGTGGTAGATCTAGCAGCTTGTTGGATCAGTTCTACTATATTTTATAATAAATCCCCATGATCTACACCTCTAGCTTCAGAATGACCATAAGATGACATAGATTCACTAGCTCTGTCATATCCGCTAATTTAGACATAAGTCACGGGAGTTGTTAAATCAACTAGTCGGTTTGACCAAAGTCTAAATTTTGATTTTTATCAAAAAATAATTAAAATAATGGCAATTAAGTATGGAAATTTTCTAATGAAGTGTTTAAAATATCAAAAGATGTTAAATTTAGTTACAGGACAAAATTGCAAATTTTGAAAAGTTTAGGGGTTAATTTGTAATTTACCAAACATTGGAGGATTAATTGGGATAATCATCAATTAAATACATGAATTAGGACATAAAATGCATGAGGAGGCCAGCCACACTGAGTGGCAAATTTTAAGAAGCCAAGTAACATACATGCATTAAACATTAAATGTAAATAATCTTAGGTGTCTCCATTAATTAATTAATTTTGTCTTGTTCCTCTTAATTACTCATCCTTCCTTATCTCTTCATATCTAGAATTTTCTATCAATAATTGTCTCCCACATTTTCTTGAAGCACAACACACCAAATGGCATACAACAATTAGCCAAGTGAGGTGCATGAATTAAACATTAATGAGAGTTTCTAGATGATGCTTAGATGTCCCCCATCTTAATGACTTTTATCATTTTCTGCTTGATTGTTTCTTCTTCTTCCTAATCTCCTTTCATTGAGAAATTTCTACCTCCCAAACCAGCCCACATTTTCCCCTTGTTCTTCCATAACCAAAGCTTGATTCTAGTGAAAGAAAATGTGAAAAAGAGAGAAAAGGCATGGGAAATTCCATTTTTCATGCTTAAGGAAACTTAAGAGAGTAAGGAGAAAGGGAGAAATTAGGTTTATGAATTTTTAGTAATCTAATTTTAAATTTTAGGAACTCAAGTTAACAAGTAGCTAGATCAAAGGAGCAAAGGAAAGGAGAAAGAGAAGTAAAGAGAAAGAAAAGAGAAAAAGAGAGGTTTGTGCATAACCTAAGACAATAGCCTATTTTATTTGCATGATTTAATTATTTGGCATGTTGATAATTCTGAATTAATAGTATATTGTGATGAAAATCTTGGGGATTTATGTTTGCTAGACTTAGGATTTAATTTGGCAAAAATTGAATGTGATTAGTTTGTATGTTCCTTTGCTGGAAATGGATGAGCAATGAGCACTTAAACTGTTATAACTTAATTTTTGGAAATCGATTTTGCATGTTATTTGTTGGTTTGAAATCTAAGACATAAGACTATAATTTTTATTCAGACCATAAAATCCAGATATGTCTGTAATTATCCAGAAAAATTCATGAAGTTCGGACTTAGAATCTGTCTAGAAATTTCTGAGCAGAATTGTTAATGACCAGTCAGTGTTCATTTTATCATATGTTTTGATACATAACTCATAATTAAGTGATTCAAATTGCATATTAAATCTAAGATCCAAAACTAAAATTATTAATATAACTAAATTTAGAATGTAACAGGACCAAAATTAAGGTCCAAAATAGAGAACATAATCTGCCAATGATAGGGCAGCATATAAGTTGAGAAATGAAATGAGTAAAATTATGAGAACTTTGTTATATTATGTAAATATTATTTTAATTGAGTAATTATGTGATTATTTTGAGACATTACAAGTATGAAAAGTGTGAATTTAATTGTTATGAATTTTAATGAAATTGTATAAGCGCTAGAACACCTAACTAGAACCAACTTAGGATAGATTGGCATGCCAAATAGAGGGGAGTATGATGAAAATGATTAAATCCATTAATGGTATGATTATCTATATCGGGTTTGACATTCTTATTTATGTCAGGTTTGACATTGTTATCTACGCCGAGTTTGGCATTGTTATCTACGCCGAGTTTGGCACAGTTATCTACGCCGAGTTTGGCACAGTTATCTACACCGGTAATGACACTTATATACGCACATCATATTGCTTGGGTGGCACTCCTAAATGCCTGGATGGGAACTCCATTATCCTAGTCGGTGGTTCATAGGTGTCTTGGGCATAAATAAAAATATAAATAAAGAAGTTATGGAACATAAATGAATGATCAAAAATAAAAATGGAATTATGAATTGTGACATGGATAAAAAAAAAAGATTTAATGTTATGGGCAATGAAAAGCTATGGATAATAATGAGTTTATAAAGTAAAATAAATATAAGATATAAAAGAATAAAATTTATGAAATGTAAGTTGCATGAAAAAAAATGATTGAGTATGATTTGAGACATGCATTAATAGATGATTGAGGGTTGTGGACATAAACAAATTATTGAAAATAAAAAAAAAGGAAATTATGAATTGTAAAATGAATAAGAATGATGATTTGATTATGTTAAACAAAAATGAGATACAATAAAAAAATTGATGTTATGCATACTAAAATATTATGAAATGTATGTATGCATGAAAAGATGATTTGATTATAAATTGATATATGACAATGAATGTTGCATTAAAATAGTTTATTGCATTATTTATATGCACCACTAAGCCAAGAGCTTAGCGTGAGAGTTTTTCTCATGCAGGTATAACAAAGAATAAGTAGACAATAGTAGATAAAGCTAACGATGACTTGATCCATAGAGCAGCGTATTTCAACCACCGTGGGTTACATAATTTTTGTATTTATCTTTTGAATTTTATTTTGTAGTATTTGTAAAATAAACAGTATGTTTTTGTAAATAACATGTTATCATATAAAAATGTTGTTTATCTTTCATGTTATATTTCAAATAAATAAATAGTAAATAAAGAAAAAAATATACAAGTGGTTTTCATTTATAAATATTTTAAGAAAGATATTTTAAATGATGAAGTCAGCATAGCACTCCCTCATCCGGGTACGAGCTGCTGGGGTGAGAGGGTGTTACAAGCTCTAGCGGCTCTTTGTCGCTACCTTGAATGAGAAGATACTTTAGTATCAAATGGATTATTACTTTTAGTGCTCACTCTTACAATTCGCTGTGAACTCGATTCCATAACTACCAAATACCAGAAAGAGAAACCTTTTTTTGTAAAATAGCAGTATATATAAGATGCATATGCATGAGACACACATTTTATTTAATCATCCACTTAAATTAGAATCGCCTTAACCTAGCTTTGATACCAAAAATTGTAACACCCCCTTATCCTACTAATAAAAGCAAAGTAAGGAAATGCTACCCAACTCTTAATTTTCTGTCTAATTTACTTAATACAATTATTTTGTTTATTCTCGTTTTAAAATATCTTAATAAAATTTAAAATATAGTTTCCTATTTTTTTCGATATATAAATATTTTCTACCAATTAATGTAATTTATCTATTATAAAACATTTCATTTTCTAAAAGATTACATACAAAGTTCTACTAATTATTATTTTATTTACAAACCTCAAAATATAAGTATCACACAACATGAAAATAAAACTTGCTAATATATTTTACAAAAGTTCATACACCAAAACAAAAAGATCTTCAAATGTTGTTATCCACTATCCGGTGTTCTTCTCTTTTTGACAACTACAATATTTATTTACTGACTACTTTAGTACCTGCGCATGGGAAAAACCATACACGTTAAGCTACTAGCTTAGTGGTGCTTTATATGACAAAAACTTAACACACAATTGATAATGTCTCACACATTTATACATTTAATATCAAATAAAATAATATCACAAATTTACCATAAATAAATTGAACAAAAAATGTATTCTTTTGATTTTCTATACATAAATTTCTTTTTCATATAATAATTATATTAATTGCTAATATTATTGCGGGATATTATTCTAATCCTAGCTATAGTCATTAATATTAATATCACTATATTTTACTCACTTTATTTATTTCATGGTTAATCATAATAAGTAAATTTTATCATACATTGTTTACTTAAATTTATGCCCCCAACACCAATACTAGAACTATCAAATAGGATACGAGGTATTATCTGCTGACAAATTTTAATTTAGTGCATGACACCTACATAAATCAACTCAGTACAATGTGGTGTCTACATAAATCAACTCGGCATATTTAATGTCTACATATATAATTAACTCGGCATTTGTAGTGCCTACGTCAATCAATTCGGCATTTTACGCCTACGGATTAAAGAATTCTATCTTTCCTACCACTTATTGATATGACAATATATTCTTTACCCTAGTTCCCAACCAAGTATTTTAGGGCTTAATTGTTTTATCACAATTTATTCAAGTAATCTCTTAAAATTTTGTTATGATCATAACATACATCAAACAATTATTAGTTCATAGTTTTATTTTTCTCACTAATTTTTATGAGCTTAATGAATTATTTGACTTAATAATTATTCATATAAATATCATTTATTTTATATCATAAGGTCCAATTTAATTTACATGTAAAACTCTAGATTTTTCAATAGTCTTGTTCTTAGTAGATTTTAGGCCTTATTTTAGACCTCAATTTTAGCCCCGTTATTATTCGAATTTAATTAAGTGATCTTCTAATAAATTTTAGCCACATATCTTATCTTTAATTTAAAATTTGAATGACCTAATTATGATCTTTGTAGAAAACGTTATACCTATTATACTACTAACTATTCAGCTAATTCTGCCCAGAAAATTCTGAGACAGACTTCAAGTCTAATATTCATGCCCAATTTAAGGATAGTCAAAAAGTTTCATGTTCTCATGAAAGTTTTAGCACTGTGTCTTCAGTTTTTAACCCATTAAACAACACTAAATTTCGAGTTCTAGAACTTAACTTATGATATTTTTAATACATGCTGCTCCATGATCAAATTTCTAGCAACACATCCAATAATACAACCATTCATTTAATCGTGTAATTAACAAAAGATTAGACAACAAAATCAACATATTAATTTTGTACTATATGTTGCCCATATATTGAGCTAAGAAGGGGGGTTGAATTGGAGTTTTTACAAAATTTAACTTTAAAGTGCGGAAATAAAAAATTAAGTTTAGAAGTGATAGAGAAATTTGATGCAAGGATTTTTATAGAGGTTCGGGTGTTAACAAACCCTACTCCTCTCCCCAATCCCAATTGGGAGTTTCACTAACACACTAAGTGTTACAATGGAGTTTTACAAGCTCACTCCCAACTATGGTCTTTCTCAAAATGGCTCACACCTAACCCAGAAATCCCTTGTGTTTTAATGGCTCACACAATAACCACTTCCTTGTGTTTTACAGGCTCACACAAACAACCTTTACCTTGTGTTTTACAGGGTCACACAAATAACCTTTACCTTGTGTTTTACAGGCTCACACAAACAACCTTTCTTTGTGTTTTAAAGGCTCGCACAACTAACCCTTACAAGTGTTCTACTCTTAACCCAGAAATATCCAAAACTCACTTGAGTAATAAATGATTACAGAGAGAAACACTTACAAATCTTTATTCCTCAATAAATGATGAGCAAAAAGATTTTCACAGAGAATAGATATTTGTTTTGAAAGTATTAAATGTACAAATAGCTTACAACAAGATTTTTATTCAAAGTATTAGCTATCCTTTTATATTGAATGCATAAATGACTTGTATTTATACTCCCATGGCGAATTATAGCCATTAGAATGCATTTAATACGAAACTAGCCATTGCACCAACCCAAATAATCGCACCTGACATTTTTTTCTTTCATCTTTCACTGGCGTGACTATGTTTGTCATGATCGTGACTGTTCTTCCAAGCCGTGACTGAAGTGGTGACCTTAGTCATGAAGCATTTGGGAAGGTTTTGAAATATTGGATCACAGGCGTGACATATATCTTCGCAGACGTGACAAACTTCCAAGCTGTGATCCAAGTGGTGACTTTGGTCGTGAAGCTCTCTGGATGAATTTGTCATGAAGGTTCACGGGCGTGACATTTAATTCACGGGTGTGACTTAAATGTGCATTTCACAGTTTGTTGTCTTCCTTCATGGCTATGAACTTCAAATGTTGGTTTTGTTGACGGTTAGCTTCTACACGGGCATGACACATAGGGTCACGGGCATGAAGATGCTACTTCTTTAATTTTATCTTTCAAGAATTAATCTTCCATTCTCCATTCTTGCTATTTTATTCCATACCCTATTTAATAGACTTAGAAAACAAGTATGTTAAATACATTATTGCTATTTTATTTGTTATCATCAAAATGACGGAAATACCCCTCAAGGTTCAACAATCTCACCCATTTTAATGGTGACAAATAATGTAGCAATATATGCTTTCGAGAAGTCTTCCCCTCAAAAGATGCTTAGGATAAAAATTGATGAAATGCAATAATTGTAAAGAATGATGAAGTGTAGCATTAACTTTCTAGTTTTAAGTATATGCAAGTTATATGCAAAGTATATCCAATATATACCAAAATTCTCTTTTAATCATGAAGTATATGTAAGGTATTATTAGAGTATATAAAGTGCATATTCATTTATGTAATCTTGCATCAAGGTATATGCAAAGTATACTTAAGATATATTTAAGGTGTATAAAGATTAATTGCATACTTGCATTTTCATTTTGAATTAAGTATTGTCTTAATATATTGCTAGTTTCTCCCTACCTATCTCAATATATTTGTAGGTTCTTCATTTTGATTCAATAGTTAAGTATGGCTTGCATTTTATCTTAATATATTGCTAGTTTCCCCCTCTTTTGTCATCAACAAAAAGAATATCAATAAAGATGAACCATAATGGAAAAACAAAGCAAATATATTAAATTATAAAAGTTGAAATACAATCAAAGGTAATTAAAATTCAGAAAGGAAATTTAAAATTTCCTACACACAAGCAAACAAATAAACAAACAAGCATATCAAGGCTACCATCTAGCCTAACATCTATCTGGACATCTTATCGCTAAAACGAGCAACTTTAGCCTCAAGGTTGTCCATCCTAGACTCCATGAAGTCCTTGAGGTTCTCCAACCTCTCATCCATGGAAGCCTGCAGCTGCTCAAATCGTAGTGATAGGAGGTCAACCACTTGCTGTGCCAAATTCGGTGTGGAAGCCGAAGATTGTCTAATGTCCTGCTCAGCCACTGGAGGTGCCTCCTCAACTCGAGCCCTTTTCCTCTGCTAGATTCCTTGGAGGCCGGCTTTGAAGTCCTCCATGTCATTGTCTTCCCATATGATTTCGCCAGCAGTGTCAGTGAAGCATTAGTAAATGTTGTTCTCATGGACAATTTGAACAGCGCTCCCATCTTGATGAAGGACTCTACATCCAATCGATCTCAAAGATGCCCTGAGATGAGATTAAAGTGATGGTCATCCAGCTTCAGATATCCAAGCTTGAAGGCTATATGGGTTACATACCCACCAATAAGTATGTCTCCGGAGGGCTTGGTGGCAATGGACAGGAGATGGTTCGCAAACCATCGAAAAAACGCCACTGTGAGGCCTCTTCGGGCCATCTCAAAGAGAAAGAGCTCAGACTTCCAAATGGTGCCATTGTTTTCTCCTCGGGCAAATATGTTATAAGTTAGAAACTTATGTAGATATTTATGCACTGGGGACCGGAGATGAGTGCTCTTGGTCTTCTTTACATCCGAGCTGCAATTTGTACCAAAGTGAGTCCATGCTCGAGTTGCAAAGAACTCCACTTCATTGTAGTTGAGGATGCCTTCCGAGGGTAGGTTGAATAAGTCCCCTAATCTATGGTAGAGAGAATGTTCAGATTGCTACACAGTTGAAATTTCACTACTCCAGTGGGAGACACTTCCAAAGTGCTCAAGAATTCCAAGGTTGGCTCCCTCAAGGTGGGCTGATGAATGTCCATAAACTCCTTCAAATGACAAGCCTGGAGTTGCTCTGTCATCGTTGTCTCAAGCCCGAGAGTGTGTACCATTTTCCATTCAAAAGATCTTGAAGAAATGAGAGGCCTTTTCTTCAGGGTTGAGTACCTAGGATGACAATGCTCCGGGATTGTGTTCATTAGATAGTCTGAGTACCTCCTGGGAGTATGAGATTTCTTCCTAGTAACTTTTGATGAGTCGGCTTCCATGTTGATTTGAAGAAATGAACTTTGAAGAGTTTGGAAAATTTTGACAGAATTTGTGAGGAAACCCTAAGGAAATATGATTTTTGATGATTGAAGGGATTTTTGATGGTATTTATAGCAGAAATTTGTGACTAGGGGGCCGGAATCTTCAATGTACCATTAAATGTGTGTAAATGAGAACAGTTTCAAGAAGGAAATGTGAAAAATAACCGGCAGAAATGTTATATAGCCGATGCATTCACGGGCGTGAACTATGTAGTCATGGGCATGAAGGGTTGTGTTCACAGTTTGCTGAAGGGGTGCTCTACCCGTGAATAAAGGCGTGAAAAGGTTCATGGTCATGACATTTGAATGTCACGGGCATGAATGATGAACTATCATAGAGGTGAAAGATGAGTCACGGTCGTGAAGTGTTGAATTTCACTACTTTTGAAGAGATTCATTAGATGATTTAAGCTTAAGATTCTCCTTTTCTAAAGCATCCATTTTGTTTCTCAAATTGGAAATGTTATTCCTATAAGTACTGAATTTATTCCTATATTTCTCTAGTTCTAAATTTAATTCTTCTATAAGGCTTTGCTCATCATCATCATCATCACTAAATTTAATTCTGGCTTGATATGTCCTTTTTTTCCATACTCATAGCACTTTACCTCTTCCTTACTTCTTTGTGCATCATTAGAAGTTTGTTTGAGGTTTCTTTGCCTGCATTTTCTGAAGTTGCTCATTTTCTTCTTAATGATTCTTTTAAGACTTCTTGAAACCATAGCAACGTCCTCATTTTCATCATCACTCATTTCTTCATCATCTTCACTTTCTTCTTGAGATTTTGAAGTAGAGGCTTTTAATGCTAAAGGCTTTCTTTTCTCTGGCTCTACTTCAAGCTCTCTATCTCTTTTCACTGCCATTTCATGTGTGAGAAGTTTGCCAATAAGCAATCAGTATTCATGATGCTCATGTCTTCATTTGCTTCTTCTATGCCAGCAACTCTTGAGCCATAGTCTTTAAGAGGAAGACTTCTCAGGTTTTTGTTGTTTACATCTTCCAAGCTCATATGCTTCCCAAGTTTCCTCATTCCATTTATAATGGCTAGAAGATGGTTGGTCATGTCAATGATTGACTCATTGCATTTCATCTTGAAGAACTCATATTTTGAGGTAAGAAGTTGAATCTTTTTGGATTTGACTTGCTTAGTTCCTTCATGATAATTTTCCAATGTCTTCCACATGTTGTAGGCTATTGGGCAGTGTTGTATTCTTCCACATTCTTCAATAGATAATGAGCTCGAGAGGATTGTCATTGCCTTCTTGTTTTTGAAATTTGCTCTTCTTTAAGGCTCTGTCCAATAATCTCTTGATAAGATTTTTTCTTCACCATTAGCTCCTCTTCTGGTTAGTGGTGTCCATTCTTTTCGTACACTATCTCAAACTTCAATTCCTTCACTATCCAGGTATGTCTCCATCCGAAATTTGCAGTGGGCATAATTTGCTCCATCAATGTAAGGTTTGAGACTTTTGAATCCTTCACTGGCCATATCTTAATCTTTACTAGCATTTTTTAGGCTTAGATGCTAGACAAAGCTATGATACCAATTGTTGCCCAGATATTGAGCCAAGAAGGGGGGTTGAATTGGAGTTTTTACAAAATTTAACTTTAAAGTGCGGAAATAAAAAATTAAGTTTAGAAGGGATAGAGAAATTTGACACAAGGATTTTTATAGAGGTTTGGGTGTTAACAAACCCTACTCCTCTCCCCAATCGCAATTGGAAGTTTCACTAACACACTAAGTGTTACAATGGAGTTTTACAAGCTCACTCCCAACAATTGTGTTTCTCATAATGACTCACACCTAACCCAAAAATCCCTTTGTTTTAATGGCCTACACAATAACCAATTCCTTGTGTTTTACATGCTCATACAAACAACCTTTTCCTTGTGTTTTACAGGTTCACATAAACAACATTTCATTGTGTTTTAAAGGCTCACACAACTAACCCTTACAAGTGTTTTACCCTTAACCCAGAAATACCCAAAACTCACTTGAGTAATAAAATGATTACAGAGAGCAACACTTACAAATCTTTATTGCTCAATAAATGATGAGCAAAAAGATTTTCACAGAGAATAGATATTTGTTTTGAAAGTATTAAATGTACAAATAGATTACAACAAGATTTTTATTCAAAGTATTAACTATCCTTTTGTACTGAATGCATAAATGATTTGCATTTATTCTCCCATGGCGAATTATAGCCATTAGAGTGCATTTAATATGAAACTAGTCGTTGCACCAATCCAAATAATTGCGCCTAACATTTTTCTCTTTCATCTTTCACGGGCGTGACTATGTTTGTCACGTCGTGACTGTTCTTATATGCCGTGACTGAAGTGGTGACCTTGGTCATGAACTATTCTGGAAGGTTTTGAAATATTGGGTCACAGGCGTGACAAACTTTCAAGCCGTGATCCAAGTGGTGACTTTGGTCGTGAAGCTCTCTGGATGAATTTGTCATGAAGGTTCACGGGCGTGACTTAAATGTGCATTTCACGGTTTGTTGTCTTCCTTCATGGCCATGAACTTCAAATATTGGTTTTGTTGATGGTTAGCTTGTTCACGGGCATGACACATAGGGTCACGGGCGTGAACATGCTACTTCTTTAATTTTGTCTTTCAAGGATTAATCTTCCATTCTCCATTCTTGCTATTTTATTTCATACCCTGTTTAATAGACTTAGAAAACAAGTATGTTAAATACATTATTGTTATTTTATTTATTAAATACATTATTGCTATTTTATTTGTTATCATCAAAATGACGGAAATACCCATAAAAGTTCAACACTATGCAAGCACATACCTTATTAGGGGGTGTTTGAGATTGCTGTTAGATGTTCAAAAAGTGGGTTTATAATTTTTTTGATTTAATTAATTGATTTTTTTATTTTTTTATAAATTATTTTTCTCAAACCTACTATTGGAAAAAATATCTATTTACTTGCTTCTCTCCAAAAGTAGTTTTCAAAACTCAACAAAATTAAAAATAAAATTTTTTTCTCCAAAACCACTTTTGGCAAACGTAATGTCAAACGACCCTTTAGTCTATTTTCCCCTTACTAAGCTTTTTCTTTTCCTTTTCCTTCTACCTTTGTCTTTGATTTGTCCTAAAATATTCAAGCATATCTCATTTAATTTCTCCATCATCTTATCAATTTCTCTTTGTTTCAATCCATCATCACCTAGGTAGCTCCTTATTCATGTATTTCCTTTATTATCTCTTAAATTTTTTATCATAAGATTTATATTTTTACTAACTAGAATATAGTTTCTGATTTTTCCTAATTCTACAAACCTTAACTTCTTCAATTCTTTAATTAACTATAATTCTTCAATTCTAACTTATTTAGTCACTAATTTAAGTCTCAAATAATAAAAAAAATTAAGGGAATTGAATATGAAAAACCCACCTTGAAAAAGTTTTTCCCTTTTTTTTTTCTTTCTTTCTTCCTTTCTCCTCTTTTTTTCTACCATTTTAAATTCATTTTTCTTCACTTTCTTAAGTTATCTGTCTCTTGGATTGTTTTTCTCTCTCTTTCTCTACCTTGATTTGGAGCAAAAATGGTGGAAATTTGATGGAGAGAAGGGTTGGCTAAAAGAGATAAGGATGAGGAGATATTTTAGATGGATTTTTATGTCTCATTAATGAAGACAATTCTAGATTCAAGATTTGTTTCCTAATTAGCAAGATATTTGTGAGTCCCAATTCTCATTAATTTCTTTTCCTATTGGTCAATTTAATTTATTAATAATAATTAATTTTAATATTTGAATAATTCTTCTTTTAGCCCATAATTTTCTTCTTTTATAAAATAATCTCAAACAATTCTATAAATCCTCATTTAGTCCATATAGTGATTTTATTTTATCTAATTATATCATTAAACTTTTTAATTTTTCAATTAATAATATCTTTAATAAATTCCCATTAAATATTATTATTTTTTTGTGTGTCCGAATTTAAACTCCCATCGATCCGGTGTGCCTGACTCGATTACATACGATCAATGTCTAAATTACCGAATATTACAGTTAATTAATATAAAAAAATTAATAATATAATTAATGATGTTAACTTAATTTCATATTTAAATTACAAAGTTAATAATAATAATAATAATAATAATAATAATAATAATAATAATGTTAACTTAATTTCATATTTAAATTACAAAGTTAATAATAATAATAATAACAACAACAACAATGAACCACAAAAATAACTACAAAGTTGAATTTTATTTTAATTTTATTTTAATTTTCTATGTAATGTTTTTCATAAATAAAATATTGTGTATTTGTTTTAATTTTTATTAAATTTTATAATTAATTTTTATGCAATTTTTTAATTTTAATAATTATAACAAGATAATCCAATTTATTTGATAATTAAAAAAATATATTATTTTAATTGTTAATAATCAATATCATATATTAAAATATTAATCGGATTTAACAAATTAAAATTGATATCAATTATAGATATAAAATGTATTTGAAAATATAATTGAAAATTTTCTAATGTGGCCTGCAGACTACACTTTGCAATTATAGAACAATTGTATTTGATGAGAATGCTCTAATGCAACTATAGTTTTATTGTGAAATAAGGACTAAATTATTATAAAATAATAATTTAGATATTTCATTAAAAATAATTAGGTACTTAATAAAAAAATAAATAAAATACATCACCATATATGTAATTTGTCAAAAACAAAAAAAAAAAGGAAAAAAAGAAGACCTACCATGTCAAAATCAAAAGGCAGGTGTTTTTCTCAAGTGCTTCAACTTCCGCTCTCTCTCTCATCAACCTTGCAAAAGGTATGCTAAATCTCAATCCCTTATTCTTTTTGTAATTTGCTTTCTTATCTTTAAACCTAGAAGGTGCAAGTTTGATTCGAGATCACCCTGAAACATGACCTCACTGAGATTCTCCATTTCTTTAGATTCATTTGATTCAAACAAGTCCAATTTCTGTAAAAATCCACTCCAATTGCCTGCTCATATCTCGCCCTTTCCCATTTTGAATTTTGTTTTTTCAACTAGAGGTTGCGTAATTAATAGTTTGAGCAATTTCGGTCCTGTTAAGGTCTCCGGAATCGAAACTGAGTTGTCTGAGAAGGTTGGTTTATCCACAACCCACGATTTGATCAATATAAGCCTAAATGAGGATTTGGTTGAGAAAAGTCGGGATTCAAAACGTGGTACCAGAAAGAATATTAGGGGTGGTAAAAAGAAAGGTGCGCAAAGACAAGTGGGTTCTAAGTTTAGTCAGTACAGTAGTGAACAAGAAAGTGAAGATTTTTTTTCGCATGATGGCGAGCTGGAGGTTAATTACTCTATTGTTGACTCTAGCTTGAGCTTAGAAATATGTAACAGTATTTTGAAACGACTTGAGAGTTGTACTCATGATGATAACACTTTGAGATTCTTTGAGTGGATGAGAAGTAATGGGAAGCTAGAAAAGAATGTGAATGCTTATAATGTGGTTCTTCGAGTTCTCGGTAGGAGAGAAGATTGGGAAACTGCAGAGAGGATAATTAGGGAAGTGAAAGATATCTGTGGCAGTGAGCTAGATTTTCGGGTTTTTAACACTCTCATCTATGTTTGTTCTAAAAGGGGGCATATGGAGTTGGGTGGGAAATGGTTCCGAATGATGTTGGAATTTGGTGTCGAGCCTAACATTGCCACCTTTGGTATGCTGATGGGGCTTTACCAAAAGGGTTCGAACGTTGAGGAGGCAGAGTTTGTGTTTTCTCAAATGAGGAGTTTTGGAATTATATGTCAATCTGCCTATTCTGCAATGATTACTATTTACACCCGTTTAGGTTTGTATGACAAAGCAGAAAAGGTTATTGGCTTAATGAGGGAAGATCATGTGGTTCTGAATTTAGAGAATTGGTTGGTGTTGCTTAATGCTTATAGTCAGGGAGGCCGGTTAGCAGAGGCTGAACAGGTGTTGGTTGAAATGCGAGAAGCCATATTTTCACCCAATATTATTGCATATAATACCCTCATAACTGGATATGGAAAGTTAGGGAACATGGTTGCTGCTCAACGCCTGTTTGTGGAAATCCAGAATGTTGGATTAGAGCCTGATGAAACAACTTATCGTTCTATGATTGAAGGTTGGGGTCGAATTGGCAATTATCAGGAGGCAGAATGGTGCTATAAGGAGCTCAAGCGGTTGGGATTTAGACCTAACTCATCTAACTTGTACACTCTAATAAACTTGCAAGCCATACATGGGGATGAAAATGGCGCTATCAGAACCCTTGATGATATGCTAAAAATACGGTGCCAGTACTCCTCGATCCTTGGCACTCTGCTGAAAGCATATGAGAAGGCAGGAAGGATTGATAAAGTCCCTCTCCTTTTGAAAGGCTCTTTTCAGCAGCATGTTCTTGTAAACCAGACTTCCTGCTCCATTGTAGTCATGGCTTATGTGAAACACGGCTTGATTAATGATGCTTTGAAAATCTTGGGGGCCAAAGTGTGGAAGGATCCAATTTTTGCGGATAACTTGTATCATTTGTTAATTTGCTCTTGCAAGGAGTTGGGTCATCTTGAGAGTGCTGTTGAAATATACACTCAAATGCCCAAGTCTGAGGATAAGCCCAACTTGCACATCTCATGTACAATGATTGACATTTACAGTGCCCTTAGTCTATATGCTGAAGGAGAAGAACTCTATCTAAACCTGAAATCTTCTGGAATTGTGTTAGACACGATTGCTTTTAGCATTGTTGTAAGGATGTATGTCAAAGCTAGATCGTTGAAAGATGCTTGCTCTGTTTTAGAAACAATGGAGAAGCAAAAAGACATAATTCCGGATATTTATCTCTACCGCGATATGCTTCGTATTTATCAACAATGTGGAATGATGAGCAAGCTGAAAGATCTCTATTATGAAATTTTGAAAAGTGGAGTTGAATGGGATCAGGAATTGTATAACTGTATCATAAACTGTTGCGCTCGTGCTCTATCAGTTGACGAACTCACAGGACTTTTCAATGATATGCTTCAGCGCGGCTTTTCTCCAAATGCTTTTACCTTCAATGTCATGCTTGATGTTTATGGAAAAGCTAAGCTTTTCAGGAAGGCCAGGGAATTGTTCCAGATGGCAAGAGAACGAGGATTGGTCGACGTAATTTCATACAATACTCTCATTGCTGCTTACGGACAGGGTAAGCACTTAAAGAGGATGGCTTCAACTGTACGAAAAATGGAATTTGATGGTTTTTCAGTTTCCCTTGAAGCCTATAATTGCATGTTGGATGCCTATGGAAAAGAAAGTCAAATGGAGAGTTTTAGAAATGTCTTGCACAGAATGAAGGAATCAAAATGTACCTCTGACCACTATACATACAACATCATGATCAATATCTATGGAAATCATGGATGGATTGATGAAGTTGCAGGTGTTCTGACAGAATTGAGAGAATGTGGACAAGGACCTGATTTATACAGCTATAACACATTGATAAAGGCATATGGAATTGCTGGAATGGTTGAAGATGCAATTGATTTGGTCAGAGAAATGAGAGCAAATGGGATAGAACCTGATAAGATAACCTACACCAATTTGATTGCTGCTTTGCAGAGGAATGATAAACACTTGGAGGCTGTTAAATGGTCCCTGTGGATGAAGCAGTTGGGGCTATGAAGCACATAGAACTGATGTAAATATGATTTTCTTTTTCATTATTTATTTTTCAACGCAGTCCATATTCGGAGGAAGTCTGCCTTGGATCCTTCTGAAGATACCTCAACAATTTCCTGCTACTTCTGGTGAGATGTTCAGCTCATGCATTTAATACTGCTAACTTATTTCTCTCAGCCCTCCTGAATGGAATTATGGACTTTGATGCTGACATTTTGAAATTTTGCCAATCTAGCACTGCTTAATACACTTGAAATTATCTTGTTAATGTGGACTTTTGATAAGGTTGCTAAGCTTCCTTTAAGTATTACGGAAATAAAGCTTTTTGCTTAAAATTTTATGATATTTTCCTTTGTTGCTGATACTTTTGTAGTTTCGAAAGCAGACTCTAGACAAAATGAAATGGGCTTGTATGTTGATGGACATGGCAAGTGGAAAGGCTGAAGGATACAAGCTTGCCTTACTCTCAGAATAGAATTATTTACCACAGGTGAAAATGCAGTTGATGAAATTGTCACTAGAAACACAATCAATATCAGGCTTTCCAACTTTGGAAACTTGTTATGTTGTCTGTATAATCTGTGTTTCATTTTCTCCTATTTCTGCCTTCGTAGGAATTGGAAATATTTTAATTATTCAAATAGAATTTTCTCCCATTTATCTCCTTCCATTACCTCCTTGTAAATTTTTTTTAATACAGTTCTTTAATTTAAGATCATTGATACAATTTTATTAATGATTTTAAATATAATTCTGTAATTTATTATGATATTAAATACATAACTTTAAATTATTTTTGTAGTTTATTAATTAGATGACGCTATTAAAAAACTTTAACAATTACAGCATTGTTGAAATAATATAAAAATGAAGTGATATATTTGTTACAAATTAAAACTTGAGAAGCTAATAAAGTTCCAAACAATAATACTAAGGAGAAGATTCCCCTTCCTTAAGCAGAGCCTAAAGACCAGAAATTCCCTTAATGCCAAAAAGATGCATGTGCTGCTGTCCTCATCCCCTTTATAACTAACTTCAGCTTTTTAATCATCATCCAGACCTTGTACCCCCTTACCACGAGTATTTCCCTTCATTCTATCATACACACATCATATAGCAGGAGATCCAAAATGTAGGACCTGATTCTCGGCTGTTGCCTTTACGTGTTCTTCCTATTCTTCCTGTTCTCTATTACTGCCCCCTTACAAAGTGAAGAGTTCTGCAATGGGAAGTTACTCATGATGAAGTGGGGAGTTACTTCTATGTGAAAAATAACTTCTTCCTTTGAATTGCCTCCTTCAACAATTAGATCTCTCTCCCAACTCTCTCTTAAAAAAAAAAAATTTAGACTCAGAAAAATTAGAGTATTAAACTCTATACTTTATTTGTGGATTTCTTGAAGAGGCAAGATATTTTATGTTGTGAAACTCTAATTTCAATTCATTATATATTAAAGTGATTGGAATCTTGATTATGCATATTTATGATCTTGAAGATTATGTATAGTAATTGGATTTAATTTTGTGTTAAATCCATTGTTAAAAACCAATAAATGGTACTAGAGCCATGGTTTGAAACATGCATCGAAGTAATTTTCATTTTTCAGTTCATAAGCTTCATAAACATATTTTTCATACCTACTTTGTCTAATTATTACTTCTTGTGTAGTTAGTTTCTAGACATGATTTTAATTTTCCTTGAAAATAGTTTTTATAAGATTTCATTCAGCATATTATACACTTGATTTGGTTGAGTATTGAATTAGTTATAAATTTTTAAAAAATATCAATTGATTATGGAATTTATAAAATATATTCAAGATGTCATGTTTGAGATTTTATTTCTCTCTATACAGCGAATCTGTTAAAGTAGACATGTCAAACTTTAATTTGGTATATAGATCATGAAATTTAGTTAATAATTGAGTAAGATATTGAGTCTCAAAATTGTCCATCATTTTTAAAAATTTCGTTTCTCTATAAATTCAAATGAAGCAGATAATGAAAAATACCATTTGTGTCACTGCCCATTTCACATAAAAGTGTGTGTATTAATGTAATGACCCCATAGATTGCCTTAGGATTCGTGTGGTCACCAGATTCATTCGAGAAAGTGGTGCTTGGCTTACATGCCCCACGTACAATTTTTTTTAAAGAAATCACACGTGCCAGATACAAAAAAAGAGAGAATGTTTTTTTTTTCAAATAATTAAAATTAAAAATTGGATTCAATTATTTGTTTGCTCATAAAATATAATTATTATTTTTAATTATATTTTCTATAGTTTTATTTTTTTAAGATCACATAATTGATTATTTTTTTAATCATTATCTATTTATGTGATGTAAATATTTTTTTGTTAATATTTAATTTTCCTTTTATCATAGTTTTTTTTTAAAATTTTAGAATAAAAGAAAGAATAAAGGAATGGAAAAAGTGTTTATTCTCTCACTGTAAGAAATATGACACGCTGAAGTGTGACCTTAAGTCTATTAATGAATAAGGGATCCTTGATTCATTGTGGAAAAATTATAACCATAGAGGATCATATGGAAAGTTCATTAATGGGTTTGTCAATGCATATATAAATTGGATTGCGAAGAAGACGTTTAGTGCTTCATATGGTATGTCCATTTGTAAATACAGTAAAAAAAAAGTTGAAAATCCTATGGTACCCAAAGTCAATCATGTATTGCCTTTAAAAATAAAAAAACATTGTATGAGTCTATCACTATCCATAGGATGAGACTATCTCAAATTTTATTTTTGTATGATTAGTTCTAACTTAAATATAATGTTAGTATATGGATTGTGATTATATATATTTATGTTTATTAATTCAATAAAATTTGTGCTATTAATTATTGCATAATTTGTTTAGCCTGAAATTATTTTTGTTGAATTATGAAACTTGTTAATTAGTAATTTGTTTAGTTCAAATTCATTAAAGTTTTAGTAACTTTAAACTACGAATAATTAATTATTGGTTTAACACAAAATAATTAAAGTTTTGGTAACTTTAAACAACAAATAATTAATTATAAAGTGATTAGTTGAACGTACAAATTTTAGACGATGATTGGGAATATAGTGAACTTTTGAATCTAAGCCTGTGTAAGATTAACACTTTATAATTAGTTGAAGTTCATGTATGTTCTAAGAATTGATTATCTGCATATATGTCTTTTAGGAGTATTAAGAATGATATCTACTACTAAGAATATTGTAGCCGAATTCAATAAGGGTAAGAAATTGAACAACAATAATTATGAGATTTGGAGTATGAAAATCCCATATATGCTAGAAGAGTAAGAGGCTCTTGAGGCTCTAAATATGTCCATGATTGAACCTGAGCAAGGAAACATGGCCCAACATAGGAAGTATTGTGATGCCTATAAAGCCTAAAAGAAAAAGAACTCCATTACTCGTATCACGTTGCTAAGCAGTATGGATGATGACATAATAAGGGAGTTCCGAAAGTATGAGAGAGAAAATGACATATGGTTCACTCTCTTTGAAAGGTTTGGTTGTACATCCGTAACCAAACTAAGATCACTTACTATCAAGTTTGACACTTATAAGAAGTGTCCTGAACATAAAATGAAGAAACAATTAGAGCATATGTCAAACATGATAAGTGAGCTCAAAGATGTATGTCGTATCCTTATTAACGAACAACATGTTCAAGTTATGATCCGTTCATTGCCTTATAGCTGGGAACACATGAAAATTCATCTGACCCATAATGAAAACATCAAGAATTTGGATGATGCTATACACCACTTAGAGCTCGAGAAGGATCACCTCATGGCCAACAAGTTTAGTACTGATGTGTACATGGCTGACTTTAGCTCTCAAAATGGAAAGAGGTGCAAACAAAAGTTTAATGGTGGGAACCAACATAAGAAAAGTAAGGGTAATGCTCAGGCTAAGAAGAAGCAAAAGTTCAACTAACCTGGAAATGAAAAAATTTCTTCAAGAATAAGAAACATGTATCCAAGCTCAAGTGTTATAATTATAGCAAGAAGGGCCATTTTGCACATGATTGCAAAGAGCCTATGAAGGTAAATGACCTTTTGTGCACTTGTGAATGAATCTAATGTTTTAAGTTATATTTTTCTAACTAAAACTAATCCTTTGTGGACTGTAGACTCAGGAGCAACAAATCATATAACAAAGGAAAAAGTGCATTAATTGAATTTTGAAGAATTCCAAGAGGAACGAAATGGATATATGTGGGAAATAACTCCAAAGATAAAGTAAAACGTATTTGGCACTTGAAAGTTGGTCATAAGTGGTGGCCAAACATTATTCCTATATGATCTATTATTTGCTCCTAAAATTCATTAGAATTTAATATTAGTGTTAGTTTTAAATATGTTAGACTTCGAATTATGTTTTCATCGACATGGTATTAATTCGTTTTTAAGACAAAACTACTACAGTTGTGGTTATTTTCTGTATGGTTTTATTGTTCTTGATGTTGAGCACAATGTTAGTAATGTATGTTTTTCATATTTTATAACTGTTATTGATTATGAAAATGATGTAAATGTTTGGCATGCTATGCTTGGTAATATTGGCCAACAATGTATGAACCAATTAGCCAAAGAAGACTTATTGGGTAATTTATACAAAGTTGATTTTCCAACTTGTTATCATTGTCTAACTAGAAAAACAATATGAAAACCATTTTGAAAAGGAACTAGAGTCGAAATTCTATTGCAATTAATTCATTTAGACGTTTGTGGTCCAATGAATGTTAAAGCTAGACACGGGGCAAGATATTTCATCACATTTGTAGATGATTACACTTAGTATGGTTATGTCTATTTGATTTCTTACAAATCTCAGGCATTAGATTGCTTTTATAAATTACATGAATTTAATTGAGAATCAATTAGATAAGAAAATTAAAATGGTGAGAACTGATTGAGGTCGAGAATATCTTTCTAATGAGTTCAAACATTTATGTGATGAAAATGGAATAGAGCATCAGTTGACTATCCCGTCTACCTCACAACAAAATGGTGTTGCAAAAAGACGAAATATGTCCCTTCTTTAAATGGTTAGGTTAATGATGGCATATGCTCATTTTTCTATTGTTATAGAGGTGTCCTAAAGATAATCACCTTAGGCATTTGATGTAGTTATTTATTTTTAATAAAAGGCTTTTTCATTATATGATATTCATTGCATATGAATTGATATATATCTTAAACTGTTTAATAAAATCCTTGGTATGTAACACAACATGAAAGAATTCATGATGAGATCATGATGATGAGATTCTTATAATGTATAATTGTGTTTATACCTAAATGATCCCTAGTCATAGGATTAACAAGACGGGACATTGTTAATCCGGATAGATTAACACATGTTAACTCTTGGACTAGGTCAAGCAGCTGATCTCATAAAGCTGAAGACATGAGATTTTTAGAGTTAATATGTGGATGCTTGCTAAAAGTAGCAAGTACATTGGATGACCTGCTATGAGACAATCATATGGATATCTATTCAATATCAGTGATAGTCTCATCATAGCAATGGTGCAAGTATCCTTAGACTTGAGAAGTTCAAGGTTATCTTGGATACTGAATCCTATACTTTGACTCTATTCCTCGTTGCCTCTCAGAGATCACTCATAGGGTGGTGATTGGGTATAACATTTGGTATTCGAAGGTACTTGAGTAGTCAATAAAGAATTCGCTACTTATAATAGAAAGAGAGTATACATATGGCCTCTTGTAGAAATTATTACTCATAAATCCTTGGCCAAGTGGATGTGTCTTGGAAAAGGACTTCAAGGACATATCTTATTGAGTAATAAATCTTATAGATAAGAACTAATATCATTTGGACTAGATGTGACGTAGTCAATCTAGTGGGAGTTGACACACAAACCATACTCTAAACCAAATGAGGTATAGATTGGTGAAATGACGAATTGCATGGTAATTATCGATGGAAGGTTTTATAGTTAGACCACTGACTTTTCGATCAATTGGAGGTCATGATATGTTGCTAGATACCACTCATGATCTGCTCAAAATCATATGATGATTTAAGTTGGCAACATAACTGAAAACCTAATAGGTCACACACATAGAAGGAATAAATGAAATATGAAATGGGTTTTGGATTGGATCTAAAACGATGAAAGAGAAAGTTGTGTAAAAGAGTTTCGCATTGTAATGCCCAATAATTTAGGCCACGGTCGCAGTTGACCATAATTTGACGCTCCGAACTAATCAGGTTCTAAATTCGGATATGAAAGAAAAAAATTAAAATGATTATAAAATATGAGAAAAATATTTTGGATATTATTAATTGAGAATTTTGAAGTTTAGAATTAAAATTTAGAAAAAAAATAATTTTTCGTTGAACGAAATTGGAAATTGCAGTGTTTTTGGCACATATATTTTAAGAATGCATAAAAATGAAATATTCTTTATCTAAGGAAATGAAATATTCTTTATATAAGGAAATGAATATTCTTTTGATTAAAATAAAGTAACAGTAATTGAAATTAATTGACCAATGAAGGACAAGATTATCTAATTAATCCTAACCACCCACCTGATCCAACTATAAAAAGTCAAACTCTAATTTTTTTGTCATTATTCTTCTTCTTTCTCATCTAACCAAAGCAAATTCTCTCCCTTTCTTCTCCTTGTAGCCATAACCTCCCTTTCCCCCTAGTTTTTCTTTTTCTTTCTTCAATTAAAGCTAAAGTTAGAAGGTAAAAGTTGGATTAAGGCAAGATCATCAAGAAATTAAAGCAAAGTGAGCATAAGCAAGGAAGAGGAAGAAAGAAAATAAGAGAAAAAGAGAAGAAAAATTTTAGTCATTTTGAAGATCTTCAAAGATGAGGTAATATTTTTCATCTTATCACTTTTCTCCTTTTCTTTTCTTTGATTTTGGGGTTAGTTACCATTACGGGTGGTAATTTAGGGTTATTACTATGTTAATGATGATTAAGGGTGGATTAGTGTGAAAATTATTGTTAGGCCAAAGAGGTGCAAACAAAAAATTACTAAATACTCATGGTAACCATTCGAGCCGACGAGATTAGTAATATTATCTGTGAGCGTATTGAGCAATATAATAGGGAAGTAAAGATTGTAAAATCTTTGAACCAAGGAGAAAACTAGCTAGGAAGAAGATAAAAGTGAAGAGAAAAGTGAAGAGAAGTGAATTTTTGAGGTATGTACATTTGGCAAAAATTCAATATAGAAAAATGTTGATTTCGATTTTGTGATGTTTGTGAAATTGTGTATGAAATTATGGATATTTGATTGAGTGATTAATTGGTGATTAAATTATGCCATGAATGTGAAAATAAAAATTAGAATATGAGGTTGATGCATGAAAATGGAAATTGTAGGAATTAATTGAAGTGTTGGAAAATTCGTCTTATAAACAATGTCTATTTTTCTAGTCATAAATTGAGTTCTGAAAATGCACTTTGAGTGATTCTTATTAGGTTATAAAGTTAAGACATAGGGGTTAAACTTTTATTTGGACCATTAAACCTGAATATTCCTAGAATTAGGAGAAAAATGGACTCAAAATTCGAATTAGAAATTTGTCCAGTAAAATATTGAGCGGATTGGAGTGAACGTATCTTAGAGAAAAATTCATAACTTTTGTCAAAAATTTTAGTTTAATGTGATTCTAGTTAGAAATTAAAGGTAAGACATGTATCTACATTTTGTTAGTTGATCACTTGTCCAAATTCTATCAAAAATGGATAAAAAATACATGAAGATATAAGACATAAATGCTATCTAGAATAGGATAGCTTGCATATATGTATTAATTGTGAAATTTTGTGATAGAAAAATATATTATTTAATTTTTCTTATAGTTATAATGATTAAATGAGCAAGTATAAGATTGTAAAATATTTAATGGGAATTATTGTATTTATATGGAATTTATATTAGTGTTACCTATATAATTGATATAAATAATAATTAAGGTAACAAATATAATTAAGCCCTATAATATCAAGCTGAGAACTAGAAATTAGGATAAGTTGGCATGCCAATAAAATAGTAGAAATGTAGGCACTAGAAAATAGTATTGAGATTTAATTTATGTAGGTATTAAGAAATAGTATTGAGTTAAAATTATGTAGGCACTAAGAAATAGTGTTGAGTTCGGAATTAAGTAGACACTAAAAAGGTGCTAAGTTGTTATTGAAAATGTAGGCGTTAAACACTGAGTTATAAAATAATTATGTCGGCGTTGAGTAGATTGTCGAAGAGTAGAAACCCTGTATCCAGTGTTTAGTTCCGGTTTAAGATGTTGTGGACTATCAAAAAAATAATAGAAAAAAATCTAAATTATTAAATTGATATTTTAAATTGTATATCTTGTATTGTTAAATAATTTCAACCATGCTTAATGAATGAAATATTATAATTGATGAATTGTATATTTTTGCATGATGAAAATAGTTTTAATATTATTTGAATATTTTGGCATGCTTAGTAAATTAATTGTAGTTTCTAAAATCTTATTTTATAAATATCTATATAATTATTGGATAGTTATCAAACGTACTACTAAGCTAGCAGCTTAGCACGTGTTCATGTGCAGATAAATAGATGTAGCTGTTCTCATAGGGAGACCGAAAAAGAGGGAAACCCCAAGATTAATTTGCAGCAGTTTATTTCCTTTTTATATATTTTGGGCAATTGTATTGTAAAAATTAAATTTTAAAAATTTCTTTTGATGTAAATTTATGGCATATAGGATTTATAAGGATTGAATTTTGTAATTAATATATTTGGTATTATTGTAAATATATTTCTAAATATTATGGTTTAATGAATGAGTTCTTTTAAATCAAAATATTTACATCACTAGTTACATATTTAAATGATATACGAAAAAAAGAAAAAGAATTATAGTAATAAATATTCCGCTAATAATAAACTCAAAAATTGAAAAAACAAATTATACAATAATCTGAGTATTGGTTTTTACAAAAACAAATGATCTTAGTAGCACTTCCATAAACTATTAATGACTAGTAGGGTAAGTGAGCGCTATATTTAGTGGTATTAGAGTCCAGGCTAATTGACTCTTAATCAGTGGGTGTAAAATAAAATAAGTGTCTTATGCATATGCATAAAATGCTGCAACTGATTTGAGTCCCTTTTTCTGGTTTATAAGTAGATATGGATTCGAGATCGAAACAAGATTTCTCAGAAGATGAACTGAGTAATAGTCATTTAGACTCAGCCAATCTCAGACAACCTCCATTAGTGAGAGATTTCAGGATGAGTGTAATAGCTCCACCAAGAGTAGAGGGACAAGCTAATTTAGAACATGAGCCTCTTATGGAGCAAATAGCAAATTTGTTGCAACAGATAGTACAAGCAGTTCCACAACCAGCTCCACCTCCTCCTCCACTTTAGCCAAAACCCCAAATTGATAAGCTGATATGGGGCCACAGATTTTATAGGAAGGAGAGAGAATGACCCAACAACTTTAGAGTTTTGGATGGAATTGAAAGAAAGGGTGTTTGAGGAACTTGAGTGTCTAGAGGAATAAAAGGTCAGGTATGTAGTGTCCCATCTAAAAGATCATGCCTATGACTGGTGGAAATCAATCCTATCGAAACCCCATACATTGAAACCACCTTCATGAAATTTCTTCAACACAAAATTTAGCAACAAATACATGCCTAGAGTTTATGTGAATGAAAAGAAAAAGGAGTTTCAAGACTTGAAGCAAGGAAGCATTTTAGTGGCCGAATACGAGATGGAATTCACTTGACTGAGTAAATATGCAACTGGAATCATTGCTGATGAGGCAGACATTTGTCATTGATTTGAGGATGGGCTTAATGATGATATTGGAAATATGGTTACTACCCTTCAGCTTGAGGACTTTGCTACACTAGTATCCTCGGCCATCAGTATGGAAAAGAGGTCAACGAGAAAGAAGATAGAAGAGCCACCACGGAGATTGACAATTAGCATTACCAGACATCAGGTAAAAGGGGGCAGATAGTGCCTAGGGTTTTCTAGTCATGGGGTTTTGGACTAACCTTTTCAGCTAGGCAAAGTCAACAGTCGAGGCCATGGCGGTCTACAGCTAGTGCACCAGCTTCGGGTAACAGGAAATTTATATCTGTCACATGTAAGCATTGTAGAAGATCACATGCATGTGATTATTGGTGGATTACTGGAGAATACTTACGATGCGGATCTACTGAGCACAAACAGAAGGATTTCCCTAGAGGAAGAGGTACGAGTGGTGTAGTATTAGTTCAGGTTCAAAATGTCACTCGAGGTAGAGGACATGGATAGTTTAGAAGCAACAGGATTGGGCAGAGTGTATCAAAATCATTGAATAAAGCAGAAGGTGTTGAGCCCCAGCACAAGCATATGCCATAAGAGCTCGTGAGGAGTAGGATGCCTCAGATGTCATTATCGGTAAATTTTCTCTTTATGATACTGATTTATTTGTACTGATAGATCCAAGTTCTACACATTTATATTTATGCATGTCACCACCTAGTCAGGGTAATATGGTAGCAGAGGAATTAGATTATTATATATTAGTGACAAATCATTTGGATCATGGAGTGAGAGTTAGTTGAGTTTATAAAAATAGTCCAACCAAAGCTCAAAATGTAGAATTCCCAGCTGACCTGATAGAGTTGTCATTCCGTGAGTTAGATGCAATTTTCGGGATGGATTGGTTAACTCAGCATAGGATAGTGGTGGATTGTCAGTATAGGAGAGTGACTTTCAAGAATTTAGGGCAGGATGACGTGATTGTCTTGGGCGAGAACCGACCATACTTAACTAATGTCATTTCTATTACAAAGGCACGTAAGCTTATCAAAAAGGGATGTGAAATATTTTTGGCACATATTGTAGATACCAAGAAAGCGAGTCAAGATCTCAGGGAGATTCTTATAGTATGTGAATATCCAGATATCTTCCCTGAGGACTTGTTAGGGTTACCACCTGTCAGGGAGATAGAGTTTGACATTGATGTTTTTCCAGGCACAGCCCCAATATCGATCACTCCCTATAGAATGGCACTTGCTGAGCTAAAGGAATTAAAAGTGCAGTTGTAAGAGTTATTAGAGAAAGAGTTTATCACACCCAGTGTCTCACCTCGGGGTGCTCTAGTTCTATTTGTGAAAAAGAATGACGACACCTTTTTTTTGTGCATTGATTATCATCAGTTGAACAAGATGACAATTAAGAACAGATATCCATTGTCAAGAATCGATGACTTGTTGGATCAGTTGAAAGGAGCAGAGGTATTTTCTAAAATTGACCTCAGATCAGGTTATGACCAATTGAGAATTAGATATTTCAAAAATAGCATTTAGGACTCGGTATAGTCATTATGAGTTCTTAGTAATGCCTTTTGGCCTAATAAATGCCCTAACAACATTTATAGATCTAATGAATAGAATCTTTAAGCCTTATTTGGACCAGTTCGTGGTAGTGTAAGTCTTTAGGTTGTAAGTGGTTTTCACACCTGTGACTATAGTGTCACACTCGTGAAAGTAGTGCAAAGGTTCAAAACAGTAGAGTTTTGAATGTGGGGATCTTTTTGAAAAAAAGAGGACATTCACATCTCTGAATGATTTTAATGACTATGAAGGTAAGGTCATGCCTGTGAATGCAGGTCGGTTGACCATATGTAACTGCACTTTTCTCTATCCTCTACATTATATCTTGCTTTAAAACCATCTTCATCACCCCTTGTCACCCTCTGACATACTCGAAGACTTATTGGTCATCTTCTCCACCCCTTGTTACCCCAAAAACAACATTGTTAGAGCTTGAAAAGCTTGAGAGTTATGGAAGTTTATTTGAGGGAGAACTCGGGTTGTTAAGGTTTGTCAGGGTTGTTTATGGTTATAAGGTGTTGATAAGAATGTTTTTGTGATGATAGGATCTACAAGAGAGAAAGGAACCACATCACAAAGGACAAAGCAAGCTTGAAAAGCTTAGAGGGTTAGTTAAGGATCCATTTTGGTGAAAGGTATGTAGATATAGGCATATTAATTCATTTATCATGCATCTTGATATAGGCAATCCGAACAAGTGATTCAATTGTTGGAAGATATGCTGAGAATCTGCGTAATTGATTTTGAGGGTAGTTGGGATAAACATTTACCATTGATGGAATTTGCATACAACAGCTATCAAACTAGTCTCGGCATGGCACCATACGAAGCTTTGTATGGAAGGAGATGTAGGACACCATTATGCTGGACAGAACTTGGTGAAAAGAAATTTATTGGGCCAGAATTAGTGCAATAGACAGAGGAGAAGGTGAAATTAGTCAAAGATCGATTAAAATCTGCAATTGATCGACAAAAATCCTATGCCGATTTGAAGAGGAAGGAGATTGAGTATGTTGTCGGAGAAAAGGTATTTTTGAAAGTCTCACCTTGAAAAAAAGTACTGCGTTTTGGTAAAAAGGGGAAACTGAGTCCTAGATTTATTGGACCATACGAAATACTTGAACATGTGGGTCCAGTGGCTTACAGGTTGGCCTTACCACCAGAATTGGATAAGATCCACAATTTGTTTCATGTCTCAATGTTAAGAAGATATAGATCGGATCCGACACATGTAATACCTGTGGAATCAATAGAGGTACAACCAGACTTGACATATGGTGAAGAGCCAGTGAAAATCATAGCTCGAGAAGTCAAAGAACTATGGAACAAGAAGGTACCATTGGTAAAGGTCCTATGGCGCAATCATGCAGTAGAAGAAGCCACCTAGGAGAGTGAAGAAATGATGAGAACTCAACATCCTCAGTTATTCAGCTCCACCTAATCAGGTAAAATTCGAGGACGAAATTTTCTTAAAAGGGAGAGAATTGTAACATTCAGTGATTTAGGCCCCGATTGCGCGTGACCGTAGTGGGGTCCACTGGTTCAGTCGGAGTCTAAATTTAAACAAAAAAAAAAGACTAATAATAAGAGAAAATAATTAAGGGTATTAATATTTGGGAATTAAAAAAGATTTGGGGTAGAATTAGAAAAAAAATAAAACTTTCTATGGACAAAATCGGTATTATGGCAATTGTTTGGAGAAAAAGTGTGAATACGGAGGAAGATGTGACAAATAAAAAATTTCTTAAAGTTTAAAATTTCATTAAAATTAATTTATATTTTGGACCAATGGATGAAGAGCTTAATGTAGGCATGGAACCACCAAATACTCACCTAAAAAAAAAAAAAGAGGAATTCTTTATTCTTCCACCGAAAATATCAAAGTCATCATCTTATTCTTTCTTCACCTCTTTGGCCGTCCAACATACTCCCTCCCTAAGCCTCCATTTTCATTCAATCCAAGCTTGAAAAATAAAGCAAATAAATTAGTTTTGAGAGGCAAAAATCAGATTTTAAGAGTTCTTACCATAAAAGGTACCAAAGGAGCAAGAAGGAAGGAAGAAAAAAAAATGGTAAAGAGAGAAATATTACGGGGAATTTCGGCCTAATTTGAAGAACACTTAAGGTGAGTTTATTCTTCTTAAATTTAACCTTTTTCCTTCTATTTGAGACCCATAATGATGATAGATGTGATTAGGTTTGGTAGATTGAGCTTATGTTGCAAGATTGAAAGTAGAAAATTTAAGTTTGTGATTAGTTGATGGAAGTGTAATTAAACTTTGAATTAATGATATTTGATGTTATGTAATTATTTTATGGCTTAAAAATTGAAGAAAATATAATGTTCAAGGATGAATGAGGGGCTGCCATAGTTAAATAAATTTGGGGAAAATTAAAATTAACATAGAAACACCACAATTGGTGTTAGATTAAGGCTGAATTGAGTGTTTAATTGAAGAAAATAAATTGGAAACTAGGATATGATTTTTGGGCAGCCATGACATGTGAAGAAGGAAGTTTAACCTTAGTACATTTTAGCTCAATTAAGGTGTAAAACATATTAGGAGCATTAGAATATTATGTAGACATGAAAAGCATTGAAATTGAATGTTGGAATTGAGTTATGGTATGGTTGTGTAGGAAAAATAAGTGAACAAGTGAGAGGCCCTCAAGAGGGTGACAAAGGCAAGGAGAAAGCTAGCTAATAAGAGAAGAAAAAGAAGGATTAAGGGAAGAACAAAGGCTGATTAGGTATGTGCTTCATTGATAAAAATTTTGCATGTTGTTAATATGTATGGAATTATATGTTAAGGTTTGTTATGTTTGTGTTGTTGGGATGTTATGTGTTTTGTTGTGACTTTTGATATTATATATGGAAATGAGACCCAATGGTGTGAAATAATTGAGACATATGAATGTATTTGTAATTCTGGAAATTTTATTATTAAAATGAATGCAAATGATGAATGTGGTTGAAATATGGATTGATGCCAATTGATGGCTCGGGTACAGAATTCCAGGAACAACTCTGTCTATTTTGATGATAACTTGAGTTATGGAACTCCGTTTTATATGTTCGTTGTTGGAAATGAAAGCGAAGACACAGGGATTTAATCTTTATTTAGACTATAATATCTAATTATGTCTAGATTTGCCCAGTTAAATGCACGAAGTTTACACCTAGAATCTGTGCAGAAAAATTCTGGGCAGAAAATTCTGTGATGATGCAGTAGTGAATTACTCATAACTTTTGATAGAAAACTGTGATTTATGTGATTCTTGTTGCATCTGAAAGCTAGGACAATAAGATAAAAATGGTTAGAAGTATATAACTTCAAATTCAAATTATATAGGGGCTAAAAATGAAGCCCAAAAATAAGTCCGAAATCTGCCATAGGTAAAAACATACAATATTGGGCTTTTTGCATGTGTTGTTATAACTATATATAATAATCCATGCAAATATTTACTTTGATGGTAATTATAAATGTTTAAAAAATTATTTATGTATGAGATTTTATTTCAATAATAATGGAAATAAAGAACAAAAATAAATAAACATAATTATGATAGTTAAATAATGTTGACATTTTTGAAATAGAGTGAATAAATATAAAAATAGTTAAGCCCAAAAACACCTAGTCTAGAACTAGAATAGAGAATAGTTTGGCATGCCAATAAGGGGATTTAAGGCACTCGGTGCCAAATACGAAAGCCGGCAATGACAATTTATAAATGCGTTCGACGCAAAATTATTAAGCTGGTACTGACAATATAACAAAAGTCGTAATTGCATTATTATAAAAGCGTTCGGCGCTATATTATGAAAGCCGGGAATGACAACTCCGTTATTCCTATTAGTTAGTTCGGTTATAGGTGTTATGGGCACAAATAAATAATAATAATAATAATAATAATAATAATAATAATAATAATAATAATAATAATAATAATAATAATAATAATATAGAAGTATGTGATTTTGTTTTTATAAATGTGATATGAATTAAAGTTGTTAGATATTGAGTGTTTGCAGAAATTTATTGATTTTATATAATTTTTTATTTTATATCTTATTTATTAAATGGGTAATTAATATGTGAAAAAATATATATGTATGTAAAATTTTTATCATTGAAGCACTATTAAGCTAGTAGCTTAGCGCGGGTGATTTCCTCTCGCGCAGATTTAGACGTGTAGCCATAGAAAATAGACTGTCAGAAGAAGAAGGGTACCCGGAGGAAAGCAGCAAAAAGCTTTGGGTTTAATTTTCGGTAGAGTTTTGAATGTGGGGATCTTTTTGAAAAAAAGAGGACATTCACATCTCTGAAGGATTTTAATGACCATGAAGGTAAAGTCATGCCTGTGAATGCAGGTCGGTTGACCATGTGTAACTGCACTTTTCTCTATCCTCTACATTATATCTTGCTTTAAAACCATCTTCATCACCCCTTGTCACCCTCTGACATACTCGAGGACTTCTTGGTCATCTTCTCCACCCCTTGTTACCCTAAAACAACATTGTTAGAGCTTGAAAAGCTTGAGAGTTATGGAAATTTATTTGAGGGAGAACTCGGGTTGTTAAGGTTTTTCAGGGTTGTTTATGGTTATAGGGTGTTGATAAGAATGTTTTTGTGATGATAGGATCTACAAGAGAGAAAGGAACCACATCACAAAGGACAAAGCAAGCTTGAAAAGCTTAGAGGGTTAGTTAAGGATCCATTTTGGTGAAAGGTATGTAGATATAGGCATATTAATTCATTTATCATGCATCTTGATATGTTTTGTATTATGTACGTTGCCTAAACAATGAATCAAGAAGGGGGGTTGAATTGTTTATGAAAAATATTTCTTAACTTTAAATGCGAAATAAAATTAAATAGAGTAGGGATGAAGAGATATCACACACACAATTTATAGAGGGGTATCAACAAACCCTACTCCTCTCCCTAATCTCAATTGGGAGTTTTACTAACACACTAAGTGTTATAATGGAGTTTTACAAGTTCACTCCCAACTATGGTGTTTCTCTCAATGGCTAACACCTAACTGAAAAATTCCATTGTATTTTAATAGCTCACACAATAAACCCTTACAATTGTTTCAATCTTAATCCTATATACCCAAACCTATAATAGATTACATTGAAAATATTCACCAACCTATAATGCTCAGAATTATGAGCAAATAGGTTTTTACAAAGAATAAAGGTTTTGTTGAAAATAATTAATGCACAATGGCTACAACAAGATTTAAGATTCAAAGTAATTGTTGTTCCTCTTGTTATGATTCATAAATGACTTGCATTTATACTTCCTCAGCGAATTATAGCCGTTTGGGTGCATTTAATACGAAAATAACCGTTGAACCAACTCTTAACTTCGTGCCTGACATGTTTCTCTATCCTCATTCACAAGCGTGACTATATGTGTCACGGTTGTGAATGTTCTTCCATGTCGTGGTCCAAGTGGTGACTTTGACTGTGAAGCTTTCTAGAAGAACTTGAAGTGTTTGATCACGGGCGTGACTTTATGTAACACCCCTTTACCCCACTTCCGTTCAATAAGGTAAGTGAGCATTCCCATCTAACTATTTCATAAAATTAATGAAATGAAGTAGAAAGTTTTTTTTGAAAAAATATTGTAGATGTTGAAATAAAAATTATTACAAGCACAAGTATCCAAAATTTTATTTATTTATAAAATATATTAATTACATTCATCTATGTCTCTTATTTTATAATTCACATCTTTAATACACATTATATGAAATAAAACTACAATCTAATTTACAAAGTTTTTGATAAAATATACCAAAAAGAAACCAAAACTTTTAGCTACTTCCTTTTGGGTACCCTTCTTCTTCTGACAATTCTACTATTTACGGCAACCCTTCTAAAACCTGCGCGAGAGGAAACCACTCCTGCTAAGCTACTAGCTTAGTGGTGCTTTAATAATAAAAATATTACATACACATAATTTCTTACAAGCCCTTTATATATTTAACAATTTAGTCATCAAATAAAAAAATTATATAAAATCAAACAAATTTCATTCAATATGTAATAGTTAACAAATTTAATTAATATAACATTCTCAAAATAACATACTTTAACATTATTCTTATTTTTCATTTTCATTTTTTATTTCTTGTGCTCATAACACCTATAACCGAACTAACTAATAGGAATAACAGGGTTGTCATTTTCGACTTTTATAATATTACGCCAAGCGCTTTTATAATAATGTCATTACTGGCTTTTATATTTGGCATCGAGTGCCTTATATCCCCGAATTGACATGCCAAACTATTCTCTATTCTAGTTCTAAACTAGTTGTCTTTGGGGTTAACTATTTTTATATTAATTCACAATATTTTCAAAAATGATAATATTATTCAATTATCATAATTATGCTTATTTATTTTTGTTCTTTATTCCTATTATTATTACACTAAAATCTCACACATAAATAATTGTTTTAACATTTATAATTACCATTTAAGTAAATATCCACATTATTTATTACATATAATTATCACAACACATGCAAAAGCCCAATATTTCATATTTTTACCTATGGCAGATTTCAGACCTATTTTTGGACTTTATTTTTAGCCCATTTATAATTTGAATTGGGAGTTTCTAACAATTTTTAGCTTATTGTCTTAGCTTTCAGATGCATTAAAAATCACTCAAATCCTAGTTTTCTATCAAACGTTATGATCAATTGAACACTGCATCATCACATTAATTTCTGCCCAGAATTTTCTGGATAGATTCTAGGTTTGAAATTCATGCATTTTTATGGGACAATTCATACATAATTAGATTTTATGGTCTGAACAAAAATTAAAGCCATGTGTCTTAGCTTTCATTTACAATAAAGAACATACAAAACATAATTTCAGAACTCAAGTTATAATCAAAATAGTCAAGATGGTTCTAGAAGCCCTACAGCAGGGTCATCAATTAGCATCAATCCACTTTTCAACCACATTCATCATTCGCATTCATTTTGATACTAAAATTTCCAGATTTTAACTACATTCATAATGTATCAATTATTTTACACCATTTTATCTCATTTTCATATAAAATATCAAAAGCCACAACAAATCACATAATATATCAAAAACGTAATCATATCAAACCTTAATACATAATTCCATACATATTAACATGTAAATTTTTTATCAATGAAGCACATACCTAATCAACCTTCAATCTTCCCTTAATCCTTCTTTTTCTCCTCTTATTAGTTAGCTTTCTCCTTGCCTTTTTCACCCTCTTGAGGGCCTCTCACTTGTTCATTTGATTTTCCTATCCAACCATAACATATCTCAATTCCAATATCCATTTTCAAAGCTTTTCATGTCTACATAATCTTCTAATGCTCCTAATATATTTTATACCTTAATTGAGCTAAACTTTACTAAGGTTAAACTTTCTTCTTCATATGTCATGGCTACCTAAAAACCATATCCTAGTTCCCAATTCATTTTCTTCAATTCAACACTCAAATCATACTTAATCTATCACCAATTGTGGTGTTTCTATGTTAATTTCAAATTTTCCCAAATTACTCTAACTATGGCAGCCCCTCATTCATCCATTAACATCATTTTCTCTAGTTTTAAGTCATAAAACAATTAACTAACATCAATTATCATTAATTCAAAGTTTAACTACACTTTCATCAACTAATCACAAACTTGAATTTCTAAGTTCAATCTTGCAACATAACCTAAATCTACCAAGCCTAATCACATCTATCATCCTTATGGGTCTCAAATAGAAAGAAAAAGGTTGAATTCAAGAAGAATAATCTCACCTTAAGATCTTTCCAAAGCTGGACGAATTTCCCCTCAATTTTTCTCTTTTATTTCTCTTTTATTTTCTTCATTTCTTGTTTCTTTACTCTACTTTTGGTAAGAACTTTTTAATTTCTTTATTTTTCCTTTCTCAAAACTCTTTTTTTTTCTGCCTTTTTCAAGTTGTGGCTTAAGCAAAAATGGAGGCTTTAGGCCTATGGTGGGACGACAAAGAGAGGAGAAAAGGAGAAGATGAAGATGACTTATGGAAGAATGTGGAATTTCCTTCATCTTTTTGACTTTTATACTCAAATTAAGGTGTGGGTCCGACTAATTAAAATTAATCCTAATTCTCATTGGTTCATTAAGTTAATTAATCTTCATTAACATTTAAGCATTAAAAAATTCCATCTTTACCACATCTTCCTCCATATTCACACTTTTCCCCCAACAATTGCCTTAATACCAATTTTGTCCATAGGAAATTTTTTTTTTCTAATTCTAGATCTAATCTTTTTAATTTCCAAATAATAATACCCTTAATTATTATCCCTTATTATTACACATTTTTTATGGGTTCAAATTTAGACTCCGATTGAACCAGCATACCTCACTAGGGTCAAGCGCAATCGGGGCCGAAATCACTGGATGTTACACTTTATACTTTCACGGGCGTGAACATTCTTTCAAGCTATGGTTCAAGTGGTGACTCTGGTCGTGAAGCTCTCTGGAAGAACTTGACATGTTATTTCGTGGGTGTGTCTTTCTTTCACGGGCATGATTGATTTGATCATTCACGGTTGATATGATCCTTCATGGTCGTGAACTTTAAATGTTGGAGAGTTGGCGTTAAGCTATATCACGGGCATGACATAAGTAGTCACGGGTGTGAACATGCTATTTCTTCTTATTTTGACCTTCAAAGGTTGTCTTTCACTCTTGCATCACATTTTATTCAAGATATATCTATTCAACAAACTTAGAACACAAGAATTGTTAAATACATTATTGCTATTTTATTTGTTAGCATCAAAATGACAGAAATACCCCTCAAGGTCCTCAAGGTTTAACAATGTATATGTGAAAGAATGATAAAATGACATGTTATAGATGATTAATAACATGGTGGTATGAGTTATAAGTGTTAAATGACATATGTGATATTATATGGCTTATTATGACTTAGAAATGGATTTAATGATCTAAATGTTGTTTTAACATGTTGTAAACATGTTATATGAGTGAAAGTATTGATAAGAGTGATTGAAACTTGTCAATCTTTAGAGATTTTTGCATGAAATGTATGAATGCTCTATTTTTGGGTTGTTGAAAATGCATGATTCACTCCCATAAACAAGGGTGTCACAGTCATGAATGTTGAGGCCAGGTGAACTTGCATGAACCCAGATTTTCACCGTTTGGCATCACGGTGGGTTTGTGAATGATATGATGTCTATGGTACTGATAGGTATGCTGTTTAGGTATGAAAATATGTAACATACAGAATGTATGATTCTAGGGATGATCATGAGGTATGTGATAAGGAATGGTATAACATTAATTAAATAATATAATTTTTATGCACATATGTACTACTAAACATTAGTTTTCTTAGCGTTTGGGTTTTCTGCACATAGATTTTGGAGTCTAGGTAGTAGTCATGTCAATTGAAGTGAAGCAAACCCATATAGAGATTGGACAATATAACCCAGGCTTGGATTTGTTTTCATTCATGGCATATTTTGTATTCTTTTTGTTATGTCATGGAGGTTTTTTATACATGTCTTTGGTATTAAGAATATGTAATGAGATTTTACTATATGTATTTTATAATACGGGGCTAGTAAAGCTGTAAATATGTTTTCTATTGTTATAATGATCAATTGGATCTGTTTTTTTAATTATTTCTTTTATTTTTATGGTAGATTTTATGCTTTATTTGCATAATAATGTCTAAATAGGTTTTTAAAAAAGAAAGTTTTTAATTTAAATAGTCTTATGCAAAACATCTCGTAGCATCCAGCAGTACAGTTAGTGTTTTTTCTGGTTGTATCGGCTAATGTAACAAATTAATTGCATGATCACAGTTTCTGAGGGGAGGCAGACTCTGAGGTTTAGAGAAAGTACCCTCAAATTCCCTCAACAAAGCTTCTAATTTTTGATTTTGAATAGTTGTTAGGTGCTTACCGCCTATCTAATCTTCAACATTTCCTTCTTTACTAACCAGTTGCATTAATCCTCCCCATTGGCGCCCCTCCAACCATTGGTGTAAAGAATCAAGCTACTTATACGAAGAAAACTTTCCTTTTAATTCAACTTGTTATTCCCCTTGTTTGAACTGCATGGATTTCTGCTTCCATTTGTGTATAACCTCCTCTAAAGAATTAAACCACTCCATTCCCTTTTACCATGTCCAAATAACCTAAATTGAAGACAAAAGCAATAATTCCACAGTTATAAGAACCCTCTCCTAATTGAATTTTTAAATCTTCACATTGTTAAGTCACCTAATTCCGATGGCCATCTCCAAGTTTTATGTTAATGCCCAAAAATTGTTGCTTTGTTAGGCCTAAGGTAGACACAAGTTCTCTTAAAATGCAATTTTGAGAAGCCCTACTATCTACTAAAACTTTGTTGGAATACCTACCAACTCACTTTGTAATTTTAGAGTTTTGGGCACCTATTGTCTCTAATCTAAAGTGCCACTCGAGTCGAGCAATTGGCATTCCCCTTTTGTTGGGAGTGATCCTTCTTCTTCAGATGAATCCTTACCTATAAACTCTCCCATCTCAATGAGTTCTTAATCATCACTTATCAAGATGACACATAACTAGCCTTCAGGCATCGATGCTGTGAAAAATAAAGCTGGCCATATTTAAAACACATCCTTTTTTTCTGCTGTTCATCCATCTTAGTGTGGGAGAGGTAATGGTGTAACATCCTCGACCTTCCCTACATGCATATCCATATGAATTTCATTTGAACATATGCATCTTCTATATAATTTAATGAACACGTGCATTCCATACATATTTTCTTAGAAAACAAGTTCATGACATGCACTAACTACGTGTCTTAGTATTTGGCAATTGTATCGAGTTGCATGTGTGTACTTATAACTTAATTGAGGATAACAAAGTATTATAAATAAATTGAATAAGGTGACTAAATTAAAGTAAGCAAAATGACTAGATTAAGATTAGTAAACATTTTACATTGTTAATTTAGTTAAATGGGGCCAAATGATTAAGTTGTATTATTGTGTGGATTAGTGGAATTATATATATATATATATATGTAAATAATAATAATAATATAGATAAAATAAGATAAAAATAAAACAAGAGGAGAATAAAAGAAAAGAGAAGAGAAAAGAGAAGAGAAAAGAAAAGAGAAAAGAAAAGAGAAAAGAGAAGAGAAGAAGAGAAAAAGATAAAAAGACAAAAACAAAAAGGTTGGCTTTATCTTCTTCCTCCCATTTATGCCTCCTCACTTCAGGTCCGTTTTCTTCTTCATCTTCCTCCATTCCAGCCTTCCATTCTTCCTTGTTTCACTTAGTTTTTGCAGCAAATTGACCCATTGCAAGTTCGTTCTTGGTAAGCAATCAATTCTTATTGCTATAAGGTTGATTTGAGTTGCTAAGGTTCATTAAAAGGCACTGACTTGCACCCCAATTTTGACATCAATATAAATTGATTCTGGAAAAGATTAAAACACAAAAGTTGTTCCTTTATGTTTTATGTAGTGTATATAATGCGATATCCTCTCTCTACTGAAACTGATCCGGATGTGAACCCTAAATGAGTTAGCCACTATGTTTGTTAGTTTTGAATATGATAAAGCCATTATTTAAGTATCTCAAAACATAAAAGTTGTAGATATATATGTTATGTATATGTATACCAAATTTCAGGTTCATATATCTTGTAAATTTTGAGTTATGGTGAATGGAACCATGACTGTTCCATGGTTTGAACTGCCTACTGAGTGCCCTGGGCAGATCTAGAAAATCGTTTGGCTAATTGGAGCTCGTTAGAGATCGATTATGTAAATTATCAAAACATTAACCATGTGTGTCCTCTCATCTTATGTCTTTGGACAAAAAGACTTTGAGAGAGTAATCCCATGGGTCATGGGAATATATCCCCTCTTGGATTGCTCCATGGTAAACCTCTTTTGCATCTTATCCATGTATGTAGACTATCAAAGACCAAGTGATCTTTTAGATCTATCTCTATAGATCTTTATCCCCAAAATATAGACTGCTTCTCCAAGGTCTTTCATGCAGAAATTCTTGGATAACCAAATTTTGACTGATTGTAAGGTTGAGCTTTCATTTTCCATTAACAATATGTCATCTATATATAACACAAGATATATGATTGCACTCCCATTAATCTTCTTGTAAACACAAGGTTCATCTAGATTTTGTAAGAAACCAAACTATTTGATTGTCTCATCAAACCAAATATTCCAACTCCTGGATGCTTGCTTTAATCCATAAATGGATATTTGAAGCTTACATACCTTTATGCCATCTTTGGATATGAAGCCTTTTGGTTGTTTCATGTACACATCCTCAATCAGATTTCCATTAAGGAAAGCTATCTTCACATCCATTTGCCCTATCCCATAATCATAATGAGTAGCATGGCTAGGAGTATCCTTATGGATTTAAGCATAACTACTGGGCTAAAAGTTTCATGCTAGTCCACTCCTTGTCTTTGAGATAACTTTTAGCAACAAGTCTAGCTTTATAGGTAATCACATTACCATCCATGTAAGTTTTCTTTTTGAAAACCCACTTACACCGTATAGGCTTTAATCCTTCGAGTGGGTCAACCAAAGTCCATACTTGGTTTTCATACATGGAATCCATTTCTGACTTCATGGCTTTAAGTCATTTGTTAGATTCTGAACTATTTAGAACTTCTTTATTGGTTGTAGGCTCATCATTTTCTATGAGTAATACGTTGTTCCGTTCACTAATGAGAAATCCATATCTCTCTGGAACAGTACGTATCCTACTTGACCTACAAAGCTATTGTGCTTCAGAAGGTTGAGCTGTTATATCATCTGTATGAGTAACAAGCTCGGGTTCAGACAGTTGATTAGTATCTGTTTGAGCATTTTGAACTTCTTCAAGTTCAAATTTTCTCCCACTATCTCCTTTTAGAATGAATTCTCTCTCTAAAAAGATAGCATGTCTTGAAATAAAAACCTTTTGTTCCAAGGGATGGGAAAATTGATATCCATATGATGTTTTTGGATATCACACAAACAGATATCGGTCAGACTTAGCTTATAGCTTATCTGACATTGTCTGTTTCACATAAGCAAGACAACCCCAAATTCTCATGTAAGAAAATGTGGGCCTTTTGTTATACCATATCTCAAAAGGATTTAGGCAGTTAAGAAAAACGCATCATAGACCTTACCATGTCTAACAAGGTTCGGTTTCTTCTTTCAGCTACACCATTTTGTTGTGGCATGTAGGGTGAAGTCCATTGAGATAAAATCCCATTATCCCTAAGATAATCTAAAAACTCTTGGCTCAAGTATTCATACAAGGAATCCATTTCTGACTTCATGGCTTTAAGTCATTTGTTAGATTCTGAACTATTTAGAACTTCTTCATTGGTTGTAGGCTCATCATTTTCTATGAGTAATACGTTGTTCCGTTCACTAATGAGAAATCCATATCTCTCTGGAACAGTACGTATCCTATTTGACCTACGAAGCTCTTGTGCTTCAGAAGGTTGAGTTGTTATATCATCTGTATGAGTAACAAGCTCGGGTTCAGGCAGTTGGTTAGCATATGTTTGAGCATTTTAAACTTCTTCAAGTTCAAATTTTCTCCCACTATCTCCTTTTAGAAGGAATTCTCTCTCTAAAAAGATAGCATGTCTTGAAACAAAAACCTTTTGTTCCAAGGGATGGTAAAATTGATATCCATATGATGTTTTTGGATATCCCACAAACAGACATCGGTCAGACTTAGCTTCTAGCTTATCTGACATTGTCCGTTTCACATAAGCAAGACAACCCCAAATTCTCATGTAAGAAAATGTGGGCCTTTTGTTATACCATATCTCAAAAGGATTTAGACAGTTAAGCAAAACTCATCATAGACCTTACCATGTCTAACAAGGTTCGGTTTCTTCTTTCAGCTACACCATTTTGTTGTGGCGTGTAGGGTGGAGTTCATTGAGATAAAATCCCATTATCCCTAAGATAATCTAGAAACTCTTGGCTCAAGTATTCACCTCCTCGATCTGATCGAAGTGTTTTAATACTTTTGCCAAGTTATTTCTCTACTTCATTTCTGAATTCTTTGAACTTTTCAAAAGCTTCATATTTGTATCTCATAAGATACATGTACCCATATCGTGTGTAGTCATCGATAAAAGTAATGAAGTAGATGAAACCACCTTTGGCGTGTGTAGACATTGGACCACATACATCTGAATGTATAAAGTCTAAAATTCCATTAACACGTTCACCCTTTCCCTTAAAGGGTAATTTAGTCATCTTGCCTAAGAAACAAGATTCACATGTGTCATACGATTTATAATCAAATGACCCCAAACTACCATTTTTGTGTAGTTTAGCTATGCATTTCTCACTCATATGACCAAGGCGACAATGCCATAAGTAAGATGATTTCAACATATCTTGTTTTTTCCTTTTATGTTCATTGATGTTTAAAATTGGTTTTGAAATATCTAATATGTATATTCTATTGCATAATGTACACCATTCAACATAATAGAACAACAATTGTTGCTAAAACCTAAAAGGAAACCATGTTTATTTAGACTTGAAATAGAAATAAAGTTTTTAGTCAAAGCATGTACATAATAGCAATTATCCAAGTTTAATATCAGCCCACTAGGGAGGGTCAATACATATGTTCCTATAGCTAATGCAGTAACCCTTGATTCATTTCTACGTGTAGGTCTGACTCTCCTTTATTGAGCTATCTAATGTTCCTTAGGCCCTGCATATCAGTGCATATGTGTGAGCCACAACTGGTATCTAATACCCATATATTATTATCGAAAACAGTATTAATTTCAGTGACCAAAATACCTGAAGTAGATGGGGCATCAGATGTGTTGCCCAGATATTGAACCAAGAAGGGGGGTTAAATTAGATATTGAAAATTTAACTTTTAAGTGTGAAAAGAAAAGTTAAGTTTAGTAGGGATAAAAAAATATGACACAAGGATTTTTATAGAGGTTCTGGTGTTAACAAACCCTACTCCTCTCCCCAATCTCAATTAGGAGTTTTATTAACACACTAAGTGTTACAATGGAGTTTTACAAGCTCACTCCCAACTATGGTGTTTCTAACAATGGATCACACCTAATCCAGAAATCCCTTGTGTTTTGATGGCTCACATAATAACCAATTCCTTATGTTTTAAAGGCTCACACAAATAACCTTTACCTTGTGTTTTAAAGGTTCACACAAATAACCTTTCTTTGTGTTTTAGAGGATCACACAAATAACCCTTACAAGTGTTCTACTCTTAACCCCTGTAGTCCAGATATTAATCCAAGAAGGGGGGTTGAATTGGAGTTTCAAAAATAAAACTTTAACGTGCATAAATAAAAAATTAATTTTAGGGGGATAGAGAAATTTGACACAAGGATTTTTATAGAGGTTCGGGTGTTAACAAACCCTACTCCTCCCCCCCAATCGCAATTGGGAGTTTCACTAACACACTAAGTGTTATAATGGAGTTTTACAAGCTCACTCCCAGCTATGGTGTTTCTCACAATGACTCACACCTAACTTAGAAATCCCTTGTGTTTTAATGGCTCACACAATAACCAATTCCTTGTATTTTACAGGCTCACACAAATAACCTTCACTTTGTGTTTTTACAGGCTCACACAAATAACCTTGTTGTGTTTTAGAGGCTTACACAACTAACCCTTACAAGTGTTATAATCTTAACCCAGAAATACCCAAAGCTCATTTGAGTAATGATTATAGAGAGAAACACTCACAAATCTTAATTGCTCAATAAATGAAGACCAAAAAGATTTTTACAGAGAATAGATTTTGGTTCTCAAAGTATTGAATGTACAAATAGATTGTAATAAGATTGTGATTCAAAGTATTTGCTATCCTCTTGTACTAAATGCATAAATGACTTCCATTTATACTCCCTTGGCTGATTATAGCCGTCAGAATGCATTTAATATGAAACTAGCCGTTGTACCAACCAAATAATCGTGCCTGACATTTTTCTCTTTCATCATTCATGGGTGTGGCTACATTTGTCAAGGGCGTGACATTTCTTCCCAAGCGGTGACTGAAGTGGTGACCTTGGTCGTGAAGCTCTCTAGAATGTTTTGAAACATTAGGTCATGGGTGTGACATATATATTCACGGGCGTGACAAACTTCCTTGCCGTGATCCAAGTGGTGACTTTGGTCATAAAGCTCTTTAGATGAAAATGCCATGAACATTCATGGGCGTGACATTTTGATTAACGGGCGTGACTTAAATGTCCATTTCACGGTTTGTTCTTCCTTCATGGTCGTGAACTTCAAATTTTGGTTTTGGCAAGGGTTAGCTCTTTCACGGGTGTGACACATAGAGTCATGGGCTGTTCTTTTATATACTCGATGAATTCACGGGCGTGAAATGTTTGTTCACGGGTGTGAATGGTCGTGTTCACGGTTTGCTGAAGGAGTGTTCCACTCGTGAATGAAGGCGTGAATCTGTTCACGATCGTGACCTTTGAATATCACGGGGGTGAAAGAATAGTCACGGGCGTGAAAGGTTGAATTTCACTACTTATGCCCATGAAGCAAGCCGTGACTCAAGGTGTGAATGCCTCTGTGGGTTTTGGGGTGTAAAGGTTCACGGGCGTGAAAATGCATCACGGGCGTGAAAAGGTCTTTCCATGGGAGTGAATGAAGCTATGAACCATGTCGTGAATCAAGTCGTGAATCAAGTCGTGAACGACACTGCCTCTTTTGTCTATTTAAGTCACGGGCGTGACTCCCCTTAAATTTTCATCAAATAAAATTAAGTCCTAACAACAAGACTAAATCATTTTAATAAAGATTCTATTCCTTATTACATAAAGTTTTATCAAAATTACTACCTTATGTTTAGTGATATGATACAAAATTATGATCATCAATTAAGATTTCATAATTTAGCAATTACAAGGTTAATCCATCAATCATACCAAGTTCTCTTCTAATGAAATTAAATCTTTCCTCATTTAGAGACTTAGTGAAAATATCTGCTAATTGATTTTCTGTGCTTATAAATTCTAATGCAACATCTCCATATTTAACATGATCTCTAATAAAGTGGTGTCTAATGTCAATATGCTTACTTCTTGAGTGTTGAATAGGATTATTTGAAAGATTTATAGCACTTGTATTGTCACATTTAATAGGTATATGGTTCATTTCATGACCATAGTCCTTAAGTTGTTGTTTTATCCAAAGAATTTGAGTACAACAACATCCAGCTGCTACATACTCTGCTTCAGCAGTTGAAAGAGCAACTAAAACTTGTTTCTTGCTAAACCAAGAAACTAAGCATTCTCCAATAAAGTGACAAGTACCTGAAGTACTTTTTCTATCTAAAAGACTACCAACATAGTCTGCATCTGAATATCCTATTGTAATGCCCGATAATTTAGGTCACGGTCGCGGTTGAGCGAAATCTGGCACGCCGAACCGGTTGGGTCTAAATTCGGACATGAAAGAAATAAATTAAAATAATAATAATATGGGAGAAAATATTTTAGATATTATTAATTGAGAATTTTGAAGTTCGGAATTAAAATTGAGAAAAAAATAATTTTTCGCTGAACGAAATTAGAAATTGCAGTGTTTTTAGCACAAAAATTATAAGAAGGCATAAAAATAGAATGTTCTTTATCTAAGGAAAGGAATATTCTTTTAATTAAGATAAATTAAGAGTGATTAAAATTAATGGACCAATGGGAAGCAAGATTAACCATTAATCCTAACCACCCACCTAATCCAACTATAAAAAGTCAAATTTCCATTTTTTTTTTATCATTCTTCTTTTTCATCTTGACCAAACCCATTTTCTCTCCTTTTTCTTCTTCTTTGGCCGTGACTCTCCTCCCCCAATTAGTCTTCTTTTTCTTTCTTCAATTCAAGCTAAGATTATATGAAAAAAAAGGGGATTAAGGCAAAATCATCAAAGAGAAGTGAAATTTTGAGGTATGTATATTTGGCAAAAAATCAATATATAAAAATATCGATTTTAATTTTGTGATGTATATGAAATTCTGAATAATTGATTGAGAAATTAAGGGGTGATTAAATGATGCAATGAATATGAAAATAAAAACAAGAATATGAGGTTGATGCAAAAATGAAAATTGTATGATTTAATTGATGTGCCGAAAAATTCGTCTTATAAACAGTGTATAGTGTTTTGATCATAACTTGAGTTCTGGAAATCATTTCTGTGTGATTCTTGTTGGGTTAAAAAGTTAAGACATAGTTCTTGAACTTTTATTCAGACCATTATACATGAATATGCCTGAAATTAGGTGTAAACGTGACTCAAAGTTGACCTAGAAATCTGTTCAAAAAACAAAACTGGGCAGATTTGAAATGAACGTAGCTTAGGGGAAAAATCATAACTTTTACTACACAATTCTTTTTAATGTAATTATAGTTGGAAATGAAAGATAAGATATGAACCTATATTGGGTTAGTTTATCACTTGTCTAATTTCCATCGAAAAAGGGATGAAAAATACAGACCCAAAATAAGGCATAACTCTGTCCAGTATAATACTGGGCAGATTGTAGTGAATGTAGTTTTGGAGAAATTTGGTAACTTTTGCTAAAAAATTCATATTAATATGATTCCAGTTGTATATTAAAGTTAAGACATGTATCTAAATATTTCTAGTTGATAACTTGTTCCAATTCCATCTAAAAATGGATTAAAAGGACAGAGTAAAATAAGGAATAATTCTGTCCAGTAAAATACTGGGCAGATTACAGTGAACGTAGCTTAGGAGAAAATTTATAACTTTTGCTAAAAAATGCCTTTTAATGTGATTCCAGTTGAAAATTAAAGATAAGACATGTACCTATATTTTGTTAGTTGATAATATGTTCAGAAGCTGTCTAACAATAGACGAAAAATACAGAGCATCATAAGGAAGAAATACTGTCCAAAATAGGACAGCTGGAAGAAATATGTTGATTATGAATTTATGTGACATAAAATGTATTAATTGAATTTTTCTTATAATTATAATGATTGAATGAGCTAGTATGAGGTTGTAAAATATTGAATGTGAATTATTGCATTTATATGGAGTTTACATTAAAGTTATCTACATAATTTATGTAAATATTAATAAAGGTAACAAATATAATTTAAGCCCTATAACATCTAGTCGAGAACTAGAAATTAGGATAAGTTGGCATGCCAATAAAAGGGTAGAAATGTAGGCAGTGCTAAGATTTAATTACGTAGGCACTAAAAAATAGTGCTGAGTTGAAATTACGTAGGCACTAAGAAATAGTGCTGAGTTCAAAAATTACGTAGGCACCAAAAATGTGCTGAGTTGTTATTGGAAATGTAGGCGGTAAACGCCGAGTTATAAAATAATTATGTAGGCAGTAAACGCCGAGTTATAAAATAATTATGTAGGCGCCGAGTATACTGCCGGAGAGCAGAAACCCTGTATCCAGTGTTTAGTTCCGGTCTAAGATGTCGTTGGCTATTAAATGAATAACAGAAAAAAAAATGTGAATTATGAAATTGATATTGTGAATTTTATATCTTGAATTGTTAAGAAATTTCAAGCATGCTTAATGAATGAAATGTCATAATTGATGAATTAAATATTTTTGCATGGAGAATGGTTTTATTATTAATTGAATATTTGGCATGCTTAATAAATTAATTATAGTTTCAAAAATTTTATTTTAGAATTATTTATGTAATTATTGGATAGTTGCCAAATGTACCGCTAAGCTAGAAGCTTAGCGCCTGTGTTTCACGCGCAGATAAATAGAAGTAGCTGTTCCGATAGGGTGACCGAAGAAGAGGAAATCCCCAAGATCAGATTGCAGTAGTCTAGTTCTTTTTGTATGTTTTGAAAATTATGTTGTAAAAATTAAATTCTAAGAAATTGTTTTTTTTTATGTGAGTTTGTGGCATGTAGGATTTATAAGGAATGAATTTTGTAATTTTATAAATCTAGTATTGTTTCTAAATATTATGGTTTAATTGCATGAGTTAAATTAAATCAAACTATTTCCATCACTAGTTATATATTTAAATGAAAAAAATAGTAATAAATATTTCGCTAATAATAAACTCGAAAAAAAATTATTACAATGATTTGTACATTGATTGTAAAAAAAAAAAAAAGCTTATTAGCACTTCCATATCCTATTAACATTTAGTAGGGTAAGGGAGCGCTACATTTAGTGGTATCAGAGCCCAGACTAATTGATTCTTAATCAGTGGGTGTAAAATAGAATATGTGTCTCATGCATATGTATAAAATGCTGCAATTATCTGACTTGGGTCCCTTCTTCTGGTTTATAGGTAGATATGGATTTGGGATCAGAACAAGATTTCTCAAAAGACGAACTGAGTAATAGCCTTTCAGACTCAGCCAATCTCAGACAACCTCAATCAGTAAGAGATTTCAGACCGAGTGTAGTATCTCCTCCGAGAGCAGAGGGACAGGCTAATTTGGGACATGAGCCTCTTATGGAACATATAGCAAACTTGTTGCAACGGATAGTACAAGCAGTTTCACAACCAGCTCCACCTCCTCCTCCAACTCAGCCAAAACCCCGGATTGATAAGCTGAGAAAATATGGGGCCACAGATTTTATGGGAAGGAGGGAGGATGACCCTGCAGCTTCAGAGTTTTGGATGGAGTCCACAGAAAGGGTGTTTGAGGAACTTGAATGTCCAGAGGAACAAAAGGTCAGATATGCAGTATCCCTTTTAAAAGATCATGCCTATGACTGGTGGAAATCAATTTTATCAAAGCCCCAGACACCGAAACCACCTTATTGGAATTTCTTCAAGGCAGAATTTAATAAGAAGTATGTGCCTAGAGTTTATGTGAATGAAAAGAAAAGGGAGTTTCAAGACTTGAAGCAAGGAAACATGTCAGTCACTGAATATGAGATGGAGTTCACCCGACTAAGTAAATATGCGACTGGAATCATTGCAGATGAGGCAGACAGATGTCGTAGATTTGAGGATGGGCTTAATGATGATATTGGGAATATGGTGACCGCCCTTCAGCTTGAGGATTTTGCTACACTAGTATCCTCAGCCATCAGTGTGGAAAACAGGTCAAAGAGAAAGAGGATAGAAGAACCACCACGTAGGCCGACAATTAGCATGGCCCAGACATCAGGAAAAAGGGGATGCACAGTGCCTAGGTTTTTCCAGTCACGGGGTGTTAGATCGAAATTTTCAGCTAGACAAAGCCAACAGTTGAGGCCAGAGGGGTCTACAGCTAGTGCACCAGCTTCTGGTAACAAGAGATTCATATCTGTCATATGTCAACATTGTGGGAGATTACACGCAGGTGATTGCTGGTTGATTACTGGAGCATGCTTACGTTGCGGATCTACAGAGCACAAACTGAAAGATTGCCCCAGAGGAAGAGGTACAGGTGGTGTAGTATCAGTGCAGGTTCAGAATGTCACTCGAGGCAGAGGTAGGGGACATGGACAGTCTAGAAGCAGCAGGATTGGGCAGAGTATATCAGAATCAGTGAATAGAGCAGAAGGTAGTCGAGCCCCAGCCCGAGCATATGCCATGAAAGCTCGTGAGGAGCAGGATGCCCCGGATGTCATTATCGGTAAATTTTCTCTTTATGATACTGATTTATTTGCACTGATAGATCCGGGTTCTACACATTCATATTTATGCATGTCACCACCTAGTCAGGGGAATATGGTAGCAGAGGAATTAGATTGTGATATATTAGTGACAAATCCTTTGGGTCATGGAGTGAAAGTTAGTCGAGTTTATAAAAACAGTCCAATCAAAGCTCAGAATGTAGAATTTCCAGCTGACCTAATAGAGTTGCCATTTCGTGAATTTGATGCAATCTTGGGGATGGATTGGTTAACTCAGCATAAGGCTGTGGTGGATTGTCAATATAGGAGAGTGACTTTCAAGAATTCAGGGCAGGATGACGTGATTGTCCTGGGCGAGAACTGACCATACTTGACTAATGTCATTTCTGTGATGAAGGCAAGTAAGCTTATCAAAAAAGGATGTGAAGCGTTTTTGGCACATATTGTAGATACCAAGAGAGAAAGTCTAGATCTCAGGGAGATTCCTACAGTATGTGAATATCCAGATATCTTCCCTGAGGACTTGCCAGGGTTACCACCTGTCAGGGAGATAGAGTTTGCCATTGATGTTTTGCCAAGCACAGGCCCGATATCAATCACTCCTTACACAATGGCACCTGCTGAACTAAAAGAATTAAAAGTGCAGTTGCAAGAGTTGTTAGAGAAAGGATTTATCAAGCCTAGTGTCTCACCTTGGGGTGCTCCGGTTCTATTTGTGAAAAAGAAAGATGGCACCTTTCGTTTGTGCATTGATTATCGTCAATTGAACAAGATGACAATTAAGAATAAATATCCCTTGCCGATAGTAGATGACCTGTTTGATCAGTTGAAAGGAGCTGGGGTATTTTCTAAAATTGACCTTAGATCAGATTATCACCAATTGAGAATTAAAGAATCAGACATTTCAAAAACAACATTTAGAACTCGGTATGGTCATTATGAGTCTTAGTAATACCTTTTGTCCTGACAAATGCCCCAGCAGCATTTATGGATCTAATGAACAGAATCTTTAGGCCTTATTTAGACCAGTTTGTGGTGGTGTTCATACTAGTTTTGGAGAAAATTGATAAATTTTGCTACAAAATTCATTTTAATATGATTCTAGTTATTTATTAAAGTTAAGACATGTATCTAAATATTTCTAGTTGATAACTTGTTCCAATTCCATATAAAAATGGATTAAAATAACAGAGTAAAATGAGGCATAATTCTGTCCAGTAAAATACTGGGCAGATTACAGTGAACATAGCTTAGGAGAAAATTTATAACTTTTGCTACAAAATGCCTTTTATTGTGATTCTAGTTGGAAATTAAAGATAAGACATGTACCTATATTTTGTTAGTTGATCATATGTTCAGAATCTATCTAACAATAGACGAAAAATACAGAGCATCATAAGGAAGAAATACTGTCCAGAATAGGACAGCTGGAAGAAATATGTTGATTGTGAATTTATGTGACATAAAATGTATTAATTGAATTTTTCTTATAATTATAATGATTGAATGAGCTAGTATGAGGTTGTAAAATATTGAATGTGAATTATTGCATTTATATGGAGTTTACATTAATGCTATCTACATAATTTATCTAAATATTAATAAAGGTAACAAATGTAATTTAAGCCCTATAACATCTAGTCGAGAACTAGAAATTAGGATAAGTTGGCATGCCAATAAAAGGGTAGAAATGTAGGCACTAAAAATAATAGTGCTGAGATTTAATTACGTAGGCACTAAAAAATAGTGCTGAGTTGAAATTACGTAGGCACCAAAAATGTGCTGAGTTGTTATTGGAAATGTAGGCGGTAAACGCCGAGTTATAAAATAATTATGTAGGCGCCGAGTATACTGCCGGAGAGCAGAAACCCTGTATCCAGTGTTTAGTTCCGGTCTAAGATGTCGTGGGCTATTAAATGAATAACAGAAAAAAAATGTGAATTATGAAATTGATATTGTGAATTTTATATTTTGAATTGTTAAGAAATTTCAAGCATGCTTAATGAATAAAATGTCATAATTGATGAATTAAATATTTTTGCATGGAGAATGGTTTTATTATTAATTGAATATTTGGCATGCTTAATAAATTAATTATAGTTTCAAAAATTTTATTTTAGAATTATTTATGTAATTATTGGATAGTTGCCAAACGTACCGCTAACCTAGAAGCTTAGCGCGTGTGTTTCACGCGCAGATAAATAGAAGTAGCTGTTCCGATAGGGCGACTGAAGAAGAGGGAATCCCCAAGATCAGATTCCAGCAGTCTAGTTCTTTTTGTATATTTTGAAAATTATGTTGTAAAAATTAAATTCTAAGAAATTGTTTTCTTTATGTGAGTTTGTGGCATGTAGGATTTATAAGGAATGAATTTTGTAATTTTATAAATCTAGTATTGTTTCTAAATATTATGGTTTAATTGCATGAGTTCAATTAAATCAAACTATTTCCATCACTAGTTATATATTTAAATGAAAAAAAAATAGTAATAAATATTTCGCTAATAATAAACTCGAAAAAAAAATTATTACAATGATTTGTACATTGATTGTAAAAAAAAAAAAAAACTTATTAGCACTTCCATATCCTATTAACATTTAGTAGGGTAAAGGAGCGCTACACCTATAATATAAAAAGATTAATTTCTAAGATACCATGAACCTAGATGCAAAGATCCATGTAAATATTTTATAATTCTTTTTATTGCATTTAAATGAGATTCTTTAGGACATGATTGAAATCGTACACACAAGCAAACACTATACATTATATCGGGTCTAGAAGCAGTAAGATATAAAAGTGATCCGATCATACCTCTATAATGCTTTTCATTAATGCTCTTACCCTTTTCATCCTTGTCCAATTTTTATTTTGTGCCCATAGGAGTCTTGACATTCTTGCATCCTTCCATACCAAATTTATTAATTAAAACTCTGGAATATTTGGATTGGTTGATGAATATGTAACGCCACATCTTATGCATTTAAATATAACCTATTTTTGTATCAAATAATCACATCCTGCATATTGGAAAGAGAAATTACCCTGATAACAGTGGTAGTAAATTTTTTTCCATATCATATCCTATAAAATCAACTAATGACTTTACAAGTCTTATATCCTATAATATCACTCAATGACTTTTCAAGTCAACATTAAAAACCACAATACGATATGTCACATATATTAAAACATAAACTTTTCATCCGAAGGATTACGGGTTGTTTCCATTTATACATTTCAAAACTAATCTAGAGTGATAATACATATTCAAGCATATAAGTCAAAATACAGATGACATGTTTTCATGCTTGTGTGGAATGCAAGGAGAGAGAGAGTGATGAGGCTCGGCCAGTGACCTGTGCTCCATGTCTTTTATACGCTACTCAAAATGAGCTATCACTTTTCTTTACCTGAAAAATGATGCAAATTGATGAGTTGCGGCTCAGTGAGAATAACCATCCAATGAGCTCTAAAGTACCAAACAACTCATAATCATAAATCACAATTCCAATATATACCATGTATTCCATTCCATTCATCAGTCAATAACATATAAATATAGATAAAATCAAGTATTCAATAATTGTTATTTACTTATGCTTTGCTTGTACATTTTATTTTGTTGTGACCAGATTAAACGAACATTGCCCCGGGTTTCCATGTGAACATTTGCATTTGCATTTGCTAGCTAGCTTGATCATTTGTTTCATTTGCACATTTGTTGGGCCATAGGCCTCTTCTTTTGCTTTGCAATGTCGATTAACTAGTCACAACGCCTTTTTAGCCCATATGCATAAGCACTTGTATATAAGTATTCAACAACCATTGCATCTTTATCATAGACAACATACATATATTCCCTATATACCTCATATGTCAAGCATATACCTTGTATATACTATACATTACCATGTATATATATCACATTTGTCAAACATATACCTCAAATATACCACAAGTATACCATTTATATATACCACAATGTCACAAATTATCCATCATTACATTATCAAGGACCAATCATGACAATCACATGAATCACATAGCAAGCAACATTCATTTGCACTAAAGAATTCAATCGATAATTAGACTCACCGTTCTCCTTTGATTCTGACCCCTAAGTTATTGTCTATCTGCTCCTTGTGGGTCTCCAATATGTTGCGTGCCTAATATAAAAATATAATCGATTAAGTCATGATTAGGGAGACTTAATGTGGCTTAAACAAATTAATATGCATTGTTCATGTCAATAGCTAAGATTTTTCCTATGAGGCATTGTGACCTTATGGGACTGTTTAGCCTATAAATTTTTCTATAATTGACCAATTAATCTGATTCTTGTTCCTAATTAAAAATAACATATAATTGTAGAACATATTAAAATTTCAGACCAAGTGGATCATTGTACAATATTTGGTGGAATTTCTAAGAGTGTTCTGTTTTCTGCCTTTAGGCAGTTTCAGGGTACTCATTTGGGTTCATCATAACTTACAATATATAAGTCCTATTTTAATGAAAATTTACAGAAACTTATATGGGTGCATTTTTAACATGTTTCATGTTTATAACTTTTACAATTATGTCCCTATGGTCTTCTAATTATACCAAACATGTTACTGTTCCAGAATAGAATTGGCTTCCAGACTAGTATGACTTCCAAAGGCCATAAATTAGTCTATAGATAACTAATTAAGCTGAACTTAGTACCACAATTTATCTAAGACATATACCTCTAACTTTGATGTTTTGAGAATTTACAGAATCTAGATCTAACAAGCTCAAATTAGCCAACCAGTGTACTGGATCTGCCCAGGGCACTCAGTAGGCAGTTCAAACCATGGAACAGTCATGGTTCCATTCACCATAACTCCCCATTTACAAGACCTATGAACCTGAAATTTGGTATAAAGATAAAAAAACACATATATCTACAACTTTTATGTTTTTAGAGACTTCAAATAAGGACTTTAACATATTCTAAATCAAACCACACAGTAGCTAACTTGGTTATTGTTTACACCCTGACCAATTTCAGTACGAAGAGTATATCTCTCCCTATACATAACATCTTGAAAAAATGTTTACATATCCACAAATCTAAGATATAAAGAAACAAATTTTGTGTTTTACAAATTTCCAGAATCAATTTATATTAATATCAAAATCGGGATACAATTCAGTGCCTAATATTGAACCTAAGCAACTCAAATCAACCCTATAGCAATAAGAATTGATTACTTACCAAGAACAACCTTGAAAGGGATCAATTAGCTTCAAAAACTAGGTGAAACAAGGAAGACGTGAAGTCTGAAATGGAGGAAATTGAAGAAGAAAACGGGGCTGAAGTGAGGAGGCAGAAATGGGGAAGAAAGATGAAGATAAAGCCAACTTGTTTTTTGTCCTTTTCTCTTTTCTCTTCTCATTTCTCATTTCTCTTCTCTTATATTTATCTTTTGTTTCATTTTCATTTTATTTTATATTGTTATTATTATTATTTACATATATTTATAATTCCATTAATTCACACAATAATATAACTTAATCATTTGACCCGATTTAACTAAATTAACAATGTAATTGTTTACTAATCTTAATCTAATCACTTTGCTTACTTTAATTTATACACCTTATTCAATCCATTTCTAATACTTTGTTATCCTCATTTAGGTTATAATTACACATGTGCAACTCGATACAAGTGCCAAATACTAGGACACGTAGCTAGTGCGTGTCATAAACTTGTTCCTACGAAAATACGTATGAAATGCACGTGTTCAATTGAATTGTATGCAAGATGCTTATGTTCGATGAAATGCATGTAGGGAAGGTCAAGGATGTTACAATTCTCCCATCCTTTTAAAAATTTCGTCCTCGAAATTCATACCTGAAAACAGGTGTGGATATTGCTTTTTCATATTTGCTTCTGTTTCCCATGTTGCCTCTTCTTGTAAATGGTTACGCCATAATACTTTAACTAAAGGTATTTCGCGATTTCTTAGCTTTAGTCTTGTATCCAATGATTTGCACTAGTTCCTCAACATAACTCATGTCCTCTGCAATCTCAATGGCTTGATCTTTAAGTACATGTGTAGGATCTGACCTGTATCTTCTAAGCATGCTCACATGAAACACATTATGTATCTGAGCCATCTCTTGTGGTAACGCCAATCTATATGCTAGTGGACCAATCTTCTCAAGAATTTCATATGGCCCTATATACCTTGGGCTCAATTTACCCTTTTTGCCAAATCGAATTATCCCTTTCCATGGAGATACACGAAGAAACACCTTTTCACCTAACTCGTATTCCATCTCCCTTTTATGCTGATCAACATAACTTTTCTGCCTATCTTGTGCTGCCTTTAGCTTGTTCTTGACAACCTTGATCTTATCCACTGTGTCTTGCACTAGCTCTGGCCCTTCTAATGCACGTGCTCGTTCTTCATCCCAAATGATAGGGCTTCGACACGTTCTGCCATACAATGCTTCATATGGTGCCATCTGGATACTGCTATGATACTGGTTGTTGTAAGGAAATTCAATCAATGCTATATATTCATCCCAAGCACCTCTGAATTCCATAGAACATGCCCTAAGAATTTCTTCTAATGTCTGTATAGTCCTTTCTGATTGTCCGTCAGTCTGTGGGTGGAATGCAGTGCTAAAGTTCAATTTTGTTCCCAATGCATTCTGTAAACTCACCCAAAAATGTGAAGTAAACTGTGGATCTCTATCAGACACAATGGAAACTAGAATGCCATGCAATCTGACTATCTCATTCACATATAATTTGGCCAAACTCTCAAGTGTACAACCCCATCTGATAGGTAGAAAATGTGTTGACTTGGTTAATCTGTCAATAATTACCCATACTGCATCATTTTTCCGTGGAGTTCTTAGCAATCCATAGACAAAATCCATCATTATTCTTTCCCATTTCCATTTTGGCACTGGCAATGGATGTAACTTACCAATTGGTGCCTAATGTTCAATTTTAATCTGCTGACATGTCAAGCATTTGGAAACATATTCTGCTATATCTTTCTTCATTCTTGGCCACCAGTAATGAGGCCTTAAACTGTGATACATCTTTGTCATCCCTGGGTGCATTGCATAGGGTGCATTGTGTGCCTCTTCCATTATTTCTTGACGCAAGTTCTCAGTGTCTGGAACACATATGCGTGACTTTAACATCAGTACATCATCCTGCAATTGAAAATCTTTACTGTTTCCCTGCCTTACTGATTCAATTTTCTCACACAATTTAGGATCTTTGCTTTGTGCTTCTTTGATCCTCTCCTTTAGTATAGGTCTGACTCGAAGAGTGGCAATAAGTGATCCTTCATCATGTATATTTAATTCAACATTCATAGATCGTAATTGAATCAAATATGGAAAAGAGGATACTTGCAAGTGAGCTACACTGCCACTAGCCTTCCTACTCAATGCATCTGCTACCACATTGGCTTTCCCTGGATGGTATTCAATTGTACAGTTATAATCTTTCAATAGCTCTAACCACCATCTCTGCCTCATGTTTAATTCTTTATGTGTCAGCAAATAACCCAAGCTTTTATGGACTGTGAAGATTTGGAATGTCTCACCATGCAGATAATGCCTCCAAATCTTCAATGCAAATACGACTGCAGCCAGTTCTAAATCATGCACTGGATATGAGATCTCATGTGGTCTCAGTTGTCTGGATGCATAAGCTATCACCTTACCATGTTGCATCAACACACATCCCAAGCCTTGGTGAGAAGCATCACTATATACTGTAAACCCACCTGTACCTGTAGGGATGGTTAACACTGGTGCTGAGGTTAGCCTGTGTTTTAGTTCATTGAAACTCCTCTGACATTCTAGAGTCCACTTGAAAGGCACATTCTTTCTCAACAATTTAGTCAAAGGGCTAGCAATTAAGGAGAATCCATCAACAAATCTACGATAATATCCGGCTAAACCCAAAAAACTACGCATTTCTGAAATATTTTTAGGAGCTTCCCAATTTACCATAGCCTCAATTTTCTTTGGGTCAACCTCTATGCCCTTACACGACACCACATGTCCAAGAAACACCAAATGATCTAACCAGAATTCACATTTACTCAATTTGGCATATAATTGTTTCTCCTTCAAAGTTTGCAACACAATTTTTAAATGTTGTTCATGTTCTCCCCTATTCTTTGAGTACACCAATATGTAATCAATAAATACTATCACAAACCTATCCAAACATGGTTGAAACACCTTATTCATTAAAGCCATAAATGCAGCTGGAGCATTAGTCAATCCAAATGGCATTACTAAAAATTCATAATGCCCATACCTGGTTCGAAAGGCAGTCTTTGGAACATCTGCTTCTGTTATCTTTAGCTGGTAATAGCCTGATTTCAAATCGATCTTGGAGAATATTTGGGCTCCTTGCAACTGGTCAAACAAATCATCTATTCTGGGTAACGGATATTTGTTCTTCACTGTCATTTTATTTAGTCGCCTGTAATCGATGCACAATCTCATAGTTCCATCTTTCTTTTTAACAAATAACACTGGAGCTCCCCATGGTGTTACACTAGGTCTAATATACCCTTTGTCAAGTAACTCCTGCAATTGGGCCTTTAGTTCTTTCAACTCAACTGGGGCCATTCTGTAGGGTGACCTTGATATTGGTGCAGTTCCTGGTACTAGTTCAATAGTAAATTCTATCTCTCTATCTGGTGGTAAACCAGGTAGATCATCTGGGAATACATCAGCAAATTCCCTTACCACTGGTATATTTTCAAGCAAGCTATCAGTGGTTATAGTATCAGTCACATATGCCAAATATGCTTCATATCCCCCTTTGATCATTCGAAATGCCTTTACAGCTGAAACTAGACATGTAGGCACAAGTTTTCTTTCACCTAGAAATACTACCCATGGCTGGTTTGGTGATTCCAAAATTATTTCCTTAGTAAAGCAATTCACTATTGCATGATGTCTAGTTAACCAGTCCATTCCCAATATCACATCAAATTCATATATTGGCAATAAAATCAGATCAGCTATTAACTCAGCTCTGTCAATGCATATCAGGCAATCACGATAGATCTTATTCACAACTACCACGGTTCCTAATGGCGTACTCACATTTATGTCAATCCCTAAAGTCTCATGCATTTGATGCAATTCAGATGCCATATGCAATGATATAAATGAATGAGTGGAGCCTAGGTCAATCAATGCATATGCTAATATTTCAGAAATATAAATATTACCAGTGACTACTTCGGGGGCATCCACTACCTCTTGTCTAGTCATAGCAAACACCCTGGCCTGAGTAGGAGGTCTACAACTCTGACCTTCAGATCTGGTCACTCCTGTGCCCAGTGTACCAGTCCTGCCCCTGCCTCTTCCTCTGCCGTGTGTCCCACTAGTAGGGTAGACCCTCGGTGCCTCAACAGTAGTCTCAGATACTCCTCTGTCTCTGCTAGTCTCTGCTAGTTTGGCTCTATTTGGACAGTCTCTATACATGTGCTCCATCGATCCATAGAAATAACATGCTCCTGTGAGCCTTCTACATTCGCCCGTATGCTATCTGCCACAATGACTACATGTGGGCCTCTGTTCAACATATTGGCTCTGCCCTCTGCCTGGGTAAGAGAAAGTCATTCCTCGACCTCTAGAACTGGAGTACCCACTTCTATTACCAGATTGTGTGGGCATATATCTACCTCTTTTCCCCAACCTTCTGCTAGATTCACCAAAGAACTCATGTGATGGCCTTTTTATTTGTTGTTCCCCAGCTTCTTTCATTAACTGTTAAGCTCTGATTACAGCAGCTCTGAGCCTGGCATAACTATCAAGATCAGTAGTTGTAATTCTGTTTCTGATCTCATATTTGAGGCCCTCCTCAAACTTCCTGCATTTGTCTCTTTCAATAGAGACCATGAAAGTGGTATAATGGGAAAGCTTGTTAAATTGTACTTCATACTCTGCAATAGACATATTCCCCTATTTCAGATTCAGGAATTCCTTCCTCTTCTCATCTTTATATGCTTCAGGCATATAATTGTTCTGAAATTCCAGGAGAAAATCATTCCATGTCAACACCGGTGGTTGTGCATCACTGTCAGGGACTGTCTCCCATCATTCATAAGCATTTCCTTGCAGTAAGGATACTACATAATCAAATTTCTCATATGGAGTACATCTCATCATATTCAGTACCCTTTGTGTCCTTTTCAGCCATGTCTCAGCTTCTGCTGGGTCTGTTGTGCCATTGAAATCAGTTGCACCATGTTTCCTCAACTTGTCATAACGTCTTTCCTTGTACATTTCAGGACCATATACTTATTGTTCTAGGTTTTCATGGGGTACTTCTGCATGAGATGACTGTGATGTATGTACTGGAGCTCTAGCTCCTAGTGCTGGTTGCTCTCTATGTAAATGAGGTGATGCCTCATGAGAATGCATTTCGGCCGGCCTCTCCCTCCTTGGTGTATCATGTCTTATGATGTCCCTAAAATAAATGAAAATATGTCACTACATAATGTTCAACACATAGGATGCATATGTTATCATGCTCTTAAGCTTATGCATGTTCCCATGGAACCTATCCCTGCTCTGATACCAAAAATGTAACGCCACATCATATGCATTTAAATATAACCTATTTCTATATCAAATAATCACATCCTGCATATTGGAAAGAGAAAATACCCTGATAACAGTGGTAGTAAATTTTTTTCCATATCATATCCTGTAAAATCAACTAATGACTTTACAAGTCTTATATCCTGTAATATCACTCAATGACTTTTCAAGTCAACATTAAAAACCACAATACGATATATCACATATATTAAAACATAAACTTTCCATCCGAAGGATTACGGGTTGTTTCCATTTATACATTTCAAAACTAATCTAGAGTGATAATACATATTCAAGCATATAAGTCAAAATACAGATGACATGTTTTCATGCTTGTGTGGAATGCAAGGAGAGAGAGAGTGATGAGGCTCGGCCAGTGACCTGTGCTCCATGTCTTTTATACGCTACTCAAAATGAGCTATCACTTTTCTTTACCTGAAAAATGATGCAAATTGATGAGTTGCGGCTCAGTGAGAATAACCATCCAATGAGCTCTAAAGTACCAAACAACTCATAATCATAAATCACAATTCCAATATATACCATGTATTCCATTCCATTCATCAGTCAATAACATATAAATATAGATAAAATCAAGTATTCAATAATTGTTATTTACTTATGCTTTGCTTGTACATTTTATTTTGTTGTGACCAGATTAAACGAACATTGCCCCGGGTTTCCATATGAACATTTGCATTTACATTTACTAGCTAGCTTGATCATTTGTTTCATTTGCACATTTGTTGGGCCATAGGCCTCTTCTTTTGCTTTGCACATTTGTTGGGCCATAGGCCTCTTCTTTTGCTTTGCAATGTCGATTAACTAGTCACAACGCCTTTTTAGCCCATATGCATATGCACTTGTATTTAAGCATTCATCAACCATTGCATCTTTATCATATAAAACATACATATATTCCCTATATACTTCATATGTCAAGCATATACCTTGTATATACTATACATGTACCATGTATATATATCACATTTGTCAAACATATACCTCAAATATACCACAAGTATACCATTTATATGTACCACAATGTCACAAATTATCCATCATTACATTATCAAGGACCAATCATGACAATCACATGAATCACATAGCAAGCAACATTCATTTACACTAAAGAATTCAACGATAATTAGACTCACCGTTCTCCTTTGATTCCGACCCCTAAGTTATTGTCTATCTACTCCTTATGGGTCTCCAATATGTTGCGAGCCTAATATGAAAACATAATCGATTAATTCATGATTAGGGAGACTTAATGTGGCTTAAACAAATTAATATGCATTGTTCATGTCAATAGCTAAGATTTTTCCTATGAGGCAGTGTGACCTTATGGGACTGTTTAGCCTATAACGTTTTCTATAATTGACCAATTAATCTGATTCTTGTTCCTAATTAAAAATAACATATAATTATAGAACATATTCAAATTTCAGACCAAGTGGATCATTTTACAATATTTGGTGGAATTTCTAAGAGTGTTCTGTTTTCTGCCTTTAGGCAGTTTCAGGGTACTCATTTGGGTTCATCATAACTTATAATATATAAGTCCTATTTTAATGAAAATTTACAGAAACTTATATGGGTGAATTTGGAACATGTTTCATGTTTACAACTTTTACCAATTATGTCTCTATGGTCTTCTAATTATACCAAACATGTTACTGTTCTAGAATAGAATTGGCTTCCAGACCAGTATGACTTCCAAAGGCCATAACTTAGTCTATAGATAACCAATTAAGCTGAAATTAGTAACAAATTTTAGATAAGACATATACCTCTAACTTTTATGTTTTGACAATTTACTTAATCTTGATCTAACAAGCTCACATTATCCAAACAGTGTACTAGATCTGCCCAGGGCACTCAGTAGGCAGTTCAAACCATGGAACAGTGATGGTTCCATTCACCATAACTCCCCATTTACAAGACCTATGAACCATAAATTTGGTATAAAGATAAAAAACACATATATCTACAACTTTTATGTTTTTAGAGACTTCCAATAAGGGCTTTAACATATTCTAAATCAAACCACACAGTAGCTAACTTGGTTATGGTTTACACCCTGACCAGTTTTAGTACGAAGAGCATATCTCTCTCTATACATAACATCTTGAAAAAATGTTTACATATCAACAAATCTAAGATATAAAGAAACAAATTTTGTGTTTTACACATTTCCAGAATCAATTTATATTAATATCAAAATCGGGGTACAATTCAGTGCCTAATATTGAACCTAAGCAACTCAAATCAACCCTATAGCAATAAGAATTGATTACTTACCAAGAACAACCTTGAAAGGGATCAATTAGCTTCAAAAACTAGGTGAAACAAGGAAGATGTGAAGTCTGAAATGGAGGAAATTGAAGAAGAAAACGGGGCTGAAGTGAGGAGGCAGAAATGGGGAAGAAAGATGAAGATAAAGCCAACTTGTTTTTTGTCCTTTTCTCTTTTTCTCTTTTTCGTTTTTTCTCCTCTTTTCGCTTCTCATTTCTCATTTCTCTTATCTTATATTTCTCTTTTGTTTCATTTTCATTTTATTTTATATTGTTATTATTATTATTTACATATATTTATAATTCCATTAATTCACACAATAATACAACTTAATCATTTGATCCGATTTAACTAAATTAACAATGTAATTGTTTACTAATCTTAATCTAATCACTTTGCTTACTTTAATTTATACACCTTATTCAATTCATTTCTAATACTTTGTTATCCTCATTTAGGTTATAATTACACATGTGCGACTCGATACAAGTGCCAAATACTAGGACACGTAGCTAGTGCGTGTCATAAACTTGTTCCTACGAAAATACGTATGAAATGCATGTGTTCAATTGAATTGTATGCAAGATGCTTATGTTCGATGAAATGCATGTGGGGAAGGTCAAGGATGTTACAATATGCCCTCATTTCTTTGCTTTATTTGTAGACCAAGGAAATACTTAAGCTCTTCCATCATGCTCATTTCAAATTCCCTAGTCATACACTAGCAAATTCTTGACAAAGCAACTCATTAGTAGAACCAAATATTATATCATCAACATAAATTTGAACAATTAGTATATCATGCTTATGTTTTTTAATGAATAATGTGGTGTCAACATTTCCCTTTGTAAAGCTATTTTCTAATAGATAAGAACTTAGCCTCTCATACCAAGCTCTTGGGGCTTGTTTCAAACTATACAAAGCTTTTCAAAGTTTAAAAACATGATTTGGCAAATCATAGCATTCAAAGCCTGGTGGTTGTTCTACATACACTTCTTCTTCTTTATAACCATTTAGAAATGCACTTTTCAGATCCATTTGGAAAAGTTTGAAATTCATGTGACATGCATATGCTAAAAGTATTCTTATGACTTCTAATCTAGCTACAGGTGCATATGTTTCATCATAATCTATACCTTCTTCCTGATTATATCATTTTGCAACTAATCTAGCTTTATTCCTAGTTAATAAACCTTGTTCATCTAGTTTGTTTCTAAATACCCATTTGCTACCTATAATTTGATGATCCTTGGGTCTAGGTACTAGGGTCCATACCTTACTTCTCTCAAATTGGTTGAGTTCCTTTTGCATGGCAATTACCCAACTTTCATCATTAAGAGCCTCATCAACATTTTTAGGTTCAATTTGAGAAATAAAAGCAATGTTAGTGACTAACTATTTGAAATGAGATCTAGTACTTACTCCCCTTGAGAGATCACCAATGATTTGCTCTTTTGGATGATCTTTCGTCAGTCTCCATTCTTTTGGGAGTTCTTGTTTGTTTTCTTCTTGAGTTTGAGGTAGAGAATCATTTTGTGGCGAATCTTCTTGATCATTTTCTTTTTTCCCATTTCCAAGATCAAGTCTTTCCATATTACCTACAACATCATCAAGAACACTACCTTTCATAAGATCAAGTCTACTAGATTCATTAAAGACAACATGCATGTATTCTTCAACAATTAATGATCTTTTATAAAATACTCTATATGCTTTGCTGGTTGTAGAGTATCCTGAAAAGATACCTTCATCAGATTTAGAGGTAAATTTTCCAAGATTGCCCTTGGTGTTCAATATAAAACACTTGCATCCAAATACTCTAAAATATGATATCAAGGGCTTTCTTCCATTCCATAGCTCAAATGAGCTTTTTTTTAAAAGAGGCCTTTTGAAAACTTGATTTGAAATATAACATGCAGTGTTTGTGGCTTCTGCCCAAAAATAAGTTGGTAAATTATATTCATTGAGCATTGTTCTAGCCATTTCAATTAAGGTTTGATTTTTCCTTTCAACTACCCCATTTTGTTGAGGTGTCTTAGGAGATGAGAAATTATGTGAAATGCCATGTTCAAGACAAATGCTTTCAAAGCTTTCATTTTCAAATTCTTTCCCATGATCACTTCTTATCTTTGAAATACAGTACCCTTTTTCATTTTCTCTCTTTTAGCAAAGTTTTTGAAATTTTCAAAAGCATCACTCTTTTGAGCTAAGAAAATTACCCAAGTAAATCTAGAGTAATCATCTATGATGACAAATGCATAATGTTTTCCTCCTAAGCTAGCAATTTTAGTAGGTCCAAATAAGTCTAAATGCAGAAGTTGAAGAGGTTTTGAAGTACTTACTATGTTTTTGGCTTTAAAGGATGACTTGTGTTGCTTTCCTCTTTGGCAAGGTTCACATGTCTTGCCTTTTTTTTTATTTAACTCTTGGCAGTCTTTTTACTAGTTCTCCTGTGTTGAGACTTTGTATTAAGTCCATGTTACCATGACCAAGTCTTCTATGCCACAGCCAAGATTCATCACTAGTAGTCACAAGACATTTAGAGGAATGGTTAGATAGTTCATGTAAGTTTATTATGTATGTATTTACATCTCTATTTCCTTTAAATATCTCCTGACCATCTATAGAGATCACAAGACATTCATTTGAAGTAAAGATTACTTTGTTTCCTTTATCACATAATTGACTTACACTTAACAAGTTATGTTTCAAGCCATCAATAAGTTAGACATCTTTAATAAAAGTAGTACCAATAATACCAATAGAACCAATGCCAATTACCTTACCCTTTGCATTGTTTCCAAAGGTAACTTTACCTCCATCAATGCTTTTGATTTCATTGAAAAGTTCTTTGTCTCCTGTCATATGCCTTGAGCATCCACTGTCTACTAGCCAAGCATTTTTGTTTATTGTGGACTTGAGGCATACCTATAGAGTCACAATTCAAGTATGATTTTTAGGTACCCAAATGAGTTTGGGTCCTTGGGGGTTAGCACATGAAGGTTCCCAATGAGCCTTCGTTATCCAGCAATATTTATTTATGTGACCCATTTTCATACAATAATTACATTGTTTTGGTCTAAATTTGTTTTCTGGTCTTACAATATTTTTGAATACCATTTTTCTATCAAATTTATTTTGAGAATGATGACATGCATAATTATGATTAATTGTAGATTTTCTAGATGTATACTTCCTATATATAAAGGCATGATTATTCTGTTTATGTATAGAGGGTTTAATATGCTTATTTCTTGGTGCTGTTCTAACAGGTGTGGAGATGTGAGGTTTTCTAGACTTAACAAATATGGTTTTATGAGAAGATGATGATGTGCCCTTAAATCCTAGACCATGTCTAATTAAGGGTGATCTTTGAGACACAATGAGAGTATCTAAGCTCTCTTTACCTTTGTGAAATTTAGAAATGGAATTTCTAAGTTCCTCAACTTCATTTTTCAAAGCATTATTTTCTTTTAGCAAGGAAGCAGTTGAGGGTCTTGATGAGTATTCATCTAATGACTTTTGGAGAGATTCATTAGATGATTTAAGCTTTATGTTTTCCTTTTCTAAATCACCTATCTTATTTCTCAAATTAGAGATGTTATTTCTATAAGTACTAAATTTACTTCTATATTTCTCTAATTCTAGATTTAATTCTTCTATTAGGCTTTGCTCATCATCATCATCATCATCATCATCATCATCACTATCATCATCATTATCACTACTATCATTGTTCAAAGAGTATGAGTGTAGTGATCTTACCTTATTCAAGACATGATCTTCAATAGCCATGAAGCATAGGTTGACCTGTTCGCTTTCATTATCCTCTTTTTCACTTGAAGAGCTTTCATCATCCCATGTGGCTTTGTGACCTTTCTCCCCATTGTCTCTTTGGTATTTTCTCTTATGCTTCTTGAGCCTTGGACATTCCGGTTTGATATGTCTTTTCTTTCCACACTCATAGCACTTTACCTCTTCCTTACTTCTTTATGCATCATTAATAGTTTGTTTAAGGTTTATTTTCCTGAATTTTCTGGAGTTGCTCATTTTCTTCTCAATGATTCTTTCTAATCTTCTTGAAAGCATAACAATGTCCTCATTTTCGTCATCACTCATTTCTTCATCATCATCACTTTCTTCTTGAGATTTTGAAGTAGAGGCTTTTACTGCTAAGGGCTTTCTTTTCTTTGGCTCTGCTTCAAGCTCTCTATCTCTTTTCACTGCCATTTCATGTGTGAGAAGTTTGCCAATCAGCACATCAGTATTCATGATGCTCATATCTTCATTTTCTTCTTCTATGCCAGCAACTCTTGAGCCATAGTCTTTTAGAGGAAGACTTCTCAGGATTTTTTTGTTTACATCCTCCAAACTCAGATGCTTCCCAAGTTCATTCCATTTATAATGGCTAGAAGACGGTTGGTCATGTCAGTGATTGACTCATTGGATTTCATCTTGAAGAGCTCATATTCTGAGGCTAGAAGTTGAATCTTCTTTGATTTGACTTGCTTAGTTCCTTCATGATAATTTTCCAATGTCTTCCACATGTTGTATGTTGTTGGGCAGTGTTGTATTCTCCCACATTCTTCAATAGATAATGAGCTTGATAGGATTGTTATTGCCTTCTTGTTTTTGAAATTTGCTCTTCTTTGAGGCTCTGTCCAATCATCTCCTGATAGAATTTCCTTTTCACCATTAGCTCCGCTTCGGGTTGGTGGTGTCCATTCTTTTCGTACACTATCCCAGACTTCAATTCCTTCACTATCCAGATATGTCTCCATCTGAAACTTCCAATGGGCATAATTTGCTCCATTAAAGTAAGGTTTGAGACTTTGGAATCTTTACTAGCACTTTTTAGGCTTCGATGCTAGACTAAGCTCTGATACCAATTGTAGCCCAAATATTAAGCCAAGAAGGGGGGTTGAATTGGAGTTTCAAAAATTAAACTTTAAAGTGCGGAAATAAAAAATTAATTTTAGGAGGGATAGAGAAATTTGACACAAGGAGTTTTATAGAGGTTCGGGTGTTAACAAACCCTACTCCTCTTCCCAATCGCAATTGGGAGTTTCACTAACACACTAAGTGTTACAATGAAGTTTTACAAGCTCACTCCCAACTATGGTGTTTCTCATAATGGCTCACACCTAACCCATAAATCCCTTGTGTTTTAATGGCTCACACAATAACCAATTCCTTGTGTTTTACAGGCTCACACAAACAACCTTTATCTTGTGTGACTACGTTTGTCATGGGCGTGATATTTATTCCCAAGCCGTGACTGAAGTGGTGACCTTGGTCGTGAAGCTCTCTGGAATGTTTTGAAACATTAGGTCATGGGCGTGACAAACTTCCCAGCCGTGATTCAAGTGGTGACTTTGGTCATGAAACTCTCTGGATGAAAATGCCATGAACATTCACGGGCGTGACTTAAATGTCCATTTCACAGTTTGTTCTCCCTTCATGGTCATAAACTTCAAATGTTGGTTTTGGTAACGGTTAGCTCTTTCACGGACATGACAAATAGAGTCACGGGCGTGACACATAGAATCACGGGCGTGAACATGCTACTTCCTTAATTTTGTCTTTCAAGGATTATTCTTCAAATCTCCATTCTTGCTATTTTATTCCATGTCCTACTTAATATACTTAGAAAACAAGTATATTAAATACAATATTGCTATTTTATTTGTTATCATCAAAATGACGGAAATACCCCACAAGATTTAACAATCCCGAAATACCCAAAACTCATTTGAGCAGATGATTACAGAGAGAAAAACTTACAAATCTATATTTCTCAATGAATGATGAGCAAAAAGATTTTCATAGAGAATAAATGTTTGTTTTGAAAATATCAAATGCACAAATGGCTTACAACAAGATTTTGATTCAAAATATTAGCTATTCTCTTGTTTTCCTCCTGTTCTGAATGCATAAATTGCTTGCATTTATACTTCCATAGCAAAGTATAGCCGTTAGAATGCATTTAATATGGAACTAGCCATTGTACCAACCCTTATTGTTGCGCCTGACATGTTTCTCTTTCATCTTTCATGGTCGTGAATATGTGTGTCACGGTAGTGACTATTCTTCCAAGCTGTGACTTGAGTGGTGACCTTGGCTTTGAAGCATTCTGGAAGGTTTTGAAGTATTTGATCATGGGCGTGACATCCTTCCAAGCCGTGGTCCAAGTGGTGACTCTGATTGTGAAACTCTCTGGAAGAATTTGTCATGTCTTCTGACGGGCGTGACTTTAATTTATGGGCATGACTGAAATGTTCATGCACGGTTGCTATCATTCTTCATGGTCGTGAACTTTAAATGTTGGATTGTTGGCGCTAAGCTTCATCACGGGCATGACATATAAGGTCACGGGCGTGAACATGCTATTTCTTTAATTTTATCTTTTTAAGATTAATCTTCCATTCTCCATTCTTGCTATCATATTCCATACCCTGTTCAATAGACTTAGAAAACAAGTATGTTAAATACATTATTGCTATTTTATTTGTTAGCAACAAAATGACAAAAATACCCCTCAAGGTTCAACAATCTCCCCCTTTTTGATGGTGACAAATAATCTAGCAATATGTGTTTTTAAGAAGTCTCCCCCTCAAAAGATGCTTAGGATAAAGAATGCTGAAGTACAAGAACTGAAAAGAATGATGAAGTGTAGCATCAAAATATGCTTCATAGTTTTAAGTATATGCAAGTTATATGCAAAGTATATCAAGTGCATATTCATTCATGTAAATTGCATCAAAGTATATGCAAAGTATACTTAACATATATTTAAGGTGTATAAAGCTCATTTGAATACTTGCATATTTATTTTGATTCAAAATACGTATTGCACTTAACTTTAAAAAATATATTGCTTGTAACACCCACTAATTAGAGTTTAATTTGAATAATTTAGACCATATAATTAAATTGTATTTTTTATTAGATAAAATTAAAAATATTAGCTATAAACAATTATGTGAAGATGATAATAACAATAATAATAATAATAATAATAATAATAAGAAAATTAAAAAAAAAAAATTAAAGTGAACAGTAAAATTGACAGCAGCAAAAAAAAAAGGGGCAGAATACAAAAAACGGGAAAAAGGGGCTGAAACTATTTCTCCCAAATTCTCTTTTCTCCTTCATCTCTTCTTCATTTTCATCACTTTTTCTTCCTCCATATATCAGATCAAATTACTTATCATCTTCTTCAAGAATTGCATCAAAAATCAGTCCAATTAAATCTGATCTTGTTAAGAAATATTTTCCCCATGATTATTGTGTTATTAGAGCTGTTTAGGTTATATTTTGACAGAATATTGTACTCTGTTTTTTATTATCTTGTGAATCGAATATGGGGATGTGTTAAACATAAAAGTTGTTCATCTATGTCTTGTGTATCTCTCTGACAAGTTTTATTGAACGATATTGAGTATATGAAGAGATATGGTTATTGGGGTGAAACTGGTTCTGGAAGATGTATCAACCAAATGACCTACGGTTTTTGTAAAAATTGACCATCTTATTGGATTATTCTGAGTTTGTGTAAAACATTAAAGATGTAGGTATACATGTTATTGAGGCCTTTGCAAAGTTTCATAAGAATTTCTTTTGTGTAGGTTGAGTTATTCTGAAATTAACCATGACTGTTCCTTGATTTAACTGGTTTCATATACCTGTGCAGTTCCAGTAACTTCGTCCTTATATTTCACCTATTTTTAGATCGAATTGGCCAAAGTTAAAAGAATAAAAATTTTACTCCTATGTCTTATATAAATTTATGTGAAAGTTTCATCTTAAAATGTCCTGTATTTTGTGAGTTATGAGCTGAACAAGTAAACTGGTCGGGTTGATACTCTATGTTGAACCAGTTATATATCCTCCCATATTTGAGACACTTAGAGACTGAATAAGGAAATGAATTAAACATGAAAAATGTTCCCAATTAACATATATAATTGTATAAAATGTTTCAAAATAATTGAAGCTACACATTGAAAATTATGAGTTTTTGAATTAGGTACCTTGAAACTGCCTAAGGGTAGAAAACAGGTCAATATTTAAAATTATACCAAAAATTATGTAAAGGTTCAAAAATTCTAAAATTTTAGTATATTTTAGTTTTACATGTTATAGCTAATAAAAATCAAGAATAATACAATTTGGATAAGTGTAGGAAAAGTTATTAATTCAACAGTCCTTAGAGGTCTTATTCTAGCTTAATAGAAATTGAAATTATTTATTTAAGTTATATTAAGAATAAATATATTATCAAGCTATTAATTATTTATATTTTTAAATTAGGATTTCAACAAGAAGAAGACCAACAAAAGTGAACAAGCTCTGAACTTATATTTTGGAAAAAGGAAAATACTATCGAGGTTTGTACATATATGTATTTTGTTTTGGCTTTATGCATGATTGTGTGTATGACATAAATTACATGTCACAATGATGAAATTATATATTATGGCATCTTTTAAGGTTGTAAGAATGTTATTAACTATGAACTTAATATTGTGTTAACATTTCAAAAAATATTATGCTATTACATGGTTTTGAAATAAATTGTGAATATATGATTGTGTTAATATGAAATGAGTATTGGTTATAGAAACAAGTAATTAATTGTGTTAATTGCCCATTTCTCTACCTGAGGACTAACATAGGATAGATGGTGCACCATTAAGGGGGGAATTACGGTACCGATATGGATATTATTTAGGGACAGGGTGGCTTAGGTTCTAGGAGCGCCCCTGATCCTGATTATACACAGATGACATAATTATATTTAGTCAAGGTGGCTTAAGCTCCGCAAGCACCCTTGACTTGATATTATGGTGAGTAGGGTGGCTTAAGCTCTACGAGCACCCCTATTTCACACCCCATATCCGAACAGTCCGGGAATGAGATTTGGGCTGATATTAATTAAAGACTATGAAATGAAATGTGACAAAAATTTATTATTGACATATGTGACAAAACATGAAATGCTTACAAAAGGTAATGAGAATTTAGTTATTGAATATGATTTTTATATATATACTGTTATGTGATGTAGTTATTTCTTTTATATGAAATAAAAATTCAGTGTATCATGAATTATTTGAGACATGCATTTGTGTGACTGCTTGGAAAAAAACTTAATACCAATATGTACCACTAAGCTAGAGTTAGCTTAGCGTGAGTTCTTCTCACGTAGGAATTGGAACTATAGACGGTAGGAGGTGAAGTGTTCAAGAAGGAAATCCAAGCCCATATCAGCAGAGACACAAGAAGCATAGTTAGAGGGTTGGTTATGTATTATTATGTTTTTTTTAGTTTGACTATGTATTTGGTGTGGTAGACAAATCTCATATATTAATATTATGTATGTAAATAATTATGTAACATAATCGGGTGCCATATGTGTACGCAATATAAATATATATATATATATATATATATATATATATATATATATATATATATTATATATTTATATATTTTTAATTAAAATAATTTTCCTAAACCAAAATAAATAAATATATTAAGTTATTTAAAATGAAAAAAAAAATTCAATTTGAGTAGATTATCGAGTTAAGCTTGTGACATTCTTTATATATATATGGGATTATTCCTAATATATAAGTGGGGCGTCACATTTAGTGGTATCAGAGCCAGGTTTAGGCGTTTCTAGGCCTAGGTGTGAAATGAGATATGAGGTTTAAATATACATGTGTCTTATATAATTCTGATATGACTTTCTTCTTGGCAACTTGTAGGATTGTAGGAAGATGTCTTCTGATGAACGAGATATGGCTGAGAGTACCGGCTCTCCTGATACTAGGACACCTCATCAGCCTAGTGCAGCAAGTGTGCAATGGCAACATGCTGCTCCAAATCCCCCACCGCATGCAGCAGAATAGATTGACCCTGGTTAAAATCCATTTATACAACAGATGACTGGATTATTCCAACAGATGGTACGAGCCATTTCTCAACCTATCCCAGTGCCACCACCTAGAACAAAAGTAATAATTGATAAGGTTCGTAAGTATGGGGCTTCAGATTTTTATGGTAAGAGAGATGAAGATCCAGTTGCAGCTGAGTATTGGTTGGAAAAGACTGAAAGAGTTTTTAAAGAGTCGCAAGTGGAAATAGATGACAAAGCTAGATTTGCTACTTCTCTACTCCAAGATGAGGCATATGATTGGTGGAAATCAGTTCTTACCAAGCCAGATATGGTGGAACCGGTCTCATGGGATTCCTTCCTTTCTGAATTTAAAGAGCAGTATATTCCGTTGATCTATATTGATGAGAAAAAGAAAGAGTTAATGAATCTCAAGCAAGGTAAAATGTCAGTGACTAAGTATCAGCGGGATTTTACCAGACTGAGCAAGTATGCCCCTGAATTAATTGCAAATGAAAGAGATAAATGTAGAAGATTTGAAGATGGCCTTAATGAAGAGGTTAGAGATATTGTGACTGCTCTTCAGCATAATAATTTTTCTCAGTTAGTTTCTGCAGCACTCGGCCTTGAAAAAAGGAAAAAGAGGAAAATAGAAGAATCTTCCAAAAAGTCAGCTACTTTTGAGACTCAATTTTCTGGAAAGAAGAGTCGTTTCTTTACTAGTCGTTCACTGAGTAGAGGACAGGGAAAAAGTTTTAGCTATTCACAGACAGGGTCTTTTAGGAGGGGGCTGCCCTCTAAGGTACCTTCTGCTACAGCCAGTTCACAACCTCGGGTTAGCAAGGAAGTTATACCAGTATGTCCCATTTGCAATAGGAGCCATCGAGGGGAATGTTGGCATGCCACAGGTGCTTGCTATATATGTGGGTCCAAAGAACATCTATGGAGGGATTGCCCACTCTTGACAGGTGGTACACCTACTCAGACTACTAGGTTAGCTCCAACTCATCCTGGAGTTCAGTTCAGAGGAGGACCAGGCCGAGCGAGGCAGGCTGTTTCAGAGACAGTGAATAGACCTGGATCTAGCAGAGCTCCAGCCCGAGCCTATGCCATGAAAGCTAAAGAAGATCAGGCGGCAACAGATGTTATTGTTGGTATGTTTTCATTATATGATTTTGACATTTGTGCACTCATAGATCCGGGTTCCACACATTCCTATATTTGCACTAGTACACCTAGTCAGCATAATATGATTAAAGAAAACCTAGAATATGGAATTGAAGTTAAGAATCCTTTGGGTCATAGTGTAATAGTGAATAAAGTATTCAGGAATTGTCCGTTGGTTGTGCATAGGAAGGAGTTTTCTGCAGACTTGATTGAGTTGCCTTTCCATGAGTATGATGTCATATTAGGCATGGATTGGCTCTCACGTCACGAAGCAGTGGTGGATTGCAAGTCTAAATTTGTGGTACTTAAAAAAGAAAATCAAGAGGCAATTATTGTAAAAGGGGAATTATTTTCACAACATCCTCGAGTCATATCCATAATGAAAGCCCAGAGATTGATGAGAAAAGGGTGTGAAGCTTATTTGGCCCATGTGATTGACACCAGAAAAGGAGGTTCAAATCTTGAAGATATCCCGGTGGTAAATGAATTTCCAGATGTCTTTCCTGATGAGTTACCTGGGTTAACTCCGGAGAGAGAGGTAGAATTTACTATTGATCTTGTTTCAGGAACTATGCCTATATCAAAGACACCATACAGAATGGCCCCATCAGAGATGAAAGAACTTAAGACACAATTGCAAGAACTCCTTGATAAGGGTTTCATTAGACCAAGTACATCCCCATGGGGTGCACCAGTATTGTTTGTGAAAAAGAAAGATGGATATTTGAGGCTATGTATTGATTATCGACAGTTGAATAAGGTGACCATCAAGAACAAGTACCCATTACCGCGAATTGATGATCTCTTTGACAAACTGAAAGGTGCAGGAGTATTTTCCAAGATAGATTTGAGATTTGGTTATCATCAATTAAGGGTGAAGACGGAGGATATTGCTAAAACTGCATTCAGAACCAGATATGGTAATTATGAGTTTTTGGTTATGCCATTTGGGCTGACCAATGCTCCAGCAGCATTTATGGATCTTATGAATAGGATCTTCAGGCCACATCTTGATCAATTTGTTGCTGTTTTCATTGATGATATTTTGGTGTATTCTAAAGATTCAGAAGAACATGAAAAGCATTTGAGAATAGCATTGCAGACTCTCAGAGAGTATAAGCTTTATGGGAAACTCTCAAAATGTGAGTTTTGGTTAAAGGAGGTGACATTTTTGGGACACATTATCTCTGCAGAAGGCATTAAAGTGGATTCTAGCAAAGTTGAGGCAATTATGAGTTGGAAACCTCCACGAAATGTGACCGAGGTCAGAAGTGTCTTGGGTTTAGCAGGATATTATCGGAGATTTTTCAAGGGTTTTGCAATTATGGTTTCTCCTTTAACAAGACTATTAAGAAAGGATGTTAAATTTGAGTGGATAGATAAGTTTCAAGTTAGTTTTGATAAGCTCAAAAGTATGCTCACTAAGGCCCCTGTTTTGACACAACCGATTCCTAATAAGGAGTATGTCATTTATAGTGATGCTTCTCATAATGGATTGGGTTGTGTATTGATGCAAGATGGAAAGGTGGTTGCTTATGCTTTTAGACAGTTAAAGCCGCATGAGAAGAATTATCCTACCCATGATCTGGAGTTGGAAGCTATAGTTTTTGCATTGAAGATTTGGTGCCATTATTTATATGGGGAGAAGTGTTTTATTTACACAGATCACAAGAGTTTGAAATATCTTCCCTCACAGAAAGAATTGAATTTGAGGCAGAGAAGATGGCTAGAACTAATAAAGGATTATAATTGTGTGATTGACTATCATCCAGACAAAGCTAATGTAGTAGCAGATGCTTTAAGCAGAAAGATGGTGGCAGAGTTGCACCTTCAACCCACTCTTATGCAGGAAATCAAGGATGCACTAAGACAAGAAAAAAATTTTATTGAATTAGCTGAGTTGATCTCTAAGAGGGAGAGACCTGGATTCACTATGGACTTAGATGGTGGATTGTTCTGTCAAGACAGATTATGTGTGCCTAGTGTAGAAGATCTTAGACAGAGGATTCTTAGAGAGGCCTATGAAAGCAAATATGCTATGCACCCATGGAGTAACAAGATGTACCAAGAGTTGAAGAGCAGATACTGGTGGGTAGGTATGAAAAAGGACATCACAGAGTACACTTCAAAATGTTTAACTTGTTAGCGGGTCAAGGCGGAACATCAAGTACCTTCGGGGTTGCTACATCCAATTTCTATTCCAGAATGGAAGTGGGAACGGATCACTATGGATTTTGTGACTGGATTGCCTTTGACTCTAAAGAAACATGATACGGTATGGGTTATAGTGGACAGATTTACAAAGTCAGCACATTTCTTACCTATCAGAAAGGACTATCCACTGAATAAATTGGCAGAAATTTATATGAATGAAGTTGTGCGACTTCATGGAGTGCCTGTTTCTATTGTGTCTGACAGAGATCCTTGTTTCACATCTCAATTTTGGGGTAGTCTACAATGGGCTCTAAGTACTAAGCTCAATTTCAGCACAGCTTTTCATCCGCAGACAGATGAATAGTCAGAAAGAGTCAATCAGATTCTAGAAGATATGATGAGAAGTTGTGTCATCGAATTTAAAGGCAGCTGGGACAAATATCTTCCTTTAATGGAATTCACCTATAATAACAGTTATTAGTCTAGTATCCAGATGGCTCCATATGAGGCACTTTATGGTAGGAAGTGTCGAACACCTATATGTTGGACAGAGCTCAGCGAGAGAAAACTTATAGGACCAAACCTAGTGCAAGAGACAGAAGAAAAAGTGAAAGTTATTCGTGAAAGACTTAAAACAGCTACAGATAGACAAAAATCATACGCTGACCTCAAGAGACGGGACATTGAATATGCAGTGGGTGGTAAAGTTTTTCTTAAAGTATCTCCCTGGAAGAAAGTTTTGCGATTTGGAAAGAAAGGCAAGTTAAGTCCAAGGTTCATCGGACCATATGAAATATTAGAAAGAGTTGGACCTGTTGCTTATAGACTCGCTCTACCACAGGAGATGAGTCAAATACATGATGTCTTCCATGTCTTAATGTTAAGACGATATAGATCAGATCCTAATCACATCATACCAGCTAAAAACATTTAGGTGAGACAAGATTTGACATATGAAGAAGAACCAGTCCAAATTTTAGCAAGAGAAATTAAGGAACTGAGGAACAAGCAAATACCATTAGTGAAGGTACTATGGATGAATCATGCAATTGAAGAAGCAACATGGGAAAGCGAGGAGGTGATGAAAGCTCAATACCCTCACCTGTTCAGTGACGATACATAGGTATGTTTCGAGGACGAAACATCTTAAGGGGGAGAGAATTGTAACACCCACTAATTAGAGTTTAATTTGAATAATTTAGATCATATAATTAAATTGTGTTTTTGATTAAATAAAATTAAAAATATTAGCTATAAACAATTATGTGAAGATGATAATAACAATAATAATAATAATAATAATAATAATAATAAGAAGAAGAAGAAGAAGAAGAAAATTAAAAATTAAAAAAAAAAAAAATTAAAGTTAACAGTAAAATGGACAGCAGCAAAAAAAAAAAAAAAAAAAGGGCAGAATACAAAAGACGGGAAAAAGGGGCTGAAACTATTTCTCCCAAATTCTCTTTTCTCCTTCATCTCTTCTTCTTTTTCATCCCTTTTTCTTCCTCCATATATCATATCAAATTACTTATCATCTTCTTCAAGAATTGCATCAAAAATCAGTCTAATTAAATCTGATATTGGTAAGAAATATTTTCCCCATGATTATTGTGTTATTAGAACGGTTTAGAATATATTTTGACAGAATATTGCACTCTATTTTTGATTATCTTGTGACTCGAATTTGGGGATGTGTTAAACATAAAAGTTGTTCATCTATGTCTTGTGTATCGCTCTGCCAAATTTTATTGAATTATGTTGACTCTATGAAGTGATATGGTTATTGGGGTGAAACTAGTTCTGGAAGACATATCAACCAAATAACCTACGGTGTTTGTAAAAATTGACCATCTTATTGGATTATTATGAGTTTCTGTAAAACATGAGAGTTGTAGGTATATATGTTATTGAGTTCTCTGCAAAGTTTCGTAAGAATTTCTCTTGTGTAGGTTGCGTTATTCTGAAATTAACCATGACTGTTCCTTGATTGAACTGGTTTCATATACCTGTGCAGTTCCAGTAAATTCATCCTTATATTGCACCTATTTTTAGATCAAATTGGCCAAAGTTCAAAACATAAAAGTTTTACTTCTATGTATTATCTAAATTTATTTGAAATTTTCATCTTAAAATGTCATGTAGTTTGTGAGGTATGAGCTGAACAAGTAAACTGGTCGGGTTGATACTCTATGTTTTACCAGTTATATATCCTCCCATATTTGAGACCCTTAGAGACTGAATCAGGAAATGAGTTAAACATGAAAAATGTTCCCAATTAACATATATAATTTTGTAAAAATTTTCAGAATAATTGAAGCTACACATTGAAAGTTATGAATTTTTGAATTAGGTACCTTGAAACTGCCTAAGGGTAGAAAACAGGTCAATATTTAAAATTATACCAAAAATTATGTAAAGGTTCAAAAATTCTAAAATTTCAGTATATTTTATTTTTACATGTTATAGTTAATCAAAATCAAGAATCATACAATTTGGATAAGTGTAGGAAAAGTTATTAATCCAACAGTCCTTAGAGGTCTTATTCTAGCTTAATAGAAATTGAAATTATTTATTTAAGTTATATTAAGAATAAATATATTATCAAGCTATTAATTATTTATATTTTTAAATTAGGATTTCAACAAGAAGAAGACCAACAAAAGAGAACAAGCTCTGAACTTATACTTTGGAAAAAGGAAAATACTATCGAGGTTTGTATATATATGTATTTTGTTTTGCCTTTATGCATGATTGTGTGTATGACATAAATTACATGTCACAATGATGAAATTATATATTATGGCATCTTTTAAGGTTGTAAGAATGTTATTAACTATGAACTTAATATTGTGTTAACATTTCATAAAATATTATGCTATTACATGGTTTTGAAATAAATTGTGAATATATGATTGTGTTAATATGAAATGAGTATTGGTTATAGAAACAAGTAATTAATTGTGTTAATTGCCCATTTCTCTACCTGAGGACTAACATAGGATAGATGGTGCACCATTAAGGGGGGAATTATGGTATCGATATGAATATTATTTAGGGACAGGGTGGCCCTGATCTTGATTATACATAGATGACATAATTATATTTAGTCAAGGTGGCTTAAACTCCACGAGCGCCCTTGACTTGAGATTATGGTGAGTAGGGTGGCTTAAGCTCCGCGAGCGCCCCTATTTCACACCCCATATCCGGACAGTCCGGGAATGAGATTTGGGCTGATATTAATTAAAGAGTATGAAATGAGATGTGACAAAAATTTATTATTCACATAAGTGACAAAACATGAAATTCTTACAAGAGGTAATGAGAATTTAGTTATTGAATATGATTTTTTTGTTTATACTATTATGTGATGTAGTTATTTCTTCTATATGAAATAAAAATTCAGTGTATCATGAATTATTTGAGACATGCATTTATGTGACTGCTTGGAAAAAAACTTAATGCCTATATGTACCAATAAGCTAGAGTTAGGTTAGCGTGAGTTCTTCTCATGCAGGAATTGGAACTATAGACGATAGGAGGTGAAGTGTTCAAGAAGGAAATCCAAGCTCATATCAGTAGAGACACAAGAAGCATAGTTAGAGGGTTGGTTATGTATTATTATGATTTTTTTAGTTTGACTATGTGTTTGGTGTGGTAGACAAATCTCATATATTAATATTATGTATGTAAATAATTATGTAACATAATCGGGTGCCATATGTGTATAAAATATAAGGATATATATATATATATATATATATATATATATATATATATATTTAATTAGAATAATTTGCCTAAACCATAATAAATAAATATATTAAGTTATTTAAAATGAAAAAAAAAATTCAATTTGAGCAGATTATCGAGTTAAGCTTGTGACATTCTTCTTATATATATGGGATTATTCCTAATATATAAGTGGGGCATCACATTGCTAGGTTCTCCCCCTTCTGTCATCAACAAAAAGATAAACATAATGGAAAACAATATCAAATATATTAAGATAGAAAGCAAAGTACAAAAGAGATTGAAATTCTGAAAGGAAATTTGAAATTCCTACAGGAAGCAAGCTAGAAAATAACATATCTAATTCAAAATCTAGCTGGACATCCTATCTTTAAGGCGCGCTACTTTCACCTTGAGGCTCTCCATGTGAGACTCCATGAAATCCTTGAGGTACTCTAACCTCTCATCCATCGAAGCCTACAATTTCTCAAACCGTGGTGCCAAGAGGTCAATCACTTGTTGAGCCAAGTTTGGTGTGGAGGTAGAGGATTGTCCCATTTCCTACTCAACCACTAGAGGCGCCACCTTAACTCTAACTCTCTTCCTCTGCTGGATTCCTTGGAGGCCAGCTTTCAAGTCATCCGAGTCATTGTCCTCCGAAATGATTTCACCAGCAGTGTTGGTGAAGCGGTACTAGATATTGTTCTCAAACACTATACGAACAGCCGCTCCCATTTTGATGAAGGACTTAACTTGTAGTCGGTCTCAAGGATGCCTTGGTATGAGGTTGAAGTGATGTTCATGTAGCTTCAAGTATCCGAGCTTCAAGGTGATGTGAGTCATGTACCCACCAATCAGAATGTCTCCAGAGGGCTTGGTGGTAATTAACAAAAGATGCTTTGCAAATCATTGAGATAAAGCCACTATGAGGCCTCTTCGAGCCATCTCCAGGAGAAAAAGCTTTGACTTCCTGATTGTACCATTGCTGTCTCCTCTGGCGAAAATGCTATAGCTGAGAAACCTATACAAATATATGTGCACTGGGATCGAAGGTGGGTGCTCTTCATTTTCTTGATGTCCCAGCTGCAGTCAAGCTTGAAGTGAGTCCATGCTTTAGTAGCATAGAACTCCACTTTACTATCATTCAGGATGTCATCAGAGGGAAGGTTGAACAAGTCTCCAAACTCTGTGGCAGAGAGGGTGTTCGGATGCTTGCAAAGATTGAATTTCACTGTGCCGGTAGGAGATATTTACAAAGTGCTTAGAAACTTTAGGGTTGGCTCCCTCAAAGTTGGTTGATGGATATCAATGAATTCCATTAGATGACAAGCTTGGAATTGTTCTGCCATGCTTGTCTTGAGGCCGAGTGTACGAATGGTTTGCAACTCAAATGATCTAGAGGAAAGAAGTGGCCTTTTCTTGAGCACTGAGTATCTATGATGGCAATGCTCCGGAATGATGTTTAGAAGGTAATCTGTGTACCTTTTTGGAGCATGAGACTTCTTTCTTGTACCCTTGGAAGATCCGGTTTCCATTTTGATTGAAAAAAAAAACTTTTGAAGAGTGAGAAATTGATAGAATTTTTGAGTAAACCCTAATGTGATTTGATTTCTGATGATGGAAGTGGTTTTTGAGGATATTTATATATGGAATTGTTGGTTAGGAGGATGGAATCTTTAAAATGGTATTCAATGGTGATAAATGAGAGAAGTTTGAGAGTTGGAATGAGAGAAATAATGGCAAAAATGTTATATAACCGACATCTTCACGAGCTTGAAAAACTAAGTCACGGGCGTGAAGTGTCGTGTTCACGATTTGCTGAAGAGACGCTCTACCCGTGAAGAGAGGCATGAAATTATTCACAGTCATGAAATTTAAAGGTCACGAGCGTGAAGTATCAAATGAGTCACGATGGTGACAAATGAGTGACAAATGAGTGAAATTTAAACTATCACGATGGTGACAAATGAGTCACGAGCGTGAAGTATTAAACTTCACTACTTGTGATCGTGAAACAAAGTGTGACAGAAAACATGAATGCTTCTGTATGTTTTTGGTGGAAATGTTCACGGTTTTGAAAAAGCATCACGGGTGTTAACAAAGCGTTTTAGGGGAGTGAATAAAAAAGGTTATAGTCGTGAAACATAGTCTTCACTACCTTAAGCCGTGAAGCATGTCATGAAGCAAGTCATGAAAGCTACTCGTTCTTTTGGCAATTTAGTTCACGGTTGTGAATATATGTCACGGGCATGAATAGCCTAAGATTCACATTAAATAAAATTAAGTCTTAAACAAGACTAAAGCATTTCTAAGGAGCTTTTATCCCCTAGAACATATATTTCCATCAATTTAGCTATCTTATTTCTAGTAAGATGAGACAAAAACAAGATTATCAATCAAGGTTTGACAATTTGGCAATCACAAAGTTAATCCATCAATCATACCAAGCTCTATTCTTATGAAATTAAATATTTCCTCATTTAGAGACTTAGTGAAGATATCTGCCAATTGATTGTCTGTGCTTATAAATTCCATTACAACATCTCCATATTGAACATGATCTCTAATAAAATGGTGTCTAATGTCAATATGCTTACTTCTAGAATGTTGAATGAGATTCTTAGATAGATTTATAGCACTTCTATTGTCACATCTAATAGGTATATGGTTCATACTAACACCATAATCTTTAAGTTGTTATTTCATCCAAAGGATTTGTGTACAACAATATCCTGCTGCTACATACTCCACTTCAATGGTAGAAAGAGCAACTGAAACTTGTTTCTTGCTAAACCAAGAAACTAAGCACTCTCCAATAAAGTGACAAGTACCTGAAGTACTTTTTCTATCTAAAAGACTACCAGCATAATCAGCATCTGAATATCCTATAATATAAAAGGATGAGTTTCTAGGATACCACAAATCTAGATGCAATGAGCCATGTAAATATTTTAGAATTCTTTTTACTGCATTTAAATGAGACTCTTTTGGACATGATTGAAAGTGTGCACATAAGGATACACTATACATTATGTCGGGTCTAGAAGCAGTAAGATATAAAAGTGATCTGATCATACCTCTATAAAGCTTTTCATTAATGGTCTTACCCTTTTCATCCTTGCCCAATTTTGTTGATGTGCTCATTGGAGTCTCGACATTCTTGCATCCTTCCATTCCAAATTTCTTAAGTAAGTCTTTGGCATATTTGGATTGGTTGATGAATATGCCCTCATTGCCTTGTTTTATTTGCAGACCAAGGAAATATTTAAGCTCACCCATCATGCTCATTTCGAATTCCCTAGTCATACACTCAGCAAATTCTTGACAAAGCAATTCATTAGTAGACCCAAATATGATATCATCAACATAAATTTGAACAATTAGAATATCATGCTTATGCTTTTTAATGAATAATGTAGTGTCAACATTCCCCTTTGTAAAGTTATTTTTTAAAAGAAAAGAACTTAGTCTTTCATACCAAGCTCTTGGGGCTTGTTTCAAACCATATAAAGCTTTTGAAAGTTTAAAAACATGATTAGGCAAATCATAGCTTTCAAAACTTAGTGGTTGTTCCACATAAACTTCTTATTCTATATAACCATTTAAAAATGCACTTTTTACATCCATTTGAAAGAGTTTGAAATTCATGTGGCATGCATATACTAAAAGTATTCTTATGGCTTCTAATCTAGCTACAGGAGCATAGGTCTCATCATAATCTATTCCTTCTTCCTGATTATATCCTTTTGCAACCAATCTAGCCTTATTCCTAGTTATTGAACCTTGTTCATCTAGTTTATTTATAAACACCCATTTGCTACCTATAATTTGATGATCCTTGGGTCTAGGTACTAAGGTCCACACTTTACTTCTCTCAAATTGGTTGAGTTCCTCTTGCATTGCAATCACCCAACTTTCATCATTAAGAGCCTCATCAATATTTTTAGGTTCAATTTGAGAAATAAAAGCAAGGTCAAAAGCTAAATGTTTGAGATGTAGTACTTACGTCCCTAGAAGGATCACCAATGATTTGCTCTTTGGGGTGATCTTTTGTCAATCTCCATTCCTTTGGGAGCTCTTGCCTATTTTCCTCTTCAGCTTGAGGTAGAGAATCATCTTAATGTGAATCCTCTTGATCATTTTCTTCTTTTCCATTTTCAAGATCAAGTCTTTCCATGGTACTTACAACATCATCAAGAACACAACCTTTCACAAGATCTAGTCTACTAGATTCATAAAAAACAACATGCATAGATTCTTCAACAGTTAATGACTTTTTATTAAATACTCTATATGCTTTGCTAGTTGTAGAATATCCTAAAAAAAATACCCTCATTAGATTTAGAGGCAAATTTTCCAAGGTTGTCCTTGGTATTCAATATGAAGCATTTGCATCCAAATACTCTAAAGTATGATATCAAGGGCTTTCTTCCATTCCATAGCTCAAATGAAGTTTTGTTTAGGAGAGGTCTTTTGAAAACTCGATTAGAAATATAACACACATTATTTATGGCTTCTGCCCAAAAGTAAGTTGGTAAACCATACTCATTGAGCATTGTTCTAGCCATTTCAATTAAAGTTCAATTTTTTCTTTCAACTACCCCATTATGTTGAGGTGTCCTAGGAGATGCAAAATTCTGTGAAATTTCATGTTCAAGACAAAAGTTTTCAAAGTTTTCATTTTAAAATTCTTTGGCATGGTCAGTTCTTCTTTTTGAAATGCAATATCCTTTTTCATTTTGAACACTTTTAGCAAAATTTTTGAAGTTTTCAAAAGCATCACTCTTTTGACCTAAGAAAATTACCTAAGAAAATCTAGAGTAATCATCTACGATGACAAAGGTATAATGTTTACCTCCTAAGGTTGCAATTCTTGTAGGTCCAAATAAATTTAGATGCAGGAGTTGTAGAGGTTTTGAGGTACTTGCTATGTTTTTAGATTTAAAGGATGACTTGTGTTGCTTCCCTCTTTGGCAAGATTCACATGCCTTGTCTTTTTCAAATTCGACTTTTGGCAGTCCCTTTACCAGCTCTCCTGTGTTAAGGATTTGAATTAAGTCCATGTTCGTATGACCAAGCCTTCTATGCCACAACCAAGATTCATCACTAGTAGTTGCAAGACACTTAGAGGAATGGTTAGATATCTAATGTAAGTCTATTATGTAGGTGTTGACATCTCTATTTCCTTTAAATATCTCCTGAACATCAATAGAGGTTACAAGACATTCATTGGAAGTAAAGGTTACTTTGTTTCCTTTATCACATAATTGATTTACACTCAACAAGTTTTGTTTCAAGCCATCAACAAGTAAGACATCTTTAATAAAAGTAGTACCATTAATACCAATAAAAGTAGTACCATCTTTAAAAGCCAATGCTAATTACCTTACCTTTAGCATTGTTTTCGAAGGTAACTTTACCTCTATTAATACTTTTGATTTCATTGAAGAGTTTTTTGTCTCCTATCATATGCCTTGAGCATCCATTGTCTACTAGCCAATCATTTTTGTTTATTGTGGACTTGAGGCGTACCTATAGAATCACTCAAGTATGGTTTTTAGGTACCCAAATGAGCTTGGGTACTTGGGGGTTCGCACTTCAAGGTTCCCAATGAGCCTTCCTTCTCCAGCAATATTTATTTATGTGACCAAATTTCATACAATAATTACACTGTTTAGGTCTAAAAATGCTTTTTGGTCTCACAATACTTTTGAATGCCATATTTCTATTAGACTGAGTTTGAGAATAATAACATGCACAATCATGATTAGCCTTTTGAGGTTTCTTTCTTAGTCTTACCAATCCTTGATTATTCCTTTTATGTATAAAAGGTTTAGTGTACTTATTTCTTGGTGTTGTTCCTGCAAGTGTGGAGATGTGAGGTTCACTTGACTTAACAAAAATAGTTTTGTGAGCATATGATGATGTGCCCTTAAATCCTAGACCGTGTCTAATTAAAGCTGGTCTTTGAGACAAAATGAGAGTATCTAAGCTCTCTTTTCCTTTGTGAAATTTTGAAATGGAGTTTCTAAGTTCCTCAACTTCATTTTTTAAAGTATTATTCTCTTTATGAAAGGATTTAGTTGAGGGTCTTGAAGAGTATTCATCTAATGACTTTTGAAGAGATTTATTAGATGATTTAAGCTTAAATTTCTCATTTTCTAAAACATCCATTTTGATTTTTAAATTAGAAATGTTATTCTTATAAGTATTGAATTTACACCTATATTTCTCTGCTTTTAGATTCAATTCTTCTATTAGGCTTTGCTCATCATCATCATCATCATCACTATTACTATCATTATCACTACTATTATTATTGAAAGAGTATGAGTGAAGTGATCTTACCTTATCCGAGATGTGATCCTCTATAGCCGTGAAGCATAGGCTTTCATTGTCATCTTTTTCACTTGAAGAGCTTTCGTCATCCCACATGGCTTTGTGACCTTTCTCCCCATTATTTCTTTGGTATTTGCCCTTATACTTCTTGAGCCTTGGACATTCTAGTTTAATATGTCCTTTCTTTCCACATTCATAGCACTTTACCTCTTCTTTACTTCTTTGTGCATCATTAGAAGTCTGTTTGAGGTTTCTTTGCCCGAAGTTTCTAGAGTTGCTCATTTTCTTCTTAATAATTCTTTTCAACCTTCTTGATAGCATAACAATGTCCCCATTTGCGACATCACTCATTTCTTCATTATCTTCAACTTCTTCTTGAGATTTTGAAGTAGAGGCTTTCAGTGCTAGAGGCTTGCTTTTTTCTGGTTCTGCTTCAAGCTCTCTATCTCTTTTCACTGCCATTTCATGTGTAAGAAGTTTGCCAATAAGCACATCAATATTCAAGATGCTCATGTCTTCATTTGGTTCTTCTATGCCGACAACTTCTGAACCGTAATCTTTAAGAGGAAGACTTCTCAGGATTTTGTTATTTACATCTTCCAAGCTCAGGTGCTTCCCAAGTTTTCTCATTCCATTTATGATAGCTAGAAGATGGTTGGTCATGTCTATGATTGACTCACTGGATTTCATCTTGAAGAGCTCATCTTCTAAAGTAAGAAGTTGAATCTTTTTGGATATAACTTGCTTCGCTCCTTTATCATATTTTTCCAATATTTTCCACATGCTGTAAGTTGTTGGGCAGTGTTGTATTCTTCCACATTCTTCAATGGATAATGAGCTTGAGAGAATTGTCATTGCCTTTTTATTTTTGAAGTTTGCTCTTCTTTGAGACTCTGTCCAATCATCTCTTGATAAGATTTCTTCTTCACCATCAACTCCTCTTCTAGTTGGCGGTGTCCATTCTTTTCGAACACTATCGCAGACTTCAATTCCATCACTATCCAGATATGTCACCATCCGAAACTTCCAATGAGCATAATTTGCTCCATCAAAGTACGGCTTGAGACTTTGGAATCCTTCATTGGCCATATCTTGATATTTACTAGTGCTGTTTAGAATTCGATGCTAGACTTAGCTTTGATACCAATTGTTGCCCAGATATTGAACCAAGAAGGGGGGGTTGAATTGGATATTAAAAATTTAACTTTTAAGTGCGGAAAGAAAAGTTAAGTTTAGTAGGGATAAAAAAAATATGACATAAGGATTTTTATAAAGGTTTAGGTTTTAACAAACCCTACTCCTCTCCCCAATCTCAATTGGGAGGTTTACTAACACACTAAGTGTTACAATGGAGTTTTACAAGCTCACTCCCAATTATGGTTTTTCTAACAATGGATCACACCAAACCCAGAAATCCCTTATCTTTTGATGGCTCACACAATAAACCAATTCCTTGTGTTTCTAACTGTAGCGCTCACTTACCCTACTAATCGCTAATAGGATATGGAAGTGCTACTAAGCTCATTTAATTTAAAACCAACGCTCAATTTTGTATAAATATTTTTTTTCAATTTAAATATATATCTAGTGATGGGAATATTGTGATTCAAAATAACTTATTCATTAAACCATGATATTTAAAAATATAACTACAATAATTCTAGATATATATAATTACCAAATCCATTACTTATAAATATTACAAGCCACAAATTTACATCAACAAAATTCTTAAAACTTAATTTTTACAACATCATTATCAAAACATACAAAAAGAACTAGACTACTGCAATCTGATCTTGGGGTTCCCTCTTCTTCGGTCGCCCTATCAGAACAGCTACTTCTATTTATCTGCGCGTGAAACAAACGCACTAAGCTACTAGCTTGGTGGTACGTTTGGCAACTATCCAATCATTACATAAATAATTCTAAAATAAATTTTGTGTCAAGGGAAAACTAGAAACAAAGTCCATTGTGACTCTTTCCCATTTCCACTCCGGAATTGAAATAGACTGCAATAATCCACTTGGTACTTGATGCTCTTCCTTCACTTGCTGACAAGTTAAACATCTAGTAGTATACTCCGTGATATCTCTTTTCATTCCTGGCCACCAGTAATATGCCTTCAAGTCATGATACATTTTGTTGCTTCCTGGGTGCATTGCATAAATAACGTTGTGAGCCTCCTTCAAAATATCTTGTTTCAATTCTGGTATGTCTGGCACACACAACCTGCCCTTATGCCTTAAACTCCCATCTGCTTCAATAGTAAATTCTGGTTTTTCACCCTTTTTGACCATTTCAAAGATTTTCTTTAATTTCGTGTCTTGCTTCTGATTGTCCTTTACTTGTTGGATCAATGTGGGTTGAATCCGCAATTCTGCCAAAATAATATATAAAGAACTTATTATTCCATTTTTTTTGCACTTAATAAATTTAAGTTTTAACATTTACCTGGAAGAGTTTTTCTACTCAGCGCGTCAACTACCACATTGGCCTTACCGGGCTGATAGTCAATGATACAATTGTAGTCTTTGATCAATTCTAGCCATCTCCTCTGTCTCAAATTGAGTTCCTTTTGTGAAGGCAAATATTTCAAACTTTTATGGTCTGTATAGATATAACATTGCACACCATACAAGTAGTGTCGCCATATTTTCAATGCAAACACAATGGCTGCTAGTTCCAGATCATGTGTTGGATAATTTCTCTCGTGAGGCTTCAGTTGTCTGGAAGCATAAGCGATCACTTTGCCTTCTTGCATTAGTACACAGCCCAAACCATTAAGGGAAGCATCACTGTACACCACATAATCTTTTCCCGCAGTAGGCTGTGTCAACACTGGTGCCTCTGTCAACATTTTCTTCAACTTATCAAAACTAGTCTGGCATCGTTCTGACCACTCAAATCTGGTCTCCTTTCTAAGCAATTTTGTCAGTGGTGAGGCTATCATTGAAAATCCTTTCACAAATCTCTGATAATAACCAGCCAAACCAAGAAAACTTCTCACCTCTGTCACATTCCGAGGCAGTTTCCAGTTGAGGATTGCCTCTACCTTACTGGTGTCGACTCTGATCCCATCGGCTGAGACAATATGCCCTAGAAAGGCCACCTCATCTAACCAGAATGCACATTTCCACAACTTCGCATATAATTAATTCTCTCTCAAGGTATGGAAGACAATACGAAGATGTTGATTATGCTCTTTTTTGCTTCTAGAGTACACCAAGATATCATCTATGAACACCACCACGAACTGGTCCAAATAAGGCCTAAAGATTCTATTCATTAGATCCATAAATGCTGCTGGGCATTCGTCAAGCCAAAAGGCATTACTAAGAACTCGTAATGACCATACCAAGTCCTAAATGTTGTTTTTGAAATGTCTGATTCTTTAATTCTCAATTGGTGATAACCTGATCTGAGGTCAATCTTAGAAAATACCCCTGCTCCTTTCAACTGATCAAACAAGTCATCTATTCTCGACAAGGGATATCTGTTCTTAATTGTCATCTTGTTCAACTGACGATAATCAATGCACAACCGAAAGGTGCCATCTTTCTTTTTCACAAATAGAACAGGAGCACCCCAAGGTGAGACACTAGGCCTGATAAACCCTTTCTCTAACAACTCTTGCAACTGGACCTTTAATTCTTTTAGTTCAGCAGGTGCCATTCTGTAGGGAGTGATCGATATCGGGGCTGTGCCTGGCAAAACATCAATGGCAAACTCTATCTCTCTGACAGGTGGTAACCTTGGCAAGTCCTCAGGAAATATATCTGGATATTCACATACTGTAGGAATCTCCCTGAGATCTAGACTCTCCTTTTTGGTATCTACAATATGTGCCAAAAATGCTTCACATCCTTTTTTGATAAGCTTACTTGCCTTCGTCACAGAAATGACATTAGTCAAGTATGGTCGGTTCTCGCCTAGGACAATCACGTCATCCGGCCTTGAATTCTTGAAAGTCACTCTCCTATACTGACAATCCACCACTGCCTTATGCCGAGTTAACCAATCCATCCCCAAGATTGCATCAAACTCACGGAATGGCAACTCTATTAGATTAGCTGGGAATTCTACATTCTGAGCTTTGATTGGACTATTTTTATAGACTCGACTAACTTTCACTCCATGACCCAAAGGATTGGTCACTAATATATCATAATCTAATTCCTCTGCTACCATATTACCGTGACTAGGTGGTGACATACATAAATATGAATGTGTAGAACCTGGATCTATCAGTGCAAATAAATCAGTATCATAAAGAGAAAATTTACCAATTATCACATCCGGGGCATCCTGCTCCTCACGAGCTCTCATGGCATATGCTCGGGCTGGGGCTCGACTACCTTCTGCTCTATTCACTGATTCTGATATACTCTCCCCAATTCTGCCACTTCTAGACTGTCCTTGTCCCCTGCCTCTGCCTCGAGTGACATTCTGAACCTGAACTGATATTACACCACCTGTACCTCTTCCTCTCGGGCAATCTTTTTGTTTGTGCTCAGTAGATCCGCATCGTAAGCATGCTCCAGTAATCCACCAGCAATCACTTGCATGTGATCTCCCACAATGTTGACATGTGATAGATATGAATCTCCTATTACCCGAAGCTGGTGCACTAGCTATAGATCCCTCTGGCCTCGACCGCTGGCTTTGCCTAGTTGAAAAGTTTGATCTAGTACCCTGTGACTGGAAAAACCTAGGCGTTGTTCGCCCCCTTTTACCTGATGTCTGGCCCATGATAAATGTCTGTCTCCATGGTAGCTCTTCTATCCTCTTTCTCTTTGACCTCTTTTCCACACTAATGGCTGAGGATACTAGTGTAGCAAAATCCTCAAGCTGAAGGGCGGTCACCATATTCCCAATATCATCATTAAGCCTATCCTCAAATCTTCGGCATCTGTATGCCTCATTAGCGATGATTCCAGTCGCATATTTACTTAGTCGGGTGAATTCCATCTCATACTCGGCGACTGACATGCTTCCCTGCTTCAAGTCTTGAAACTCCCTTTTCTTTTCATTCACATAAACTCTTGGCACATATTTCTTGCTAAATTCTGCCTTGAAGAAATTCCAGGAAGGTGGCTTCGGTGTCTGGGGCTTTGATAAAATTGATTTCCACCAATCATAGGCATGATCTTTTAAAAGGGACACTGCATATCTAACCTTCTGTTCCTCTAGACACTCCAATTCCTCAAACACCCTTTCTGTGGATTCCATCCAAAACTCTGAAGCTGCTGGGTCATCCTCTCTCCTTCCCATAAAATCTGTGGCCCCATATTTTCTCAGCTTATCAATCTGGGGTTTTGGCTGAGGTAGAGGAGGAGGTGGAGCTGGTTGTGGAACTGCTTGTACTATCCGTTGCAATAAATTAGCTATCTGCTCCATAAGAGGCTCCTGTCCTAAATTATCCTGTCTCTCTGCTCTCGGAGGAGCTACTACACTCGGCCCGGAATCTCTCACAGATTGAGGTTGTCTGGGATTGGCTGAGCGTGAAGGACTATTACTCAGTTCATCTTCTGAGAAATCTTGTTCCGATTCCGAATCCATATCTACCTACAAACCAAGAGAAGGGACCCAAATCAGATAATTGCAGCATTTTATGCATATAAATGAGACACATATTCTATTTTACACCCACTGATTAAGAATCATTAACCAGTCTCTGATACCACTAAATGTAGCACTCACTTACCCTACTAATCGCTAATAGGATATGGAAGTGCTACTAAGCTCATTTAATTTAAAACCAACGCTCAATTTTGTATAAATATTTTTTTTTCAATTTAAATATATATCTAGTGATGGGAATATTGTGATTCAAAATAACTTATTCATTAAACCATGATATTTAAAAATATAACTACAATAATTCTAGATATATATAATTACCAAATCCATTACTTATAAATATTACAAGCCACAAATTTATCTGATCTTGGGGTTCCCTCTTCTTTGGTCGCCCTATCGGAACAACTATTTCTATTTATCTGCGCGTGAAACACACGCGCTAAGCTACTAGCTTAGTGGTACGTTTGGCAACTATCCAATCATTACATAAATAATTCTAAAATAAAATTTTAGAAACTACAATTAACCTATTTAGCATGCCAAATATTCAATTAATAATAAACTATTTTCTTCATGCAAAAATATTTAATTCATGAATTATGATATGTTATTCATTAAGCATGCTTGAAATTTTAACAATACAAGATATAAAATTTACAATATGAATTTCATACTTCACATTTTTTTCTGTTATTTATTTAATAGCCCACAACATCTTAGACCGGAACTAAACACTGGATACAGGGTTTCTGCTCTCCGGCAGTATACTCGGCGCCTACATAATTATTTTATAACTCGGCGTTTAACGACTACATTTTCAATAACAACTCAACACCTTTTTGGTGCCTACGTAAATTTCGAACTCAGCACTAATTCTTAGTGCCTAAGTAAATTTCAACTCAGCACTATTATTTTTAGTGCCTACATAATTTTAACTCAGCACTATTATATTTAGTGCCTACATTTCTACCCTTTTATTGGCATGCCAACTTATCCTAATTTCTAGTTCTCGACTATATGTTATAGGGCTTAAATTACATTTGTTACCTTTATTCATATTTGCATAAATTATGTAGGGAAACATTAATATAAATTCCATATAAATGCAATAATTCTCATTCAATATTTTACAACCTCATACTAGCTCATTTAATCATTATAACTATAAGAAAAATTCAATCAATACATTGTCTAACACATAAATCCACAATCAACACATTTCTACCAGCTGTCCTATTCTGGATAGCATTTCTACCTTATGTTGCTCTGCATTTTTCGTCTATTTTTAGACATAATTTGGACATGTGATCATCTAACAAAATATAGGTAAATGTCTTATCTTTAATTTCCAACTGGAATCACATCAAAAAAATTTTTTTAGCAAAAGTTATAAATTTTCTCCTAAGTTACGTTCGCTGCAATCTGCCCTGTATTTTACTGGACAGATTTCTGCCTTATCTTTCTATATCTTTTTCATCCATTTCTAGATGGCATTTGGACAAGTGATCAACTAGAAAAATGCAGGAACATGTCTTATCTTTAATTTCCAACTGGAATCACATTAAAAATAATTTTTTATCAAAAGTTATGAATTGTTTTCCAACCTATATTCACTGCAATCTGCCCAGTATTTTTTTTTCTGGACAGATTTCTAGTTCAAAGTTGGAGTCCATTTTTCACCTAATTCCAGACATATTTAGGTCTAATGGTCTAAATGAAAGTTCAATCCCTATGTCTTAACTTTCCAATCCAGAAAGAATCACTCAGAAATGATTTCCAGAACTCACGTTATGATCAAAACACTAGACACTGTTCATAAGACGAATTTTCCAGCACATCAAATAATTCATACATTTTCCATTTTCATGCATCAACCTCATTTTCTAGTCTTTATTTTCACATTCATGGCATCATTTAATCACTCAATCAAATGTTCAGAATTTCATACATAATTTCACTACATTACAAAATCAAAACCAATACTTTTCTATATTGAATTTTTGCCAAATGTACATACCTCAAAGTTCTATTTTTCTTCACTTTTCTCTTCCTCTTAGATAGTGTTTTCCTTGCCCTTACTTCCATTTTGATTTTGGTTCAAAGGTTGTTCACTTCCTTGCCCTAACAATAAATTTTACACTAATCAAACACTAATCACACTAATCCACCCTTAATCACCATTAGCATACTAATAACCCTAATTTACTAGCTATAATGGCAACTAACCTCAAACTCAAAGAAAAGAGAAGAAGAAAGTAAGGAGATGGAAAATCTAAACTCACCTTTGATGATCTTCCAAATGGCTAAAAACTCTTTTTATTTTCTTCCTTTCTTCCTTCCTCTTCCTTAGTTTTGCTCACTTTACTTCACTTTCTTCATAATCTTGCCTTAATCCCCTTTTTTTTCATCTAATCGTAGCTTGATTTGAAGAAAGAAAAACAAAAGTAAATGGGAGAGGAGAAGCTCACGGCAAAGAAGAAGAAAAGAGAGAGAAATGAGTTTGGTCAAGATGAAGAAGAAGAAGAATGGTCAAAAAAGTGAAAATTTGACTTTTTATAGTTGGATTAGGTAGGTGGTTAGGATTAGTTACTAATCTTGCTTCCTATTGGTCCATTAATTTAAATCACTCTTACTTTATTTTAATCAAAAGAATATTCCTTTCCTTAGATAAAGAATATTCTATTTTTATGCCTTCTTAGAATTTCTGTGCCAAAAACACTGCAATTCCAAATTTCGTTCAGCGAAAAATAATTTTTTTTCCCAATTTTAATTCCAAACTTCAAAATTCTCAATTAATAATATTCAAAATATTTTTCTCCCATCTTATTATTATTTTAATTTATTTCTTTCATGTTCAAATTTAGACCCCGATCGGTTCAGCGCACCGGATTTCGGTCAACCGCGACCGTGGCCTAAAATATCGGGCATTACACTAACAATGCACATTTAAGTCATGCCCGTGAACCTTCTTGACAAATTCATCTAGAGAGCTTCACGACCAAAGTCAGCACTTGGATCATGGTTGGCAAGTTTGTCACGCCTGTGAACATATATGTGATGCTCATGACCCAATATTTCAAAACCATATAGAATGCTTCACGACCAAGGTGACCACTCCAGTCATGGCTTAGAAGAATAGTCACGCCTATGACAAATGTAGTCATGCCCGTGAAAGATGAAAGAGAAAAATGTCAGGGGCGATTATTTGGGTTGGTGCAACGGCTAGTTTCGTATTAAATGCATTCTAACGGTTATAATTCGCCATGGGAGTATAAATGCAAGTCATTTATGCATTCAGTACAAGAGGATAGCAAATACTTTGAATCAAAATCTTATTACAAGCTATTTGTACATTTAATACTTTCATAACAAATATCTATTCTCTGTAAAAATCTTTTTGCTCATCATTTATTGAGCAATAAAGATGTGTAAGTGTTTCTCTTTGTAATCATTTATTACTCAAGTGAGTTTTGGATATTTCTGGGTTAACAGTAGAACACTTGTAAGGGTTGTTTGTGTGAGCCTTTAAAACACAAAGAAAGGTTGTTTGTGTGAGCCTGTAAAACACAAGATAAATGTTGTTTTTGTGAGCCTGTAAAACACAAGGAATTGGTTATTGTGTGAGCCATTAAAACACAAGGGATTTATGGGTTAGGTGTGAGCCATTGTGAGAAACACCATAGTTGGGAGTGAGCTTGTAAAACTCCATTGTAACACTTAGTGTGTTAGTGAAACTGCCAATTGCGATTAGGGAGAGGAGTAGGGTTTGGTAACACCCGAACCTCTATAAAAACCCTTGTGTCAAATTTCTTGATAGTTTCTTCTTCATTCTTCGTGTGGATTATCATTAATGACATCCTAGTGTGGATTGTTGTGGTTTTCTACAACCCAACAAAGTGAAGATTTGAATAACAAATAAGAAATTACAAGGCATAATTTCTAAACTCTATATTTATATAAATTAGTTTTTATGGCATAAGTATGATCTTTTGTTTCGGGTTTTGAAAATTTTATTTTTTCACTGTTTTTATGAATGCGATTCATTCTTCAAAACCAACATTTATTTGGTGGAAATTTCTTGCAAATCATGAAGGAGATGATGAAAAATTGGGGCTATTATATGGAAGAAGGAAAGGGATGATGATGCTAAGAAGAAGAGTGTAGAAGTTAGAATAAAATGGGGTAAAGTCTTAATTGGCTTTCCCTTTCCCCTCCCTTCTCCAGTTTTATTCTTTCTTTTTTTTTTTTCAGCTGTGCCCTTTTCTTTTTCTTTTTGCTGTGCACTTTCCTGTTTCTTTTTTTATTTTTTTACATATTTACTTATATCTAGGCACTTTAATTTTTACCAAAAGTACAATTTAATTATGTGGTCTAATTTAATCAAATTTATCATGTCAATAATTCATTTTTTTGTAAATTTCTAATTTAGTCAACTATTCCATCTATTTTAATCTCTATTATCTATCATGTTTTTTCTATTTATACTGCATACTTATTCTAATTAAACTATAATTAGTGGGTGTTACAGCCCATATCTTGGAAGAGCTGCTTTCTTCCTCTCCTAAGTGAGTTGGTGGGTAGCATTATGCTTGCCACTATGCATTTTGAGCTTTAAAAGGAATATGAGAATATGGATGCAAATACCATAATATATCATATAAGGGAGTTTTTTTATGAGCAAGCTCAAACCGAGTGATTTGAGATATCTAGGTTACTTTTCCACTCCAATATGGTGAGGGGACTTCTCTAATGCAACATGTATTGTAGAATAATGGGCACATTGTGAGATTGGCCTCTTTAGGTTTCATTATAGATCATAAGTATAGACTAAATTCTCCAAAGTTTGCTTAATAGTTATGCGCACTTCATTCTAAATTATCATATGAACAAGATATCCTCTTTGATCCCTAAATTGATGAACATGCTCAAGACAGTTGAGCCTTTTGTCAAGAAAGAGAAAAAGATTGTGATGTGAGTGGACACTTTAGGTTCTTCAAAGAAAAGGAAAAGACAAGGAAAAAAAGTCTACAAAGTCCCAACGAGAGGTGAATAATAAGGGCAAAGAGACTGCATCAAAAGGGACTTGTTTCTATTGTAGCAAGAATGACCATTCGAAGAGGAACAACAAGGCCTATCTAGAGTCTTTGAAGGATAAAGATAAGACATCAAATGCAACTTCTACTTCAGGTATTTATGTTATTAAGGTGAATACTGTTAGAGAAGTGCTTTAAAGGCAATCACCTTTAACACTTATTGTACAAATTTATTTGATTAATAAAATGCATTTTCATTAAGTTGATATTCATTTGATATATGAATTGATAGTGATATTAAATCAATTAATGAAGTTCTTGATACTTAACATAGCATAAAGAAAATCATGATCAGATCATGATTTTGAGATTTTTATCATGTGTAATTATGTTAGTATCTAAATTGTCCCTAGTCATAGGATTAATAAGATAGGACATTGTTAATCTAGATAGACTAGCACATATTATACTCCTTGATTGGATCAAGCAACAAATCTCATAATCTATAAACATGAGATGTTTAGAGCTAACATGTGGATGTTTGCTCAGTGTAGCTAAGTACATTGGATGACCTACTATGAGACAATCATATGGATAATATGTTCAAATGTCAATGATTGTCTCGTCATAGCAATAGTGCAAGTATCTTTAGACTTGAGGTACTCAAGGATATCTTGGATATTGATTCTACACTTTGACACTATTCCTTATTGCCTCAGAAAGGTTACTCATTGGATGGTGATTGGGTATAGCTTAAGGTATTCGAAGGTAACTTGGTAACCAATAAAGGATTTACGACTCCTGATAGAAGGAGTGTGTACCCATTGTTGGGTTTTGAAGAACAAATCACATTCATAAACACAATAGAAAAATAAAATTTTCACAACCCGAAACAAAAGATCATACTTGTGCCATTAATACTAATTTATATAAACATAGAGGTTAGAAATTATAGCTTGTAGTTTCTCCTTTTTGGGTTGTAGCAAACCACAACAATCCACACTAGGATGTCTCTATGTTATGTATCAAGGACTTCATTAATTGATTAAGATCACTACCAATTCATATATCGAATAAACATCAAATTAATGATAAAGGCTTTTTTAATCAAATAAATTTGAACAAGAAGTGCTAAAGGTGATTGGCTTTAGAGCACTCCTCTAACACCCGTGGCCTCTTATCAGGGTCATTACTTGAGAATCTCTAGCATGAGTGGAAATTTTATGAAGGTAGTCTTCAATTACATGTCTAATAAAGTAATGAACCTCATAACAAAAACTAACATTACTTGGAATAGATGTGATGTAGTTAGTCTAGTGGGAGTTCACACATGTCCATACTCTGAACCAAATGGGTTATAGAATGGTGGAAGGAATAATTGCTCATAAATTTTCTATGGAAAGGTTCCTAGTCAAACCATTGACTTTTTGATCAATTGGGAGTTATGGTATGTTGTTTCATAACGCTCATTACTTGCTTAAATTAATTGTTAATTTAAGTGGCCAACATAATTGGGAACTTAATGGGTCACACACATTGCAGATATGGAGAACAAGTAAAATGGTCTTGGATAGGATTCAAAAATATAAGAGAATTATTTTGGGTCAAATCACGATTAGATGGGGGGAAAAATTGCTCGAGAGTAGTCATAAGCTTGTGTCAGGCCAGGCAGACTTTCGCCTGGCCTGCCGAGCGTGCGTGGCACTGTGCGCTATAACATGTTGTTAGAGTTAGTTTTTCTTTCTCTTTTGACTTTTAATCTTCATTTTGAATAGAATTCAAATTGAAAAAACATTAGATGGCAAAAAAGAGACATAAAAATTATTTTTGGTGAAAATAATTTTTGATACAAAATAATTATTTCAAGAAAATATTCAAAGCTCGCATTTAGAATTTTGTTCAAATCATTTGTTTTGTAAGTTTCTTCTTCATGCTTTGCGTGGATTATCATTAGAGAAATTTTAGTGTGGATTGTTGTGGTTTACTACAACCCAACAAAGTGAAAATTTGAATAACAAATCAAGAAATTAGAAGATATAATTTCTAATCTCAATGTTTGATAAATTAGTTTTAATGGCACAAGTATGATCTTTTGTTTCGGGTCTTGGAAAAAAAATATTTCTCTGCATTTATGAATGTGATTCTCCTTCAAAACTCAACACTAGTATCAGAACCCCCTTATGTCTATTAAAATTATTTTTAATTTATAGTACAATGAGATTGTGCGGTTTTGATGATTTTGGATCAATAGATTTGAAAAATTAAAATTAATTTGTAAAATTTGTTTTACATATTTTTCTTTATTTTATCTAATCTTGGAATGTTTAAGGATTATTATTTTGATTGAAAAATAGATTTAACATGATTCAAATAATTAATTTTGGATTTATTTTAAAAATGCTGAAAATTGCATTGTTTATGAACATCTATTGTTGTTTGGGTTAATTGATGGGACTGTTTATATTTGTCTTATAATTTGATTATGGAAAAACTATTTATACATATTGAGAATATGTTTAAACCTTTGATGTGTCCAATAATTAATTAAAAAAATTATTATTTTTTTAAATAAATACAAAGATGAGATTGTTTTAGCATACCTAGTGGGACTGTTTTGGCATACCCGAGTTTTGTTGAAATTTTTTTGTATGTGACTATTTTTTTTTCCATAGCTTTGATATAAATTTTATTTGATTAGAATATGTTATCTTGATATTAGATGCATGCAAAAATTATATTTGCTCCAATTTTAAACATAAAAAAATTCTAGATGCATGCATTTAGGTGTGTTGGTTTGTTTGTCTTACTAATTTTGGTTTGTGACAAAAATATTTTGATGAACTTGAGCTGACCTAAAGATGCTTAGAATGTTGATTTGAGATTCTGAAAATTTTTGGAATTTTTTAAAATAAGTTTTGAATTAATTAAGTTGAGAAATGGTAAGTGTAGTATGACTAGAAATTGATATGTATATTAAAATTAAATTGTTTGATTTTGACATCATAATAATTTAATTTTAAAGGTGAATTAATTTTGTATTAATTCTGAAAATATGGAATTTAATTTAATTTTATTAAATTTTAAATTTTACATTGAAATGACATATAAAGTTAAATTAACTGAAAGAACACAAGTAGACAATTTTGGTTCAAGTGTTGAACCGATTTTCAAACTGAAATCTAAAATTGTCGTTATTTAATTTAATTTTATGCATTAGAGAATGCATGTTAGGGGTGTATGGAACGACATGATGATGATTATGGACTTAGGTTGAATGTGATTGAGCATGCATGGATTTGTTTTGTTTTATGGTAAATAGGGTCTGTTTTTGGTGGAAATGTTCACGGTCATGAAAAATCGTCACGGGCGTGAACATAACATTTCACGGGGGGAATGAAAAAAGTTATAGTCGTGAAACATAGTCTTCACTACATTAAGCCGTGAATGATGTCGTGAAGTAAGTCGTGGAAGCTACTGGTTCTTTTGGCGATTTAGTTTATGGTCGTGAATAGCCTAAAATTCTCATAAAATAAAATTAAGTCTAAAACAAGACGAAAGCATTTCAAAAGAGTTTCTATCCCTTCTAACATATATTTCCATCAAAATAGCTACCTTATTTCTAGTAAGATGAGACAAAAACAAGATTATCAATCAAGGTTTAAGAATTTGGCAATCACAAAGTTAATCCATCAATCATACTGAGCTATCTTCTTGAGAAATTAAGTCTTTCCTCATTTAGAGACTTAGTGAAGATATCTGCCAATTGATTGTCTACGCTTATAAATTCAAATACAACATCTTTACATTGAACATGATCTCTAATAAAATGGTGTCTAATATCAATATGCTTACTTCTAGAATGTTGAATAGGATTCTTAGATAGATTTATGGCACTTGTATTCTCACATCTAATAGGTATATGGTTCATACTATGACCATAATCTTTAACTTGTTGTTCGATCCAAAGGATTTGTGTGCAACAACATCTTGCTGCTACATACTCCGCTTCAGCAGTAGAAAGAGCAACTGAAACTTGTTTCTTGCTAAACCAAGAAACTAAGCACTCTCTACTAAAGTGACAGGTACCTGAGTACTTTTTCTATCTAAAAGACTACCAGCATAATCAGCATCTGAATATCCTATAATGTAAAAGGATGAATTTCTGAGATACCACAAACCTAGATCCAATGAGCCATGTAAATATTTTAGAATTTTTTTTCCTGCATTTAAATGAGACTTTTTTGGACACGATTGAAAGTGTGCACATAAGCATACACTATACATTAGGTCGAGTCTAAAAACAATAAGATATAAAAGCGTGCACATAAGCATACTCTATAGAGCTTTTCGTTAATGCTCTTACCCTTTTCATCCTTGTCCAATTTTGTTGATGTGCTCATTGGAGTCTTGGCATTCTTTCATCATTCCATTCCAAATTTCTTGAGTAAGTCTTTGGCATATTTAGATTGGTTGATGAATATGCCCACATTGCCTTATTTTATTTGTAGACCAAGGAAATATTTAAGCTCACCCATCATGCTCATTTCAAATTCCCTAGTCATACGCTTAGCAAATTCTTGACAAAGCAATTCATTAGTAGACCCAAATATGATATCATCAACATAAATTTGAACAATTAGAATATCATGCTTATGCTTTTTAGTGAATAATATAGTGTCAAGATTCCCCTTTGTAAAGTTATTTTCCAAAAGAAAAGAACTTAGTCTTTCATACCAAGCTCTTGGGGCTTGTTTCAAACCTTATAAAGCTTTTGAAAGTTTAAAAACATGATTAGGCAAATCATAGCTTTCAAAACCCGGTGGTTGTTCTACATAAACTTTTTCTTTTATATAACCATTTAAAAAAGCACTTTTTACATCCATTTGAAAGAGTTTGAAATTCATGTTGCATGCATATGGTAAAAGTATTCTTATGGTTTCTAATCTAGCTACAGGAGCATAGGTCTCATCATAATCTATTCCTTCTTCCTGATTATACCCTTTTGCAACCAATCTAGCCTTATTCCTAGTTATTGAACCTTGTTCATCTAGTTTATTTCTAAACACCAATTTGCTACCTATAATTTGATGATCCTTGGGTCTAGGTACTAAGGTTCATACCTTACTTCTCTCAAATTAGTTGAGTTCCTATTGTATTGCAATCACCCAACTTTCATCATTAAGAGCCTCATCAATATTTTTAGGCTCAATTTGAGAAATAAAGGCAAGGTCAAAAGCTAAATGTTCGAGATGAGATCTAGTACTTACTCCTCTAGAAGGATCACCAATGATTTGCTCTTTGGGGTGATCTTTTGTCAATCTCCTTTCCTTTGGGAGCTCTTACCTGTTTTCCTCTTGAGTTTGAGGTAGAGAATCATCTTGATGTGAATCTTCTTGATCATTTTCTTCTTTTCCATTTTCAAGATCAATTCTTTCCAGGGTACCTACAACATCATCAAGAACACTACCTTTCACAAGATCAAGTCTACTAGATTCATCAAAAACAATATGCATAGATTCTTCAACAGTTAATGACTTTTTTTTTAATTACTCTATATGCTTTGCTAGTTGTAGAGTATCCTAAAAAAAATACCCTCATTAGATTTAGAGGCAAAATTTCCAAGGTTGTCCTTGGTATTCAATATGAAGCACTTGCATCCAAATACTCTAAAGTATGATATCAAGGGTTTTCTTCGATTCCATAGCTCAAATGAAGTTTTGTTTAGGAGAGGTCTTGAAAACTTAATTTGAAATATAACAAGCAGTATTTGTGGCTTCTACCCAAAAGTAAGTTGGTAAACCATACTCATTGAGCATTGTTCTAGGCATTTCAATTTTCATTTTCAAATTCTTTGCCATGGTTACTTCTTATTTTTGATATGCAATATCCTTTTTCATTTTGAACTCTTTTAGCAAAATTTTTGAAGTTTTCAAAAGCATCACTCTTTCGAGCTAAAAAATTACCCAAGAAAATATAGAGTAATCATCTACGATGACAAAGGCATAAACATAACTCGTTAAGCTTGCAATTCTAGTAGGTCCAAATAAATCTAGATGCAGGAGTTGTAGAGGTTTTGAGGTACTTACTATGGTTTTGGATTTGAAGGATGACTTGTGTTGCTTCCCTCTTTGACAAGGTTCACATGTCTTATCTTTTTGGAATTTGACTTTTGGCAATCCCTTTACTTGCTCTCTTGTGCTGAGGCTTTGAATTAAGTTCATGTTCGCATGACCAAGCCTTTTATGCCACAACCAAGATTCATCACTAGTAGTTCCAAGACACTTAGAGGAATAGTTAGATATCTCATGTAAGTCTATTATGTAGGCGTTGACATCTCTATTTCCTTTAAATATCTCTTGACCATCAATAGAGGTTACAAGACATTCGTTGGAAGTAAAGGTTACATTGTTTCCTTTATCACATAATTGACTTACACCAACAAGTTATGTTTCAAGCCATCAACAAGTAACACATATTTAATAAAAGTAGTACCATTAATACCAATAGAGCCAATACCAATGACCTTACCCTTAGCATTGTTTCCAAAGGAAACTTTACCTCCATCAATACTTTTGATTTCATTGAAGAGTTCTTTGTCTCCTGTCATATGCCTTGAGCATCCACTGTCTACTAGCCAAGCATTTTTGTTTATTGTGGACTTGAGGCATACCTATAAAATCACAATTCAAGTATGATTTTTAGGTACCCAAATAAGCTTGGGTCCTTGGGGGTTAGCACATGAAGGTTCCTAATGACCCTTCCTTATCCAGCAATGTTTATTTATGTGCACAATTTTCATACAATAGTTACACTGTTTATGTCTAAAAATGCTTTTTGGTCTTACAATGTTTTTGAATGCCATTTTTCTATTAGACTGAAATTGAGAGTAATGGAATGCACATTCATGATTAATTAGTGTTTTTCTAGATGCATGCTTCTTATACATAAAGGCATGATTAGCCTTTTGAGGTTTCTTTCTTAGGCTTACCAATCCTTGATTATTCCTTTTTATGTATAAAAGGTTTAGTGTACCTATTCCTTGGTGTTGTTCCAGCAAGTGTGGAGATGTGAGGTTCACTTGACTTATCAAAAATAGTTTTGTGAGAAGATGATGATGTGCCCCTTAAATCATAGATCGTGTCTAATTAAAGGTGGTCTTTGAGACACAATGAGAGTATCTAAGCTCTCTTTTCCAATGTGAAATTTTGAAATGGAGTTTCAAAGTTCCTCAACTTCATTTTTTAAAGTATTATTCTCTTTTAGCAAGGATTTATTTGAGGGTCTTAAAGAGTATTCATCTAATGACTTTTGAAGAGATTCATTAGATGAATTAATCTTAAAGTTCTCCTATTCTGAAACATCCATTTTGATTTTTAAATTAGAAATATTATTCTTATAAGTATTGAATGTACTCATATATTTCTCTAGTTCTAGATTCAATTCTTCTATTAGGCTTTGCTCATCATCATCATCGTCATCACTGTTACTATCATTATCACTACTATCATTATTGAAAGAGTATAGTGTAGTGATCTTACTTTATCCAAGACGTGATCCTCAATAGCCATGAAGCATAGGTTCACCTCTTCGCTTTCATTGTCATCTTTTTTACTTGAAGAGCTTTCATCATCCCATGTAGCTTTGTGGCATTCATGATAGTTTTCTAATGTTTTCCACATGCTATACGCAGTTGAGCAGTGTTGTATCCTGCCACATTCTAAAATGGATAATGAGCTTGAGAGAATTGTCATTGCCTTCTTGTTTTTGAAATTTGCTCTTCTTTAAGGCTCTGTCCAATCATCTCTTGACAGGATTTCTTCTCCACCATCAACTCCTCTTCTAGTTGGTGGTGTCCATTCTTTCCGAATACTATCCTAGACTTCAATTCCTGATATGTCTCCATCCGAAACTTCCAATGAGCATAATTTGCTCCATCAAAGTAAGGCTTGAGACTTTGGAATCCTTCATTGGCCATATCTTGATCTTTACTAGCGCTATTTAGGCTTCGATGCTAGACTTAGCTCTGATACCAATTGTTGCCCAGATATTGAACCAAGAAGAGGGGTTGAATTGGATATTAAAAATTTAACTTTTAAGTGTGGAAAGAAAAGTTAAGTTTAGTAGGGATAGAAAAATATGACACAAGGATTTTTATAGAGGTTCAGGTGTTAACAAACCCTACTCCTCTCCCCAATCTCAATTGGGAGTTTCACTAACACACAAAGTGTTACAATGGAGCTTTACAAGTTCACTCCCAACTATGGTGTTTCTAACAATGGATCACACCTAACTTAGAAATCCCTTGTGTTTTAATGGCTAACACAATAAACCAATTCCTTGTGTTTTAAAGACTCACACAAATAACCGTTACCTTGTGTTTTAAAGGCTCACATGAATATCCCTTACCTTGTGTTTTAAAGGCTCACACAAATAACCCTTACAAGCGTTCTACTCTTAACCCTAAAATACCCAAAATTCACTTGAGTAGATGATTACAGAGAGAAACACTTACAAATCTATAATGCTCAAATAATGATGAGCAAAAAGATTTTCATAGAGAATAAATGTTTGTTTTAGAAATATCAAATGCACAAATGGCTTACAACAAGATTTTGATTCAAATTTTTAGCTATTCTCTTATTTTCTTGTGCTCCTCTTGTTCTGGATGCATAAATGACTTGCATTTATACTTCCATTGCAAATTATAGCTGTTAGAATGCATTTAATATGGAACTAGCCATTGCACCAACCCTTATTATCGTTCCTGACATGTTTCTCTTTCATCTTTCATGGGCGTGACTATATGTGTTACGGTCGTGACTATTCTTCCAAGCCATGACTTGAGTTGTGACCTTGGCCATGATGCATTCTGGAAGAATTTTTCATGTCTTTTCACGGGCGTGACTTTAATTCACGGGCATGACTGAAATGTTCATTCATGGTTGCTATCATTCTTTATGGGCGTGAACTTTAAATGTTGGATTGTTGGCGCTAAGCTTCATCACGGGCGTGACATATAAGGTCACCAGCGTGAACATGCTATTTTTTTAATTTTATCTTTTTAAGATTAATCTTCCATTCTCCATTCTTGCTATCATATTCCATACCCTGCTTAATAGACTTAGTAAACAAGTATGTTAAATACATTATTGCTATTTTATTTGTTAGCATGAAAATGACGAAATCCATCTCTAATGAGCTCAAAATGGCCAAAAACTGTTCTGGATCTATCCAGGGCACTAAGCAGACAGTTCAAACTATGGAACATTCATTGTTCCATTCACCATAACTCAACATCCATAAGGGAATAACTTTAATGTTTTGCTATAAGCATATAGAATGCATTTATATACAACTTTAATGTTTTGAGCTTACTACAATAAGGGCTCTATCATATTCAAAACTGAGAAACACAGTAGCCAACTCAGCTAGGGTCCACACTCGGACCAGTTCCAATAAGTTGCCAATATCTTTTCATATACACAAAATTTTGTGAAACTATTTATATCTCCATAATTCCAAGACATAAATTGATGTTTTAAACATTTCCAAAATTAGTTTCTATTGGTATCAAAATAAGGGTTCAATACATTGCTGCAATTTAATCCTAACAACTCAAACAACACTAGAACAATGGAAAGAATATTACTTACAAAGAATGAACTTGAAATAGATTAATTTGCTGCAAAATCTAAGTGAAATAAGGAAGAAATTAGGCTGAAATGGGGAAAGAAAAATAAGAAATGAATCTAAAGTGAGGGAGGCAGAATAGTGAGGAGGAAGATAAGGTCCACCTCTCACCTCCTCACTTTTTTTATTTTCCCCTTTTTATTTTTCTTTTGCTTCTTCTCATTTTTCTTCATTAATTCAATCTAATAATTTTATTCACATAAATTTCAATTTCATGTCATCTGTAACTAAATTATAAAATAGACACGTGCAATTCAGCATAGTTGTAAAATACTCAGACACGTACCCAGTGCGTGTTGTGAACTTGTCCCTATAAAAATACATATGAAATGCACATGTTGAAGTAAAATATATGCCAATGCATATGTCCAAATGAAATGCATGTAAACATGGATATGTGGGATGTTGAGGATGTTACAATTCTCCCCTCCTTTTTTAAAATTGACTCCTCGAAATTTAATACCTGGAAATAGGTGTGGATATTGCCTTTATGATATTTTCTTCTATTTTCCATGTTGCATGTTTTAGTAAATGGTTATGCCATAATACCTTAACTAAAGGTATTTCTTAGTTTCTTAGCTGTTTAGTCATGTATCCAATGATTTCCACTTGTTCCTCAACATAAGTCATGTCATCTGCAATTTCAATGGCTTGATCTTTAAACACATGTGTGGGGTTTGATTTGTATGTTCTAAGCATGCTCACATGAAACATGTTATGAATCTGAGCTATCTCTAGTGGTAAAGCCAATTTGTATGACAATGGACCAACCTTCTTAAGAATTTCACAAGGCTATAAGTTTCTTGGGCTTAATTTACCTTTCTTGCCAAGTGGAATTACCCCTTTCCATGGAGATGCTCAGAGAAACACCTTTTCACCCAACTCATATTCCATTTTCCTTCTATGCTGATTAGCATAACTGCCTTTTCTGTTTTGTGTTGACTTTAGCTTATTATTGACAACCTTGATCTTATCCACTATGTCTTGCACTATCTCTAGCCCCTTTAATGCATATGCTCTTTCTTTATCCCAAATAATAGGGCTTCTACACTTTATGACATACAATGCCTCATATGGTATTGTCTGGATACTGCTATGATATTGATTGCTGTAAGCAAATTCTATTAATGCTATATATTCATCCCAAGCTCATCCAAATTCCATAGAACATGACCTATCCATTCTTCCAAGGTCTGTATAGTTCTTTCTGATGGTCCATCAGTTTCTGGGTGGAATATAGTATTGAAGTTCAATTTTGTTCCCAGTCCATCTTGTAGACTCATGCAAAAATGTGAAGTAAACTGTGGATCTCTATTAGACACACTAAACACTGGAATACCATGTAATCTAACTATCTCATTCACATATAAGTTTTCCAAAACTCTCGAGTGTACAACCCCATCGAATAGGTAGAAACTGTGCTGCATCATTTTTTTGCAGCATTTTTTCGTCAACAATTACCCATACTGCATCATTTTTTTGCAGAGTTATTGGCAATCCATAAACAAAATCCATCATTATATTCTCCTTTTTCCATTTAGGCACTGACAATGAATTTAGCTTACCAACTGGTGTTTGGTGTTCAATCTTAATTTGCTGGCATGTTAACATTTTGAAACATATTCTGTTATATCTTTCTTCATTTTGGGGTTACCAGTAATGGGGTCTTAAGCTGTGAGACATCTTGGTCATCCCTAGGTGCATTGCTTAAGGTGCATTATGTGCCTCTTCCACTATTTCCTAGCACAAGTTTTCAATATCTAGAACACATATGTGGGACATTAACATCAATGTATCATCTTGCACATGAAAATCTATTTTGTTTCCCCGCTTTACGATTTCAATCTTCTTACACAGTTGAGCATCTTTGCCTTGTGCCTCTTTGATCCTTTCCTTTATCATAGGTCTAACTTGAAGACTAGCAATCAATGATCCACCATCTTGCATATTCAATTCAACATTCATGGACCGTAATTTAATCAAATATGGTAAAAAGGATGCTTGTATGTGAGATATGCTGCTATTGGATTTCCTGCTCAGTGCATCTACTACAACATTGGCTTTCCCTTGATAGTATTCAATTGTGTAGTCATAATCTTTTAATAGCTCTAACCATCATCTCTGCCTCATGTTTAACTCTTTTTGTGTCAACAAATAAGCCAAACACTTATAGTCTGTAAAGATTTGGAATGTCTCACCATACTCATAATGCCTCTAAAACTTCAATGCAAATACAACTGCAGCCAATTTTAGATCATGCACTGGATATGAGATCTCATATGGCCTCAACTGTTTGAATGCATAAGCTATCACTTTACCATATTGCATCAATACACATCCTAATCCCTAGTGTCAAGCATCACTATATACTGTAAATCCATCAATACCCATAGCAATAGCTAACATTGGTGCTAAAGTTAACCTCCATTTTAGCTCCTCAAAACTCCTTTGGCATTATAGAGCCCATTTTAAAGACACATTGTCTCCAAGTAATATAATCAAAGGGCTAGTAATTAAGGAGAATCCATCAACAAATCTGCAATAGTATCCGACTAAACCCAGAAAACTATGCATTTCTGAAACATTTTTAGGAGCTTCCCAATTTTCCATGGCCTCTATTTTCTTTTTGTCTACCTCTATGTCCTGACCCGATACCACATATCCAAGAAATACCAAATGATCCAACTAGAATTCGTATTTACTCAATTTAGCATATAGTTGTTGCTCCCTCAAAGTTTGCAACACAATTTTTTAATGTTGTTCATATTCTCCCGTATTCTTTGAGTACACCAATATGTCATCAATAAATACTAGTACAAATTTGTCTAGATATGGTTGAAACACTTTATTCATTAATCCCATAAATACAGCTGGAGCATTTGTTAACCCGAATGACATTATTAAAAATTCAAAATGTCCATACCTGGTTCAAAAGGTAGTCTTCGGAACATCTACTGTAGCGACCTTCAGCTGGTAATAGCCTGATTTCAAATCAATCTTCGAGAATATTTGGGCTTCTTGCAACTGGTCAAGCAAATCATCTATTCTGGGCAACAAATATTTATTTTCGATTGTCATTTTGTTAAGTTGCCTATAGTCAATGCACAATCTCATGATTCCATCTTTCTTTTAAACAAATAATACTGAAGCTCCCTAAAGTGATACACTAGGTATGATATACACTTTAATTGGGCCTTCAATTCTTTCAACTCAATTGGGGCCATTCTATAAGGTGACATCAATATTGGCTTTGTTCCTGGTACCAGTTCAATAGTGAATTCTATCTCTCTATCTGGTGGTAAACCAGGCAGATCAAATGGGAATACATCAGAAAGTTTCCTCACCAGTAGTATATTTTCAAGCAAGCTATCAGTGGTTCTAATATCAATCCTCCTTTGATCATCCAAAATGCTTTTACAGTTGAAATTAGATATGTAGGCACAAGTTTTCTTTCAACCACAAATACAACCCTTGGCTGGTTTGGTGATTTTAAAATTACTTCCTTATTAAAGCAATTCACTATTGCATGATGTCTAGTTAACTAGTCCATTCCCCATATCACATCAATTTCATATAGCAGTAATAAAATAAAATCATATATTAATTCAACTTTATCAATGCATATCAAGCAATTGCAACAAACATTATTCACAACTACTATTGTTCCCAATGGAGTACTCACATTTGTATTAATCCTTAGAGGCTCATGCGTTTGATGCAATTTGGATGTCATATGCAATGATATATATGAATGTGTGGAACCAAGGTCAATAAATGCATATAGTAATATTTCATAAATATAAATATTACCAGTGACTACTTTGGGAGCATCAACTGTCTCCTGCCTAGTCATGGAAAATACTCTTGCCTATGTAGAGTGTCTAGAACATATATCTGCTTCTCTTTGCCGACCTTCTGCTACACTCTCCAAAAAACTCATGTGCTACCTTTTTAAATTGTTGTTCTCTAGCTTCTTTCATTAACCTTTCAGCTCTAATTGAACAGCTATGAGTCTTGTATAACTATCCATATTACTAGTTGTGATTCTATTTTTGATCTCATATTTGAGGCCCTCCTTAAACTTTCAGCATTTGTCTCTCTCAGCAGAGACCATGAATGTAGCATAGTGGGAGAGTTTGTTAAACTGCACCTCACAATTAGCAACAGACATGCTCCCTTATTTTAGATTTAGGAATTCTTTTCTCTTCTCATATTTATATGCTTCAAGCATGTAATTATCTAGAATTCTCAGAGGAAATCATTCCATGTCAGGACTGGTGGTTGTGCACCACTATATGGGATTATCTCCGACCATTCATAAGTATTGACTTGAAGCAAAGATACTGCATAATCAAAATTTTCATCTGGGGTACCTCTTATCATATTCAGAACCCTCTATGTCCTTTTCAGCCATGTCTCAGATTTTTTTGGGTCTGTTGTGCCATTAAAATCAGTTGCACCTTATTTCCTCAGCTTTTCATAACATCTTTCCCTATACATTTCAGGATCATGTATTTTTTGTCATGGGTTTTCATGGGGTACTTCTGCATGTGATGACTGTGATGCTTGTATGGAGCCCTAACTCTTGGTATTGGTTATTCTCTATGTAAATGAGGTGATGCCTCATGAGAATGCATTTCAACCGACCTCTCCCTTCTTCATGAGTCATATAGTATGTTGGCCCTAAAATCCATAGAATTACGTCACTACATTATCTTCAACACATAGGATGCATAGGCTATCATGATCTTATGCAAATCAATATTCCCATGGAACCTGTCCCTGTTCTGATACCAAAAATATAACATCATACCTTATGCATTTCAGAAAAACCTATTCCAGTGTCTAGCACTCTCATATGCATACAACTAACTTAAATGAACCTGTTAACATTGATAGTAAATAGGTAGCTCATAGGGTGGTGATTGGATACAGCTTGAGATATTCGAAGGTAATTGGGTAACCAACAAATGATTCACCACTCTTGATAGAAGGAGTGTATACCCATGGCCTCTTGTCGTGGTCATTACTGAGGAATCTCTGGTCGGAGTGGAAATGTCATAAAGATAGTCTTCAATGACATATCTCATAGAGTAATGAGCCTCAAAGACAAGAACTAACATGTTAAACCTTAAGGGGTATTTCCGTCATTTTGATGATAACAAATAATATAACAATATTGTATTTAACATACTTGTTTTTGTAGGTATATTTTACAGGACATGAATTAAGATAGCAAGAATGGAGAATTGGAAGAATAATCCTTAAGAAACAAAATTCAAGTAGTAGCATGTTCACTATCGTGACTCTAGGAGTCACTCCCGTGAAGGAAGCTAACCGTTACCAAAACCAACATTTGAAGTTCACGACCATGAAGGAAAAAAAACCGTGAAGTAAGCATTTAAGTCACCCCCGTGAATAAAGGTGTCACCCCTGTGAAGATTCATGCAATTTCATCCAGTGAGCTTCACGACCAGAGTCACCACTTGGATCACTGCTGGGAAGATTGTCACGCCCGTGACTCTATATGTCAAAACATTCCAGAGAGCTTCACGACCAAGGTCACCACTTCAGTCACGGCTTAGGAAGAACTGTCACCCCCGTGACAAGCATAGTCACGCCCGTGAACAATGAAAGAGAAAAATATCAGGTGCGATTTTTTGGTTGGTACAACGGCTAGTTTCTTATTTAATGCAGCCCAACAGCTATATTCAACCATGGGAGTATAAATGGAAGTCATTTATGCATTAAGAAAAGTGGAGAATGATAAGAAAAACAAAAGAATAATATATACTTCGAATTTAATTCTTATTACAAGCTATTTGTACTTTCATACCATGAGAACAAATCTATTCTCTGTAAAAATCTTTTTGCTCCTCATATTTGAGCAATAAAGATTTATAAGTGGTTCTCTATTTAATCTTTACTCAAGTGAGCTTTGGGTAGTTTTAGGTTAAGAGTAGAATACTAGTAAGGGTTAGTTGTGTGAACCTCCAAAACACAAATTAATAGGTTATTTGTGTGAGCCTGTAAAACACAAAGTGAAGGTTGTTTATGTGAGCCTGTAAAACACAAAGTGTAGGTTGTTTGTGTGAGCCTGTAAAACACAAGGAATTGGTTATTGTGTGAGCCGTTAAAATGCAAGGGATTTTTGGGTTAGGTGTAAGCCATTGTGAGAAACATCAAAAGTTGGGAGTGAGCTTGTGAAACTCCATTGTAACACTTAGTGTGTTAGTGAAACTCCCAATTGCGATTGGGGAGAGAAGTAGGGTTTGTTAACACCCGAACCTCTATAAATTTGTGTGTCAAATTTTCTCTATCCCTCTTAAAATTAATCTTTTATTTCCGCACCTTATAATTTAATTTTTTGAAACTCCAATTCAACCCCCCTTGTTGCCATTTTCTCCATTTTGACTTTTCATCTTATTTTTGAATTTGATTCAAATAGAAAAGACATCAAATGGCATAAAATAGACATGAAAATATTTTTTGTGAACAAAAATATTTTTAAGACAACAAAAAATTCTCTCAAGAATACTTTCAAAGCTAACACTTTGAATTTGTTCAAACTATTTTCTCTTGATAATTTCTTCTTCATTCTTCGCGTGCATTATCATGAGAGACATCCTATGTGGATTCTTGTGGTTTGCTACAACCCAACAAAGTGAAGATTTGACGAACAAATAAAAATTACAAGGTATAATTTTTAACATTTACATTTATATAAATTAGTTTTAATGGTATAAGTATGATATTTTGTTTTGAGTTTGAAAATTTTATTTTTCGCTGCATTTATGAATATGATTCATTTTTCAAAACCCAACAGAAAGATCTGGCCCTCTTGCCACTTGATGGTTCGCCACTCGGCTGTGATATGGGCCTCTTGAGCCCTCTATCTTGTGCTGGTTGTTGTGTTGCTAGAACTCTCTCAACTGTTCTGGAAGATGCAAGCAAACTAGAAAAACTCATCAGGCGTAGGGCTGAGACCTATAGCTTGATTGGTTCTCTCAATCCATCTTCAAATCGTTGGCATTTTTCAGCTTCCATGGATACAATGCCACCAACATATTTGCAAAGATGTGTGAATTCTCTTTCATATTCTGACACCGATATGTTCCCCTGTTTTAAAGTCAAAAATTCCCTTTTCTTGTCATCTATATAAATAGGGGGAATGTATTGCTCATTGAACTTCTCTAAAAATAATTCCCAAGTCATGGGGTCAAGTGCCTCCGAACTATGTGACTCCGACTGCCACTAATCATATGCATGGTCTTTCAATAAAGATACTGCATATTCATATCTTTGCTCATTGATACAATGCAGCTGATCAAAGACTCTCTCCACCCATTCTAACCAAAACTCTGCAATTGAGGGGTAATCTTCCCATTTACCATAGAAATCAGAGGCCCCAAACTTCCTCAGCCTTGCGAATTGCAACCCAGACGAGGCTAGTTATGATGCTCTTTATAGCAAATCTATCATGTTCCTCATAAGTTCTGTTTCTCATGTGATGAGCTAGCAAGGAATCTCGATGTAGTACCTCAATGGCGACTGGGTTGTGATGAAGCCTCTGTTTCGGTAGGCTCGTTACGTTTGCCTCCTTTAGCTATAATATGTCGTGACCCTAAAGCCATGCACTACTTATATCATGTTGCCCAGATATTGAGCTAAGAAGGGGGGTTGAATTGGAGTTTTAAAAATTTAACTTTATAGTGCGAAAAAAAAAATTAAGTTTATGAGGGATAGAGAAATTTGACACAAAGAGTTTTAGAGTGGTTCGGGTGTTAACAAACCCTACTCCTCTCCCCAATCGCAATTGGATGTTTCACTAACACACTAAGTGTTACAATGGAGTTTTACAAACACACTCCCAACTATGGTGTTTCTCACAATGGCTCACACCTAACCCATATATCCCTTGTGTTTTCATGGCTCACACAATAACCAATTCCTTGTGTTTTACAGGCTCATACAAACAACATTTACCTTGTGTTTTACAGGCTCACACAAATAACCTTTACCTTGTGTTTTATAGGCTCATACAAACAACCTTTCTTTGTGTTTTAAAGGCTCACACAACTAACCCTTACAAGTGTTCTACTCTTAACCAGAAATACCCAAAACTCACTTCAATAAGAAATGATTACAGAGAGAGATACTTACAAATCTTTATTGCTCAATAAACGATGAGCAAAAAGATTTTCACAGAGAATAAGTTTGAAAGTATTAAATGTACAAATAGCTTCAAACAAGATTTTGATTCAAAGTATTCGCTATCCTCTTGTACAAAATGCATAAATGACTTGCATTTATACTCCTATGGCGAATTATAGCCGTTAGAATGCATTTAATATGAAACTAGTCATTGCACAAACCCTAATAATCGCGTCTGACATTTTTCTCTTTCATCTTTCAAGGGCGTGAATCTTTGTGTCACGGTCGTGACTGTTCTTCTAAGCCGTGTCTGAAGTGGTGACCTTGGCCATGAAGCATTCTCGAAGGTTTTGAAATATTGGGTCACGAACGTGACATATATCTTCACGGGCATGACAACCTTCCAAGCCGTGATCCAAGTGGTGACTTTAGTCATGAAGCTCTCTGGAAGAATTTGTCATGTAGGTTCACGGGCATTACATGTCTTTCACAGGCATGACTTAAATGTTCATTCATAGTTTGTTGTCTTCCTTCATAGTCGTGAATTTCAAATGTTGGTTTTTTGGCTGTTAGCTTCATCACGGGTGTGACACATAGGGTCACGGGCGTGAACATGCCACTTCTTCAAATTTTATCTTTTGAAGATTAATCTTCCATTCTCCATTCTTGCTAACATATGTAATACCCTATTCAATAGACTTAGAAAACAAGTATGTTAAATACAATATTGCTATTTTATTTGTTATCATGAAAATGACGGAAATACCCCTTAAGATTCAACAATCTCCACTTTTTTGAAGGTGACAAATAATCTAGTAATATGTTCTTTTGAGAAGTCTCCCCCTCAAAAGATGTTTGGGATAAAAAATGATGAAGTGCAAGAATTGTAGAGAATGATGAAGTGTAGCATTAAAATAAACTTTCTAGTTTTAAGTATATGCAAAGTATATCTAATATATACCAAAATTCTTTTTAAATCATGAAGTATATGTAAGGTATATTTAGAGTATATCAAGTGCATATTCATTTATGTAACTTGCATAAAGGTATATGCAAAGTATACTTATGATATATGTAATGTGTATTAAGCTCATTTCCATACTTGCATATTTATTTTGAATCAAAATTTAAGTATTGCTCTTAACTCAATATATAGCTAGTTTCTCCCTACTTAATTTTATATTGCTAAGTTTCACTAACACACTAAGTGTTACAATGGAGTTTTACAAGCTCACTCCCAACTATTGTGTTTCTCACAATGGCTCACACCTAACCCATAAATCCCTTGTGTTTTTATGGCTCACAAAATAACCAATTCCTTGTGTTTTACGGGCTCACACAAACAACCTTTACCTTGTGTTTTACAGGCTCACACAAACAACCTATACCTTGTGTTTTACAGGATCACACAAATAACCTTTGTTTGTGTTTTAAAGGCTCACTCAACTAACCCTTACAAGTGTTCTACTCTTAACCCATAAATACCCAAAACTCACTTGAGTAAGAAATGACTACAGAGAGACACACTTACAAATCTTTATTGCTCAATACATAATGAGCAAAAAGATTTTCACAGAGAATAAGTATTTGTTTTGAAAGTATTAAATGTACAAATAGCTTCCAACAAGATTTTGATTGAAAGTATTAGTTATCCTCTTGTACTAAATGCATAAATGACTTGCATTTAAACTCCTATGGCGAATTATAGCCGTTAGAATGTATTTAATACGAAACTAGCCATTGCACCAACCCTAATAATCGCTCCTGACATTTTTCTCTTTCATCTTTCACAGGCGTGACTCTTTGTGTCACGGTCGTGACTATTCTTCCAAGTCGTGACTAAAGTGGTGACCTTATTCATGAAGCATTCTAGAAGGTTTTGAAATATTGGGTCACGGGCATGACATATATCTTCACAGGCGTGACAACCTTCCAAGCCGTGATTCAAGTGGTGACTTTGGTCATGAAGCTCTCTAGAAGAACTTGTCATCTAGGTTCCCGGGTGTGACATGTCTTTCACGGGCGTGACTTAAATGTTCATTCATGGTTTATTGTCTTCCTTTATGGCCGTGAACTTCAAATGTTGGTTTGTTGGCTGTTAGCTTCATCATGGGCGTGAACATGCCACTTCTTCAAATTTTATCTTTTGAAGATTAATTTTCCATTCTCCATTCTTGCTAACATATTTAATACCCTGTTCAATAGACTTAGAAAACAAGTTTGTTAAATACAATATTGCTATTTTATTTATTATCATCAAAATGACAGAAATACCCCTCAAGGTTCAACAATCTCCCCCTTTTTGATGGTGACAAATAATCTAGCAATATGTGCTTTTGAGAACTCTCCCCCTCAAAAGATGCTTAAGATAAAAAATGATGAAGTGCAAGAATTGTAGAGAATGATGAAGTGTAGCATTAAAATAAACTTCCTAGATTTAAGTATATGCAAGTTATATGCAAAGTATATGCAATATATACCAAAATTCTCTTTAAATCATAAATTATATGTAAGGTATATTTAGAGTATATCAAGTGCATATTCATTTATGTAATGTGTATTAATCTCATTTGCATACTTGCATATTTTTTTTGAATCAAAATTTAAGTATTACACTTAACTCAATATATTGCTAGTTTCTCCCTACTTAATTTTATATTGCTAAGTTCTCCATTTTGATTCACAAATTAAGTATGCTTGCACTTATCTTAATATATTGCTAGTTTCTCCCCCTTTTGTCATCAACAAAAAGAATAAAAATAAACCATAATGGAAAAACAAAGCAATTATTAATTATGAAAGAGAAGTACAAACAAAAGTAAATAAAATTCAGAAAGGAAATTAAAATTTCCTACAAACAAGCAAACTAGAAACAGACATAGCAAGGGTAACAGAAACATCTACGCTATCATCTAGTCGGACATCCTATCCCTAAGACAACCAACTTCTGCCTCAAGGCTGTCCATCCGAGACTCTATGAAGTCTTTGCGGTTCTCCAACCTCTCGTCCATCGAAGCCTACAGCTGCTCAAATCGTGGTGCCAAGAGGTCAACCACTTGCTGAGCCAATATTGGTGTGAAAGCCGAGGATTGTCCGATGTCCTGCTCCACTCCTGGAGGTGCCTCCTCAACATGAGCCCTTTTCCTCTGCTGGATTCCTTGGAGGCCAGCTTTGAAGTCCTCCGAGTCATTTTCTTCCCATATGATTTTTCCAGTAGTGTCGATGAAGCGGTAGTAAATGTTGTTCTCATCGACAATTCGAACAACCGCTCCAATCTTGATGAAGGACTCTACATCCAATCGGTCTTGAGGGTGCCCTGGGATGAGATTATAGTGATGGTCATCCAGCTTCAGATATCCAAGCTTGAAGGCCATGTGGGTTACATACCCACCAATAAGTATGTCTCTGAGGGGCTTGGTGGCAATGGACAGGAGATGGTTTGCAAACCATTGAGAAAGTGCCACTGTGAGACCTCCTCGGGCCATCTCCAAGAGAAAAAGCTCAGACTTCCGAATGGTGCCATTTCTGTCTCCTCGGGAAAATATGCTATAGGTTAGAAACCTATGCAGATATTTGTGCACTGGGGACCGGAGATGAATGCTCTTGGTCTTCTTTACATCCCAGCTGCAATTCATACCAAAGTGAGTCCATGCTCGAGTTGCATAGAACTCCACTTAGCTATCATTGAGGATGCTGTCAGAGGATAGGTTGAATAAATCCCTAAATTCTGTGGCAGAGAGAGTGTTCGGATTGTTGCACAGTTGTAATTTCACTATGCCAGTGGGAGACATTTGCAAAGTGCTCAAAAATTCCAAGGTAGGCTCCCTCAAGGTGGGCTGATGAATGTCCACAAAATCCTTCAAATGACAGGCCTGCAGTTGCTCTGTCATCGCTATCTCAAGCCCGAGAGTGCATACCGTCTGTCACTCAAAAGACCTTGATGAAATGATAGGCCTTTTCTTAACTGTTGAGTACCTAGGATGGCAATGCTCCGGGATTATGTTCATTAGGTAATCTGAATACCTCCTGGGAGCATGAAATTTCTTCCTAGTACCCTTTGATGATCCAATTTCCATGTTGATTTGAAGAAATGAACTTAGAAGAGTTTGAAAAAGTTTGACAGAATTTGTGACGAAACCCTTAGAAAAAATGATTTTTTATGATGGAAGGGGTTTTGATGGTATTTATAGAAGAAATTTATGACTAGGGGGCCAGAATATTCAATGTACATTTCAATATGTGTAAATGAGAGCAGTTTCAAGAAGTTGGAAAGATGAAATGTGAAAAATAACTGGCAGAAATGTTATATAGCCGGCCCCTTCACGGGCGTGAAAAATGTAGTCACAGGCATGAAGTGTCCTGTTCACGGTTTGCTGAAGGGGTGCTGTACCCGTGAATAAAGGCATGAAATGGTTCACTGTCGTGACATTTGAATGTCACAGGCATGAATAATGAACTTTGTTGATGTTCTCATAGGAGTCTTGGCATTTTTTCATCCTTCCATATCAAATTTCTTAATTAAATCTTTGGCATATTTGGATTGGTTGATGAATATGCCCTCATTGCTTTGCTTTATTTGTAGATCAAGGAAATACTTAAGTTCTGCCATCATGCTCATTTCAAATTCCCTAGTCATACACTTAGTAAATTATTGACAAAGCAATTCATTAGTGGAACCAAATATTATATCATCAACATAAATTTGAACAATTAGTATATCATTCTTATGCTTTTTGATGAAAAGTGTAGTGTCAACATTTCCCTTTGTAAAGCTTATTTCTAATAAAAAAAAACTTAGCCTCTCATACCAAGCTCTTGGGGAATGTTTTAAACCATACAAAGCTTTTGAAAGTTCAAAAACATGATTTGAGAAATCATAGCTTTCAAAACCTGGTGGTTGTTGTACATACACTTCTTCATCTATATAACCATTTAGAAATGCACTTGTCACATCCATTTGAAAAAGTTTGAAATTGATGTAACATCCATTTAGGTGTGAGCCATTGTGAGAAACACCATAGTTGGGAGTGAGCTTGTAAAACTCCATTGTAACACTTAGTGTGTTAGTGAAACTCCCAATTGCGATTGGGGAGAGGAGTAGGGTTTGTTAATACCCGAACCTCTATAAATCTTTGTGTCTTATTTTCTCTATCCCTTCTAAAATTAACTATTTATTTCCGCACTTTAAAGTTTAATTTTTTAAACTCCAATTCAACCCCCCTTCTTGGTCTAATATCTAGGCAACAATTGGTATCAGAGCCTTGTCTAGCATCAAAGCCTAAAAAGCGCTAGTAAAGAGTTAGATATGGCCAGTGAAGGATTCCAAAGTCTCAAACCTTACTTTGATGGAGCAAACTATGCTCATTGGAAGTTTAGGATGGAGACATACTTGGATAGTGAAGGAATTGAAGTCTGGGATAGTGTACGAAAAGAATGGACACCACCAACTAGAAGAGGAGCTGATGGTGAAGAGGAAATCCTATCAAGAGATGATTGGACTGAGCCCCAAAGAAGAGCAAATTTCAAAAACAAGAGGACAATGACAATTCTATCAAGCTCATTATCTATTGAAGAATGTGGGAGAATACGACATTGCTCAACAGCATTTAGTATGTGGAAGACATTGGAGAACTATCATGAGGGAACTAAGCAAGTCAAATCCAAGAAGATTCAACTTCTAACCTCAGAATATGAGCTTTTCAAGATGAAATCAAATGAGTCAATCACTGACATGACTAACTGTCTTCTATCCATTATAAATGGAATGAGGAAACTTGGGAAGCATCTGAGCTTGGAAGATATAAACAATAAAATCCCAAGAAGTCTTCCTCTTAAATACTATGGTTCAAGAGTTACTGGCATAGAAGAAGCAAATGAAGATATGAGCATCATGAATACTGATGTGCTGATTGGCAAGCTTCTCACACATGAGATGGCAGTAAAGAGAGATAGAGAGCTTGAAGCAGAGCCAGAGAAAAGAAAACCCTTAGCACTTAAAGCCTCTACTTCAAAATCTCAAGAAGAAAGTGAAGATGATGAAGAAGTGAGTGATGATGAAAATGAGGACATCGCTATGCTTTCAAGGAGATTAAAAAGAATCATTGAAAAGAAAATGAGTAATTCCAGAAATTTCAGGCAGAGAAACATCAAACAAACTTCTAATGAAACACATAGAAGTAAGGAAGAGGTGAAATGTTATGAATGTGGAAAGAAAGGACATATCAAACCAGAATGTCCAAGACTCAAGAAGCATAAGAGCAAATATCAAAGAGACAATGGGGAGAAAGGTCACAAAGCCACATGGGATGACGAAAGCTCTTCAAGTGAAAAAGATGATAATGAAAGTGAAGAGGTCAACCTATGTTTCATGGCTATTGAGGATCACGTCTCGGACAAAGTAAGATCACTACACTCATACTCTTTCAATAATGATAGTAGTGATAATGATAGTAATAATGATAGTGATGATGATGATGATGAGCAAAGCCTAATAGAAGAATTAAATATAGAATTAGAAAAATATAGAACTAAATTTAGTACCTATAGAAGTAATGTCTCTAATTTAAAAAATAAGATAGATTGCTTAGAAAAGGAGAACATAAAGCTTAAATCTTCAAATGAATCTCTTCAAAAGTCTTTAGATGAATACTCATCAAAATCTTCAACAACTTCACTGTTAAAAGAAAATAATACTTTGAAAAATGAAGTTGAAGAACTTAGAAATTCCATTTCTAAATTTCACAAGGGTAAAGAGAGCTTAGATACTCTCATTGTATCTAAAAGACCACCTTTAGTTAGACATGGTCTAGGGTTTAAGGAAACATCATCATCTTCTAACAAAACAGTATTTGTTAAGTCTAAAGAACATAATATCTCCACATCTATTAGAACTGTGCCGAGAAATAAGAATGTTAAACCTTCTATACAGGAAAAGAATAATCATGCCTTTATGTATAGGAAGCATGCATCAAGAAAAGCGCAAATTATTCATGAATGTGCATGCCATTGTTCTCAAAATCAGTCTAATATAATTATGGCATTTAAATACAGTGTAAGACCAAAAAACAAGTTTACACCTAAACAATGTAATTACTGTATGAAAATGGGTCATATAAATAGAAATTGCTGGATAAGGAAGGCTCATTGGCAACCTTCATGTGCTAACCCCCAAGGACCCAAACTCATTTGGGTACCTAAACATCATACTTGATTTGTAACTCTGTAGGAATGCCTCAAGTCCACAATAAACAAAAATGCATGGCTAGTAGACAGTGGATGCTCAAGGCATATGACAAGAGACAAAAAACTCTTCAATGAAATCAAAAGTATTGATGGAGGTAAAGTTACCTTTGGAAATAATGCAAAGGGTAAGGTAATTGGCATTGGTTCTATTGGTATTAATGGTATTACTTTTATTAAGGATGTTTTACTTGTTGATGGCTTAAAACATAACTTGCTAAGTGTAAGTCAATTATGTGATAAAGGAAACAAAGTAATTTTCACCTCAAATGAATGTCTTGTAATCTCTATTGATGGTCAAGAAATATTTAAAGGAAATAGAGATATCAATACATACATAATAAACTTACATGAACTCTCTAACCATTCCTGTAAGTGTCTTGTGACTACTAGTGATGAATCTTGGCTGTGGCATAGAAGACTTGGTCATGCTAACATGGACTTAATACAAAGTCTCAGCACAGGAGAGCTAGTAAAAGGATTACCAAGAGTTAAATATGAAAAAGGCAAGACATGTGAACCTTGTCAAAGAGGAAAGCAGCACAAGTCATCTTTTAAAGCCAAAAACATAGTATGTACTTCAAAACCTCTTCAACTCATACATTTAGACTTATTTGGACCTACTAGAGTTGCTAGCTTAGGAGGAAAACATTATGCATTTGTCATCGTAGATGATTACTCTAGATTTACTTGGGTAATTTTCGTAGCTCAAAAGAGTGATGCTTTTGAAAATTTCAAAAACTTTGCTAAAAGAGTTCAAAATGAAAAAGGATACTGCATTTCAAAAATAAGAAGTGATCATGGGAAAGAATTTGAAAATGAAAACTTTGAAAGTTTTTGTCTTGAATATGGCATTTCACATAATTTCTCATCTCCTAGAACACCTCAACAAAATGGTGTAGTTGAAAGGTAAAATCGAACATTAATTGAAATGGCAAGAACAATGCTTAATGAATATGCATTACCAACTTATTTTTGGGCAGAAGCCACAAACACTGCATGCTATATTTCAAATCGAGTTTTCAAAAGACATCTTTTAAACAAAACCTCATTTGAGCTATGGAATGGAAGAAAGCCCTTGGTATCATACTTTAGAGTATTTGGATGCAAGTGTTTTATATTGAACACCAAGGACAATCTTGGAAAATTTTCCTCTAAGTCTGATGATGGTATCTTTCTAGGATACTCTACAACCAGCAAAGCATATAGAGTATTTAATAAGAGATCATTAACTGTGGAAGAATCCATGCATGTTGTTTTTAATGAATCTAGTAGACTTGATCTTGTGAAAGGTAGTGCTCTTGATGATGTTGTAGATAATATGGAAAAACCTGTCATTGAAAATGGAAAAGAAGAAAACGATCAAGAAAAACTACTACCTCAAAATCAAGAACAAATGGAGGAAGACCTTCCAAAAGAATGGAGAATGAATAAAAATCATCCAAAAGAGCAAATAATTGGTGATCTATCAAGGGGGGTAAGTACTAGATCGCATTTCAAGCATTTAATCACTGACATTGCATTTATTTCACAAATTGAGCCTAAAAACATTGATGAGGCTCTTAATGATGAAAGTTGGATAATTGCCATGCAAGAGGAACTTAACCAATTTGAGAGAAATAAAGTATGGAACCTAGTACCAAGACCTAAGAATCATCCAATCATAGGCAGCAAATGGGTATTTAGATATAAGTTAGATGAACAAGGGTTAATAACCAGGAATAAAGCAAGACTAGTTGCAAAAGGATATAATCAGGAAGAAGGTATTGACTATGATGAAACATATGCACCGGTAGCTAGATTTGAAGCTATAAGAATTCTCTTAGCATATGCATGTCACATGAATTTCAAACTTTTTCAAATGGATGTGAAAAGTGCATTTCTAAATGGCTATATAGATGAAGAAGTGTATGTAGAACAACCACCAGGTTTTGAAAGCTATAATTTACCAAATCATGTTTTTAAACTTTCAAAAGCTTTGTATGGTTTAAAACAAGCTCCAAGAGCTTGGTATGAAAGACTAAGTTCTTTTTTACTAGAAAATAGCTTCACAAAGGGAAATGTAGACACTACACTGTTCATCAAAAAACATAAGCATGAAATACTAGTTGTTCAAATTTATGTTGAGATATAATATTTGGTTCTACTAATGAGCTGCTTTGTCAAGATTTTGCTAAGTGCATGACTAGGGAATTTGAAATGATCATGATGGGAGAACTTAAGTATTTCCTTGGTCTACAAATCAAACAAAGCAATGAGGGCATATTCATCAACCAATCCAAATATGCCAAAGATTTAATCAAAAAATTTGGTATGGAAGGATGCAAAAATGCTAAGAGTCCTATAAGCACATCAACAAAATTGGATAAAGATGAAAAGGGTAAGAGCATTAATGAAAAGCTTTATAGAGGTATGATCGGATCACTTTTATATCTCACTGCTTCTAGACCCGATATTATGTATAGTGTTTGCTTATGTGCACGATTTCAATCATGTCCCAAAGAATCTCATCTAAATGCTGTAAAAAGGATTTTAAGATATTTACATGGAACATTGCATCTAGGTTTATGGTATCCTAGGAATTCATCTTTCTATATAATAGGATATTCAGATGCAAACTATGTTGGTAGTCTTTTGGATAGAAAAAGTACTTCAGGTACTTGTCACTTCATTCGAGAATGTTTGGTTTTTCGGTTTAGCAAGAAACAAGTTTCAGTTGCTCTTTCAACTGCTGAAGCTGAATATGTAGCAGTTGGATGTTGTTGTACACAAATTCTTTGGATGAAACAGCAACTTAAGGACTATGGTCATGAAATTAACCATATACCTATAAAATGTGACAACACCAGTGCTATAAATCTTTCAAAGAATCCTATTCAACACTCTAGAAGTAAACATATTGACATTAGACATCACTTTATTAGAGATCATGTTCAATATGGAGATGTTGAATTAGAATTTGTATGCACAGAAAAGCAATTAGCAGATATTTTCACTAAGTCTCTAAATGAGGAAAGATTTAATTTCATTAGAAGAGAACTAGGCATGATTGATGGATTAACCTTGTGATTACAAGAAAATGAAATTTTAATTGTTGATCTTAAAACATATCACAAGTTAGAAGATAAATATTTTGATGAAAATTCATGTTTTATGAAGCAAAATCTTTGTTGAAATGATTTAGTCTTGTTGCAGAACTTAATTTCAAATTAATGAAAATTATAGGGGAGTCACGCCCGTGACTTAAGTGGCTCAAAGAGGCAGTACTGTTCACGACATCGGTTCACGACATGCTTCACAACTTCAAGTAGTGAAACATTGTTTCACGGCTTGAGTCACGCCCGTGGATAAGACTATTCACGCTCGTGACGTATTTTCACTCCCATGAACCATTACGCCTCAAAAACTCACAGAAGCTTTCACGCTTTGCGTCACGGCATGAGTCACAGCTTCAAGTGGTGAAACATAGTTTCACGGTTTGAGTCATGACCGTGGCAAAGAAGTTTCACGCCCGTGATAGAGTTTCATGCCCGTGAATAATTACACCCAAAACTCACAGACGCTGTCACGACTTGCTTCATTGGTATAAGTAGTGAAATTCAACACTTCACGCCCGTGACATAATATTCACCCCCGTGACCTATGATCATTCATGCTCGTGATGTTCATCGAGCACGCCCGTGAAAGCATTCACGCTTTCATTCACGGGTGGAATTCTGCTTCAGCAAACCGTGAACATGACTATTCATGCCCGTGAAACTTGAATTCACGCCCTTGAATGTATCGAATATATAAGAAAACAGCTGGTTACAAACTTCATTTCAACTCTCCATCTCCCAAAACCGCTCTCATTTACTTTCATTCTTTGAGACATTAAAGATTCCGACCCCAAAGCCTTGATATTTCACTATAAATTCCTTCAAAAGTTTGAATCTTCAGCAGAAAATACATATTCCTAGGGTATTTCATCATATTTTATTTTCATTCCTATCAAAATCAAAATCAAAATGGAGTCTGCTTTGTCAAAAGGGAAGAGAAAGAAGTCCCATGCACCAAAGAGATATTCAGATTACCTCATGAACATCATACCCGAAAGTTGCCATCCTCGGTATGCAACTTTAAAGAAGCGACCAATTTTATCATCAAGGTCCTTCGAATGGCAGACAGTCCGTAATCTAGGACTCGAGATGGCTATGATAGAGCAACTTCAAGCCTGTCATCTAAAAGACTTTGTTGACATTCATCTGCCAACTCTACGGGAGCCAACGCTGGAATTCCTCAGCACCTTGCAGGTTTCACCAACTGGAGTGGTGAAATTCCAACTTTGCAAAAATAAAAACACCCTCAGCGCCATTGCTTTTGGAGAATTGCTCAACCTACCATCATATGGCGTTCTGAATGAGACTGAGGTAGAATTCTCTGCCCCTGCATCCTGGACTCATTTCGGATACAATTGTAGCTGGGATGTAAAGAAGACGAAAAACACTCATCTCATGGCCCCAGTACACAGGTATTTGCATAGGTTTCTAACCTATAGCATTTGTGCTCGGGGAGAGAGCAATGGAACTATTAGGAAGTCAGAACTCTTCCTATTTGAGATGGCTCGCCGGGGAACCAAAGTGGCGCTTTCCAGATGATTTGCAAACCATCTTCTCTCCATCGCAACCAAGCCCACAGGAGATATCTTGATTGGGGCTTATGTCACTCATATGGCAGTGAAGCTAAATTACTTGAAGCTGGATGACCATCATTTCAACATTATTCCTGCCCACCCACGAGATAGGCTGGATATCGAGTCTTTCATAAAGATGGGAGCAGCAGTGAGAATCGTTTACCAGAATGATATCTTTTATCGCTTCACTGATACTGCTGGAGAAATTATCTGGGAAGATCATGACATGGAGGATTTTAAAGCAGGCCTCCAGGGAGTCCAGCAGAAAAAGAGGGCTAGGATTGAGGAAGCCACTCCAGCCATCGCTCAGGACATTGGACAGTCCTCAGCCTCCACACCGTCTTTAGCGCAGCAGGTGGTCGACCTCTTGGCACCACGTTTCGACCAGCTGCAGAATTCCATGGATGAGAGGTTGGAAAACCTCAAGGACTTCATGGAGTCTCGGATCGACAGTCTTGAGGCTGAAGTAGCTAGGCTTCGTGATAGGATGTCTAGCTAGGATATAGGCTAGAGTATAGCCTAAAATTGTTATGTTTGATCATTTTTCTTTATTTTGTTACTTATTATGTTTCTGTATCCTTTCCTTCATATAATATATATTTGCTTTTGTTTACTTCAATCTACATATTCTTTTTGATTGATGACAAAAGGGGGAGAAAACTAGCAATATATGAAAGAATTTATATGATAAGGGAAAGTAGGATCAAACTAGCAATAATAAGAATTGTGAATCAAATTTGAAATTGATTGCAAAGTAGAATTATAACCTAAGTATACCTTGCATATACCTTAAAAAGCAAGTTACAAATAAAAACATGCCATGATATACCTTAAACATACTTTACATATACTTTATGTCTTGAAAAGGATTTGTGGTATGTATTGGATATACTTTTCTTATGACTTGCTTCTAGCTTAAATGCTACATCCTTATTCACTATTCTTTCACATTATAATTTTTATCCTAAGTATATTTTGAGGGGGAGACTTCTCAAAATCACATATTGCTAGATTATTTGTCACCATCAAAAAGGGGGAGATTGTTAACCTTAAGGGGTATTTCCATCATTTTGATGATAATAAATAATATAGCAATATTGTATTTAACATACTTGCTTTAAGTGTATTATACAGGACATAAATTAAAAATAGCAAGAATGGAGAATTGGAAGAATAATCCTTGAGAAACAAAAAGTAAAGAGTAGCATGTTCACTGCCGTGACTCTAGGAGTCACTCCCGTGAACAAAGCTAGCCATTACCAAAACCAACTTTTGAAGTTCACGGCCATGAAGGAAGAACAAATCGTGAAGTGGGCATTTCAGTCACCCCCATGACTAATGGTGTCACCCCCGTGAAGAGTCATGAAATTTCAACCAGAGAGCTTCACAATCAGAGTCACCACTAGGGTCACGGCTGGGAAGATGTTCACCCCCGTGAATGATGGTGTCACCCCCGTGAATGATTCTCTCAATTTCATCCAGAGAGCTTCACGACCAAGGTCACGACTTCAGTCACGGCTTGGGAAGAACTGTCACCCCCGTGATAAGCATATTCACGCCCGTGACCAATGAAAGAGAAAAATGACAGGCGCGATTTTTTAGTTGGTACAATGGCTAGTTTCTTATTTAATGCACCCCAACGGCTATATTCAGCCATGGGAGTATAAATGGAAGTCATTTATACATTAAGAAATAAGTGGATGATAAGGGAATGATAAGAAAAATAAAAGATTAGCATGTACTTCAAATTACAAGCTATTTTGTACTTTCATACTTTGAGAACAAATCAATTCTCTGTAAAAATCTTTTTGCTCCTCATATTTGAGCAATAAAGATTTATAAGTGGTTCTCTCTGTAATCTTTACTCAAGTGAGCATTGGGTAGTTCTGGGTTAAGAGTAGAACACTTGTAAGGGTTAGTTGTGTGAGCCTGTAAAACACAAAGTGTAGGTTGTTTGTGTGAGCCTGTAAAACACAAAGGAATTGGTTATTGTGTGAGCCATTAAAACACAAGGGATTTCTGGGCTAGGTGTGAGCCATTGTGAGAAACACCATAGTTGGGAGTGAGCTTGTAAAACTTCATTGTAACACTTAGTGTGTTAGTGAAACTCCCAATTGCGATTGGGGAGAGGAGTAGGGTTTGTTAATACCCGAACCTCTATAAATGTTTGTGTCTTATTTTCTTTATCCCTTCTAAAATTAACTATTTATTTCCGCATTTTAAAGTTTAATTTTTTAAACTCCAATTCAACCCCCCTTCTTGGTCTAATATCTGGGCAACAAATAATAATAATAATAATAATAATAATTATAATATTGAAGTATGTGATTCTTTATAAATGTTATATGAATTAAAGTTGTTAGATATTGAGTGTTTGCACAAATTTGTTGATTTTATATAATTCTTTATTTTGTGGCTTATTTATTAAAGGGGTAATTAATATGTGAGAAAACATATATGTATGTAAATTTTTTATCATTGAAGCACCACTAAGCTAGTAACTTAGCGCGGGTGGTTTCCTCTCGCGTAGGTTTAGAAGGGTAGCCATAGAAAATAGATTGTCAGAAGAAGAAGGGTACACGAAGGAAAACAACAAAAAGCTTTGGGTTTTATTTTTGGTATATTTTGTTAAAAGCTTTGTAAATTAAAGTATCGTTTTTATTTCATATCATGTGTATTAAATATGTGAGTCACCATGTAAAAGAACATGATTTGAATATAATTTAATGTACTTTATAAATAAATAAAATTTTTAATATTTGGGCTTGTATGAAATTTTATTTTAGTTTATGCAATATTTTTCGAAAAAAAATATTTACTTCATTTCATTAATTTTATAAAATAGTAAGACGGGTAATGCTCAGTTACCTTGCTGAACTATAGTGGGGTAAGGGGGTGTTACAATCCACATGTTAACTCTAAATATCTCATGTTTATAGATTATGAGATCTACTACTCCATCCAATCAAGAAATGTAATATGTGCTAGTATGACTGGATTAATAATGTCCCGTCTCATTACTCCTATGACTAGGGATAACTTTGATACTAACATAATTGCACATGATAAGAATTTCAATATCACGATCTCATGATGATTTCCTTCATGCTATGTTATGTATCAAAGACTTCATTAATTGATTTAAGATCACTTATCATTTCATATATCAACTGAACATCAAATTAATGAAAAAGCCTATTATTAACCAAATAAATTTATACAATAAGTGCTAAAGGTGATTGCCTTTAGAGCACTCATCTAACAAGCTCAAGTATTCACCTCCTCGATCTGATCGAAGTGTTTTAATATTTTTGCCAAGTTGTTTCTCTACTTCATTTATGAATTCTTTGAACCTTTTAAAAGCTTTAGATTTGTATCTCATAAGATACACGTATCCATATCTTAAGTAGTCATCGATAAAAGTAATGAAGTAGATGAAACCACCTCTAGCGTGTGTAGACATTGGACCATATACATCTGAATGTATTAAGTCTAAAAGTCCATTAGCACATTCACGCTTTCCCTTTAAGGGTAATTTAGTCATCTTGCCTAGTAAATAAGATTCACATGTGTCATATGATTCATAATGAAATGACCCCAAACTACCACTTTTGTGTAGCTTAGCCATGCGTTTCTCACTTATATGACCAAGACGACAATGTCATAAATAAGATGATTTCAACATATCTTGTTTTTGCCTTTTATTATCATTGATGTTTAAAATTGGATTTGACATATCTAATATGTATATTCCATTGCATAATGTACCATTAGCATAAAGAATTCCTTTCAACATAAAAGAACAACAATTGTTACTAAAAGCTAAAAGCAAACCATCTTTATTTGGACTTGAAATAGAAATAATGTTTTTAGTGAAAGCAAGTACATAATAGCAATTCTCCAAATTTAATGTACGCCCACTAGGGAGGGTCAATACATATGTTCCTATCGCTAATGCAGCAACCCTTGCTCCATTTCCAATGTGTAGGTCTGACTCTTCCTTATTGAGCTATCTACTGTTCCTTAGCCCCTGCATATCAATGCATATGTGTGAGCCATAACCGGTATCTAATACCCATATATTATTATTGGAAACAGTATTAATTTCAATGACAAAAATACCTGAAGTAGATGGGGCATCAGATGCCTTCTTCTTCAAGGACTCCAAGTAAGTCTTGCAGTTTCTCTTCTAATTGCCATCCTTGCCACAGTTGAAGCATGTCCCTTTTGGAGCAATCTCCTTGGTCTTTTTCTTAGCCACACCTCCCTTAGGCTTCATGGACTTCTTCTTCTTCTTAAGGTTATTCCTTTTCGGACTTGAAGAGTCCACCAGCATCGCACCCTTACTGTCCTTCTTGACAGATGGCTCAACTGTTTTAAGCAAGTTAATCAGCTCAGGAATAGTGGTAGACATTTGGTTCATCCTATAGTTAAGCACAAAATGTGAATAACTATCAGATAAACCGGTTAGAATTAAGTCAATACTTAATTCATAGTCCATCACAAATCCCAAGGTGGCCAACCACTCAATATAGCCATTCATCTTCAATACATATTGCATTGGAGATGTCCTGTAACACTCAGTGATTTAGGCCCCAATTCCGCGTGACCGTAGTGGGGTCCACTGGTTCAATCGGAGTCTAAATTTAAACCCAAAAAAATGACAAATAATAAGAGAAAATAATTAAGGGTATTATTATTTTGGAATTAAAAAAATTTGGGGTAGAATTAGAAAAAAATAAAACTTCCTGTGGACAAAATTGGTATTATGACAATTGTTTGGGAAAAAAGTGTGAATATGGAGGAAGATGTGGCAAATAAGAAATTTCTTAAAGTTTAAAATTTCACTAAAATTAATTTATATTTTGGACCAATGGATGAAAAGCTTAATGTAGTCATGGAACCACCAAATACTCACCTAAAAAAAAAGAGGAATTCTTTATTCTTCCACCCAAAATATTAAAGTCATCATCTTATTCTTTCTTCACCTCTTTGGCCGTCCAGAATAGTCCCTCCCTAAGCCTCCCTTCTCATTCAATCCAAGCTTGAAAAAGAAAGCAAATAAATTAGTTTTGAGAGGAAAAAATCAGAATTTAAGAGTTCTTACCATAAAAGGTACCAAAGGAGCAAGAAGGAAGTAAGAAAAAAAAAAGGAAAGAGAGAAATATTAAGGGGAATTTCGGCCCACTTTGAAGAACACTTAAGGTGAGTTTATTCTTCTTAAATTCAACCTTTTTACTTCTATTTGAGACCCATAATGATGATAGATGTGATTAGGTTTGGTTGATTGAGCTTATGTTGCAAGATTGGAAGTAGAAATTTAAGTTTGTGATTTGTTGATGGAAGTGTAATTAAACTTTGAATTAATGATATTTGATGTTAGGTAATTATTTTATGGCTTAAAAAATGAAGAAAATATAATGTTGAAGGATGAAGGAGGGGCTACCATAGTTAAATAAATTTTGGGGAAATTGAAATTAACAAAGAAGCACCACAATTGGTGATAGATTAAGGGTGAATTGAGTGTTGAATGGAAGAAAATAAATTGGGAACTAGGATATTATTTTTGGGCAGCCATGACATGTGAAGAAGGAAGTTTAACCTTAGTACATTTTAGCTCAATGAAGATGTAAAACATATTAGGAGCATTAGAATATTATGTAGACATGAAAAGCATTGAAATTGAATGTTGGAATTGAGTTATGGTATGGTTGTGTAGGAAAAATAAGTGAACAAATGACAGGCCCTCAAGAGGGTGACAAAGGCAAGGGGAAAGCTAGCTAATGAAGGATTAAGGAAAGAACCAAGGCTGATTAGGTATGTGCTTCATTGATAAAAATTTTGCATGTTGTTAATATGTATGGAATTATATGTTAAGGTTTGTTATGTTTGTATTTTTGAGATGTTATGTGTTTTGTTGTGACTTTTGATATTATATATGGAAATGGGACCAAATGGTGTGAAATAATTGAGACATATGAATGTATTTGTAATTCTGGAAATTTTAGTATTAAAATGAATGCAAATGATGAATGTGGTTGAAATATGGATTGATGCTAATTGATGGCTCGGGTACAGAATTCCAGGAACAGCTCTGTCTATTTTAATGATAACTTGAGTTATAGAACTTCTTTTTGTATGTTATTTGTTGGAAATGAAAGCTAAGACACAGGGATTTAATTTTTATTTAGATTATAATATCTAATTATGTGTATATTTTCCCAGTTAAATGCACGAAGTTTAAACCTAGAATCTATCCAGAAAATTCTGGGCAGAAAATTTTGTGATGATGCAGTAGCGAATTAATTATAAATTTTGATAGAAAATTGGGATTTACTTGCTTCTTGATGCATCTGAAAGCTAAGACAATAATATAAAACTTGTTAGAAGGCTAGAACTTCAAATTCGAATTATATATGGGCTAAAAAGGAAGCCCAAAAATAAGTCCGAAATCTGCCATAGGTAAAAACATACAATATTGAGCTTTTAGCATGTGTTGTTATAACTATATGTAATAATCCATGCAAATATTTAATTTCATGGTAATTATAAGTGTTTAAAAAATTATTTATATATGAGATTTTATTGCAATAATAATGGAAATAAAGAACAAAAATGAATAAACATAATTATGATGGTTAAATAATGTTGACATTTTTGAAATATAGTGAATTAATATAAAAATAGTTAAGCCCAAAAACACCTAGTCTAGAACTAGAATAGGGAATGGTTTGACATGTCAATCAGGTGATTTAAGGCGCTCGGTGCCAAATATGAAAGCCGGTAATGGTAATATAACAAAAGTCGGTAATGACATTATTATAAAAGCGCTCGGCGCTATATTATGAATAAGTATATGGTATAAATAGGAAAAACATGATAGATAATAGAGATTAAAGTAGATGGAATAAATGATTAAATTAGAAATTAAAATAAATTAGATTGATAGCCATGATGAATTTGAATAAATTATCTCACATAATTAAATTGTATTTTTGGTAAAATAAAATTAAAGATATTAGATATAAGGAAATATGTGAAGATAATAATAATAATAATAATAATAATAATAATAATAATAATAATAATAATAATAATAATAATAATAATAATAAGAAAATTAAAAAAAAAAAAGAAAAGTGAACAGTACAAGGGTCAGTAGAAAAAAAAAGAGGACAAAAAATGGGAAATAAGGAGAAAGTGGGGCTGAAGTCTTTCTTTTGGCCATTTCTTCCAACTTCATCTCTCTTCTCCTTCTTCTTCATCATCCCTTTTCCTTCGTCGATATCACAACTCAAAGTATTCATCATCTTCTTCAAGTTTTGCATCAAAAATCAGTCCAAATAAATCTAATCTTGGTAAGAAATATTTTTTCCATGATTATTGTGTTTTTAGAAATCTTTAGGTTATGTTTTTACAGGATATTACACTCTATGTTTTATTATCTTGTGAATCGAATTTGGGGATGAGATAAACATAAAAGTTGTTGCTCTAGGTCTTGGGTATCGTTTTGCCAAATGTTAGTGAATGTGTTTGAGTATATGAAGAGATATGGTTATTGGGGAGAAACTAGTTTAGGGAGACGTATCAACTAAATAACCTATGGGTTTTGTAAAGCTTGATCATCTTAGTGGCTTAATCTGAGGTTTTGTAAGATATGAAAGTTGTAGGTATATATATGTTATTGAGGTCTCTGCAAAATTTCGTATAAATTGCTCTTGTGTAGGTTGAGTTATTCTAAAATGCACTATGGTTGTTCTTTAATGGAGCTGGTTTCATATACCTGTGCAACTCCAGTAACTTCGTCCTTATATTGCACCTATTTGTAGATTGAATTAGCCAAAGTTCAAAACATAACAGCTTTACTCCTATGTCTTATCTAAATTTATGTGAAATGCTCACCTTAAAATGTCATGTATTGCGTGAGTTATGAGCTGAACAATTAAACTGGTCGGGTTGATACTCTATGTTGAACCAGTTATATATCCTTCAGTATTTCAGAACCTTATATACCGAATCTGGAAATTAGTTAAACATGCAAAATGTTCCAAATTAACTTATATAACTGTATAAAAATGTTTAGAATAATTGAAGCTACACATTGAAAGCTATGAATTTTTGAATTGGGTACCATGCTATTATATGGTGTTGAAATATGTTATCCGTATATCATTATGTTAATATGAAATAAGTATTGGTTATAGAAACAAGTAATTAATGGTGTTAATTGCCCATTTCTCTACCTGAGTACTGACATAGGATAGATGATGCACCATTAGGGGGAAGTTCGGTACCAATATTGATATGATTTAAGGACAGGGTGGTTATAGCTCTGAGAGCACCCCTGCTCCTATTTACACACAGATAAATGATTTTACTAGGTCAAGGTGACTGAAGCTCCGCGAGCACCCTTGAGTTGAGATTATAGTGAGTAGGGTGGCTTAAGCTCCGTGAGCGCCCCTATTTCACACTCCGTATCCAGATAGTCCGAGAACGAGATTTTGGGCTAATAATTCATAGAATAAAATATAAAATTTAATTAATTGATGTAAATAACAAAGTGAAAAATGCTTACATGAGGTGGTGCAAGTTTAATTATTGAATAATGTTATTTTTTTATTTTTTTATGTTATGTATTTATTTATTATATATGATAGATATGCCATAAAATTTGATATGCCATGATTTTATTTGAGACATACATTTGTGTAACTGCTTGGGGAAAACTTTAATACTTATATGTACCACTAAGCTAGAGATAGCTTATATGTACCACTAAGCTAGAGATAGATAGCAATAAAAATTTTATTTGAAGTTGTAAATTGTAGATAGTGGAGTTGATCAGGAAGAAGTCCAAGCCCATATCAGCAGAGACATAAGAAGAATAGTTAAAGGGTTGGTTATCTATTATTATTATTTTTAGTTTGACTATGTATATGGTGTGGTAGACATGTCTCATATATTAATATTGTGTATGTAAATAATTATGTAACATAATCGGGTATCATATGTGTATACAATATAAGGATAAATACATATTGTTCATTAGAACAAGTTGCCTAAACCAATATAAATAAATAGATTGTTATTTAAAATGAAAAAAAAATTCAATTCGAGCAAATTATCGAGTTAAGCTTGTGGCATCCATCTTATATATGTGGGATTATTCCTAATATATAAGTGGGGCATCACAAATATAAATTGCTTCTCCAAGGTCTTTCATAGAGAAAATCTTCGATAACCAAATTTTGATTGATTGTAAGGCTGAGATTGTTGGGTTTTGAAGAATTAATCATATTCATAAACGTAGCGAAAAATAAAATATTTCAACACTCAAAACAAAAGATCATACTTGTAGCATTAAAACTAATTTATATAAATGTAAATGGTAAAAATTATACCTTGTAATTTTTATTTGTTCTTCAAATCTTCACTTTGTTGGGTTGTAGCAAACCACAACAATCTAGACTAAAATGTCTCTAATGATAATCCATGCGAAAAATGAAGAAGAAACTACCAACAGAAATGGTTTGAAAAAAATCAAAGTGCTAGCTTTGAAAATGTGCTTGAGAGAATTCTTGTTGTGTCTTAAAAATATTTTTTCACAAAAAAATATTTTCATGTTTATTTTCTGCCATTTGATGTCTTTTCTATTTGAATCAAATTCAAAAATAAGATGAAAAGTCAAAAATGGAGAAAATGACACCTAATGAATAGTAATTGGCCATAATTGGCCTAATTATGGCCAATTACAGCCGTCGGCCAATGGATGGAAGCTGCAGGCATGCTGGGCCTGCTGTGGGCTGCGGGCTGCTAGTGGGTAGCCCAGCTGGCCAGTAAGGCGGGCCTACAGCCTGCCCAGCCCGTGCGGGCCTGTGACACTCCCGAACGATTTTTTTTGCGATCTCACCGTGATCCATCCTAAAATAATTCTCTCATATTTTGGATCTTATCCAATACCATTTTACTCATTCTCCATATCTTCAATGCATGTGACTCATTAAGTTACCGGTTATGTTGGTCACTTAAATTAACAATTAATTTAAGCAGATCATGAGCGGTATCTAGCAACATATCATGACCCCCAATTGACCGGAAAGTCAGTGGTTTGACTACGAACTTTTCCATAGACAATTTCTATGCAATTATTCCTTTCAGCAATCTATACCCCACTTGGTTAAGAGTATGGACATGTGTCAACTCCCACTAGACTAACTACGTCATATCTAGTCTAAGTAATATTAGTTCTTGTCCTTGACGATCATTACTCTATTAGATATGTCATCGAATACTATCTTTATGACATTTCCACTTCGGTCAGAGATTCATGAGTAATGACCACGATAAGAGGCCATGGGTATACACTCATTCTATCAAGAGTGGTGAATCCTTTGTTGGTTGCCCAATTACATTCCAATACCTCAAGTTGTATCCAATCACCACCTTATGAGCTACCTCTCTGAGGCAACAATGAATAATGTCAAAATACAGAATCAATATTCTAGATATCCTTGAGTACCTCAAGTCTAATGATACTTGCACCATTGCTATGATGCGACTATCATTGACATTTGAATAGATTATACATATGATTGTCTCATAGTTGGTCATCCAATGTACTTAGCTACACTTAGCAAACATCCACATGTTAACTCTAAACATCTCATGTTTATAGATTATGAGATCTACTACTCGATGCAATCAATGAGTGTAACATGTGCTAGTCTGTCTGGATTAGTAATGTCCCATCTCATTAATCCTATGACTAGGGATAATTTTGATACTACATAATTACACATGATAAGAATCTCAATATCATGATCTCATCACGATTTCCTACATGTTATGTTATGTATCAAGGACTTTATTATTTGATTTAAGATCATTTATCAATTCATATATCAAATGAACATCAAATTAATGAAAAATCCATTTATTAATCAAATAAATTTGTACAATAAGTGCTAAAGGTGATTGCCTTTAGAGCACTCCTCTAACAGAGATATCATTTCCCATTAACAATATGTCATGTACATATAACACAAGAAATATGATTCCACTCCCACTAACATTCTTGTAAACACAAGGTTCATCCGGATTTTATAACAAACCAAACTATTTGATTGTCTTATGAAATTGAATATTCCAACTCCTGGATACTTGCTTTAATCCATAAACGGATCTTTGAAGCTTACATACCTTTTTGCCATCTTTGGATATGAAGCCTTCCGGTTGTGTCATGTAAACATCCTCAGTCAGATTTCCATTAATGAAAATTGTCTTTTTATCCATGTGCCATATCTCATAATCATAATGAGTAGCAATGGCGAGGAGTATCCTTATGGATTTAAGCATAGCTACTGGGCTAAAAGTTTCATCATAGTCAATTCCTTATCTTTGATCATAACCTTTAGCAACAAGTCTAGCCTTATAGGTAATCAAATTACCATCCATGTCAGTTTTCTTTTGAAAAGCCACTTGCACCCTATAGGCCTATAGGCTTTCTTCCTTCGGGTGGGTCAACCAAAGTCCATATTTGGTTTTCATACATGGAATCCATTTCTGACTTCATGGCTTGAAGCCATTTGTCAAATTCTGAACTATTCAGAAATTCTTCATAGATTGGTGGCTCATCGTTTTCTATGAGCAATATGTCGTTCTACTCACTAATGAGAAATCCATATCTCTTTGGAACAGTATGTATCCTACTTGAGCTATGAAGCTCTTGTGCTTCAGAAGGTTGAGTTGTTATATCATCTGTATGAGTAACAAGATCAGGTTCACGCAGTTGATCAACATCTATTTGAGCATCTTGAACTTCCTCAAGTTCAATTTTGCTACCACTGTTTCCTTTTAGAAGGAATTCTCTTTCTAAAAAGATAGCATGTCTTGAAACAAAAACCTTTTGTTCCAAGGGGTGGTAAAATTGATATCCATATGATGCTTTTGGATATCTCACAAACAGACATCGGTCAGACATAGCTTTTAGCTTATCTGACATTGTCCACTTCACATAAGCAGGACAACCCCAAATTCTCATGTAAGAAAATGTGGGCCTTTTGTTATACCATATCTCATATGGAGTAACATCAACTGACATTGAAGGAACTCCATTAGACATGTCTCTAGTGCATAAACCCAAAAGGATTTAGGCAGTTCCATAAAACTCATCATAGACCTTACCATGTCTAACAAGGTTCAGTTTCTTCTTTCAGCCACACCATTGTGTTGTGGCGTGTAAGGTGGAGTCCATTGAGATAAAATCCCACTATCCCTAAGATTATCTCGAAACTCTTGGCTCAAGTATTCACCTTCTTGATCTAATCGAAGTGTTTTAATACTTTAGCCAAGTTGTTTCTCTACTTCATTTCTGAATTCTTTGAACTTTTCAAAAGCTTCAGATTTGTATCTCATAAGATACATGTACCCATATCATGAGTAATCATCGATAAAGTAATGAAGTAGATGAAACCACCTCTAGTGTGTGTAGACATTGGTCTTAGAAGAGTTCTCTAAAGGCAATCACCTTTAGCACTTATTGTACAAATTTATTTGATTAATAAAAGGCTTTTTCATTTTGTTCATTTGATATATGAATTAATAAGTGATCTTAAATCAATCAATGAAGTCCTTGATACATAACATAGCATTAAGGAAATCATGATGAGATCATGATATTGAGATTCTTATTTTGTGTAATTATGTTAGAATCAAAGTTATCCCTAGTCATAGGATTAATGAGATGGGACATTATTAATCCAGACAAACTAGCACATGTTACACTCCTTGATTGGATCGAGTAGTAGATCTCATAATCTATAAACATGAGATATTTAGAGTTAACATGTGGATGCTTGCTAAGTGTAGCTAAGTATATTGGATGACCAACTATGAGAAAATCATATGGATAATCTATTCAAATATCAATGATAGTCTCATCATAGCAATGGTGCAAGTATCCTTAGATTTGAGATACTCAAGGATATCTGGAATATTGATTATGTATTTTTACATTATTGCTTGTTGCCTCATGGAGGTTTCTCATAGGTTGGTGACTGGATACAGGTTGAGGTATTCGAAGGTAATTGGGTAACCAACAAAGTATTCACCAATCCTGATAGAAAGAATGTATACCCATGGCCTCTTGTCGTGGTCATTACTCGAAAATCTTTAATCGGAGTGGAAATGTCATAAAGATAGTCTTCAATGACATATCTAAGAGAGTAACGAGCCTCAAGGACAAGAACTAACATTAGTTTGACTAGACAAGATGTAGTCTGTCTAGTGGGAGTTGAAGCATGTCCATACTCTGAACCAAGTGGGGTATGGAATGGTGAAAGGAATAATTGCAGGGAAATTGTCTATGGAAGGGTTCATAGTCAAACCACTGAATTTCTAGTCAATTTAGGTTTATGATGTGTTGCTAGATACCGCTCATGACTTGCTTAAATTAATTGTAAATTTAAGTGGCCAACATAACCGGGAACCTAATGGGTCACACACATTGAAGGTATGAACAATGAGTAAAATGGTCTTCGATATGATCCAAAATATGAGAGAATTATTTCGGGATGGATCATGATGAGATCGCATGAAAAAATTGTTCGGGAGCGTCGAGGCCCGCACGGGTTTGGCTATCTTATTGGGTTTTGAAGAATGAATCACATTAAAAAATACAACGGAAAAAATAAAATTTTCAAAAATGCTAGATTTGAAAGTGTTCTTGAGAAAATTTTGTTGTCTTAAAAAAATTTTATTTCACAAAAAATATTTCTTTCTATTTTCTGTCATTTGATGACTTTTCTATTTGAATCAAATTCAAAGAAAAGATCAAAAATCAAAAAATACAGAAAATGAAACTTTAATGAATAGTAAATTTGCTTTGTTGCCCAGATATTGAGCCAAGAAGGGGGGTTGAATTAGATGTTAAAAATTTAACTTTTAAGTGCAGAAAAGAAAAGTTAAGTTTAGTAGGGATAGAGAAATTTGACACAATGATTTTTATAGTGGTTCGGGTGTTAACAAACCCTACTCCTCTCCCCAATCACAATTGCGAGTTTCACTAACACACTAAGTGTTACAATGAAGTTTTACAAGCTAACTCCCAACTATGGTGTTTCTAACAATGGGTCACACCTAATCCAGAAATCCCTTGTGTTTTGATGGCTCACACAATAACCAATTCCTTGTGTTTTACAGGCTCATACAAATAACCTTTACCTTGTGTTTTACAGGCTCACACAAACAACCTTTACCTTGTGTTTTACAGGCTCACACAAATAACCTTTACCTTATGTTTTACAGGCTCACACAAATAACTTTTCTTTGTGTTTTAGAGGCTCACACAACTAATTCTTACAAGTGTTATACTTTTGACCCAGAAATACCCAAAACTCACTTGAGTAAATGATTACAGAGAGAAGCAATTACATATCTTTATTGCTCAATAAATGATGACCAAAAAGATTTTTACAGAGAATAAATATCAAATGCATAAAATGGCTTATGACAAGGTTTTGATTCAAAATATTAGCAATTCTCTTTTTCTTTTGTTCTCCTTGTTCACTCTCTTGTTCTGGATGCATAAATGACTTGCATTTATACTTCTATAGCAAATTATAGCCGTTAGAATGCATTTAATATGAAACTAGCCATTGCACCAACCCTAATAATGGAGCCTGACATGTTTCTCTTTCATCTTTCACGGTCGTGACTATGAGTTTCACGATCGTGACTATGTGTGTCACGGTCGTGACTGTTCTTCCAAGCCGTGACTTAAGTGGTGACCTTGGCCGTGAAGCATTCTGGAAGGTTTTGAAGAGTTTGTTCATGGGTGTGACATTTTATCTTCACGGGCATGACAACCTTCTAAGCCGAGGTCCAAATGGTGACTTTGGTCGTGAAGCTCTTTGGAAGAATTTGTCATGTCTTTTCACGGGCGTGACTGACATGTTCATTCACGGTTGCTATCTTCTTTCATGGCATTGAACTTTAAATATTGGTTTGTTGGCAGTTAGCTTCATCACGGGCGTGACACATAATGTCACGGGCATGAACATGCTATTTGTTCAATTTTAATCTTTTTAAGATTAATCTTCCATTCTTCATTCTTGCTATCATATTTCATACCCTATTTATTAGACTTAAAACAAGTATGTTAAATACATTATTGCTATTTTATTTGTTATCATCAAAATGATGAAAATACCCCTCAACATTCAACAATCTCCCCCTTTTTTATGGTGACAAATAATCTAGCAATATGTGCTTTTGAGAAGTCTCCCCCTCAAAAGATGCTTAGGATAAAGAATGCTGAAGTGCAAGAATTGTAAAAAATGATGAAGTGTAGCATGAAAATAAACTTTCTAGTTTTAAGTATATGCAAGTTATATGCAAAGTATATCCAATGTATACCAAACTTTTCTTGAAAGCATGAAGTATATTTAAGGTATATTCAGAGAATATCAAGTGCATATTCATTTATGTAACTTGCATCAAGGTATATTGAAAGTATACTTAAGATATATTGAAGATGTATTTGCATACTTGCATATTCATTTTGGTTCAATATTAAGTATTGTTCAATATATTGCTAGCTTCTTCCTACTTAATTTTGCACTTAACTTAATATATGGCTAGTTTCTCCCCCTTTTGTCATCAATCAAAAAGAATATCAGAAAGATAAATCATAATGGAAAAACAAAGCAAATATATGAAATGAAGAAGAAAAGTACAAACATAGAAGTAATTAAAATTCAGAAAGGAAATTAAAATTTCCTACAAACAAGCAAGCTAGAAACAAACATAGCAAGGCTAACATAAACATCTAGCCTATCATCTAGTCGGACATCTTATCTCTAAGATGAGCAACTTCTGCCTCAAGGTTGTCCATCCGAGACTCCATGAAGTCCTTGAGGTTCTCCAACCTCTCGTCCATCGAAGCCTGTAGCTGCTCAAATTATGGTGCCAAGAGGTCAACCACTTGCTGAGCCAAATTTGGTGTGGAGGCAGAGGATTGTCCGTTGTCCTGCTCAACCTCTTAAGGTGTCACCTCAACTCCAGCCCTCTTCTTGTGCTGGATTCCTTGGAGACCAGCTTTGAAGTCCTCAGAGTCATTATCTTCCCAAATGATCTTGCCTGCAGTGTTGATGATGCGGTAGTAGATGTTGTTCTCAAAGACATTTCGAACAGCTGCTCCCATCTTGATGAAGGACTCAACATCTAGTCGGTCTCGAGGATAACCTAGGATGAGGTTTTAATGATGTGCATTCAGCTTCAAATATCCAAGCTCCAAGGCAATGTGTGTCACGTACCCACCAATTAGAATATCTCCTAAGGGCTTAGTGGCAATGGACAAGAGATGGTTTGCAAATCATGGAGATAGTGCCATTGTGAGGCCTCTTCGAGCCATCTCCAGGAGAAAAAGTTCAGAGTTTTGGATAGTGCCACCTCTGGCAAAGATGCTATGGGTTAGAAACCTATGCAGATATTTGTGCACTGGGATCGAAGGTGAGTGTTGTTCGTCTTTTTAACATCCTAGCTGCAATCCAAACCAAAGTGAGTCCATGCCTGAGTCGCATAGAACTCGACTTCACTGTCGTTCAGGATGCCATCGGAGGGAAGGTTGAACAAATCTCCAAATTCTGTGGCAAACAGGGTGTTCAGATTCTTGCACAATTGGAACTTCACCGTTCCAATAGGAGAAACTTGCAATGTGCTCAAAAACTCCAAGGTTGGCTTCCTCAAATTTTGTTGATGGATGTCAATAAATTCCTTCAAATGACATGCCTGGAATTGTTCTGTCATAGCTGTCTTGAGGCCGAGAGTACGAACTGTTTGCCACTCTTCTTGAGGAAATGATAGGCCTTTTCTTGAGCATAGAGTACCTAGGATGGCAATGCTCTAGAATGATATTCATAAGGTAATTCGTGTACCTTCTGGGAGCATGACATTTCTTCCTAGTACCCTTGGATGAACAAGTTTCCATCTGGATTGAAAAAATAAACTTTTGATGAATGGAAGAGTTTGATAGAAATTTTGAGGAAAACCCTTGGAAATATGATTTCTTGATGATGGAAGAGGTTTTGGAAGGTATTTATAGATGAAATTAGTGACTAGGGGCCTAAAATATTCAATGTGACATTCAATGTTGATAAATGAGAGCAGTTGAGAGAAGTTGAAGAGGTGAAATGTGAAAAATAACCGGCATAAATGTTATATAGCCAACCTCTTCACGGGCGTGAAAAACATAGTCACGGGCGTGAAGTGTCATGTTCACGGTTTGCTGAAGAGATGTTCTACCTATGAATAAAGGTGTCAAAGTGATCACGACCACGAGATTTAAGGGTCACAGACATGAATGATGAACTATCACAGTGGGGAAAAATGAGTCACGGGCATGAAGTGTTGAACTTCACTACTTATGACCATGAATCACAGCATGACACAAAGTGTGAATGCCTCTGTAAAGTTTTGTGTCCGTGAAAATGCATCACGGGCATGAACGAAGCATTTCACGGGGGTGAATAAAGTCATGAAACATAGTCTTCACTACTTGAAGTCGTGAACCATGTCGTGAAAGCTACTCGTTCTATTGGCAATTTAGTTCACAGTCGTGAACATATGTCACGGGCGTGAATTCCCTAAAATTCTCATCAAATAAAATTAAGTCTAAAAACAAGACTAATGCATTTCTATGAAGATTCTATCCCTTATAACATAAATTTCCGTCAAATTAACTACCTTATATCTAGTAAGATGAGACAAAAACAAGATTATCAATTAAGGTTTGGCAATTTGACAATCACAAAGTTAATCCATCAATCATACCAAACTCTTTCTTACGAAATTAAATCTTTCCTCATTTAGAGACTTAGTAAAGATATCTGCCAATTAATTGTCTGTGCTTATAAATTCCAATGCAACATCTCCATATTGAACATGATATCTAATAAAATGGTATCTAATGTCAATATGCTTACTTATAGAATGTTGAATGGGATTCTTAGAGAGATTTATTGCACTTGTATTGTCACATCTAGTAGGTATATGGTTCATACTATGACCATAATCCTTAAGTTGTTGTTTCATCCAAAGAATTTGTGTACAACAACATCTTGCTGCTACATAATCTACTTCAACAGTAGAAAGAGCAACTGAAACTTGTTTCTTGCTAAACCAAGAAACTAAGCACTCTCTAATAAAGTGACAATCTAATAAAGTGACAAGTACCTGAAGTACTTTTTCTATCTAAAAGACTACCAGCATAATCAGCATCTGAATATCCTACAATGTAAAAGGATGAATTTCTAGGATACCACAAACCTAGATGGAATGAGCCACGTAAATATCTTAGAATTATTTTTACTGCATTTAAATGAGACTCTTTTGGACATGATTGAAAACGTGCACATAAGCATACACTATATATTATGTCAGGTCTAGAAGCAGTAAGATATAAAAGTGATATGATCATATGTCTATAGAGCTTTTCATTAATGCTCTTACCCTTTTCATCCTTGTCCAATTTTGTTGATGTGCTCATTGGAGTATTGGCATTCTTGCATCTTGCCATTCCAAATTTATTAAGTAAGTCTTTGGCATATTTGGATTGGTTGATGAATGTACCCTCATTCCCTTGTTTTATTTGTAGACCATGGAAATATTTAAGCTCTCCCATCATGCTCATTTTGAATTCCCTAGTCATACACTTAGCAAATTCTTGACAGAGAAATTCATTAGTAGACCCAAATATGATATGATCAACATAAATTTGAACAATTAGAATATCATGCTTATGTTTTTTAATAAATAATGTGGTGTCAAAATTTCTCCTTTGTAAAGTTATTTTCTAAAAGAAAAGAACTTAGTCTTTCATACCAAGCTCTTGGGGCTTGTTTCAAACCATATAAAGCTTTTGAAAGTTTAAAAACATGATTAGGTAAATCATAGCTTTCCAAACTTGGTGGTTGTTCTACATAAACTTCTTCTTCTATATAACCATTTAAAAATCCACTTTTTACATCCATTTGAATGAGTTTGAAATTCATGTGGCCTACATATGCTAAAAGTATTCTTATGGTTTATAATCTAGCTACAGGAGCATAAGTCTCATCATAATTTATTCCTTCTCCCTGATTATACCCTTTTGCAACTAATCTAGCCTTATTCCTAGTTATTGAACCTTGTTCATCTAATTTATCTCTAAACACCCATTTGCTACCTATAATTTGATGATCCTTGGGTCTAGGTATTAAGGTCCATACCTTACTTCTCTCAAATTGGTTGAGTTCCTCTTGCATTGCAATCACCCAACTTTCATCGTTAAGAGCCTCAATTTGAGAAATGAAAGCAAGATCAAAGGCTAAATGTTTGAAATGAGATCTAGTACTTACTCTCCTTGAAGGATCACTAATGATTTGCTCCTTGGGGTGATCTTTTGTCAATCGTTATTCCTTTGGGAGCTGTTTTCCTCTTGAGCTTGAGTAGAGAATCATCTTGATGTGAATCTTCTTGATCATTTTCTTCTTTTCCATTTTCAAGATCAAGTCTTTCCATTGTTCCTAGAGCATCATTAAGAACAATACCTTTCATAAGATCAAGTCAATTAGATTCATTAAAAACAGCATGCATCAATTCTTCAACAGTTAATGACCTTTTATTAAATACTCTATATGCTTTGCTAGTTGTAGAGTATCCTAAAAAGATACCTTCATCAAATTTAGAGGCAAATTTTCCAAGGTTGTCCTTGGTATTCAATATGAAGCACTTGCATCCAAATACTCTAAAGTATGATATCAAGGGCTTTCTTCCATTCCATAGCTCAAATGAGGTTTTGTTTAAAAGAGGTCTTTTGAAAACTCGAATTGTAATATAACAAGTAGTATTTGTGGCTTTTTCCCAAAAGTAAGTTGGTAAACCATACTTATTGAGCATTGTTCTAGCCATTTCAATTAAAGGTTGATTTGTCCTTTCAACTACCCCATTTTATTGAGGTGTCCTAGGAGATGAAAAATTATACGAAATGCCATGTTCAAGAAAGAAAACTTTCAAAGTTTTCATTTTTAAATTCTTTGCCATGGTCACTTCTTATTTTTGAAATGCAATACCCTTTTTCATTTAGAACTCTTTTAGTAATGTTTTTGAAATTTTCAAAAGCATCACTCTTTTGAGCTAAGAAAATTACACAAGTAAATCTAGAGTAATCATCTCTGATGACAAAGGCATAATGTTTACCTCCTAAGCTTGAAATTCTAGTAGGTCCAAATAAATCTAAATGCAGGAGTTGTAGAGGTTTTGAGGTACTTACTATGTTTTTGGCTTTGAAGAATGACTTGTGTTGCTTCCTTCTTTGGCAAGGTTCACATGTCTCGTCTTTTTCAATTTTGACTTTTGGCAATCCCCTTACTAGCTCTCCTGTGCTGAGGCTTTGAATTAAGTCTATGTTCGCATGACCAAGCCTTCTATGCCACAGCCAAGATTCATCACTAGTAGACACAAGATAGTTAGGGGAATGGTTAGATATTTCATGTAAGTCTATTATGTAAGTGTTGATATCTCTATTTCCTTTAAATATCTCTTGATCATCAATAGAAGTTACAAAACATTCGTTGGAAGTAAAGGTTACTTTGTTTCCTTTATCACATAATTGACTAACACTTAACAAGTTATATTTCAAGCCATCAACAAGTAAGACATCTTTAATCAAAGTAGTACCATTTATACCAATAGAGCCAATGCCAATTACCTTACTCTTAGCATTGTGTCCAAAGGTAACTTTACCTCCATCAATACTTTTGATTTCATTGAAGAGTTCTTTGTCTCCTGTCATATGCCTTGAGCATCAACTCTCCACTAGCCAAGCATTTTTGTTTATTGTGGACTTGAGGCATACCTATAGAGTCACAATTCAAGTATGATTTTTAGGTACCCAAATGAGCTTGGGTCCTTGGGGATTAGCACATGAAGGTTCCCAATGAGCCTTCCTAATCCAGCAGTGTTTATTTATGTGACCAATTTTCATACAATAATTACACTGTTTAGGTCTAACATTGCTTTTTGGTCTTATAATGTATTTGAATGCCATATTTCTATTAGACTGATTTTGAGAACAATGGCATGCACACTCATGATTAATTGGTGCTTTTCTAGATGCATTCTTCTTGTACATAAAGGCATGATTATTATTTTTATGTATAGAAGTTTTAATGTACTTATTCCTTGGTGCTATTCCAGCAAGTGTGGAGATGTGAGGTTCACTTGACTTAACAAAAATAGTTCTGTGAGAAGATGATGATGTGTCCTGAAATCCTGGACCGTGTCTAATTAAAAGTGGTCTTTGAGACACAATGAGAGTATCTAAATTCTTTTTTCCTTTGTGGAACTTTGAAATAGAATTTCTAAGTTCCTCAACATCATTTTTCAAAGTATTATTCTCTTTAAGCAAGGATTTAGTTGAGGGTCTTGATAAGTATTCATCTAATGATTTTTTAAGAGATTCATTAGATGATTTAAGCTTAATGTTCTCCTTTTCTAAGGCATCCATTTTATTTTTTAAATTAGAGATGTTATTCTTATAAGTAATGAATTTATTTCTATATTTTTCTAATTCTAGATTCAATTCTTTTATTAAGCTTTGTTCATCATAATCATCATCACTATTACTATCATTATCACTACTATCATTTTTGAAAGATTATGAGTGTAGTGATCTTACTTTATCTGAGAAGTGATCCTCAATAGCCATGAAGCATAGGTTGACCTCTTTGCTTTCATTGTCATCTTTTTCACTTGAAGAGCTTTCTTCATCCCATGTGGCTTTGTGGCCTTCATGTTAGTTTTCCAATGTTTTCCACATGCTATATGTAGTTGAACAGTGTTGTATCCTGCCACATTCTTCAATGGATAATGAGCTTGAGAGAATTGTCATTGCCTTCTTGTTTTTGAAATTTGGTCTTGTTTGAAGCTCTGTCCAATCATCTCTTAACAGGATTTCTTCTTCACCATCAACTCCTCTTTTAATGGGTGATGTCCATTCTTTCTGAATACTATCCAAATTTCAATTCCTTCATTATCCAGATATGTCGTCATCCGAAACTTCCAATGAGCATAATTTGCTCCATCAAAGTAAGGCTTGAGACTTAGGAATCCTTCACTGGCCATATCTTGATCTTTACTAGCGTTGTTTAGGCTTCGATGCTAGACAAAGCTCTGATACCAATTGTTGCCCAGATATTGAGCCAAGAAGGGGGGGTTTAATTGGATATTAAAAATTTAACTTTTAAGTGCGGAAAAGAAAACTTAAGTTTAGTAGGGATAGAGAAATTTGACACAACGATTTTTATAGAGGTTCGGCTGTTAAAAAACCCTATTCCTTTCCCTAATTGCAATTGGGAGTTTCACTAACACACTAAGTGTTACAATGGAGTTTTACAAGCTCACTCCCAACTATGGTGTTTCTAACAATGGCTCACATCTAACCCAGAAATCCCTTTTGTTTTGATGGCTCACACAATAACCAATTCCTTATGTTTTACAGGCTCACACAAACAACCTTTACCTTGTGTTTTACAGGCTCACACAAACAACCTTTACCTTGTGTTTTACAGGCTCGCATAAATAACCTTTCCTTTTGTTTTAGAAGCTCACAGAACTAACCTTTACAAGTGTTCTACTCTTAACCCAGAAATACCCAAAACTCACTTGATTAAATGTTTACAGAGAGAAGCACTTACAAATCTTTATTGCTCAATAAATTATGAGCAAAAAGATTTTTACAGAGAATAAATATCAAAAGCACAAAATGGCTTATAACAAGGTTTTGATTCAAAATATTAGCAATTCTCTTGTTCTTTTTTTCTCCTTGTTCACTCTTTTGTTCGGAATGCATAAATGACTTGAATTTATACTTCCATAACAATTTATAGCCATTAGAATGAATTTAATATGAAACCAGCCATTGCACCAACCCTAATAATCGCGTCTTACATGTTTCTCTTTCATGTGTGTCACGGTCGTGACTATTCTTCCAAGCCATGACTTAAGTGGTCACCTTGGATGTGAAGCATTATGGAAGGTTTTGAAGAGTTTGTTCATGGGCATGACATTTTATCTTCATGAGCGTGACAACCTTCCAAGTCATGGTCTAAGTGGTGACTTTGGTCGTGAAGCTCTCTAGAAGAATTTGTTTCACGGGCGTGGCTGACATGTTCATTCACGGTTGCTATCTTTTTTCATGGCCATGAACTTTGAATGTTGGCTTATTGGCGGTTAGCTTAATCACTGGCGTGACACATAATGTCACTGGTGTGAACATGCTATTTCTTCAATTTTAATCTTTTTAAGATTAATCTTCCATTCTTCATTCTTGCTATCATATTCATACCCTGTTTAATAGACTTAAAACAAGTATGTTAAATACATTATTTCTATTTTATTTGTTATCATCAAAATAACGGAAATACCCCTCAAGGTTCAATATGCTTAATGGCCATAATTGGCCTAATTAAGGCCAAATTTACCCGTTGGCCAACAGGAGGCCTGCCTAGCCCGCGCGGTCCTATGACTCTCCCGAATAATTTTTCCTATGCGATCTCATTGTCATCCATCTCAAAATAACCCTCATATTTTGGATCCCATCCAAGACCATTTTACTCATTCTCCATATCTTTTATGCGTGTGACCCATTAGGTTCCTGGTTATGTTAGCCACTTAAATTATCAATTAATTTAAACAAGTCATGAGTGGTATCTAGCAACAAATTATGACCACCTATTGACCTGAAAGTCAGTGCTTTGACTACAAATTTTTCCGTAGACAATTTCTGTGCAATTATTTCTTTCACCATTTTACACCCCACTTGGCTCAGAGTATGGACATGTGTCAACTTTCACTAGACTGACTACGTCATGTCTAGTCCAAGTAATTTTGCTTCTTGTCCCTGAGGCTCATTACTCTATTAGATATGTCATTGGTTACCCAATTACCTTTTTATGAAATTTCCACAACGGGCAGAGATTCCTGAGTAATGACCACGACAAGAGGCCATGACGTAGGCGAATCCTTTATTGGTTACCCAATTACCTTTGAATACCTCAAGCTATATCCAATCACCACCTTATGAGCAGCCTCCTTGAGCCAACAAGAAAGTGTCAAAATATAGAATCAGTATCCAAGATATCCTTAAGTACCTCAAGTCTAAGGATACTTCCAACATTGTTATGATGAGACTATCATTGACATTTGAATAGATTATCCATATGATTGTCTCATAGCTAGTCATCCAATGTACTTAGCTACACTTAGCAAACATCCACATGTTAACTCTAAATATCTCAAGTTTACAGATTATGAGATCTACTAATTGATCCAATCAAGGAGTGTAACTGTGCTAGTCTATCTGGATTAACAATGTCCCGTCTCATTAATCTTATGACTAAGGATAATTTTGATACTAACATAATTGCACATGATAAGAATCTTAATATCATGAGTTACTTCATGCTATGTTATATATCAATGATTTTGTTAATTGATTTAAAATCACTATCAATTCATATATCAAATGAACATCAAATTAATGCAAAAACCTTTTATTAATCAAATAAATTTGTACAATAAGTGCTAAAGGTGATTACCTTTAGAGCACTCCTTTAACACTTGAGGCATTCGAAGGTAATTTGATAACCAACAAAGGATTCAACACTCCTGATAGCAGGAGTGTATACCCATGGCCTTTCTTCGGGGTCATTACTCGGAAATCCCTACCTGAAGTGGAAATGTCATGAAGATAGTCTTCAATAACATGTCTAACAGTGTAATGAGCCTTAGGGACAAGAACTAATATTACTTGGATGAGACGTGATGTAGATAGTCTACTGGGAGTTAAGACATGTCCATACTCTAAACTAGGTGGGGTATAGAATGGTGAAAGGAATAATTGCACAAAAATTGTCTATGGAACGGTTTGCAGTCAAACCACTGACTTTCTGATAAATTAGTTTTATTAAATTAGTTTTGTTAAACTTTGAGGGGTATTTCCGTCATTTTGATGATAACAAATAAAATAGCAATATTGTATTTAACATACTTGTCTTCTAAGTCTATTGTACAGGACATGGATTAAAATAGCAAGAATGGAGATTGGAAAAATAATCCTTGAAAGACAAAATTCAACAAGTAGCATGTTCACTGTCGTGACTCTATGAGTCACTCCCGTGAAAGAAGCTAACCGTTACCAAAATCAACTTTTGAAGTTCACGGCCTTGAAGGAAAAACAAACCGTGAAGTGGGCATTTCAGTCACCTCCATGAATAAAGGTGTCACCCCCATGAAGATTCATACATTTTCATCCAGAGAGCTTCACGACCAGAGTCACCATTTGGATCACGGCTGGAAAGCTTGTCACGCCCGTCACTCTATATGTCAAAACATTCTAGAGAGCTTCACGACCAAGGTCACCACTTCAGTCACGGCTTGGGAAGAAATGTCACCCCCGTGACAAACATAGTCATGCCCGTGAACAATGAAAGAGAAAAATGTCAAGCGCGATTATTTGGTTGGTACAACAGCTAGTTTCATATTTAATGCACACCAATGGCTATATTTAGCCATGGGAGTATAAATGGAAGTCATTTATGCATTAAGAACAAGAGAATGAAGAGAATAACAAAAGAATAGCATATACTTCAAATTTAATTCTTATTACAAGCTATTGGTACTTTCATACTTTGAGAACAAAATCTATTCTTTGTAAAAATCTTTTTGCTCTTCATATTTGAGAAATTAAGATTTGTAAGTGGTTCTCTCTGTAATCTTTACTCAAGTGAGCTCTGGGTATTTCTGGGTTAAGAGTAGAAACTTGTAAGGGTTAGTTGTGTGAGCCTCTAAAATACAAATTAAAAGCTTACTTGTGTGAGCCTATAAAAACACAATGTGAAGGTTGTTCGTGTGAAGCTGTAAAACACAAGGAATTGGTTATTGTGTGAGCCATTAAAACACAAGGGATTTCTAGGTTAGGTGTGAGCCATTGTGAGAAACACCATAGTTGGAAGTGAGCTTGTAAAACTCCATTGTAACACTTCGTGTGTTAGTGAAACTCCCAATTGCGATTCGGGAGAGGAGTAGGGTTTGTTAACAACCGAACCTCTATAAATCTTTGTGTCAGATTTTCTCTATCCCTCCTAAAATTAATTATTTATTTCCGCACCTTAAAGTATAATTTTTTGAAACTCCAATTCAACCCCCCTTCTTGGCCTAATATCTGGGCAACAATTGGTATCAGTGCTTTGTCTAGCATCAAAGCCTAAAAAGCTCTAGTAAAGAGTAAGATATGGCCAGTGAAGGATTCCAAAGTCTCGAACCTTACTTTAATGGAGCAAATTATGCCCATTAGATGTTTCGGATGGAGACATACTTGGATAGTTAAGGAATTGAAGTCTAGGATAGTGTACGAAAAGAATGGACACCACCAACCAGAATAGGAGCTGATGGTGAAGAAGAAATCCTATCAAGAGATGATTGGACAGAGCCTCAAAAAAGAGCAAATTGCAAAAACAAGAAGGCAATGACAATCCAATCAATCTCATTTTCTATTGAAGAATGTGGGAGAATACAACACTACTCAACAGCATACAGCATGTGGAAGACATTGGAGAACTATCATGAGGGAACTAAGCAAGTCAAATCCAAGAAGATTCAACTTCTAACCTCAGAATATGAGCTCTTCAAGATCAAATCCAATGAGTCAATCACTGACATGACCAACCGTCTTCTAGCCATTATAAATGGAATGAGGAAACTTGGGAAGCATCTGAGTTTGGAAGATGTAAATAATAAAATCCTGAGAAGTCTTCCTCTTAAAGACTATGGTTCAAGAATTGCTGGCATAGAAGAAGCAAATGAAGATATGAGCATCATGAATACTGATGTGCTGATTGGAAAACTTCTCACACATGAGATAGCAGTGAAGAGAGATAGAGAGCTTGAAGCAAATCCAGAGAAAAGAAAGCCCTTAGCACTAAAAGACTCAACTTCAAAATCTCAAGAAGAAAGTGAAGATGATGAAGAAATCAGTCTAATAGAATTATGGCATTCAAATACATTGTAAGACCAAAAAGCAAGTTTAGACCGAAACAATGTAATTATTGTATGAAAATTGGTCACATAAATAAACATTGCTAGATAAGGAAGGCTCATTGGGAACCTTCATGTGCTAACCCCCAAGGACCCAAACTCATTTGGGTACCTAAAAATCATACTTGAATTGTGATTCTATAGGTATGCCTCAAGTCCACAATCAACAAAAATGCTTGACTAGTAGACAGTGGATGCTCAAGGCATATGACAGGAGACAAAGAACTTTTCAATGAAATCAAAAGTATTGATGGAGGTAAAGTTACCTTTGGAAACAATGCAAAGGGTAAGGTAATTGGCATTGGTTCTATTGGTGTTAATGGTACTACTTTTGTTAAGGATGTCTTACTTGTTATTGGTTTGAAACATAACTTGTTAAGTGTAAGTCAATTATGTGATAAAGGAAACAAAGTAATCTTTACTTCAAATGAATGTCTAGTAATCTCTATCGATGGTCAAGAAATATTTAAAGAAAATAGAGATATCAATACACACATAATAAACTATCTAACCATTCCTCTAAGTGTCTTGTGACTACTAGTGATGAATCTTGGTTATGGCGTAGAAGACTTGGTCATGCTAACATGGACTTAATACAAAGTCTCAGCATAGGAGAACTTATAAAAGGACTGCCCAGAGTTAAATATGAAAAAGGCAATATATGTGATCCTTGTCAGCGAAGAAAGCAACACAAGTCATCTTTCAAAGCCAAAAACATAGTAAGTACTTCAAAACCTCTTCAACTCCTGCATTTAGACTTGTTTGGACCTACTAGAATTGCTAGCTTAGGAGGAAAACATTATGCATTTGTCATCGTAAATGATTACTCTAGATTTACTTGGGTAATTTTCTTAGCTCAAAAGAGTGATGCTTTTGAAAATTTCAAAAACTTTGCTAAAAGAGGTCAAAATGGAAAAGGGTACTGTATTTCAAAAATAAGAAGTGATCATGGAAAAGAATTTGAAAATGAAAACTTTGAAAGCTTTTGTCTTGATCATGGCATTTCACATAATTTCTATTCTCCTAGGACACCTCAACAAAATGGGGAGTTGAAAGGAAAAATCGAACTTTAATTGAAATGGCTAGAACAATGCTTAATGAATATGAATTACCAACCTATTTTTGGGCAGAAGCCACAAACACTGCATGTTATATTTTAAATCGACTTTTCAAAAGTCCTATTTTAAACAAAACCTCATTTAAGCTATGGAATGGAAGAAAGCCCTTGATATCATACTTTTGAGTATTGGGATGCAAGTGTTTTATATTGAACACCAAGGATAATCTTGGAAAATTTGCCTTTAAGTCTGATGAATGTATCTTTTTAGGATACTCTACAACCAGCAAAGCATATAGAGTATTTAATAAAAGATTATTAACGGTTGAAGAATCCATGCATGTTGTTTTTAATGAATCTAGTAGACTTGATCTTGTGAAAGGTAGTGTTCTTGATGATGTTGTAGGTAATATGGAAAGACTTGATATTAGAAATGGGAAAGAAGAAAATGATCAAGAAACATTACTGCAAAATGAATCTCTACCTCAAAATCAAGAACAAAATGATCAAGAACTTCCAAAAGAATGGAGAATGACGAAAGATCATCCAAAAGAGCAAATAATTGGTGATCTATCAAGGGGAGTAAGTACTAGATCTCATTTTAAACATCTAGTCACTGACATTGCTTTTATTTCACAAATTGAGCCTAAAAATATTGATGAGGCTCTTAATGATGAAAGTTGGGTAATTTCCATGCAAGAGGAACTGAATCAATTTGAGAGAAATAAGGTATGAAACCTAGTACCTAGACCCAAGGATCATCAAATCATAGGTAGTAAATGGGTATTTAGAAACAAATTAGATGAACAAGGGTAAATAACCAGGAATAAGGCTAGACTAGTTGCAAAAGGATATAATCAAGAAGAAGGTATAGATTATGATGAAACATATGCACCTGTACCTAGATTAGAAGCCATAAGAATACTTTTAGCATATGCATGTCACATGAATTTCAAACTTTTTCAAATGGATGTGAAAAGTGCATTTCTAAATGGTCATATAGATGAAGAAGTGTATGTAGAACAACCACCGGGTTTTGAAGCTATGATTTGCCAAATCATGTTTTTAAACTTTCAAAAGCTTTGTATGGTTGAAAACAGGCCCCAAGAGCTTGGTATGAGAGGCTAAGTTCTTTTTTATTAGAAAATAGCTTTACAAAGGGAAATGTTGACACTTCACTTTTCATCAAAAAGCATAAGCATGATATACAAATTGTTCAGATTTATGTTGATGATATAATATTTGGTTCTACTAATGAATTGCTTTGTCAAGAATTTGCTAAGTGCATGACTAGGGAATTTGAAATAAGCATGATGGGAGAACTTAAGTATTTCCTTGGTCTACAAATAAAGCAAAGCAATGAGGGCATATTCATCAACCAATCCAAATATGCCAAAGATTTAATTAAGAAATTTGGTATGGAAGGATGCAAAAATGCCAAGACTCCTATGAGCACATCAATAAAATTGGACAAAGATGAAAAGGGTAAAAGCATTAGGGGAGTCACGCCCGTGACACATGTTCATGCCCGTGACTTAAATGGCCCAAAGAGGCAGTGTCGTTCACGACTTGGTTCACGACATGGTTCACGGCTTCAAGTGGTGAAACTTATTTTCACGGCTTGAGTCACGCCCGTGAAAACAGACTTTCACGCCCGCAATGAATTTTCACTCCCGTGAACAATTACACCCCAAAACTGACAGAGGCTTTCACGCCTTGAGTCATGGCTTGCTTCATGTGCATAGGTTGTGAAATTCAACATTTCACGCTCGTGACATTTTATTCACCCCTGTGACATATGATCATTCGCGCCCGTGATATTCAAATTTCACGCCCGTGAACTTATTCACGCCTTCATTCACAGGTGGAACATTCCTTCAGCAAACTGTGAACACGACTATTCACGCCCATGAACACCTATCTCAAGCCCGTGAAAGTATCGAATATATATAAGAACAGCCGGTTACAACCTTTATTTCAACTCTCCAACTCCCAAAACCGCTCTCATTTACTCACATTCATTGAGACATTAAAGATTCCGGCCCCAAAGACTTAAACGTTTCCTATAAATACCACCAAAAGTTCGAATCTTCGTCAGAAATCTTACATTCTTAGGGTTTCATAAGGATTCTCTGTCAAAAATCTTTCCAACTCCATCTCCAACAAATTTCTTCAAAAATAGAGACTTCTTCGTCCAAGGGAAAGAGAAAGAAGTCCCATGCTCCTAAGAGGTATGCAGATTACCTTATGAACTGTATTCCTGAGCATTGCCATCCTCGGTATGCAACTTTGAAGAAGAGACCTCTACTGTCATAAAGGTCCTTCGAATGGCAGACAATCCAAAGTCTCGAGCTTGAGACGACTATGACAGAGCAACTACAAGTCTGTCATCTCAAAGATTTTGTGGAGATTCATCAGCCGACCTTGAGGGAGCCAACACTGGAATTCCTCAGCACATTGCAGGTTTCACCTACTGGAGTGGTGAAATTCCAACTCTGCAACAATCCCAACACCCTCAGTGCTATCGAATTTGGGGAATTGTTCAGCCTACCATATGATGGCATCATGAATGATATTGAGGTAGAATTCTCTGCCCCTCAAGCCTGGACACACTTTGGCACTGATTGCAGCTGGGATGTCAAAAAGACAAAGAGCACACATCTCAGGGCCCCAGTGCACAGTTATTTGCATAGGTTTCTGACCTATAGCATATTCGTTAAAGGAGAGAGCAATGGGACAATCAGGAAGTCAGAACTCTTCCTCTTTGAGATGGCTCGCAGAGGACTCACAGTGGCACTTTCTAGATGGTTTGCTAACCATCTTCTCTCCATTGCCACCAAGCCCACTTGAGATATTTTGATTGGGGCATATGTCACCCATATAGCAGTGAAGCTTGAGTATTTAAAGCTGGACACGCATCACTTCAACCTAATCCTTGGACATCCTTGAGATCGTTTGGATGTTGAGTCATTCATCAAGATGGGAGTGGCTGTCAGAATCGTTTTCTAGAACAATATCTTCTACCGCTTCACTGACATTGTTGGGCAGATCATATGGGAAGATAATGACACGGAGGATTTTAAACGAGGCCTCTAGGGAATCCAGTAGAAGAAGAGGGCTCGGGTTGAGGAAGAACCCCAGTAGCTAAGCAGGACATCGGACCGTCCTCGGCTTTCACACGACCTTAGCACAGCAGGTGGTCGACCTTTTGGCACCACGTTTTGAACAGCTGCAGACTTCGATGGATGAGAGGTTGGAGAACCTCCAAGACTTCATGGAGTCTCGGATGGACAGTCTTGAGGCTGAAGTGGCTAGGCTTCGTGATAGGATGTCTAGCTAGGAGTTAGCCTAGAGTGTAGCCTAAATTTGTTTGTCTTTTGTTTATGTATTTTGTTTATGTTTTGCTAGTATGTAAGAAATTTTTAAATTTCCTTTCTGAACATTTATCTTTGTTTGTATGTTTTCCTTTACTTAATGAATTTGCTTTTGCTTATCTCATTGTTATCTTCTTATCCTTTTTTTATTGATGACAAAAGGGGGAGAAAACTAGCAATATATGATGGAAAATGTATCAAACTAGCAATATAAGAACAAAAACTAGCAATATATATTAAGGTAAATGAATTTTGAATCAAATAATTAAAATTAAATTGACTTTGAAATAGATTAAAAGGAATTAGAAATCTTGATTCAAAATTTCATATGCAAAGTATATAATTGAAAATTTGAGCTTTATATACATTAGATATGCCTTAAGTATACTTTGCATATACCTTAAACCAAGTTACAATTATAAATATGCCATGATATACGATAAATATACTTCATGCCTTAAAAAAGAATTATGGTATATATTGGATATACTTCTCATATAACTTGCATATACTTAAAATCTAGTAAGTTTATTTCAATGCCACATCATTATCTACTATTCTTGTACTTTATAAATTTTTTATCCTGAGTATATTTTCAGAGGGAGACTTCTCAAAATAACATATTGCTATATTATTTGTCACCATCAAAAAGGGGGAGATTGTTAAACCTTGAGGGGTATTTCCATCATTTTGATGATAACAAATAAAATAGCAATATTGTATTTAACATACTTGTCTTCTAAGTCTATTATACAGGACATTGATTAAAATAGCAAGAATGGAAATTGGAAGACAAAATTCAAGAAGTAGCATGTTCACTACCGTGACTCTATGAGTCACTCCTATAAAAGAAGCTAACCATTACCAAAACCAACTTTTAAAGTTCACAGCCATGAAGGAAAAACAAACCATGGAGTCGGCATTTCAGTCACCCCCGTGAATAAAGGTGTCACCCCCGTGAAGATTCAAACATTTTCATCCAGAGAGCTTCACGACCAGAGTCACCACATTGATCATGGCTGGGAAGCTTGTCATGCCCGTGAATGAGTATGTCACGCCCGTGACTCTATATGTCAAAACATTCCAGAGAGCTTCACGACCAAGGTCACCACTTCAGTCATGACTTGGGAAGAAATGTCACCCCCGTGACAAACATAGTCACGCCCGTGAACAATGAAAGAGAAAAATGTCAGGCGCGATTATTTGGTTGGTACAACGGCTAGTTTCGTATTTAATGCACCCAACGGCTATATTCAGCCATGAGAGTATAAATGGAAGTCATTTATGCATTAAGAACAAGAGAATGAAGAGAATAGCAAAAGAATAGCATATACTTCGAATTTAATTCTTATTACAAGCTATTTGTACTTTCATACTTTGACAACAAAATCTATTCTCTATAAAAATATTTTTGCTCTTCATATTTGAGCAATTAAGATTTGCAAGTGGTTCTCTCTGTAATCTTTACTCAAGTGAGCTTTGGGTATTTTTGGGTTAAGAGTAGAATACTTGTAAGGGTTAGTTGTGTGAGCCTCCAAAACACAAATTAAAAGGTTGTTTGTGTGAGCCTGTAAAAACATAAAGTGAAGGTTGTTTGTGTGATCTTGTAAAAACACAAAGTGAAGGTTGTTTGTGTGAGCCTGTAAAACACAAAGAATTAGTTATTGTGTGAGCCATTAAAACACAAGGGATTTCTGGGTTAGGTGTTAGCCATTGTGAGAAACACTATAGTTGGGAGTGAGCTTGTAAAACTCCATTGTAACACTTAGTGTGTTAGTGAAACTCCCATTGCGAATGGGGAGAGCAGTAGGGTTTGTTACTACCCGAACCTCTATAAAGCTTTGTGTTAGATTTTCTCTATCCCTCCTAAAAGTAATTATTTATTTCCGCACCTTAAAGTTTAATTTTTTGAAACTCCAATTCAACCCCCCTTCTTGGCCTAATATCTGGGAAATAAGTTTTAATGGCATAAGGTGGATTCTTGTTTGGTGTATTGAAAATTTTATTTTTCTACTGCATTTTATGAATGAGATTCATCTTCAAAAACCAACACATAGGTCAAATTTAGCTTTCAACTTATCTGACGTTGTCCGCTTCACATAAGCAGGACAACGCCAAACCTCATGTAAGAAAGTGTGGGCTTTTTGTTATTCCAAAACTCATATGGAGTAACATCAACTAACTCGGAAGGGTCTCCATTTAATATATAAATGACAGTCTCTAATGCATAACCCCAAAAGGATTTAGGGAATTCTGTAAAACTCATCCTGGCCAGTACCATGTCTAATAAGGTTCAGTTTCTCCTGTCAGCCTCACCATTGTGTTGTGGCATGTAAAGTGGAGTCTATTGAGATAATACCCCATTATCCCTACGATAATCTAGAAACTTTTGGCTTAAGTTTTCACCTTATCGATCTGATTGAAGGGTTTTAATACTTTTGCTAAGTTATTTCTCTACGACATTTCTGAATTCTTTGAACTTTTCAAAGGCTTTAAATTGTATCTCATAAGATACACGTACACAAATGAAGAGTAGTCATCAATAAAAGTAATTTAGTAGATGAAACCATGTGGACATTGGACCACATACATCCGAATGTATTAAGTCTAAAAGCCCATTAGCACATTCACCTTTTCCCTTAAAGGGTAATTTAGTCATCTTACCTAATAAGCAAGATTCACATGTGTTATATGATTCGTAATCAAATGACCCCAAACTACCACTCTAATGTAGCTTAGCCATGGGCCTCTTACTTATATGACCAAGGCGACAATGCCATAAGTAAGATGATTTCAACATATCTTGTTTTTGCCTTTTATTATGATTGATGATTAAATTGGATTTGACATATCTAATATGTATATTCCATTGCATAATGTACCACTAGCATAAAGAATACCATTCAACATAATAGAACAACAATTGTTACTAAAAGCTAAATGGAAACCATCTTTATTTAAACTAGAAACAGAAATAATATTTTTACTTAAAGCAGATATATAAGAACAATTATCCAAAATTAACATAAGCTAGTAGGGAAGGTCAATACATAAGTTCCTATAGCTAATGTATAAGCTCTTGCTCCATTTCTAATGCACATGTCTGACTTTCCCTTAGTAAGCTGTCTATTATTCCTTAGGCCCTACATATCAGTGCATCTGTGTGAGCCATAATTGATATCTAATATCCATACATTATTATTGAAAATACTATTAATTTCATTTACAAAAATAGCTGAAGTAGATGGGGCATCAAATTCCTCATTCTTCAAGAACTCCAAGTAAGCCTTGCCATTTCTCTTCCCATGGAAGCATGTCCCCTTTGGAGCAATTGTTTTGGGCTTTTTCTTGGCCACACCTCCGTTAGGTTTTATGGATTCTTCTTCTTCTTAAGGTTCTTCTTTTTAGACCTAGAAAAATCCACCAGCATCATAGCCTCATTGTCATTCTTGATAGATGGCGCAGTTCTCTTGAGCATGTACATCAGCTCACGCAGAGTGGTGGATATTTGGTTCATCCTATAGTTAGGCAGAATATGTAAAACTTTATTGGACAAGCCAGTTAAAATTAAGTCAATACTTAAAAAATGGTCTATGACAAATCCCAATGTAGCCAACCTCTCAATATAGCCATTCATCTTCAGTGCATATTGAACTGGAGATGTCCCCTCAGCCACCTTAATGTGGAAGAGCAACTTTCAAGTTTTGAATCTTTCAGAACATGCTTGCTCATTAAAAGCTCACTTAGATGGTAGAATATGGAATCAGTATCCATAGCCTCATGCTGTAACATCCTCGACTTCCCATTGCATATATTTTACTTGAACATGTGCAATTCATATGTATTTTTATAGGGACAAGTTCATGACACACACTAGTTACGTGTTTGAGTATTTTACAATTGTGTTCAACTGCATGTGTCCATTTTATAATTTAGTTGAGGAAGAAATGAAATTGAAATTTATGTTAATAAAAATTATTAGATTGAATTAATGAAGAAAAATGAAAAGAAACAAAAGAAAAACAAGGAGGAAGGAAAAAAACAAAGGGGGAAAAATGACAAAAGTGAGGAGATGGGAGGTGGACCTTATCTTCCTCCTCACCATTCTACCTCCCTCACTTCATATTTGTTTCTTCTTCTTCTTCCCCCATTTTAGCCTTAATTTCTTCCTCCTTATTTCACTTAGTTTTTTTCAGCAAATTGATCCCTTTCAAGTTCGTTCTTGGTAACTTATATTATCCCCATTGTTCTAGTGTTGTTTGAGCTGTTAGGGTTAAGTTGCAGTAGTGTCTTTCACCTTGATTTTGATACCAATAGAAACTAATTATGGAAAAGTTTAAAACATGAAAGTTGTTCATTTATGTCTTAGGTTTATATATATATAAATATGTTTACAAACTATTGTGTATATGAAAAGATATTGGCATCTTATTGGAACTGGTACAGGTGTGAACCCTAGCTTAGTTAGCTATTATGTTTATTGGTTTTGAATATGATAGATCCTATATTTTAGGAAGCTTAAACATTAAAATTGTAGATAAATGTGTTATCTATGCTTATACCAAATTTTAGGTTCATTTCTCTTATGGATGTTGAGTTATGGTGAATGGAACCATGACTATTCCATAGTTTGAACTGCCTCCTTAGTGCCCTGGACATATTCAAGAAATTATTTGGCCATTTTTAGCTCTTTAGAGATGGATTATGTAAATTATCAAAACATTAAATTATTTTCTTAATCTAAATTTGGGTATAAATATCACATTAATATGTTATGGATAGAGTGAGATATGGCCTTCACAAGTCATATTGATCTGCAAGTCAACTCTGTTTTGGACCAGTGAGTTTCTTATAATTTGAGGACCTTAGATACAAAATTAATAAAAGTTAGAAAAATAAAAATTGTTCCTGTTTAATCTATCTAATTTTTTACCAAGTTTCATTATAATCTGACTTACAGATTGTAAGATATGAAGGACTAAAGTTAGTAGCCCAAAACTACCAAAGGGCAGAAACAGAGTAAAAATAAGAACATAATAGGAAATTACCCCAAAATATGTACAATGCTCCAATGTTTATAAAATTTGATTATGTTCTATACTTATATGTTAATTTTAATTAGGAATAAGAATCACATAAATTGGAAAATTGTAGAAAAAGTTATTAACTAAGTAGTCCTATAAGGTTACACCGCCCCATAGGAAAAGCCCTAACTATGTATATAAACTATGCATATTAATTTGTTTAAGACATATTAAGTTTTATTAGTAAAAAATTAATCAATTATATTTCCATATTAGGCTCACAACATATTGGAGACCCATAAGGAGGGGATAGATAATAAGTTAAGTGTCGGAATCAAAAGAGAAAGGTGAGTATAGTTATCAAAAGATTTCTTTAGTGCATATGAATATTACTTACTAGGTGACATGTGAGATGATTTATCGTTATGTGATTCATATGGTTGTCATGATTTGATCTTGATAATGAGATGATGGATAACTTGTGACATGTGTCATACATATAAGTGGTATATGTGTGGCATATTTGAGATATATGTTTGTCATACATGATATATACATGGTTTATGTATAGTACATATGATGTACATGTTGGGTTTTGAAGAATGAATCATATTCATAAATGCAGCGAAAAATAAAAATTTTCAAAACCGAAAACAAAAGATCATACTTGTACCATTAAAACTAATTTATATAAATGTAAATGTTAAAAATTATACCTTGTAATTTTTATTTGTTCTTCAAATCTTCACTTTGTTAGGTTGTAGTAAACAACAACAATCCACACTAGGATGTCTCTAATGATAATGCACGTGAAGAATGAAGAAGAAACTATCAAGAGAAAATGGTTTGAATAAATTCAAAGTGCTAGCTTTGAAAGTGTTCTTGAGAGAATTTTTGTTGTCTCTTAAAAATATTTTTTCATAAAAACTATTTTCATGTCTATTTTATGCCATTTGATGTCTTTTCAATTTGAATCAAATTCAAAAATAAGATGAAAAGACAAAAATGGAGAAAATGGCAACTAATGAATAGTAATTGGCCATAATTGGCCTAATTATGGCCAACGGATGGAAGCTGTAGGCGCGCTGGGCCTGCTGCAGGCTGCTGCTGGGCAGTCCAGCTGTCCCACAAGGCAAGCTAGCAGCCTTCCTAGCCCACGCGGGCCCGTGACACTCCCCAATGATTGTTTCTTCTGATCTCATCGAGATCCATCCTAAAATAATTCTCTCTTATTTTGGATCCTATCTAAGAGCATTTTAATCATTCTCTATATCTTCAATGCATGTGACCCGTTAGGAAGAAGAAAGATCTTCTTCGGTGGATCCCTCTTGTTCCTGTTTTGTCCCCTTCGTTAGGTTCCCGATTATGTTGGCCACTTAAATTAACAATTAATTTAAGCAGGTCATGATCGGTATCTAGCAACACATCATGACACCCAATTGACCGGAAAGTCAGTGGTTTGACTACGAACCTTTCCATAGACAATTTCTGTGTAATTATTCCTTTCACCAATGTATACCCACATGGTTCAAAGTATGGACATGTGTCAACTCCCACTAGACTGACTACATCACGTCTAGTCCAAGTAATGTTAGTTCTTTTCCTTGAGGCTCATTAGTCTATTAGATATGTCATTGAAGACAATCTTTCTGACATTTCCACTCCTACTAGAGATTCCTGAGTAATGACCGCGACAAGAGGTCATGGGTATACACTCCTTCTATTAAGAGTGATGAATCCTTTGTTGGTTACCCAATTACCTTCGAATACCTCAAGCTGTATCTAATCACCACCCTATGAGCTACCTCTCTGAGGCAACAAGGAATAGTGCTAAATACAGAATCGATATTCAAGATATCCTTGAGTACCTCAAATCTAAGGATACTTGCACTATTGCTATGATGCGACTATCATTGACATTTGAATAGATTATCCATATGATTGTCTCATAGTTGGTCATCTAATGTACTAAGCCACACATAGCAAGCATCCCCATGTTAACTCTAAACATCTCATGTTTATAGATTATGAGATCTGCTATTCGATCCAATCAAAGAGTGTAATATGTGCTAGTCTGTCTAGATTAATAATGTCCTGTCTCATTAATCCTATGACTAGAGATAATTTTAATACTCACATAATTACACATGATAAGAATCTCAATATCATGATGTCATAATGATTTCCTTCATGCTATGTTATGTGTCAAGGACTTCATTAATTGATTTAAGATTACTTATCAATTCATATCTCAAATGAACATAAAATTAATGAAAAAACCTTTTTATTAATCAAAGAAATTTTTACTATAAGTGCTAAAGGTGATTGCCTTTAGAGCACTCCTCTAACAAGCTCGCACTTGCACTAAAGCCAATTGCCTTTGTATTTAATTCCATAGGCGAGTACATGAGAATCATATTTCTTTTGGGGAAGTGGCTTAGTTAAAAAATTAGCAATATTCTGATCAGTGGGCACTCTTTCTGTCATTACATCATTCTTACCAATGATTTCTCTAATCAAATGGTATATTCTGAGTACATATTTGGATCTCTGATGAGGCCGTGGCTCCTTTGCTTGTGCAATGGCTCCATTATTATAACAATACAATTGTATTGGATCAATAATGCTGGGAACCACTCCAAGTTCTGTGATGAATTTCTTTATCCAAACTGCTTCCTTTGCTGCTTCAGAAGCTGAAATGTACTCTGCTTCAGTTATGGAATCTGCAGTCGTTTCCTATTTGGAACTCTTCCAACTAATTGCTCTACCATTTAGGGTGAATATATAACCTGACTGAGATTTTGAGTTATCCTTATCAGATTGAAAGCTGGCATCGGTATACCCGCTCACAATAATATCTCCCTCTCCATATACCAAAAATACATCCTTAGTTCTTCTTAAGTACTTAAGGATAGACCCTCACCAAGGTCCAATTGGTATCTACTCATGACACTGAGAGCATATGATACATCGGGTCTTGTACATATCATAGGATACATGATTGATCCTATAACTAAAGCATATGGAATCAAACTCATGTGTGTCCTCTCATCTTGTGTCTTTGGACCCAAAGATTTTGATAGAGTAATCCCATGGGTCATGGGAATATATCCCCTTTTGGACTGCTCCATGCTAAACCTCTTTAGCATTTTATCTATGTATGTAGACTGTGAAAGACCAAGCAACCTTTTAGATTGTTGCCCAGATATTAGACCAAGAAGGGGGGTTGAATTGGAGTTTCAAAAATTAAACTTTAAAGTGCGGAAATAAAATTGTTAATTTTAGAAGGGATAGAGAAAATCAGACACAAAGATTTATAGAGGTTCGGGTATTAACAAACCCTACTCCTCTCCCCAATCGCAATTGGGAGTTTCACTAACACACTAAGTGTTACAATGGAGTTTTACAAGCTCACTCCCAACTATGGTGTTTCTCACAATGGCTCACACCTAACCCAGAAATCCCTTGTGTTTTAATGGCTCACACAATAACCAATTCCTTTGTGTTTTACAAGCTCACACAAACAACCTACACTTTGTGTTTTACAGGCTCACACAAACAACCTATACTTTGTGTTTTACAGGCTCACACAAACAACCTTTTAATTTGTGTTTTGGAGGTTCACACAACTAACCCTTACAAGTGTTCTTCTCTTAACCCAGAACTACCCAATGCTCGCTTGAGTAAAGATTACAGAGATAACTACTTATAAATCTTTATTGCTCAAATATGAGGAGCAATAAGATTTTTATAGAGAATGGATTTCTTCTCAAAGTATAAAAGGACAAGATAGCTTGTGATTTGAAGTATATGCTAATATTTTGTTTTTCCTGTCATTCTCTTGTTTCTTAATGCATAAATGACTTCCATTTATACTCTCATTGCTGAATATAGTCGTTGGGGTGCATTAAATAAGAAACTAGCCATTATACCAACCAAAAAATTGCGCCTGACATTTTTCTCTTTCATTGTTCATGGGCGTGAATATGCTTGTCACGGGGGTGAGAGTTCTTCCCAAGCCGTGACTGAAGTGGTGACCTTGGTCGTGAAGCTCTCTGATATGTTTTGACATATAGAGTCACGGGCGTGACACTCTTCCTAGCCGTGAACCAAGTGGTGACTCTAGTCGTGAAGCTCTCAAGATGAAATTGAATGAAGCCTTTACGGGGGTGACACATTCATTCACAGGGGTGAACATCTTCCGAGCTGTGACCCAAGTGGTGACTCTGGTCGTGAAGCTCTCTGGTTGAAATTACATGACTCTTCACGGGGGTGACACCTTTAGTCACGGGGGTGACTGAAATGCTTACTTCACGGTTTGGTTTTCCTTCATGGCCGTGAACTTCAAATGTTGGTTTTGGTAACGGTTAGCTTCCTTCACGGGGGTGACTCCTATAGTCACGGCAGTGAACATGCTACTTCTTGCTTTTTGTTTCTCAAGGATTGTTCTTCCAATTTTTCATTCTTGCTATTTTAATTCATGTCCTGTATAATATACTTACAAAAACGGGTATGTTAAATACAATATTGCTGTATTATTTATTATCATCAAAATGACGGAAATACCCCTCAAGGTTAACAATCTCCCCCTTTTTGATGGTGACAAATAATCTAGCAAGTTATATGAGAAGTATATCCAATTCATACCATAATTCCTTTTCAAGACATAGGGTATATGTAATTTTGAGAAGTCTCCCCCTCAAAATATACTTAGAATAAAAAATATAATATGCAAGAATAGTAAATAAAGATGTAGCATTTTAACTAGTTTTTAAGTATATGCAAGTTATATGAGAAGTATATCCAATTCATACCATAATTCCTTTTCAAGACATAGGGTATATGTAAGGTGTATCATGACATGTTTTTATTTGTAACTTGCTCTTATGGTGTATGCAAAGTATACTTAGGTTATATTTAAAGTATATAGAAGTTCAGTTTTTCTACTTTGCATCTGAAAAGTTGAATCAAGATTTTTAAATCAATTCAAAGTCTGTTCTCTTTTTTATTCACAATTCTTATATTTCTTGTTTGATACTACTTTCCCTTATCATATATTATCTATCATATATTGCTAGTTTTCTCCCCCTTTTGCCATCAATCAAAAATAATATGTAGATTAAAGTAAACAAAAGCAAATATATATTATGAAGGAAGGGATACAAACTATGAAAGGAAATTTAAGATTTCCTACATAAGCAAACATAACAAACAAAAAATGATCAAACATAACAAATTTCACCTATCATATGTATACATCTCATGTATACAAGCCCAATTTCACCTCCAATACACATTAACCTTGCCACAAATCCAACAAGTTAATAATATCGGTTAAGTCTAACCCATTAATCTTGAAATCTAATTTCAATGGATTGAACATATTCTTATAGAGTGAGCTTGAGGTAACTCAACAATCCTAACTCTAGAAGAACTCTAGTTCTCCCCGTATTAAAGGAAGGCGTAAGACTTAATTGTTTATTTAGTGAGGGATTTCTTTGTTATGTCTGATCAAGTTATTATTTCATGCTTTTATATATCATACATTCATCACAATGATATATAAAGATAGTTACATTAACTATATAGCATGATTATGGACATACTAAAGTCAATCTCTTAAGCCAAAGAGAGATTGACTAGGTCTTACCTAGGTATATGCATGAATTTACAACCCAAAATAGAAATCAAATTCCTATTTCTAAGTCTTCTTGTTTATGGTACCATCTCCTTTGCTTCTTGCTCCTTTGTATCTTCATTCTATCCTAATCCTATGTAATCTAATTACATGTTTCAAATTATAGAAAACCTCAATTTACTTTTGAGGGGAGTAAGATGAGAAGAGAAATACATAAGAAAGAAAAAAGAGGTAGGGACATGCATGTCCTATTTACCATAAAACAAAATAATTCTATGTATGCTCAATCACATTGGGCCTAAGTCCATAATCATCCATTATGCCTTTTCAGACACTCCTATCATGCATTCTCTAATGTACAAAATAAAAATGACAATTTTGGATTTCAATTTGTAAATCGATTCAATACTTGAATCAAAATTGCCTATATGTATTCTTTCGGTTAATTTAATTTTATGTCATTTTAAAGTGGAATTTAATATTTAATCAAATTAAATTAAATTTCATATTTCCAGAAATAATTCAAAATTAATTCTCCTTAAAATCAGAATATTATGATGTTAAAATTAAACAATTTAATTTTAATATACATATCAATTTCTACTCATACTGGAATTACAATTGCACAACTTAAATTAATTTAACATTAACTTCCAAAAATTATAAAAATTTCTAGAACATCAAATCACCATTCTTATTATCTTTAGGTCAGCTCAAGTTCATCAAAATATTTTTAGCAGAAGCCAAAATTACTAAGACAAACGAATCAACACACTTAGACGCTCAAAATGACTAATTCAATATCTAGAATTTTTAAAATTTCAAATGCGTGCAAATTAATTTTGGCATGCATCTAACATGAAAATAACATATTTATAATGACATAAAAATTATTTCAAGGTGGTGGAAATATAATAAACACATACAAAAAAATCAAACAAAACAGCCCCACCGGGTAAGCTAAAACGGTTCCGTTTTTGTGCTTGTTTGAACAATAAATTAAAATAATTTTTAATTAATTATTAGATACTTCCAGAGGCATAAACATATTCTCAATATGTCTAAATAAATTTTTCATAATTAAATTAAAAGAAAACTGCAACCAGCCACATCAATTAAGCCAAACAACAACATATGTTCATAAACAAGGCAATTTTAGGCATTTTTTAAATAAATCCGAAATTAATTATTTGAATCACATTCAAATCATTTTTCAATCAAAATAATTATTCTTCATCATCCCATGATCAGATTAAAGAAAACAAAATGTGTAAAATATATTTTACAAATTAATTTCAATTTTTCAAAACATATTGATCCAAAATCATCAAAAACATGCAATCACATTGTACTTTGAATTAAAATTAATTTTAATGGATACGAGGAGGCTATGATACCAGCGTTGGGTTTTGAAGAATGAATCATATTCATAAATGCAGCGAAAAATAAAATTTTTCAATACCCAAAAGAAAAGATCATACTTGTATCCAAAAGAATCCCAAAATAAAATTTCTCAAAACCCAAAAGAAAAGATCATACTAATTTATATAAATGTAAATGTGAAAAATTATACCTTGTAATTTTTATTTGTTCTTCAAATATTCACTTTGTTGGATTGTAGCAAACCACAACAATCCATACTAGGATGTCTCTAATGATAATCCACGCAAAGAATGAAGAAGAAACTATGAAGAGAAAATGGTTTGAACAAATTCAAAGTGCTAGCTTTGAAAGTGTTCTTGAGAGAATTTTTGTTGTCTTAAAGATATTTTTTTAACAAAAAATATTTTCATATCTATTTTCTGCCATTTGATGTCTTTTCAATTTGTAACAAATTCAAAAATAAGATGAAAAGTCAAAAATGGAGAAAATGGCAACTAATGAATAGTAATTGGCCATAATTGGCCTAATTATGGCCAGTTACAGCCGTTGGTCAACAGATGGAAGTTGCAGGCGTGCTGGGCCTATTGCGGGCTGGTGCTAGGTAGCCCAGCTAGCCCGCCGTGCGGGCCCATGACACTCCGAAACAATTTTTTCGTGCGATCTCATCGCGATCCATCCTAAAATAATTCTCTCATATTTTGGATCCTGTCCAAGACCATTTTACTCATTCTCCATATCTTCAATGCGTTTGACCCATTAGGTTCCTGGTTATGTTGGCCACTTAAATTAACAATTAATTTAATCAGGTCATGAGCGGTATCTAGCAACACATCATGACCCCTAATTGACCGAAAAGTCAGTGGTTTGACTACAAACCTTTCCATAGACAATTTTTGTGCAATTATTCCTTTCACCAATTTATACCCCATTTGGTTCAGAGTATGGACATGTGTCAACTCCCACTAGACTGACTACATCACGTCTAGTCTAAGTAATGTTAGTTCTTGTCCTTGAGGCTCACTACTCTATTAGATATGTCATTGAAGACTATCTTTATGACATTTCCACTCCGGCCAGAGATTTCTGAGTAATGACCACGACAAGAGGCAATGGGTATACACTCATTCTATTAAGATTGGTGAATCCTTTGTTGGTTATCCAATTACCTTCGAATACCTCAAGTTGTATCCAATCACCACCCTATGAGCTACCTTTCTGAGACAATAAGGAATAGTGTCAAAATACAGAATCGATATTCAAGATATCCTTGAGTACCTCAAGTCTAAGGATACTTGCACCATTGCTATGATGCGACTATCATTGACATTTGAATAGATTATCCATATGATTGTCTCATAGTTGGTCATTCAATATACTTAGCTACACTTGGCAAGCATCCACATGTTATCTCTAAACATCTCATGTTTATAGATTATGAGATCTACTACTCGATCCAATCAAGGAGTGTAACATGTGGTAGTCTGTCTAGATTAATAATGTCCCATCTCATTAATCCTTTGACTATGAATAATTTTGATACTAACATAATTACACATGATAAGAATCTCAATATTATGTTCTCATCATGATTTCTTCCATGCTATGTTATGTATTAAGGACTTCATTAATTGATTTAAGATTACTTATCAATTCATATATCAAATGAACATCAAATGAATGAAAAAGCCTTTTATTAATCAAATAAATTTGTACAATAAGTACTAAAGGTGATTGCCTTTAGAGCACTCCTCTAACAGTACATGCATGGCATATGTGATATATATGTGATAAAGATATAATGGTTGATGAATGCTTAGTCACAAATGCTTATGTGCATGGACTAAAAAGGCATCGTGACTAGTTAATCGATATTGTAAATCAAAAGGAAAGGCCTATGGCCCAACAAATGTGCAAATGAAACAAATGATGAAGCTAGCTAGCAAATGCAAATGTTCATATGACAAATGTTCACATGAAAACCCAGGGCAATGTATATTTAACTTGGTCACAGCAAATTGAAATAAGCAATGCATGTACATCCGTAAAGAGTAATGATTATATGCTTTAATTTTACTGGTAACTATATGAAACTAATAAATGAAATGGAATACATGGTATGCATTTGATTTTGTGAATTGTTACATGGTATGAAATGGAATACAATTTGCATAATTTTTCAGGTAAAGGAAAGTGATAGCTTATTTTGAGTGGCATATAGAAGACATGGAACACAGGTCACTGGCCGAGCCTCACCATTCTGTCTCTCCTTGCATTCCACATGGACATTGAGTCATGTCATTTACATTTTGGATTTATATGAATATACATGTATATTTGGTTAGATTTGTACAATGATGTATAAATGGATGCAACTAGTAAATTTATTGAATGATGTTATAGATGAGATGATAAAAAAAATTTACTATCCATGTTAACAGGTTCATGTAACTTAGTTGTATGCCATATGTGAGTGCTAGACACTGGAATAGGTTTTTCTGAAATGCATAAGGTATGATGTTATATTTTTGGTATCAGAACAGGGATAAGTTCCATGAGAATATTGATTTGCATAAGATCATGATAGCATAAGCATCCTATGTGTTGAAAATTATGTAGTGACATAATTCTATGGATTTTAGGGCCATCATACTACATGACTCATGAAGAAGGGAGAGGTTGGTTGAAATGCATTCTCATGAGGCATTACCTCATTTACATAGAGAATAACCAATACCAGGAGTTAGGGCTCCATACAAGCATCACAGTCATCAAATGAAGAAGTACCCCATGAAAACCCAGAACAAGAAATACATGATCCTGAAATGTGTAGGGAAAGATGTTATGAAAAGCTGAGGAAATAAGGTGCAACTGATTTTAATGGCAAAACAGACCCAACAAAAACTGAGTCATGGCTGAAAAAGACATAAAGGGTACTGAATATGATGAGAGGTACCCCAGATGAAAATTTTGATTATGCAATATCTTTGCTTCAAGTCAATACTTATGAATGGTCAGAGACAATCCCATATAGTAGTGCACAACTACCAGTCCTGACATGGAATGATTTCCTCTGAGAATTCTAGATAATTACATGCTTGAAGCATATAAATATAAGAAGAGAAAAGAATTCCTAAATCTAAAATAAGGGAGCATGTCTGTTGCTAATTGTGAGGTACAGTTCAACAAACTCTCCCATTATGCTACATTCACGGTCTCTGCTGAAAGAGAAAAATGCAGGAAGTTTAAAGAGGGCCTCAAATATGAGATCAAAAATAGAATCACAACTACTGTTATGGATAGTTATACCAAACTCAAAGCTGCTCAATTAGAGCTGAAAGGTTAATGAAACAAGCTAGAGAACAACAATTGAAAAAGGTAGCACATGAGTTTTTTGGAGAGTGTAGCAGAAGGTCGGCAAAGAGAAGCAGATATATGTTCTAACATCTAGTGATTTAGGCCCCGATTGCCTGTGATCATAGTGAAGCGTGCAGGATCAATCAGAGTCTAAATTTGAATCCCTAAGAAAATGACTAATAATAAGAGAAAATAATTAAGGGTATTATTATTTGGAAAATAAAAAAATTAGTGTTAGAATTAGAAAAAAATAAAATTTTCTATGGACAAAATTGGTATTATGGCAATTGTTAGGGCAAAAAGTGTGAAGATGGAGGAAGATGTGGCAAAAAAGAAATTTCTCAAAGTTGAAATGTTAATCAAGATTAATTAACTTAATGAACCAATGAGAGTTAGGATTAATCTTAATTAATGGGACGCACTCCTTAATTTAGGTATAAAAGTAAAAAAGGAAGAAGAATTTCTACATTCTTCCATAAGTGTAATTCTTCTTCTTCCTTCTCCCACCTTGGCTGCCCACCTCTTCCTTCCATAAGCCACATTTTTCTTCACATCAAGCTTGAAAAAGTGAGGAAAGAAATTAGTTTTGAGAGATGAAAAATCAGAATTTAAGAGTTCTTACTACAAAGGGAACAAAGGAGCAAGAAGGAAAGAAGAAAGAAGAAAGGAAAGGGAGATCTGTTAGGGGGAAATTTGGCCCATTTTGGGAAATCTTAAGGTGAGTTTATTCTTCTAAAATTTAACTTTTTTCCTTCTATTTGAGACCCACAATGATGATAGATGTGATTAGGTTTAGTAGATTGAGTTTATGTTACAAGATTGAACTTAGAAATTTATAGTTTGCAACTAGTTGATGAAAGTGTAGTTAAACTTTGAATTAATGATAATTGATCTTAGTTAATTGTTTTATGACTTAAAAACTAGAGAAAGGTAAATTTTGATGGAGGAATGAGGGGCTGCCATAGTTAATGCAATTTAGGAAAAATTGAAATTCATATAGAAACACCACAATTAGTGATAAGTGAAAAGTTCTACACCAATTTGAAGAGGAAAGACATTCAATATGATGTCGGAGACAAAGTGTTTTTGAAAGGTTGACCTTGGAAGAAAGTACTTCATTTTGGTAAAAAGAGGAAACATAGTCCTATATTTATTGGACCATACAAAATACTTAGACGTGTGGGTCCAGTGGCTTACCGGTTGGCCTTACCACTAGAATTGGATAAGACCCATGATGTATTTCATATCTCAATGTTAAGAAGATATAGATCAGATCTGGCACATGTTATACTCATGGAATCAATAGAGGTACAACTAGACTTGACCTATGTAGAAGAGCTGGTGAAAATCTTAGCACTCAAAGTCAAGGAACTACGAAAGAAGAAGGTACCATTGGTAAAGGTCCTATGAAGCAATCATGCAGTAGAAGAAGCCACCTAGGAGAGTGAAGAAATGATGAGAGCTCAGTATCCTCAGCTATTCGATTCCAGCTAATCAGGTAAATTTTGATGACGAAATTTTCTTAAGGGGGAGAGAATTGTAATTTCCAGTGATTTAGATCCCGCTTGTGTGTGACTGTAGTGACGCGTGTAGGTTCAATCAGAGTCGAAATTTGATCCCATAAAAAATGACTTAAAATAACAGAAAATAATTAAGGGTATTATTACTTGGGAATTAAAAAGATTAGTGTTAGAATTAGAAAAAAATAAAATTTTCTATGGACAAAATTGGTATTATGGCAATTGTTGGGGGAAAAAGTGTGAAGATGGAGGAAGATGTGGCAAATAAGGAATTTTTCAAAGTTTAAATGTTAATCAAGATTAATTAACTTAATGAACGAATGAGAATTATGATTAATTTTAATTAATGGGACCCACTCTTTAATTGAGGTATAAAAGTCAAAAAGAATAAGAATTTCTACATTATTCCATAAGTCTAATTCTTCTTCTTCCTTCTCCCACCTTGGCCGACCAGCTCTTCCTTCCATAAGCCACCATTGTTTTTAAATCAAGTTTGAAAAAATTAGGAAAGAATTAGTTTTGAGAAAGGAAAAATCAAAATTTAAGAGTTCTTACTACAAAGGGAACAAATGAGCAAGAAGGAAGGAAGAAATAACAAAGGAAAGGAAGATTTGTTAGGGGGAAATTCGGCCCACTTTGGGAACTCTTAAGGTGAGTTTATTCTTCTTAAATTCAACCTTTTTCCTTTTATTTGAGTCCCATAATGATGATAGATGTGATTAGGTTTGGTAGATTGAGCTTATGTTGCAAGATTGAACTTAGAAATTTAAAGTTTGCAACTAGTTGATGAAACTGTAGTTAAACTTTGAATTAATGATAATTGATTTTAGTTAATTATTTTATGACTTAAAAACTAGAGAAGGGTAACTTTAATGGAGGAATGAGGGGATATCATAGTTAAAGTAATTTAGGGCAAATTGAAATTAACATAGAAACACTGCAATTGGTGAGAAGTGAAATGTGAATTGATTGTTGATTTGAAGAAAATAAATTGGGAACTATGGTAAGGTTTTTCGGCAACAATGAAATATTAAGAGGGAAGTTTAACCTTAGTATATTTTGGCTAAATTTAGGTGTAAAAATATATTAGGAGCATTAGAAGATTTTATAGACATGAAAAGCTTTAAAAATGGATATTGGGATTGAGATACAGTATGGTTGTGTAGGAAAAACAAATGAACCAATGAGAGGCCCTTAAGAGGGTGACAAAGGCAAGGAGAAAGCTAACTAATAAGGGGAGGAAAAGAAGGATTAAGGGAAGATCCAAGGCTGATTAGGTATGTGCTTCATTGATAAAAATCCTCCATGATGTTCATATGTATGTAATTATATATTAAGGTTGGATATGATTGTGTTTTTGATATGTTATGTGATTAGTTGTTGCTCTTGATATTTTATATGGAAAGGAGACCAAATGGTGTGAAATAATTAAGACATATGAATTTAGTTGTGATCTGGAAATTTTAGTATCAAAATGAATACAAATGATGAGTGTGGTTGAAAAGTAGATTGATGCTCATTTGATGATTTCTTACGGAATTCCAGGAACAGTCTTGACTATTTTGATTATAACTTAAGTTCTAGAATTCCGTTTTGCATGTTCTTTATTGGAACTGAAACCTAAGAGTCTACAATTTTTATTTGGACCATAAAATCTAAATATGTCTGAATTTGTCCAGAACAATACATAAATTTCAGACCTAAAATCTGTCTAGAAAATTCTGGGTAGAAATTGTAGTGATGATTCAATGTTCATTTAGCCATAACGTTTGTTAGAAAACTGTGATTTGAATAATGGCTGATCAATATAAAATCTGAGACAATAATCTTGAAATTTTAGAAGAACATAACTTAAAATTCAAATTATTAATGGGCTAAAAATGAAGCCCGAAATTAGGGCCGAAATCTGCCATAAGTAAACACTTGAAATATTGGATTTGTGCATGTGGTGTGATAAGTATATGTAATAATTAGTGTGAATTTTTACTTTAATGGTAATTATAGATGTTCAATAAATTATTTATGTGCGAGATTTTAGTGCAATAATAATGGGAATATAGAAAAAAATAAATAAGCATAATTATGATAATTTAATAATATTGTCATTTTTTGAAATAATGTGAATTAAAATAAAAATAGTTAAGTCCTATGCCAAGTAATCTAGAACTAGAATAGAGAATAGTTTATCATTCCAATCAAGGTATTTAAGGCACTCGGTGCAAACATAAAAGCCAGAAATGACAAATTTATAAATGTGCTCGGCACAAAATTATTAACCCAATAATAGCAATATTATGAAAGCTAGTAATGACATTATTATGAAGCGCTCGACGCAATATTATGAAAGCCAGTAATGCCAACCCCGTTATTCCTATTACTTAATTCGGTTATAGGTGTTATGGGCATAAGAAAAATAAAAGAAAACATAATATTTAAGTATGTCTTTTTTATAAATGTTATATTAATTACAATTGTTAAATGTTGAATATGGGATGAAATTTATTTGATTTTATATAATTCTTTAGTTTATGCCTTGTTTATGAAATAATTAATTGACATGCAAGAAAATACATGTATGTAAATTTTTTATCATTGAAGCACCACTAAGCTAGTAGCTTAGCGCAGGTAGTGTCCTCTCACGGAGGTTTAGAAGAGTAACCGTAGATAGTAGAATTGTCAAAAGAAAAAGGTACCCAGAAAGAAGCAGCTAAAAGATTTGGATTTCTTTTTGGTATATTTAATTAAAAACTTTGTAAATTATATTATAGTTGTATTTCATATAGTGTGTAGTATAGATGTAAATTATAATGTAAGAGACATAGTTTCAATGTAAATTAATATATTTTATAAATAAATAAAATTTTGAATATTTGCATTTGTAATCAATTTAATTTAGTATCTGTGACATTTTCAAAGTAATATTTTAAAAACATTTATACTGCATTTCATTAAACTTATATGATAGTTAGACGAATAATGCTCACTTAACTTGCTAAACTAAAGTGAGGTAAGGGGGTGTTACATATGCCATGACAGTTTGGTAATAGAGGTGGATATTCGAGCTTTAGATGTCATGTTATGACTTCCTTTTACCCAAGTAGAGGGCAGAACCAATATATTAAATAGGGGCCTACATTTATTCATTGTTGTAAACAACATACTGGCGAATGCAGAAGGCTTATAGGAGCATGTTATTTCTATGGGTCATTAAAGCATATATATGGAGACTATCTAGAGAGAGCCAAATTAATAGAGACTAGCAGAGGCAGAGAGGCATTAGAGACAACAGTTGAGGCACCAAGGGTCTACCCTAACAGTGGTACACATGGCAGAGGAAAGAGGCAGGGGAAGAACTAGTACAGTAGGTAGAGAAGTGACCATATCTGAAGGTCAAAGTTCTAGACCCTCTACACGGGCAAGGGTATTTGCCATGACTAGGCAGGAGACAATTGATGCTCCCAAAGTAGTCACTGGTAATATTTATATTTATGAAATATTACCATATGCATTTATTGACCTTGGTTCCATACATTCATATATATCATTGCATATGACATCCAAATTGCATCAAATGCATGAGCCTCTAGGGATTAATACAAATGTGAGTACTCCATTGGGAACAATAGTTGTTGTGAATAATGTTTGTTGCAATTACTTGATATGCATTGATAAAGTTAATTAATATATGATTTTATCTTATTACTGCTATATGAATTTGATGTGATATTGGGAATGGACTGGTTAACTAGACATCATGCAATAGTGAATTGCTTTACTAAGGAAGTAATTTTAAAATCACCGAACCAGCCAAGAGTTGTATTTGTGGTTGAAAGAAAACTTGTGCCTACATGTCTAATCTCAGCTGTAAAAGCATTTTGGATGATCAAAGGAGGATGTGAGGCATATTCGGCATATGTTATTGATATTAGAACCACTGATAGCTCTCTTGAAAATATACTAGTGGTGAGGGAATTTTCTGATGTATTCCCATTTGATCTGCCTAGTTTACCACCAGATAGAGATATAGAATTCACTATTGAACTGGTACCAGGAACAAAGCCAATATTGATGTCACCTTACAGAATGGCCCCAATTGAGTTGAAAGAATTGAAGGCCCAATTAAAGTGTATATCAGACCTAGTGTATCACTTTAGGGAGCTTCAGTATTATTTGTTTAAAAGAAAGATGGAATCATGAAATTGTGCATTGACTATAGGCAACTTAGCAAAATGACAGTCGAGAATAAATATTTGTTGCCCAGAATAGATGATTTGCTTGACCAGTTGCAAGAAGCCCAAATATTCTCCAAGATTGATTTGAAATCAGGCTATTACCAGCTGAAGGTACCTGCAATATATGTTCCGAAGACTACGTTTTGAACCAGGTATGGACATTATGAATTTTTAATAATGTCATTCGGGTTAACTAATGCTCCAGATGTATTAATGGGATTAATGAATAAAGTGTTTCAACCATATATGGACAATTTTGTAATAGTATTTATTGATGACATATTGGTGTATTCAAAGAATAGGGGAGAATATGAACAACATTTAAAAATTGTCTTGCAAACTTTGAGGGAGAAACAACTATATGCTAAATTGAGTAAATACCAATTGTAGTTGGATCATTTAGTTTTTCTTAGATATGTGGTATCAGGTGAGGACATAGAGGTAGACAAAAAAAAATAGAGGCCATGGCAAATTGGGAAGCTCCTAAAAATGTTTTAGAAATGCGTAGTTTTCTGGGTTTAGTCGGATACTATTGCAGATTTCTTGATGGATTCTCCTTAATTACTAGCCCTTTGATTATATTACTTTGAAACAATGTGTCTTTAAAATGGGCTCCAGAATGCCAAAGGAGTTTTGAGGAGCTAAAATAGAGGTTAACTTTAGAACCGATGTTAGCTATTGCTATGGGTATTAGTGGATTTACAGTATATAGTGATGCTTCACACTAGGGATTAGGATGTGTATTGATGCAATAGGTTAAAGTGATAGCTTATGCATCCAAACAGTTGAGGCTATATGAGATCTCATGTCCAGTGCATGATCTAAAATTTGCTGCAGTTGTATTTGTATTGAAGATTTAGAGGCATTATCAGTATGGTGAGACATTCTAAATCTTTACAGACTATAAGAGTTTGGGTTATTTGTTGACACAAAAAGAGTTAAACATGAGGCAGAGATGATGGTTATGACTACACAATTGCATACCATCAATGGAAAGCCAATGTAGTAGTAGATGCACTGAGCAGGAAATCCAGTAGCAGCATATCTCACTTTCAAACATCCTCTTTACAATATTTGATTAAATTACGGTCCATGAATGTTGAATTGAATATGCATGATGGTGGATCATTGATTGCTAGTCTTCAGGTTAGACCTATGCTAAAGGAAAGGATCAAGGAGGCACAGGGGAAAGATCCTCAACTGTGTAAGAAGATTGAAATAGTAAAGCGAGGAAACAAAGTAGATTTTCATGTGCAAGATGATACATTAATGTTAATGTCCCACATATGTGTTCTAGATACTGAAAACTTGTGATAGGAAATAATGGAAAAGGCACATAATGCACCTTAAGCAATTCACCCAGGGATGACTAAGATGTCTCACAGCTTAAGGCCCCACTACTGGTAACTCAAAATGAAGAAAGACATAACAGAATATGTTTCAAAATGCTTAACATGCCAGCAGATTAAGATTGAACACCAGACACCAGTTGGTAAGCTACATTCCTTGTCAGTGCCTAAATGGAAAAATGAGAATATAATGATGGATTTTGTTTACGGATTGCCAAGAACTCCGCAGAAAAATGATGCAATATGGGTAATTGTTGACAGATTAACCAAGTTAGCACAGTTTCCACCTATTCGATAGGGTTGTACACTCGAGAGTTTTGGAAAACTTTTATGTGAATGAGATAGTAGATTACATGGTATTCCAGTGTTTAGTGTGTCTAATAGAGATCCACAGTTTACTTCACATTTTTGCATGAGTCTACAAGATGGACTGGGAACAAAATTGAACTTCAGTACTACATTCCACCCATAAACTAATGGACAATCAGAAAGGACTATACAGACCTTGGAAGAAATGCATAGGGCATGTTCTATGGAATTTGGATGAGCTTGGGATGAATATATAGAATTAATAGAATTTGCTTACAACAATCAATATTATAGCAGTTTCTAGACGACACCATATGAGGCATTATATGTCATAAAGTGTAGAAGCCCTATTATTTGGGATAAAGAAAGAGCATATGCATTAAAAGGGCTAGAGATAGTACAAGACATAGTGGATAAGATCAAGGTTGTCAATAATAAGCTAAAGGCAACACAAAACAGATAGAAAAGTTATGCTAATCAGCATAGAAGGAAAATGGAATATGAGTTGGGTGAAAAAGTGTTTCTTTGAGTATCTCCATGAAAAGGGGTAATTCCACTTGGCAAGAAGGGTAAATTAAGCCCAAGAAACTTAGAGCCTTGCAAAATTCTTAAGAAGGTTGGTCCATTGGCATACAAATTGGCTTTACCACTAGAGATGGCTCAGATTCATAACATGTTTAATGTGAGCATGCTTAGAACATACAACTCAGACCCCACACATGTGTTTAAAGATCAAGCCATTGAAATTGCAGATGACATGAGTTATGTTGAGGAAGTAGTGGAAATCATCGGATACATGACTAAACAGCTAAGAAACTAAGAAATACCTTTAGTTAAGGTATTATGGCATAACCATTTACTAGAAGATGCAACATGGAAAATAGAAGAAAATATCAAAAAGGCAATATCCACACCTATTTCCTAGTATTAAATTTGAAGGATAAAAGTTTAAAAAATGAGGGGAGAATTGTAACATCCTCAACTTCCCACATATCCATGTTTACTTGCATTTCATTTGGACATATGAATTTGCATATATTTTACTTGAACATGTGCATTTCATATGTATTTTTATAGGGACAAGTTCACAACACGCATTAGGTACGCATCTGAGTATTTTACAACTATGCTAAATTGCACGTGTCTATTTTATAATTTAGTTAAGGATGACATGAAATTGAAATTTATGTGAATAAAAATTATTAGATTGAATTAATGAAGAAAAATGAGAAGAAGCAAAAGAAAAATAAAAAGGGGAAAATGACAAAAGTGAGGAGGTGAAAGGTGGACCTTATCTTCCTCCTCACTATTTTGCCTCCCTCACTTTAGATTCATTTCTTATTTTTCTTCTCCCATTTCAGCCTAATTTCTTCCTTATTTCACGTAGATTTTGCAGCAAATTGATCTATTTCAAGTTCATTCTTGGTAAGTAATATTCTCTCCATTGTTCTAGTGTTGTTTGAGTTGTTAGGATTAAGTTGCAACAATGTAATGAACCCTGCTTTTGTTACCAATAGAAACTAAATTTGGAAATGTTTAAAACATCAATTTATATCTTGGAATTATGGAGATATAAATAGTTTCACAAAAATTTGTGTATGAAAAGATATTGGAAACTTATTGGAACTGGTCCGAATGTGGACCCTAGCTGAGTAAGCTCAAAACATTAAAGTTGTATACAAATGCATTGTATATGTTTATAGAAAAACATTAAAGTTATATCCCTTATGGATGTTGAGTTATGGTGAATGGAACAATGAATGTTCCATAGTTTGAACTGCCTGCTTAGTGCCCTGGATAGATCCAGAACAGTTTTTGGCCATTTTGAGCTCATTAGAGATGGATTCCGTCATTTTCATGCTAACAAATGATATAGCAATAATGTATTTAACATACTTGTTTTCTAAGTCTATTGAATAGGGTATGGAATATGATAGCAAGAATGGAGAATGGAAGATTAATCTTAAAAAGATAAAATTAAAGAAATAGCATGTTCACGCTCGTGACCTTATATGCCCCACCCGTGATGAAGCTTAGCGCCAACAATCCAACATTTAAAGTTCACGGCCATGAAGAATGATAGCAACTGTGAATGAACATTTCAGTCACGCCTGTGAGAAGACATGACAAATTCTTCCAGAATGCGTCACGGCCAAGGTCACCACTCAAGTCATGGCTTGGAAGAATAGTCACGACTGTGACACATATAGTCATGACCGTGAAAGATGAAAGAGAAACATGTCAGGCACGATAATAAGGGTTAGTGCAATGACTAGTTCCATATTAAATGCATTCTAACGGCTATAATTTGCTATGGAAGTGTAAATGCAAGTCATTTATGCATTCAGAACAAGAGGAGCACAAGAGAATAAGAGAATATATAAAACTTTGAATCAAAATCTTGTTGTAAGCCATTTATGCATTTGATATTTTTAAAACAAACATTTATTCTTTGTGAAAATCTTTTTGCTCATCATTCTTTGAGCATTATAGATTTGTAAGTGTTTCGCTCTGTAATCATATACTCAAGTGAATTTTGGGTATTTTAGGGTTAAGAGTAGAACACTTGTAAGGGTTATTTGTGTGAGCCTTTAAAACACAAGGTAAGGATTATTCATGTGAGCCTTTAAAACACAAGGTAAAGGTTATTTATGTGAGCCTTTAAAACACAAGGAATTGGTTTATTGTGTTAGCCATTAAAACACAAGGGATTTCTAGGTTAGGTGTGATCCATTGTTAGAAACACCATAGTTGGAAATGAGCTTGTGAAACTTCATTGTAACACTTTGTGTGTTAGTGAAACTCCCAATTGAGATTGGGGAGAGGAGTAGGTTTTGTTAACACCTGAGCCTCTATAAAAATCCTTGTGTCATATTTTTCTATCCCTACTAAACTTAACTTTCCTTTCCACACTTAAAAGTTAAATTTTTAATATCCAATTCAACCCCCCTTCTTGGTTCAATATCTAGGCAACAATTGGTATCAGAGCTAAGTCTAGCATCGAAGCCTAAACAACGCTAGTAAAGATCAAGATATGGCCAATGAAGGATCCGAAAGTCTCAAGCCTTACTTTGATGGAGCAAATTATGCTCATTGGAAGTTTCGGATGGAGACATATCTAGATAATGAAGGAATTGAAGTCTGGGATAGTATTCGAAAAAAATGGACACCACCAACTAGAAGAGGAGTAGATGGTGAAGAAGAAATCCTGTCAAGAGATGATTGGACAGAGCCTCAAAGAAGAGCAAATTTCAAAAATAAGAAGGCAATGAAAATTCTCTCAAGCTCATTATCCATTGAAGAATGTGGCAGGATACAACACTGCTAAACTGCGTATAGCATGTGGAAAACTATCATGAATGCAACAATGCTACATGGGATGACGAAAGCTTTTTAAGTGAAAAAGATGACAATGAAAGCGAAGAGGTCAACCTATGCTTCATGGCTATTGAGGATCACGTCTCAGATAAAGTAAGATCACTACACTATACTCTTTCAATAATGATAGTAGTGATAATGATAGTAATAGTGATGATGATGATGATGAGCAAAGCCTAATAGAAGAATTGAATCTAGAACTAGAGAAATATATGAGTAAATTCAATACTTATAAGAATAATATTTCTCATTTAAAAATCAAAACGGATGTTTTAGAATAGGAGAACTTTAAGCTTAAATCATCTAATGAATCTCTTCAAAAGTCATTAGATGAATACTCTTCAAGACCCTCAACTAAATCCTTGCTAAAAGAGAATAATACTTTAAAAAATGAAGTTGAGGAACTTAGAAACACCATTTCAAAATTTTACAGAGGAAAAGAGAGCTTAGATACTCTCATTATGTCTCAAAGACCACCTTTAATTAGACACGATATACGATTTAAAGGACACATTATCATCTTCTCACAAAACTATTTTTGTTAAGTCAAGTGAACCTCTCATCTCCACACTTGCTGGAACAGCACCAAGGAATAGGTACACTAAACCTTTTATACATAAAAGGAATAATCAAGGATTAGTAAGCATAAGAAAGAAACCTCAAAAGGCTAATCATGCCTTTATGTATAAGAAACATGCATCTAGAAAAGCACCAATTAATCATGAATGTGCATGCCATTGCTCTCAAACTCAGCCTAATAGAAAAATGGCATTCAAAAATTTTGTAAGACCAAAAAGCATTTTCAAACATAAACAGTGTAACTATTGTATGAAAATTGGTCGCATAAATAAATATTGCTGGATAAGGAAGGCTCATTGGGAACCTTCATGTGATAACCCCCAAGGACCCAAGCTCATTTGGGTACCTAAAAATCATATTTGAATTGTGATTCTATAGGTATGCCTCAAGTCCACAATAAACAAAAATGCTTGGCTAGGAGACAGTGGATGCTCAAGGCATATGATAGGAGACAAAGAACTATTCAATGAAATCAAAAGTATTAATGGAGGTAAAGTTACCTTCGGAAATAATGCTAAGGGTAAGGTAATTGGCATTGGCTCTATTGGTATTAATGGTACTACTTTTGTTAAATATGTCTTACTTGTTGATGGCTTGAAACATAACTTGTTGAGTGTAAGTCAATTATGGGATAAAGGAAACAAAGTAACCTTTACTTCCAACAAATATCTTATAACCTCTATTGATGGTCAAGAGATATTTAAAGGAAATAGAGATGTCAATGCTTACATAATAGACTTCAATGAGATATCTAACCATTCCTCTAAGTGTCTTGTAACTACTAGTGATGAATCTTGGTTGTGGCATAGAAGGCTTGGTCATGCGAAGATGAACTTAATTCAAAGCCTCAACACAGGAGAGCTAGTAAAGGGACTGCCAAAAGTCAAATTTCAAAAAGATAAGACATGTGAACCTTGTCAAAGAGGGAAGCAACACAAGTCATCCTTCAAATCCAAAAACATAGTAAGTACCTCAAAACCTCTAAAACTCCTGCATCCAGATTTATTTGGACCAACTAGAATTGCAAGCTTAGGAGGTAAACATTATGCCTTTGTCATCGTAGATGATTACTCTAGATTTTCTTGGGTAATTTTCTTAGCTCAAAAGAGTGATGCTTTTGAAAACTTCAAAATTTTTGCTAAAAGAGTTCAAACTGAAAAAGGATATTGCATTTCAAAAATAATCAAAGAATTTGAAAATGAAAATTTTGAAAGCTTTTGTCTTGAACATGGCATTTCGCATAATTTTTCATCTCCTAGGGCACCTCAAATAAATGGGGTAGTTGAAAGAAAAAATCAAACTTTAATTGAAATGCCTAGAACAATGCTCAATGAGAATGGTTTACCAACTTACTTTTGGGTAGAAGCCACAAATACTGCTTGTTATATTTCAAATCGAGTTTTCAAAAGACCTCTCCTAAACAAAACATCATTTGAGCTATGCAATATAAGAAAGCCCTTGATATCATACTTTAGACTAATTGGATGCAGGTGCTTCATATTGAATACCAAGGACAACCTTGGAAAATTTGCCTCTAAATCTGATGAGGGTATTTTTTTAGGATACTCTACAACTAGCAAAGCATATAGAGTATTTAATAAAAAGTCATTAACTGTTGAAGAATCTATGCATATTTTTTTGATGAATCTAGTAGACTTGATCTAGTGAAAGGTAGTGTTATTGATGATGTTGTAGGTACCATGGAAAGACTTGATCTTTAAAATGGAAAAGAAGAAAATGATCAAGATGATTCACATCAAGATGATTCTCTACCTCAAGCTCAAGAGGAAAACAGGTAAGAGCTCCCAAAGAAAAGGAGATTGACAAAAGATTACCCCAAAGAGCAAATCATTGGTGATCCTTCTAGGGGAGTAAGTACTAGATCTTATCTCAAACATTTAGCTTCTGACCTTGCTTTTATTTCTCAAATTGAGCCTAAAAATATTAATGAGGCTCTTAATGATGAAAGTTGGGTGATTGCAATGCAAGAGGAACTCAACCAATTTGAGAAAAGTAAGGTATGGACCTTAGTACCTAGACCCAAGGATCATCAAATTATAGGTAGCAAATGGGTGTTTAGAAATAAACTAGATGAACAAGGTTTAATAACTAGGAATAAGGCTAGATTGGATGCAAAAGGGTATAATCAGGAAGAAGAAAAAGATTATGATGAGACCTATGCTCCTGTAGCTAGATTAGAAGCCATAGGAATACTTTTAGCATATGCATGCCACATGAATTTCAAACTCTTTCAAATGGATGTAAAATGTACCTTTTTAAATGGTTATATGGAAGAAGAAGTTTATGTTGAACAACCACCGGGTTTTGAAAGCTATGATTTTCCTAATCATGTTTTTAAACTTTCAAAAGCTTTATATGGTTTGAAACAAGCCCCAAGAGCTTGGGATGAAAGACTAAGTTCTTTTCTTTTGGAAAATAACTTTACAAAGTTGAATCTTGACACTATATTATTCACCAAAAAGCATAAACATGATATTCTAATTGTTCAAATTTATGTTGATGATATCATATTTGGGTCTACTAATGAATTGCTTTGTCAATAAGCACATCAACAAAATTAGTCAAGGATGAAAAGGGTAAGAGCATTAATGAAAAGCTCTATAGAAGTATGATCGGATCATTTTTGTATGTTACTACTTTTAGACCCGACATAATGTATAGTGTATGCTTATGTGCACGCTTTCAATCGTGTCCAAAAAAGTCTCATTTAAATGCAGTAAAAAGAATTCTAAAATATTTACATGGCTCATTGCATCTAGGTTTGTGGTATCCTAGAAATTCATCCTTTTACATTATAGGATATTCAGATGCTGATTATGCTGGTAGTCTTTTAGATAGAAAAAGTACTTTAGGTACCTGTAACTTTATTGGAGAGTGCTTAGTTTCTTGGTTTAGCAAAAAACAAGTTTCAGCTGCTCTTTCTACCGCTGAAGCAGAGTATGTAGCAGCAGGATGTTGTTGTACACAAATCCTTTGGATGAAACAACAATTTTAGGATTATGGTCATAGTATGAACCATATACCTATTAGATGTGACAATACAAGTGCTATAAATCTATCTAAGAATCCCATTGATAGACTCTGGGTCAACACACTCATACATATGCACACCACCATTGGGTCAAAAGGGTCTAAAACTAGAGACTCTAGAATATGAGATTTGTGTGACTAACCCGTTAGGACACAATGTGCCGGTTAGTAAAGTGTTTAGGGGTTGCCCAATCGAAATTCAAGGCAGGCAATTTCCAGCAGATCTAATAGAGCTACCATTTCACGAGTTCGATGTGATCTTGGGAATGGATTGGCTAGCTTGCCATAGGGTGATAATAGATTGTGGAAAGAGGCAGATGAGAATTAAAGTTTCAGAACAAGAAAAGATAATAGTGATGGGAGAGTATAGAGGATATCCAGATAATGTAATATCAACATTGAAAGCTTGAAAACTCATTAATAAGGGATGTGAGACTTACCTAGCATATGTGATTGACACCCGAAAGAAAAGTTCAAAGCTGACTGACATCTCAACTGTTAGTGAATTTCTAGATGTATTTCCTGAGGAGTTACCAGGACTACCACCTGATCGAGAGATAGAGTTTGCTATTGAATTAGTACCTGGCACCACTCATATATCTATTACACCATATAGGATGACACTCATAGAATTGAAAGAGTTGAAGATACAATTACAAGAAATGTTAGATAAAGGATTTATACGACCTAGTGCTCCAGTACTATTTGTGAAGAAGAAAGATGGTACTTTACGTCTTTGCATTGACTACAGGCAGCTTAATAGGGTTACTGTTACGAATAAATACCCACTGCCTAGGATTGATGATTTATTTGATCAGCTAAAAGGTGCAAGTATATTTTCAAAGATAGATCTTCGATCGGGGTATCATCAACCAAAGATCAAAGAGTCAGACATATCTAAGATGACATTCAGGACTCGTTATGGTCATTATGAGTTCTTGGTGATGCCATTTGGATTGACAAATGCGCCGACAGTTTTTATGGATCTGATGAACCGAGTGTTCAGGCCATATATTGATCAATTTGTAGTTGTATTCATTGATGATATTCTTGTCTATTCTAGAGATCGAGTAGAGCATGACCAACATCTCAGAAAAGTATTGCAGACCTTGAGGGAGAAACAATTGTATGCAAAGCTATCTAAGTGTGAATTTTGGTTAGAAACAGTTAGTTTTCCGGGTCATATAATTTCAGCCGAAGGTATTCGAGTTGATCCTAGTAAAATCGAGGCTATTCTTAATTGGAAATCACCTCGAAATGTGATAGAAGTGAGAAGTTTTCTTGGATTAGCCAGATACTATAGGAGGTTTGTGAAAGGATTTTCATCTATAGCGAATCCTTTGACACGACTACTGCGAAAAGAGGTCCGTTTTGAATGGACAGATAAATGTCAAGCAAGCTTTGATCGATTGAAAGCAATGTTGACTGAAGCACCAGTTTTGACTCAGCCTACTCCAGGAAAAGATTATGTTGTGTATAGTGATGCAAGTCACAATGGGTAGGATGTGTTCTTATGCAAGAGGGAAAAGTGATTGCATATGCCTCTACACAGCTTAAGCCTCATGAACTTAACTATCCGACACATGATTTAGAGCTTGCAGCGATAGTTTTTACTCTTAAGATTTGGAGACATTATTTGTATGGAGAAAGATGCTACATTTATACAGACCACAAGAGTCTTAGGTATCTTCCTTCACAGAAAGAGTTGAACTTGAGGCAACAAAGATGGTTGGAATTGATTAAAGACTATGATTGTGTGATAAACTACCATCCAGGAAAAGCTAATGCGGTTGCAGATGCACTAAGCAGGAAGATTTTAGCTGAGATGCGAGTGGAATCCACATTAATGCAGAGAATTAAAAATGTCCAAAAACAAGATGAGAAGCTAGTGAAGATGGTCGAAGCCTTGAAAAATGGAGAAAAGTCAAAATTTTCTTTAATAGAAAATGGTACTGTGTATTTCAAGAACCAGATTTGTGTGCCAAGTATGAAAGAGTTGAGGACAGAGATTTTAAAAAAAGCTCATGAAACGGTTTATACTATGCACCCAGGTGGGAACAAGATGTACCAAGATTTGAAAGGACAATACTGGTGGTCGGGGATGAAAAAGGATATCACTGAATATGTTGCTAAATGTCTAATATGTCAACAAGTGAAAGCTGAGCATCAATTACCCATAAGATTACTACAACCAATTCCCATACCAGAATGGAAGTGGGAGAGGATTACAATGGATTTTGTGTTCGGTTTATCGGTAACTCAGAAAAAGCATGATGCAGTATGGGTGATAGTGGATCGATTGACGAAGTAAGCACATTTTCTACCAGTGCGAACGGACTATACTTTGAACAAGCTGGCTGAGATTTATGTGAATGAGATAGTGAGGCTTCATGGAGTACCTGTATCTATTATTTCTGACAAAGATCTCAGGTTTACGTCGCAGTTCTGGAAGAGTCTACAACAGGCTTTGGGAACTCGACTAAACTTTAACACAACATTTCATCCGTAAACGGATGGACAATCAGAGCGAGTGATACAATTGCTAGAGGATATGATGAGATGTTCTGTGCTTGAATTTGAGGGAAATTGGGATCGACATCTACCTCTTATGGAGTTTGCTTATAACAACAGTCATCAAATGAGCATAGGCATAGCTCCTTATGAAGCTTTATATGGGAGAAAGTGTAGGACACCAATATGTTGGACCGAGTTGAATGAGAAAAAGTTGATTGGGCTGGAAATAGTTCAACAGACCGAGAAGAAAGTTAAAGTGATCAAGGAAAGGCTAAAGGCAGCACAAGGTCGACAAAAGTCCTATGCCGATTTAGAGAGGCGAGATATAGAATATGCAGTAGGAGACAAAGTATTTCTTAAAGTTTCGACGTGGAAAAAGGTATTGAGGTTCTATAAAAAGGGAAAGTTAAGCCTAAGGTTTATTGGTCCCTATGAAATTCTGGAAAGAATATGACCAGTGGCTTACTGATTAGCTCTTCCTCTAGATCTAGACCGAATTCATAACGTGTTCCACATTTCAATGTTAAGAAGATATCATTCAGACCCAACCCACATTATACCAATTGAGGAAATAGAGGTATAGACAGACATGTCTTATGAGGAAGAACCAGTGGATATAATAGCATATGAAGAGAAAGTTCTCCGGAACAAGAGAGTCCCTCTACTTAAAGTTTGGTGGAGGAATCATATAGTTGAAGAAGCCACATGGGAAACTGAAGAAGTGATGAAGAAGCAGTATCCCCAGTTGTTCAACCCTGAATAAATAGGTAAATTTCGAGGATGAAATTATTTTAAGGTGGAGAGAATGTAATATCCGCTAATTTAGGCCCCGAGTCGCACGTGTTGCGACGTTGATGCGTTTGACTGATCGGAGTCTAAATTCGGATTTTTACAAAAATTGATTGAGTAATGGCTAAATTAAATGATAAATGGCTAAATAAGTGATATTAAAGTTCAAAGAAGTTAATTTACGGTAAAGGACTAAATTGCAAAATTTGATAAGTTTTGGGGCAAAATTTGATAAGTTTTGGGGTCAAATTGCAATTTACCAAAAATTGGAAGATTAATGAGATTAATTGCTAATCAACATATTAATTTTGGGCACATTTTGATAGGTTTGGCCGGCCATGATATTTAAAAGAAGAGGATTCATATTGATTAAGTATAAAATTGGAAGAAATGGTCAAATGATGGGTCCCACATGACTTTTTGGGTACCCTATTTAAGGCTTTCTTTTCTTCTTCTTCTTCTCTTCATTTTCTGCATCCTTTTTTCTTTCTCTACCAGTCACGCCAGCCACAACTTTTCCTCCATAGCTCATCTTGAATTCTAGAGAGAGAAAGGAAGGGAAGAGAAGGGAAAGAGCAAGAAAAGGTGATTTTCATGTTCCATAACTCTTAAGGAAGCTAGAAAGAACAAGAAAGAAGAAGAAAAATCAAGTTTGGTATAGAGAGAAAATATCCAAAGAGGTGATTTAGTGAAGAAAAGTGTAAGGTAAGAAGCATCTCTTCTTCTTCTTCATCTTTTCTAAAGGAAGTTTGAATTTTGAGCGAATTTAAGACTTATGTGGAAAGAGAGAGAAACTAGGGTTTGAGAGAGAAAAAGAGAGCTTAGGGTCTTGAGGAAATCAGATGATGATGATAATAATTTATGATGTTGTAGAAGTTCCAAGTGACAACGAACAAGCTCTAAGGAGCAAAGGAAAAGAGAAAGCTACCTAAAAGAGTGAAGGAGAAAGATTAAGGTGTGTGCATAACTTAAGGCAATAGCCTATTTTTGTTTGAAATAATGCATGTTGAACATGACTTTAGATAAATGCAATTTCAAGAATGATGATGATTATGGCATGAAACCATAGGATTAGACATGTATGAATGAGATCCTTGTGTGACATTGAATTAATGATGCATGCTAGAGAATCTTGTATGATCAAAACATTTACGTATATTGGAGAGTAATAAGTTAGGTAAAGAACCTTAGAAATGCATGAAATAGAATTTGGTATGATTTGGATGATGTTAGAATGAATGAAATGTGAATATGCAGATTTCCTGCTGAAAGTCACGGGTGTGACTATTGAGTCACGGGCGTGAACTTGAGGGTTCACGGTTGTGACTGATTGTGTCACGGTTGTGAATTTCTGGGTGGAAATGGTACTATTCATTCTAGAAGCGTTCACGGGTTGGAATCACGGAAGTGAACTTATTCACGGGCATGAATGAGTAATCACGACCGTGAATGTTTTTGGGCAATTCATTCCAGTAGTGTTCACGGCTTGGGATTACAGGCGTGAACTGATTCACAAGTGAAATTAGTAATCACGACTGTGAATGCTCTATATTTGAAATTATGAATGTGGTTATTAAATGACGAATTCAGGCAAATAAATTAAAGTTATTGTCTATCCAGCGAAAAAAGAATGATTGCATAAATATATATATATATTGATGTGAGAATGTGATATGTTGTGATATAGAAAAATGAATTGATATAGAAAAATAAATTGTCAAGTATGTTATATGAAATCTGATGCGGATGATAAACATGAGAATATTGATGAATCTAGTAAATGAATGAAAAGATGTATGAGTATGACTATATGTTTGCAAAACAAGAAAATTGAGATGTTGAAATTTGAGAATAATGATTGATGTGAAAATATAAAGAAACCATTACTCTACTTGCGGACTAGAACCAGGATAGATGACATGTGATTAAGGGGGCGAATGGTACCGTACTATACCTCAACCAATGTGGCTAAAGCTTGTGTGAACGCCATTGGTCTGGGATGCTCAGTCAGTGTGGCTAAAGCTTATGTGAGCGCTACTGACTTGAGAAAGCTCCGATGAGCACATATAAATGAGGACAAGGTGGCATAAGCTTGTGTGAGTGCCCTTGATCTGGTTATTCATCTAGGATGAAATTATACTCAATCAATGTGGCATAAGCTTGTGTGAGCGCTAATGATTTGAGAAGCTCTTATGAGCCAGATAGTGGACAGGGTGGCATAAGCTTGTGTGAGCGCTCCTGATCCATAACCCGTATCCAGTCACTCCAAAATTTAGAGTGATGTGGGCAAGATAATGAGGATATGTCGGAAAAATAAGAAAAGGAAAGAATAAGAAAATAATGATGATATGAGATTGAATTGTAATGATAAAGAGATTTACAGAACAATTTGCCATTAAAGATAAATGAAAATAACATTGTCTATATGAGCATGACATTTATACTTGTATGAAATAGGAATATATTGATAGTCATGCATGCAAACATTTTAATGCACAAAATGATAATTGTTAATGCTTGTTGCATGATATAGTATATTGCCTTATTTATATGCACCACTAAGCTTAGAGCTTAGCGTGGAGTTTAATTTCCACGCAGATATAGAAAGGTAGCTGAAGATGCTAGATAAAGCAAGCGGTGATCCCATTCAAGTAAAGCAGCCGAATCTTGAGAAAGTGGGTTACAAGTTTTGAAACTTTTGTATTTGGCTTTTATATTGAAGAAATGTTTGATTTTGTAAAACCTACTTTTAAAGTTTGTTAAGAATTACTCTGATGTTAAAAATTACTATTTTATGTAAATAAATTGCACTCTGATTTTTGTTTATATCCATATATACATGAGTAAAAAAAAATAATATAGCGATTAGAAGAAGTATGAGAAAGACAGGCAGCAACGCTTCCTTATCCGGGCACATGCGGTTCGGGTGAGGGGCTTGCAGGTGCGACAATCACCTTTAGCACTTATGGTATAAATTTATTTGTTTAATAAAAGGCTTTTTTATTAATTTGATATATGAATTGATAGTGATCTTAAATCAATTAATGAAGTCCTTGATACATAGCATAGCATGAAGGAAATCATGATGAGATCATGATATTGAGATTCTTTTTAGGTGTAATTATGTTAGTGTTGGGTTTTGATGAACAAATCACATTTACAAATGCACGGAAAAATAAAATTTTAAAAACCCAAAACAAAAGATCATACTTGTGCGATTCAAACTAATTTATATAAACATAGAGGTTAGAAATTATACCTTGTAATTTCTTATCTGTTATTCAAATCTTCACCTTGTTGGGTTGTAGCAAACCACAACAATCCATACTAGGATGTCTCTAATGATAATCTATGCAAAGAATGAAGGATAAATTATCAGAAGAAATAGTTTGAACAAATTCAAAGTGTTAGCATTGAAAGTGTTTTTGAGAGAATTTTATTGTGTCTTAAGAATTTTTTTTTTCATAAAAAACTATTTTCCTATCTATTTTCTGTCATTTGATGTATTTTCTACTTGAATCAATTTCCAAGAAAATATTAGAAGTCAAAAATTAAAAAAACAAAAAACTTGAATGAATAGTAAATTCGCCTAATTGCCATAATTGGCCTAATTTACCCATTGTGGCTTAGTCCATAATCATTCATCATGCCTTTTCATACACCCCTAATATGCATTCTCTAATGCATAAAATAAAAATGACAATTTTGAATTTCAATTTGTAAATCAATTCAACGCTTGAATCGAAATTGCCTACTTATATTTTTTCGATTAATTTAATTTTGTATGTCATTTTTAAAGTAGAATTTAATATTTAATCAAATTAATTAAATTCCATATTTCTAGAATTAATTCAAAATTAAATCTCCTCAAAATCATAATATTATAATGTTAAAATTAAACAATTTAATTTTATTATACATACTAATTTCTAGTCATACTATAATTACAATTGTTCAACTTAAATTAATTCAAAATTAATTTTTAAAAATTATAAAAATTTCCAGAACTTGATATCATCATTCTAGTCATCTTTACATCAGCTCAAGTTCATCAAAATAGATTTGGTACAAGCCAAAATTACTAAGACAAACGAACAAACACACTTAGATGCTCAAAATAACTCATTCGACATCTAGAGTTTTTTTTTAAAATTTAAAATGTGTGCAAAATAATTTTTTCATGCATCTAACATTAAAATAACATATTTCTAATAACATACAAAATATTTCAGGGTGCTGAAAATAAAATAAAAACATAAAAAGACAATCAAACAAAACAACCCCTCCGAGTATGCTAAAATAATTTTCAATTACTTATTAGACATTTCCAAAGGCATAAACACATTTTCAATATGTTTAAATAATTTTATCATATTTAAATTACAATAAAAATATAATCACCTCCGTCAATTAAGCCAAACAACAACACATGTTCATAACAAGACAATTTTAGGCATTTTGAAATAAATATGAAATTAATTATTTTAATTATATTCAAATCATTTTGCAATCAAAATAATCATCCTCAATCATCCCATGATCAGATTAAAGAAAGAAAAATGTGTAAAACATGTTTTACAAGTTAACTTTAATTTTTCAAAACCTATTGATCCAAAATCATCAAAAACATGCAATCTCATTGCACTTTCAATTAAAATTAATTTTAATGGCCATAAGCGGGCTCTAATATCACTGTTGGGTTTTGAAGAATGAATCACATTCATATGCATAGTGGAAAAATAAAATTTTCAAAACTCAAAACAAAAGATCATACTTGTGCCATTAAAACTAATTTATATAAACGTAGACGTTTAAAATTATACCTTGGTAATTTCTTATTTGTTATTCAAATCTTCACCTTGTTGGGTTGTAGCAAACCAAAACAATCAACACGAGGATGTGTCTAATGATAATCCATGTGAAGAATGAAAGAGAAACTATCAAAAGAAATGGTTTGAACAAATTCAAAGTGATAGCTTTGAAAGTGTTCTTGAGAGAATTTTATTGAATCTTAAAAATATTTTTTTTACAAAAAAACATTTTCATGTCTATTTTCTGCCATTTGATGCCTTTTCTATTTGAATCAAATTTAAAAAAAAAGATCAAAAGTCAAAATTTGGGAAAAAGAAACTGGAATGAATAGTATATTTGTTGAATGGCCATAATTGGCCTAATTAAGGCCAAATTTACCTGTTGGCCAATAGGAGGTAGCTATGCATGCTAGGCTTGCTATGTGTAGCCACTGGGTAGGCCAGTAGCCTACCTAGCCCGCGTGGGCCCGTACAAGCCCGTGACCTTTTCGAATGATTTTTTCCATTCGATCTCATTGGATCCAAATCTCGGTTATGTTGGCCATCTATGACCATTTTGGATCCCATCTATGACCATTTTACTTATTCTCCATATCTTCAATAGATGTGACCCATTAGATTCTCGGTTATGTTGGCCACCTACATTAACAATTAGTTTAAGCAAGTCATGAGCGGTATCTAGCAACACATCATGACCCGAACTCACCGAAAAGTTAGTGGTTTGACTACAAACCTTTCCATGGACAAATTTCATGCAATTATTCCTTTCATCATTCTATATCACACTTGGTTTAGAGAATGGATATGTGTCAACTCCAACTATACTAACTACATCACGTCTTGTCCAAGTAATATTAGTTTTTGTCCTTAAGGCTCATTACTCTATTAGATATGTCATTGAAGACTATCTTTATGACATTTCCACTCTGGCTGGATATTCCCGAGTAATGATCATGACAAGAGACCATGATTATACACTCCTTTTAGGAGTGGTGAATCATTTGTTAGTTACCCAATTACCTTCGAATACCTCAAGTTGTATCCAATCACTACCCTATGAGCAATCTCCCTGAGACAATAAAAAATAGTGTCAAAATACATAATCATTATCCAAGATATCCTTGAGTATGTCAACTCTAGGGATACTTGCACCATTGCTATGATGAGATTACCATAATCCAAAATTAATTATTCGAATCGCATTCAAATCATTTTTCTATCAAAATAATCATCTTTAATCATCCCATGATCAGATTACAGAAATAAAAATGTGTAAAACATATTTTACAAATTAATTTCAATATTTCAAAACCTATTAATCCAAAATCATCAAAACCATGCAATCTCATTGCACTTTCAATTAAAAATATTTTTAATCGACACAAGGGGGCTTTCATACCACTGTTGGGTTTTGAAGAATGAATTACATTTATAAACGTAGCAGAAAAATAAAATTTTCAAAACCTAAAACAAAATATCATACTTGTGTCATTAAAACTAATTTATATAAACAAAGATGTTAGAAATTATATCTTATAATTTGTTATTTGTTATTCAAATCTTCACCTTGTTGGGGTGTAGCAAACCACAACAATCCACATTAAGATGTCTCTAATGCAATTGGTATGGATTAGATACCTACCAACCAAACTAAGGATAGCTTGTTGATTTGCCTCAAGGTTATTCTTAGCTTGTTGGATATCGACCCACTAGATGAACTTTCATATAAGTTCTCCCGCAATAAAATAGTGGGAATCATAATGCGATTCATTAAAGGCATAATAAACATGCATTTTATGTACATTCTAACATGTTATATTTTACATCTAGGTTGCTAGAATCATCATCATGACAAGTGTGAATTTGCATCACTAAAGGAATCAAATAAGTTGATTGGGCCTAATTTTTAGGATTGGCTAAGGAATTTGAGAATAGTTCTCAAATCTGAAAAGATTATCTATGTCCTAGATGTGTCACTCATTAATCCCCCTACTGCTAATGCTTATAAAGATGTTCAAAAGGCATACCAAAACCATCTTGATGATAGTGAGATGGCAAGTTGTACTATGTTTGCTACTATGTCAGCTGAGTTGCGGATTTAAGTATAGAATTCAAAGTAAGAACCAAATAGCATAAGAATATGATTTTGGAATGAAAACCCTTTTGAAATTTTCAATACCGAGTAAGGGATGATGTTTCCATTAATATTTGATTTGGTTCAATTCAAATTAAATGGGGATTAAGGTTTATAGGCTTAAAATCAATGGAAAGTTAAGTTTTTTATACTTTATGGGTTAAATTGATTCAATGGCAGTATTAAATATTAATTTGATCTAGGATTTTGTGTTAGGGATCAAAATAAAGGGTGGAGATAACCCTCAAAGGCAATAAATGCGAGAGGAAATCAATTGTTAGTCTCTAATTATCGATGTTCGTACATATATGCATTTTAATTGGAATATTTTGTGCTTGTGACATGTGATATGAATTATGATATGTTATGTGGCAAGTAATGTGGATATAATAGTTACTGTAATAGAGGTAATTAGCTTGTTGAGTATTGAGATGCATAAAGGAATTAATATAATGACAATTGAGTATGAATGGATTGTTATGGCATTGATGATTTAGAAATTGAGCCTAGTTGAATTGATGAAGAATGACAAGATGCATGTTTATAGTTGTTTTAAATGCTAAAAATATAGACTAGCACATGTTACACTCCTTGATTGGATCGAGTAGTAGATCTCATAATCTATAAACATGAGATGTTTAGAGTTAACATATGGATGCTTGCTAAGTGTAGCTAAGTACATTGGATCACCAACTATGAGACAATCATATGGATAATCTATTCAAATGTCAATGATAATCGCATCATAGCAATGGTGCAAGTATCCTTAGACTTGAGGTACTCAATGATATCTTGAATATTGATTTTGTATTTTGACACTATTCCTTGTTGCCTCAGAAAGGTAGCTCATAGGGTGATGATTGACTACAGATTGAGGTATTCGAATGTAATTGGGTAACCAACAAAGGATTCACCATTCTTGATAGAAGGAGTGTATACCCATGGCCTCTTGTCGTGGTCATCACTCAGGAATCTCTGGCCGGAGTGGAAATGTCATAAAGATAGTCTTCAATGACATATCTAATAGAGTAATAAGCCTCAAAGACAAGAACTAACACGTAGTCAGTCTAGTAGGAGTTGACACATGTCCATACTCTAAACCAAGTGGGGTATAGATTGGTGAAAGGAATAATTGCACAGAAATTGTCTATGGAAATGTTCGTAGTCAAATTACTGACTTTTCGGTCAATTGGGGGTCATGATGTGTTGCTAGATACCGCTTATGACCTACTTAAATAAATTGTTAATTTGAGTGGCCAATATAACCGGGAACCTAATGTGTCACATGCATTGAAGATATGGAGAATGAGTAAAATGGTCTTGGATAGGATCCAAAATATGAGAGAATCATTTTAGGATGGATCGCGATGAGATTGCACGAAAATATCATTCGGTAGTGTCACGAGTACGTGTAGGCTAGACAGGCTATTGGCCCACCTTACGTTGCCAGCTGGGCAGCCCAGCAGCAGCCCACAGTAGGCCCAGCGTGCCTGCAGCTTCCATCCGTTGGCCAACGGCTGTAATCGGCCATAATTAGGCTAATTATGGCCAATTACTATTTATTAGTTACCATTTTCTCCATTTTTGACTTTTCATCTTATTTTTGAATTTGATTCAAATAGAAAAGACATCAAATGGCAGAAAATAGACATGGACACTTTCAAAGCTACCATTTTGAATTTATTCAAACCATTTTCTCTTAATAGTTTCTTTTTCATTCTTTGCGTGGATTATCATTAAAGACATCCTAGTATGGATTGTTGTGGTTTGCTACAACCCAAGAAAGTGAAGATCTGAAGAACAAATAAAAATTACAAGGTAAAAGTTTAACATTTACATTTATATAAATAAGTTTTAATGGTACAAGTATTATATTTTGTTTTGGGTTTTGAAAAATTTTATTTTTCTCTGCATTTATGAATATGATTCATTCTTTAAAACCCAACATTGGTATCAGAGCCTCTTTGTATCCATTAAAATTAATTTTAATTGAAAGTGCAATGGGATTGCATGTTTTTGATGATTTTGGATCAATAGGTTTTGAAAAATTCAAATTAATTTGTAATATATAATTTACACATTTTTCCTTCTTTAATCTGATCATGGGATGATTAAGAATGATTATTTTGATTAAAAAATGATTTGAATGTGATTCGAATAATTAATTTCGGATTTATTTAAAAATTACCTAAAATTGCCTTGTTTATGAACATGTGTTGTTGTTTGGCTTAATTGATGGGGCTGGTTGCATTTTTCTTGTAATTTAACTATAAAAAAATTATTTAGATATATTGAGAATATATTTATGCCTCTGGAATTGTCTAATAATTAATTAAAAATTATTTTCATTAATTTTTCAAATAAACATAAAAACGGGAATGTTTTTGCTTACCCGAATGGGCTGTTTTGTTTGATTTTTTTGGATGTGTTTATTTTATTTCTAGCACCTTGAAATAATTTTATGTGATTAAAAATATGTTATTTTCATGTTATATTCATGCCAAAATTGTTTTGCGAGCATTTGAAATTTTAAAAATTCTAGAATGTTTAGAATTTTTGGAAATTTATTTTGAATTAATTTAAGTTGTGCAATTGTAATTCTAGTATGACTAGAAATTGGTAAGTATATTAAAATTAAATTGTTTAATTTTAATACCATAATATTTTGATTTTAAGGAGAATTAATTTTGAATTATTTTTGGAAATATGGAATTTAATTTAATTTGATTAAATATTAAATTTCACTTTAAAATGACATACAAAATTAAATTAACCGAAAAAACACATATAGGCAATTTTGATTCAAGTATTGAATCGATTTACAAATTGAAATCCAAAATTGTCATTTTTATTTTGTGCATTAGAGAATGCATGTTAGGGGTGTATGAAAAGGCTTGAAGGATGATTATGGACTTAGGCCCAATGTGATTGAGCATGCATGAAGTTATTTTGTTTTATGTTAAATAGGGTATGTGTGTCCCTACCTCTTTTTTCTTTCTTATGTATTTTTCTTCTCATCTTACTCCCCTCAAATGTAAATTGAGGTTTTCTATAATTTGAAATATGTAATTAGATTACATAGGACTAGGATAGAATGCAGATACAAAGGAGCAAGAAGCAAAAGAGATGGTACCATAAATAAGAAGATTAGAAATAGGAATTTGATTTCTATTTTGGGTTGTAAATTCATGCATATACCTAGGTAAGACCTAGTCAATCTGTCTTTGGCTCAAGAGATTGACTTTAGTATGTCCATAATCATGGCATATAGTTAATGTAACTATCTTTATATATCATTATGATGAATGTATGATATATAAAAGCATGAAATAATAACTTGATGAGACTTAACAAAGAAATCCCTCACTAAAAAAACAATTAAGTCTTATACCTTCCATTAATATGGGGAGAACCAAAGTTCTTCTAGAGTTAGGGTTGTTGACTTTCCTCAAGCTCATTCTATAAGAATATGTTCAATCCACTATAGATTTCACGATTAATGGGTTAGACTTAACCGATATTATTAACTTGTTGGATTTGCACCAAGGATAATGTGTATTGGAGGTGAAGTTGGGTTTGTATACATGAGATGTATACATATCAAGAGTCGATAGCCCAATGTATGTGCATACATCAATAAGTTGATAGCACAAGATTCGATAGTTGCATGAATAATGCAATTGGTATGAATTAGATACCTACCAACCAAACTAAGGATAGCTTGTTGAGTTGCCTCGAGGTTATTCTTAGCTAGTTGGATATCGACCCACTAAGTGAAATTCCATATAAGTTCTCTCGGGTTCATAGTGAGGGCTATAGATTCGCTATAAAATAGTGGGAGCCATAATGCGATTTATTAAAGACCTAATAAACATGCATTTTATGTACATTCTAACATGTTCTATTTTACATCTAGGTTGCTAAAATCTTCATCATGACAAGTGTGAATTTGCGATTGCTAATGGAATCAAATAATTTGACTGGGCCCAATTTTTTGGATTGGCTAAGGAATCTGAGAATAGTTCTCAAATCCGAAAAGATTGGCTATGTCCTAGATGAGGCACTCTCTAATCCCCCTACTGCTAATGCTTCTGAAGATGTTTAGAAGGCATATCAAAAGCATATCGATGATAGTGAGATGGCGAGCTGCATTATGCTTGCTACTATGTCAGCTGAGTTGCTTTTTGATGAGCAAGTACATTCTAAAAGGTTCGAAACTTCAAGGTTGCTCTTCTGCACTAAGATGGTTGAGGGGAAATTTCCAGTGCAATATGCATTGAAGATGAATGCCTATATTGAGAGGTTGGCCACCTTAGGATTTGTGATGGACCATGAATTAAGTATTGACTTAATTGTAATCGGTTTGTCTGATAATTATTCACATTTTATGCTTAACTATAGGATGAACCAAATCTCTACCACTATTCCTTAGCTGACTAACTTGCTTAAAATAGCTGAGCCATCTGTCAAGAAAGACAGTAAGGCTGTGATGTTGGTGGACTCTTTAAGTTCTAAAAGGAAGAACCTTAAGAAGAAGAAGAAATCCATGAAGCCTAAGGGAGGCGTGGCCAAGAAAACGGCCAAGGAGATTGCTCCAAAAGGGACATGCTTCCATTGTGCCAAGGATGTCCATTAGAAGAGAAACTGCAAGGCTTACCTTGAAGAAGAAGGCATCTGATGCCCCATCTACTTCAACAATTTTTTTCATTGAAATTAATATTGTTTCCAATAATAATTTATGGGTATTAGATAATGGTTGTGGCTCACACATATGCACTGATATGCAGGGCCTAAGGAACAGTAGACAGCTTAATAAGGGAGAGTCAGACCTATGCATTGGAAATGGAGCAAGGGTTGCTGCATTAGCTATAGGAACATATGTCTTGATCCTCCCTAGAGGGCTTATATTAAATTTGGAGAATTGCTATTATGTACCGACTTTGACTAAAAACATTATTTCTGTTTCAAGTATAAATAAAGATGGTTTCCTTTAGGTTTTAGTAACAATTGTTGTTCTATTATGTTGAATGAAATTCTTTATGCTAATGGTACATTATGCAATAGAATATACATATTAGATATGTAAAATCCAATTTTAAACATCAATGATAATAAAAGGCAAAAACAAGATATGTTGAAATCATCTTATTTATGGCATTGTCATCTTGGTCATATAAGTGAGAAATGCATGGCTAAGCTATACAAAAGTGGTAGTTTGGGGTCATTTGATTATGAATCATATGACATATGTGAATCTTGTTTACTAGGCAAGATGACTAAATTACCCTTTAAGGGAAAGGGTGAACATGCTAATGGACTTTTAGACTTAATACATTCAGATGTATGTGCTCCAATGTCTACACACGCTAGAGTTGGTTTCTTTTACTCATTACTTTTATCGATGACTACTCACGATATGGATACCTGTATCTTATGAGATACAAATCTGAAGCTTTTGAAAAGTTAAAAGAATTCAGAAATGAAGTAGAGAAATAACTTGGCAAAAGTATTAAAACACTTTGATCAGATCGAGGAGGTGAATATTTGAGCCAAGAGTTTCTAGATTATCTTAGGGATAATGGGATTTTATCTCAATGGACTCCACCTTACACTCCACAACGCAATGGTGCAGCTGAAAGAGGAAACCGAACCTTGTTAGACATGGTAAGGTCTATGATGAGTTTTGTGGAATTGCCTAAATCCTTTTAGGGTTATGCACTAGAGACCGCCATTTATATATTAAATGGAGTTCCTTCAAAGTCAATTGATGTTACTCCATATGAGATATGGTATAACAATAGGCCCACATTTTCTTACATGAGAATTTAGGGTTGTCCTGCTTATGCCAAGCGGACAATGTCAGATATTCTATAAGCTAAGTCTGACCGATGTCTATTTGTGGGATATCCAAAAGCATCATATGGCTATCAATTTTACCACCCCTTGGAACAAAAGCTTTTTGTTTCAAGAAATGCTATCTTATTAGAGAGAGAATTCCTTCTAAAAGAAGATAGTGGGAGCAAAATTGAACTTGAGGAAGTTCAAGATGCTCAAATAGATGTTGATCAACTGCTTGTTACTTATACAGATGATATAACAGCTCAACCTTCTAAAGCACAAGAGCTTCATAGGTCAAGTAGGATACGTACTGTTCCAGAAATATATGGATTTCTCATTAGTGAACAGAACGACGTATTGCTCATAGAAAATGATGAGCCTACAACCTGAAGAGGTTTTGACGAGTTCAAAATCTGACAAATGGCTTCAAGCCATGAAGTCAGAAAGGGATTCCATGTATGAAAACCAGGTATGGACTTTGGTTGACCCACCCGAAGGAATAAAGCCTATAGGATGCAAGTGGGTTTACAAAAAGAAAACTTACATGGATGGTAATGTGATTACCTATAAAGCTAGACTTGTTGCTAAAGCTTATCGTCAAAGACAAGGAATTGACTACGATGAAACTTTTAGCCCAGTAGCTATGCTTAAATCCATAAGGAAACTCCTAGCCATTGCTACTCATTACGATTATGAGATATGGCCAATGGATGTGAAAACAACTTTCCTTAATGGAAATCTGACTGAGGATGTGTACATGACACAACCAGAAGATTTCATATCGAAAGATGGGAAAAAGGTATGTAAGCTTCAAAGATCCATTTATGGATTAAAGCAAACATCCAGGAGTTGGAATATTTGGTTTGATGAGACAATCAAACAGTTTGGTTTCTTAAAAAATCCGGATGAACCTTGTGTCTACAAGAAGGTTAGTGGGAGTGCAATCGTATTTCTTGTGTTATATGTAGATAACATATTGTTAATGGGAAATGATGTCTCAGCCTTACAATCAGTCAAAATTTGGTTATCCAAGAATTTCTCTATGAAAGACCTTGGAGAAACAGTCTATAATTTAGGGATAAAGATCTATAGAGATAGATCTAAAAGGTTGCTTGGTCTTTCACAGTCTACATACATAGATAAAATGCTAAAGAGGTTTAGCATGGAGCAGTCCAAAAGGGGATATATTCCTATGACCCATGGGATTACTCTCTCAAAGTCTTTGTGTCCAAAGACACAAGATGAGAGGACACACATGAGTTTGATTCCATATGCTTCAGCTATAGGATCAATCATGTATGCTATGATATGTACAAGACTCGATGTATCATATGCTCTGAGTGTCACGAGTAGATACGAATCAGACCCTGGTGAGGGTCATTGGGTGGCTGTCAAGAGTATGCTTAAGTACTTAAAAAGAACTAAGGATGTATTCTTGGTATATGGAGATGAAGATATTACTGTGAGCGAGTATACCGATGCCATCTTCCAATCTGACAAGGATGACTCAAAATCTCAGTAAGGTTATATATTCACATTAAATGGTGGACAAGTTAGTTGGAAGAGTTCCAAACATGAAACGACTACTGATTCCAAAACTGAAGCAGAGTACATTGCAGCTTCTGAAGCAGCAAAGGAAGCAGTTTTGATAAAGAAATTCATCACAAAACTTGGAGTGGTTCCCAGCATTATTGATCCAATACAATTGTATTGTGATAATAATGGAGCCATTACGCAAGCAAATGAGCCACGGTCACATCAGAGATCCAAACATGTACTCAGAAGATATCATTTGATTAGAGAAATCATTGGTAGGAATGATGTAAAGATAGAAAGAGTGGCCACTGATCAGAATATTACTGATCCTTTAACTAAGCCACTTCCCCAAAAGAAATATGATTCTCATGTACTCGCCTATGGAATTAAATACAAAGGCGATTGGCTTTAGTGCAAGTGGAACTTGTTAGAGGAGTACTCTAAAGGCAATCACCTTTAGCACTTATTGTACAAATTTATTTGATTAATAAAAGGATTTTTCATTAATTTGATGTTAATTTGATATATGAATTGATAAATGATCTTAAATCAATTAATGAAATCCTTGATACATAACATAGAATGAAGGAAATCATGATGAGATCATGATATTGAGATTCTTATCATGTGTAATTATGTTAGTATCAAAATTATCCCTAGTCATAGGATTAATGAGATGGGACATTATTAATCTAGACAGACTAGCACATGTTACACTCCTTGATTGGATCGAGTAGTAGATCTCATAATCTATAAACATGAAATGTTTAGAGTTAACATGTGGATGCTTGCTAAGTGTAGCTAAGTACATTGGATGACCAACTATGAGACAATCATATGCATAATCTATTCAAATGTCAATGATAGTCGCATCATAGCAATGGTGCAAATATCCTTATACTTGAGGTACTCAAGGATATCTTGAATATTGATTCTGTATTTTGACACTATTTCTTATTGCTTCAGAGAGGTAGCTCAAAGGGTGGTGATTGGATACAGCTTGAGGTATTCGAAGGTAATTGGGTAACCAATAAAGGATTCACCATTCTTGATAGAAGGAGTGTATACCCATGGCCTCTTATCGTGGTCATTACTCAGGAATCTCTGGCCGGAGTGGAAATGTCATAAAGATAGTCTTTAATGACATATGTAATTGAGTAATGAGCCTCAAGGACAAGAACTAACATTACTTGGACTTGACATTCCGTAGTCAGTCTAGTGGGAGTTGACACATGTCCATACTCTGAAGCAAGTGGCGTATAGATTGGTGAAGGGAATAATTGCACAGAAATTGTCTACGGAAAGGTTCGTAGTCAAACCACTAATGTTCTGGTCAATTGGGGCTGATGATGTGTTGCTAGATACAGCTCATGACATGCTTAAATTAATTGTTATTTTAAGTGGCCAACATAACCGGGAATCTAATGGGTCACACGCATTAGAGATATGGAGAATGATTAAAATGGTCTTGGATAGGATGCAAAATATGAGAGCATTATTTTAGGATGGATCGCGATGAGATCGCACGAAAAAATCGTTCGAGAGTGTCACGGGCCTGTGCGGGCTAGGCAGGCTACTGGCACGCCTTGCGGGCCAGCTGGGCTACCGAGCAGTAGCCCACAACAGGCCCAGTGAGCCTACAGGTTCCATCCGTTGGCCAACGGTTGTAATTGGCCATAATTAGGCCAATTGTGGCCAATTACTATTCATTAGTTGTCATTTTCTCCATGTTTGACTTTTCATCTTATTTTTGAATTTGATTCAAATAGAAAAGACATCAAATGGCAAATAATAGACATGAAAATATTTTTTTTGTGGATTATCATTAGAGACATCCTAGTATGGATTGTTGTGGTTTGCTACAACCCAACAAAGTGAAGATTTGAAGAACAAATAAAAATTACAAGGTATAATTTTTAACATTTACATTTATATAAATTAGTTTTAATGGTACAAGTATGATCTTTTATTTTGGGTTTTGAAAAATTTTATTTTTCGCTGCGTTTATGAATATGATTCATTCTTCAAAACCCAATAGAAATTAGAATAAGTTGGCATGCCAATAAAAGGGTAGAAATGTAGGCACTAAAAATTAATAGTGCTGAGATTTAATTTATGCAGGCACTAAGAAATAGTGTTGAGTTCGAAATTATTTAGGCAACAAAAAGGTGCTGAGTTGTTATTGGAAATGTAAGCATTAAATGCTGTGTTATAAAATAATTATATAGGCGCCGAGTATACTGCCGGAGAGCAGAAACCTTGTATCCAGTGTTTAGTTCCAATCTAAGATTTCGTGGGCTATTAAATAAATACATATATATATTTATATATATATATATATATATATATATGAAATTGATATTGTAAATTTTATATCTTGAATTGTTAAGAAATTTCAAGCATGCTTAATGAATGAAACGTCATAATTGATGAATTAAATATTTTTGCATGAAGAAAATGGTTTTATTATTTAATGAATATTTGGTATGCTTAATAAATTAATTGTAGTTTCAAAAATTATATTTTAAAATTATTTATGTAATTATTGGATAGTTGCCAAACGTACCACTAAGCTAGAACACGTGCAGATAAATAGAAGTAGTTGTTCCGATAGGGTGACCGAAAAAGAGGGAACCCCCAAGATCAGATTGCAGCAGTCTAGTTCTTTTTGTATGTTTTGAAAATTATGTTGTAAAAATTAAATTCTAAAGATCATTTTTTGATGTAAATTTGTGGCATGCAGGATTTCTAAGGAATGAATTTTGTAATTTTATAAATCTAGTATCTCATATCATATCAGCAGAACCTACAGAGAAACGACCATATCTAACTTATGAAGAGGAGTCGGAGGAAATTCTAGCTCGAGAAATGAAGGAGCTACAGAACAAGAAGGCACCATTGGTAAAGGTTATGTGGAAAAATCATAATTCAGAAGAGGCGACTTGGGAAAATGAAGAGGTGATGAAGGCTCATTATCCACAATTATTCCCCTCCAGTTAAAACAGTAAATTTCGAGGACGAAATTTGTTTTAAGGAGGGAAAAATTGTAATGCCCGATAATTTAGGCCACAGTTGTGGTTGACCAAAATCCGGCATGCCGAACCGATCGGGTCTAAATTCGGACATGAAAGAAATAAATTAAATTAATAATAAGATGGGAGAAAAATATTTTGGATATTATTAATTGAGAATTTTGAAGTTTGGAATTAAAATTGGAAAAAAATTAATTTTTTGTTGAACGAAATTAGAAATTGCAGTGTTTTTGGCACAAAAATTATAAGAAGGCATAAAAATGAAATATTCTTTATCTAAGGAAAGGAATATTCTTTTAATTAAAATAAAGTAAGAATGATTTAAATTAATGGATCAATGGGAAGCAAGATTAATAACTAATCCTAACCACCACCTAATCCAACTACAAAAAGTAAAATTTCCATTTTTTTACCATTCTTCTTCTTTTTCATCTTGACCAAACTCATTTCTCTCCATTTTCTTCTTCTTTTGCTGTGAACTCCTCCTCCCCCATTGTTCTTCTTTTCTTTCTTTAAATAAATCTAAGATTAAATGGAAAAAATAAGATAAGATTAGGCAAGATCATGAAGAAAGTGAAGTAAAGTGAGCAAAACCAAGGAAGAGGAAGGAAGAAAGGAAAAGAGAAAGAGAGAAAGAAGATTTTAGCCATTTGAAAGATCATCAAAGATGAGTTTAGATTTTCCATCTCCTTACTTTCTTCTTCTCTTTTCTTTGAGTTTGGGGTTAGTTGCCATTATAGCTAGTAAATTAGGGTTATTTGTATGCTAATGGTAATTAAGGGTTGATTAGTGTGATTAGTGTTTGATTAGTGTAAAATTTATTGTTAGGACAAGGAAGTGAACAACCTTTGAACCAAAATCAAGGGGGAAGTAAGGGCAAGGAAAAGGCTATCTAAGAGGAAGAGAAAAGTGAAGAAAAGTAGAACTTTGAGGTATGTACATTTCGCAAAACTTCAATGTATAAACATGTTGATTTTAATTTTGTGATGTATATGAAATGCTGGATATTTGATAGAGACATTAAGTGGTGATTAAATGATGCCATGAATATGAAAATAAAGACTAGAATATGAGGTTGACACATGAAAATGGAAAATTGTATGATTTAATTGATGTGCTGGAAAATTTGTCTTATGAACAGTGTCTAGTGTTTGGAGCATAACTTGAGTTCTAGAAATCATTTTTGCGTGATTATTATTGGGTTGTCAATTTAAGACACAGGGCTTCAACTTTTAGTCAGACCATTAGAGCTAAAAAGACCTAGAAGTAGGTGAAACATGGACTCAATCTTTGAACTAGAAATCTGTCCAGAAAAAAAACTGGGCAGATTCAGTTAGCATAGGTTAGAAGAAAATTCATAACTTTTTCTACAAACTTCTTTTTAATGTAATTGTAGTTGGAAATTAAAGATAAGACATGTACCTATATTTTGTTATTTTATAACTTGTCCAATTTCCATCTAAAAATGGACGAAAAATACAAGCCAACATAAGGCAGAAATGTTGTCCAGAATAGGACAGCTTGTAAAAAAATGTACTGATTTTGAAATTTTGTGATAGAAAATATATTAATTGACTTTTATTATAGTTATAATGATTAAATGAGCAAGTTTGAGGTTGTAAAATATTTAATGGGAATTATTGCATTTATGTAGATTTTATATTAATGTTACCTACATAATTTATGTAAATAATAATAAAGGTAACAAATATAATTAAGCCCTATAACATCTAGTCGAGAACTAGAAATTAGGATAAGTTGACATGCCAATAAAAGGGTATTAATGTAGGCACTAAAAATTAATAGTGCTGAGATTTAATTTAAGTAGGCACTAAGAATAGTACTGAGTTGAAATTTCGTAGGCACTAAGAAATAGTTTTGAGTTTGAAATTATGTAGACACCAAAAAGGTGCTGAGTTGTTATTGGAAATGTAAGCATTAAACGTCGAGTTATAAAATAATTATGTAGGCGCCGAGTATACTGTCGAATAGCAGAAACCCTATATCCAGTGTTTAGTTCCGGTTTAAGATGTCATGAGCTATTAAATAAATATATATATATATATATATATATATATATGAATTATGAAATTGATATTGTAAATTTTATATCTTGAATTGTTAAGAAATTTCAAGCATGCTTAATGAATGAAATGTCATAATTGATGAATTAAATATTTTTTCATGAAGAAAATGGTTTTATTATTAAATGAATATTTGGTATGCTTAATAAATTAATTGTAGTTTCAAAAATTTTATTTTAAAATTATTTCTGTAATTATTGGATAGTTGCCAAAAGTACCACTAAGTTAGAAGCTTAGCGCGTGTGTTTCACGCGTAGATAAATAGAAGTAGTTTTTCCGATAGAGCGACCGAAGAAGAGGGAACCCCCAAGATCAGATTGCAGCAGTCTAGTTTTTTTTGTATGTTTTGAAAATTATGTTGTAAAAATGAAATTCTAATAATTTTTTTTTAATGTAAATTTGTGGCATGTAGGATTTCTAAGGAATGAATTTTGTAATTTTATAAATCTAGTATTATTTCTAAATATTATGGTTTAATTGCATGAGTTCTTTTAAATCAAACTATTTTCATCACTAGTTATATATTTAAATAAAAAAGATAGTAATAAATATTTCGCTAAAAATAAACTCGAAAAAAAAAATTATTACAGTGATTTGAACATTGGTTATAAAACAAATGAGCTTATTAGCACTTTCATATCCTATTAACGTTTAGTAGGGTAAGGAAGGGTTGCATAATAAGTGTTGAACATTATGTAGTGACATAATTTCATTTATTTTAGGGCCATCATAAGACATGATTCACCAAGGAGAAAGGAGTCGACTGAAATGCATTCTCATGAGGCATTGCCTCATTTGCATTGAGATCAACCAGTACCAGGAGCTAGGGCTCTTGCACGTGCATCACAATCATCACATGACGAAGTACCCCATGAAAACCTAGAACAGGAAGTATATGGTCCTGAAATGTACAAGGAAAGACGTTATGACAAGCTGAGAAAAAATGGTGCAACTGATTTCAATGGCACGACAGACCCAGCAAAAGCTGAGACAGCTGAAAAGGACACATAGAGTACTAAATATGATGAGATGTACCCCAGATGAGAAATTTGATTATGCAGTATCCTTGCTTCAAGGCAATGCTTATGAATGGTGGGAGACAGTCCCCAACAGAGATGCACAACCACCGATTTTGACATGGAATGATTTCCTCTAGTAATTTCAGAACAATTACATGCCTGACGCATATAAAGATGAGAAGAGAAAAGAATTCCTGAATTTAAAATAGGGGAATATGTCTTTTGCGGAGTATGAAGTACAATTTAATAAACTTTCCCACTATGCCACTTTCATGGTCTCTACTGAAAGAGAAAAATGCAGGAAGTTTGAGGAAGGCCTCAAATATGAGATCAGAAACAGAATCACAACTACTGATCTTGATAATTATGCCAGACTCAGAGCTACTGCAATAAGAGCTTAACGGTTAATGAAATAAGCTGGGGAGCAACTAATTAAAAGGGCAACATGTGAGTTCTTTGGTGAGTCTAGGAGAAGGTCGGGAAAAAGAGGTAGATATATGGCTGCACATTCTGGTAACAGAAGTGGGTACTCTAGTTCTAGAGGTCGAGGCATGAACATATGCATTCTTCCATATAATCCAATTGAACACGTGCATTTCATACATATTTTCTTAGAAACAAGTTCATGGCACACATTAGCTACATGTCCTAGTATTTAGCAATTGTATCGAGTTGCACGTGTGTACTTATAACCTAAAGGAGGATAACAAAGTATTAGAAATAAATTGAATAAGGTGACTAAATTAAAGTAAGCAAAATGATTAGATTAAGATTAGTAAACATTTACATTGTTAATTTAGTTAAATCGGGCCAAATGATTGAGCTGTATTATTGTGTGAATTAGTGTAATTATAAATATATGTAAATAATAATAATAATATAGACAAAATAAAATGAAAATAAAATAAAAGGAAAATAAAAGAAAAGAGAAGAGAAAAGAGAAGAGAAAAGAAAGGATGAAAGAGAAGAGAAAAGAGAAGAGATGAAGAGAAAAAGGATAAAAAGATAAAAAAAAACAAAAGGTTGGCATTATCTTCCTCCCCCATTTCTGCCTCCTCACTTCAGCCCCATTTTCTTCTTCATATTCCTCCATTCCAGAACTCAATTCTTCCTTATTTCACTTGGTTTTTAAGGCAAATTGATCCCTTGCAAGTTTGTTCTTGGTAAGTAATCAATTCTTATTGCTATAAGGTTGATTTGAGTTGCTAAGGTTCATTAATAGGCACTGAATTGCACCCCGATTTTGATATTAATAGAAAGTGATTCTGGAACATTTTAAAAAACAAATTTTTCCTTTAGGTCATATATTTATGTATATGTAAACTGGTTTACAAGATGTTGTGTATAGAATTAGATATCTTCTTTGTACTGAAACAGGTCAGGGTGTGTACCCTAGCCAAGATAGCTATTGTGTTCTTTAGTTTTGAATAGGATAGAGATATTATTGGAAGTATCTCAAAACATACAAGTTGTATATATATGTGTTATGTATCGGTATACCAAATTTCAAATTCATAGGTCTTGTAAATATTGAGTTATGGTGAATGGAACCATGACTATTCCATGACTTGAATTGCCAACTGAGTGCCCTGGGCAGATCTAGAAAAGTGTTTGGGTAATTTGAGCTCCTTAGAGCTATATTATGTACATTATCAAAACATGAAAGTTATATTTATATGTCTTAGATAAATGTAGGTACTCATTTTAGCTTAATATGTTATGTATAGACTAAGTTATGGTCTTTGAAAGTCATAATGCTCCGAAAGCCAATTCCATTCTGTACCAGTAAATTGTTTCTAATAATTTGAAGACCTTATCGACATAATTGATAAAAGTTTTAAACATCACAAATGTTCCATAGGCACCCTTATAAGTTTCTGTAAAGTTTCATTAAAATAGGACTTATAGATTATAAGTTAAGAAGAACCAAAGTGAGTACCTTGAAACTGCCTAATGGTAGAAAACAAGACAAAAAATAGAACATAATTAGAAATTCTACCAAATATTGTACAATGATCCAATGGGTCTGAATTTTAATATGTTATATAATTATATGTTAGTTTAATTAGAAACAAGAATCAGATTAATTGGTCGAGTATAGAAAACATTATAGTCTAAAAAGTCATATAAGTTAACACAGCCTCATAGGAAAAATCTTAACTATTGGTATGAACAATGCATATTAATTTGTTCAAGCCACATTAAGTCTCCCTAATCATGAGTTAATCGATTATGTTTTCATATTAGGCTCACAACATATCGGAGACCCACAATGAGCAGATAGACAATAAGTTAGGGTCAGAATCAAAGGAGAAAGGTGAGTCTAATTATCAATTGAATTCTTTAGTGCAAATGAATGTTGCTTGCTATGTGATTCATATGATTGTCATGATTGGTCCTTGATAATATAATGATGGATAATTTGTGACATTGTGATACATGTTTGACATATGTGATATATTTGAGGTATATGTTTGACATATGTGATATATATACAGGGTATATGTATAGTATATGCAAGGTATTGTATGGCATATGAGGCATATATGCAGTATATGTATATTATATGTGATAAGATGTAACGGTTGATGAATGATTAAGTACAAGTGCTTATGCATATGGACTAAAAAGGTGTTGTGACTAGTTAATCGATATTGTAAAGCAAAAGAAAATGCCTATGGCCCAACAAATGTGCAAATGAAACAAATGATCAAGCTAGCTAGCAAATGCAAATGTTCACATGAAAAATATTCACATGGAAACCCAGGGTAATGTCTGTTTAACTTGGTCACAACAAAATGAAATAAGCAAAGCATTTGCATACATAAAGAGTAATGATTATATGTTTCAACTTTATTGATAGTTATATGATACTGATGAATAGAATGGAATACATGGTATATATTGGATTTGTGATTTATTACTATGAGTTGTTTGGTACTTTAGAGCTCATTGGATGATTATTCTCACTGAGCTGCAACTCATCAATTTGCATCATTTTTCAGGTAAAGAAAAGTGATAGCTCATTTTGAGTAGCGTATAGAAGACATGGAGCACAGGTCACTGGCCGAGCCTCATCACTCTCTCTCTCATTGCATTCCACATAAGCATGAAAATATGTCATTTGTGTTTTGTATTTATGTGGTTGGATATGTATAGTCATTTTGGAATGAGTTTAGAAATGTATAAATGAAAGCAACTCATAAATACTTATGTGTAAAGTTTTTGTTTTAATATATGTGATATATTATATTGTGGTGAAAACTTCAATGTTAACTTTGCAAAGTCATTGAATAATATTACAGGATATGAGACTTGCAAGTCATTGAATGAAGTTACAGGATATGAGACTTGCAAAGTCATTGAATGATATTACAGGATATAAAAAAAAAATTACTATGACTATTAACAGGATATTTTGTTTTTTTTTTCCAGCATGCTATGAGTGATTATTTGATACAGAGATAGGTTATACTTAAATGCATAAGATGTGGTGCTACACTAGACGTGACGTAGTCAGTCTAGTGGGAGTTGACACATGTCCATACTCTGAACCAAGTGGGGTATAAAATGGTGAAAGGAATAATTGTAACATCATTGACCTTCCCCACATGCATTTCATCGAACATAAGCATCTTGCATACAATTCAATTGAACACGTGCATTTCATACGTATTTTCGTAGGAACAAGTTTATGACACGCACTAGCTATGTGTCCTAGTATTTGGCACTTGTATCGAGTCGCACATGTGTAATTATAACCTAAATGAGGATAACAAAGTATTAGAAATGAAATGAATAAGGTGTCTAAATTAAAGTAAGAAAAATGATTAGATTAAGATTAGTGAACATTTACATTGCTAATTTAGTTAAATGGGGTCAAATGATTAAGCCGTATTATTGTGTGAATTTGTGGAATTATAAATCTATGTAAATAATAATAATAATATAGACAAAATAAAATGAAAATGACACAAAAGAGAAATAAAAGATAAGATAAAAGAGAAATGAGAAGAGAAAAGAGAAGAGAAGAAGAGAAAATGACAAAATGACAAAATGATAAAAAACAAGTTGGCTTTATCTTCATATATCTTTCCCCATTTCTGCCTCCTCACTCCAGCCCGACTTCTTCTTCAATTTCCTCCATTTTAGACTTCAATTCTTCCTTGTTTCACCTAGTTTTTGAAGCTAATTGATCCCTTTCAAGGTTGTTCTTGGTAAGTAATCAATTCTTATTGCTATAGGGTTGATTTGAGTTGCTTAGGTTCAATATTAGGCACTGAATTGCACCCCGATTTTGATATTAATAGAAATTGATTCTTGAAATGTGTAAAACACAAATTTGTTCCTTTATATCTTATATTTGTGGATATGTAAACATTTTTTCATAATGTTATGTATAGGGAGAGATATTCTCTTCGTACTGAAACTGGTCAGGGTGTAAACCCTAACCAAGTTAGCTATTGTGTGGTTTGATATCCAATATGTTAAAGCCATTATTTGAACTCTCTCAAAACATAAAATTGTAGATATATGTGTTTTGTATCTGTATACCAAATTTCAGGTTCATAGGTCTTGTAAATGGTGAGTTATGGTGAATGGAACCATGACTGTTCCATGGTTTGAACTGCCTACTGAGTACCCTGGGCAGATCCAGTATATTGGTTGGATAATTGGAGCTTGTTAGAGCTACATTATGTAAATTCTCAAAACATAAAAGTTATATTTATATGTCTTAGCTAAATTTTGGTACTAATTTTAGCTTAATTGGTTATCTATAGACTAAGTTATGGCCTTTGGAAGTCATACTGGTCCGGAAGCCAATTCTATTCTGGAAGAGTAATATGTTTGGTATAATTAGAAGACCTTAGAGACATAATTGGTAAACGTTGTAAACATGAAACATGTTCCATATGAACCCATATAAGTTTCTGTAAAGTTTAATTAAAATAGGACTTATAGAGTGTAAGTTATGATGAACCCAAATGAGTACCCTGAAACTGCCTAAAGGCAGAAAACAGAACACTCTTAGAAATTCCACCAAATATTATACAATGATCCAATTGGTCTGAAATTTGAATATGTACTATAAATATGTGTTATTGTTAATGAGGAAGAAGAATCAGAGTAATTGGTCAATTATAGAAAAGTTATAGGCTAAACAGTCCCATAAGGTCACACTGCCTCATAGGAAAAATCTTAACTATTGACATGAACAATGCATATTAATTTGTTTAAGCCACATTAAGTCTCTCTAATCATGAGTTAATCGATTATGTTTTCATATTAGGCTCGCAACATATTGGAGAACAAAGAGCGGATAGACAATAAGTTAGGGGTCGGAATCAAATGAGAACGGTGAGTCTAATTATCGATTGAATTCTTTAGTGCAAATGAATGTTGCTTGCTATGTAATTCATGTGATTGTCATGATTGGTCCTTGATAATGTAATGATGGATAATTTGTGACATTGTGGTACATATAAATGGTATACGTGTGGTATATTTGAGGTATATGTTTGACAAATGTGATATATACACATGGTATATGTATATATCACATTTGTCAAACATATACCTCAAATATACCACACGTATACCATTTATATGTACCACAATGTCACAAATTATCCATCATTACATTATCAAGGACAATTGAGGTATATATGGAATATATGCATGTTGTATATGATAAAGATGCAATGGTTGATGAATGCTTAAATACAAGTGCATATGCATATGGGCTAAAAAGGCGTTGTAACTAGTTAATCGATATTGTAAAGCAAAAGAAGAGGCCTATGGCCCAACAAATGTGCAAATGAAATAAATGATCAAGCTAGCTAGCAAATGCAAATGCAAATGCAAATGTTCACATGGAAAATATTCACATGGAAACCCGGGGCAATGTCTGTTTAACTTAGTCACAACAAAATGAAATAAGCAAAGCATTTGCATACATGAAGAGTAATGATTATATGTTTCAATTTTATTGATGCTCATATGATACTGATGAATGGAATGGAATACATGGTATATATTGGAATTGTGATTTATTACTATGAGTTATTTGGTACTTTAGAGCTCATTGGATGGTTATTCTCACTGAGCCACAACTCATCAATTTGCATCATTTTTCAGGTAAAGAAAAGTGATAGCTCATTTTGAGTAGCGTATAAAAGACATGGAGCACAGGTCACTGGCCGAGCCTCATCACTCTCTCTCTCCTTGCAATCCACACAAGCATGAAAATATGTCATATGTATTTTTGTATTTACGTGCTTGAATATGTATAGTCATTTTGGAATGAGTCTAAATATGTATAAATGAAATCAACTCGAAAATACTTATGTGTAAAGTTTATGTTTTGATATATGTGATATATTATATTGTGGTGAAAACCTCAGTGTTAACTTTGCAAAGTCAGTGAATAATATTACAGGATATGAGACTTGCAAGTCATTGAATGAAATTATAGGATATGAGACTTGCAAAGTCATGGAATTATATTACAGGATATGAAAAAAAAATTTTACTACTATTGTTAACAGGGTATTTTACCTTTCCAGTACGCCATGTATGATTACTTGATATTTGGATAGGTTATACTAAAATGCATAAGATGCGGTGTTACAATAATTGCATGAAATTGTATATAGAAAGGTTCATAATCAAATCACTGAATTTCCGGTCAATTGGGTTATGATGTGTTGCTAGATACCGCTCATGACTTGCTTAAATTAATTGTTAATTTAAGTGACCAATATAACAGGGAACCTAATAGGTCACATGCATTGAAGATATGGAGAATGAGTAAAATGGTCTTGGATAGGATTCAAAATATGAGAGAATTATTTTGGGATGGATCGTGATAAGATCGAACGGAAAAATTGTTCAGGAGAGTCATAGGCCCATACGGGCCCGCACGGGCTAGGCAGGCTAACTAGCCTGTCTAGCGGGCTAGCTGGGCTACCCAGCAGCAACCCGAAGCAGGCCCAGTGCACTGCTGCCTCCCACCCATTGGCAACGGCAGATTTTGGCCTTAATTAGGCCATTTATGGCCAGTTACTATTCATTCATTTCCTTTTTCTTCATTTTTGACTATTCATCTTTTCTTTGAATTTGATTCAAATAGAAAAGACATCAAATGACAGAAAATACACATGAAAATATTTTTGTGAAAAAAATATTTTTAAGACAATAAAATTCTCTGAAAAACACATTCAATGCTAGTACTTTGAATTTGTTCAAACCATTTCTATTGATAGTTTCTTCTTCATTCTTCGTGTGGATTATCATTAGAGACATCCTAGTGTGGATTTTTGTGGTTTGCTATAACCCAACAAAGTGAAGATTTGAAGAACAAATAAGAAATTACAAGGTATAATTTCTAATCTTTATATTTATCTAAATTAGTTTTAATGGCACAAGTATGATTTTTTTTTTGGATTTTGAAAATTTTATTTTTCCACTGTGTTTATAAATATGATTCATTCTTCAAAACCCAACATTGGTATCGGGGCCTCCTTGTGTCAATTAAAATTAATTTTAATTGAAAGTGCAATGGGATTGCATGGTTTTGATAATTTTGGATCAATAGTTTTTGAAAAATTGAAATTAATTTGTATAATATGTTTTACTCATTTTTCTTTCTCTAATCGGATCATGGATGATTAAGGATGATTATTTTGATTGAAAAATGATTTGAATGTGATTCAAATAATTAATTTCGGATTTATTTCAAAAATACCTAAAATTGCCTTCTTTATAAACATGTGTTGTTGTTTGGTTTAATTGATGGGGCTGGTTATATTTTTCTTGCAATTTGATTATGAAAAAATTATTTAGAAATATTGAGAATATGTTTATGTATCTGGAAGTGTCCAATAATTAATTAAAAATTATTTTAATTAATTGTTTAAATAAATACAAAAATGGAACTGTTTAAGCATACCTGGTGGGGTTGTTTATTTTATTTCCAAAACCTTGAAATAATTTTTATGTGATTAAAATATTATATTTTGATGATAGATTCATACCAAAATTATTTTGAAAGAATTTGAAATTTGATAAAATTCTAGATATCAAATTAGTTATTTTCAGCGTCTAAGTATGTTAGTTCGTTTATGTTAGTAATTTTCGCTTGTGCCAAAAATATTTTGATGAACTTGAGCTGACCTAAGGATGATTCGAATGATGATTTAAAGTTCTAAAAAATTTTAGATGTTTTGGATATTAATTTTGAATTAATTTAAGTTGTGCAATTGTAATTCTAGTATGACTAGAAATTGGTATGTATATTAAAATTAAATTGTTTAATTTTAACATCACAATATTCTGATTTTAAAGATAATTAATTTTGAATTAATTCTAGAAATGTGGAATTTAATTTAATTTGATTAAATATTAAATTCCACTTTAAAATGACATACAAAATTAAATTAACTGAAAGAACACATATAGACAATTTCGGTTGAAGTGTTGAATCAATTTACAAATTAAAATCCAAAATTGGCATTTTTATTTTGTGCATTAGAGAATGCATGTTAGTGGTATATGACAAGACATGATGGATGATTATGGACTTAGACCCAATGTGATTGAGCATGCATGAAATTATTTTGTTTTATAGTAAATAGGGTCTGCATGTCCCTACCTTTCTTTCTTTTTTATGTATTTCTATTCTCATCTTACTCCCCTCAAAATGTAAATTGAGGTTTTCTATAATTTAAAATATGTAATTAGATTGCATAGGATTAGGATAGAATGAAGATACAAAGGAGCAAGAAGCAAATGAGGTGGTACCATAGAAAAGAACACTTAGAGATAGGAATTTGATTTCTATTTTGGGGAGAACAAGACTTCTTCTAGAGCTAGGGTTGTTGAGTTGCCTCAAACTCACTCTATAAGAATATGTTCAATCCATTGAAATTAGATTTCATGATTAATGGGTTAGACTTAACCGATAATATTAACTTGTTGGATTTGCGGCAAGGTAGTGTATTGGAGTTGAAGTTGGGTTGGTATACATGAGATGTATACATATCAAGAGTCGATAGTCCAATGTATGTGCACACATCAATAAGTTGATAGCACAAGATTTGATAGTTGCATGAATAATGCAATTGGTATGGATTAGATGCCTACCAACCAAACTAAGGATAGCTTGTTGAGTTGCCTTAAGGTTATTCTTAGCTAGTTGGATATCGACCCACTAGGAGAACTTCCATATAAGTCCTATCGGGTTCATAGTGAGGGCTATGGATTCGTAAAAACATTGTGGGAGCCATAATTCGATTTATTAAAGACCTAATAAACATGCATTTTATGTACATTCTAACATGTTCTATTTTACATCTAGGTTGCTAGAATCATCATCATGACAAGTGTGAATTTGTGATCGCTAATGGAATCAAATAAGTTGACTGGGCCCAATTTTTTGGATTGGCTAAGGAATCTTAGAACAGTTCTAAAATCCGAAAAGATTGGCTATGTCCTAGATGAGGCACTCCCTAATCCCTTTGCTGATAATGCTTCTAAAGATGTTCAAAAGGCATATCAAAAGCATCTCGATCATAGTGAGATGACAAGCTGCATTATGCGTGCTACTATGTAAGCTAAGTTGCAAAAGCAACATGAGGCTATAGATGCTAATTCCATAGTATAGCATCTAATAGAGCTTTTTGATGAGCAAGCACGTTCCGAAAGGTTCAAAACTTTGAGGTAGCTCTTCTGCACTAGGATGGTTGACGGGACATCTCAAGTGCAATATGCATTGAAGATGAATGGCTATATTGAGAGGTTGGCCACCTTGGGATTTGTGATGGACCATGAATTAAGTATTGACTTAATTCTAACCAGTTTGTCTGATAGTTATTCACATTTTTTGCTTAACTATAGGATGAACCAAATCTCCACCATTATTCCCAAGCTGATTAACTTGCTCAAAATAGTTGAGCCATCTGTCAAGAAGGATAGTAAGGTTGTGATGCTGGTGGACTCTTCAAGTTCTAAAAATAAGAACCTTAAAAAAAGAAGGCCAAGGAGATTGCTCCAAAGGGGACATGCTTCCATTGTGGAAAGGATGGCCATTCGAAGAGAAACTGCAAGGCTTACTTGGAGTCCTTGAAGAAGAAGGCATCTGATGCCCCATCTACTTCAGGTATTTTTATCATTGAAATTAATATTGTTTCCAATAATAATATAAGGGTATTAGATACCAGTTGTGGCTCACACATATGCACTGATATGCAGGGCCTAAAGAACAATAGACAACTCAATAAGGGAGAGTCAGACCTACAGGTTGGAAATAGAGCAAGAGTTACAACATTAGCTGTAGGAACATATGTATTGACCCTCCCTAGTGGGCTTATATTAAATTTGGATAATTGCTGTTATGTACCTGCTTTGACTAAAAACATTATTTCGGTTTCAAGTCTAAATAAAGATGGTTTCTTTTTAGCTTTTAGTAACAATTGTTGTTCTATTATGTTGAATGGAATTCTTTATGCTAATGGTACATTATGCAATGGAATATACATATTAGATATGTCAAATCCAATTTTAAACATCAATGATAATAAAAGGCAAAAATAAGATATGTTGAAATCATCTTGTTTATGGCATTGTCGCCTTGGCCATATAAGTGAGAAATTCATGGCTAAGCTACACAAAAGTGGTAGTTTGGGGTCATTTGATTATGAATCATATGACACATGTGAATCTTGCTTATTAAGCAAGATTACTAAATTACCCTTTAAGGAAAATGGTGAACGTGCTAATGGTCTTTTAGGCATAATACATTCAGATGTATGTGGTCCAATGTCTACACACTCCAGAGGTGGTTTCAAATACTTCATTACTTTTATCAATGACTACTCATGATATGGGTACGTGTATCTTATGAGATACAAATCTGAAGCTTTTGAAAAGTTCAAAGAATTCAGAAATGAAGTAAAGAAACAACTTAGTAAAATTATTAAAATACTTGAGCCAAGAGTTTCTAGATTATCTTAGGGATAATGGGATTTTATCTCAATGGACCCCACCTTACACGCCATAAGACAATGGTGTGGCAAAAAGAAAAAATTAACCTTGTTAAACATGGTAAGGTTTATGATGAGTTTTATGGAACTACTGAAATCCTTTTAGGGTTATGCAATTGAGACCGCCAATTATATATTAAATGGAGTTCCTTCAAAGTTAGTTGATGTTACTCCATATGAGATATGGTATAACAAAAGGCCCACATTTTCTTACATGAGAGTTTGGGGTTGTCCCGCTTATGTGAAGCGGACAATGTCAGATAAGCTAGAAGCTAAGTCTGACCGATGTCTGTTTATGGGATATCCAAAAGCATCATATGGATATTAATTTTACCACCCCTTGGAATAAAAGGTTTTTGTTTCAAGACATGCTATCTTTTTAGAGAGAGAATTCCTTCTAAAAGGAAATAGTGGGAGCAAAATTGAACTTGAGGAAGTTCAAGATGCTCAAACAGATGCTGATCAATTGCCTGAACCTGAGCTTGTTACTCATACAGATGATATAACAGCTCAACCTTCTGAAGCACAAGAACTTTGTAGGTCAAGTAGGATACATACTGTTCCAGCGAGATATGGATTTCTCATTAGTGAACAGAACGACGTATTGCTCATGGAAAATGATGAGCCTACAACCTATGAAAGAGTTCTGAATAGTTCAAAATCTGACAAATGGCTTCAAGCCATGAAGTCAGAAATGGATTCCATGTATGAAAACAAAATGCGGACTTTGGTTGACCCACCCAAAGGAATAAAGCCTATAGGGTGCAAGTGGGTTTTCAAAAAGAAAACTAACATGGATGGTAATGTGATTACCTATAAAGCTAGACTTGTTGCTAAAGGTTATCTCAAGGACAAGGAATTGACTAGCATGAAATCTTTAGCCCAGTAGCTATGCTTAAATCCATAAGGATACTCCTAGTGTGATGCCCCAATTATATATTAGTAATAATCCCACATATATAAAAGGGATGCCACAAGCTTAACTCGATAATCTGCTCGAATTGAATTTTATTTTTCATTTTAAATAACTTAATATATTTATTTATTTTGGTTTAGGCAAATTGTTCTAATTAAAAATATATAAATATATATATATATATATATCCTTATATTGTATACACATATGGCACCTGATTATGTTACATAATTATTTACATACACAATATTAATATATGAGATATGTCTACCACACCATATACATAGTCAAACTAAAAAAATACATAATAATACATAACCAACCCTCTAACTATGCTTCTTGTGTCTCTGCTGATATGGGCTTGGATTTCCTTCTTAACCACTTCACCTCCTACCATCTATAGTTCCAATTCCTGCGTGAGAAGAACTCACGCTAAGCTAACTCTAGCTTAGTGGTACATATAGGTATTAAGTTTTTCCCAAGCAGTCACACAAATGCATGTCTCAAATAATTCATGATACACTGAATTTTTATTTCATATAAAAGAAATAACCACATCTCATAACAATATAAACATAATAATCATATTCAATAACTACATTCTCATTACTTCCTGTAAGCATTTCATGTTTTGTCACTTATGTCAAAAATAAATTTTCATATTTCATTCCATAGTCTTTAATTAATATCAGCCCAAATCTCAATCCTGGACTGTCCGGATATGGGGTGCGAAATAGGGGTGCTCGCGGAGCTTAAGCCACCATACTCACCATAATCTCAAGTCAAGGGCGCTCGCGTAGCTTAAGCCACCTTGACTGAATATAATTATGTCATCTGTGTATAATCCGGATCAGGGGTGCTCCCAGAGCTTAAGCCACCCTGTCCCTAAATAATATCCATATCGGTACCATAATTCCTCCCTTAATGGTGCACCATCTATCCTATGTTAGTCCTCAGGTAGAGAAATGGGCAATTAACACCACTAATTACTTGTTTCTATAACCAATAATCATTTCATATTAACACAATCATATATTCACAATTTATTTCAAAACCATGTAATAGCATGATATTTTATCAAATGTTAACACAATATTAAGTTCATAGTTAATAACATTCTTACAACCTTAAAACATGCCATAATATATAATTTCATCATTGTGACATGTAATTTATGTCATACACACACAATCATGCATAAGGGAAAAATAAAATACATATATGTACAAACCTCAATAGTATTTTCCTTTTTCCAAAATATAAGTTCAGAGCTTGTTCACTTTTGTTGGTCTTCTTCTTGTTGAAATCCTAATTTAAAAATATAATTAATTAATTGCTTGATAAAATATTTATTCTTAATATAACTTAAATAAATAATTTCAATTTCTATTAAGCTAGAATAAGACCTCTAAGAACTATTGGATTAATAACTTTTCCTACACTTATCCAATTTATATGATTCTTGATTCTGATTAACTATAACATGTAAAACTAAAATATACTAAAATTTCAGAATTTTTGAACCTTTACATAATTTTTGGTATAATTTTAAATATTGACCGATTTTCAGTCCTTAAGCAGTTTTAAGGTACCCAATTCAAAAATTAATAACTTTCAATGTGTAGCTTCAATTATTCTGAACATTTATATACTGTTATATAGGTTAATTAGGAACATTATTCATGTTTAACGCATTTCCAGATTTAGTTTCTAAGGTTCTCAAATATGGGAGGATATATAACTGGTTCAACATAGAGTATCAACCCGACCAGTTTAATTGTTCAGCTCATAACTCACAAAATAAATGACAGTTTAAGATGAAACTTTCACAGACATTTCGATAAGACATAGTAGTAAAACTTTTATGTTTTGTACTTTGGCTAATTCGATCTAAACATAGGTGAAATATAAGGACGACGTTACTGGAACTGCACAGGTATATGAAACTAGCTCCATCAAGGAACAGTTATAGTTCATTTCAGAATACCTCAACCTACACAAGAGCAATTCATACAAAAATTTGAAGAGACCACAATAACATATATACCTAAAACTTTCATGGTTTACCAAACCTCAGAATAAGCCACTAAGATGATCAATTCTTACAAAAACCGTAGGTTATTTGGTTGGTACATCTCCCAGAACTGGTTTCACCCCAATAACGATATCGCTTGATATACTCAAAATCATTCAATAAAATTTGGCAGAGAAATACACAAGACATAGATGAACAACTTTTATGTTTAACAGATCCCCAAATACGAGTCACAAGATAATCAAAAATAGAGTGCAATATGCTGTCAAAATATAACCTAAAGAGTTCTAATAACACAATAATCATAGGGAAAATATTTCTTACCAAGATCAGATTTAATTGGACTGATTTTTGATGAAAATCTTGAAGACGATGATGAGTAATTTGATCTGAGATATGGAGGAAGAAAAAAGGATGAAGAAGAAGAAGAGAAGAATGAGAAAAGAGAATTTGGGAGAAATAGTTTTCAGCCCCCCTTTTTCCCGTTTTTGGTCTTCAGCCTTTTTTTTTCTGACCATTTTATTGTTCACTGTTCACTTTACTTTTTTTTTGTTATTATTATTATTATTATTATTATTATTTCACATATTTCTTTATAGCTAATATTTTTAATTTTATTTAATAAAAAACACAATTTAATTATGTGGTCTAAATTATTCAAATTAAACTATAATTAGTGGGTGTTACACCTAGCCATTGCTATTCATTATGATTATGAGATATGACAAATGGATGTGAAGATAGCTTTCCTTAATGGATATCTAACTAAGGATGTGTACATGACACAACCAGAAAGCTTCATATCCAAAGATGGCAAAAAGGTATGTAAGCTTCAAAGATCCATTTATGGATTAAAGAAAACATCCAGGAGTTGGAATATTTGATTTGATGAGACAATCAAACAGTTTGGTTTCCTACAAAATCTAGATGAACCTTGTGTTTACAAGAAGGCTAGTGGGAGTGCAATTTTATTTCTTGTGTTATATGTAGATGACATATTATTAATGGAAAATGATGTCTCAGCCTTACAATCAGTCAAAATTTGGTTATCCAAGAATTTCTCTATGAAAGACCTTGGAGAAGCAGTCTATATTTTGGGGATAAAGATCTATAGAGATAGATCTAAAAGATTACTTAGTCTTTCATAGTCTACATACATAGATAAGATGCTAAAGAGGTTTAGCATGGAGCAGTCCAAAAGGAGATATATTCCCATGACTCATAGGATTACTTTCTCAAAGTCTTTGTGTCCAAAGACACAAGATGAGAGGACACACATGAGTTTGATTCCATATGCTTCAGCTATAGGATCAATCATGTACGCTATGATATGTATAAGACCCAATGTATCATATGCTCTGAGTGTCACGAGCAGATACCAATCGGACTCTAGTGAGGGTCATTGGGTGGCTGTCAAGAATATCCTTAAGTACTTAAGAAGAACTAAGGATGTATTATTGGTATATGGAGATGAAGATCTTATTGTGAGTGGGTATACCGATGCCAGCTTCCAATCTAATAAGGATGACTCAAAATCTCAGTCAGGTTATATATTCACACTAAATGGTGGAGCAGTTAGTCAGAAGTGTTCCAAACAGGAAACGACTTCTGATTCCACAACTGAAGCAGAGTACATTGCAGCTTCTGAAGCAGCAAAGGAAGCAGATTGGATAAACAAGTTCATCATAGAACTTGGAGCGGTTCCCAGCATTATTGATCCAATACAATTGTATTGTGATAATAATGGAGCCATTGCGCAAGAAAAAGGGCCACGGTCTCATCAGAGATCCAAACATGTACTCAGAAGATACCATTTGATTAGAGAAATCATTGGTAGGAATGATGTAAAGATAGAAAGAGTGCCCACTGATCAGAATATTGTTGATTCCTTAAAAGAAATATGATTCTCATGTACTTGCCTATGGAATTAAATACAAAGGCGATTGGCTTTAGTGCAAGTGGGAGCTTGTTAGAGGAGTGCTCTAAAGGCAATCACCTTTAGCACTTATGGTACAAATTTATTTGATTAATAAAAGACTTTTTCATTAATTTGATGTTCATTTGATATATGAATTAATAAGTGATCTTAAATCAATTAATGAAGTCCTTGATACATAACATAGCATGAAGGAAATCATGATGAGATCATGATATTGAGATTCTTATCATGCATAATTATGTTAGTATCAAAATTATCCCTAGTCATAGGATTAATGAGACAGGACATTATTAATCCAGACAGACTAGCACATGTTACACTCCTTGATTGGATTGAGTAGTAGATCTCATAATCTATAAACATGAGATGTTTAGAGTTAACATGTGGATGTTTGATAAGTGTAGTTAAGTACATTGGATGACCAACTATGAGATATTCATATGGATAATCTATTCAAATGTCAATGATAGTCGCATCATAGCAATGGGTCAAGGATCCTTAGACTTGACGTACTCAAGGATATCTTGAATATTGATTCTGTATTTTGACACTGTTCCTTGTTGCCTTAAGGAGGTTGCTCATAGGGTGGGGATTGCATACAACTTGAGGTATTCGAAGGTAATTGGGTAACCAACAAAGGATTCCCCTCTCTTGATAGAAGGAGTGTATACCCGTAGCCTCTTGTCATGGTCATTACTCGGGAATCTCTAGTCGGAGTGGAAATGTCATAAAGATAGTCTTCAAAGATATATCTAATAGAGTAATGAGCCTTAAGGACAATAACTAACATTACTTGGACTAGACGTGACATATTCAGTCTAGTAGGAGTTGACACATGTCCATACTCTGAACCAAGTGGGGTATAGAATGGTGAAAGGAATAATTGCACGAAAATTGTTTATTGAAAGGTTCGTAGTCAAACCACTGACTTTCCGGTCAATTGGAGGTTATGATGTGTTGCTAGATACCGCTTATGATGTGTTGCTAGATACCGCTTATGACTTGCTTAAATTAATTGTTAATTTAAGCGACCAATATAAGCGGGAACCTAATGGGTCACATGCATTAAGGATATGGAGAATGAGTAAAATGGTCTTGGATAGGATCCAAAATATGAGATCGCACGAAAAAATTGTTCGTGTGGGTCACGGTCCTGTACTAGCCTACGTAGGCAAGGCAGGCTGCTGGCCTGCATAGCGGGCCAGTTGGGCTACCCAATAGCAGCCCACAGCTTGCCCAGCGCGCTGTTGCCTCCCACCTATTGGCCAACGACAGATTTTGGCCTTAATTAGGCCAATTATGGCCAATTACTATTCATTCATTTCCTTTTTCTCCATTTTTAACGTTTCATCTTTTCTTTGAATTTGATTCAAATAGAAAAGAAATCAAATGGCGGAAAATATACATGAAAATATTTTTAAGAGATAATAAAATTCTCTCAAAAACACTTTCAAAGCTAGCACTTTGAATTTGTTCAAACCGTTTCTCTTGATAGTTTCTTCTTCATTCTTCATGTGGATTATCATTAGAGAAATCCTAGTGTGGATTTTTGTTGTTTGCTATAACCCAACAAAGTGAAGATTGGAAGAACAAATAAGAAATTAGAAGGTATAATTTCTAATCTTTATATTTATATAAATTAGTTTTAATGGCACAAGTATGATCTTTTGTTTCGAGTTTTGAAAATTTTATTTTTCCGCTGCATTTATGAATATGATTCATTCTTCAAAACCCAACAGTATGAACATAGAATAGTCACGCCCATGAATTACCACAAAAAAAACCATGACTAAGTCATGAGTATACAACACGTGACAAAAGGTTTCACACCCATGAACAGCCTGTATCCAGAATTTGTAAATTTGAATTATGTGATTGAAATGCATGAGTAAGATGGGCACACACAGATGACATGATTAAATGAGACAACAAATAGTATCATGTCATGATTGGAACAATGATTATGCACTCGATGTTGGAAATTACAGAATAACATGTTATGATTATGTGAAATAATGGAATGTGACATAAATGAGATTTATATACATAACACAATTAATTATGCCCACTCTCTATTCGAGGACGAGCTAGGATAAATGGCATGCCATTGAGAGGGTTACTTTTGTCAAGGTGGCTTAAGCTTGGGTAAGAGCGCTCCTGACTATTTAGGGATAAGGTGGCTTAAGCTCGGGTATGAGCGCTCATGATTTGAGAAGCTTGGTAGTAGCAATACAAATAGATACAATTAGTGAGTAGATTGGCTTAAGCTTGAGTAAGAGATCTTTGGTTTCAATACCCCATCTGGATAGTCTGGGTTTAGAGTATTGGGCTAAGAAAACAATGATCATAGTAATACAAAATACATAAATTTGTAAACCAGTACATAATTATGCTATAAATCAGATATATTGATGGAACCAGTAATTGGATACTTGCAACATATGATGATATAGAAACATTATGAATGATATGCATTGTAATTATTATGATGATGAAATCACATATGTTATATGTGTCATTAATGTATTGAAATTAAACCAATTCAAAATGAATATGATATTATGTTGATATGATATGTTTATTTATACATAACAGTATGGTCAAGCACATAGGTATGATTGTGAATTTGAATGCTATGAAAATATGTGAATGCATGCTAGAATTTTAATGTTTATATGTACCACTAAGCTTTCAGTAGCTTAGCATGTGTGTTTCCCTACCTTCAGGTTTGGAGCTGTTAGATTGCTGAGTTGATAAAAAGAAAAGTCCAAGCTAGTTAGGGTTGACTCGTGTTGGGTTTATTTATTATTTTATTCATTCATTTATTTCTCATGTCATGGGATAAAGACAGATAATTGGAATATGTTGTTAAATAAGGAAGAATTTTGTAATCAGGGCTAATGTTTCCCAAATCAATTTATGATTATTATTCAATTTTATATGAGAATTTATGCATGCTATACAAATGATGTTAGATGTGATCTGAAAGTTTTATTTTAAACAGATGTAACATTGTTAATATAGCAATAAGATAGAAAAATTTTTAATTCAACATAGTTTTAGACATATTCAATCTTGTGGCATCCGTCTGTAGAGTGACGATTGCCTTGACTATATAGAGGGGTGTTTCATATCCAGTCCATCTAATCAAAAAACTTTATTGGCCCTTTCCAACCAAAACTCTGCCACTGAAAGGTCATCCTTCCTTCTACCATGAAAATCTTAAGCCCCTAACTTCCTCAAATTCTCAAACTACAAAGCATGTGGGGTTGGCTATCATGTTCTTTGTAGCAGCTTAACTACATTTCTTAGAAGCTTGGTCTATTTGGCATTAACATTTGTCTGACCACATGATGAGGTGGCACTAGATCTAGAGGCAGCAGCTCGACAATGACTTGATCATAATGGTGCCTCTATCTCTAAGGGCTCATTACTCCCTGCCCACTTGGCAATAATCTGCCGCAATCTGGAATCCATAATTTACCTATATCATAAAAAGGTAATGGTCCTAATTAGTAAGTACCAACTTATATATGTAAATATGGGCACACATATGTTATGCAATACTTCTTTATTTTTCTTAAAAATCAATTTGAAACCAGGCTCTGATACCAAAACACCTACAGCACCCTCTCACCCCACCCAACTAGTGGTCAGGTAAGAGGTAGCTATGGATCTTCCTCTTAAAAAAATTAGTTTACCTATTATTAAAAACTAAAAATAATTATTTTCAAACATATATTTACATAAATTATCTTAAAATAATACAAGAAAACATGAAAAAGAAAATCCACTTAAAATTATATACAAAAAATAATATTTTGCACAGATCCTCTTAAACGTATACGAAAGTCATGGTTGTTCATGCATACATCATGAGAAAACTACCAAACAAAAGAACAAAATGTGAATCTCATTGAATCTATTGTTGTTATACTGACTTTAGGATTCTACTACTTATATCTATTATCCATTATCTATAGTCTTCATTTCATTATATATGTGGGAGAGAAACAACTCCCATGCTAAGCACTAGGCTTAACAGTGCATACAAAAAGGCAATAAAAAATAAACATGAATCATGCAAACTTATGCTAACAGGCATTATTAACTTATGCAAATTTTATTTTCTTTCCACTTTTACCTATAATCTATCTTGTTTATGTATTATCGATTGTTAGCCTCATTTCTTTATACACATAATCATCCACATGCATTACAAGCATACATACATTTATCTTTCTTAATATTTTTACTAATTCTTTTACTTTTCTTTCCTTTTATAAACAAAACATGTTTTTCCTTCATTTTTTATCTTTCTAAAGTGCCAAGATTCTCATACTAGACATTGAAGAAAAACAAAAGAAGAGGAATAAACAAATGGGCAACATAGGACAATAAACCTCCAAATAAAATAAGCAATAAATTACCTATGAGCATTGAACATCTACGAGCTCAATGGCCAATGGGCACGATGGGTGGCATATGGGCACAAAGCCTAAGAGCACTATGACCTATCATCTCTAATTGGCTTGTCAACCTATCTAACCACTCTAGTCTAGGTTAGGCATATAATAAAATCTCAATTACTTTCCCATATTACCATTAATTTTTTGATACAACCATAATCCCTTTTTTTCATAATAATTTTGTCATACTTTATTCTAATTATTCCATGTTAAAGCCATATTAATTCCATTTTATTCTACCCTTATGCATTTATTATACCCTATTTATAAACATTATTTATTTAACTTTTCATTAAATAACAAATAAAACCATATTGAGTTTGCTGGAAATGCATGATTCACGCTCGTGACAAGGGTGTCACACCCATGAATAAGGTGTCCAAATCTGATAGTAGAGTTCATGCTTTCTTTCCCTACTGGGGAAGTCATGAAATTCAAGCATTCACACCTATGAACCTATAGTCACGGTTGTGAATGTCAAGGCTAATGAACTTACATGAACCCAAAATTTCACTATTTGGTGTCACAGTTGGGAAGCTATGAATAGGTAATTCACGGTCATGAATGCTTTATTTCTTTCATGTGATGGTTCACGAGTAAGGTAACCATGAAAGTGTACCTTCACGATCGTGAATAAGTAGTTCACGCCCGTGAAATAAGATGAATGTATTATATGCACATTTTGGTTTATGATCTTAATTGATGGTTTGTTAAATGCATGTTGCCCAAAACAATAACTAAGATGGGAGGGTTGAATTGGTTGGCAAATAAAAATTACTTGAAGAAAGAAGAAGCTAAAAATGAATGGTGAAAGGAAGAGGGATATAGTACACACAAGATTTATAGAGGTTCGGGTATTAACAATCCCTACTCCTTTCTTGAATCTCAATTGGGTGTTTCACTAACACTTAAAGTGTTACAACAGAGTTTTATTTCTAGTTCACTCCCAACTATGGTGTTTCTCTCTTGGCTAACACCTAACCCAGAACCAACCCTTGTGTTTTAATGGCTAACACAATAACCAAATCCTTGTATTTTTTATGGCTCACACAAAAACCCTTACAAGTGTTTCACTCACAACCCAACTCACTCAAACTCACTTTTGAGTAATTGATTACAAGATGAAAAGACTCACTAACCAAAATGCTAAGCAATTATGAGCAATTATGGTTTTACAATCTTAAATAATGAAAGTTATTGAATCAAATATAAATGCACAAAGCTATACAAGATTAGAAGATTGATTGATTGTTTTTCTTACTTGTAGAAGTCATAAATATGTTGTACTTATACTTCCAGATCAAATATAGTCATTTTGGGATGCATTTAATGTGAAAACAGTCATTCAACTGCTTTTCCTTATGCATCTAGCAAGTTTTTCTCTCTAAGTTCACAAGCATGACTGATTCTTCACTGGCATGACTGTTCTTTATAGCCATGAATATAAGTCATAACTTTGGTTGTGACTCATTATGTATGAAAATGAATGGTCATTCACAGGTGTGACAAAAGCTTCACGGGTGTGACTTGATCAATCTTCATAGTTAGACCAATGCTTTATTATTGTGAATGTTTGAATGAACAGTCTTAGAGCTTACTGGTTTCATGGGTGTGATTAGGTATTCACACGCATGAAGAGCTATTTTTACGAGAGTGGTGATTTTACACCACGAGCGTGACTTTTTTATTTCACGGGCATGGTCAGCTTAAGAATAATGGTGGAGATTTGGTTCATCCTATAGTTAAGAGCAAAATGTGAACAACTATCAGACAAACCAGTTAGAATTAAGTCAATACTTAATTCATTGTCCATCAAAATCCCAATGTGGTCAACCTCTCAATATAGCCATTCATCTTTAGTGCACATTGAATGGGAGATGTCCCCTCAGCCATTTTAGTGCGAAAAAACAACCTTGAAGTTTCGAATATTTCTGAACATGGCTGCTCATCAAAAAGCTCCCTTAGATGGTAGACTATGGAATTAGTATCCATAGCCTCATGTTGCTTTTACAACTTAACTGACATAGTGCCAAGCATAATGCAGCCTGCCATCTTACTATCATTGAAATGTTTTTGATATTCCTTCTGAATATCTTTAGAAGCATCAGCAATAGAGGGATTGGGGAGTGCCTCATTTAGGACATGACCAATCTTTTCAAATTTGAGAACTATTCTCAGATTCCTTAGCCAATCCAAAAAGTTAGGCCTAGTCAACTTATTTGACTCCATTAGTGATTGCAAATTCACACTCATCGATTTGATGATGATTCTAGTAACCTAGATGTAAAATAGAGAATGTTAGAATATATATGAAAATGCTCTAGCCGTGAAGCTCTCTAAAGGAATTTGACATGTTTTCTCACGGGTGTGACTTTCTTTCACAGGCATGACTGATATGATCATTCACGATTGCTATGATCCTTCATGGCCGTGAACTTTAAATGTTGGATAGTTGGCGCTAAGCTTTATCACGGGCGTGACATACAAGGTCACGGGCGTGAACATGCTATTTCTTCATTGTTTTTGTCATTTTAAAGTTAGTCTTCCATTCTCCATTCTTGCTATCATATCCATACCCTATTCAATAAACTTAGAAAGCAAGTATGTTAAATACATTATTGCTATTTTATTTGTTAGCATTAAAATGATGGAAATACCCCTCAAGGTTCAACAATCTCCCCCTTTTTGATGGTGACAAATAATTTAGCAATATGTGCTTTTGAGAAGTCTCCCCCTCAAAAGATGCTTAAGATAAAAAATTATTGAAGTGCAAGAATTGTAAAGAATGATGAAGTATAGCATCAAAATATGTTTCCTAGGTTAGGTATATGCAAGTTATATGCAAGGTATATCCAATTTATACGAAATGTTTTACTTAAAACAAGTTAAGTATGTGCAAAGTATATTTAAGGTATATTCAAAGTATATCAAGTGCATATTCATTCATGTAACTTGCATCAAGGTATATGCAAAGTATATTTAAGGTATATTCAAGATATATCAGCTCATTTGCATACCTGTGTATTCATTTGATTGAAATAAGTATTTCATATATAATGCCTTTAACTTTAAATATAATATACTGCTAGGTTCTCCCCCTTTTGTCATCAACAAAAAGAATAACAAAAAGATAAATCATAATGGAAAACAAAAGAAATTATATTAATATGAAAAGAAGAATACAAGGATTTGAAAAGAGATTGAAAGTCCTACATCAAACAAGCTAGAAAATAACATAGCTAAAATATAGTCTAGCTAGATTTGGAGCCGGACATCCCGTCTCTAAGGCGAGCTACTTCCGCCTCGAGGCTCTCCATGTGAGACTCTATGCAATATTTGAGGTTCTCTAACCTCTCATCTATCGAAGCCTGCAACTGCTCAAACCATGGTGCCAAGATATCAACCACTTGCTAAGCCAAGTTTGGTGTGGAGGCAGAGCATTGTCCAATTTCCTTCTCAAACTCTGGAGTCGCCATATCAACTCGAACTCTCTTCCTCTGCTAGATTCCTTGGAGGCCAGTTGTGAAGTCATCCAAATCATTGTCCTCCTAAATAATCTCACCAGCAGTGTTGGTGAAGCGGTAATAGATGTTGTTCTCATGAACTATACGAACAGTCGCTCCCATTTTGATAAATGACTCGATGTCTAGTCGATCTCGAGGATGTGCTGGTATTAGGTTGAAATGGTGCTCCTCTAGCTTTAAATACCTAAGCTTGATAGCAAGGTGAGTTATGTACCCATCAATCAGAATGTCTCCGGAGGGCTTGGTGGCAATTAATAGTAGATGGTTTGCAAACCATCGAGATAAAGCCACTGTTAGGCCTCTTCAGGCCATCTCCAGAAGAAAGAGCTTGGACTTCTGAATCGATCCGTTGCTGAATCCTCTGGAAAAAATGCTATAGGTTAGAAACCTATGCAAGTATTTATGCACTGGGAATTGAAGGTGGGTACATTTGATCTTCTTGACGTCCTAGCTGCAGTTAAGCCTGAAGTGAGTCCATGCCTAAGTAGCATAGAACTCCACCTTACTCTCATTAAGGATACCTTTAGAGGGAAGGTTGGACATGTCACCAAACTCTGTGGCAGTGAGGGTGTTCGGATGCTTGCAAAGTTGGAATTTTACTGTGCTGGTAGGAGAGACTTACAGGGTGCTTAGGAACTCTAGAGTTGGTTTCCTCAGCATCGGTTGATGGATATCAATGAAATCTTTCAGATGACACGCCTGGTGTTGTTCCGTCATGCGTGTCTCGAGACCAAGTGTTCTAATAGTTTTCCACTCAAATGATCAAGAGGAAAGGAGTCGTCTTTGCTTGAGAACTGAGTATCTTGGATGAAACTACTCCGGAATAATGTTTAGAAGGTAGTCCGTATACCTTCTTAGAGCATGAGACTTCTTTTCTAGTACCTTTAGAGGAGCCGATTTCCATTTTTTATTGAGAAAAATATTTTTGAAGAGAGAAAATCTGATGGAATTTTGGATTAGAACCTAAGGTGTTTTGATTTCTGATGATGGAGAAAGTTTTTGAAGGTATTTGTAGATGGAATGAGTTGCTAGGGGGTTGGAATCTTCAAAATGGTATTCAATGGTGATAAATGAGAGAAGTTGGAGAGTTGGAAATGAGAGAAATAATAGAAAAAAATGTTTTATAGCCGACATATTCACGGGCATGAAAGCTAAGTCACGGACGTGAAATGTTGTGTTCAGGGTTTGCTGAACAGACGCTCTACCTGTGAAGAGGGATGTTAAACGATTCACGGTCGTGAAAATTAAAGGTCACGGGCGTGAATGATGAAATATCACGGTGGTGACAAAAGAGTCATGGGTGTGAAGTACAATCTTCACTAGTTGTGACCGTGAAACAAAGCATGACACAAAGCGTGAACGCTTCTGTAAGTTTTTGGTGGAAATGTTCACGGTCGTGAATAAGTGTCAAGGGCATGAACAAAGGTTTTCACAGGGGTGATAGAAAAAGGTTACGGGCGTAAAATATAGTATTCACCTTCAACTGTGAAGCATGTTGTGAAGCAAGGCGTGAAAGCTACAAGAGCTTTTGGTGATTATGATAACGGCCGTGAATATATGTCACGAGCATGAATTGCCTAAGATCCTCATTAAATAAAATCAAGTAAAAAACAAGACTAAAGAATTTCTAATGAGCTTCTATCCCCTATAACATATATTTCTATCAAATTAGCTACTTCATATCTAAAAAGTTGAGGAAAAAAACACAAGATTATCAATCAAGGTTTGACAATTTTGGCAATCAAAAAGTTAATCCATTAATCATACCAAGCTCTCTTCTTATGAAATTAAATCTTTCCTCATTTAGAGACTTAATGAAGATATCTGCCAATTGATTGTCTATGCTTCAAAATTCCAATACAACATCTCCATATTGAACATGATCTCTAATAAAATGATGTTTTATGTCAATATGCTTACTTCTAGAGTGTTGAATGGGATTCTTAGATAGATTTATAGCACTTGTATTGTCACATCTAATAGGTATATGGTCCATACTATGACCATAATCCTTAAGTTGTTGTTTCATCCAAAGGATTTGTGTACAACAACATCCTGCTGCCACATACTCTGCTTCAGTAGTAGAATAGAAACTAAGCATTCTCCAATAAAGTGACAAGTACCTGAAGTACTTTTTCTGTCTAAAAAACTACCAGCATAATCAACATCTGAATATCCTATAATGTGAAAGGATGAATTTCTAGGATACCAAAAACCTAGATGCAATGAGCCATGTAAATATTTTAAAACTCTTTTCACAGCATTCAAATGTGATTCTTTAGGACATGATTGAAAGCGAGCACATAAGCATACACTATACATTATATCGGGTCTAGAGGAAGTAAGATATAAAAGTGATCCGATCATACCTCTATAGAGCTTTTCATTAATGCTCTTACCCTTTCCATCCTTGTCCAATTTTGTTGATGTGCTCATTGGAGTCTTGGCATTCTTGCATCCTTCCATTCTAAATTTCTTAAGTAAGTCTTTGGCATATTTTGTAACATCCTTGACCTTCCCCACATGCATCTCATTGAGCATAAGCATCTTGCATACAATTCAATTGAACACGTGCATTTCATACGTATTTTCGTAGGAACAAGTTCATGGCACGCACTAGCTACGTGTCCTAGTATTTGGCAATTGTATCGAGTCACACGTGTATCCTTATAACCTAAATGATGATAACAAAGCATTAGAAATAAATTGAATAAGGTGACCAAATTAATGTAAGTAAAATGACTAGATTAAGATTAGTAAACATTTCACATTGTTAATTTAGTTAAATTGGGCCAAATGATTAAGTTGTACTATTGTGTCAATTAGTCGAATTATATATATGTAAATAATAATAATAATAATATAAGTAAAATAAAATGAAAATGAAACAAAAGAGAAATAAAAGAGAAGAGAAGAGAAGAGAGAAGAGAAAGGAGAAAAGATATGAGAAAATGATAAAAAGACAAAAAACAAAAAGTTAGTTTTATCTTCCCATTTCTGCCTTCTTCTCCAGACCGACTTCTTCTTCAATTTCCTCCATTTCAGCCTTCAAATCATCCTTGTTTCACTTAGGTTTTGAAGCATATTGATCCTGTGACACCCCACTTATATATTAGGAATAATCCCACATATATAAGAAGAATGTCACAAGCTTAACTCGATAATCTACTCAAATTGAAATTTTTTTTTTCATTTTAAATAACTTAATATATTTATTTATTTTGGTTTAGGCAAATTGTTCTAATTAAAATATATATATATATATATATATATATATATATATATATATATATCCTTATATTGTATACACATATGGCACCCGATTATGTTACATAATTATTTACATACACAATATTAATATATGAGATATGTATACCACACCATATACATAGTCAAACTAAAAAAATATATAATAATACATAACCAACCCTATAACTATGCTTCTTGTGTCTCTGCTGATATGGGCTTGGATTTCCTTCTTGACCATTTCACCTCTTACTGTCTATAGTTCCAATTCCTGCGTGAGAAGAACTCACGCTAAGCTAACTCTAGCTTAGTGGTACATATACGTATTAAGTTTTTTCCAAGCAGTCACACAAATGCATGTCTCAAATAATTCATGATACACTAAATTTTTATTTCATATAAAAGAAATAACCACATCACATAACAGTATAAACATAAAAATCATATTCAATAACTAAATTCTCATTACCTCCTATAAGCATTTCATGTTTTGTCATTTATGTCAATAATAAAGTTTTTCACATTTCATTCCATAGTCTTTAATTAATATCAGCCCAAATCTCATTCTCAGACTGTCCGGATATGGGGTGTGAAATAGGGGTGCTCGCAGAGCTTAAGCCACCCTACTCACCATAATCTCAAGTCAAGGGCGCTCGCAGAGCTTAAGCCACCTTGAGTGAATATAATTATGTCATTTGTGTATAATCAGGATTAGGGGCGCTCCCAGAGCTTAAGCTACCCTGTCCCTAAATAATATCCATATCGGTACCATAATTCCCCCCTTAATGGTGCACCATCTATCCTTTGTTAGTCTTCAGGTAGAGAAATGGGCAATTAACATCATTAATTACTTGTTTCTATAACCAATACTCATTTCATATCAACACAATTATATATTCACAATTTATTTCAAAACCATGTAATAGCATGATATTTTATCAAATATTAACACAATGTTAAGTTCATAGTTAATAACATTCCTACAACTTTAAAACATCCCATAATATATAATTTCATCATTGTGACATGTAATTTATGTCATACACACACAACCATGCATAAAGGCAAAACAAAATACATATATGTACAAACCTCGATAGTATTTTCCTTTTTCCAAAATATAAGTTCAGAGCTTGTTCACTTTTGTTGGTCTTCTTCTTGTTGAAATCCTAATTTAAAAATATAATTAAGTAATAGCTTGATAAAATATTTATTCTTCATATAACTTAAATAAATAATTTCAATTTCTATTAAGCTAGAATAAGACCTCTAAGGACTGTTGGATTAATAACTTTTCCTACACTTATCCAATTTATATGATTCTTGATTCTGATTAACTATAACATGTAGATCTAAAATATACAAAAATGCATAATTTTTGAACCTTTACATAATTTTTGGTATAATTGTAAATATTGACCTGTTTTCTTCCCTTAGGCAATTTCAAGGTACCCAATTCAAAACTTCATAACTTTCAATGTGTAGCTTCAATTATTCTAAAAAATTTTATACAGTTATATACGTTAATTGGGAACATTGTTCATGTTTAACTCATTTCCTGATTCAGTCTCTAAGGTTCTCAAATATGGGAGGATATATAACTGGTTTAACATAGAGTATCAACCCGACCAGTTTAATTGTTCAGCTCATAACTTACAAAATAAATGACATTTTAAGATGAAAATTTCACAGAAATTTAGATACGATATAGGAGTAAAAGTTTTATGTTTTGCACTTTGGCCAATTCGATCTAAAAATAGGTGAAATATAAGGATGAAGTTACTAGAACTGTACAGGTATATGAAATTCATACGAAATTTTTCAGAGACCTCAATAACATATATACCTACAACTTTCATGTTTCACTAAACCTCAGAATAAGCCACTAAGATGGTCAATGTTTACAAAAATCGTAGGTTATTTGGTTGATACGTCTCCTAGAACCAGTTTTACCCCAATAACCATATCTCTTCATATACTCAAAATCATTCAATAAAATTTGGCAGAGAGATACACAAGACATAGATGAACAACTTTTATGTTTAACACATCCCCAAATTCGAGTCACAAGATAATCAAAAATAGAGTGCAATATTCTGTCAAAATATAACCTAAAGAGTTCTAATAACACAATAATCATGGGGAAAATATTTCTTACCAATATCAGATTTAATTGGACTGATTTTTTATGCAAATCTTGAAAAAGATGATGAGTAATTTGATCTGAGATATAGAGAAAGAAAAAGGGATGAAGAAGAAGAAGAAGGAAGAAATGGCCTAATATTGCTTTCAGCCCCTTTTCCCCGTTTGCTTCTTTTCTTTTTTTTTTTTGCTGTCCATTTTACTGTTTACTTTAATTTTTTTTTAATTTTCTTATTATTATTATTATTATTATTATTATTATTATTATTATTATTATTATTATTATTATTATTATTATTATTATTATTATTATCTTCACATATTTCTTTATAGCTAATATTTTTAATTTTATTTAATCAAAAACACAATTTAATTATGTGGTCTAAATTATTCAAATTAAATTCTAATTAGTGGGTGTTACAATTCTCTCCCCCTTAAGATGTTTCATCCTCGAAACATACCTATGTATCGTCATTGAACAGGTGAGGGTATTGAGCTTTCATCACCTCCTCGCTTTCCCATGTTGGTTCTTCGATTGCATGATTCATCCATAGTACCTTCACTAATGGTACTCACTTGTTCCTCTGTTCCTTAATTTTTCTTGCTAAAATTTGGACTGGTTCTGCTTCATATGTCAAATTTTGTCTCACCTGAATGCTTTCAGCAGGTATGATGTGATTAGGATCTAATCTATATCATCTTAACATTGAAACATATAAGACAACATGTCGTGCCCCACTTATATAGTAGGAATAATCTCACATATATAAGAGGGATGTCATAAGCTTAACTTGATAAATCTTCTCGGATTAAATTTTTTTTTTCATTTTAAATAACTTAATCTATTTATTTATTTATATTGGTTTAGGCAGATCATTCTAATTAATAATATATATATATCATTATATTGTTCACACATATAACACCCGATTATATTACTAAATTATTTACATACACAATATGAACATATGAGTCAAGTCCACCACAAACCATATACATAGTCAACCAAGAAAAGAAAAGAAAAAAAACATTAAATAACCAACCCTCTAACTATATCTCTTGTGTCTCTACTGATATGGGCTTGGATTTCCTTCCTGACCACTTCACTTCCTACCGTCTATAGTTCCAATTCCTGCATGAGAAAAACCCATGCTAAGCTATCTCTAGCTTAGTGGTACATATAGGCATTAAGTTTTTCCCAAGCAGTCACACAAATGCATGTCTCAAATAATTCTTGACACACTGAAATTTTATTGCATATTTGTCATATAAAGAATAAACCACATCACATAGCAGTATAAGCATAATAATCATATTTAATAATTAAGTTCTCACTACCTCATATAAGAATTTCATTTCTTAATCACTTATGTCAATAATATAATTCCCACATTTCATTCCAAAGTCTTTAATTAGTATCAGCCCAAATCTCATTCCCGGACTATCCGGATATGGGGTGTGAAATAGGGGCACTCGCAGAGCTTAAGCCACCCTACTCACCATAATCTCAAGTAAAGGGCGCTCGCGGAGCTTAAGCCACCTTGACCGAATATAATCATGTCATTTGTGTGTAATCAGGATCAGGGGTGCTGCCAGAGCTTAAGCCACCCTGTCCTTAAATCATATCCATAGCGGTACCGTAACTTCCCCATAATAGTGCACCATCTATCCTATGTTACTCCTCAGGTAGAGAAATGGGCAATTAACACCATTAATTTCTTGTTTCTATAACCAATACTCAATTCATATTAACACAATTATATACTCACCATTTATTTCAAAACCAAGTGATAGCATGATATTTTATCAAATATTAGCATAATGTTAAGTTCATAGTCAATAACATTTCTATAATTTTAAAACTTGTCATAATAAACTATTTCATAATTGTGACAAATAATTCAAGTCATGCACACACAATCATGCATAAGGGCAAAACATAATACATATATGTACAAACCTCGACAGTATTTTCCTTTTCCAAAATATAAGTTCAGAGCTTGTTCACTTTTGTTGGTTTTCTTCTTGTTGAAATCCTATTTTAAAAATATAATTAATTAATAGCTTGATAAAATATTTATTCTTAATATAATTTAAATAAATAACTAGAATTTCTATTAAGCTAGAACAAGACCTCTAAGGACTGTTGGATTAATAACTTTTTCTATACTTATCCAATTTATTTGATTCTTAATCCTATTTAAATATAACATGTAAAACTAAAATATACTAAAATTTCAGAATTTTTGAACCTTTACATAATTTGTGGTATAACTTTGAATATTTCCCTGTTTTCTACCCTTAGGCAGTTTCGAGGTACCCCATTCACAAATTCATAGTTTCCACGTTTTAGCTTCAATTATTCTGAAACGCTTTATACAGTTATATAGGTTAATTTGGAACATTTTTCATGTTTACAGCATTTCCCAATTCGGTCTCTAAGATTCTCAAATATTGACGGATCTATAACTGGTTCAATATAGAGTATCAACCTGACCAGTTTAATTGTTCAGCTCATAACTCACAAAATACATGATATTTTAAGGTGAAACTTTCACATAAATTTAGATACGACATAGGAGTAAAATGTTTATGTTTTTAACTTTGGCTAATTCGATCTAACTATAGGTGAAATATAAGGATGAAGTTACTGGAACTGAACAGGTATATGAAACCAGCTCAATCAAGGAACAGGCATAGATCATTTCAGCATAACTCAACCTACACAAGCGAAAATTATACGAAATGTTTCAGAGACCTCAATAACATATATACCTACAACTTTCATGTTTTACAAAACCTCATATTAAGCCACTAATATAATCAATATGTACAAGAACTGTAGGTCATTTAGTTGATATGTCTCCCTAACACAGTTTAATTCCAATAACCATATCTCTTCATATACTCAAAATACTTCAATCAAATATGGCAGAGCGATACCAAAGACATAGATGAACAACTTTTATGTTTTATACTTCTTCAAATTTGGTTGATAACTCAGTCGAAAATCAAGTTCCAAATACTGATAATGTACAGTCCTAATACTCTAAAAATACAAGAATAATTGAGAGATGATCACTTACCAAGAACAAATCTATTTGGAGTGAACTTCTTGAAAATCATGGAGGCTGGTGGTTGGAGGAAGAAGAAGAGTGGAGATAAGATTGGTGTGGAGATAAGGTTGATGTTATTATGACATTAAATGCATTTAACTCAAATACACTTTCCCCTCCCACAAAACCACATTCGGCCCCCCTTTCCTCTTTTTTTCTTTTTTTTTTTAAACTTGTTCTATTTTAATTAATTATTTATTTATTTACTTTTTATATGTATTAAATTCCACTAGCTTTTATTAAACTGTAATTTTACTATGATATGCCTAACCAAATTAAATTTTATCAATCTATTCAGTTCATTTTTATTTCTTATTTAATAATTTACTCAATTTATTTTAATATATAATGTCAATCATATAGTTTCTATGCATATCAAATACTTATTCTAACTAGATGCTAATTAGTGACCATTACAATTCTCTCCCCCTTAAGATGTTTCGTCCTCGAAACATACCTATTGTGTTGTCATTGAACAGGTGAGGGTATTGAGCTTTCATCACTTCCACGTTTTCCCATGTGGCTTCTTCGACTGTATGATTTCTTCATAACACTTTAACTAATGGTACTCGCTTGTTCCTAAGCTCCTTAATTTCCTTGGCTAGGATTTGAACTGGTTCTTCTTCATATGTCAAATCTTGTCTCACTTGAATGCTTTCAGCAGGTATGATGTGAGTAGGATCTGATTTATATCGTCCTAACATTGAGACATGGGAGACATTATGTATCAGACTCAACTCCGGTGGTAGAGCAAGTCTATATGCAACAGGTCCAACTCTTTCTAATATTTCATAAGGTCCGATGAATCTTGGACTTAACTTGCCTTTCTTTCCAAATCTTAGAACTTTCTTCCAGGGAGATACTTTAAGAAAAACTTTATCACCCACTACATAATCAATGTCTCATCTCTTAAGATCAGCATACGATTTTTGCCTATCTGTAGCTGCCTTAAGTCTTTCGTGAATGACTTTTACTTTCTCTTCTGTCTCTTGCACTTGGTCTGGTCCCATAAGCTTTCTCTCACTGAGCTCTGTCCAACATAAAGGTGTTCGACACTTCCTACCATAAAGTGCCTCATATGGAGCCATCTGGATACTAGACTGATAACTGTTATTATAGGCGAATTCCATTAAAGGAAGATATTTGTCCCAGCTACCTTCAAATTCGATGACACAACTTCTCATCATATCTTTTAGAATCTGAATGACTCTTTCTGATTGTCCATCTGTCTGTGGATGAAAAGTCATGCTAAAATTGAGCTTAGTACCTAGAGCTCGTTGTAGACTACCCCAAAATTGAGATGTGAAGCGGGGATCTCTGTCAGACACAATAGAAACAGGCACTCCATGAAGTCGTACAACTTCATTCATATAAATTTCTGCCAATTTATTCAGTGGATAGTCCTTTCTGACAGGTAAGAAATGTGCTGACTTTGTAAATCTGTCCACTATGACCCATACAGTATCATGTTTCTGTAGAGTCAAAGGTAATCCAGTCACAAAATCCATACTGATTCGTTCCCACTTCCATTCTGGAATAGAAATTGGATGTAGCAACCCCGAAGGCACTTGATGTTCAGCCTTGACCTGCTGACAAGTCAAACATTGTGAAGTGTATTTCGAGATGTCCTTTTTCATACCTGCCCACCAGTATCTGCTCTTCAACTCATGATACATCTTGTTACTCCCTGGGTGCATAGCATATTTGCTTTCATGGGCCTCTCTAAAAATCCTCTATCAAAGATCTTCGATATCGGGCACACATAATCTATTTTGATAGAACAATCCACCATCTAAATCCATAGTGAATCCAGGTCTCTCCCCCTTAGAGATCAACTCAGCTACTTCAATGAGCTTTCTATCCTGTCTTTGTGCATCCTTTATTTCCTGAGTAAGAGTGGGTTGAAGGTGCAACTCTGCCATAATCTTTCTGCTTAAAGCATCTGCTACTACATTAGCTTTGCCTGGATGGTAATCAATCACACAATTATAATCTTTTATTAGCTCTAACCATCTTCTCTACCTCAAATTCAATTCTTTCTGTGAGGGAAGATATTTTAAACTCTTGTGATCTGTGTAAATAAAACACTTCTCCCCATATAAATAATGGTGCCATATTTTCAATGCAAAAACTATAGCTGCTAACTCTATATCATGGGTAGGATAATTCTTCTCATGCAGCTTTAACTGCCTAGAAACATAAGCAACCACTTTTCCATCTTGCATCAATACACAACCCAAACCATTATGAGAAGCATCACTGTAAATGACATACTCCTTATTAGGAATCAGCTGTGTCAAAACAGGGGCCTTAGTGAGCATATTTTTGAGCTTATCAAAACTAGCTTGACATTTATTTGTCCACTCAAATTTAACATCCTTTCTCAATAGTCTTGTTAAAGGAGAAGCAATCATTGAAAAACCCTTGACAAATCTCCGATAATATCCAGGTAAACCCAAGAAACTTCTGACCTCGGTCACATTCCGTGGAGGTTTCCAACTCACAATTGCCTCAACTTTGCTAGAATCCACTTTAATGCCTTTTGCAGAGATAATGTGTCCCAAAAATGTCACCACCTTTAACCAAAACTCACATTTTGAGAGTTTGGCATAAAGCTTATATTCTCTGAGAGTTTGCAACACTATTCTCAAATGTTTTTCATGTTCTTCTAAATCTTTAGAATATACCAAAATATCATCAATAAAAATGACCACAAATTGATCAAGATACGGCCTAAATATCCTATTCATATGATCCATAAATACTGCTGGAGCATTGGTCAGCCCAAATGGCATAACCAAAAACTCATAATGGCCATATCTGGTTCTGAATGCAGTTTTAGCTATATCCTCCGTCTTTACCCTTAATTGATGATAACCAGATCTCAAGTCTATCTTGGAAAATACTCCTGCACCTTTCACTTGGTCAAAGAGATCATCAATCCGTGGTAATGGGTACTTGTTCTTGATGGTCACCTTATTCAACTGTCGATAATCAACACATAGCCTCAAAGTTCCATCCTTCTTTTTCACAAACAATACCGGTGCACCCCATGGGATGTACTTGGTCTAATGAAACACTTATTAAGAAGTTCTTGCAATTGTGTCTTAAATTCTTTCATCTCTGATGGGGCCATTCTGTATGGCATCTTTGATATAGGCATAGTTCCTGGAACAAGATCTATAGCAAACTCTACCTCTGTCTCTGAAGGCAACCTAGGTAAGTAATTAGGAAACACATCTGGAAATTCATTTACCACCAGAATATCTTCAAGATTTGAACCCCCCTTTCTGGTGTCAATCACATGGGCCAAATAAGTTTCACACCCTTTTCTTATCAATCTCCTAGCTTTCATCATGGATATGACTCGAGGATGTTGCGAAAATAATTCACCTTTCACAATAATTTCCTCCTGATTTTCTATCTTAAATACCACAAATTTAGACTTACAATCCACCACTGCTCCGTGACGTGAGAGCCAATCCATGCCTAATATGACATCATACTCATGGAAAGGCAACTCAATCAAGTCTGCAGAAAACACCTTCCCATGCACAACCAAATGAAAATTCCTAAATACTTTATTCACTATTACACTGTGACCCAAAGGATTCTTAACTTCAATTCCATATTCTAGATTTTCTTTAATCATATTATGCTGACTAGCTGTACTAGTGCAAATATAGGAATGTGTGGAACCCGGATCTATGAGTGCACAAATATCAAAATCGTATAATGAAAACATACCAACAATAACATCTGTTGCCGTCTGATCCTCCTTAGCTTTCATGGCATAGGCTCGGGCTGGAGCTCTGCTGGATCCAGGTCTATTCACTGTCTCTGAAACAGCCTGCTTCAGTCGGCTTGGTCCTCCTCTGAACTGAACTCCAAGCTGAGTCGGAGCTGACCTAGTAGTCTGAGTAGGAGTACCACCTGTCAAGAGTGGGCAATCCCTCCGTATATGTTCCTTGGACCCACATCTAAAGCAAGCACCTGTGACACTCCAACATTCCCCTTGATGGCTCCTATTGCAAATGGTACATACCGGTATAGCTTTCTTGCTAACCTGAGATTGTGAACTGGCTGTAGCAGAAGGTGCCTTAGAGGGCAGCCCCTTCTTAAAAGACCCTGCTTGTGAATAGCTAGGACCCTTTCCCTGTCCTCTATTATGTGAGCGGCTAGTAAAGAAACGACTCTTCTTCCCAATGAATTGAGTCTCAGAAGTAGTTGACTTTTTTAAAGATTCTTCTATTTTTCTCTTTTTCCTTTTCTCAAGGCTGAGCGCTGCTGAAACTAACTGAAAAAAATTGTTATGCTGAAGAGCAGTCACAATATCTCCAACCTCTTCATTAAGGCCATCTTCAAATCTTCTACATTTATCTCTTTCATTTGCAACTAATTCAGGGGCATACTTGCTCAGTCTGGTAAAATCCCGCTGATACTCAGTCACTGACATTTTACCTTGCTTGAGATTTATAAACTCTTTCTTTTTCTCATCAATATAGATCAACGGAATATATTGCTCTTTAAATTCAGAGAGGAAAGAATCCCATGAGACCGGTTCCACCATATCTGGCTTGGTAAGAACTGATTTCCACCAATCATATGCCTCATCTTGGAGTAGAGAAGTAGCAAATCTAGCTTTGTCATCTGCTTCCACTTGCAACTCTTTAAAAATTTTTTCAGTCTTTTCCAACCAATACTCAGCTGCAGCTGGATCTTCATCTCTCTTACCATAGAAATCCGAAGCCTCATACTTACGAAGCTTATCAATTATTACTTTTGGTTTAGGTGGTGGCACCGGGGTAGGCTGAGGAATGGCTCGTACCATCTGTTGGAATAATCCAGTCATTTGTTGAATAAATGGATTTTGAACAGGATCAATTTGTTCTGCTGCCTGTTGTGGGGAATTTGGAGCAGCATTTTGCCCTTGCATGCTTGCTGCACTAGGTTGACGAGGAGTCTCAGTATCAAGAGAGCCGGTACTCTCAGCCATATCCCGTTCTTTCGAAGACATCTTTCTACAATCCTACAAGTTCCCAAGAAGAAATCCCATATCCGAATTATATGAGACATATGAATATTTAAACCTAATATCTCTTTCCCACCTAGGCCTATAAATGCCTAAAGCTGCTCTGATACCACAAAATGTGTTGCCCCACTTATATAGTAGGAATAATCTCACATATATAAGAGGGATGTCACAAGCTTAACTTGATAAATCTGCTCGGATTAAATTTTTTTTTTTCATTTTAAATAACTTAATCTATTTATTTATTTATATTGGTTTAGGCAGGTCATTCTAATTAATAATATATATATCATTATATTGTTCACACATATAGCACCCGATTATATTACTTAATTATTTACATACACAATATGAACATATGAGTCAAGTCCACCACAAACCATATACATAGTCAACCAAGAAAAGAAAAGAAAAAAAACTATTAAATAACCAACCCTCTAACTATATCTCTTGTGTCTCTGCTGATATGGGCTTGGATTTCCTTCCCGACCACTTCACTTCCTACCGTCTATAGTTCCAATTCTTGCGTGAGAAAAACCCACTCTAAGCTATCTCTAGCTTAGTGGTACATATAGGCATTACGTTTTTCCCAAGCAGTTACACAAATGCATGTCTCAAATAATTCATGACACACTGAAATTTTATTGCATATTTTTCATATAAAAGAATCAACCACATCACATAGCAGTATAAGCATAACAATCATATTTAATAATTAAGTTCTCACTACCTCATATAAGCATTTCATTTCTTAATCACTTATGTCAATAATATAATTCCCACATTTCATTCCAAAGTCTTTAATTAGTATCATCCCAAATCTCATTCCCAGACTGTCCGGATATAAGGTGTGAAATAGGGGCGCTCGCGGAGCTTAAGCCACCCTACTCACCATAATCTCAAGTCAAGGGCGCTCGCGGAGCTTAAGCCACCTTGACCGAATATAATCATGTCATCTGTGTGTAATCAGGATCAGGGGTGCTGCCAGAGCTTAAGCCACCCTGTCCTTAAATCATATCCATAGCGGTACCGTAACTTCCCCATAATAGTGCACCATCTATTCTATGTTAGTCCCCAGGTAGAGAAATGGGAAATTAACACCATTAATTTCTTGTTTTTATAACCAATACTCAATTCATATTAACACAATTATATACTCACCATTTATTTCAAAACCAAGTGATAGCATGATATTTTATCAAATATTAGCATAATGTTAAGTTCATAGTCAATAACAATTCTATAATTTTAAAACTTGTCATAATATACTATTTCATCATTGTGACAAATAATTCATGTCATGCACACACAATCATGCATAAGGGCAAAACATAATACATATGTGTACAAACCTCGACAGTATTTTCCTTTTCCAAAATATAAGTTCAAAGCTTGTTCACTTTTGTTGGTCTTCTTCTTGTTGAAATCCTATTTTAAAAATATAATTAATTAATAGCTTGATAAAATATTTATTCTTAATATAATTTAAATAAATAACTAGAATTTCTATTAAGCTAGAACAAGACCTCTAAGGACTGTTGGATTAATAACTTTTTCTATACTTATCCAATTTATATGATTCTTGATCCTAATTAAATATAACATGTAAAACTAAAATATACTAAAATGTCAGAATTTTTGAACCTTTACATAATTTGTGGTGTAATTTTAAATATTTCCCTGTTTTCTGCCCTTAGGCAGTTTCGAGGTACCCAATTCAAAAATTCATAGCTTCCATGTTTTAGCTTCAATTATTCTGAAACTTTTTATACGGTTATATAGGTTAATTTGTAACATTTTTCATGTTTACAGTATTTCCAAATTCGGTCTCTAAGATTCTCAAATATTAACGGATTTATAACTGGTTCAACATAGAGTATCAACCCGACCAGTTTAATTGTTCAGCTCATAAGTCACAAAATACATGATATTTTAAGGTGAAACTTTCATAGAAATTTAGATAAGACATAGGAGTAAAACTTGTATTTTTTTACTTTGGCTAATTCGATCTAAATATAGGTGAAATATAAGGACGAAGTTACTGGAACTGAACAGGTATATGAAACCAGCTCAATCAATGAACAGACATAGATCATTTCAGCATAACTCAACCTACACAATAGCATATAACCATATCTCTTCATATAACATATATACCTACAACTTTCATGTTTTACAAAACCTCATATTAAGCCACTAAGATAATCAATTTGTATAAGAACTGTAGGTCATTTAGTTGATATGTCTTCCTGAAATAGTTTAATTCCAATAACCATATCTCTTCATATACTCAAAATACTTTAATCAAATTTGGCAGAGAGATACAAAAGGCATAGATGAACAACTTTTATGTTTTATACTTCTTCAAATTTGGTTGATAACTCACTCAAATATCAAGTGCCAAATACTGATAATATACAATCCTAATACTCTAAAAATACAAGAATAATTGAGAGATGATCACTTACCAAGAACAAATCTATGTGGAGTGAACTTCTTGAAAATCATGGAGGCTGGTGGTTGGAGGAAGAAGAAGAGTGGAGATAAGATTGGTGTGGAGATAAGGTTGATGTTATTATGACATTAAATGCATTTAACTCAAATACACTCCCCCATCCCACAAAATCACATTCGGCCCCCCTTTCCTCTTTTTTTTTTTAAACTTGTTCTATTTTAATTAATTAATTATTTCTTTAATTTTTTACATGTATTAAATTCCACTAGCTTTTATTAAACTGTAATTTTACTATGATATGCCTAACCAAATTAAATTTTATCAATCTATTTAGTCATTTTTAATTCTTATTTAATAATTTACTCAATTTATTTTAATATATAATGTCAATCATATAGTTTCTATGCATATCAAATACTTTGTTTTAACTAGATGCTAATTAGTGACCATTACACATCATGTATTTGACTCATCTCCGGTGGTAGAGCGAGTCTATAAGCCATAGGTCCAACTCTTTCTAATATTTCATAAGGTCCGATGAACCTTGGACTTAACTTGCCTTTCTTTCCAAATTGCAAAACTTTCTTCCAGAGAGGTACTTTAAGAAAAACTTTATCACCCACTACATATTCAATGTCCCGTCTCTTGAGGTCAGCGTATGATATTTGTCTATCTGTAGCTATTTTAAGTCTTTCACGAATAACTTTCACTTTTTCTTCTGTCTCTTGCACCAGGTTTGGTCCTATAAGTTTTCTCTCGCTGAGCTCTGTCCAACATATAGGTGTTCGACACTTCCTACCATAAAGTGCCTCATATGGAGCCATCTGGATTCTAACCTGATAACTATTATTATAGGCGAATTCCATTAAAGGAAGATATTTGTCCTAGCTACCTTTAAATTCGATGAAAAGCTGTGCCAAAATTGAGCTTAGTACCTAGAGCTCGTTGTAGACTACCCCAAAATTGAGATGTGAAATGAGGATCTCTATCACACACAATAGAAACAGACACTCCATGAAGTTGCACAACTTCATTCATATAAATTTCTGCCAATTTATTCAGTGGATAGCACTTTTTGATAGGTAAGAAATGTGCGGACTTTGTAAATTTGTCCACTTTGACCTATACAGTATCATGTTTCTTTAGAGTCAAAGGCAATCCAGTCACAAAATCCATAGTGATCCATTCCCACTTCCATTCTGGAATAGAAATTGGATGTAGCAACCCTGAAGGTAATGTTCCGCCTTGACCCGCTGACAAGTTAAACATTTTGAAATGTACTCTGTGATGTCCTTTTTCATACCTCCCCACCAGTATCTGCTCTTCAACTCTTGGTACATCTTGTTACTCCCTGGGTGTATAGCATATTTGCTTTCATGGCCCTCTCTAAGAATCCTCTATCTAAGATCTTCTACACTAGGCACACATAATCTGTCTTGATAGAACAATCCACCATCTAAGTCCATAGTGAATCCAGGTCTCTCCCCCTTAGAGATCAACTCAGCTAATTCAATTAACTTTTTGTCTTGTCTTTGTGCATCCTTGATTTCTTGCATAAGAGTGGGTTTAAGGTGCAACTCTGCCACCATCTTTCTGCTCAAAGCATCTGCTACTACATTCGCTTTACCTGGATGATAGTCAATCACACAATTATAATCCTTTATTAGTTCTAACCATCTTCTCTGCCTCAAATTCAATTCTTTCTGTCAGGGAAGATATTTTAAACTCTTGTGATCTGTGTAAATAAAACACTTCTCCCCATATAAATAATGGCACCAAATCTTCAATGCAAAAACTATAGCTACCAACTCCAGATCATGGGTAGGATAATTCTTCTTATGCGGCTTTAACTGTCTAGAAGCATAAGCAACCACCTTTCCATCTTGCATCAATACACAACCCCATCCATTATGAGAATCATCACTATAAAATGACATACTCCTCATTAGGAATTGACTGTGTCAAAACAGGGGCCTTAGTAAGCATACTTTTGAGCTTATCAAAACTAGCTTGACACTTATCTGTCCACTCAAATTTAACATCCTTTCTTAATAGTCTTGTTAAAGGAGAAGCCATTATTGCAAAACCCTTGACAAATCTTCGATAATATCCAGCTAAACCCAATAAACTTCTAACCTCGGTCACATTCCGTGGAGGTTTCCAACTCATAATTGCCTCAACTTTGCTAGAATCCACTTTAATGCCTTCTGCAGAGATAATGTGTCCCAAAAATGTCACCTCCTTTAACCAAAACTCACATTTTGAGAGTTTGCCATAAAGCTTATATTCTCTGAGAGTCTGCAATGCTATTCTCAAATGTTTTTCATGTTCTTCTGAATCTTTAGAATACACCAAAATATCATCAATGAAAAAAACAACAAATTGATCAAGATGTGGCCTAAAGATCCTATTCATAAGATCCATAAATGCTGCTGGAGCATTAGTCAGCCCAAATGGTATAACCAAAAACTCATAATGACCATATCTGGTTCTGAATGCAGTTTTAGCAATATCCTCCATCTTCACCCTTAATTGATGATAACCAGATCTCAAATCTATCTTGGAAAATACTCCTGCACCTTTCAGTTGGTCAAAGAGATCATCAATCTGCGGTAATGGGTACTTGTTCTTGATGGTCACCTTATTCAACTGTCGATAATCACTACACAGCCTCAAAGATCCATCCTTCTTTTTCATAAACAATACTGGTGCACCCCATGGGGATGTAGTTGGTCTAATGAAACCCTTATCAAGGAGTTCTTGCAATTGTGTCTTAAGTTCTTTCATCTCTTATGGGGCCATTTTGTATGGTGTCTTTGATATAGGCATAGTTCCTAAAACAAGATCAATAGTAAATTATACCTCTCTCTCTGGAGGTAACCCAGGTAAATCATTAGGAAAGACATCTGGAAATTCATTTACCACCGGGATATCTTCAAGATTTGAACCTCCTTTTCTGGTGTCAATCACATTGGCCAAATAAGCTTGACACCCTTTTCTCATCAATCTCCGGGCTTTCATTATGGATATGACTCGATGATGTTGTGAAAATAATTCCCCTTTTACAATAATTGCCTCCTGGTTTTCTTTTTTAAGTCACACAAATTTAGACTTGCAATCCACCACTACTTCGTGACGTGAGAGCCAATCCATGCCTAATATAACATCATACTTATGAAAAGGCAACTCAATCAAGTCTGCAGAAAACTCCTTCCCATGCACAACCAAAGGAAAATTCCTAAATACTTTATTCACTAATACACTGTGACCCAAACGATTCTTAACTTCAATTCCATATTCTAGGTTTTCTTTAATCATATTATGCTGACTAGGTGTACTAGTGCAAATATATGAATGTGTGGAACCCGGATCTATGAGTGCACAAATATCAAAATCATATAATGAAAACATACCAACAATAACATATGTTGCCGCCTGATCTTCTTTAGCTTACATAGCATAGGCTCGGGCTGGAGCTCTGCTAGATCCAGGTCTATTCACTGTCTCTGAAACAGCCTGCCTCGGTCGGCCTGGTCCTCCTCTGAACTGAACGCCAGGCTGAGTTGGAGCTAATCTAGTAGTCTGAGTAGATGTACCACCTGTCAAGAGTGGGCAATCCCTCCGTAGATGTTCTTTGGACCCACATATAAAGCAAGCACCTGTGGCACGCCAACATTCCCCCCTATGGCTCCTATTGCAAATAGTACATACCAGTATAGCTTCCTTGCTAACCTGAGGTTGTGAACTGGCTATAGCATAAGGTGCCTTAGAGGGCGGCCCCCTCCTAAAAGACCATGTCTGTAGCAGAAGGTGCCTTAGAGGGCGGCCCCCTCCTTGAGATTTATAAACTCTTTCTTTTTCTCATCAATATAGATCAACGAACTATACTGCTCTTTAAATTCAGAAAGGAAGGAATCCCATGAGGCTGGTTCCACCATATCTGGCTTGGTAAGAACTGATTTCCACCAATCATATGCCTCATCTTGGAGTAGAGAAGTAACAAATCTATCTTTGTCATCTGTTTCCACTTGCAACTCTTTAAAAATTCTTTCAGTCTTTTCCAACCAATACTCAGCTGCAGCTGGATCTTCATCTCTCTTACCATAGAAATCTGAAGCCCCATACTTACGAAGCTTATCAATTGTTACTTTTGGTCTAGGTGGTGGCACTGGGATAGCCTGAGGAATGGCTCGTACCATCTATTGGAATAATCCAGTCATCTATTGTATAAATGGATTTTGACCAGGGTCAATCTGTTCTGCTCCATGTGGTGGGGGATTTGGAGCAGCATCTTGCCTTTTCACGCTTGCTGCACTAGGCTGATGAGGTGTCCTAGTATCAGGAGAGCCGGTACTCTCAGCCATATCTCGTTCATCATAAGACATCTTCCTACAATCCTACAAGTTGCCAAGAAGAAAGCCCATATCAGAATTATATAAGACACATGTATATTTAAACCTAATATCTCATTTCACACCTAGGCCTAGAAACGCCTAAACCTGCTCTGATACCACATGTGACGCCCCACTTATATATTAGGAATAATACCACATATATAAGAAGAATGTCACAAGCTTAACTCGAAAATCTGCTCAAATTGAAATTTTTTTTTCATTTTAAATAACTTAATATATTTATTTATTTTGGTTTAGGCAAATTGTTCTAATTAAAAATATATAAATATATATATATATATATATATATGTATATATATTTACCCTTATGTTGTATACACATATGGCACCCGATTATGTTACATAATTATTTACATACACAATATTAATATATGAGATATGTCTACCACACCATATACATAGTCAAACTAAAAAAAAATATAATAATACATAACCAACCCTCTAACTAAGCTTCTTGTGTCTCTGCTGATGTGGGCTTGGATTTCCTTCTTGACCACTTCACCTCCTACCGTCTATAGTTCCAATTCCTGCATGAGAAGAACTCATCCTAAGCTAATTCTAGCTTAGTGGTACATATACGTATTAAGTTCTTTCCAAGCAGTCACACAAATGCATGTCTCAAATAATTCATGATATACTGAATTTTTATTTCATATAAAAGAAATAACCACATCACATAACAGTATAAACATAAAAATCATATTCAATAACTAAATTCTCATTACCTCCTATAAGATTTCATGTTTTGTCATTTATGTCAATAATAAATTTTTTTCACATTTCATTCCATAGTCTTTAATTAATATCAGCCTAAATCTCATTCCCGGACTGTCCGGATATGGGGTGTGAAATAGGGGCACTCGCAGAGCTTAAGCCACCCTACTCACCATAATCTCAAGTCAAGGGCGCTCGCGAAGCTTAAGCCACCTTGACAGAATATAATTATGTCATCTGTGTATAATCAGGATCAGGGGCGCTCCCAGAGCTTAAGCCACCCTGTTCCTAAATAATATCCATATCAGTACCGTAATTCCCCCCTTAATGGTGCACCATTTATCCTATGTTAGTCCTCAGGTAGAGAAATGGGCAATTAACACCATTAATTACTTGTTTCTATAACCAATACTCATTTCATATCAACACAATTATATATTCACAATTTATTTCAAAACCATGTAATAGCATGATATTTTATCAAATATTAACACAATGTTAAGTTCATAGTTAAAACATTCCTACAACTTTAAAACATGCCATAATATATAATTTCATCATTGTGACATGTAATTTATGTCATACACACACAACCATGCATAAGGGCAAAACAAAATACATATATGTACAAACCTCGATAGTATTTTCCTTTTTCCAAAATATATGTTCAGAGCTTGTTCACTTTTGTTGGTCTTCTTCTTGTTGAAATCCTAATTTAAAAATATAATTAATTAATAGCTTGATAAAATATTTATTCTTAATATAACTTAAATAAATAATTTCAATTTCTATTAAGCTAGAATAAGACCTCTAAGGATTGTTGGATTAATAACTTTTCCTACACTTATCCAATTTAAATAATTCTTCATTCTGATTAACTATAACATGTAAAACTAAAATATACTAAAATTGCAGAATTTGTGAACCTTTACATAAGTTTTGGTATAATTTTAAATATTGACCTGTTTTCTGCCCTTAGGCAATTTCAAGGTACCCAATTCAAAACTTCATAACTTTCAATGTGTAGCTTCAATTATTCTGAAATGTTTTATACAGTTATATACATTAATTGGAAACATTGTTCTTGTTTAACGTATTTCCTGATTCAGTCTCTAAGGGTCTCAAATATGGGACGATATATAACTGGTTCAACATAGAGTATCAATCCGACCAGTTTAATTGTTCAGCTCATAACTCAAAAAATACATGACATTTTAAGAGGAAACTTTCACAAAAATATAGATAAGACATAGGAGTAAAACTCGTATGTTTTGCACTTTGGCCAATTCGATCTAAACATAGGTGAAATATAAGGACGAATTTACTGGAACTGTACAGGTATATGAAACCAGCTCAATCAAGGAACAGTCATGGTTCATTTCAGAATAACTCAACCTACACAAGAGACATTCAAATGACATTTTGCAGAGACCTCAATAACATATATACCTACAACTTTCATATTTTACAAAACCTCAGAATAAGCCACTAAGATTGTCAATGTTTACAAAAACCGTAGGTTATTTTGTTGATATGTCTCCCAGAACCAGTTTCACCCCAATAACCATATCCCTTCATATACTCAAAATCATTCAGTAAAATTTGGCAGAGAGATACAAAAGACATGGATGAACAACTTTTATGCTTAACATATCCCCAAATTCGAGTCACAATATAATCAAAAATAGAGTGAAATATTCTGTCAAAATATAACCTAAAAAGTTCTAATAACACAATAATCTTGGGGAAAATATTTCTTTCCAAGATCAGATTTAATTGGACTAATTTTTGATGAAAATCTTGAAGAAGATGATGAGTAATTTGATATGAGATATGGAGAAAGAAAAAGGGATGAAGAAGAAGAAGAAGAAAAGAGAAGAAGGAAGAAATGGCCAAAAATTGCTTTCAGCCCCTTTTTCCCATTTGCTTCTTTTTTTTTTTTGCTGTCCATTTTACTGTTCACTTTCATTTTTTTTAACATATTTGTTTTTTTCTAAGTATATTATACAGGACATGGATTAAAATAGCAAGAATGGAGAATTGGAAGAATAATCTTTGAAAGACAAAATTCAAGTAGTAGCATGTTCACTATCGTGACTCTATGAGTCACTCTCGTGAAGGAAGCTAATCGTTACTAAAACCAACATTTGAAGTTCATGGCCATGAAGGAAAAACAAACCGTGAAGTGGGCATTTCAGTCACCCCCGTGAATAAATGTGTCACCCCCGTGAAGATTCATGCAATTTCATCCAGAGAGCTTCACGACCAGAGTCACCACTTGGATCATGGCTGGGAAGCTTGTCACGCCCGTGAATAAGTATGTCACACCCGTGACTCTATATGTCAAAACATTCCAGAGAGCTTCACGACCAAGGTCACCACTTCAATCACAGCTTGGGAAGAAATGTCACCCCCGTGACAAGCATAGTCACGCCCGTGAACAATGAAAGAGAAAAATGTCAGACGCGATGTTTTGGTTGATACAATGGCTAGTTTCGTATTTAATGCACCCCAACGGCTATATTCAGCCTTGGGAGTATAAATGGAAGTCATTTATACATTCAGAATGAGAGAATGAAGGATATAACAATAGAATAGCACATACTTCGAATTTAATTACAAGTTATTTGTACTTTCATACTTTGAGAACAAATCTATTCTCTGTAAAAATCTTTTTGCTCCTCATATTTGAGCAATTAAGATTTATAAGTGGTTCTCTCTGTAATCTTTACTCAAGTGAGCTTTGGGTATTTCTGGGTTAAGAGTAGAACACTTGTAAGGGTTAGTTATGTGAGCCTCCAAAACACAAATTAAAAGGTTGTTTGTGTGATCCTGTAAAAACACAAAGTGCAGGTTATTTGTGTGATCCTGTAAAAACCCAAAGTGAAGGTTGTTTGTGTGAGCCTGTGAAACACAAGGAATTGGTTATTGTGTGAGCCATTAAAACATAAGGGATTTATGGGTTAGGTGTGAGCCATTGTGAGAAACACCATAGTTGGGAGTAAGCTTATAAAACTCCATTGTAACACTTAGTGTGTTAATGAAACTCCCAATTGCGATTGGGGAGAGGAGTAGGGTTTGTTAACACCCCAACCTCTATAAATCTTTGTGTGTGATTTTCTCTATCCCTCCTAAAATTAATTCTTTATTTCCGCACTTTAAAATTTAATTTTTTCAAACTCCAATTCAACCCCCCTTCTTGGTCTAATATCTGGGCAACAATTGGTATCAGAGCCTTGTCTAGCATCGAAGCCTAAAAAGTGCTAGTAAAGAGTAAGATATGGCCAGTGTAGGATTCCAAAGTCTCAAACCTTACTTTGATGGAGTAAATTATGTCCATTGGAAGTTTAGGATGGAGACATACTTGGATAATGAAGGAATTGAAGTCTGGGATAATGTACGAAAAGAATGGACACCACCAACCAGAAGAGGAGCTGATGGTGAAGAAAAAATCCTATCAAGAGATGATTGGATAGAGCTTCAAAGAAGAGCAAATTTCAAAAACAATAAGGCAATGACAATCCTATCAAGCTCATTATCTATTGAAGAATGTGGGAGAATACAACACTGCTCAACAACATATAACATGTAGAAGACATTGGAGAACTATCATGAGGGAACTAAGCAAGTCAAATCTAAGAAGATTCAACTTCTAAGCTCAGAATATGAGCTCTTCAACATGAAATCCAATGAGTTAATCACTGACATGACCAACCGACTTCTATCCATTATAAATGGAATGAGGAAACTTGGGAAGTATATGAGGTTGGAAGATGTAAACAATAAAATCCTGAGAAGTCTTCCTCTTAAAGACTATGGTTCAAGAGTTGCTAGCATAGAAGAAGCAAATGAAGATATGAGCATCATGAATACTGATGTGCTAATTGGCAAACTTCTCACACATGAGATGGCAGTGAAGAGAGATAGAGAGCTTGAAGCAGAGCCAGAGAAAAGAAAGTCCTTAGCACTCAAAGCCACTACTTCAAAATCTCAAGAAGAAAGTGAAGATGATGAAGAAATGAGTGATGATGAAAATGAGGACATCGTTATGCTTTCAAGGAGATTAAAAAGAATCATTGAGAAGAAAATGAGCAATTCCAGAAAATTCAGGCAAAGAAACCTCAAACAAACTTCTAATGACACACATATAAGTAAGGAAGAGGTAAAATGCTATGAATGTGGAAAGAAAGGACATATCAAACCAGAATGTCCAAGGCTCAAGAAGCATAAGAGCAAATACCAAAGAGACAATGGGAAGAAAGGTCATAAAGCCACATGGGATGATGAAAGCTCTTCAAGTGAAAAAGATGATAATGAAAGTGAAGAGGTCAACCTATGCTTCATGGCTCTTGAGGATCACGTCTCGGACAAAGTAAGATCACTACACTCATACTCCTTCAATAAAGATAGTAGTGATAATGATAGTAATAGTGATAGTGATGATGATGATGATGAGCAAAGCCTAATAGAAGAATTAAATATAGAATTAGAGTAATATAGAACTAAATTTAGTACCTATAGAAATAATATCTCTAATTTGAAAAATAAGATAGATGGTTTAGAAAAAGAGAACATAAAGCTTAAATCATCTAATGAATCTCTTCAAAAGTTATTAGATGAATATTCATCAAGACCCTCAACAGCTTCATTGTTAAAAGAAAATAATACTTTGAAAAATGAAGTTGAGGAACTTAGAAATTCTATTTCTAAATTTCACAAAGGTAAATAGAGCTTAGATACTCTCATTGTGTCTCAAATATCACCCTTAATTAGACATGGTCTAGGATTTAAAGACACATCATCATCTTCTCACAAAACTATATTTGTTAAATCTAAAGAATCTCACATCTCCATACCTGTTAGAACTGCACCAAGAAATAAGAATGTTAAACCCAGAAAAAGAATAATCATGCCTTTATGTATAGGAAGCATGCATCTAGAAAAATGCAAATTAATCATGATTGTGCATGCCATTGTTCTCAAAATAAGTCTAATAGAATCATGGCATTCAAATACATTGCAAGATCAAAAAGCAAGTTTAGACTGAAACAATGTAATTATTGTATGAAAATTGGTCACATAAATAAACATTGTTGGATAAGGAAGGCTCATTACGAACCTTCATGTGCTAACCCTCACCTAAAAATCATACTTGATTTGTGATTCTATAGGTATGCCTCAAGTCCACAATAAACAAAAATACTTGGCTAGTAGACAATGGATGCTCAAGGCATATGACAGGAGACAAAGAACTTTTCAATGAAATCAAAAGTATTGATGGAGGTAAAGTTACCTTTGGAAACAATGCAAAGGGTAAGGTAATTGGCATTGGTTCTATTGGTGTTAATGGTACTACTTTTATTAAGGATGTCTTACTTGTTGATGGCTTGAAACATAACTTGTTAAGTGTAAGTCAATTATGTGATAAAGGAAACAAAGTAATCTTTACTTCAAATGAATGTCTTGTAATCTATATCGATGGTTAAGAAATATTTAAAGGAAATAGAGATATCAATACGTACATAATAAACTTACATGAACTATCTAACCATTCCTCTAAGTGTCTTGTGACTACTAGTGATGAATCTTGGTTGTGGCATAGAAGACTTGGTCATGCTAACATGGACTTGATACAAAGTCTCAGCACAGGAGAGCTAGTAAAAGGATTATCAAGAGTTAAATATGAAAAAGGCAAGACATGTGATCCTTGTCAGAAAGGAAAGCAACACAAGTCATCTTTCAAAACCAAAAACATAGTAACTACTTCAAAACCTCTTCAACTCCTGCATTTAGACTTGTTTGGACCTACTAGAATTGCTAGCTTAGAAGGAAAACATTATGCATTTGTCATCGTAGATGATTACTCTAGATTTACTTGGATAATTTTCTTAGCTCAAAAGAGTGATGGTTTTGAAAACTTCAAAAACTTTGCTAAAAGAGTTCAAAATGAAAAAGGGTACTGCATTTCAAAAATAATGAGTGATCATGGAAAAGAATTTGAAAATGAAAACTTTGAAAGTTTTTGTCTTGAACATGGAATTTCACATAATTTCTCATCTCCTAAGACACCTCAACACCTGAACATCGAACTTTAATTGAAATGAATAGAACAATGCTTAATGAATATGAATTACCAACTTATTTTTGGGCAGAAGCCACAAACATTGCATGTTATATTTCAAATCGAGTTTTCAAAAGATCTTTTTTAAACAAAACCTCATTTGAGCTATGGAATGGAAGAAAGCCCTTGATATCATACTTTAGAGTATTTGGATGCAAGTGTTTTATATTGAACACCAAGGACAATCTTGGAAAATTTGCCTCTAAGTCTGATGAAGGTATCTTTTTAGGATACTCTACAACCAGCAAAGCATATAGAGTATTTAATAAAAGATCATTAACAATGGAAGAATCCATGCATATTGTTTTTAATGAATCTAGTAGACTTCCAAAAGAATGGAGAATAAACAGAAATCATCCAAAAGAGCAAATAATTGGTGATCTATCAAGGGGAGTAAGTACTAGATCTCATTTCAAGCATTTAGTCACTGACATTGCTTTTATTTCACAAATTGAGCCAAAAAATATTGATGAGGCTCTTAATGATGAAAGTTGGGTAATTTCCATGCAAGAGGAACTCAACCAATTTGAGAGAAATAAGAATTTGCCAAGTGCATGACTAGGGAATTTGAAATGAGCATGATGGGAGAACTTAAGTATTTCCTTGGTCTACAAATAAAGCAAAGCAATGAGGGCATATTCATCAACCAATCCAAATATGCCAAAGATTTAATCAAGAAATTTGGTATGGAAGGATGCAAAAATGCCAAGACTCCTATGAGCACATCAACAAAATTGGACAAAGATGAAAAGGGTAAGAGCATTAATGAAAAGCTTTATAGAGATATGATCGGATTACTTTTATATCTTACTGCTTCTAGACCCAATATTATGTATAGTGTTTGCTTATGTGCACGATTTCAATCATGTCCTAAAGAATCTCATTTAAATGTTGTAAAAAGAATTTTAAGATATTTACATGGATCATTGCATCTAGGTTTATGGTATCCTAGGAATTCATCTTTTTATATTATAGGATATTCAGATGCAGACTATGCTAGTAGTCTTTTCGATAGAAAAAGTACTTCAGGTACTTGTCACTTCATTAAAGAATGTTTAGTTTCTTGGTTTAGCAAAAAACAAGTTTCAGTTGCTCTTTCAACTGTTGAAGCTGAATATGTAGCAGTTGGATGCTATTGTACACAAATGCTTTGGATGAAACAACAACTTAAGGACTATGGTCATGAGATGAACCATATACCTATAAAATGTGACAACACAAGTTCTATAAATCTTTCAAAGAATCCTACTCAACATTCTAGAAGCAAACATGTTGACATTATACACCACTTTATTAGAGATCATGTTCAATATGGAGACGTTGCATTAGAATTTATAAGCACAGAAAATCAATTAGCAGATATTTTCACTAAGTCCCTAAATGACGAAAGATTTAATTTCATTAGAAGAGAACTTGGTATGATTGATGGATTAACCTTGTGATTGCAAGAATATGAAATTTTAATTGTTGATCTTAAATCATATCACAAGTTATAAGATAGAAATTTTGATGAGAATTCATGTTTTAAGGAGTAGAATCTTTGTTGAAATGATTTAGTCTTGTTGTAGGACTTAATTTTAATTTGATGACAATTTTAGGGGAGTCACGCCCGTGACTTAAATGGCCCAAAGAGGCAGTGTCGTTCACGACTTAGATCACGACATGGTTCACGCCTTTAAGTGGTGAAACTTATTTTCGCGGCTTGAGTCACGCTCATGAAAAGAGACTTTCACACCCGTGATGAATTTTCACTCCCGTGAACAATTACACCCCAAAACTCACAGAAGCTTTCATGCATTGAGTCATGGCTTGCTTCACGGGCATAAGTGGTGAAATTCAATATTTCACGCCCGTGACCATTGGTTCACCCCCGCGACTGATGATCATGCACGCTCGTGATATTCAAAGATCATGCCCGTGAACTTATTCACGCCTTTATTCACGGGTGGAACACTCCTTCAGCAAACCGTCAACACGTCCGTGACTACTTACTTCACGCCCATGAATGTATCGAATATATAAGAGAACAGCCTATTACAACCTTCATTTCAACTCTCCATCTCCCAAAACCACTCTCATTTACACTCATTCATTGAGACATTGAAGATTCTGGCCCCAAAAACTTAAACCTTGCCTATAAATACCACCAAAAGTTCGAATCTTCAGCAAATATCATACATTTCTAGGGTTTTCCATAAATTTTCTATCAAAAATCTTTCCAACTTCATCTTCAACACATCTCTTCAAAAATGGAGTCTGCTTCATCCAAGGGTAAGAGAAAGAAGTCCCATGCTCCTAAGAGGTATACAGATTAGCTCATGAACCGCATTCTGGAGAATTGTCATCCTCGGTATGCAACTTTGAAAAAGAGACCTCTTTTGTCATCAAGGTCCTTCGATTGGCAAACAGTCCGAAGTCTCAGGCTTGAGACGGCTATGATAGAGCAACTACAAGCCTGTCATCTCAAAGATTTTGTTGAAATTCATCAGCCGACTCTGAGGGAGCCAACACTGGAATTCCTCAGCACCTTGCAGGTTTCACCTACTGGAGTGGTGAAATTCCAACTCTACAACAATCCCAACACCCTCAGTGCCATCGAATTGGGGGAGTTGTTTAGCCTACTATCTGATGGCATCCTGAATGATACTGAGGTAGAATTCTCTGCACCTTCAGCCTGGACACATTTTGGCACCGATTGCAGCTGGGATGTCAAGAAAACAAATAGCACACATCTCAGGGCCCCAGTGCATAGGTATTTGCATAGGTTCCTGACCTATAGCATATTTGCTAGGGGAGAAAGCAAAGGGACTATCAGGAAGTCAAAACTCTTCCTATTTGAGATGGATTGGAGATGACTTACAGTGGCACTTTCCAGATGGTTTGCTAACCATCTTCTGTCCATTGCCACCAAGCCCACAGGAGATATTTTGATTAGGGCATATGTCACCCATATCGCAGTGAAGCTCAATTATTTGAAGCTGGATGCACATCACTTCAACATCATCCCTACACATCCTAGAGCTCGCTTGGATGTCGAGTCGTTCATCAAGATGGGAGCGGCTCCCATAATCATTTTCCAGAACGATATCTTCTACCGCTTCACTGACACTGCTAGGGAGATTATCTGGGAAGATAATGACACGGAGGATTTTAAAGCAAGCCTCTAGGGAGTCCAGCAGAAGAAGAGGGCTCGGGTTGAGGAAGCACCTACAGCAGCCGAGCAGAACATCGGACAGTCCTCAGCTTCCACACCGTCTTTAGCGCAGCATGTGGTTGACCTCTTGGCACCACGTTTTGAGCAGCTGCAGACTTCAATGGATGAGAGGTTGGAGAACCTCAAAGACTTCATTGAGTCTCGGATGGATAGCTTTAAGGCTGAAGTAGCTAGACTTCGTGATAGGATGTCTGGCTAGGAGATAGGCTAGAGTGTAGCCTAAATTTGATTGTTTTTAGCTTGTTTGTTATATTTATGTTTGCTTGTGTAGGAAATTTTTAAATTTCCTTTCTGAATATTTTAACTTAGTTTGTATCCTTTTCTTTATGCTATATATATTTGTTTTTGTTTACTTCAGTCTTCATATCCTTTTTGATTGATGACAAAAGGGGGAGAAAACTAGCAATAGATGATAGGCAATATATGATAGGGACAATGGTATCAAACTAGCAACATAAGATCAAACTAGTAACATAAGATCAAACTAGCAATATATATTAAGGTAAATGAATTTTGAATCAAATAATTAAAATTGAATTGACTTTGAAATGGATTAAAAATCTTGATTCAACATTTCATATGCAAAGTATATAATCGGAAAATTGAGCTTTATATACCTTAGATATACCTTAAGTATACCTTGCTGCAAGTTACAAATATAAATATGCCATGATATACCTTAAATATACCTTACATATATTTCATGTCTTAAAAAGGAATTATGGTATATATTGGATATACTTCTCATATAACTTGCATATACTTAAAATCTAGTTTAATGCTACATCATTATTTACTATTCTTTCACATTATAATTTTTATCCTAAGTATATTTTGAAGAGGAGACTTCTCAAAATCACATATTGCTAGATTATTTGTCACCATCAAAAAGGGGGTGATTGTTAAACCTTGAGGGGTATTTCCGTCATTTTGATGATAACAAATAATATAGCAATATCGTATTTAACATATTTGTTTTTTTCTAAGTATATTATATAGGACATGGATTAAAATAGCAAGAATGGAGAATTGGAAGAATAATCTTTGAAAGACAAAATTCAAGTAGTAGCATGTTCACTGACGTGACTCTATGAGTCACTCCCGTGAAGGAAGCTAACCGTTACCAAAACCAACATTTGAAGTTCACGGCCATGAAGGAATAACAAACCGTGAAGTGGGCATTTCAGTCACCCCCGTGAATAAATGTGTCACCCCCATGAAGATTCATGCACTTTCATCCAGAGAGCTTCACGACCAGAGTAACCACTTGGATCACGGCTGGGAAGCTTGTCTCGCCCGTGAATGAGTATGTCACGCTCGTGACTCTATATGTCAAAACATTCCAGAGAGCTTCACGACTAAGGTCAGCACTTCAGTCACGGCTTGGGAAGAAATGTCACCCCCGTGACAAGCATGTCACGCCCGTGAACAATGAAAGAGAAAAATGTCAGGTGCGATTTTTTGGTTGATACAACGGCTAGTTTCGTATTTAATGCACCCCAACGGCTATATTTAGCCATGGGAGTATAAATTAAAGTCATTTATACATTTACAATGAGAGAATGAAGGATATAACAATAGAATAGCACATACTTCGAATTTAATTACAAGCTATTTGTACTTTCATACTTTGAGAACAAATCTATTCTCTGCAATAATCTTTTTTCTCCTCATATTTGCGCAATTAAGATTTATAAGTGGTTCTCTCTGTAATCTTTACTCAAGTGAGCTTTGGGTATTTCTGGGTTAAGAGTATAATACTTGCAAGGGTTAGTTGTGTGAGCCTCCAAAACACAAATTAAAAAGTTGTTTGTGTGATCCTGTAAAAACACAAAGTGAAGCTTGTTCGTGCAATCTTGTAAAAACACAGAGTGAAGGTTGTTTGTGTGATCCTATAAAAACACAAAGTGAAGGTTGTTTGTGTGAGCCTGTAAAACACAAGGAATTGGTTATTGTGTGAGCCATTAAAACACAAGGGATTTCTGGGTTAGGTGTGAGCCATTGTGAGAAACACCATAGTTGGGAGTGAGCTTGTAAAACTCCATTGTAATACTTAGTGTGTCAGTGAAACTCCCAATTGCGATTGGGGAGAGGAGTAGGGTTTGTTAACACCCGAACCTCTATAAATCTTTGTGTATGATTTTCTCTATCCCTCCTAAAATTAATTCTTTATTTCCGCACTTTAAAATTTAATTTTTTCAAACTCCAATTCAACCCTCCTTCTTGGACTAATATATGGGTAACAGTTATGAATTTTCTTCTAACCTATGCTCACTGCAATTTGCCCAGTATTTTTTTCTAGATAGATTTCTAGTTCAGAGTTTGAGTCTATTTTTCACCTAGTTCTAGGCATATTAAGGTCTAATGTTATGAATAAACAGTGTGTCATATCCGCTAATTTAGACTAAAGTCACGCGAGTTGTTAAATCGACTCGTCGGTTTAACCGAAATCTAAATTTGGACTTTAATCGAAAAATAATGAAAATAATGGTAATTAAGTATGGAAAATATCTAATAGAGTGTTCAAAATATTTAAAGATGTTAAATTTCGGTAAAGGACTAAATTGCGAATTTTGAAAATTTAGGGGTCAATTTGCAATTTATCAAAAATTGGAGGATTTAAAGGGGATAATCATAAATTAAATGCATGAATTGGGACATAAAATGCATATGGAGGCCAGCCACACCAAGTGTCACATTTTAAGAAGATAATTGACATACATGAATTTAACATTAATTAAAGTTTCTAGAATTTGGCTTAGGTGTCCCATAATTATGTATCTTGTCTTTATTCTCTTAATTGTTCTTTCATCTCTTCATATCTAGAATTTTCTATCTTTCAATTGCCTCCCATGTTTCTTAAAGCCCAATACACCAAATGGAAAATTTTAATAAGCTAATGAAGATACATGCATATGACATTAATTAAGGTTTCTAGAATGTGGCTTATGTGTCCCCCATTTTAATGACTTTTGTCACTTTGTTCTTGATTGCTTCTTTCTCTTCCTTATCCATTTTTCATTGAGGAAAATTCTGTTCTCTCAAACCAGCCACGTTTTCCCTTCTTCCTCCATAGCTAAAGCTTGATTTTAGAAAGAGAAAGTGAGAAAAGAGAGAAATAAGTAAGGTAAAATCCCATTCATATGCTTAAGGAAGCTTAAGAGAGTAAGGAGAAAGGGAGAAATTAGGTTTATGAATTTTTAATAATCTGTTTATGAACTTTAGGAACTCAAAGTGACAAGGATCTAGCTCAAAGGAGCAAAGGAAAGGAGAAAGAGAAGTAAAGAGAAAGAAAAGAGAAAAAGAGAGGTTTGTGCATAATCTAAGGCAATAGCCTATTTTAATTTTGTTTAAATTGCATAATTTAATTATTGGGAATGTTGATGATTCTGAATTAATATTATTTTTGATGAAAAATCTTGGGGATGCATGTTTGCCAGACTTAGGATTTAATTTGGTAAAAATTGAATGTGATTGGTTGGTATGTTCTTTGCTGGAAATTGATGAGCAGTGTGCACTTAAACTATTATAACTTAATTTCTGGAACTCAGTTTTCCGTGTTATTTGTTGGGTTTGAAAGATAAGACATATATCTATAACTTTAATTTAGATCATAAAACCTGAATATATCTGTAATTTTCCATACAATTTCATAAAGTTCGAACATAGAATCTGTCCAGAAATTCTGGGCAGAATTGTTAATAATGAGCAGTAAGTACTTAAACTGGTATAACTTGAGTTCGGGAGCTTGAATTTGTGTTTTCTTTGTTCTGTATGAAAGCTAAGACATAGGGATACAATTTATATTTAGACCATAATATCTGAATATGTCTGTAATTATCTAGAAAAATTCATAAAAGTTAGACTTAGAATCTGTCCAGAAAATTCTGGGCAGAATTATCAGTGACCAGTTAGTGTTAATATATTCATATCTTTTGCTAAAAACTCAGAATTAATTGTTTAAAGTTGAATATTAAAGCTAAGATCCATATCTAAAATATATATGAAGATTATGTAACTAAATTCAGAACGGAACATGACCAAAATTAAGGTCCAAGACAGAGGACAGAATCTGCCAGTGACATGGCAGCATGTGAATTGAGGAATGAAATGAGTAAAATGATGAGAACTTTGTTATATTATGTAAATATTATTTTAATTGAGTGAATATGTGATTAATATGAGATATTACATGCATGAAAAATATGAAATTAATTGTTATGAATTTTAATGAAATTGTATAAGCCCTAGAACACCTAACTAGAACCAACTTAGGATAGTTTGGCATGCCAAATAGGGGGGAGTATGATGAAAATGATTAAATCCATTAATGGTATGATTATCTATGCTGGGTTTGGCAATATTATCTACGTCGGGTTTGGCAATGTTATCTACGCCGGGTTTGGCACTGTTATTTATGCCAGATATGGCATTATTATCTACGCCGAGTTTGGCACAGTTATCTACGCCGAGCTTGGCACGATTATCTACGCCGGGTTTGGCACTTATATGCGCACATCATATTGCCCGGGTGGCACTCCTAAGTGTCTGGATGGCAACTCCGTTATCCTATTCAGTGGTTCATAGGTGTCCTGGGCATAAATGAAAACATAAATAAAGAAGTTAGGGAACATAAAAGAATTATTGAAAGTAAAACGGGAATTATGATTTGTGACATGGATAATAAAAATGGAATTATGAATTGTGGCATGGATAAAAAGAAGGTTTAGTGTTATACAATAAGGTGGTAATAAAATAAATAAGTATGAGATAATATAATATAATTTGATATCTATACATGCTAGAATACCATGATTTGCATGAGAATGATAATTTGATTATGTTAAACAAAATGAGATAAATTAAATTGATGTTATGCATACTAGAATATTATGAAATGTATGTTTGCATGATTTGATCATAAATTTTTATATGACAATGCATGTGACATTAAAAATAGTTTATTGCCTTATTTATATGCACCACTAAGCCAAGAGCTTAGCGTGGGAGTTTCTCTCGCGCAGGCATAGCAAAGAATAAGTAGACAGTAGTAGATAAAGCTAACGGTGACCTGACCTAGTAAAGCAGCGTATATCAACCATCGTCGGTCACACATCTGTTGTATTTATGTTTTAAATTTTATTTTATAGTACTTGTAAAATAAACAGTACACTTTGTAAAGAAGATGTTATTAAAGAAAATGTATTTTTATCTTTAATGTTATGACTTTTCTTTTATGCTGCAAAGTAAATAAATGGTAAACAAAAAAAAATGAATACATTCAAAATTTAATAAAGATATTTTAAACAATGAAGTCAGAGGTAGCACTCCCTCATCCGGGCACGAGCTGCTGGGTGAGGGGGTGTTACAGTTTTTGGTATCAGAGCACCAGGTTGGTGTTTCTGGATTTTGGTATTAAAGCCTGGTTTGGGCGGTTTTGAGATTTGAAAATGGTTTTCAAAAATAATTATGATATGTGTGTACCCACAATTAAGTATTAAAGTTGTTGCTTACTGATTGGGGCCGTTATTTTATGATATAGGTATAGTATGGCTTCAGGGTCACGACATATTGTGGCCAAAGGAGGGGAAAGTAATGAGCCTACTGAAACACAGGCTTCCTCGCGACCCAGTCGTCGCCAAGCTAATGTATCTAGATCTAGTGCTAGCCATTCAAGAGGGCAGTCTATTGCTGGCACAGGACAAACAGAGCTTATGAGGAACATGATAGATTTGCTACAAAAAGCATCACAACCAGCCTCATCAGGATTACAATTTGAGAGACTGAGGAAGTTAGAGGCACCCGATTTCTATGGTAAACGGGAAAATGACCCCTCAGTGGCAGAGTTTTGGCTAGAACGAGCAGAGAGAGTTTTTGATTAGCTGCATTGCACAAATGAGCATAAATATGAGTATGCAGTATCTTTACTATAGAAGCATGCATATGACTGGTGGCGATCTGAATCACAGAGCATAGAGGCTCCTGACCCTATGACGTGGGAGTTCTTTCTAGATAAGTTTAAAGAGCAGTATATTCCTCCTATCTACACAGACGACAAGAAAAGAGAGTTTTTGATGCTAAAACAAGGAAACTTATCAGTAACAGAATATGAAAGAGAATTCACACATCTTTGCAAGTATGCTAGAGGTATTATATCCACTGAGGCAGATAAGTGCCGATGATTTGAAGATGGATTGAGAGACCCAATCAAGCTACAAGTCTCAGCTCTACATCTGATGAGTTTTCCTAGTTTGCTAGCATCTGCTAGAACAGTTGAGAGAGTTCTAGCCACACAACAGTCAACACAAGATAGAGGGTTCAAGAGGCCCATATCATAACCGAGTAGAGTACAGTTAAGTGGCAAAAGAGCTAGATCTTTCAGTGGCCGATTTCAAGCTGGGGGTTCCAACAGGCCTTCTTCTTTTAGGAGGGGACAACCAGCGAGATCTGTTTCTTCGGCAGCTAGTGCACCGACACAGACTCTAGAATTTTAGATTATTGTGACTAACCCATTATGGCACAGTGTGAGAGTTAGCAAGGTGTTTAGGGGTTGCCCAGTTTTACTCTTAATTACCTCTCCTTATACCTTATCATTCTTAATCTAGAATTTTTACATCATGAAATTGTCTTCCATGTCCCTCTTGAATCATCATACATCAAAGTAAAATGAACACATTAATTAGACATTAATGAAAACGTCTAGAATATGCTTAGGTGTCCCATTATTAATCAATTTTATTTTTATGCTCTTAATTGCCACTCTTCTTCCTTATCACTTATACATCCATAAGAGTATTATCCTCTCCTCAAACTAGCCCATGTTTTCCCTTGATCATCCATGGCCAAAGCTTATTGCTAGGAAGAGAAAGTAAGAAGAGAGAAAAGTAAGAGAAAAAGTCATTTTCAACCATAAAAGAGCTTAAGGAAGCTTGAGAGAGAAAAAAGAGAAAGAGGTTAGGGTTTATGGAGTTTCAATGAAGTAAGGTTTTAATTATCTCTTTTATTTTTTAGGAACTCAAATTGACAAGGAGCTAGCTCAAAGGAGCAAACGAAAAGAGAAAGAAAAGTAAAGAGAAGAGGTTTATGCATAACTTAGGGCAATAACCTAGGATTTATATTTGAGTTGCATGATTTGAATATTTGACATGTTAATAATTCTAAATTAATAGTATTTTTTAATAGAAATCTTGGGCATACATGTTTGCTAGACTTAGAATTAATTTTGGTAAAAATTGAAGGTGGTAATTATGTGTCTTTGCTGGAATTGATGAGCAGTAAGAACTTAAATTGTTATAACTTGAGTTTTGGAGTTTAGATTTGTATGTTCTTTATTTGGTTTGAAAGATAAGACATATCACCATAACGTTTATTTAGACAATAACATCTGAATATATCTATAATTGTTCAGAACAATTCATAAATTTGGTACTTAAAATCAGTCCAGAAAATTCTGGGCAGAATTATTAGTGACTAGTCAGTGTTCATTTTATCATATCTTTTGATACATAACTCAAATTTAAGTGATTCAAGTTTCATATTAAATCTAAGATCTAGAAATAAAATTGTTAATAAGACCTTGTAACTAAATTCACATTCTAACAGGATCAAACTTAAGGTCCAAAACAGAGAATGGAATCTGCTAGTGACAGGGTAACATATGAGTTGAGGAATTTAAATAGTAAAATGATGTGAACCTTGTTATATTATGCAAATATTATTTTAATTGAGTAATTATGTGATTATTTGAGTCTTTAAATGCATGAAAAGTGTCAATTTAATTGCTATGAACTTTAATGACCTGGAGTAAGCCCTAAAACATCTAACTAGAACTAGACTTAGGATAGTTTAGCATGCCAAGTAGGGGGGAGTATGATTAAATCCATTAATGGTATGATTAACGATGCCAGGTATGACACTATTATCAATGTTGGGTATAACACTACTATCAACGCCGGGTATGGCACTATTATGAGTCCAGTAATGACACTATTATAAAGCCGGTAATGACACTTATATGCGCAAATCATATTGCCCGGGCGGTAGTCCTAAATGCTTGGATGGAAACTCAATTATGCTAGTCAAGGGTTCATAGTTGTTGTTGTCCAGATATTCAACCAAGAAGGGGGGTTGAATTGGATATTAAAAATTTAACTTTTAAGTGCGGAAAGAAAAATTAAGTTGAGTAGGGATAGGAAGATATGACACAAGAATTTTTATAGAGTTAACAAACCCTACTCCTCTCCCCAATCTCAATTGGGAGTTTCACTAACAGTCTAAGTGTTACAATGGAATTTTATAAGCTCATTCCCAACTATGGTGTTTCTAACAATGGATCACACCTAACCCAGAAATCCCTTGTGTTTTAATAGCTCACACAATAAACCAATTCCTTATGTTTTAAAGGCTCACACAAATAACCCTTACAAGTGTTCTACTCTTAACCCCAAAATACCCAAACTCACTTGAGTAGATGATTACAGAGAGAAACACTTACTAATTTATAATGCTCAGTGAATGATGAGCAAAAAGATTTTCACAGAGAATAAATGTTTGTTTTGAAAATATCAAATGCACAAATGGCTTACAACAAGATTTTCATTTGAAGTATTAGCTATTCTTTTGTTATGGATTCATAAATGACTTGCATTTATACTTCCATGGCGAATTACAGCCATTTGATTGCATTTAATACGGAAATAGTCGTTGCACCAACTCTTATTTTCGAGCCTGACATGTTTCTCTTTCCTCTTTCATAGTCATGAGTATTGGTCGTGACTGTTCTTCCAAGCCGTGACTTGAGTGGTGACTTTGGTCGTGAAGCATTCTGAAAGGATTTGAAGTGTTTGATCATGGGCATGATATTATATCTTCACGAGCGTGCACACCCTTCCTAGCCGTGGTCCAAGTGGTGACTCTAGCCGTGAAGGTCTCTAGAGGAATTTGTCATGTCTTATTAAGGGCGTGACTTTTATTCACAGGCGTGACTGATATGATCATTCACGGTTGCTATCATTCTTCATGACCGTGAAATTTAAATGTTGGATAGTTGGCGCTAAGTTTCATCACGGGCGTGACATATAGGGTCACGGGCATGAACATGCTATTTCTTCATTTTTTGTCTTTTTAATATTAGTCTTCCATTCTCCATTCTTGCTATTATGTTCCATACCCTGTTCAATAAACTTAGAAAACAAGTATGTTAAATACATTATTGCTATTTTATTTGTTAGCATCAAAATGACGGAAATACCCTTCAAGGTTCAACAATCTCCCCCATTTTATGGGGAAAAATAATCTAGCAATATGTGATTTTGAGAAGTCTCCCCCTCAAAAGATGCTTAAGATAAAAAATTACTGAAGTGCAAGAATTGTAAAGAATGATGAAGTGTTGCATCAAAATATGCTTCCTAGTTTTAGGTATATGCAAGTTATATGAAAGGTATATCCAATGTATACCAAAATTCTTCCTTAAAACAAGTTAAGTATATCCTAAGTATATTTAAGGTATATTCAAAGTATATCAAGTGCATATTCATTCATGTAACTTATATCAAGGTATATGCAAAGTATACTTAAGGTATATTTAAGGTATATGAAGCTCATTTGTATACTTGCAAATTCATTTGATTCAAAATAAATATATTGCTAGGTTCTCCCCCTTTTGTCATCAACAAAAAAGAAGAACAAAAAGATAAAACATAATGGAAAAACAAAAGCAATTACATTAATATAGAAAGACAAATACAAAAGACAAATACAAAGGAAATTGAAATTCTGAAAGGAAATTGAAATTCCTATATTAAACAAGCTAGAAAATAACATAGCTAACATAAAGTCTAGCCGGACATCCAATCTCTAAAGTGAGCTACTTCCGCCTCGAGGCTTTCCATGTGAGACTCCATGAAATCCTTGAGGTTCTCTAACCTCTCATCCATCGAAGCCTGCAATTGCTCAAACTGTGGTGCCAAGAGGTCAGCCACTTGCTGAGCCAAGTTTGGTGTGGAGGCAGAGGATTGTCCAATTTCCTGCTCAAACTCTAAAGGCACCATCTCAACTCGAACTCTCTTCCTCTTCTGGATTTCTTGCAGGCCAGCTTTAAAGTCATTCGAGTCATTGTCCTCCCAAATAATCTCACCAGCAGTGTTAGTGAAGCAGTAGTAGATGTTGTTCTCAAATACTATACGAATAGCCACTCCCATTTTGATAAAGAGCTCGACGTCTAGTCGGTCTCGAGGATGTGCTGGTATGAGGTTGAAGTGGTGTTCCTCTAGCTTCAAGTTCCCCAGCTTGATGGCAAGGTGAGTCACGTACCCACCAATCAGAATGTCTCCGGAGGGCTTGGTGGCAATTGACAGAAGATGGTTTGCAAACCATCGAGATAAAGCCACTATTAGGCCTCTTCGAGCCATCTCTAGGAGAAAGAGCTTTGACTTCTTGATCGATCCATTGCTGTCTCCTTTGGAAAAAATGCTATAGGTTAGAAACCTATGCAAGTACTTATGCACTGGGGATCGAAGGTGGGTGCTTTTCGTCTTCTTGATGTCCCAACTGCAGTCAAGCCCGAAGTGAGTCCATGCCTGAGTAGCATAGAACTCCACCTCACTCTCATTCAGGATACCGTCAGAGGAAAGGTTGAACATGTCTCCAAACTCTGTAGCATTTAGGGTGTTCGGAAGCTTGTAAAGTTGGAATTTTACCGTACCGGTAGGAGAGACTTGCAGGGTGTTCAGGAATTCTAGAGATGGTTCCCTCAGTGTCGGTTGATAGATATGAATGAAGTCTTTCAGATGACAAGCCTGGAGTTGTTCCGTCATGGTTGTCTCAAGGCCGAGTGTTCAGATGGTTTGCCACTCAAATGATCGAGAGGAAAGGAGTGGCCTTTGTTTGAGAACTGAGCATCTAGGATGACAGTACTCCAGAATAATGTTTAGAAGGTAGTCAGTGCATCTTCTTGGAGCATGAGAATTCTTTCTTCTACCCTTGAAGGAGCCAGTTTCCATTTTTGATTGAGAAATGAACTTTTGAAGAGTGAAAAATCTGATGGAAATTTTGGAGTTGAACCTAAGGTGATGTGATTTCTGATGATGGAAATGGTTTTTGAAGACATTTATAGATGGAATGAGTTGCTAGGGGGACGGAATCTTCAAAATAGTATTCAATGGTGATAAATGAGAGAAGTTGAGAGAAGTTGGAGAGTTGGAATGAGAGAAATAACGACAGAAACATTTTATAGCCGACATCTTCACGGGCGTGAAAAACTAAGTCATAGGCATGAAACTTCGTGTTCAAGTTATGCTAAAGAGATGCTCTACCCATGAAGAGAAAGGTGAAATTATTCACGATCGTGAAAATTAAAGGTAACGAGTGTGAATGATGAACTATCACGGTGGTGACAAATGAGTCACGGGCATGAATTACAATCTTCACTACTTGTGATCGTGAAACAGAGCGTGATACAAAGCATAAATGCTTCTGTGAGTTTTTGGTGGAAATGTTCACGGTCGTGAAAAAGAGTCACGGGCATGAACAAAGGGTTTCACGGGGGTGATACAAAAAGGTTATGGTCGTGAAACATAGTTTTCACTACCTTTAGCCATGAAGCATGTTGTGAAGCAAGTCGTGAAAGATACTGATTCTTTTGGCGATTTACATCACGACCATGAATATATGTCACGGGCGTGAATTGCCTAATATCCTCATCAAATAAAATTAAGTCTAAAACAAGACTAAAGCATTTCTAGGGAGCTTCTATCCCCTATAACATATATTTCCATCAAATTAGCTACCTCATATCTAATAAGATGAGACAAAAAACACAAGATTATCAATCAAGGTTTTACAATTTTGGCAATCATAAAGTTAATCCATCAATCATACCAAGCTCTCTCCTTATGAAATTAAATATTTCCTCATTTAGATATTTAGTGAAGATATCTGCCAATTGATTGTTTGTGCTTATAAATTCCAATACAACATCTCCATATTGAACATGATCTCTAATAAAATGATGTCTTATGTCAATATGCTTACTTCTAGAGTGTTGAATGGGATTCTTAGATAGATTTAAAGCACTTGTATTGTCACATCTAATAAGTATATGGTTCATACTATGACCATAATCCTTAAGTTCTTGTTTCATCCAAAGAATTTGTGTACAACAACATCCTGCTGCCACATACTCCGCTTCAATGGTAGAAAGAGGAACTGAAACTTGTTTCTTACTAAACCAAGAAACTAAGCATTCTCCAATAAAGTGACAACTACCTGAAGTACTTTTTCTATCTAAAAGACTTCCAGCATAATCAGCATTTGAATATCCTATAATATAAAAGGATGAATTTCTAGGATACCATAAACCTAGATGCAATGATCCATGTAAATATTTTAGAATTCTTTTTACTACATTTAAATGAGACTCTTTAGGACATGATTGAAAGCGAGCACATAAGCATATACTATACATTATGTCAGGTCTAGATGCTTTTCATTAAGATATAAAAGAGATCTGATCATACCTCTATAGAGCTTTTCATTAATGCTCTTACCCTTTTCATCCTTGTCTAATTTTTTTGATGTGCTCATTGGAGTCTTGGCATTCTTGCATATTTGGATTGTTTAATGAATATGCCCTTATTGCCTTGTTTTATTTGTAGACTGAGGAAGAATTTTAGTTCACTCATCATGCTCATTTCAAATTCTCTAGTCATACACTTAGCAAATTCTTGACAAAGCAATTCATTAGTAGACCCAAATATGATATCATCAACATAAATTTGAACAATTAGAGTATCATGCTTATGTTTTTTAATGAATAATGTAGTGTCAACATTCCCCTTTGTAAAATTATTTTCTAAGAGAAAAGAACTTAGTCTTTCATACCAAGCTATTGGGGCTTGTTTCAAACCATATAATGCTTTTGAAAGTTTAAATACATGGTTGGGCAAATCATAGCTTTCAAAACCTAGTGGTTGTTCTACATAAACTTTTTCTTCTATAAAGCCTTTTAAAAATGCACTTTTTACATCCATTTGAAAGAGTTTGAAATTTATATGGCATGCATATGCTAAAAGTATTCTTATGGCTTCCAATCTAGCAACAGGAGCATAGGTCTCATCATAATCTATTCCTTCTTCCTGATGATATCCTTTTGCAACCAATCTAGCCTTATTCCTAATTATTGAACCTTGTTCATCTAGTTTATTTCTAAACATCCATTTGCTTCCTATGATTTGATGCTCCTTGGGTCTAGGTACTAAGGTTCATACCTTACTTCTCTCAAATTGGTTGAGTTCCTCTTGCATGGCAATCACCCAACTTTCATCATTAAGAGCCTCATCAATATTTTTAGGCTCAATTTGAGAAACAAAAGCAAGGTCAGAAACTAAATGTTTGAGATGCAATCTAGAACTTACTCCCCTTGTAGGATCACCAATGATTTGCTCTTTGGGGTGATCTTTTGTCAATCTCCATTCCTTTGGGAGCTCTTGCTTGTTTTCCTTTTGAGCTTAAGGAAGAGAATCATCTTGATGCGAATCTTTTTGATCATTTTCTTCTCTTCCATTTTCAAGATTAAGTCTTTCCAAGGTACCTACAACATCATCAAGAACACTACCTTTCACAAGATCAAGTCTACCAGATTCATCAAAAATAACATGCATAGATTCTTCAACAGTTAATGACTTTTTATTAAATACTCTATATGCTTTGTTAGTTGTAGAGTATCCTAAAAAGATACCTTCATCAGATTTAGAGGCAAATTTTCCAAGGTTGTCCTTGGTATTTTATATGAAGCACTTGCATCCAAATACTCTAAAGAATGATATCAAGGGCTTTCTTCCAATCCATAGCTCAAATGAAGTTTTGTTTAAGAGAGGTCTTTTAAAAACTCGATTTGAAATATAACAAGCAGTATTTGTGGCTTCTGCCCAAAAGTAAGTTGGTAAACCATACTCATTGAGCATTGTTCTAGTCATTTCAATTAAAGTTCGATTTTTCCTTTTCACTACCCCATTTTGTTGAGGTGTCTTAGGAGATGAAAAATTCTGCGAAATGCCATGTTCAAGACAAAAAGATTTCAAAGTTTTCATTCTCAAATGCATTGCCGTGGTCACTTCTTATTTTTGAAATACGATATCCTTTTTCATTTTGAACTCTTTTAGCAAAATTTTTGAAAGTTTCAAAGGCATCACTCTTTTGATATAAGAAAATTACTCAACTAAATCTAGAGTAATCATCTACTATGACAAAGGCATAGTGTTTACCTCCTAAGCTTGCAATTCTAGTAGGTCTAAATAAATCTAGATGCAAGAGTTGTAGAGATTTTGAGGTACTTACTATGTTTTTGGATTTGAAGGATGACTTGTGTTGCTTCCCTCTTTGGCAAGGTTCACATGTCTTGTCTTTTTTAAATTTGACTTTTAGCAGTCCCTTTACTAGCTCTTCTATGATGAGGCTTTGAATTAAATTCATGCTTACATGACCAAACCTTCTATGCCACAGCCAAGATTCATCACTAGTAGTCACAAGACACTTAGAGAAATGGTTAGATATTTTGTGTAAGTCTATTATGTAGGTATTGACATCTCTATTTCCTTTAAATATCTCTTGACAATTAATAGAGGTTACAAGACATTCGTTGGAAGTAAAGGTTACTTTGTTTCATTTATCATATAATTGACTTACACTTAAGAAGTTATGTTTCATGTAGCACTCCCTTACCCTACTAAACGTTAATAGGATATGGAAGTGCTAATAAGCCTTTTTTTTTTTACAACCAATGTACAAATCATTGTAATAATTTTTTTTTCGAGTTTATTATTAGCGAAATATTTATTACTATTTTTTTTCATTTAAATATATAACTAGTGATGGAAATAGTTTGATTTATTTGAACTCATGCAATTAAACCATAATATTTAGAAACAATACTAGATTTATAAAATTACAAAATTCATTCCTTATAAATCCTACATGCCACAAACTCACAAAAAAAAAGATTCTTAGAATTTAATTTTTTTACAACATAATTTTCAAAACATACAAAAAGAACTAGACTGCTGCAATATGATCTTGGGAGTTCCCTCTTCTTCGGTGCCCTATCGGAACAACTACTTCTATTTATCTGCGCGTAAAACACGCGCGCTAAGCTTCTAGCTTAGTGGTACGTTTAGCAACTATCTAATAAGTACATAAATAATTTTAAAATAAAATTTGTGAAACTATGATTAATTTATTAAGCATGCCAAATATTCAATTAAAAATAAAACCATTCTCCATGCAAAAATATCTATTTCATCAATTATGACATTTCATTCATTAAGCATGCTTGAAATTTCTTAACAATTCAAAATATAAAATTCACAATATCAATTTCATAATTCACATTATTTTTTCTGTTAATCATTTAATAGCCCACGACATTTTAGACCGGAACTAAACACTAGATACAGAGTTTCTGCTCTCTGGCAGTATACTCGGCGCCTACATAATTATTTTATAATTCGGCGTTTAACGCCTACATTTCCAATAACAACTCAGCATATTTTTTTGTGCCTACGTAATTTTTGAACTCAACACTATTTCTTAGTGCCTACGTAATTTCAACTCAGCACTATTTCTTAGTGCCTACTTAAATTAAATCTCAGCACTATTATTTTTAGTGCCTACATTTCTACCCTTTTATTGGCATGCCAACTTATCCTAATTTCTAGTTCTCGACTAGATGTTATAGGGCTTAAATTACATTTGTTACCTTTATTAATATTTACATAAATTATGTATGGAACATTAATATAAACTCTATATAAATGCAATAATTCACATTCAATATTTTGCAATCTCATACTAGCTCATTCAATCATTATAATTATAAGAACAATTCAATTAATACATTTTATGTCACATAAATTCACAATCAACACATTTCTTCCAGCTGCCCTATTATGGACAGTATTTCTTCCTTATGATGCTCTGTATTTTTCGTCTATTGTTAGACAGAATCTGAACATATTATCAACTAACAAAATATAGGTACATGTCTTATCTTTAATTTCCAATTGTAATCATATTAAAACGCATTTTTTAGCAAAATTTATAAATTTTCTCCTAAACTACGTTCACTGCAATCTGCCCAGTATTTTACTGGACAGAATTATACCTTATATTTCTCTGTCCTTTTATTCCATTTTTAAATCGAAAATCAACAGGTGATCAACTAAAAAAATTTAGATACATGTCTTATCTTTAATATACAACTGGAATCACATTAAAAGGAATTTGTTAGCAAAAGTTATAAATTTTCTCCTAAACTACGTTCACTACAATCTGCCCAGTATTTTTCTGGACAGAATTCTGCCTTATATTGGTATATATTTTTCATTCCCTTTTCGATGGAAATTGGACAAATGATAAACAAACAGAATATAGGCACATGCCTTATATTTTATTTCCAATTATAATTACATTAAAAAGCATTTTTAGTAAAAGTTATGAATTTTCTCCTAAGATTCGTTCATTGCAAATATGCCCAGTTTTGTTTTTTGAACATATTTCTAGGTCAACTGGGAGTCACTTTTTCACCTCATTGCAGGCATATTCATGTCTAATGTTCTGAATAAAAGTTCAAGAACTATGTCTTAAATTTCCAACCCAATAAGAATCACTCAGAAATGATTTCCAGAACTCAAGGTATGATCAAAACACTATACACTGTTCATAAGACGAATTTTTCAGCACATCAATTAAATCATACAATTTCCATTTTTGCATCAATCTCATATTCTAGTTTTTATTTTCATATTCATTGCATCATTTAATCATCACTTAATTTCTCAATCAATTATTCAGAATTTCATACACATCACAAAATTAAAATTAATATTTTTATATATTGAATTTTTGCCAAATATACATACCTCCAAATTTCTACTTCTCTTTGATGATTTTGCCTTAATCCCCTTTTTTTTCATCTAATCTTAGCTTGAATTGAAGAAAGAAAAAGAAGACTAATAGGGGGAGGAGAGTCATGGCCAAAGAAGAAGAAAAGGGAGAGAAAATGGGTTTGGTCAAGATGAAAAAGAAGAATGAAAAAAAAAATGGAAATTTGACTTTTTATAGTTGGATTAGGTGGGTGATTAGGATTAGTTGTTAATCTTGCTTTCCATTGGTCTATTAATTTTAATCACTCTTAATTTATCTTAATTAAAAGAATATTCCTTTCCTTGGTAAAGAATATTCCATTTTTATGCCTTCTTATAATTTATGTGCTAAAAACACTACAATTTCTAATTTCGTTCAGCGAAAAATTATTTTTTTTCTCAATTTTAATTCCGAACTTCAAAATTCTCAATTAATAATATCCAAAATATTTTCTCTCATATTATTATTATTTTAATTTATTTCTTTCATGTCCGAATTTAGACCCGACCGGTTCGGCGTTCCAAATTTCGCTCAACTGCGACCGTGGCCTAAATTATCGGGCATTACAATTTTCCCCTCCTTAAAAAATAATTTCATCCTCGAAATTTACCTTTTTAACTAGTGTGGAATAATTGTGGATACTGGGCCTTCATCACCTCTTCATTTTCCCAAGTCACTTCTTCTGAATTATGATTTTTCCACAGAACCTTTACCAATGGTACCTTTTTGTTCCGTAGCTCCTTCATTTCTCCAGCTAGAATTTCCACTAGCTCTTCTTCATAAGTTAGATTTGGTCGTATCTCTATAGGTTCTACTGATATGATATGAGATGGATCTTATCGATATCTTCTCAACATGGACACATGGAATACAATATGAATCTTGTCTAACTCTGGTGGTAAAGCTAATTTGTACGCCACAGGACCTATGCGTTCAAGTACCTCATAAGATCCAATGAACCTAGGATTCAACTTTCCCTTCTTTCCAAATCGGAAAATCCTTTTCCAAGGTGAGACTTTTAAGAATACCTTATCACCAACTGTATACTCAATATCCCTCCTTTTCAAATCTACATATGATTTCTGTCTATCAGCAGCAGCTTTCAGCCTATCTCTTATTACTCTCACTTTTTCCTCTGTCTGTTGTACTAGATCTGGACCCACTACTTTCGTTTCACTAAGCTCAGTCCAACATAAAGGTGTTCTACATTTCCTCCCATACAAGGCTTCATATGGTGCCATACCGATACTGGCTTGGTGACTATTATTGTAGGCAAATTCTATCAATGGAAGATGTTTGTCCCAACTGCCTTCAAATTCTATCACACAACTCCTCAACATATCTTCCAATATATGTATGACCCTTTCTGATTGTCCATCTGTTTGTGGGTGAAAAGCTGTGCTGAAATTGAGTTGAGTACCCATGGCTTGATGCAAACTTTTCCAGAATTTTGAAGTGAACCTCGGGTCTCGATCTAAAATGATTGAAATTGGCACACCATGTAAACGGATTATCTCATTAACATAGATCTCTACCAAATGGTTAAGTGGATAATCCATCTTGATCGGTAGAAAATGAGCTGATTTAGTGAGTCGGTCCACCATCACCCATATTGAATCATGCCTCTTTTGTGTCAAAGGCAAACCAGAAACAAAATCTATTGTAACTCTTTCCCATTTCCACTCCGAAATTGAAATTGACTGCAATAATCCACTTGGTACTTGATGCTCAACCTTCACTTGCTGACAAGTTAAACATCGAGTAGTATACTCGGTGATTTCTCTTTTCATTCCTGGCCACCAGTAATATGCCTTCAAGTCATGATTCATTTTGTTGCTTCCTGGGTGCATTGCATAAATAACATTGTGAGCTTCCTTCAAAATATCTTGTTTCAATTCTGGTATGTCTGGCACACATAACCTGCCCTTTTGCCTTAAACTCCCATTTGAATCAATAGTAAATTCTGGTTTTTCACCTTTTTTCACCATTTCAAAGATTTCCTTTAATTTCGTGACCTGCTTCTGATTGTTCTTTACTTGTTGGATCAATGTGGGTTGAATCCGCAATTCTGCCCAAATAATATATAAATAAATTATTATTTCATTTTTTTTTCATGTTCACTTAATAAATTTAAGGTTTAACATTTACCTGCAAGAGTTTTTCTACTTAGAGCGTCTGCTACCCCATTGGCCTTACCTGGCTGATAATTAATGATACAATTGTAGTCTTTGATTAATTCTAGCCATCGCCTCTATCTCAAATTGAGTTCCTTTTGTGAAGGCAAATATTTCAGACTTTTATGGTCTGTATAGATATAACATTGCTCACCATACAGGTAGTGTTGCCATATTTTCAATGCAAACACAATGGCCGCTAGTTCCAAATCATGTGTTGGATAATTTCTCTCATGAGGCTTCAGTTGTCTGGAAGCATAAGCAATCACTTTACCTTCTTGCATTAATACACAACCCAAACCATTAAGGGAAGCATCACTGTACACCACAAAATCTTTTTCTACAGTAGGTTGTGTCAACACTAGTGCCTCTGTCAACATTTTCTTCAACTTATCAAAGCTAGTCTGGCATCGGTCTGTCCACTCAAATTTGGTCTCCTTTCTAAGTAATTTTGTCAGTGGTGAGGCTATCATTGAGAATCCTTTCACAAATCTTCGATAATAACCAGCCAAACCAAGAAAACTTCTCACCTCTGTCACATTTCGAGGCGGTTTCCAGTTGAGGATTGCCTCTACCTTACTGGTGTCAACTCTGATCCCATCGGCTGAGACAGTATGCCCTAGAAAGGCCACTTCATCTAACCAGAATGCACATTTAGACAACTTCGCATACAATTGGTTCTCTCTCAAGGTATGAAAGACAATACGAAGATATTGATTATGCTCTTCTCTGCTTCTAGAGTACACCAAGATATCATCTATGAACACCACCACAAACTGGTCCAAATAAGGCCTAAAGATTCTATTCATTAGATCCATAAATGCTGCTGGGGCATTTGTCAGGCCAAAAGGCATTACTAAGAATTCATAATGACCATACCGAGTTCTAAATGTTGTTTTTGAAATGTCTGATTCTTTAATTCTCAATTGGTGATAACCTGATCTGAGATCAATTTTAGAAAATACCCCTGCTCCTTTCAACTGATCAAACAAGTCATCTATTCTCGACAAGGGATATCTGTTCTTAATTGTCATCTTGTTCAATTGACGATAATCAATGCACAAACGAAAAGTGCCATCCTTCTTTTTCACAAATAGAACCGGAGCACCCCAAGGTGAGATACTAGGCCTGATAAACCCTTTCTCTAACAACTCTTGCAACTGCACTTTTAATTATTTTAGTTCAGCAGGTGCCATTCTGTAAGGAGTGATTGATATAGGGCCTATGCTTGGCAAAACATCAATGGCAAACTCTATCTCCCTGACAGGTGGTAACCCTGGCAAGTCCTCAGGGAAGATATCTGGATATTCACATACTGTAGGAATCTCCCTGAGATCTAGACTTTCTCTCTTGGTATCTACAATATATGCCAAAAACGCTTCACATCCTTTTTTGATAAGCTTACTTGCCTTCATCACAGAAATGACATTAGTCAAGTATGGTCGGTTCTCGCCCAGGACAATCACGTCATCCTGCCCTTAATTCTTGAAAGTCACTCTCCTATATTGACAATCCACCACTGCCTTATGCTGAGTTAACCAATCCATCCCCAAGATTGCATCAAATTCACGAAATGGCAACTCTATTAGGTCAGTTGGAAATTCTACATTCTGAGCTTTGATTGGACTGTTTTTATAAACTCGACTAACTTTCACTCCATGACCCAAAGGATTTGTTACTAATATATCACAATCTAATTCCTGTGTTACCATATTCCCCTGACTAGGTGGTGACATGCATAAATATGAATGTGTAGAACCCGGATCTATCAGTGCAAATAAATCAGTATCATAAAGAGAAAATTACCGATAATGACATCCGGGGCATCCTGCTCCTTACGAGCTTTCATGGCATATGCTCGGGCTGGGGTTCGACTACCTTCTGCTCTATTCACTGATTCTAATATACTCTGCCCAATCCTGCCGCTTCTAGATTGTCCATGTCCCCTACCTCTGCCTCGAGTGACATTCTGAACCTGCACTGATACTACACCACCTGTACCTCTTCCTCTGGGGCAATCTTTCAGTTTGTGCTCTGTAGATCCGCAACGTAAGCATGCTCCAGTAATCAACCAGCAATCACCTACATGTAATCTCCCACAATGTTGACATATGACAGATATGAATCTTTTATTACCAGAAGCTGGTGCACTAGCTGTAGACCCCTCTGGCCTCAACTGTTGGCTTTGTCTAGCTGAAAAATTTGATCTAACACCCCGTGACTGGAAAAACCTAGGCACTATTCATCCCCTTTTTCCTGATGTCTGTGCCATGCTAATTGTCGGCCTCCGTGGTGGCTCTTCTATCCTCTTTCTCTTTGACCTCTTTTCCACACTGATGGCTGAGGATACTAGTGTAGCAAAATCCTCAAGCTGAAGGGCGGTCACCATATTCCCAATATCATCATTAAGCCCATCCTCAAATCTATGACATCTGTCTGCCTCATCTGCAATGATTCCAGTCGCATATTTACTTAGTCGGGTGAACTCCATCTCATATTCAGCAACTGACATGTTTCTTTGCTTCAAGTCTTAAAACTCCCTTTTCTTTTCATTCACATAAACTCTAGGCACATACTTCTTATTAAATTCTGCCTTGAAGAAATTCCAAGAAGGTGGTTTCGGTGTCTGGGGCTTTGAAAAAATTGATTTCCACCAGTCATAGGCATGATCTTGTAAAAGGGACACTGCATATCTGACCTTTTGTTCCTCTGGACATTCAAGTTCCTCAAACACCCTTTCTGTGGACTCCATCCAAAACTCTAAAGCTGCTGGGTCATCCTCCCTCCTTTCCATAAAATCTGTGGCCCCAACTTATCAATCCGGGGTTTTGGCTGAGGTGGAAGAGGAGGTGGAGCTGGTTGTGGAACTGCTTGTACTATCCGTTGCAACAAGTTTGCTATCTGTTCCATAAGAGGCTCATGTCCCAAATTAGCCTGTCCCTCTGCTCTCAAAGGAGCTACTACACTCGGTCTGGAATCTCTTACTGATTGAGGTTGTCTGAGATTGGTTGAGTCTGAAAGGCTATTACTCAGTTCGTCTTCTGAGAAATCTTGTTCCGATCCCGAATCCATATCTACCTATAAACCAGAAGAAGGGACCAAAGTCAGATAATTGCAGCATTTTATACATATGCATGAGACACATATTCTATTTTACAACCACTGATTAAGAATCAATTAGCCTGGGCTCTGATACCACTAAATGTAGCACTCTCTTATCCTACTAAACGTTAATAGGATATGGAAGTGCTAATAAGCCTTTTTTTTAACAACCAATGTACAAATCATTGTAATAATTTTTTTTTTCGAGTTTATTATTAACGAAATATTTATTACTATTTTTTTCATTTAAATATATAACTAGTGATGGAAATAGTTTGATTTATTTGAACTCATGCAATTAAACCATAATATTTAGAAACAATACTATATTTATAAAATTACAAAATTCATTCCTTATAAATCCTACATGCCACAAACTCACAAAAAAAAAAAAGATTCTTAGAATTTAATTTTTTACAACATAATTTTCAAAACATACAAAAATAACTAGACTGCTGCAATCTGATCTTGGGAGTTCCTTATTCTTCGCTGCCCTATCGGAATAACTACTTCTATTTATCTGCGCGTGAAACACACGCGCTAAGTTTCTAGCTTAGTGGTACGTTTGGCAACTATCCAATAAGTACATAAATAATTCTAAAATAAAATTTGTGAAACTATGATTAATTTATTAAGCATGCCAAATATTCAATTAAAAATAAAACCATTCTCCATGCAAAAATATCTAATTCATCAATTATGACATTTCATTCATTAAGCATGCTTGAAATTTCTTAACAATTCAAAATATAAAATTCACTATATCAATTTCATAATTCATATTTTTTTTCTGTTACTCATTTAATAGCCCACGACATCTTAGACCGGAACTAAACACTGGATACAGGGTTTCTGCTCTCTGGCAGTATACTCGGCGCCTATATAATTATTTTATAACTCAGCATTTAATGCCTACATTTCCAATAACAACTCAACACATTTTTTTGTACCTACGTAATTTTTGAACTCAACACTATTTCTTAGTGCCTACTTAAATTAAATCTCGGCATTATTATTTTTAGTGCCTACATTTCTACCCTTTTATTGGCATGCCAACTTATCCTAATTTCTAGTTCTCGACTAGATGTTATAGGGCTTAAATTATATTTGTTACCTTTATTAATATTTACATAAATTATATATGGAACATTAATATAAACTCCATATAAATGCAATAATTCGCATTCAATATTTTTCAACCTCATACTAGCTCATTCAATCATTATAATTATAAGAAAAATTCAATTAGTACATTTTATGTCACATAAATTCACAATCAACACATTTCTTCCTTATGATGCTCTATATTTTTCGTCTATTTTTAGATAGAATATGAACATATGATCACCTAAAAAAATATAGGTACATGTCTTATCTTGAATGTCCAATTGGAATCACATTAAAAGGAATTTTGTAGCAAAAGTTATAAATTTTCTCCTAAACTACGTTCACTGCAATCTGCCCAGTATTTTACTGGACAAAATTATACCTTATATTTCTCTGTCCTTTTAATCCATTTTTAAATCGAATTTCAACAGGTGATCAACTTGAAAAATTTAGATACATGTCTAATCTTTAATATACAACTAGAATCACATTAAAAGGAATTTTTTAGCAAAAGTTATAAATTTTCTCCTAAACTACGTTCACTACAATCTGCCTAGTATTTTTCTGGACAGAATTCTGCCTTATATTGGTATATAATTTTCATCCCCTTTTCGATAGAAATTGGACAAATGATAAACTAACAGAATAAAGGCACATGTCTTATATTTAATTTCTAATTATAATTACATTAAAAAGCATTTTTTAGTAAAAGTTATGAATTTTCTCCTAAGATCCGTTCATTGCAAATATACCCAATTTTGTTTTTTGAACAGATTTTTAGGTCAAGTTGGAGTCACTTTTGCACCTCATTGTAGGTATATTCATGTCTAATGTTCTGAATAAAAGTTCCAAAACTATGTATTAGCTTTCCAACCCAATAAGAATCACTCAGAAATGATTTCCAGAACTCAAGTTATGATCAAAACACTATACACTGTTCATAAGATGAATTTTTCAGCACATCAATTAAATCATACAATTTCCATTTTTGCATCAACCTCATATTCTAGTTTTTATTTTCATATTCATTGCATCATTTAATAATCACTTAATTTCTCAATCAATTATTCATAATTTCATACACATCACAAAATTAAAATCAATATTTTTATATATTGAATTTTTGCCAAATATACATACCTCCAAATTTCTACTTCTCTTTGATGATTTTGCCTTAATCCCCTGTTTTTTTCATCTAATCTTAGCTTGAATTGAAGAAAGAACAAGAAGACTAATAGGGGGAGGAGATTCACGGCCAAAGAAGAAGAAGAAAAGGGAGAGAAAATGGGTTTGGTCAAGATGAAAAAGAAGAATGAAAAAAAAAATGGAAATTTGACTTTTTATAGTTGGATTAGGTGGGTGATTAGGATTAGTTGTTAATCTTGCTTCCCATTGATTCATTAATTTTAATCACTCTTAATTTATCTTAATTAAAAGAATATTCCTTTCCTTAGATAAAGAATATTCCATTTTTATGCCTTCTTATAATTTCTGTGCTAAAAACACTGCAATTTCTAATTTCGTTCAGCGAAAAATTATTTTTTTCTCAATTTTAATTCCGAACTTCAAAATTCTCAATTAATAATATCCAAAATATTTTCTCCCATATTATTATTATTTTAATTTATTTTTTTCATGTCCGAATTTAGACCCGACCAGTTCGGTGTGCCAGATTTCGCTCAACCGTGACCGTGGCCTAAATTATCGGGCATTACATTTTAGGCCATCAATAAGCAAGATATCTTTAATAAAAGTAGTACCATTAATATGAATAGAGCCAATGCCAATTACCTTACTCTTAACATTGTTTCCAAAGGTAACTTTACCTCCCTCAATACTTTTGATTTTATTGAAAAGTTCTTTGTCTCCTGTCATATGCCTTGAGCATCCACTGTCTACTAGCCAAACATTTTTGTTTATTGTGGACTTGTGGCATACCTATAGAATTGCAATTCAATATGGTTTTTAGAAGCTTGGGTCCTTGCGGATTAGCACATGAAGGTTCCCAATGAGCCTTCCTTATCCAACAATGTTTATTTATGTAACCAAATTTCATATAGGTCTAAAAATGCTTTTGAATGCCATATTTCTATTAAACTAAGTTTGAGAGCAATGGCATGCACAATTATGATGAATTGGTGCTTTTCTAGGTGCATTCTTCTTATACATAAAGGCATGATTAGCCTTTTAAGGTTTCTTTCTTAGGCTTACGAATCCTTGATTATTCCTCTTATGTATAGAAGATTTAGTGTATTTTGTGCATTTATCCCTTGGTGCTATTCCAGCAAATGTGGAGATGTGAGTTGACCTAACTTAACAAAAGTAGTATTGTGAGAAGATGATGATGTTCCCTTAAATCCTAGACTATGTCTAATTAAGGGTGGTCTTTGAGACACAATGAGAGTATCTAAACTCACCTTTCCCTTGTGAAATTTTGAAATGGAGTTTCTAAGTTCCTCAACTTCATTTTTCAAAGTATTGTTTTCTTTAAGCAAGGATTTAGTTGAGAGTCTTGAAGAGTATTCATCTAATGACTTTTGAAGATATTCATTAGATGATTTAAGCTTAAAGTTCTCCTTTTCTAAAGCATCCATTTTGATTTCAAATTAGAAATGTTATTCTTATAAGTATTGAATTTACTTCTATATTTTTCTAGTTCTAGATTCAATGCTTTTATTAGGCTTTGCTCATCATCATCATCTTCACTATTACTACCATTATCACTATTATCATTAGTGAAAGAGTATGAGTGAAATGATCTTACCTTATCTGAGACGTGATCCTCTATAGCCATAAAGCATAGGTTGACCTCTTCACTATCATTGTCATCTTTTTCACTTGAAGAGCTTTCGTCATCCCATGTGGCTTTGTGACCTTTCTTTCCATTGTCTCTCTGGTATTTGCTCTTGTGCTTCTTGAGCCTTGGACATTCCGATTTAATATGCCCTTTCTTTCCACATTCATAGCACTTTACCTCCTCTCATTCTTTTCTCAATGATTCTTTTCAGCCTTCTTGAGAGAATAGCAATGTCCTCATTTGCATCATCACTTTTTTCATCATCATCTTCAACTTCCTCTTGAGATTTTGAAGTAGAGGCTTTTAGTGCTAGAGGCTTTCTTTTTTCTGGCTCTGCTTCAAGCTCTCTATCTCTTTTCACTGTCATTTCATGTGTGAGAAGTTTGCCAATAAGCACATCAGTATTCATGATGCTCATGTCTTCATTTGCCTCTTCTATACCGGAAACTCTTGAACCGTAATCTCTGAGAGGAAGACTTCTCAGGATTTTGTTATTAACATCTTTCAAGCTCAAGTGTTTCCCAAGTTTTCTCATGCCATTTATGATGGCTAGAAGACGGTTGGTCATGTCAGTAATTGACTCATTGGATTTCATCTTGAAGAGCTCATACTCTAAAGTAAGAAGTTGAATCTTCTTGGATTTAACTTGCTTAGTTCCTTCATGATAGTTTTCCAATGTTTTCCACATGTTGTAAGCTATTGGGTAGTGTTGTATTCTGGCACATTCTTCAATGGATAATGAGCTTGAGAGAATTGTCATTGCCTTCTTGTTTTTGAAATTTGCTCTTCTTTTAGGCTTTGTCCAATCATCTCTTGATAGAATTTCTTCTTCACCATCAACTCCTCTTCTAGTTTATGGTGTCCATTCTTTTCAAACACTATCCTAGACTTCAATTCCTTCACTATCCAGATATGTCTCCATTCGAAACTTCCAATGAGCATAATTTGCTCTATCAAAGTAAGGTTTCAGACTTTGGAATCCTTCATTGGCCATATCTTGATCTTTCTAGCACTATTTTGGCTTCGATGCTAGACTAAGCTCTAATACCAATTGTTGTCCATATATTGAACCAAGAATGGGGGTTGAATTGGATATTAAAAATTTAACTTTTAAGTGTGGAAAGAAAAGTTAAGTTGAGTAGGGATAGGAAGATATGACACAAGAATTTTTATAGAAGTTCGGGTGTTAACGAACCCTACTCCTCTCCCCAATCTCAATTGGGAGTTTCACTAACACTCTAAGTGTTACAATGGAGTTTTACAAACTCACTCTCAACTATGGTGTTTCTAACAAAGGATCATACCTAACCCAGAAAATCACTTGTGTTTTAATGGCTCACACAATAAACCAAATCCTTGTGTTTTAAAGGCTCACACAAATAACTCTTACAAGCATTCTACTCTTAACCCCAAAATACCTAAACTCACTTGAGTAGATGATTACAGAGAGAAACGCTTACTAATCTATAATGCTCAGAGAATGATGAGCAAAAAGATTTTCACAAAGAATAAATGTTTATTTTGAAAATATCAAATTCCCAAATGGCTTACAACAAGATTTTGATTCGAAGTATTAGCTATTCTCTTGTTCTGGATTCATAAATGACTTGCATTTATACTTTCATGGCGAATTATAGCCGTATTGATTGCATTTAATGCAGAAATAGCTGTTGCACCAACTCTTTTTTTCGGGCCTGACATATTTCTCTTTCCTCTTTCACGATCGTGAGTATGATTGTCATGGTTGTGACTGTTCTTCCAAGCCGTGACTTAAGTGGTGACTTTGACCGTAAAGCATTCTGGAAGGATTGGAAGTGTTTGATCATGGGCGTGACATTATATATTCACGGGCGTGAACATCCTTCCTAGCCATGGTCCAAGAGGTGACTCTAGCCGTGAAGCTCTCTAGAGGAATTTGTCATGTCTTATCACGGGCATGACTGATATCATCATTCACAGTTGCTATCATTCTTCATGGCTGTGAACTTTAAATGTTCGAGAGTTGGCACTAAGCTTCATCACGGGCGTGACATATAAGGTCACGAGCGTGAACATGATATTTCTTCATTTTTTGTCTTTTTAAGATTAGTCTTCCATTCTCCATTCTCGCTATCATGTTTCATACCATGTTCAATAAACTTAGAAAATAAGTATGTTAAATTCATTATTGCTATTTTATTTGTTAGCATCAAAATGATGGAAATACCCCTTAAGGTTCAATAGGTGTTATGGGCAATAAAATGCTATGGATAATAATGATTTGATAAAGTAAAATAAATATAAGATATAAAAGAATAAAATTTATGAAATGTATGTTTGCATGAAAAGATGATTGGGTGTTGTGGGCATAAAAAGGTTAAGGAAAATAAAAGGAATAATGACTTGTAACATGGTTAATTATGATGTGTTATATAATGATGTTTTAATAAAGTAAACAAGTATGAGATAAAATAATATAATTTGATGTTTATACATGCTAGAATATCATGATATGTATACTTGCAAGAGAAGATGATTGAGCATGAGTTCATATATGACAATGCATGTTGCATAAAATAGTTTATTGTCTTATTTATATGCACCATTAAGCCTAAAGCTTAGCGTGTGAGTTTCTCTTGCACAAGTATAACAAAGAATAGGTAGAAAATAGTAGACAAAAGTAGCAGTGGCCTGATCCAGTAGAGCAACCTGTTTCAAACTATGGGTCACACATGTCTTTTGTATATTTTGGGTTAAGCTTTATTTTATAATGGTTGTATAATAACATAACGTTTTGTAAATAATACTTTATAAAATGTATTGTGTTTTCTTACTTTGATTTCTTTTACACTATAAAATAAATAAACAGTAAATAATAAAAAAATATACGAGTGATTTTCATTTATACATAATTTAAAAATAATATTTCAACCGATGAAGTCAACGTAGCACTCCCTCATCCAGGCACGCATGGCAGGGGTAAGGGGGTGTTACATGATAATTCCATACTTTGCCATCTTAGGGAGCTTTTTGATGAACATACATGTTCAGAAAGGTTTGAAACTTTAAGGTTGCTCTTCCGCACTAAGATGGTTGAAGGGACATCTTCAGTGCAATATGCACTAAAAATGAATGACTATATTGAGAGTTTGGCTAACTTGGGATTTGCGATGGACCATGAATTAAGTATTGACTTAATTCTAATTGGTTTTTTTGATAGTTATTCATATTTTGTGCTTAACTATAGGATGAACCAAATCTCCACTACTATTCCTGAGCCGATCAACACGTTCAATATAGCTGAGCCATCTGTTAAGAAGGATAGTAAGATTGCGATGCTGGTGGACTCTTCTGGTTCTAAGAAGAAAAACCTTAAGAAGAAGAAGAAGTTTATGAAGCTTAATGGAGGTGTGGCCAAGAGGAAGGCTAAGGAGACTGCTCCAAAGGGGACATGCTTCCATTGTGGCAAGGATGGCCATTGGAAGAAAAACTGTAAGGCCTACTTGGAGTTCTTGAAGAAGAAGGCATCTGATGCCCTATCTACTTTAGGAATTTTTGTCATTGAAATTAATAGTGTTTCCAATAATGATATATAGGTATTAGATACCGATTGTGGCACATACATATGTACTAATATACAGGGCCTAAGGAATAGTAGGCAACTCAATAAGGGAGAGTCAGACATGCGCATTGGAAATGGAGCAAAGGTTATTGCATTAGCTATAGGAACTTATGTATTGACCATCCCTAGTGGGCTTATGTTAAATTTGGATAATTGTTATTAGTACGTGTTTTGACAAAAAATATAATTTCTATTTCTAGTTTAAATAAAGATAGTTTCCATTTAGCTTTTAGTAACAAAAGTGGTAGTTTAGGGTCATTTGATTATGAATCATATGACACATGTGAATTTTGCTTATTAGATAAGATGACTAAATTACCCTTTAAGGGAAATGGTGAATGTGCTAATGAGTTTTTAGACTTAATACATTAGGATGTATTTCGTCCAATGTCCACACACACCAGAGGTGATTTCATTTACTTCATTACTTTTGTCGATGACTACTTATGATATGGGTACATTTATCTTATGAGATACAAATTTGAAACATTTGAAAAATTCAAAGAATTAAAAATGAATTAGATAAACAACTTGGTAAAAGTATTAAAACACTTCAATCAAATTGAGGTGGTGAATACTTGAGTCAATAGTTTCAAGATTATTTTAGGGATAGTGGGATATTATCTCAATGGACTCTACCTTACATGCCGCAATACAATGGTGTGGTTGAAAGGAGAAACCGAACCCTATTACACATGGTAAGGTCTATGATGAGATTTGCGGAACTACTTAAATTCTTTTGCAATTATGCATTAGAGATTGTCGTTTATATATTAAACGGAGTCATTTCGAAGTCAGTTGATGTTATTCCATATGAGATGTGGAATAACAAGAAGCCCACATTGTAGCGCTCCCTTATCCTACTAATCGTTAATAGGATATGGAAGTGTTACTAAACCCATCTATCTTAAAACCAATGTTCAAATTATTGAATTTTTTTTTCGAGTTTATTATTAGCGAAATATTTATTGCTATATTTTTTTTCTTTCCATTTAAATATACAACTAGTGATGGAAATTTTTTTGATTTAAAAGAACTCATTCAATTAAACCATAATATTTAGACATATATTTACAAATAATACTAAATATATAAAATTACAACATTCATTCCTTATAAATCCTACATGCCACAAATTTATATCAAAAGAAATTCTTAAAATTTAATTTTTTCAACATAATTTCAAAAACATACAAAAAGAACTAGACTACTGCAATCTGTTCTTGGGGTTCCTTGTTCTTCGGTTGCCTTATCGGAATAGCTACTTCTATTTATCTGTGCGTGAAACACATGCGCTAAACTTCTAATTTTAGAAACTACAATTAATTCATTAAGTATGCCAAATATTCAATTAATAATAAAACCATTTTCTTTATGCAAACACTTTAATTAATCAATTATGACATTCCATTCATTAAGCATGCTTGAAATTGTTTAACAATTCAAAATATAAAATTTACAATATCAATTTCATAATTCATATATATTTTTTTTCCTATTATTTATTTAATAGCCCACGACATTTTAGATCGAAACTAAACACTGGATAAATGATTTCTGCTCTCCGACAGTATACTCAGTGCCTACATAATTATTTTATAACTCGGCGTTTAACGCCTATACTTTCAATAACAACTCAGCACCTTTTTGGTGCCTACGTAAATTCGAACTCAGCATTATTTCTTAGTGTCTACGTAATATCAACTCAATATTATTTCTTAGTGCCTATTTAAATTAAATCTCAACACTATTATTTTTATGCCTACTTTTCTACCCTTTTATTGGCATACCAACTTACCCTAATTTATAGTTCTAGACTAGATGTTATAGGGCTTAATTATATTTGTTACCTTTATTATTATTTAAATAAATAATATAGGTAAGATTAATAGAAATTACATATAAATACAATAATTCGCATTAAACATTTTACAATTTCATACTTGCACATTCAATCATTATAACAACAAGAAAATTAAATAATATATTTTTCTATCAAAAAATTCCACAATCAACACATATGTTCAAACTGCCCTATTCTGGATAGCTTTTCTTCATTATGTTTCCCTGTATTTGTCGTCTATTTTTAGATGGAATTTGGACAAGTGATTAACAAAACAAATGTAGGTACATGTATTATCTTTAAGTTTCAATTGGAATCACATTAAAAAGATTTTTTTAGCAAAAGTTATGAATTTTCTTCTAAACTACGTTCACTGCAATATGCCCAGTATTTTACTGGATAGATTTCTGCCTTATATTTCTCTATTTTTTTCATCCATTTTTAGATGGAATTTGGACATGTGATATTCTAACAAAATGTAGGTACATGTCTTCTCTTTAATTTTCAATTAGAATTATATTAAAACGAATTTTGTAGCAAACGTTATGAATTTTCTTCTAACCTATAATCACTGCAATCTGCCTAGTATTTTTTTTTTCTGGACAGATTTCTAGTTCAAACTTTGAATCCATTTTTCACCTAATTGTAGGCCTATTCATGTCTAATGATCTGAATGAAAGTTTAAGCCCTATTTCGGACTTTCCAACCCAATAAGAATCACTCAAAAATTATTTCTAGAACTCAAGTTATGACTAGAAAACTAGACACTGTTCATAAGACGAATTTTCAGCATATCAATGAATTCATGCAATTTCCATTTTCATGCATCAACCTTATATTCTAGTTTTTATTTTCACATTCATAGCATCATTTAATCACTAATTCATTACTCAATCAAATATCCATAATTTCATACACATCACAAAATCAAAATCAACATTTTTCTATGTTGAATTTTTGCCAAATATACATACTTCAAAAATTTCAATTCTCTTCACTTTTATCTTCTTCCTAGCTAGCTTTCTCTATGCCCTTACTTCCTCTTTGATTTTGGTTCAAAGTTTGTTCACTTCCTTGTCCTAACAACAAATTTTATACTAATCAAGCACTAATCACACTAATCCACCTATAATCACCATTAACATAATAATAACCCTAAATTATTAGTTTTATGGAAACTAACCCCAAACTCAAAGAAAGGAGAAGAAGAAAAGTGAGAAGATAGAAAATCTAAACTCACCTTTGATGATCTTCAAAATGACCAAAGTCTTCTTTCTTTTTTTCTCTTTCTTCCTCTTCCTTGGTTTAACTCACTTTTCTTCACTTCTTTGATGGTGTTGCCTTAATCCAATTTTTTTCATCTAATCTTAGCTTGATTTGAAGAAAGAAAAAGAAGAATAAGTGGGGGAGGAGGAGCTCATAGAAAAAGAGAGAAAAAGGGAGAGAAATGGTGTGATTAAGGTGAGAAGGAAGAAGAATGGCCAAAAAGTGAAAGTTTGACTTTTTAAAGTTGGATTAGGTGGGTGGTTAGGATTAATTATTAATCTTGCTTTCCATTGATCCATTAATTTAAATCACTTTTGCTTTATTATAATCAAAAGAATATTTCTTTCCTTAAGCTTGGTCTTTTGCTACCAACGATCGCGCGGCACTAGCAAACTTCCTCGTAAGAATGCTAGTCAGCCTCCTCGATAACGCTAGATATAACTAGCAAATGGGCAAAGATGCTAAGAACACAAAGTAGAGAGAGAAACTTGGAGAATGCTTAAGAATTGCTTGTATTGCTTGAATACTTGGATAAGTTACAAATGAACTACATAAGTATATATAGGCCTCCACCTCCTCAATGGATGACCGAGATCAATCCCCACCTACCAGATGGATGGTTAGGATCAACTCCCACCTAACAAAATGGAGGGTTAGGATTGATTCCTACCTAACAAATCGAAGGCTAGGAAATATCCCATTTTTACGCCTTCTTAAAATATATGTGCCAAAAATACTATAATTTCCAATTTTGTTCAACGAAATTTTTTTTTCAATTTTACTTTCGAACTTCAAAATTCTAAATTAATAATATCCAAAATATTTTTCTCACATTTTATTATTATTTTTTTCATGTCCGAATTTAGACTTCGATCGGTTCGGCGCGCCAGATTTCGGTCAACCGCGACCGTGGCCTAAATTATCGGTCATTACAATTTTTCCCTCCTTAAAAAAAATTTCATCCTTGAAATTAACTTTTTAACTGGAGTTGAATAATTGTGGATATTGAGCTTTCATCATCTCTTCATTTTTCCAAGTCACCTCTTCTGAGTTATGATTTTTTCATAGAACCTTTACAAATGGTACCTTCTTATTCCATAGCTCTTTCATTCCTCGAGCTAGAATTTCCACCGGCTCCTCTCCATAAGTTAAATTTGGTCGTATCTCTTTATGTTCTGCTGATATGATATGAGATGGATCCGATCGATATCTTCTCAACATGGATGCATGGAATATGTTGTGAATCTTGTCTAACTCTAGTGGTAGAGCTAATTTGTATGCCATATGACCTATGCGTTCAAGTACCTCATAAGATCCAATGAACCTAGGACTCGACGTTCCCTTCTTTCCAAATCAGAAAATCCTTTTCCAAGGTGAGACTTTTAAGAATACTTTGTCACCAACTGTATACTCAATATCCCTCCTTTTCAAATCTGCATATGATTTCTGTCTATCAGCAGTAGCTTTCAGCCTATCTCTTATTACTCTCACTTTTTCCTCTGTCTGCTGTACTAGATCTAGACCTACTACTTTCGTTTCACTAAGCACGATCCAACATAGAGGCATTCTACATTTCCTCCCATACAAGGCTTCATATGGTGTCATACCGATACTGGCTTGGTGACTATTATTGTAGGCCAATTCTATCAATGGAAGATGTTTGTCCCAACTGCCTTCAAATTCTATCACACAACTCCTCAACATATCTTCCAATATTTGTATGACCCTCTTTGATTGTCCATCTGTTTGTGGGTGAAAAGTTGTGCTAAAATTGAGTCGAGTACCCATGGCTTGATGCAAACTTTTCCAGAATTTTGAAGTGAACCTCGGGTCTCGATCTGAAATGATTGAAATTGGCACACCATGTAAACGGATTATCTCATTAACATAGATCTCTGCCAAACGGTTAAGTGGATAATCCATCTTGATCGGTAGAAAATGAGCTGATTTAGTGTGCCGGTCCACCACTACCCATATTGAATCATGCCTCTTTTATGTCAAAGGCAAACTAGAAACAAAATCCATTGTAACTTTTTCCCATTTCCACTCCGGAATTGAAATTGACTGTAATAATCCACTTGGTACTTGATGCTCAGCCTTCACTTGCTGACAAGTTAAACATCTGGTAGTATACTCGGTGATATCTCTTTTCATTCCTGGCCACCAGTAATATGCCTTCAAGTCATGATACATTTTGTTGCTTCCTGGGTGCATTGCATAAAGAACATTGTGAGCCTCCTTCAAAATCTCTTGTTTCAATTCTGGTATGTCTGGTACACATAACCTGCCCTTTTGCCTTTAAACTCCCATCTGATTCAATAGTAAATTCTAGTTTTTCACCCTTTTTCACCATTTCAAAGATTTTCTTTAATTTCGTGTCCTGCTTCTGATTGTCCTTTACTTGTTGGATCAATGTGGGTTGAATCCGCAATTCTGCCCAAATAATATATAAAGAAATTATTGTTTCATTTTTTTTAATCTTGTTCACTTAATAAATTTAAGTTTTAACATTTACCTGCCAGAGTTTTTCTACTCAGAGCATCAGCTACCACATTAGCCTTACCCGGCTGATAATCAATGATACAATTGTAGTCTTTGATTTCTAGCCATCGCCTTTATCTCAAATTGAGATCTTTTTGTGAAGACAAATATTTCAAACTTTTATAGTCTGTATAGATATAACATTGCTCGTCATACAAGTAGTGTCACCATATTTCGCAAACACAATGGCTGTTTGTTCTAGATCATATGTCAGATAATTTCTCTCATGAGGCTTAAGTTGTCTTGAAGCATAAGCGATCACTTTGCCTTCTTGCATTAGTACACAATCCAAACCATTAAGGGAAGCATCACTGTACACCACATAATCTTTTCCCGCAGTAGACTATGTCAACACTGGTGCCTCTATCAACATTTTCTTCAACTTATCAAAACTAGTTTGGCACCGGTTTGTCCACTCAAATCTGGTCTCTTTTCTAAGCAATTTTATTAATGGTGAGGCTATCATTAAAAATCCTTTCGCAAATCTCCAATAATAACCAGCCAAACTAAGAAAACTTCTCACATTTGTCACATTCTGAGACAATTTCCAATTGAGAATTGCCTCTACCTTACTGGTGTCGACTCTGATCCCATCGACTGAGACAATATGCCTTAGAAAAGCCACTTCATCTAGCCAGAATGCACATTTCGACAACTTCGCATACAATTGATTCTCTCTTAAGGTATGGAAGACAATACGAAGATGTTGATTATGCTCTTATTTTCTTCTAGAGTATACCAAGATATCATCTATGAACACCACCACGAACTGGTCCAAATAAGGCCTAAAGATTCTATTCATTAGATCCATAAATGCTGTTGGGGCATTTGTCAGGCCAAAAGGCATTACTAAGAACTTGTAATGACCATACCGAGTCCTAAATGTTGTTTTTGAAATGTTTGATTCTTTAATTCTCAATTGGTGATAACCTGATCTGAGGTCAATTTTAGAAAATACTCATGCTCCTTTCAACTGATCAAACAAGTCATATATTCTCGGCAAGAGATATCTGTTCTTAATTATCATCTTGTTCAATTGACGATAATCAATGCACAAACGAAAGATGTCATCCTTTTTTTTACAAATAGAACCGGAGCACCTCAAGATGAGACACTAGGCCTGATAACAAATGGATTATCAATAGATAAATTAAAGAATTTACCAATGGAAACAATCCATTGACAAATTATCAACAAATTTGATTTATCAACGAAATATTCCATTGAAAATTAGTTAGTAAATTACCAACAGACATCAGTTTTATTATTAGTATTTTGTTCATAATCTGCTGATAAATTTATGAGTGAAACTTTTTTTGTATTGGTAAATTTACCGACGAGCACTTTAATTCTGTTGGTAAAATAGTTTATTAATGGATTAACAACAGAAAAATTCCATTGGAAAATTGCAATTTTTTTCTAGTAGTGTTTATCGTTAAAATATTCATAATAAATTACTAAATGTATATATATAATATGTCCTAAGGAGATATACATATTTATGATTTATCATATCTTCAATTTTTATGAGAGAAGCAACCAATTAAAGCTATTGGATGCAATATTGGGCATGACTCACCCAAGGTATTGAGATTTTTTGTATAAATGTTTTTGAGAAAATTGAAGAAAAACATAATTTTATAATTGGCTTGAAATATATGCTTTAAAATTTCAAATGAATTATGTTTTAATGTTTGAAAGATGTAATTAATAATATAGTGTTATTAGAATTGAATTATGTGTTATAAATGCTAAGTTATGCATCAAATGAGTTAATGATGATACTTTAGTATGAAATCTTATAATAAATATGTCCAATTGTATATTTATGCCAATTTTTCTTAAAAAATTAAATTATTCAAGTACTTTATTGTTTTATAAAGAAAGAGCCAAAAAAAAAAACTGTAGTAAATTATTCAAAATTCTTTTCAATACAATTTCAAATTTTAATTTATAAATATTCGATTTTTCAAGATGCTATTGAAAATATAATTTCAAAACTTTAATTTATGAGTATCCGACATTTCAACATAATATTGAAAACTTTTCTATCTTGACATTACAGCAAAATGTTTGGAGGCTGATAGCGAAACAATCGGAGTCCAGCCCACAGTGACTTCCTTTTCTTCACAAAAAATAACTGACAATTCAGGATAAGAAATCCCTTGTACAAAAGAGTCGTAAGCCAAACTTCCAGTGTTTTCTCTTCTCTCAACCACGGAGCCATGCCTGGGATCACCAGCGCCAGAAGCTTCCCCTTCAATCCTCTGCTTACTCCAACCACCTCTAGAATGACGCCGTCTTCACAACCTCTCTCCTCTTTCAAATCCAAGCTCCTCGGCCTCCGATTGCATTCCTCCACTCTCTCTAAACTCCCTGACTCTTTATTCTTCCTCTCATATGCCACCTCACGCTCCCTAGTGAACGCTCGTTACGGCGGCTCCCGTTCTTCTGGCTTCGGCGATTCCCGCCGGTCAAGGCAGAGTGGTTCCGAAGACGACCGGGCTCTTGATGTCTCCACCATGAGGTGATTATTTTCATGTTGCTTGTTTTATGCGATTGCGATGTTTGCTGAATTGAATTGGTGAATGTATTTTTGTGTTGTAGGTCGTCTTCTGTGAGGCTCATTGATGAGCAGCAAAATATGGTTAGTGAGTGGTGGTTCTGTCTTGGATTTCGTTTCTGTTTGGTGTCTCAGGCTGCGAAATTGTGTCTCTAAGAAATTTGAAAATTGGAGTCATTCCTGTCTTTACTGGTTGCTTCTTTCGTGTATTTGATTAGTTTAGTAATGTAGTTCCTGGATTTTTGTAGGTTGGAATAGTACCTAAAAGTGAGGCAATCCAAATGGCTGAAGATGCTGAACTTGATTTGGTATGTGTTCTTAGTTATTCTCTGTTATATAAAGAAGTGAACTTTTTAAACTCTATACACTTCTATAAAATTGCCGTGGTTTTACTCGTTTATATTGCATCTTCTGGATAGCCATTACATGGCCAACCAATCTATCCAATACTGCTTGTTTGTATTGCATCTTTGGGATTGCCATCACATGCCCAACCAATATATTCAATACATTGTGCTTTTCTGATTTTACTTTAGCCTTGAAGCAGTAGCACTTTTATATGCAAATTAGAACTGGCAAAAAGTTAAACTAATCTATCCAACATATATATATATATATATATATATATATATATATATATATATATATATATATATATATATATATATATATATATATATATATATATATACTTAGGGATATGCAAATTAGAATTAGCAAAAAGTTAAACTCCTGATGTATTTTACATGCTTATTTTGGCATAAATTTCTCTTGGTGAATTGCAAACTTATACTTGGATTTTTTCCATTGCAAGTCAGAATAGCTTAGAGCCCTTAAGTAATTGAAAATTTTCAGAGAAAACATCCTTTATTTAATAAATTGAAACTGACACAGGTATAGTTGATGCTCCAGCTCACCATTTTAATTGCATTGCAGAGAAAGCTAAAGTTTTTATTCTATTTCATGTTTCCCCCTTTGAGCTTCTGAGATGTGAGCATTTTGTCATAGGTGATACTATCTCCAGATGCAGATCCACCAGTTGTCAGAATAATGGATTTCAAGTATGACAATATTTCTCCTCTTTTACTTAATTCATGTGTCTACGATGTCAAAAATTTTCGATCTGTGCTTCTCTTATTTTAGAATGGATGATAATTTTAGTTGTGAATGCGTCAATTAGTCAAACCAATACTATCTGTTGTAATTGGAATGAATTTCTAGAGATCAATTAATATTGCAATCTGCACTTTTTAGTGCTTCCATGCTATGTAAAGCTACACATCAGGGTATCATTCAATGATTGTTAGAGAAGTGTTTTTGTAGTTATAAGTTGTGTGTGTTAGACTGCTTCTTGAGTTGTGGGTGGGCACTCAAGTTGGCATACTTTTGGCAAACTTGAATCTCACATAGGTTTGGAAAATTTTCCTCTCATGCAAATTTCATATTTTCTTTATTTTTTCCCCTCTCCTCCTACTAAAGGTGCAAGGTGCAAACAAAGCCTTATGGATGTGAGGTGCAGAGAAAAAAAAAAAAAAAGAGAAAGAGAGAACTTCATAATATAAGAAAAATTAATTTATATAATAAAATACAAATGTTTATATCATGAAATATTCCTAAAATTGACATCATTGTTTCTAAGTCCATACTCAAAATTAAAATGAAGAAATTAAAGAGAATGAGAATGATAGCATGACTCCTATTAGAAAGCAATAATCCTTAAGCAGCCGCATGACAACGACTCATCTTCAATCTTAACAATTTTTCTTCATCATTATCATCATTGAACATTTCCAATTTTCTATTCTTTATCTTTGTACTCTTCTTGAAAATTGACATTCTAAGTATTAGAGAAGTATTGGCCATCAAATGAGCAGATACTTTAGCATTTTTTATTGGCTTAAGCCTAGAATTTTGAACGCATGAAGGCATGTCATTTTCCTTATAACTAATCTAGTATGGTAGGAATCACAAATTCATACAACTCGATTTAATTCCCCACTCTAATGATATGAATCTTTGGGTTAATTGCAAGTATACCTCAACTTCGACCAAATTGAGTGAATCAATATGAATCTGTTTAATTGGTTCTTTTCTTATTGAGGTTTTGGTACCTCATAATTTCAAAATTTAAGACTTAGTTCAATTTTACCGAGTCCTAAACCCTTGGGTACTCTTCTTCCATGCATCTCTCTCTCTCTCTCTCTCTCTCTCTCTCTGTGTGTGTGTGTGTGTGTGTGTTTTGGGGGTTTACTTTCTTATGAAGTATGGCCATTTTTGTTGAAGTTATGTCGCTTTATACCTATATCTACAGTGACCTTTTAATTTAACCCATATTAGTTGTTTATCATTTAATTGTTAGATCAAAGGGAGTTTCTGGGATATGCTCAATAACATCAAAGCCTAGAATTTTTTATTGTATAATTTATAATGTTAAAATTATATAAAAAAATAAGTATGCTTTGGCATAATGGATGGTAGAGTTTTATATTATGAAGCAGATTTCCAATTGGCCAAATAACGATTCTATACCTATTTTATATGGACATATACTGATTCTAGTTAATTTTGAGATTTTATACTGAATCTTATTATTTGATTCTCAATTCATAAAATGAGAAGTTCAATTCATGATTTGGATACTGATTTGACAACTATTATATGCAAGCAAAGTTAGTGATAGGAACAAAAAAGGAAAAGCTAAGTGAAGATGGAATAAACTCTGTATTGCATATATGAATGAAAGGAAAGATTGTGAGAACCAATTACAAGTTGGTTTTGAGAGAGCCTGTAGCTCTCTGAGTCTCTAGGAACAAAAGGAAAAAATGATCAAGATACCCCTCTAACAAACTTGCGGGAATATATAATGATATCCCACTACTTGAGAAAACAAACTCATAAACAGATTCTCCTATATACCCTTGCCTCCTAACAGAAAGTAAAAACAAAGCAACAACTTATAATAGTGTAGAACCAGAACCATCAGCCCAGGGCCTAAGAACCAGAATGTCAGCCCATTGTAGAATGACCCTTCTTCCAAGCATAGGTGTACCGTATAAGAGGTATAACATTACTCCCCCCCAAACTTGTACCTTGTCCTCAAGGTGGAAATGTGGAAACTGAGTGCAAATAAGAATGTTGTCCGCCCAAGTGGGTTCAAAAGGGGGCAAATCAGTCCATTGTATCAAGACCTCCAACTCACCCGGCTAGCCATGGTGCTTAGGATGCACACCAGGCAAGGCAGCTGGTTCCACAATCAACTCCAGGTCTGCAGTAAGCCTTGGGGGAAGAATTAATGAAGAAACCACGTCTCCCCTCGCTTGACGAAGTTGTGACATATGAAAGACTGATGTATAGCAGTCCCAGGAGACAATTCCAAATGGTAGACAACTTTGCCAATACACTCTAACATCTTGAATGGCCCATAAAATCGGGTTGCCAATTTCTGGTTGTTCCTGTTTACCAAAATTTTCTGCCAATAAGGTCGCAACTTAAGAAATACCCAGTCACCCACCTCAAACTTCTCTTCTTTGCGATGGTCTGCTTGTTTCTTCATCCATTGCTGAGCCTGAAGAAGGTGCATTCATAAATCATCAAGGGCAACATCTCTTTCAAATAGGAGCTGATCGACTGAAGAAACCACTATCGCATTTGCCTTGTAGCGAATAAGGGGAGGAGGATCCCTTCCATAGAGAGCCTTAAAAGGGGTACAATCAATTGCGGTATGATGAGCTTTATTATACCAAAATTCAGCCCGTGGCAGCCATTGCACCCATTAAGTGGGTTTTTTAGATGTGAAGCACCATAGGTAAGTTTCAAGGCTCCTATTGACCACTTATGTTTGCCCATCCGATTGAGGATGATAAGCTGTACTATGCTTCAGCCTCGTGCCTTGCTAGTGGAATAGTTCATGCCAAAATTTGCTCATGAACATCCGTTCCCTATTAGAGATGATTGAGCTCCAAAATCCATGAAGCTTGATAACTTTTCGAACAAATAAGGTAGCCACTGTATGTGCTGTGTACAGGTGCTTTAGGCCAAGAAAATGGGCATATGTCGTGAGTCTATCTACCACCACCAGGATAGTGGTTACACCCCCTAATTTAGGCAATCCTTCTATGAAATCCACCGTTAGTTCTTTCCACACCTGATAGGGTAAAGGAATTGGTTGAAGCAAACCTGGAGAAGTCAGACTCTTGTTCCTTTGGCCAGTGTCACAAGTTGCTACCCTTTCTGCAATGTCATTCTTCATTCCTACCCAGTATAATTCTGCTGCTATCCTTTTATAAGTTTTTACCTCACCCGAATGACCACCTATGGGAGTAGCATGGTATTCTTGAAAAATGAATGATATGAATTTTGAAGTTTTAGGTATTACCAATCTGTCTCTGCAAAAGACCTGCCCATTTTGTAGAGAAAACCCCACATAGCATGACTCTTCGCTCAAAATCAACCTTTAACTTTTGTGGGAAAACATTTGCCTCTATCACTTCCTTAAGCTTTGACTAGTCCCTCCAATTTGGAGCCATCAAGGCATTACACTCCTTTAAATCCCCACGCCTGGAGAGAGCATCTGCTACATGGCGGTTCCTCCAAATTTGTAATGAATTTCAAAATTATAACCCATTAACTTGCTAATCCAACGCTGATACTCATGCCCCACCACCCACTGTTTCAGTAAGTGCTTAAGACTTTGTTGGTCAGTCTTGACTACAAAATTTTGTCCAAGCAAATAGGGGTGCCATTTCAATACTGCCAACACAATGGCCATGAACTCCTTCTCATATGCTAATTTCAAATGAGCTTGCTTGCCTAGTACTTGGCTAAAATAAGCTATTGGACGCTACTCTTCATCAAGGCAGCTCCCACTGCAAAACTTGAAGCATCCGTCTCAATAGTGAAAGTCTTGGTGAAATCCGACACGGTTAACACCGAAACAGTAGTCATAGCTTCCTTCAAAGAAACAAAAGCTGCCTCAGATGCTTTAGACCACTCGAACTTGTCTTTTTGTAGCTGTTTTGTTAAAGGACTACCTATATGTTCGTACCCCTTAACGAACTTATGATAATAAGCCATAAAGCCAAGAAATCCTCTCAATTCAGTGATGTTTTGGGGGTGTGGCCAGCTCAACATTGCTTGAATCTTAGAAGGATCAATCGAGACTTCATCTTTTGAAATCACATGGCCCAAATAAGCTAGGGAAGTCTTCCCAAACTCACATTTCTTAGGGTTAGCATACAAGTTGTGTTTCTTGAGTAGCTCGAGCACCAAAGACACACAAAGATTTGATCCTCCCTTATGGAACTATAGATCAAAATGTCATAAAAAAACTCAAGCACAAATTTTCTGAGGTAGGGTTAAAAACATGATTCATGAGAGCTTGAAATGTGGCTAGGGCATTGGTTATGCCGAAAGGCATCATGAGAAATTCGTAGTCACCTTCATGAGTCTAGAAGGCTGTCTTGTGCTCATCTCCCATCTTAATCTGAATCTTAAAATACCCAGATTTCAGGTCCTGCTTAGTGAAAATGCAAGAACCGTGGAGCTCATCAAGTAGCTCGTCAATCATTGGTATGGAAAATTTGTCAGACACTCTCTTTGTTCAAGGCCCTGTAATCTATGAAAAAGCACCAACTCCCATCCTTCTTTTTAATTGACGTAATGGGACTGGAAAAAAGACTAGTACTTGGTTTGATGATTTTTGAGGATAACGGTACTACTTGACATTCACTGGAGAGACCCCTTCCTTCAAAATGATTGAATGTTCATGGCCTCTACCTAGTGGCGACCCTTGCGATGCTTGAAAAAGATCCGAGTAGTATTGTACCAATTCCCTTCAATTCTCTTGTTCTGGTTGTCCATCATCGATTGAACATGTGAGATCATCCAGCTCGACTAATATTCCCTGACGTTTATGTTTAATGGTTGTCACTATGGCCTTGAGTGAGATTAAGGTTTTGCCCAATGAGGGATCTCCCCGAAGTGTCATTACCGAAGTGTCATTGTCCAATCACCCATCTGAAACTTCATAATCTGAGCCTTCCAGTTGATATAGGTTCCCCCAATTGTCTCCAACCATTCTATTCGAAAGATTACATCAGTGCTGCCCAAATGTAATGGTAAAAAATCCTCGACCACATCAATTCCTTGAACATGCAAATGTACCCCTTTACACACCCCTTTCATTAAAGCACTGGGGCCATTTCCTAAGATCATCATCTTATACTCCTTTGTTGGACTAAGTGGCAACTTCAACTTCTCAACCAATTTTAGAGACAAAAATTTATGCATGGCTCCTAGGTCTATTAACACAACCATTGCTTGGTCCCCAATTTCGCCTCTTAACATCATGGTCTTAGGGTTAGTGAGTTCAGCCTAGGGCGGCATTTTGATGGCATTGAGCTCCACTTCCAGAGCTGGGTCCTCAACATCCTCTTCTAATCCAATGATGATGACACTTAGCTCGTCTTTCCTACAGCGAAGGCCAGGCGTGAATCGCTCATCACAACGATAACAGAGGTCGTGCTCCCTTCTCCGTTGAATCTCGACATTTGTTAGTCTCATTGTTCCCGTCGAGCTATGTAGTGGTTTGGGTTGTTGATGGAATTCTTGAAGGTCAGGTGGCTGTTGGGTTGTAGTGTGGCTTTTCCCATTGTAGACTGAGCTGAGAAGTGGGTTTCAGGTGGCCCAATCTTTCGTCGGCCTATTGTGCCAGGTCCATAGCTTACCCAAGGTTTGTAGGGCCCATCATCCTAACTTCTGCCCTTATATCTGATTTTTGTCCAGTAATGAACTTACTGAGAAAGACTTATTAGAGAACTCCTCCAATGGAGCAGCCATGGAGATAAAGTGCCTCCGATAATCCTGCACTGTGCCTTCTTGCTGGAGTTCAAGCCACTGATCATGGAGAGTGCTGCTTTTGGAGTTGTGAAAATGCCGGAGTAGCAATTCTCTCATTTCAACCTAAGACATTATCGGACGTCTCTTATACTCCCATTGGTACCACATAAGGGCAAAATCTTCGAAGGCCACGACCACAGCCTCCAAACGCTCATCATCGGTGTACTTCTGGAGATCAAAAAACCTTTCTGCCTTTAAGAGCCAACCATCAGGGTTGTCACCATTGAAGGTCGGCAACTCCAGCCTTTGGTACTTCCTATCCGGCTTTGGTCACGAGCTACAAACCCCGTGCATGCCACTGTTGATTGTCCAAAAATGGGATTCGTGACTACCTGTTCAAGCTGCTTCTTCCTTCTCTTCCCTTTTCCGAGCGATGAAGATATCTTCGAGGACTCCTCCTCCAACGTCAATAGTTGATCCAACTTGGATGACAACCCATTGATCGTGCTTTTGAGAGTTCCTAATTCCCCTTCAACAGCATCAACCCGAGATCCTATATTTTGCACATGATTCTTCTTCCCCATAGCAACCAGTGCTCTGATACCAAATTGATAGGAACAGAAATGGAAAAGCTAAGCAAAGATGGAATAAACTCTGTATTGCATATATGAATGAAAGGAAAGATTGTGAGAAACAATTACAAGCTGGTTTTGAGAGAACCTGTAACTCTCTTAGTCTCTAGGACCAAAAGGAAAAAATGATCAAGATGCCCCTCTAACAAACTTACTGGAATATATAATGATATCCCACTACCCGAGAAAACAAACTCATAAACAGATTCTCCTATATACCCTTGCCTCCTAACAGAGTAAAAACAAAGCAACAACTTATAATAGTATAGAACTTTAATAACAATCAGCCCAGGGCCTAAGAACCATAATGTCAGCCCATTGTAGAATGACCCTTCTTCCAAGCACAAGTGTACTGTATAGGAGGTCTATCAGTTAGCCAGGATAAACATTATTTCTTGGCGCAGTAGGGGTTGGGGTGAAATAAAAGGATCTGAAATCAATCCAAAAAATTCGGTTTACTAGCCTATAGGGTTCTGACAAAAAAAAAAGTAAAAAATAAAAAGAAAATGAAAAAAATGCCAATAGGTCTTGTTCCAGCTTTTGAACTTCAATTTTCTGTTCGGGCTTTGAAAAAATAATTTATGAGGTTTGGTTAACTATCCAAAATAAACAGTCACACCCCAAATGCTTTATTTTTGGATTTTGCTCACAAAGTTTGTACAAAGTTTTATTTCTAAATACATATAATTTCTCGTTTGCTCTCCAAAACTTTTATTTGGATAATATTTTAGTCCAAGGAAATTGTTGAGTAGAGTGTTTATATATATATATATTCTAAATATTTTTTTTAATCTTGTGTCATTAAAGATTTTATTAATATTGAATATTAAGAAGAGATTGAAATTATTATTTGTGTGTTGTATTTTTGTTTTTTAATTGAATTTAGAGAATTGAACTTGTGAATAAAGGCTTTGTTCGCTATATGTTTGTTTTGTATTTTAAAAAATGCCTTATATAGTTTTACTTTACAGTGAGATGTTGATTTCCTTTTTTTTTTTTTTTTTTTTTTGTGGCTAAAAACTGAAATAACTGGCTAACCTAACTGGAACAAGTAGTTAGTGGATTGGTTAACTGATAGTAATGGTTAGGTCTTTGGTTAGGAGTTTCTCAAGACCGAACTTAACTGTTTGGTTCACTAAATGCTTCATGGACCTGTTAACTGATCCATGAGCAGCACCCCTAGGGAGAAGGCTGACCCATAGAGTTGCTTAAAATCGATGTCCCGCTTGGTTCCGTTTCAAATTTTAGACTGTAATTTATGTCTCATGAACTTTTCCAATTGGAATTTGAAAGAATACTTGCTTCAACTTTCCTACTCTTTTTCTCCTTCTTTTCTTCTTACAGCAAATATAGGTATGAACTTCAAAAGAAGAAGAGGGATCAACAGAAGAAAAGTGCTGGTGAATGTCTAATCTCTTGTAGAGCTTTTGTTCACTTCTGATTTGTGTAAATCTCTGTTATGAGAGTAGATACTGACGAGAGTGTCTTCGTTAATGTCAGCAAATCGCATGGATCTGAAGGAACTTAAAATGGGGTGAGCAAGAGTATTATCATGTTGGTTCATATATTAATTTATTCGCAATCATGCTTATGATTTCTTACTGTGTATCCTTACATAGAATTCTAATTTTTGTTCGATCATCAGTTGAGACATGCAATTGATTGCTACAAAACTTGGCTTGTCATGTACAGTATTTGAAAGGAAGTTTTCAGAAAACTGATGTATCAACAAAACTTAAAATCTGAATCTTTATATATTTAACAGAAAGCTGAGAAGTTTGTCAACTTATCCTAAGCAGATATAGTGGAGAACCACCCACTATTAACTGTTTCATGATTTCCACTTTATATAAAATTAAAAATAATGAGGTAGATATAAACAATTCTAATTCCTTGTTTTGTTTAGACATGTATATAATTTGGGTGATGAGGAAGCTCAATAGTGGAAAAAGTTTCATGAATGTCAGATTAGCAAGAGTTTGCATATTGATTCTTCAAATGCCTACTGGATACCTGTTCGTCACAAGGTGACTTGTGCTCTCTTTAAATACAAGCATCCTTCATCTCACCACGTCATTTTTCTTATATATTTTTTTCCCTTAAAGTTACCAAATATTGAGAAGTATCCTGTTAAAATTCTAATCCTGCATTGTGGCCTGGGTCTTTGTGGGTATGCAGCTGGTATGGGTGCTCATGCTGGGGCCTGATTGGTGTAATAATCTTGAAATCAGAATTGAGCAGTGTTTCAAATTGTGTGATTATTTTGATTAGAGTTACAGTGTAGAATCGTACGAAGCTAGTACACAAACATGTTTCTGTTATTAAGTGAATAAATGTTTTTATTTTTATTTTTTTTGGTAATTTTGTCAGCAGTTACAACATTGATCAACATGATTATGATGTGCGTTTGAGAGCTGCTCGGAAATTTCTAAAAGATGGCGACAAGGTTAATTTTAATTTCATTCTACTGTGATCACATGCCTGCATACTCAAATTTAATATCTCAGATGCATTGCATTTGATTGAATTATTGTGTTAATTCCTTTCAGGTTAAGGTCATAGTGAACTTGAAAGGCCGTGAAAATGATTTCAGAAATATTGCTATTGAGCTTATCAGACGTTTCCAGAATGATATTGGGGAGGTACCATTGACTTGTATATCATTAAATGACATACAAAATTCCTTGTGAAAGAGAATGATATGACTGATTTGAATGTGTGGTGTTATGATAATGGGTGTGAGATGAAAACAAAGAAATTAAGAACCAAAAGAGTGAGAGGAAAAAAAAAAATTTATCCTCTTGAGGTTTCTGTACTAATAATATCAGGTTAACTTTGTTTTAAGAAGAAACCAGTGTAACATTGGTTGTAATAATGGGTATAGATATATCAGTATTACTTTCAAATAGGCAACTGCTTGTAAACGGGAAAAGATTTCTTTGCACGGGAAAGCTTGAGACCATCCATGATTGACTCCGTAAACTTTTTTATTAATATTTCCTTGAATCAAATGGGAATGATTTCAGTATCATGAGTTCATCTTTAAAGACTTAATTTCTAACATTTATTTGATGCTGCAATTTGTAGCTTGCGACTGAGGAAAGCAAAAACTTCAGAGATAGAAATATATTCATTACATTGGTACCAAATAAGGCTGTTCTACAGAAATCACAGGAGCCACAAAAGAAAAGGGACAAGTCATCTGTAAATGAAGTCTCAGCCGGTGTCTGAGTGCATATGCAAGTTTCATGAAGGGTTGTAATGTAGGCTAGTTGGCAGGTACTCATTGGTCTTTTCCAATATAGGTTTGGGATCTCGGTATATGTTTAGAATTGTGTAACAAATGTATAATAACATGCATATTAGATTTTACAACAAAATCAACTTTTTTAAGTTGTGAGATTAGATAGGATTTTATTTGATTTGTTTATTTATTTCCTTATAATTCGAGTCTGAAGCAGATTATAGTGCTGTATAATGTTAGACAGAGAGCTTATGGCTAATTTATGAACACTTGCCTGTGTGCACATGTTACACCAAGAACTTGTTCATTACATGCCGGCAGAAGTAAATTTACCATTTTGTTTCAAGAGGGGTGCTAGCTACCTTTTTGTTTATCTTCTCTATTCATCTTTGGATGACATGTACTCCTATTGTTTGTTATGTGGATCCTATAATATTGAGAATAAGAGTCCATGTCATTCAATGAATGGAGAATGTAAAAAAGAAGTTTATATAAAAGTTATGGTATCTCTTTGTTAACAAAGAAATATAGGAGTATAAGAGGTAAAGGGAAATAGCTTACAGTGAGAAAAGTTCTTATTGCAATAATGAATTAGATTTCACGATTCATACAAGAAATGGTTATTTATACGATTTTTAGAAAGAAGATGTGAAGCTTCCTCCTGAAATTCTGCTCAAGGTATCCTGGTTGGTGATCAGAAACAACAGGCTTACAGGAATGAACAGAGCAGGGTAATGTGAAATCTTAAACCTTATTGTTATTTTTTCCCAATCCTAATTCCAATAGATTGGTATGTTTAGTGCTTTTTCTTTCAACAACATGGAGGAGAAAAGTTCATTCTGTTGAAAATCATCCTAAACTAAAAAGAACTTAGTTTTTTATTTTTATATATATATATAGTCATTTCGGGTTATAGAGAATTAACAGGCTGTATTAAAGTAGGTGAGGTTACTCTTGTCTGGATGGAGAGGCTTCAACTGACCCAACTAACAAATCGAAGTTTGGCTTAGATGCTAAGTTCTTGCATCTCAAGCACTCTTTCACATATTTTTTAGCTTCCACAACCGGCTAACAGACACCTCAAACTTTGAAAATGATGGATTTTAAACTGAATTTTGTCAGTTGCATTGGTATATTATTAGGAAAATTTGGCAAATACATGTATGGTAAGTCTATGAATTAGGTCAGAAATTCGCAAAAATAAACTAAAAAAAAAAAAAGAAAGGAACTGTCAGCCTGAGCACTTAGGTTATTGGTGAATCACTTTTGCTTGAGAATTTTAACCCTGCATCCTGATTTGATAGGTCTATTTGTATTCTCAAATATTAAAAAAGAAGAGTGTTTATTATTTTCTTTTATAAACATTCTTATTAATAAAGGAGTACTAAATAAGACCTTAACATTTAAGAGTGAAAAAATAAAAGAAAAATTAGCATTTTATAGGAGAGGTTTATTGTTTTGTTGACATGGATTTTTTTTTCTTTTTCTTTTTTAATTGCCACTGGGGTAGACGATATTTATTTATTTAAAATTTTTGCCTCGGAGGGGAAAGACCATGGAATTGAAATCCATGTTGTCTTGAAATTGGAAAATTGTGGTTTTCCTTTTTAATAAAGAACGGGGATATAATTGCATTAAGGTGCCTTATGATAAAATCTTAGATAAGCCGGCAAGCAAGAATCTTTTTATTTTTTTATATTTATTTTAAAGACACGTGGACATTTTGCTTAGAAAACTTATGGCTTCTATATGAAGGGAAATACTTATAAATTGATTTATAAATTTGCTCATGAATGCTGTGTAGGGAAAAAAAATTGGCATGAAATGTACGGAGATATGACAGAAAAATTTAACAGAATTTTCTTGTTATGATCGGATGTTCTGGCCAGTCGACTACAAATATTCCTATTAATTAAAGTAAGATTAGCTAAATTAGTAGTTTTACTTCTTAGTTATTGTAATTAGGGTTTGGATTTTAGATTGGGTCTCAATAATTTTTTTTTCTTTTTTTGCTAAAATATTTTTTTTAAATCTGGATATCAATTATTATGCATTATTGAAAAAGAAAAAACAATTGTGGGACTGACAATAACATATTTTCGAGGTCCAACAACATTTTTCTTGATTATCGTCTTATTTTGCTAAAATGTTTTTTTAAATCTAGATATCAATTATTATGCATTGTTGAAAAAGAAAAAAATTGTGACTGACGATAACATATTTTCGAGGTCCAACGACATTCTCCTTGATTATCGTCTGATCAATGTTTGTCTATTATGTCAGTGTTATTTAGTTCAAGTGTATTTTTTTTAAGAAAATTTCAAATAAAATATAATGATTATGTTAAAAAAAATTAAAAATTAAATAAATTCATAAGATAATTCAATCATAATATATTATTTTGCAGCCTATATGAAATGTTGTGTGTTGGTCACACTACACATGCACCACAAAGTGCAATAAAGATGGACGGTGCATTTTTTGTTGAACCAATTAATAATTAGTTAACAAAATATTTAGTAGGTAAGATGGTAGGTGGGGATTAATTTTAACTATCCATTTTGTGGGTGGAGATTAATTTTGACCATCCATTTGATGGGTGAGGATTAATCTTAATAATCCATTTGGTAGGTAAGAAGGTAGGTGAGAAATGATCTCAATCATCCATTTGAGTAGCTGAGAATTAATTTTGGTCGTTCATTGAAGAGGTGGAGACCTATATATAGCCTTAGGAATTCATTTGTAAGGTATCTCATCCATATTCCATCCAAAAGTTAGAGAGAAAAATAAAAGCTTAGAAAAACTTAGAAAAGCTTTAGTGAGAGGTTGTGAGTTGTGAGTATTTGTAAACACTTTATAAATTTTTCTTCTTTCAGTAAGATCTATAGCAGTCCGGAGACATAGACATAATTGGTCGAACATCGTTATCAATTTGTATGTATCTTATTATTCCGCATTTTCTTTGCTTTCTCATAAATTTTATTATAAAAAAATTATCGTTATTTCCCAACAACTGGTATCAGAGGTTTGTTTGTGTTTCTTCTATTTTTTTCTGGTGATTACTATTCATGTGAATAGTGATAGTAAATTTTGGTTGGCGATACTAATTTGTCCATAGAGGTATTCTAATACATGGTGATTCACAGGAATTGTGAAAAATGATCCAAAGAAAGTCAGTTTCAAGTGGGAGCAATGACCGCAGATGAAAGAAAGGTGAAAATTGAAAAGTTTGATAGTGCAGACTTTGACTTTTGGAAAATGAAAATAGAGGATTATTTGTATCAAAGAAATCTATATCAACCTCTCTCTGGAAAGAAGCCAGAGGCTATGAAGGAAGAAAACTGAAATCTTTTCAATAGACAAGCTTTCGGAGTTATCCGATTGACATTATCCCGCAATATTTCTTTCAACATAGCAAAGAAAAAGACCATAACGAGTCTTATGGCGGCTCTCTCTAGTATGTATAAGAAACCATCAGCCTCAAACAAAGTGCATCTAATGAGGCGTTTATTCAATTTATGAATGACAGAAGGTACATTGGTAGCTCAACATCTCAATAAACTCAACACAGTCACAACCCAATTGAGTTCGATTGGAATTAAATTCGATGAAGAAGTACGAGCATTAATACTTTTGTCTTTTCTACTAGATAGCTGGAATGCTACTGTTACGACTGTGAGTAGCTCGTCAGAAAGCACTAAGTTAAAATTTGATGATGTTCGTGATTTGGTTCTCAGCGAAGAGATCCGACGGAGAGAATCGGGTGAATTATCAACCTCTTCAATTTTGCATATAGTGTGAAGAGGAAGAAATTCAACTAGGGGAATGGACGCGATAGATTGAACTACCGAGGTAGATCAAAGGATAGGAAGTCCAAATCCAAAAATTTCAGTAATTTTCATAACTCAAAGGCTGTCGAATGTTGGAATTGTGGGAAGACTGGACACTATAAAAATCAGTGCAAGAGTGCACCGAAAGACCAGGATGCAAAGACAGAGGCAAATGTTACTTCCACCTTAGGAGGCAATGATGCATTGATATACTCTTTAGAGAGTAAGGAGGAGTCTTGGGTGTTAGACTCTGAAGTATCGTTCCATACGACTTCACATAAAGAATTATTTGAGAGGTATGTCCCTAGAAACCTTGGAAATGTATACCTTGGTGATGGTCAGCCTTGCACTATTATTGGTAAAGGTGTAGTGAAGATTAAGTGAACGGGTCTATTTGGGAGCTGAAAGATGTCAGACATATTCTCGACCTAAGAAAGAACTTAATCTCAATAGGGCAATTGGCTAGTGAAGGCTGCACTACAATCTTCCATGGTGATAATTGGTAGATTTCAAATGGTGTAATGACGATTGCTCGAGGGAAAAAGAGTGGCACTCTTTACATGACAGCAGGAGCATGCTGTTTGACCATAGTTGCAGCTGGAAATGAAAATCCCAATCTATGGCACCAAAGACTAGGCCATATGAGTGAAAAAGGAATGAATATTATGCATTCAAAGGGAAAACTTCCAGGTTTTTAGTAAGTGGAGATAGACACGTGCGAAGGTTGCATACTTCAAAAGCATAAAATGGTCAGCTTTCAGATAAGTGGCAGAACCCTAAAGGAAAAAAGGCCAGAGCTCGTTCACTCTAATGTTTGGGGAACGGTCGTCTTATCCATTGGTAGAAAACACTACTTCATGACTTTCATTGATGATCACTCTCGGAAGGTATGAGTTTACTTTCTAAAGCACAAGTCTGAAGTGATCGTCTTATCCATTGGTGGAAAACACTACCTCATGTGCCTAAGAGGAGATACATGAACTATTTCTTGTTAACTAATGGAGGGGAGTCTAAATATTATGATGAAGTTTGTCAGATTGGAGATGCTAGTAAGTGGGAGCTTGCAATGAAAGACGAGATGAAGTCTCTGATCTCCAACCAGCACTAGTACAGAATAGAGTTATATGTGTCTGTTATTTTGTTTTTTATACGTCTGTCAAATAGTAGACACATATATAGGAGACGCATATGATATAAATTTTATGTGTCTGTCGTTATGACAGACGCACATAATCATGTTATACGCGTCTGTCGTTTAGTAATAGCAGACGCATATAATCAGGTTATACATGTCTGTCATTTAGTATTAGCAGACACATAATCAGGTTATACGTGTCTGTCATTTATTAATAATAGACGCATATAATCGGGTTATACTCTTCTGCTATTTTTAACGACAGACACGTATAACTGATTATATGCATATGCTATTACTAAATGACAAACGTCTATTGTCTTTTTTTTTTTTTAATTAAAGCTCATATTATACTGCTACCATTCATATATAACCTGCTTCAAAATTCATAATAAATCTGCTTCAATAAGCCACCATAGGCATCCAATATTCAAGTCACAAATACTTAATAATCAAGAATTCACAAGATAATACAAACTAAAAAAATAAAATAAATCAAAGCAATACAACATCATGCCCAAAACAATTCACATGAAAATAATTAATCCACAAGTTCTTCGAAATTTTTTAATTTAAAATTGTATTTCTCATTAATATGAAATATTTTACAAAAGTAAATAAAAAGATTACATACACTCTTTCATAAAGAAATTTGACCACATATGTCGAATTTCATCTATTTGATCTTGACTATATGTCCATTTTCAAAATCCTACAAGACAAATCAAACAAAGAATAGAAAATATATTAAAAATGAATAAGTTAATAGGTAGTTATGTATCATACTTGTAATATAAATTGACTAGTATTTGAAAGAATATACCTTAAGCAATGTTGTATCACTGTTATGATATACGACAATTTTCGTACATATACCTCATGACGTAATATCTGCATTCAATACCTCCTTGTAGTTGAGGGCACTTAAAATAGAGAATATAACAAAGGCTTATACCAAATAGAGGATTATAAAATCATAAAAACTTCAATTTAACTAGTAATTCAGAATATAAAATTCTCACCGAAATGTCATTCCATTTTAACGTGACACCTTTATTTTTTCCACATTCTATAGTGTAAGTTCTATAGGCTCTGAAAAATAAGTGTATATCAAAATCGGCATTAATATTGAAAACGCTACAAACATTGTAGAAACTATTAGCTAGTAGTATTATAACTTACAGGTTAATATGCAGTTTCAGACTTATATCGCAGCTGCCATGAGCTAGAGGATCCATGAAAAATGTCTTACTCTGTTCATAGCAAAATACAATCAACATCCAATGGTTACTAGAGATATACAAATATGTTGAAGTTAGTAAAAATGTTGAGAATAAAAATTATGCAAAAATGAATGTAAATGTTTCTTACTCTTAGAAGTATGGTAGTAGAATGAAATGTTTATCTCTTTGTTCCTTCAAAGCTTATATAATATATCTTTCTAGTGCATTAGTCTCTATGAACATCAAATGAAGCATTTCTAGACAAAGAAATCAGATCGACGATATAAAGAATGTATCACACAAGTTATGAAGGTACCTGTATGGATGAATCACAATACATACATAAGTCTTATTTTTGTATTTTTTAAATCGATCTTATAATATTAGTAATAAATAGTATAATCTTATATCATAAATATACAAATGATCGAGACATCAAGCCATTCCATGGAGAAGAGTTGAGCGATGTCTTCCATACCGACATGAATCATTAGATTATCTACTAGATAATTAAACACTGTAATGTTTGCAGGAACTTCAAAAATATACCCAGTAGGCAATTTAGCAACCATCTCATGCAGCAACCTCATGTCACCACTCAAAATTGCCAAAATTTTCTCATTAACTAAAGGCCCATGTTGCTTTGTAGCTGATTCTTTCGATAAACCACTACCTTGTTTATTCTTTGGAGCCTTCTTTAATCGGTAGGATTTAAGCTCCTATAAAATAATAATAAATTATGATAATCTATATTTTATTGTTTTATAAGTTTATGAATTATTACCTATCCAAGAACAACGAGATGTTGTGGCCATTGAACAAAACTATCTTCTGCTTTCCCAACTGTGGTTAAGTATTCAGTAGGCATAGGAAGTTGGGCTTCATGACAGCTAGATAATACTTCATCTAAAGATACCTTGATGTGATTGAGCATGATAGTTCGATTATGCACCATAGCATCAATAAGGGATGGACAAACCATCCCCCTTGCCACAATCACCTACTTACCTTCATTAATGGTAGCAAGTCTGCATGATATAGGTGTCTACAAAAACACAAAAAATCAATATTAGCTAGATTACAGTGGAAGTGGAAGTAATGAAATTCAAAATTTTTACCTATAATTCTGATATTGGAAATGGTGGGTCCACAGAGTGACAACTACTAGGAGTTGGGCGAGCAAATGAAGGACCCATCTCCACCTCCATATCAGGGCCAATTTGAGATGACTTCCTAGTCATTTCCTGTATCATACTCTCAAGATGTGCAATTTGAGCCGAGAATTTAGCAAATTATTTGGCTTCTATTTTAGTCTCAAGCTCTTCTATAACTTCAGGTGAGAAGGATGTTGTTAGTTTCCTTTTTCCAGGACTACCATAAAATTTCTTGATGGTTACAACGCTTCCAACACCTCTCACATAGCTAGAATGTTCGGGCTTTTCAAGTGCACATGAATATGTCATCATGCCTCTCTGGTACCCAGCTACCTTGGGTGACTTCTTCCCGTAATATCTCCTATTCACCATAGAAACAATATGTTATAAGCAATCACAAATAAAAAAAAAAATAGATACCTTGATATCATTGTTTGTTTAGCAAGTTATACTTACGAATTTTTTTTGCCACCTCTTTTGCCTTTTTTACTGAGATTATATAATTTCCTTCTTCTATCTTTTTTGTTCTAACTCTTACCCAATCGAGGCTTCGATCATATGATGATGTAACATCAGAGCTCATAGATGTTGATGATGAAAAAGAAAAGATGGGAACTTCAATAATCCACTGAGTCCTTTTCCCAGCATAGCCTACACGACCCAATAAATATGGATGCACATTCTTTGCTTGCTTTGCCTTTGCCTTGGAACTGATTTGTTGTTTAAAAAAAATAATAAAGATCTCATTATCATGTCTTGCATAAATGTAAATGTAAATTGCATTAATCTACTTCATAATTAGTACCTCATATTCTTCAGATTCATGTGCTTCTTTAAACTCCTCCTAATCTTTCTCAGTGATGAAGTCATATAATACCAATGGTGACTTTTGCACGGATTTATTCTTTATGTACTTAACCACCAATCGATACTTAAAATCCTTCCACCACATTCCAACAGTTTTTAGTACAATATTTTTCTTATCATCGGGAATGTTGAACTCTTTCTGCAAAATAATATTTTAGATTAATTAGTTTTAATTCCTTACAATCAAAGTTGTTAATAAATTTTAAGGAAAGTTACCTTGATATCTTCCCAAATTGTATTTTTAAGACCCTTATCGACTAGATCCCAGCAAATTACCATGATGTTCACATGGGAATGTGCTACAAGGCCAACGTAGGAACTAAAAATATCGGCGTATGTTCCTATTGGGCGATCAAACTCATCGAAATCTATTGTCTTTTGTTCATTCCTTTGTTTTTTCAATTTTTTGCATGTGGTAGCTCCCCTATTTCCTTTTTGTCATGATACTTGATGGCTTATAATCTGGTTGTTCATTCGACATAACAAAGAAACATGTTCGTATAATCCACAATAATAACACTTTATTTCAAAGGGAAATAAAAACAATAGATTTATTTGATAAATAATAACAAAAGCTTGTAATTATTAGTATAAACCACATTAATCATATTACATATTTCTAAATAAACTTAGAATAAACATATATGCATCAATTATTGCCGATTTTCAATCCATAAGCCTTCAGTATGATCATCACGCATGTAATTTGAATCTAAAATATCTTCCCCAACTGGCATAGGTAACCCGATAGAAAACGGGGGAGTCTCATCAAACTGATCATATTCTTCCTCATCTACCACATCATTGATACCAAAAATATGCCTCTTACCTTGAAGAATAATAGACCACTTACTATCGTTAGGGTCAACAATATAAAATACTTGTTTAGCCTGTGAAGCAAGAATGAATGATTCATATTGATAACCCAATCGGCTAAAATCGACTAAAGTGATTCATAACTCATCCACTCAAACATTGCATCGGTTTTCAATCCATTTACATCGAAAGAGAGGAATCATAAATTCCCTGTAATCAAGCTCCCAAATGTCTTCAATTATACCATAATATGACTTCATAACATCTATTGGCATGGTGTCTTTTGCACTAGAAAATTCTCGTGATGAAGCTATCAATGTAACTCCACTATTTTGCATTGTGCTTTTGTCATCCTGACATTTAGTGTAAAAGGTATATCCGTTGATGTCATATTTTTCATAAGACCGTATATTCAACCTAGGGCCATAGGCTAACCATTTTATGGTGTCAGTTACATGTTCTAGCACTTCTGATAACTGACGCATCACTCAATCTTTAAACCATCCAATAAAAGAACCATTATGTTCATTTGTCAACCATATTTCACCTTTGGATGGATTCAGACGCCTTAAAATGGACATGTGCTCTTCTAAATATGGATAAACTTGTGTAAGGTGGTGCAACATAAGGAGATGTGCTTTCTCACGCATCTTAGCATCGGGTAATACCATTTTAAATCCAATAGTTCCTTTACCTCCAAGTCTTCCCTCGTGATGAGACTTAGGAATGCCAATAGGGTCAACATCTGATAAGTAGTTTGTGAAAAATTCAATACCCTGCTCAACCGAGTAACCTTCAATAATAATACCTTCAGGTCGATATCGGTTCCTCACATACCCTTTTAAAATACCCATGAATCTCTTAAAAGAATACATATACCTCAAATACACCGAACTGCACAATTTAATCTCTCTCACAAGATGAACAACCAAATGCACCATTATGTCAAAAAAGGAAGGTGGAAAATACATTTCAATTTGACATAGAGTAACAACAATATTGGCTTGCAACTCATCCAAATTCTCTAGATCAACGACCTTACAACAAATTGCATTGAAGAAAAAACAAAGTCTTGTAATAACATTCCTCACATGATTTGGTAGTATGCCTCGAATTTCTATCGGTAAAAATTGTTGCATCAAAACATGACAATCATGAGACTTCATACCTATCAACTTTAATTCTTTCATTGACACAAGAATTTTTATATTTGATGAAAATCCATATGGAACTTTAACACCATAAAGACATTTACAAAAGCTTGTTTTCTTTTTTTAGACAACTTATAACAAGCTGGGGGAAGATATGTTCATTTACCTGTATCTTGAGGTTCTAACTCCATCCGTATGCCCATTTCTAACATGTCCTTTCTTACTTTGATACCATCTTTTATTTTTCCCGGTATATTCAACAATGTCCCTATTATAGCATCAAAAACATTTTTCTCCATATGCATAACATCAATACAATGATGAACCGATAAATATTCCCAATATGGAAGATCTCAGAATATAGATATCTTTTTCCAAAGACCCTTTTGAGCAGCTTTAAAAGGTTTACCAAATGCATTATCAATATCTCTAACTCGTTCAAAAATCTCATTTCCTGTTAACGGCAAACGAGCTACTCGCATTTCGGTATATCCATTGAAAGACTTTTTCTTCTTACTATAAGGGTGATTAGGAGGGAGAAATGTTCGATGACTCATATAAACATTTTTCTGGCTATGATTTATGTAGGGTTTTGAAGAATGAATCATATTCATAAATGCAACGAAAAATAAAATTTTTCAAAACCCAAAACAAAAGATCATACTTGTACCATTAAAACTAATTTATATAAATGTAAATGTTAAAAATTATACTGTGTAATTTTTATTTGTTCTTCAAATCTTCACTTTGTTGGGTTGTAACAAACCACAATAATCCACACTAGGATGTCTCTAATGATAATCCATGCGAAGAATGAAGAAGAAACTATCAACAGAAATGGTTTGAACAAATTCAAAGTGCTAGATTTGAAAGTGTTCTTGAGAGAATTTTTGTTGCCTTAAAAATATTTTTTTTCATAAAAAATATTTTCATGTCTATTTTTTGTCATTTTATGTCTTTTCTATTTGAATCAAATTCAAAAATAAGATGAAAACTGAAAAATGGAGAAAATGGAAACTAATGAATAGTAATTGGCCATAATTGGCCTAATTAAGGCCAAAAACAGTTGTTGGCCTACGGATGGGAAGCTACAGGCGCGCTGGGCCTGTTGTGGGCTACTGCTGGGTAGCCCAGCTGGCCTACAAGATTGGCCAGCAGCATGCCTAGCCCGTGCGGGCTCGTGACACTCTTGAAAGATTTTTCAGTGCGATCTCATCGCGATCCATCCTAAAATAATTCTCTCATATTTTGGATCCTATCCAAGACCATTTTACTCATTCTCTATATCTTCAATGTGTGTGACCCATTAGGTTCCCGGTTATATTGGCCACTTAAATTAACAATTAATTTAAGCAGGTCATGAGCGGTATCTAGCAACACATCATGACCCCCAATTGACCGAAAAGTCAGTGTTTTGACCTCGAACCTTTCCATATACAATTTTTGTGCAATTATTCCTTTCACCTTTCTATACCCCACTTGGTTCAGAGTATGGACATATGCCAACTCCCACTAGAATAACTACGTCACGTCTAGTCCAAGTAATGTTAGTTCTTGTCCTTGAGGCTCATTACTATATTAGATATGTCATTGAAGACTATCTCTATGACATTTCCACTCTGGCCAGAGGCCATGGGTATACACTCCTTCTATCAAGAGTGGTGAATCCTTTGTTGGTTACCCAATTACCTTCGAATACCTCAAGCTAGATATTAGACCAAGAAGGGGTTTGCATTGGAGTTTCAAAAAATTAAACATTAAAGTCCGGAAATAAATAATTAATTTTAGGAGGGATAGAGAAAATCTGACACAAAGATTTATAGAGGTTCGGGTGTTAACAAACCCTACTCCTCTCCCTAATCGCAATTGGGAGTTTCACTAACACACTAAGTGTTACAATGGAGTTTTATAAGCTCACTTCCAACTATGGTGTTTCTCACAATGGCTCACACCTAACCCAGAAATCCCTTGTGTTTTAATGGCTCACACAATAACCAATTCCTTGTGTTTTACAGGCTCACACAATAACCAATTCCTTGTGTTTTACAGGCTCACACAAACAACCTTCACTTTGTGTTTTTATAGGATCACACAAACAACCTTTTAATTTGTGTTTTGAAGGCTCACACAACTAACCCTTACAAGTGTTCTACTCTTAACCTAGAAATACCCAAAGCTCACTTGAGTAAAGATTACAGAGAGAACCACTTACAAATCTTAATTGCTCAAATATGAAGAGCAAAAAGAGTTTTACAGAGAATAGGTTTTGTTCTCAAAGTATAAAAGTACAAATAGCTTGTAATCAGAATTAAATTCGAAGTATATGCTATTCTTTTGTTATTCTCTTCATTCTCTCGTTCTTAATGCATAAATGACTTCCATTTATATTCCCACAGCTGAATATAGCCGTTGGGGTGCATTAAATACGAAACTAGCCGTTGTACCAACAAAAAAATCGCGCCTAACATTTTTCTCTTTCATTATTCACGGGCGTGACTATGCTTGTCACGAGAGTGACATTTCTTCCCAAGCCGTGACTGAAGTGTTGACCTTGGTCGTGAAGCTCTCTGGATGAAATTGCATGAATCTTCAAGGGGGTGACACATTTATTCACAGGGGTGGCTGAAATGCCCACTTCACGATTTGTTTTTCCTTCATGGTCGTGAACTTCAAAAGTTGGTTTTTGGTAACAGTTAGCTTCTTTCACGGGAGTGACTCATAGAGTCACGACAGTGAACATGCTACTTCTTGAAATTTGTTTTTCAAGGATTATTCAATTAGTGAAAATATTGCTATTTGTCTTGAAATTCTTCCAATTCTCCATTCTTGCAATTTTTAATCCATGTCCTGTATAATATACTTACAAAAACAAGTATGTTAAATTCAATATTTCTATTTTATTTGTTATCATCAAAATGACAGAAATACCCCTCAAGGTTTAACAATCTCCCCCTTTTTGATGGTGACAAATAATATAGCAATATGTGATTTTAGGAAGTCTCCCCCTCAAAATATACTTAGGATAAAAAGTTTATAATGTGCAAGAATTGTAAATAATGATGTAGCATTTAAATAAACTTACTAGATTTTAAGTATATGCAAGTTATATGAGAAGTATATCCAATATATACCATAATTCCTTTTTAAGACATGAAGTATATGTAAGGTATATCATGGCATATTTATTTTTGTAACTTGCTTTAAGGTATATGCAAAGTATACTTAAGGTATACCGAAAGTATATAAAGCTCAATTTTCCAATTATATACTTTGCATATGAAATTTTGAATAAAGATTTTTAATCCATTTTAAAGTCAATTCAATTTTAATTATTTGATTCAAAATTCATTTACCTTAATATATATTGCTAGTTTGATCTTATGTTGCTAGTTTGATACCATTTTCCCTATCATATATTGCTAGTTTTCTCTCCCTTTTTGTCATCAATCAAAAAAGTATATGAAGATATATCAATGAGGTAAACAAAAGCAAATATATATAGCATAAAAGAAAGGATACAAACAAAGTTAAAATATTCAGAAAGGAAATTTAAAAATTTCCTAGACACCAACAAACATAAACAAAATACATAAACAAAGGACAAACAACTATAGGTTACACTCTAGCCTAACTCCTAGCCGGACATCCTATCACAAAGCCTAGCCACTTCAGCCTGACTCCATGAAGTCTTTGAGGTTCTCCAACCTCTCATCCATCGAAGTCTGCAGCTGCTCAAAACGTGGTGCCAAGAGGTCGACCACCTGCTGTGCTAAGGTTGGTGTGGAAGCCGAGGACTGTCCGATGTCCAGCTCGGCTGCTAAAGGTGCTTCCTCAACCCGAGCCCTCTTCTTCTACTGGACTCCCTGGAGGCCTGCTTTAAAATCCTCCGTGTCATTATCTTCCTAGATGATCTCTCCAACAGTGTCAGTGAAGCGGTAGAAGATATCATTCTGGAAAACGATTCTGACAGCCGCTCCCATCTTGATGAACGACTCGACATCCAAGCGATCTCGAAGATGTGCAGGGATGATGTTGAAGTGATGTGCATCTAGCTTCAGATAATTAAGATTCACTGCAATATGGGTGACATATGCCTCAATCAAAATATCTCCAGTGGGCTTGGTGGCAATGGAGAGAAGATGGTTAGCAAACCATCTGGAAAGTGCCACTGTGACTCCTCTATAAGCCATCTCAAGGAGGAAGAGTTCTGACTTCCTGATTGTCCCATTGCTCTCTCCCTTAGAAAATATACTATAGGTTAGGAACCTATGCAAATACTTGTGCACTAGGGCCCTGAGATGTGTGCTCTTTATCTTCTTGACATCCCAGCTACAGTCGGTGCCAAAGTGTGTCTAGGCTCGAGGGGCAGAGAATTCTACCTCAATATCATTCAGGATGCCATCAGATGGCAGGTTGAACAATTCCACAAATGCGATGGCACTGAGGGTGTTAGAATTGTTGCAAAGTTAGAATTTCACCTCTCCAGTAGGTGAAACCTGCAATGTACTGAGGAATTCTAGTGTTGGCTCCCTCAGGGTCGGCTGATGAATTTCAACAAAATCTTTAAGATGAAAAGCTTGTAGTTACTCTGTCATAGCCGTCTCAAGCCCGAGATTTTGTACTGTCTGCCATTCGAAGGACCTTGATGACAAAAGAGGTCTCTTCTTCAAAGTTGCATACCGAGGATGACAATTCTCCGGAATGCGGTTCATGAGGTAATCTGCAAACCTCTTAGGAGCATGGGACTTCTTTCTCTTTCACTTGGATGAAGTAGACTCCATTTTTGAAGAAATTGGTTGAAGATGAAGTTGGAAAGATTTGGACAGAAAACTCAAGGAAAACCCTATAAATGTATGATTTCTGATGAAGATTCGAACTTTTGGTGGTATTTATAGGAAAAGTTTAAGTCTTTGGGGCCAGAATCTTCAATGTCTCAATGCATGAGAGTAAATGAGAGCGGTTTTGGGAGTTGGAGAGTTGAAATGAAGGTTGTAACTGACTGTTCTCTTATATATTCGATACATTCACGGGTGTGAAGTAGGTGTTCACGGGCGTGAATGGTCGGGTTCACGGTTTGCTGAAGGAGTGTTCCACCCGTGAATGAATACGTGAATAAGTTCACGGGCGTGATCTTTGAATGTCATGGGCGTGAATGATCATCGGTCACGGGGGTGAATAAATGGTCACGGGCGTGAACTGTTGAATTTCACCACTTATGCCTGTGAAGCAAGCCGTGACTCAAGGCGTGAAAGCTTCTGTGAGTTTTGGGGTGTAATTGTTCACGGGAGTGAAAATTTGTCACGGGCGTGAAAGTCTCTTTTTCACGGGTGTGACTCAAGCCGTGAAGATAAAGTTTCACCACTTGAAGCCGTGAACCATGTCGTGAACCAAGTCGTGAACGACACTGCCTCTTTGGGCTATTTAAGTCACGGGCGTGAACATATGTCACGGGCGTGACTCCTTTAAATTTTCATCAAATTAAAATTAAGTCTTAAAACAAGACTAAATCATTTCAACAAAAATTCTACTCCTTAAAACATGAATTCTCATCAAAATTTTTGTCTTATAACTTGTGATATGATTTAAGATCAACAATTAAAATTTCATATTTTTGCAATCACAAGGTTAATCCATCAATCATACCAAGTTCTCTTCTAATGAAATTAAATCTTTCCTTATTTAGAGACTTAGTGAAAATATCTGCTAATTGATTTTCTGTGCTTATAAATTCTAATGCAACATCTCCATATTGAACATGATCTCTAATAAAGTGGTGTCTCATGTCAATATGCTTGCTTTTTGAGTGTTGAATAGGATTTTTTGAAAGATTTATAGCACTTGTGTTGTCACATTTTATATGTATATGGTTCATCTCATGACCATAGTCCTTAAGTTGTTGTTTCATCCAAAGAATTTGTGTACAACAACATCCAACTGCTACATATTCAGCTTCAGCAGTTGAGAGAGCAACTGAAACTTGTTTCTTGCTAAACCAAGAAACTAAGCATTCTCCAATGAAGTGACAAGTACCTGAAGTACTTTTCCTATCCAAAAGACTACCAGCATAGTCTACATCTGAATATCCTATAATATAAAAAGATGAATTCCTAGGATACCATAAACCTAGATGCAATGATCCATGTAAATATCATAAAATTCTTTTTACTGCATTCAAATGAGATTCTTTAGGACATGATTGAAATCGTGCACACAAGCAAACACTATACATAATATCGGGTCTAGAAGCAGTAAGATATAAAAGTGATCCGATCATACCTCTATAAAGCTTTTCAATAATGCTCTTACCCTTTTCATCTTTATCCAATTTTGTTGATGTGCTCATAGGAGTCTTGGCATTTTTGCATCCTTCTATACCAAATTTCTTAATTAAATCTTTAGCGTATTTGGATTGGTTGATGAATATTCCCTCATTGCTTTGCTTTATTTGTAGGCCAAGGAAATACTTAAGTTCTCCCATCATGCTCATTTCAAATTCCCTAGTCATGCACTTAGCAAATTCTTGACAAAGCAACTCATTAGTAGAGCCAAATATTATATCATTAACATAAATTTGAACAATCAGTATATCATGCTTATACTTTTTGATGAATAGTGTAGTGTCAACATTTCCCTTTGTAAAGCTATTTTCTAAAAAAAAAGAACTGAGTCTCTCATACCAAACTCTTGGAGCCTGTTTTAAACCATACAAAGCTTTTGAAAGTTTAAAAACATAATTTGGCAAATCATAGCTTTCAAAACCTGGTGGTTGTTCTACATACACTTCTTCATCTATATAACCATTTAGAAATGCACTTTTCACATTCATTTGAAAAAGTTTGAAATTCATATGACATGCATATGCTAAGAGTATTCTTATGGCTTCTAATCTAGCTACAGGTGCATATGTTTCATCATAATCTATACCTTCTTCCTGATTATATCCTTTTGCAACTAGTCTAGCCTTATTCCTGGTTATTAACCCTTGTTCATCTAATTTGTTTCTAAATACCCATTTGCTACCTATGATTTGATGATCCTTGGGTCTAGGTACTAGTTTCCATACCTTATTTCTCTCAAATTGGTTGAGTTCTTCTTGCATTGCAATTACCCAACTTTCATCATTAAGAGCCTCATCAATATTTTTAGGCTAAATTTGTGAAATAAAAGCAATATCAGTGACTAAATGCTTGAAATGAGATCTAGTACTTACTCCCCTTGATAGATCACCAATTATTTGCTCTTTTGGATGATCTTTTGTCATTCTCCATTCTTTTGGAAGTTCTTGATCAATTTGTTCTTGATTTTGAGGTAGAGTGTCATTTTGCAGTAAATTTAGTTGATCATTTTCTTCTTTCCCATTTCCAAAACTAAGTTTTTCCATATTACCTACAACATCATCAAGAACACTACCTTTCACAAGATCAAGTCTACTAGATTCATTAAAAACAACATGCATGGATTCTTCAACCGTTAATGATCTTTTATTAAATACTCTATATGCTTTGCTGGTTGTAGAGTATCCTAAAAAGATACCTTCATCAGATTTAGAGGCAAAATTTCCAAGATTGTCCTTGGTGTTCAATATAAAACACTTGCATCCAAATACTCTAAAGTATGATATCAAGGGCTTTCTTCCATTCCATAGCTCAAATGAGGTTTTATTTAAAAGAGGTCTTTTGAAAACTCGATTTGAAATATAACATGCAGTGTTTGTGGCTTCTGCCCAAAAATAAGTTGGTAATTCATATTCATTAAGCATTATTCTAGCCATTTCAATTAAAGTTTGATTTTTCCTTTCAACTACCCCATTTTGTTGAGGTGTCCTAGGAGATGAGAAATTATGTGAAATGCCATATTCAAGACAAAAGCTTTCAAAGTTTTCATTTTCAAATTCTTTGCCATGATCACTTCTTATTTTAGAAATGCAGTACCCTTTTTCATTTTGAACTCTTTTAGCAAACTTTTTGAAGTTTTCAAAAGCATCACTCTTTTGAGCTAAGAAAATTACCTAAGTAAATCTAGAGTAATCATCTAAGATGACAAATGCATAATGTTTTCCTCCTAAGCTAGCAATTCTAGTAGGTCCAAACAAGTCTAAATGCAGGAGTTGAAGAGGTTTTGAAGTACTTACTATGCTTTTGGCTTTGAAAGATGACTTGTGTTGCTTTCCTCTCTAACAAGGATCACATCTCTTGCCTTTTTCATATTTAACTCTTGGCAATCCTTTTACTAGCTCTCCTATACTGAGACTTTGTATTAAGTCCATGTTAGCATGACCAAGTCTTCTATGCAACAGCCAAGATTCATCACTAGTAGTCACAAGACACTTAGAGGATTGGTTAGATAGTTCATGTAAGTTTATTATGTATGTATTGATATCTCTATTTCCTTTAAATATTTCTTGACCATCGATAGAGATTACAAGACATTCATTTGAAGTAAAGATTACTTTGTTTCCTTTATCACATAATTGACTTACACTTAATAAGTTATGTTTCAAGCCATTAACAAGTAAGACATCCTTAATAAAAGTAGTACCATTAACACCAATAGAACCAATGCCAATTACCTTACCCTTTTCATTGTTTCCAAAGGTAACTTTACCTCTATCAATACTTTTGATTTCATTGAAAAGTTCTTTGTCTCCTGTCATATGCCTTGAGCATCCACTGTCTACTAGCCAAGCATTTTTGTTTATTGTGGACTTGACGCGTACCTATAGAATCACAAATCAAGTATGATTTTTAGGTACCCAAATGAGTTTGGGTCCTTGGGGGTTAGCACATGAAGGTTCCCAATGAGCCTTCCTTATCCAGCAATGTTTATTTATGTGACCAATTTTCATACAATAATTACATTGTTTCGGTCTAAACTTGCTTTTTGGTCTTACAATATATTTGAATGCCATAATTCTATTAGACTGATTTTGAGAACAATGACATACACAATCATGATTAATTTGCATTTTTCTAGATGCTTGCTTCTTATATATAAAGGCATGATTATTCTTTTTCTGTATAGAAGGTTTAACATTCTTATTTCTTGGTGCAGTTCTAACAGGTGTGGAGATATAGATTCTTTAGATTTAACGAATATAGTTTTGTGAGAAGATGATGATGTGTCCTTAAATCCTAGACCATGTCTAATTAAGGGTGATCTTTGAGACACAATGAGAGTATCTAAGCTCTCTTTACCTTTGTGAAATTTAGAAATGGAATTTCTAAGTCCCTCAACTTCATTTTTCAAAGTATTATTTTCTTTTAACAATGAAGCTGTTGAGGGTCTTGATGAATATTCATCTAATGACTTTTGAAGAGATTCTTAGATGATTTAAGCTTTATGTTCTCTTTTTCTAAACCATCTATCTTATTTTTCAAATTAGAGATATTATTTCTATAGGTAATAAATTTAGTTCTATATTTCTCTAATTCTATATTTAATTCTTCTATAAGGCTTTGCTCATCATCATAATCACCACTATCACTATTACTATCATTATCACTACTATCATTATTGAAAAAGTATGAGTGTAGTGATCTTACTTTGTCCGAGACGTGATCCTCAATAGCCATGAAGCATAGGTTGACCTCTTCACTTTCATTATCATCTTTTTCACTTGAAGAGCTTTCGTCATCCCATGTGGCTTTGTGACCTTTCTCCCCATTGTCTCTTTGGTATTTGCTCTTATGCTTCTTGAGCCTTGGACATTCTGGTTTGATATGTCCTTTCTTTCCACATTCATAGCAATTTACCTCTTCCTTACTTCTATTTGTGGCTTTAGAAGTTTGTTTGAGGTTTCTTTGCCTGAATTTTCTGGAATTGCTCATTTTCTTCTCAATGATTCTTTTTAATCTCCTTGAAAGCATAGCGATGTCCTCATTTTCATCATTACTCATTTCTTCATCATCTTCACTTTCTTCTTGAGATTTTGAAGTAGAGGCTTTGAGTGCTAAGGGCTTTCTTTTCTCTGGCTCTGCTTCAAGCTCTCTATCTCTCTTCACTGCCATCTCATGTGTTAGAAGTTTGCCAATCAGCACATCAGTATTCATGATGCTCATATCTTCATTTGCTTCTTCTATGTCAGCAACTCTTGAACCATAGTCTTTAAGAGGAAGACTTCTCAGGATTTTATTGTTTACATCTTCCAAACTCAGATGCTTCCTAAGTTTTCTCATTCCATTTATAATGGATAGAAGACGGTTGGTCATGTCAATGATTGACTCATTGGATTTCATCTTGAAGATCTCATATTCTGAGGTTAGAAGTTGAATCTTCTTGGATTTGACTTGCTTAGTTCCCTCATGATAGTTCTCCAATGTCTTCCACATGCTATATGCTGTTGAGCAGTATTGTATTCTCCCACATTCTTCAATAGATAATGAGCTTGATAGGATTTTCATTGCCATCTTGTTTTTAAAATTTGCTCTTCTTTGAGACTCTGTCCAATCATCTCTTGATAGAATTTCTTCTTCACCATCAGCTCCTCTTCTGGTTGGTGGTGTCCATACTTTTCGTACACTATCCTAGACTTCAATTCCTTCACTATCCAAGTGTGTCTCCATCCTAAACTTCCAATGGGCATAATTTGCTCCATCAAAATAAGGTTTGAGACTTTAGAGTCCTTCCCTGGCCATATCTTACTCTTTACTAGCGCTTTTTAGGCTTCGATGCTAGACAAAGAGGGGTTGAATTGGAGTTTCAAAAAATTAAACTTTAAAGTGCAGAAATAAATAATTAATTTTAGGAGGGATAGAGAAAATCTGACACAAAGATTTATAGAGGTTCGGGTGTTAACAAACCCTACTTTATGTATATATGGAAACTTTTGAAAATGAGATGTTATATAAAAGTATTTACAGCAATCAAGTGTGTAAAAAGAGGCACTCAAGAAGGTGATAAAGTAAAAAAAAAAGGCCACCTAGTGAGGGAGAAAAATAAGGAAAAAGGGAGGATTCAAGGTTGATTAGGTATGTGCTTCATTGATAAAAATCTTACATGTTTAAATATATAGAATTATATGCTAATGTTTGATATGAATGTGGTTTGCAATGAAATGTGATTCATGGTTACCTTTAATTTTTATGACAATTGAACTAAATGGTGTGTAAATGTTAAGATATATGAATGTAAATGTGATATGAAAATTTTGGAATAAAAATAAATGTATATGATGAATGTATTTATTAGATAGGCTTATGTAAATTCATGACCTTATTTTAGAATTCTAGGAATCTTGACATTTTTTTATCATAATTATTGTTCTAGTAGTCATAATGGGATGACAACAATTAGAAAACAAAGTGGACTCATAACACTAAAAATATCATGAATAACATAAGTTCGAATTTTAATTACAATTGGGCTAAAAAATGGATACAAAATCCTCGACTTGTAGGTACCCATAAAATACTAGGCAAAAATTGACTGAACACCTCTTAGTAAAATGACTATAACTTTTGCTAGAAAATTTGAATTTAAGTGATTTTCACTGCGTATGAAATCTACTACAAGTTTATAGAACACCATAAATTCAAATTCAAACTATAAGTGGGCTAATAATTGGGCCCAAGTTTACGGCCGAAATCTATCATGAACAAATAATTTGTATATTGGAATTTTGCATGTGGTGTGATATATACATGTAGTTGTCGATGAGAATTTTGACTTTATTTGTAGTTATAAATATTTAATAAAATTAGTTATGAGTGAAATTTGAATTTAACAATCAAATAAAAATATACAAATATATGGATATTTGTTATAATTACTACTTGTGAAAAATAATTGTGAATAATAATTATAATATTGGTAATAATTATAAAAATAGTTAAGCCCTAAAAGTCTAGAACTAGAATAGAAAATAGTTCAGTATGATGATCAGGGGATTAAAGGCACTTATTGTCAAAATATGAAAGTTGGTAATGACAATATTATAAATTCATTGGGTGTAATAATATAAAAGCCGGTAATAACAGTCCTATAAATGTGCTCGGCGCAATATTATAAAAGCTAACAATGACATTACTACAAATGCACTTGGCGTAATGTTATGAAGGCCAATAATAACAACCTTATTATTCCTATTAGTTAGTTCGATCATAAGTATTATAAGCACAACAACAACAATAACAACAATAACAACAACAACAACAACAACAACAATAATAATAATAATAATAATAATAATAATAATAATAATAATAATAATAATAATAATAATAATAATAATAATAATAATAATAATAATAATAGTGTAGTGTGTGTGAGTAAAATAAGTAAAATTATGTCATTTAGATAATATTATATTAAATTAAGATTGTTCAATATTAATTGTTTGATAAAAAAATTTATTTGATGTCTGTATTTTTTTTCTTTACACATTATTTATAGAATTATGGAATGACATGTAAAAAAATATATGTATATAAAATTTTTATCCCTAAAACACTAGTAAGCTAGTAGCTTAGCGCATATAATTTCCTCTCACATAAGTTCTGTATACTAACTATAGATAGTATAGTTGTCAGAAGAAAAATGATACCTGATTGGAAAGCAGCTTAAAGCTTCAAATTTATTTTGGTATATTTGGTTAAAAACCTTATATTTAAATCATATTTTTATCTTATCTAGTATGTTTGAGGTATGTAAAACTAATGTAACCGATATTGTCTCAATGTAAAATAATACATTTTATATTATGATAAAATTATAAGTATCGGTGTTTGCAAAGATTTTATTTCGATAAAAATAATAATAAAAAAATTGATGCTTTCCTTAGGTAAATCTTATAAGTTAGCTAGTTGGTTAACACTCACTTATCTTGTTGAATTAAACCAGTGTAAGAGGGTGTTACATGATAGGTGGGTGCCTAATGTTGATGGTTGTCTTATTGAATTTGCTATTAGGGATATTAATTCAAGTTCTGTTAAGCAACTAGTTGTTTTCTATGTGGATGTAAATGGAAATGGAAAATGGGATTTGTTTGAAATTCAACTTGCACCAAATTTGATTTTACATATTGTTGCAGTATGACTGTTAGAGAAATGAGCTAAATGCAATCACCTTGAACACTTGATGTACATATTTATTATTTAATAAATACATTTTCATTATATGGTATTCATTAATATGAATTGATATAGACCTTAAACCATTTAATGAAGTTTGTGGTATATAACATAGCATGAGAGAAATCATGATGAGATGATGATTATGAGATTCTTATCATGTGTAATTGTGTTTAAACCTAAATGAGCCATTGTCATAGGATTAACAAGACATGACATTATTAATCTGTATATACTAGCTCATATTGAACTTCTTGACTAGATTAAGCAGTTGATCTCATAAACTATGGTCATAAGATATTTAGGTTAACATTTGGATATTTGGTATAGTAGTAAAGTATATTGGATGACCTAACTATGAGACAATCACATGGATTATCTATTTAATATCAGTGACAATCTTATCATGGCAATTGTATGAGTATCCTTAGATTTGAGATGCTTATAGTTATCTTGGATACTGAATCTAATACTTTGATTTCATTCCTTGTTGCCTTTGAGAAGTTGCTCATAGAGTAAAAATTGGGTATAACATAAGGTATTCGAAGATAGTTCAGTAATCAATAGAGGATTCACCACTCTTGATAGAAGTAAAGTATACGTTTGGCCTCTTATGGAGATCATTACTCGAAAATCCTTCATTGAGATAGACATGTTTATAAAATAGTCTTCAAGTACATGTATAATAAAGTAATGAATCTCATAAACAAAAACTAAATCACTTGAATTGGATATGACGTAGTCAGTCTAATGGGAGTTTATGCATAGTCCATACTTTGAACCAAATGAGGTATAATATGGTGGAAGGATGAATTGCACAATAACTGTCTATGGAAGGATTTATAGTCAAGCCATATACTTCTTATTTAATTGGGTGGTCATGATGTGTTGCTAGATATCACTCATGATCTTCTTAGAAACATGTCATAATTTAAGTTGCTAACATAATATGTAATGCCCGATAATTTAGGCCACAGTCACAGTTGATCGAAATCCGGCGTGCTGAACTGATTGGGATCTAAATTCGGACATGAAAGAAAAAAATTAAAATGATAATAAAATATGAGAAAAAATATTTTGGATATTATTAATTGAGAATTTTGAAGTTTGGAATTAAAATTTAGAAAAAAATAATTTTTTGCTGAATGAAATTGGGAATTGCAGTGTTTTTGGTACAGATATTTTAAGAAGGCATAAAAATTGAATATTCTTAATCAAAGGAAAGGAATATTCTTTTGATTAAAATAAAGTAAGAGTGATTTAAATTAATTAACCAATGAGAAACAAGATTAGTAGTTAATCCTAAGCACCCACCTAATCCAACTATAAAAAGTCAAATTTCAACTTTTTGGTCATTCTTCTTCTTCCTCATCTTAATCAAACCAATTTCTCTCTCTTTTCTTCTCATTTCACCATGACTTCCTCCCTCACTTATTCTTCTTTTTCTTCATCAAATCAAGTTAAGATTAGATGAAAAAAAGTGGGATTAAGGCAAGATCATCAAAGAAGTGAAGCTAAGTGAGCAAAACTAAGGAAGAGGAAGGAAGAAAAGAAGAGAAAAAGAGAAAGAAGACTTGGGTCATTTTGAAGATCATCAAAGGTGAGTTTATATTTTCATCTTCTCACTTTTCATCTTCTCTTTTCATTGATTTTGGGGTTAGTTGCTATTAAAGTTAGTAATTTAGGGTTATTATTATGTTAATAGTGATTAATGGTGGATTAGTGTGATTAGTACTTGATTAGTGTAAAATTTGTTGTTAGGACAAGGAAGTGAACAAACTTTGAACCAAAATCAAAGTGGAAGTAAGGGCAAAGAGAGAGCTAGCTAGGAAGAAAATAAAGTGAAGAGAAATGAATTTTGTGAGGTATGTACATTTGGCAAAAATTCAATGTAGAAAAATGTTGATTTTGATTTTGTGAAGTTTGTGAAATTGGGTATGAATTGGTGATTAAATGATTCCATGAATGTGAAAATAAAAATTAGAACATGAGGTTGATGCATGAAAATGGAAATTCTATGAATTAATTGATGTGCTGGAAAATTCGTCTTACAAACTGTGTCTAGTTTTCTGATCATGACTTGAGTTCTGGAAATTATTTTTGAGTAATTCTTATTGAGTTGGAAATTTATGACATAAGACTTCAACTTTCATTCCGACCATTAGACCTGAACATGACTCGAATTAGGTGATAAATGGAATCAAAGTTTGAATAAGAAATATGTCTAGTAAAACACTGGGCAGATTGCAGTGAACGTAGTTTAGAAGAAAATTCATAACTTTTGCTACAAAATTCGTTTTAATGTGATTCTAGTTGAACATTAAATATGAGACATGTACCTATATTTTTTTAGCGATCACTTGCCCAAATTCCATTTAAAAATGGATGAAAAAGACAGAGAAATATAAGATAGAAATCTGTCCAGTAAAATACTAGGCAGATTGGAATGAATGTAGCTTAGAAACAAATTAATAACTTTTGCTAAAAAGTTCATTTTAATGTGATTATAGTTGGAAATTAAAGATAAGTCATGTATCTATATTTTGTTAGTTGATCACATGTCTAATTTGCATCTATAAATGGACAAAAAATACATGGCAACATAAGGTAGATGTAACACCCCCTAACCCAAACCGCATGAGCCCGGATGCGGGGGCGCTACTACCTGTCTTCTTTACTTCTTTAAATCGCTATTTTTTTTCTATATATAATAAATAATGTACCTTTTATTTACATAAGATAGTATTTATAAATACCAATTTACTAATTAACAAACTTTGAAAACTAATTTACAACTTATAAGTATATATAATGTGGAAAAAATACAAGAGTTCAAAAGATTGTGACCCACTATTTCGAGATCGGCTACTTTAATTTGAATAGGATCACCGCTTGCTTTATCTACCATATTTAGCTACCTTTCTATATCTGCGCAGAAAGAAGCTCCCACGCTAAGCTCTAAGCTTAGTGGTGCATATAAATAAGAAAATATACTATATCATGCAACAAGCATTAACATGCATCATTTTATGCATTAAAATCATTACCTGCTATTCCTATCAACAAATTCCTATGTCATATAAATATCATGCTCACATATGCAATGTTATTTTTATTTATCTTTGATGGTAAGTTACTCTGTTAATCTTTTAATTATTATATCTCAATCTCATATTATAATCATCATTTTTTTTTCTTTTCTATTTTTCGACTAGCTTCATAATCTTGCCCATATCACTCTAAATTTGGAATGACTGGATACGGGTTATGGATCAGGAGCGCTATTGGAGCTATAGCCATCTTGTCCACTATATGACTCAATAGAGCTTCTCAAATCAATGGCGCTCTCCGAGCATAAGCCACATTGATTAAGTATTATTTCATCATAGATGAATAACCAGACCAACGGCGCTCTCCGAGCTTAAGCCACATTGTCCTCAATTTATATGTGCTCTATAGAGCTTCTCAAGTCAATGGCGCTGTCCGAGCTTAAGCCACATTGATCGAGCATCTCAGATCAATGGCGCTCTCCGAGCTTAAGCCAAATTGATCGAGGAATATCTCATATAGTACGGTACCATTCGCCCCCTTAATGACATATCATATATCCTGATTCTAGTCCGCAGGTAGAGTAATGGGTATCTTTATATTTTCACATCAATCATATATCTTTATTTAAATTTTTTTATTTTACATCCATTTGATCATCCTCATATAATACATAACATCATCATCATTCTTAAACTTCCACTTATCAATATTCTCTTCTATCAACATCTCAATTTTCTTGTTTTGCAAACATCTCATCATGCTCATACATACTGGATAACATCTTTTCATTTGTTTAACTAGATACATCAGTAGATAATTATATTCATAATTTATTTGAAAACAGAGCATTCACGGCCGTGACTACTAATTCATGCCCATGAATTAGTTCACGCCCGTGATCTGAAGTCATGAATGCTTCTGGAATGAATCATGCCAAAAGCATTCACGGTTGTGATTACTCAATCATGCTCATGAATGAGTTCATGCCTGTGATTCCCAACTGTGAACGCTTCTAGAATGAATAGTTCCATTTCCACACTAAAGTCACAACCGTGATACAAATCAGTCATAACCGTGAACCATCAAGTTCACGCCCGTGACCTGATAGTCACGCCCATGACTTTCAGTAGGAAATCTGCATATTCACATTTCATTCATTCTAATTACACCAAATCATATCAAAACACAACTCATGCATTTCTGGAGTCCTTTATTCAACATATCATGACTAATACATATAAATGCTTTAATCACAATAAAAGTCTCTAACATGCATCACTTAATTCAACAAATCACAAGAAACTCAATTTTTTTTTATCTCTAACATATGGTTTCATGCCATAGTCATCATTAATGCATTTCAATCATCAATTATCATACTAACATGCATTATTTCAAACAAAGATAGGCTATTGCCTTAAATTATGCACAAACCTTAATCTTTCTCCTTCACCCTTCTATGTAGCTTTCTCTTTTCCATTGCTCCTTAGTGTTTGTTCCTTGACACTTGAAACTCCTACAACATCATAGATCATTATTATCATCTAATTTTCTCAAGACCCTAAACTCTCTTATTCTCTCTCAAAATCCTAATTTCTCTCTCTTTCCATATGAGTCTTGGATGAGCTCAAAATTCAAACTTCTTTAAGAAAAGATGATGAAGAAGAAGAATCACTTTTTACCTTACTCTTTTCTTCACTTGATCAAAACTTTGGACATTTTCTCTCTCCACCAAACTTGATTTTTCTTCCTCTTTCTGGCCTTTCCCAGCTTCTTTAGGAGTTATAGATTATGAAAAATCATTTGCTCTTGATCTTTTCCCCCCTCTTCTCTTCCTTTATCTCTCTAAAATTCTGGTTTGGCTATGGAGGAAATGAGGGTGGCATAGCTAGATGGAAAAGAGAGAAGGAAAAGAGTAGAAAATCAGGAGAAGAAGAAAAGAAGAATAAAGGAAAGCACAAAAAGTCCTTATGTGGGACCCACAATCTTTGACAAATTCTTGACATTAGGCTTAATGACATTAAATTCTTGTTCTTCCTCATGCTATGCCCGGCCAAACCAATTTAAAATGTCCCATCTCTTATGTTAATTAGCAAACAATATCATTGATCCTCTAAATTTTTGGTAAATTGCAATTTGACCTCAACATTTATCAAAATTTACAATTTAGTCATTTACTGTAAATCAACTTCTTTAAACTTTATAATCACTTAATTAGACATATATCATTCAATTTATTCATTACTTGATTAATTTCGATCAAAATCTGAATTTAAACTCCTATCGGCCAAATGTGTTAATTTCGTGACACGTGCGACTTGGTGTCTAAATTAGCGGATATTACATTCTCTCCCCCTTAAATAAATTTCGTCCTCGAAATTCATCTATTCATTATGGGTTAAACAACTTGGGATACTGCTTCTTCATCACTTCTTCACTTTCCCACATGGCCTCTTCAATTGTATGATTCCGCCACCAGACTTTAACTAGAGGGACTCTCTTGTTCTGGAGAACTTTCTCTTCATATGCTATTATAGCCACTGGTTCCTCTTCATAAGACATGTCTGTCTATACCTCTATTTCTTCATCGGTAATATGTGGGTCGGGTCTGAACAGTATCTTCTTAACATTGAAATGTGAAACACGTTATGAATTCTGTTTAGCTCCAGAGGTAGAGCTAATTGGTAAGCCATTGGTCCTATCCTTTCCAGAATCTCATAACGACCAATAAACCTTGGACTTAACTTTCCTTTTCTACCGAACCTCAATACCTTTTTCCAAGTCAAAACTTAAGGAATACTTTGTCACCTACTACATATTCTATGTTTCGTCTTTTTAAATCATCATATGATTTCTGTTGATCTTGTGCTGCCTTTAGCCTTTCCTTGATCACTTTAACTTTTTCCCCGGTCTGTTGAATTATCTCTAGCCCAATCAACTTTTTTTCATTTAACTCGGTCCAACAGACTGGTGTCTTACATTTTGTTCTGTATAAAGCCTCATAAGGAGCCATGCCAATGCTTGTTTGATGACTGTTGTTATAGGCAAACTCCATAAGAGGTAGATGTCGATCCCAACTTCCCTCAAATTCAAGCACACAACTTCTCATCATATCCTCTAGCAACTGAATAACTTGCTCCGATTGTCCATCCATTTGCAGATGAAATGTCGTACTAAATCTGAGTCGAGTTCCCAAAGTTTGTTGTAAACTTTTCCCGAACTGTGACGTAAATCTAGGGTCTCTGTGGAGATAATAGACACAGGTACTCCATAAGGTCTCACTATCTCATTCACATAAATCTCAGCCAGCTTGTTCAAAGTATAGTCCATCCGCACACAGGTACTCCATAAAGTCTCACTATCACCCACACTGCATCATGTTTTCTCTGAGTTACCAGTAAGTCGGACACAAAATCCATCGTGATTCTCTCCCACTTCCATTATGGTATGGAAATCAGTTGTAGTAATCCTATGGGTAATTGATGTTTAGCTTTCACTTGTTGATAGATTAGACATTTAGCAACATATTCAGTGATATCCTTCTTCATCCCTGACCACTAGTACTATGCTTTCAAATCTTGGTACATCTTATTCCCATCTAGGTGCATAGTATAAACCGTTTCATGAGCTTCTTTTAAAATCTCTGACCTCAACTCTTCTATACTTGGTACATAAATCCAGTTCTTGAAAGACAGAGTACCATTTTTTGTTAAAGAAATTTCTGGCTTTCTCCATTTTTCACAGCTTCGACCATCTTTATTAGCTTCTCATCTTATTTTTGGACATCTTTAATTATCTGCATCAATGTGGATTCCACTCGCATCTCAGCTAAAATTTTTCTGCTTAATGCATCTGCTACTAAATTAGCTTTGTCTGGCTAGTAATCGATCATACAATCATAATCTTTAATGAATTCCAACCATCTTCGCTGCCTCAGGTTCAACTATTTCTGTGAAGGAAGATACTTAAGACTCTTGTAGTCCGTATAAATGTAGCATCTTTCTCCATACAGATAATGTCTCCAAATTTTAAGAGCAAAAAGTATCGCTACAAGTTCTAAATCATGCATCAGATAGTTAAGCTCGTGAGACTTAAGCTGTCTGGAGGCATACACAATCATTTTTCCCTTTTGTATAAGAACACATCCTAGCCCATTGTGACTTGCATCACTATACATAACATAATCTTTTCCTAGAGTAGGCTGAATCAAAACTGGTGCTTCAGTTAACATTGTCTTCAATCGATCAAAGCTTGCTTGACATCTATTTGTCCATTCAAAACATACCTCTTTTCACAGCAGTCATGTCAAAGGATTCGTCATAGATGAAAATCCTTTCATAAATCTCCTATAATATCCGGCTAATCCAAGGAAATTCCTCATCTCAGTCACGTTGTGAGGTGGTTTTCAATTCAGAATAACCTGGATTTTATTAGGATCAACTCGAATACCTTCCGCTGAAATTACATGACCCAGAAAAACTAACTGCTTCGAAACAAAAATCACACTTGGATAGTTTTGCATACAAATGTTTCTCTCTCAAGGTCTGTAATACTTTTCTGAGATGTTGGTCATGCTCTACTCGATCTCTAGAATAGACAAGAATGTCATCAATGAATACAACTACAAATTGATCAATATATGGCCTGAACACTTGGTTCATCAGGTCTATAAAAACTGTTGGTGCATTTGTCAATCCAAATGGCATCACAAAGAACTCAGGTCACGGGTGTGAACTCACAAAGAACTCAGAATTAACTTCATTTAATTTTTTTTTATTTTACAACCATTTCATCATCCTCATATAACACATTTTACAACCGTGAACCATCAGGTTCACACCCGTGACCTGATAGTCACACCCATGAATTTCGGTAGGAAATCTATATATTCACATTTCATTCATTCTAATTACACTAAATCATATCAAAACATGCATTTCTGGAGTCCTTTATTCAACAAATCATGATTAATACATATAAATGCTTTAATCACAATTAAATTCTCTAACATGCATCACTTAATTCAACAAATCACAAGAAACTCATTTTTTTTATCTCTAACATAAGGTTTCATGCCATTGTCATCATTAATGCATTTCAATCATCAATTATCATACTAACATGCATTATTTCAAAAGAAGATAGGCTATTGCCTTAAATTATGCACAAACCTTAATCTTTCTCCTTCACTCTTCTAGGTAGCTTTCTCTTTTCCTTTGCTCCTTAGTGTTTGTTCCTTGTCACTTGGAATTCCTACAACATCACAGATCATTATTATCATCTAATTTTCTCAAGACCCTAAACTCTCTTATTCTCTCTCAAAATCCTAATTTCTCTCTCTTTCCATATGAGTCTTGGATGAGCTCAAAATTCAAACTTCTTTAAGAAAAGATGAAGAATAAGAAGAATCAATTCTTACCTTACTATTTTCTTCACTTGATCATAACTTTGGAGATTTTCTCTCTCCACCAAACTTGATTTTTCTTCCTCTTTCTGGCCTTTCCCAGCTTCCTTAGGAGTTATAGATCATGAAAATCACTTGCTCTTGATCTTTTCCCCCTCTTCTCTTCCTTTCTCTCTCTAAAATTCTGGTTTGGCTATAGAGGAAATGAGGCTGGTGTAGCTAGATGGAAAAGAGAGAAGGAAGAGAGCAGAAAATAAGGAGAAGAAGAAAAGAACAAGAGAGGAAAGCACAAAAAGTCCTCATGTGTGACCCACAATCTTTGACAAATTCTTGACATTGGGCTTAATGACATTAAATTCTTATTCTTCCTCATGTTATGACTGGCCAAACCAATTTAAAATGTCCCATCTCTTATGTTAATTAGCAAACAATCTCATTGATCCTCCAAATTTTTGGTAAATTGCAATATGACCCCAAAACTTATCAAAATTTACAATTTAGTCCTTTACCATAAATAAACTTCTTTAAACTTTATAATCACTTAATTAGGCATATATTATTTAATTTAGTCATTACTTGATTAATTCCTATCAAAATCAAAATTTAAACTCCGATCAGTCAAATGCGTCAATTTCGTGACACATGCAACTTGGTGTCTAAATGAGCAGATATTACAGTAGAAATGCTGTCCAGAATAGGGCAGTTTGCATATATGTGTTATTGTGGAATTTTGTGATAGAAAAATATATTATTTGATTTTTTATAGATATAATAATTAAATGAGCAAGTATAAGGTTGTAAAATGTTTTTATGGAAATTATTGCATTTATATGAAATTTATATTAATGTTACCTACATAATTTATGTAAATAATAATAAAGGTAACAAATATAATTAATTCCTATAACATCTAGTCAAGAACTAGAAATTAGAATAAGTTGGCATGCCAATAAAAGGGTTGAAATGTAGGCACTAAAAATAATAGTGTTGTGATTTAATTTACATAGGTACTAAGAAATAGTGCTGAGTTGAAATTACGTAGATACTAAAAAATAGTGTTGAGTTCGAAATTATGTAGACACCAAAAAGGTGCTGAGTTGTTATTAAAAATGTAGGCATTAAATGTCGAGTTATAAAAAAATTATGAAGGCACCGAGTATACTGCCAGAGAGCATCCAGTGTTTAGTTCCGATCTAAGATGTCGTGGGCTATTAAACAAAAAAATGTGAATTATGAAATTTATATTCTAAATTTTATATCTTGAATTGTTAGGCAATTTCAAGTATGTTTAATGAAATTAACGTTAAAATTAATGAATTGTATATTTTTGCATGAAAAAAATAGTTTTAATATTATTTGAATATTTGGCATGCTTAGTACATTGATTGTAGTTTTTAAAGGTTTATTTTGGAAATATTTATATAATTATTGGATAGTTGCCAAATGTATCACTAAGCTAGTAGCTTAGTGCCCGTGTTTCACGTGCAGATAAATAGAAGTAGCTATTCCAATAGGGTGATCGAAGAAGAGGGAACCTCAATATCAGATTGCACCAATCTAGTTTCTTTTCATATGTTTTGAAATTTATATTGTAAAAATTAAATTTTAAGAATTTCTTTTGCTTTAAATTTGTGGCATGTAATATTTATAAGGAATGAATTTTGAAATTTTATATATATAGTTTTATTTGTAAATATATTTCTAAAAATTATGGTTCAATTGAATGAGTTCTTTTAAATCAAAATATTCACATCTCTAGTTACATATTTAAATGAAGAAAAAATATATGGTAATAAATATTCCGCTAATAATAAACTTGAAAATTGAAATAAAAATATATATACAATAAATTGAGCATTGGTTTTAAAACAAATGAGCTTAGTAGCACTTCCATATCCTGTTAATGATTAGTAGGGTAATGAGCACTACATTTAGTGGTATCAAAGCTCAGGCTAATAGATTCTTAATTAGTGGGTGTAAAATAGAATATGAGTCTCGTGCATATGCATAAATCGAACCTCCGACACCGTGCTCTAATCCTCTGAGATACAGGCCCCACCCCGTCTCCACTAGATCTTTTCCCGGGAGTACAACGACAGTTTCATTAGATATCTTACAACTAGAATCCCTCTTTTTTCTGATGAACTGAGTAATAGTCTTTCAGACATAGCCAATCTCAGACAACCTCCATTAGTGAGAGATTCTAGGCCGAGTGTAATAGCTCCACCAAGAGCAGAGGGATAGGCTAATTTAGGACAAGAACCTCTTATGGAGCAAATATCAAATTTTTTGCAATGGATAATACACGCAGTTCCACAACCAGCTCCAGCTCCTTCTCCACCTCAGCCAAAACCCTGGATTGATATGCTGAGAAAATATGGGGCCACAGATTTTATGGGAAGGATAGAGGATGACCCAGCAACTTCACTGTTATGGATGGAGTTTACAGAAAGGGTATTTGAGGAACTTGATGTTAGAGGAGTACTCAAAAGGCAATCACCTTTAGCACTTATTGGACAAATTTATTTGATTAATAAAAGGTTTTTTCATTAATTTGATGTTCATTTGATATATGAATTGATAAGTGATCTTAAATCAATTAATGAAGTCCTTGATATATAACATAGCATGAAGGAAATCATGATGAGATAATGATATAGAGATTCTTATCATGTGTAATTATGTTAGTATCAAAATTATCCCTAGTCATAGGATTAATGAGACGGGACATTATTAATCCAGACAGACTAGCACATGTTACACTCCTTGATTGAATCGAGTAGTAGATCTCATAATCTATAAACATGAGATATTTAGAGTTAACATGTGGATGCTTGCTAAGTGTAGTTAAGTACAATGGATGACCAACTACGAGACAATCATACGGATAATCAATTCAAATGTCAGTGATAGTCGCATCATAGAAATGGTATAAGTATCCTTAGACTTAAGGTACTCAAAGATATCTTGAATATTGATTCTGTATTTTGACATTATTCCTTGTTGCCTCAGAGAGGTAGCTCATAGGGTGGTGATTGGATACAACTTGAGGTATTCGAAGGTAATTGGGTAACCAACAAAGGATTCACCACTCTAGATAGAAGGAGTGTATACCCATGGCCTCTTGTCGTCGTCATTACTCAGGAATATATGGCCAGAGTGGAAATGTCATAAAGATAGTCTTCAATGACATATCTAATAAAGTAATGAGCCTCAAGAACAAGAACTAACATTACTTGCACTAGACGTGACGTAGGCAGTCTAGTGGGAGTTGACACATATCCATACTCTGAACCAAGTGGGGTATAGATTGGTGAAAGGAATAATTGCACAAAAAATTTCTATGGAAAGGTTCGTAGTCAAACCACTGATTTTTCGGTCAATTGGAGGTCATGATGTGTTGCTAGATACTGCTCATGACCTGCTTAAATTAATTGTTAATTTAAGTGGCCAACATAACCAGGAACCTAATGGGTCACACGCATTGAAGATATGGAGAATGAGTAAAATGGTCTTGGATAGGATCCAAAATATGAGAGAATTATTTTAGGATGGATCGCGATGAGATCGCATGGAAAAATAGTTCGGGAGTGTCACAGGCCCGCGTGGGCTAGGCAAGCTGCTGGCCTGCCCAGCAGCAGCCTGTAGCAGGCCCAGCGCACCTGCAACTTCCATTTGTTGGCCAACGACTATAATTGGCCACAATTAGGCCAATTATGGCCAATTACTATTCATTAGTTGCCACTTTCTCCGTTTTTGACTCTTCATCTTATTTTTGAATTTGATTCAAATAGAAAAGAAATAAGTGCAGAAAATAGACATGAAAATATTTTTTGTGAAAAAAATATTTTTAAGACAACAAAAATTCTCTCAAGAACACTTTCAAAGCTAGCACTTTGAATTTGTTCAAACCATTTTCTCTTGATAGTTTCTTCTTCATTCTTCACGTGGATTATCACTAGAGACATCGTAGTGTGGATTGTTGTGGTTGCTACAACCCAACAAAGTGAAGATTTGAAGAACAAATAAAAACTACAAGGTATAATTTTTAACATTTACATTTATATAAATTAGTTTTAATGGTACAAGTATGATCTTTTGTTTTGGATTTTGAAATTTTTTTTGCTGCATTTATGAATATGATTCATTCTTCAAAACCCAACACTTGAGTGTCCAGAGGAACAGAAAGTCAGATATGCAGTGTCATTTCTAAAAGATCATGTTTATGACTAGTGGAAATCAATCTCATCAAAGCCCGAGACACCGAAACCACCTTCATGGAATTTCTTCAACTTAGAATTTAGCAAGAAATATGTGCCTAGAGTTTATATGAATGAAAAGAAAAGGGAGTTTCAAGACTTGAAGCAAGAAAGCATGTCAGTGGCCGAATATGAGATGGAATTCACCAGACTAAGAAAATATACCGTTGGAATCATTGCTGATGAGGCAGATAGATGTCATATATTTGAGGATGGGCTTAATGATGATATTAGGAATATGGTGACCTCCCTTCAGCTTGAGGATTTTGCTACACTAGTGTCCTCAACCATCAGTGTGGAGAAGAGATCAAAAAGAAAGAGGAAAGAAGAGCCACCCTGGAGATCGACAATTAGCATGGCCCAGACATCAGGTAGAAGAGGGTGGACAATGCCTAGGTTTTTCCAGTCACGGGGTTCTAGACAAACCATTTAAGGTAGGCAAAGCCAGCAGTCGAGGCTAGAGGGGTCTACAGCTAGTGCACCAGCTTCGGGTAATAGGAGATTCATATATGTCACATGTCAGCATTGTGGACGATCACATGTAGGTGATTGTTGGTGGATTATTGGAGCATGCTTACAATGTGGATCTATTGAGCACAAATAGAAAGATTGCCCCAGAGGGAGAAGTACAAGTGGTGTAGTATCAATACAAGTTCAGAATGTCACTCGAGGCAGAGGCAGGGGACATGGACAATCTAGAAGTGGTAGGATTGGGTAGAGTGTATCAGAATCAGTGAATAGAGCAGAAGGTAGTCGAGCCCCAGCCCGAGCATATGCCATGAGAGCTCATGAGGAGCAGGATGCCCCGATGTCATTATCGGTAACTTTTCCCTTTATGATACTGATTTATTTGCACTGATAGATTCGGGTTCTACAGATTCATATTTATGCATGTCACCACCTAGTCAGGGTAATATGGTAGCATAGGAATTAGATTATGATATATTAGTGACAAATCCTTTGGGTTATAGAGTGAAAGTTAGTTGAGTCTATAAAAACAATCTAGTCAAAGCTCAGAATGTAGAATTCCTAGCTAACGTGATATAGTTGCCATTCCATGAGTTCGATGCAATTTTAGGGATGGATTGGTTAACTCAACATATAGCAGTGGTGGATTGTCAGTATAGGAGAGTGACTTTTAAAAATTCAGGGCAGGATGACGTGATTGTCTTGGGCGAGAACTGACCATACTTGACTAATGTCATTTTTGTTACAAAGTGGTGGATTGTCACTTTTAAAAATCTCTGACCTCAACTCCTTCATACTTGGCACACAAATCCGGTTCTTGAAATGTACAATACCATCTTTTGTTAAAGAAAATTCTGACTTTTCCCCATTTTTCAAGTCTTCGACCATCTTTACTAGCTTTTCATCTTGTTTTTGGACATCTTTAATTCTCTGCATTTGTTAACCTTGAGGGGTATTTCTGCCATTTTGATGATAACAAATAATATAGCAATATTATATTTAACATACTTTTTTTTGTAAGTATATTATTCAGGACATGAATTAAAATAGCAAGAATGGAGAATTGGAAGAATAATCCTTGAGAAACAAAAAGCAAGAAGTAGCATGTTCACTGTAGTGACTCTAGGAATCACTCCCCTGAAGGAAGCTAACCGTTACCAAAACCAACATTTGAAGTTCATGGCCATGACGGAAAAACAAACCGTGAAGTAGGCATTTCAGTCACCCTCGTGACAAAAGGTGTCACCCCCGTGAAGCTTCATACAATTTCATCTAGAGAGCTTCACCACCAGAGTCACCACTTGGCTCACGGCTAGGAAGAATGTCACCCCCGTGAAGCTAGGTGTCACCCCCGTGAAGCTTCATACAATTTCATCCAGAGAGCTTCACCACCAGGGTCACCACTTCAGTCACGGGTTGGGAAGAACTGTCACCCCCCGTGACAGGCATATTCACGCCCATGATAAATGAAAGAGAAAAATGTCAGGCGCGATTTTTTGGTTGGTACAACGACTAGTATCTTATTTAATGCACCCCAACGACTATATTCAGCCATAGGAGTTTAAATGGAAGTCATTTATACATTAAGAAACAAGAGAATGACAAGAAAAACAAAAGATTAGCATATACTTCAAATCACAAGCTATCTTGTAATTTTATACTTTGAGAACAAATCTATTCTCTGTAAAAAATCTTTCTGCTCCTCATAATTGAGCAATAAGGATTTATAAGTGGTTCTCTCTATAATCTTTACTCAAGTGAGCATTGGGTAGTTTTGGGTTAAGAGTAGAACACTTGTAAGGGTTAGTTGTGTGAACCTCCAAAACATAAATTAAAAGGTTGTTTGTGTGAGCCTGTAAAACACAAGTGTAGGTTGTTTGTGTGAGCCTGTAAAACACAAAGTGTAGGTTGTTTGTGTGAGCCTATAAAACACAAAGTGTAGGTTATTTGTGTGAGCCTGTAAAACACAAAGGAATTGGTTATTGTGTGAGCCATTAACACACAAGGGATTTCTGGGTTAGGTGTGAGCCATTATGAGAAACACCATAGTTGGGAGTGAGCTTGTAAAACTCCATTGTAACACTTAGTGTGTTAGTGAAACTCCCAATTGCGATTGGGGAGAGGAGTAGGGTTTGTTAATACCCGAACCTCTATAAATCTTTGTGTCTGATTTTCTCTATCATTTCTAAAATTAACAATTTTATTTCCGCACTTTAAAGTTTAATTTTTGAAACTCTAATTCAACCCCCCTTCTTGGTCTAATATCTGGGCAACAATTGGTATCAAAGCTTTGTCTAGCATCAAAGCAAAAAAAGCGCTAGTAAAGAGTAAGATATGACCAGTGAAGGATTCCAGAGTCTCAAACCTTACTTTGATGGAGCAAATTATGCCCATTAGAAGTTTAGGATGGAGACATACTTGGATAGTGAAGGAATTGAAGTCTGGGATAGTGTACGAAAAGAATGGACACCACCAACCAGAAGAGGAGCTGATGGTGAAGAAGAAATCTTATCAAGAGATGATTGGACAGAGCCTCAAAAAAGAGCTAATTTCAAAAACAAGAAGGCAATGACAATCCTATCAAGCTCATTATCTATTGAAGAATGTGGGAGAATACAACACTACTCAACAGCATATAGTATGTGGAAGACATTGGAGAACTATCATGAGGGAACTAAGCAAGTCAAATCCAAAACGATTCAACTTCTAACCTCAGAATATGAGCTCTTCAAGATGAAATCCAATGACTCAATCACTGACATGACCAACCGTCTTCTATCCATTATAAATGGAATGAGGAAACTTGGGAAGCATCTGAGTTTGGAAGATGTAAACAATAAAATCCTGAGAAGTCTTCCTCTTAGAGACTATGGTTCAAGAGCCAGTGAAAAGAAAACCCTTAGCACTCAAAGCCTCTACTTCAAAATCTCAAAAAGAAAGTGAAGATGATGAAGATATGAGTGATGATGAAAATGAGGACATCCCTATGCTTTCAAGGAGATTAAAAAGAATCATTGAGAAGAAAATGAGCAATTCCAGAAAATTTAGGCAAAAAAACCTCAAACAAACTTCAAATGATACACACAGAAGTAAGGAAGAGGTAAAATGCTATGAATGTGGAAAGAAAGTACATATCAAACCAGAATGTCCAAGGCTCAAGAAGCATAAGAGCAAATACCAAAGGGACAATGGGGAGAAAGGTCATAAAGCCACATGGGATGACGAAAGCTCTTCAAGTGAAAAAGATGATAATGAAAGTGAAGAGGTCAACCTATGCTTCATGGCTATTGAGGATCACATCTCGGATAAGGTAAGATCACTACGCTCATATTCTTTCAATAATAATAGTAGTGATAATGATAGTAATATTGATAGTGATGATGATGATGATGAGCAAAGCCTAATAGAAGAATTAAATATAGAATTAGAGAAATATAGAACTAAATTTAGTACCTATAGAAATAACATCTCTAATTTGAAAAATAAGATAGATGGTTTAGAAAAAGAGAACATAAAGCTTAAATCATCTAATGAATCTCTTCAAAAGTCATTAGATGAATACTCATCAAGACCTTCAACAGCTTCACTGTTAAAAGAAAATAATACTTTGAAAAATGAAGTTGAGGAATTTAGAAATTCTATTTCTAAATTTCACAAGGGTAAAGAGAGCTTAGGTACTCTCATTGTGTCTCAAAGACCACCTTTAGTTAGACATGGTCTAGGGTTTAAGGACACATCATCATCTTCTAACAAAACAGTATTTGTTAAGTCTAAAGAACATAACATCTCCACACCTGTTAGAACTTCACTAAGAAATAAGAATGTTAAACCCTCTATACAGAAAAAGAATCATGCCTTCATATATAGGAAGAATGTGTCTAGAAAAATGCAAATTAATCATGATTGTGCATGCCATTGTTCTCAAAATCAGTCTAATCAAATTATGGCATTCAAATACATTGTAAGACCAAAAAGCAAGTTTACACCTAAACAATATAATTACTGTATGAAAATGGGTCATATAAATAAAAATTGCTGGATAAGGAAGGCTCATTGGGAACCTTCATGTGCTAACCCCTAAGGACCCAAATTCATTTGGTTACCTAAATATCATACTTGATTTGAAATTCTGTAGGTATGCCTCAAGTCCACAATAAACAAAAATGCATGGCTAGTAGACAGTGGATGTTCAAGGCATATGACAGGAGACAAAGAACTCTTCAATGAAATCAAAAGTATTGATGGAGGTAAAGTTACCTTTGGAAACAATGCAAAGGGTAAGGTAATTGGCATTGGTTCCATTGGTGTTAATGGTACTACTTTTATTAAGGATGTTTTACTTGTTGATGGCTTGAAACATAACTTGTTAAGTGTAAGTCAATTATGTGATAAAGGAAACAAAGTAATCTTCACTTCAAATGAATGTCTTGTAATATTTATTGATGGTCAAGAAATATTTAAAGGAAATAGAGATATCAATACGTACCTAATAAACTTACATGAACTATCTAATCATTCCTCTAAGTGTCTTGTGATTACTAGTGATGAATCTTGGCTGTGGCATAGAAGACTTGGTCATGCTAACATGGACTTAATACAAAGTCTCAGCACAGGAGAGCTAGTAAAAGGATTACCAAGAGTTAAATATGAAAAAGGCAAGACATGTGATCCTTGTCAAAAAGGAAAGCAACACAAGTCATATTTCAAAGCCAAAAACATAGTAAGTACTTCAAAACCTCTTCAACTCCTGCATTTAGACTTATTTGGACCTACTAGGATTGCTCGCTTAGGAGGAAAACATTATGGATTTGTCATCGTAGATTATTACTCTAGATTTACTTGGGTAATTTTCTTAGCTCAAAAGAGTGATGCTTTTGAATATTTCAAAAACTTTGCTAAAAGGGTTCAAAATGAAAAAGGGTACTGCATTTCAAAAATAAGAAGTGATCATGGGAAAGAATTTGAAAATAAAAACTTTGAAAGTTTTTGTCTTGAACATGGAACTTCACATAATTTCTCATCTCCTAGAACACCTCAACAAAATGGAGTAGTTGAAAGAAAAAATCGAACATTAATTGAAATGGCAAGAAAAATGCTTAATGAATATGAATTACCAACTTATTTTTGGGCAGAAGCCGCAAACACTGCATGTTATATTTCAAATCGAGTTTTCAAAAGACCTCTTTTAAACAAAACCTCATTTGAGCTATGGAATGGAAGAAAGCCCTCGGTATCATACTTTAGAGTATTTGGATGCAAGTGTTTTATATTGAACACCAAAGACAATCTTGGAAAATTTGCCTCTAAGTCTGATGATGGTATCTTTTTAGGATACTCTACAACCAGCAAAGCATATAGAGTATTTAATAAAAGATCATTAACAATGGAAGAATCCATGCATATTGTTTTTAATGAATCTAGTAGACTTGATCTTGTGAAAGGTAGTGCTCTTGATGATGTTGTAGATAATATGGAAAAACTTGTCATTGAAAATGGAAAAGAAGAAAACGATCAAGAAAATTTACTACCTCAAAATCAAGAACAAATGGAGCAAGAACTTCCAAAAGAATGGAGAATGAACAGAAATCATCCAAAGGAGCAAATAATTGGTGATCTATCAAGGGGATGCATGACTAGGGAATTTGAAATGAGCATGATGGGAGAACTTAAGTATTTCCTTGGTCTACAAATCAAACAAAGCAATGAGGGCATATTCATCAACCAATCCAAATATACGAAAGACTTAATCAAAAAATTTGGTATGGAAGAATGTAAAAATGCCAAGACTCCTATAAGCACATCAACAAAATTGGACAAAGATGAAAAGGGTAAAAGCATTAATGAAAAGCTTTATAAAGGTATGATCGGATCACTTTTATATCTCACTGCTTCTAGACCTGATATCATGTATAGTGTTTGCTTATGTGCGTGATTTCAATCATGTCCTAAAGAATCTCATCTAAATGCTGTAAAAAGGATTTTAAGATATTTACATGGAACATTGCATCTAGGTTTATGGTATCCTAAGAATTCATCTTTTTATATTATAGGATATTCAGATGCAGACTATGCTGGTAGTCTTTTAGATAGAAAAAGTACTTCAGGTACTTGTTACTTCATTGGAGAATGTTTGGTTTTTTGGTTTAGCAAGAAACAAGTGTCAGTTGCTCTCTCAACTGCTGAAGCTGAATATGTAGCAGTTGGATGTTGCTGTACACAAATTCTTTGGATGAAACAACAACTTAAGGACTATGGTCATGAGATGAACCATATACCTATAAAATGTGACAACACTAGTGCTATAAATCTTTCAAAGAATCCTATTCAACACTCTATAAGTAAACATATTAACATTAGGCACCACTTTATTAGAGATCATGTTCAACATGGAGATGTTGAACTAGAATTTGTATGCACAGAGAATCAATTAGCAGATATTTTCACTAAGTCTCTAAATGAGGAAAGATTTAATTTCATTAAAAGAGAACTAGGTATGATTGATGGATTAACCTTGTGATTACAAGAATATGAAATTTTAATTGTTGATCTTAAAACATATCACAAGTTATAAGATAAAATTTTGATGAGAATTCATGCTTTATGAAGTAAAATCTTTGTTGAAATGATTTAGTCTTGTTGCAGAACTTAATTTCAATTTGATGAAAATTATAGGGGAGTCACGCTCGTGACTAATACTCACGCCCGTGACTTAAGTGGCCCAAAGAGGCAGTGTCGTTCACGACTTTGGTTCACGACATGTTTCACGGCTTCAAGTGGTGAAACATAGTTTCCCGGCTTGAGTCACGCCCGTGATGCATTTTCACTCTCGTGAACAATTATGCCTAAAAAACTCACAGAAGTTTTCACGCTTTGGTTCACGGCATGATTCACGGCTTCAAGTGGTGAAACATAGTTTCACGGCCTGAGTCACACCCGTGGGTAAGAACTTTCACACCCGTGATGCATTTTCACTCCCGTGAACAATTACGCCTCAAAAACTCACAGAAGCTTTCATGCCTTGTGTCACAGCTTGCTTCACCGGTATAAGTAGTGAAATTCAACAGTTCACGCCCGTGACATTATATTCACCCCCATGATCTATGATCATTCATGCCCGTGACGTTCATCAATCACGCCCGTGAACATATTCACGCTTTCATTTATAGGTGGAACACTCCTTCAGCAAACCGTGAACACGACTAGTCACGCCCGTGAAACCATAAGTCACGCCTGTGAATGTATTGAATATATAAGAAAACAGTCGGTTACAACCTTCATTTCAACTCTCCATGTCCCAAAACCGCTCTCATTTACTCTCTTTCATTAAGACATTGAAGATTCCGACCCCAAAGACTTGAAATTTCACTATAAATACCACCAAAAGTTTGAAATTTCACTCTCTTTCATCAAAATTTCTGTCAAAACTTTTCTTCAACTCCATCAACAACTAAATTCTTCAAATATGGAGTCTGCTTCATCAAAGGGAAAGAGAAATAAGTCCCATGCACCGAAGAGGTATTCAGATTACCTTATGAACATCATTCCAGAAAGTTGTCATCCTCGGTATGCAACTTTGAAGAAGAGACCTATTTTATCATCAAGGTCCTTCGAATGGCAGGCAGTCCGTAATCTCGGGCTTGAGATGGCTATGACAGAGCAACTTCAAGCCTGTCATCTAAAAGAATTTGTTGCAATTCATCTGCCAACTCTGCATGAGCCAATTCTGGAATTTCTCAGCACCTTGCAGGTTTCACCAACTGGAGTGGTGAAATTTCAACTTTGCAATAATTCAAACACCCTCAGCGCCACCGCATTTGGAGAATTGTTCAACCTACCATCTGATGGCGTTCTAAATGAGACTGAGGTAGAATTCTTTGCTCCTCCAGCCTGGACACATTTCGGCACCGGTTGCAGGTGGGATGTCAAAAAGACAAAGAGCACTCATCTCGTAGCCCCAGTACACAGGTATTTGCATAGGTTTCTAACCTATAGCATTTTTGCTCGGGGAGAAAGAAATGGAACTATTAGGAAGTCAGAACTCTTCCTATTTGAAATCGCTCGCAGGGGAGTAATAGTGGCACTTTCCAGATGGTTTGCAAACCATCTTCTCTCCATCGCCACCAAGCCCACAGGAGATATCTTGATTGGGGCATATGTCACCCATATTGCAGTGAAGCTCAATTATTTGAAGCTGGATGACCATCACTTCAACATCATTCCTGCACATCCTCGAGATAGGCTAGATGTCGAGTCATTCATCAAGATGGGAGCAGCTGTCAGAATCATTTTTCAGAACGATATCTTCTACCGCTTCACTGATACTGTTGGAGAGATTATCTGGGAAGATAATGACATGGAGGATTTTAAAGCAGGCCTCCAGGGAGTCCAGCAGAAAAAGAGGGCTCGGATTGAGGAAGCACCTCCAGCAATTGAGCAGGACATTGGATAGTCCTTAGCTTCCACAGCATCTTTAGCGCAGCAGGTGGTCGACCTCTTGGCACCACGTCTCGAGCAGCTGCAGACTTCCATGGAAGAGAGGTTGGAGAACCTCAAGGACTTCATGGAGTCTCGGATAGATAGCCTTGAAGCTGAGGTAGCTAGGCTTCGTGATAGGATGTCTGGCTAGGAGATAGGCTAGAGTGTAGCCTAAATTTGATCATTTTTAACCTTTTTTTTTATGTTTGCTTATGTAGGAAATCTTAAATTTCCTTTCTTAGCTTGTATCCTTTCCTTTATGATATATATTTGTTTTTTTGTTGTTTACTTCAATCTACATATTCTTTTTGATTGATGAAAAAAGAGGGAGAAAACTAGCAATATATGATAGGTAATATATGATAAGGGAAAGTAGTATCGAACTAGCAATATAAGAATTGTGAATCAAAAAGTGAACAGACTTTGAATTGATTTAAATATCTTGATTCAACTTTTCAGATGCAAAGTAGATAATTGAAAAACTGAGTTTTTTTAATATACCCTAAGTATACTTTGCATACACCTTAAAAGCAAGTTACAAATAAAAACATGCCATGATATACCTTAAATATACCTTACATATACTTTATGTCTTGAAAAGGAATTATGGTATGTATTGGACATACTTCTCACAAAACTTGCATATACTTAGAATCTAGTTTAATGCTACATCTTTATTTACTATTCTTGCACATTATAAATTTTATCCTAAGTATATTTTGAGAGGGAGACTTCTCAAAATCACATATTGCTAAATTATTTGTCACCATTAAAAAGGGGGAGATTGTTAACCTTGAGGGGTATTTCTGTCATTTTGATGATAACAAATAATATAGCAATATTATATTTAAGATACTTGTTTTTGTAAGTATATTATACAGGACATAAATTAAAATAGCAAGAATGGAGAATTGGAAGAATAATCCTTGAGAAACAAAAAGCAAGAAGTAGCATTTTCACTGCCGTGACTCTAGGAGTCACTCCCGTGAAGGAAGCTAACCGTTACCAAAACCAACATTTGAAGTTCACGGCCATGAAGGAAAAACAAACCGTGAAGTAGGCATTTCAGTCACCCCCGTGACTAAAGGTGTCACCCCCGTGAAGCTTCATACAATTTCATCCAGAGAGCTTCACCACCAGAGTCACCACTTGGCTCACGGCTGGGAAGAATGTCACCCCCGTGAAGCTAAGTGTGTAACATCCTCGACTTCCCACATATGCATTATTACATGCATTTTATTTTGACATATGCATTTGAATATAATTCAATTGAACACATGCATTTCATACGTATTTTCGTAGGATCAAGTTTATGACACGCACTAGCTACTGTCCTAGTACATTGCAATTGTATTGAGTCACACATGTGTATTTATAATCTAAATGAGGATAAAAAGTATTAAAAAAAAATAAATGAAATAAGGTGACTAAATTAAAGTAAGCAAAATGACTAGATTGAGATTAAATTGCATATTATGTTGATTTGTATAATAATAATAAAAAAAATAAAATAAAAAAATAAAAGTCAGAAAAATAAATAAATAAATAAATAAATAAATAAATAAATAAAAGAAGGAAAAAGGGGACGGATGAAACAAAGAAAAGGAAGATAAGGTGGTGGGTGGTGGCTTTTAACTTATTAGGCAGCCACCTTATCACTTCCCTTCCTCATCTTCTTCTTCTTCTTCTTCTTTGCTTCATTCCTTCCATTTCTTTTCAAGTTTCAGCCACCATTTCTTCCTTCTTTCACTCCAAAAATTGCAGGAACAAGATTAGCCAAGAGTGATTATAGGTGAGTAAACATTTATTCTTGTGTTAAGCTTGATTTTGGTGTTTAGGGTTCATTAATAGGCAGTATATTGTTCCATAGTTTTGATGATCTTAGAGATCGAATCTGAAAAATCTTAAAACACAAAAGTTGTTCATTTATGTCTTAGATTTATGGATATGTGAATATATTTGCAAGATGTTTTGTATATAATGAGATATCCTCTTCGTACTGAAACTGGTCAGGGTGTGAACCCTAACCAAGTTAGCTACTGTGTTACTTGATTTCGAATATGTTAAAGCCATTATTTGAAGTATCTCAAAACATAAAAGTTGTAGATATATGTGTTATGTATCTTTATACCAAATTTCAGTTTCATATGTCTTGTAAATTGTGAGTTATGGTAAATGGAACCATGACTGTTCCATGGTTTGAACTGCCTATTGAGTGCCCTGGGCAGTTCCAGAAACTTTTTTGTCTAATTTGAGCTCCTTAGAGCTATATTATGTAACTTATCAAAACATTAAAGTTATAGGTATATGTCTTAGCTAAATTTGGGTACTAATTTCAGCTTAAAATGTTATGTATAGAGTAAGTTATGGCCTTTAGAAGTCATACTGGTCCGGAAGCCAATTCTGTTCTGGACCAGTGAAATGTTTCTTATAATTTGAAGACCTTAGAGGCATAATTGGTAAAAGTTGTGAACATGAAAAATGTTCCATTTGAACCCATATAAGTTTCTGCCAAGTTTCATTATAATCTGATTTACAGATTGTAAGATATGGACTACCCAAATTGGTACCCTGAAACTGCCAAAGGGCAGAAACAGGGCAGGAAACAGAACACTCTTAGAAATTCCACCAAAAATTGTACAATGATCCAATTGGTCTGATATTTTAATATGTTTCATTATTATGTGTTATTTTGAATTAGGAACAAGAATCAGATTAATTGGTCAACTATAGGAAAAGTTATAGGCTTAACAGTCCCATAAGGTCACACTGCCCCATAGGAAAAAGCCTAGTTATGTATATGCATTATGCATATTAATTTGTTTAAGCCGCATTAAGTCTCCCTAATCATGAGTTAATCCATTATATTTTCATGTTAGGCTCACAACATATTGGAGACCCACAAGGAGCAGATAGACAATAAGTAAGAGTCGGGATCAAAGGAGAACGGTGAGTCTAATTATCGATTGAATTCTTAGTGCAAATGAATGTTGCTTGCTATGTGATTCATATGATTGTCATAATTTGTCCTTCATAATACGATGATGAATAATTTGTGACGTTTGTGGTTTGACATATGATTGTCATGATTGTCCTTGATAATATGATGATGGACAATATGTGACGTTTGTGGTTTGACATATGATTGTCATGATTGTCCTTGATAATATGATGATGGGCAATATGTGGCGTTTGTGATACGTATAAATGGTATACTTGTGGTATATTTGAGGTATATGTTTGACATATGTGATATATATACATGGTATATGTATAGTATATGCAAGGTATATGCGTGGCATATGAGGCATATATGTGGTATATGTATGTTATATGTGATAAGATGCAATGGTTCATAAATGCTTAGTACAAATGCATATGCATATGGACTTAAAAGGCGTTGTGACTAGTTAATCAATATTGCAAAGCAAAAGAAGAGGCCTATGGCCCAACAAATGTGCAAATGAAACAAATGATCAAGCTAGCTAGCAAATGCAAATACAATTGCAAATGCAAATGTTCACATGGCAAATGTTCACATGGATACCCGGGGCAATGTCTGTTTAACTTGGTCACAACAAAATGAAATAAGCAAAGCATTTGCATACATAAAGAGTAATGATTATATGTTTCAACTTTATTGATACTTATATGATACTGATGAATGGAATAGAATACCTGATATATATTGGATTTGTGATTTATTACTATGAGTTGTTTGGTACTTTAGAGCTCATTGGATGATTATTCTCACTGAGCCGCAACTCATCAATTTGCGTCATTTTTCAGGTAAAGAAAAGTGATAGCTCATTTTGAGTAGTGTATAGAAGACATGGAGCACAAGTCATTGGCCGAGCCTCATCACTCTCTCTCCTTGCATTCCACACAAGCATAAAAATATGTCATCTGTGTTTTGGACTTATATGCTTGAATATGTATAGTCATTTTGGAATGAGTCTAAATATGTATAAATGAAATCAACTCGGAAATACTTATGTGTAAAGTTTATATTTTGATATATGTGATATATCGTATTGTGGTTTTAATGTTGACTTGAAAAGTCATTTAGTAATTTTACAGGATATAAGACTTGTAAAGTCGTTAGTTGATTTTACAGGATATGATATGAAAAAAAAAATTTTTACTACTATTGTTAACAGGGTATTTTGCCTTTTCAGTATGCAGTATGTGACTATTTGATACAGGGATAGGTTATACTTAAATGCATAAGAGGTGTGATGTTACAAAGTGTCACCCCCGTGAAGCTTCATACAATTTCATCAAGAGAGCTTCACCACCAGGGTCACCACTTCAGTCACGGGTTAGGAAGAACTGTCACCCCCGTGACAGGCATATTCACGCTCGTGACCAATGAAAGAGAAAAATGTCAGGTGCGATTTTTTGATTGGTACAACGGCTAGTTTCTTATTTAATGCACCCCAACGGCTATATTCAGCCATAGGAGTTTAAATGGAAGTCATTTATACATTAAGAAACAACAGAATGACAAGAAAAACAAAAGATTAGCATATACTTCAAATCACAAGCTATCTTGTAATTTTATATTTTGAGAACAAATCTATTCTCTGTAAAAAATCTTTTTGCTCCTCATAATTAAGCAATAAAGATTTATAAGTGGTTCTCTCTGTAATCTTTACTCAAGTGAGCATTGGGTAGTTTTGGGTTAAGAGTAGAACACTTGTAAGGGTTAGTTGTGTGAACCTCCAAAACACAAATTAAAAGGTTGTTTGTGTGAGCCTGTAAAACACAAGTGTAGGTTGTTTGTGTAAGCCTGTAAAACACAAAGTGTAGGTTGTTTGTGTGAGCCTATAAAACACAAAGTGTAGGTTGTTTGTGTGAGCCTGTAAAACACAAAGGAATTGGTTATTGTGTGAGCCATTAAAACTCAAGGGATTTATGGGTTAGGTGTGAGCCATTGTGAGAAACACCATAGTTGGGAGTCAGCTTGTAAAACTCCATTGTAACACTTAGTGTGTTAGTGAAACTCCTGATTGCGATTGGAGAGAGGAGTAGGGTTTGTTAATACCCGAACCTCTATAAATCTTTGTGTCTGATTTTCTCTATCCTTTCTAAAATTAACAATTTTATTTCCGCACTTTAAAGTTTAATTCTTGAAACTCCAATTCAACCCCCATTCTTGGTCTAATATCTGGGCAACAGCATTAATATGGATTCCACTCGCATCTCAGCTAAAATCTTTCTGCTTAGTGCATCCGTAACCACGTTAGCTTTTCCTGGATGGTAGTCTATCACATAGTCATAATCTTTAATCAATTCCAACCATGTTCGTTGTCTCAGGTTCAACTCTTTCTGTGAAGGCAGATACTTAAGACTCTTGTGGTCCAAATAAATGTAGCAGCTTTCTCCATACAGATAATGTCTCCAAATCTTAAGAGCAAAAACTATCGTTGCAAGCTCTAAATCATGCGTCGGATAGTTAAGCTCATGAGGCTTAAGCTGTCTGAAGGCATATGCAATCACTTTTCCCTCTTGCATAAGAACACATCCTAGCCCATTGTGACTTGAATCATTGTACACAACATAATCTTTTCCTGGAGTTGGCTGAGTCAAAACTGGTGCTTCAGTCAACATTGCCTTCAATCGATCAAAGCTTCCTTGACATCTATCTCTCCATTCAAAACAGACTTCTTTTCACAGCAGTCGTGTCAAAGGATTCGCTATAGATGAAAATCCTTTCACAAATCTCCTATAGTATCCGTCTAATCCAAGAAAACTTCTACTTCTGTCACATTGCGAGGTGGTTTGCAATTAAGAATAGCCTCGATTTTACTAGGATCAACTCGAATACCTTTCGCTGAAATTAAATGACCCAGAAAACTAACTGCTTCCAACCAAAACTCACACTTAGATAGCTTTGCATACAATTGTTTCTCCCTCAAAGTCTGCAATACTTTTTTGAGATGTTGGTCATGCTCTACTCGATCTCTTGAGTAGACAAGAATGTCATCAATGAATACAACTACAAATTGATCAATATATGGCCTGAACACTTGGTTCATCAGGTCCATGAAAATTGCCGGTGCATTTGTCAACCCAAATGGCATCACCAAAAACTCATAATGACCATAACGAGTCCTGAATGCCATCTTAGATACATCTGACCCTCTGATCTTTAGTTAATGATACCCTGATCAAAGATCTATCTTTGAAAATATACTTGCACCTTTCAAATGGTCAAATAAATCATCAATCCTAGGCAATGGGTATTTATTCTTAACAGTAACCCTATTAAGCTGCCTCTAGTCAATGCAAAGACATAGAGTACCGTCTTTCTTCTTCACAAATAATACTGGAGCACCTTATGGTGATACACTAGGTCGTATGAATCCTTTATCTAACATTTCTTGTAACTGTATCTTTAACTCTTTCAATTCTATGGTTGCCATCCTATATGGTGTAATAGATATAGGAGCGGTGCCATGTACTAATTCAATAGCAAACTCTATCTCTCGGTCAGGTGGTAGTCCTGGCAACTCCTCAGGAAATAAATCTGGAAACTCACTAACTGTTGGGATGTTGGCCAACTTTGGACTTTTCTTTCGGGTATCAATCACAAACGCTAGGTTAGTCTTGCATCCCTTATTGATGAGTTTTTGAGCTTTCAACACTTATATCACATTATTTGGATATCCTCTATCCTCGCCCATCACTACTATCTCTTCTTGTTTTGAAACTTTAATTCTCATCTGCCTCTTTCCACAATCTATTATCATCCCATGGAAAGCTAGCCAATCCATTTCCAAGATCACATCGAACTCTTTGAATGGTAGCTCTATTAGATCTGCTGGAAATTGCCTATCTTGAATTTCGACTGGGTAACCCCTAAACACTTTACTAACCCGCACACTTTGTCCTAACGGGTTAGTCACACGAATCTCATATTCTAGAGTCTCTGGTGTTAGACCCTCTCGACCCGATGGTGGTGTGCATATGTATAAGTGTGTTGACCCAGGGTCTATCAATGCATGTATACAAGAGCCAAAGAGAAGGAATTTACCCGCTATGACGTTAGGTGAATCCTACTCCTCTCGGCCTAGCATGGCATAAGCTCTTGCTGGAGCAGCTCTACTGCCTTCAGGTCTCTCTACTGTGTATGATTTGAACTGGCTTGGCCCTGCACGACCTTCTCTTCCTTGCCTTCGGCCTCATCCTCTACCTTGTCCCATAGTCTGTATTAGTACTGACTCAATACTCCCTGAACCTCTGCCAAACTGTAGCAATGGACAACCTCTTCTAAGATGGTTCTTGGAGCTGCATCTTGCGCACGCTCCTGTCATCCACCAACACTCTCCTGGATGTGAATGACCACAATACTCACACACCGGTAGAGTGGTAGATCTGTGGAATGCCTGTGTCGATGCACTAGCTACCGATGAAGTAGATCTTACAGGTTGTCCTCGCCTATAAGACTAAAGGTCTACCGGAACCTCCAACTTGGACTCGACCACCAAAAGATCTAGCTCTCTTGCCACTAGACTGTACTTTACTTGGTTGTGGTGCTAGTCTACTAACCCCACTAACCTGTACTGGCTGTTGTGCCGCCAAGACTCTTTCAAGTGTTCTAGCAGATGCTAGTAAACTAGGGAAGCTCATCAGATGTAAGGCTGAAACTTGTAACTTGAATGTATCCCTCAATCCATCTCGAAATCATCAACATTTATCAGCCTCTGTAGACACAATACCACCAGCATACTTGCAAAGATGAGTGAATTCTCTCTCATATTCTGTTACTGACATATCCTTCTGTTTTAGCATCAGAAACTCTCTCTTCTCATCGTCTATGTAGATAGGAAGAATATACTTCTCCTTAAACTTCTCTAGAAAGAATTCCTACGTCATAGGGTTAGGAGCATCTGTGCTCTATAATTCAGATCGCCACCAATCAAATCCATGCTCCTGTAGCAGAGATACTACATATTCATATTTCTGCTCATCTATCCAGTGCAGTTGATCAAATACTTGCTCTGCTCATTCCAACCAAAATTCTGCCACTGAGGGGTCATATTCTCATTTACCATAGAAATCAGATGCCCCTAATTTCCTCAGTCTCTCAAACTGTAATCCAGATGAATCTGATCATGATGCTCTCTGTAGCAAATCTATCATATTTCTCATGAGCTTAGTCTGACCCATATTAAGAGCTGAATGCTCATGAAGTGAGCTAGCACAAGATCTCGGTGCCGCAGCTCGACGACGACTTGGTTGCGATGAAACGCTTGCCTCTGAAGGCTCATTACTCTCAGCTTCTTCTACTACTATTTGTCTTGATCTTGAAGCCATATCCTAACTATAACATAAAGGTAACGACCCTAATCAATAAAGTAGCAACTCCAAAAATGCAATTGTGGGTACATTTCAAGAAATAAACATTTTCAAAATTCACTTTTAAAAATCCAAAACCGCCCAACCGGGCTCTGATACCAAAATTGTAGCACCCCCTCACCCGATCACCACGTGCTGGGATTAGTGGTTCACGACATGGTTCACGGCTTCAAGTGGTGAAACTTATTTTCACGGCTTGAGTCACGCCCGTGAAAAGAGACTTTCACGCCCGTGATGAAATTTCACTCCCGTGAACAACTACACCCAAAAACTCACAGAGGCTTTCACGCCTTGAGTCACGGCTTGCTTCACAGGCATAAGTGGTGAAATTCAACATTTCATGCCCGTGAAATTTCATTCACCCCCGTGACGGATGATCATTCACACCTGTGCAATTCAACGATCACACCCGTGAATGTATTCACGCCTTCATTCAAGGGTGGAACACTCATTCAACAAACTGTGAACACGACCATTCACGCCCGTGAACACCTACTTCACACCCGTGAATGTATCGAATATATAAAAGAAAAACCGGTTACAACTTTCATTTCAACTCTCCAACTCCCAAAACCGCTCTCATTTACTCACATTCTTTGAGACATTGAAGATTCCGGCCCCAAAGACTTAAAATTTTCCTATAAATACCTGTAAAAGTTTGAATCTTCATCAAAAATCTTACATTCTTAGGGTTTCATAAGGATTATCTGTCAAAAAATTTTCCAACTCCATCACCAACCAATTTCTTAAAAAATGGAGACTGCTTCATCCAAGGGAAAGAAAAAGAAGTCTTATGCTCCTAAGAGGTATGCAGATTACCTCATGAACCGCATTCCGGAGCTTTGCCATCCTCGGTATGAAACTTTGAAGAAGAGACCTCTTCTGTCATCAAGGTCCTTCGAATGGCAGACAGTCCGAAGTCTCGGGCTTGAGACGGCTATGACAGAGCAACTACAAGCCTATCATTTGAAAGATTTTATGGAAATTCACCAGCCGACCTTGAGGGAGCCAACATTGGAATTCCTCAGCACCTTGCAGGTTTCACCTACTGGAACAATCCCAACACCCTCAGTGCCATTGAATTTGAGGAATTGTTCAGCCTATCATCTGATGGCATCCTGAATGATACTGAGGTAGAATTCTCTGCCCCTCGAGCCTGGACACATTTTGGCACCGACTACAGCTGGAATGTCAAGAAAACAAAGAGCACACATCTCAGGGCCCAGTGCACAGGTATTTGCATAGGTTCCTAACCTATAGCATATTTGCTAGGGGAGAAAGCAACGGGACTATCAGGAATTCGGAGCTCTTTCTATTTGAGATGGCTCGAAGAGGACTCACAGTAGCACTATTTAGATGGTTTGCAAACTATCTTATCTCCATTGCCACCAAGCCCACTGGAGATATTTTGATTGGGGCATATGTCACCCATATAGCAGTGAAGCTTAATTATCTGAAGTTGGATGCGCATCACTTCAGCATCATCCCTGGACATCCTCGAGATCACTTGGATATACCCGAACCTCCATAAATCTTGTGTGTAATATATCTCTTTCCCTACTCTATTTAATTTTATTCCGCACTTAAAGGTAAGAAATTTTTTATTTCGTAACCAATTCAACCCCCTTCTTGGTTCATTGTCTGGGCAATAGAGTCTTTAATAAAAGGTCTTTAGATGTTGAAGAGTCTATGCATGTTGTTTTTGATGAATCTAGTAACCTTGATCTTGTGAAAGGTAGTATTCTAATGACATTGTAGGTACAATGGAAAAGCTTAATCCTCATCATGATAAAAATGATGATGATCAAGAGAAACAACAACAAGATGTATCTCTACCTCAAGCTGAAGAGAAAGACAACCAAAAGCTTTCAAAGGAATGGAAAATGACAAAGAATCACTCCAAGGAACAAATCATTGGTGATCCTACTAAGGGTGTAAGTACTAGATCTCATTTCAAACTCTTAGATTCTAACTTTACTTTTGTCTCTCAAATTGAGCCTAAAAATATTGATAAGGCTCATAATGATAAAGTTGGGTGATTTCTATGCAAGAAGAACTCAACCAATTCGAGAGAAGTAAGGTATGGACCTTGGTTCCTAGACTTAAGGACCATCAAATCATTAAGTTAGATGAACAAGGTTTAATAACTAGTAATAAAGATAGGTTGGTTGCAAAGAGTTATAATTAAGAAGAAGGTATAGATTATGATGAAACCTATGCTCCAGTAGCTAGATTAGAAGCAATAAAAATACTTTTAGCATTTGCATGCCATATGAATTTTAAACTTTTTCAAATGAATGTCAAAATTGCTTTCTTAAATGGTTTTATAAAAGAGGAAGTTTATGTAGAATAACCACGGAGTTTTGAAAGCCATAATTTGCCTAATCATTTTTTGGACTTTCAAAAGCCTTGTTTGGTTTAAAAAAAGCTCCAAGAGCTTGGTATGAAATACTAAGTTCTTTTTTTTTAGAAAATAATTTTTCAAAAATACATGTTGATACAATCTTGTTTATTAAAAAACATAAGCATGACATTTAATTATTCAATTTATGTTGATGATATCATATTTGGGTCTACTAATGAATTACTTTGCCAAGAATTTGCTAAGTGTATGACTAGGGAATTTGAAATGAGAATGATGGGTGAACTTAAGTTCTTCCTTGGTCTACAAATCAAGCAAAGCAATGAGGGCATATTCATCAACCAATCCAAGTACGCGAAAGAGTAAATCAAGAAATTTGAAATGGAAGGATTTAAAAATGCTAAGACTTTTATGTGCACATCAACAAAATTGGACAAAGATGAGAAGGGAAAGAGCATAAATGAAAAGCTCTATACAGGTATGATCGGATCACTTTTATACCTTACAGCCTCTAAGCCCGATATAATGTATAATGTATGCTTATGTGCTAGATTTCAATCTTGTCCTAAGGAATCACATTTGAATGCTGTAAAAAGGATTTTAAAATACTTACATGGCACATTGCATCTAGGCTTATGGTATCTTAGAGATTCATCTTTCTATATCATAAGATATTCGGATGCAGATTATGCTAGTAGTATTTTGGATAGAAAGAGTATCCCAGGCATTTGTCACTTTATTGGTGAATGCATAGTTGCTTGGTTTATCAATGAACAAGTTTCAGTTGCCTTATCTACCACTGAAGTGGAATATCTGGCAATAGGGTGTTGTTCAAATTCTATGGATGAGATGACAACTTAAGGATTATGGTCATAGTTTGGACCGTATACGCATCAAATATGACAATACTAGTGCCATCAACCTATCTAAAAATCTCATTCAACACTATAGATGTAATCATATTGACATTAGACATCATTTTCTTAGGGATCATGTTCAATAAGGAGATGTGGTGTTAGAATTTATCGATACAAACAATCAATTGTATGTTGTGTGAACCTTAAATGTTAATTCCTTCATATGATACATTTTACTTGAATGATTTTATGGTATGAAGTGCGTTAACATGATAGAAATATATGTTTTAAGGCATAGAAACTTTTTTACAAATCTTCTAGTCTTGTTTTAGACTTAATAATATTTTTTGAAGATTTGAGGTGGTTCACGCCCGTGACATATATTCACAGTCGTGAACTTAATAGCAAAACGTTCCAATAGCTTTCACATTTTGCTTGACGACATGTTTCACGGGTAGAAGTAGTGAAAACTAAGTTTCACATATGTTACTCTATTTGTCGCACCCGTGACATATTGTCACGACCGTGAACCTAGACAATAAATAATTTTAGAACCGTTCACGCTTTCCCTTACGGGTAGAAATAGTGAAGACTAACCTACACGCTCGTGACAATATTCGTCACTCCCATGAAAAGGCCTGATTCACGCCCGTGACTGTTTAATGTCACAACTGTGACTTGATTCATCTTCTTCTTCACAGCTAAAGCATCCCACCAACAAACTATGACTTCGATTATTCACACCCGTGAATGGGTATTCACGAACGTGAATCTATTGACTATAAAATGAAATTTTCTACCTTTTCTCATTTCCATCTCTACGAATTCTCTCATTTAACACTCCCATTCAATTTTTCTGACAAATTCCGGCCTCCTCACTTAAATTTCCATCAATAAAACCCTCTCAAAACTCTCTGTCTTCAAAGAATCACAACTTTTGTCAAGGGTTTTCAATCCTATTTGGAAAATTTCTTTTCCTTTCGTTGTTCAAAGCTAATCAAAATGGAATATGGTTCTTCCAAAGGTACTAGGAAGAAATCACATGCTCCAATGTGCCACACCGATTATATACTCAACGTCATTCCGGATCATTGCTATCCGCGCTATGTCATTCTTAAGAAATGACCCCTACTCTCATCACGATCCTTTGAGTGGAGTTGTGTCAAGACTCTTGGTCTTGAGACAAACATGATTGAAGAATTACAAGCTTGTCACCTACAAGAGTTCGTGGACATACATTGTCCAACGCTAAGGGAACCAACTCTCGAGTTCCTTAGCACGTTGCAGGTCTCACCCACTGGAATAGTCAAATTCTAGCTCTGTAAGCATGCTATGTAATGACCCAAATACTGGGTTAGTCGTAAACTATATTTTTCGAAATTGGTCAGTATATCCGGGGGTCAAAATACACATGTGGGTAAAAATATTTTATTTGATTATAAAACAATATAGGTTATGACTAGTTCAGGGGTAAAATTTGGAGTGCAAATGAGGTCAAATAAGTCCTCAAACGTTAAAACTAAAAAAATGGGACCAGATTTAATTAAATAGTTAGTTGACTTTACATTGACTGAGCTATCAAAAATAGCAAATGACATCCAAAAATTTATTTTAAGATATGGATAGACTTTAAATAATATTTAGGATTATTTGACAGGCAAAAAGGAATTTTACGGTAACACAAAAAATTAAATTATTAATCCGGTTTGAATGAGTTGGACAGAAAACGAAATCCGATTGAGTTGAAAATTTTTTTGAAGGCACATAAAAATATTTTATGAATTATGGAATTAAATTTGGGTAAAATTGAGCTTGGAAAGTGAGAAAAATAATTTATAGTGCATAATTGGGCCTAAATGGGTTAGGCTTTGTTTGGCCCCAAGCCAATTCAACTTAGACCACTATAAATAGATCCAAATTAACAAAATTCTCTAGAGAGAATTTTGCATCATCTCCTTCCCCTCCTCCCTTGCTTGGCCGAACCATCTTCTTCTCATTTCTTCTCTAATTTTCTTCCATTTTCTTCACTTTTTACACCAAAATCAACCACCCAAAAATAATTTCAGCATCTCTAGTACCTGGTAGAAGCCTTTATTCTTCATTTGGAAAGCTAGAGTAGAAGAAAATTAAAGGAGAAAAGTTAGGATACAAAATTGAGGTAAGTGAAATTTATAGTTTTCAATTAGTTTAATGGTTCAAATAAGTATTTTAAGGTATGTAGATGATAAATATGAAGTTTATTTGAGTTAAGGAAGAAAAATAATGGTGGATTAATAAAGGGTAAATTTCGGCCATGGTAGGTTCAAGAGAAGGTGAAAGTGCTTCCAAAGGAAAGGCCAAAAAAAAAGAAGCTTAGGAAGGCCAAAATAAGAAAATAAAATTAGTGATTCCAAAACCTACTTATTTCCATTAATTAAGCATGATTTAGGGTTATGAAAATTTAGAAATTTGTGTGTTTTGCATGTAATTGATAATTAATCTTAAATCATGATTAAAGAATTATAAAAAAATGAATTTGAATGGTTCATGTCAATAAAAAATTAATTAGTGGAAATTGGAAAATATGACCTTATTATGTGACAAATGTAAATTAAGGTATAAATACATTTTATTGTAATATTATGATATATATGGAACAAGGAATGTATAAATTGGTGAAAATATTATTTAGGAGATGAAAGACAAATTTTAATGATGAAAATTAATTATAGGACGAAATATGAAGAAAGGAAAATTAATATTTTCCTTTTTCATTAAATGAAAATTTAGTTATAAAATGCAAAAACATATGATTTTAAGTGTGTAGAAATTTATTGCAAATTTTTAAATTATATATTGAATGAAAATAATGCCCTTAGTTATTTTCTGAAAGTTAAATCTAGCTCATGATATAATTGGCTAGCCATAGGGACACCATTACCGCAGTGCGGGTCATGGCGACTTGCTTATGCAGGCCAATGATAGTCTCCTACAGTGATAGTGATTCAGTGAACAATGTACAGTGCAATACTTAGGTGATCATTCGGGATTACTCTTTCAGTGTATTAGACTTTTGGGTCCATGTCCCATGTATCTGGTCCAAAGATGTTTTATTGGATGGAAACTAGGGGCAAATGTGAATAAAAGTAGTAATAATGATAGAAGTGAAAAATAAGTGAAAAACATGATAAAAATGATAAAATGGTATAATTGTAAAAATGATAAAACTGATAAATGTGAATAAAATGATAAAAGTGAAAATATGAGAAAAATAATAAATGTGAAAAATATAACAAAAATGAATAATGTGAAAAATATGATAAAAATGAATAAAGTGAAAAATATGTCATATCCGCTAATTTAGACCTAAATCACGCGAGTTGTTAAATCGACTCGTCGGTTTGACCAAAGTCTAAATTTGGACTTTTATCGAAAAATAATGAAAATAATGGTAATTAAGTATAGAAAATATCTAATAAAGTGTTCAAAATATTTAAAGATGTTAAATTTTGGGAAAGGACTAAATTGCAAATTTTGAAAAGTTTAGGGGTCAATTTGCAATTTACCAAAAATTTGAGGATTTATTGGAATAATCATCAATTAAATGCATGAATTGGGACATAAAATGCATATGGAGGCCAGCCACACCAAGTGGCACATTTTAAGAAGTCAATTGACATACATGAATTAGAAATTAATGAAACGTTTTCTAGAAAATGCTTAGGTGTCTCCATTAATTATGTAATTTTGTCACTTTGTTCTTAAGTGCTTATCCTTTCTTAATTATCACCGTTGATCTAGAATTTTTCCATCATTAAGTGTCTTCCACGTTTCTTGAAGCATAACACATTAGCCTAGAATTATGCTCATATAATAGGAAGAAATCAATGCAATATCTCAACACTCTCCCTCAAGCTGGAGTGTATATATCATATGCTCCTAGTTTGTTACATATATATTCAATTCGGGGTTTTCTTAAAGCTTTAGTAAGAATGTCTGTCAATTGAACATTTGAATTGACAAAGCTAATAACAATGTAACTCGATTCAATCTTCTATCTGACAAAATGACAATCTATCTCAATGTGTTTTGTCCTTTCAAGAAAGAAGTGGAAAAGTTTAATAAGCTAATTAAGATACATTCATTTAACATTAATGAATGTTTCTAGATTGATGCTTAGGTGTCCCTCCCATCTTAATAACCTTTGTCATTTTCTTCTTGATTATTTCTTCTTCTTTCTTAATCCTTTGTATCTAGAATTTCCCATCATTGTCTTCCACGTTCCTCTTATCATACATCAAAGGAAGATGAACATATTATTTACCTAAGGAAAATATCTAGATTTTTATAGCCTATGTGTCAAAGTATTGATTAATTTTGTCTTCTTCCTCCTAATTACTCATCCTTCTTCCTTATCCTAACATCTAGAACACTCTATTCTCTAAACCATCCACGTTTTTCCCTTCGAAATCCATAACCAAACCTTGTTCTACGAAGAGAAAGTGAGAAAAAGAGAGAGAAAGGCATGGGAAATTCCATTTTCATGCTTAAGAAAGCTTAAAAGAGTAAGAAGAAAGAGAGAGATTAGGTTTATAAAGTTTTAATAATTTGTTTATGAACTTTAGGAACTCAAAGTGACAAGGATTTAGCTCAAAGGAGCAAAGGAAAGGAGAAAGAGAAGTAAAGAGAAAGAAAAGAGAAAAATAGAGGTTTGTGCATAACTTAAGGCAATAGCCTATTTTATTTTTTTTATTTGCATGATTTAATTATTTGGCATGTTGATGATTCTGAATTGATATTATTTTGTGATGAAAATCTTGGGGATACATGTTTGCGAGACTTAGGATTTAATTTGGTAAAAATTGAATGTGATTATCATGTATGTTCCTTGCTGGAAATTGATGAGCAGTGTTCACTTAAACTGTTATAACTTAATATCTGGAACTCGGTTTTGTATGTTATTTGTTGGGTTTGAAAGAAACGACATAGGGCTATAACTTGCATCTAGACCATAAAACCTGAATATGTCTGTAATTATCCAGAAAAATTCATAAAGCTCGGACATAGAATCTGTCTAGAAATTCTGGGTAGAATTGTTAATAATGAAAAGTAAGTACTTAAACTGTTATAAATTGAGTTCTGGAGCTTGGATTTGTGTATTATTTGTTTGGTTTGAAATCTAAGACATAGGGCTACAATTGTTATATAGACTATAATATCTGAATATGCCTGTAAGGTTCCAGAAAAATTCATAAATGTTAGACTTAGAATCTGTCCAGAAAATTCTGGGCAGAATTATCAGTGACCAGTTAGTGTTAATATTATCATATCTTTTGATACATAACTCAGAATTAAGTGATTTAAGTTGAATATTAAAGCTAAGACCCATATCTAAATTTTGTAGGAAGATCATGTAACTAAATTCAGAACTTAATAGGACCAAATATAAGGTCAAAAATAGAGAATAGAATCTGCCAGTGACAGGGCAGCATTTGAATTGAGGAATGAAATGAGTAAAATGATGAGAACTTTATTATATTATGTAAATATTATTTTAATTGAGTGATTATGTGATTATTGTGAGATATTACATGCATGAAAAGTATGAAATTAATTTTTATGAATTTTAATGAAATTGTATAAGCCCTAGAATACCTAACTAGAACCAACTTAGGATAGTTTGGCATGCCAAATAGGGGGGGAGTATGATGAAAATGATTAAATCCATTAATGGTATGATTATCTAAGCCGGGTTTGGCAATGTTATCTACGCCGGGTTTGACACTGTTATTTATGCCGGGTATGGCATTATTATCTACGCCTAGTTTAGCACAGTTATGTACGCCGAGTTTGGCACAGTTATCTACGCCGGGTTTTGGCACTTATATGCGCACATCATATTGCCCGGCTGACACTCTTAAGTGGCTGGATGGCAACTCTGTTATCCTATTCAGTGGTTCATAGGTGTCTTAGGCATAAATGAAAACATAATTAAGGAAGTTATGGAACATAAAAGAATTATTGAAAATAAAAATGGAATCATGAATTGTGGAATGGGTAAAAAGAAGATTTAGTATTATACAATAAGGTGGTAATAAAATAAATAAGTATGAGATAATATAATATAATTTGATGTCTATACATGCTAAAATACCATGATTTGCATCAGAATGATGATTTGATTATGTTAAACAAAATGTGATACAATAAATTGATGTCATGCATACTAGAATATTATGAAATATATGTTTGCATTATTTGATCATAAATTGTTATATGACAATGCATGTGATATTAAAAATAGTTTATTGCCTTATCTATATACACCACTAAGCCAAGAGCTTAATGTGAGAGTTTTCTCATGCAGATTTAGTAAAGAATAAATAGAAGATAGTAGACAAAGCCAACGGTGACCTAATCCAGTAAAGCAGCCTGTTGCACACGTCGTGGGTTACACAACTTTTGTATATTATCATGTAAATTTTATTTTGTAGTATTTGTAAAATAAACAGTATGTTTTGTAAAGAACATGTTACTATATAAAAAGGTAGTTTATCTTTTATGTTATAATTTCTTTTATATTACAAAGTAAACAAATAGAAAATAATATATATATATATATATATATATATATATATATATATATATATATATATATATATGAGAAACTTTCAGATAAACACAATTTAATAAAATGAAATTTTAACCGATAAAGTCAGCGTAGCACACCCTCATTCGGGCATGAGCTGCTAGGGTGAGGGGGTGTTACAAAATATGAGAAAATAAATAAAAATGAAAAATATGATAAAAATGACATAAGTGATAAATTTGATAAATATGATAATAATAATAATAATAATAATAATAATAATAATAATAATAATAATAATAATAATAATAATAATAATAATAATAAAAGTGATAATTATGACAAGAGAAAAAAATATAGTAAAATTGAAAAATGAGAAATAAGTGAAAGAAAATGAAATAAAATATTAAATTATGTAGTTAAAAAGGTAAATAAATGAAAAATAAAATTTCTTAGTGGTAGAAGTGTAAATAAATTAAAAGTAGTGGCATAATTGTAAATAAATGTAAATTTATGAATTAAAATGAAATTTGTAGCTAATTAAATGAAAGATTAAAAAGAATGATTAAATTGAAAAAAAAAACTATAAAATAAAAGAGAAATATTGTTAATTGGATAAAGATATTAAATTGTGAATTAAAAGTAAAATATTGATAAAAAGAATAATATATATATATTAAATAGAAATTTTGAATAATGTATAAAAATGTTATTAACGTTGGAAATTTTTAGATTCGTAATTACCATTGGGCATATTAATGCTCAACACGTAGTTATTTGACTGTGTTCAGGTAGTCGCAGGAAAGGCAGGAGCAAGCATACAAGTTTTGGAAGCTAACGGGAGAATAAATAATAGTAGATTAGTACCAAGAATGACATGTATATATATGTATGGATATGAAGTTATAGGATTAAAATTATGTATATGTTCTGATAAAGAAGATTTGTAAATTATTATATGTGTGAAGAAGGGAAGATTGTCTTATGGTTGAATGAAAACTATTTTGTATAATATGTGTATTGTTGTGGCTAAAAATGGGTTGTGGATTGTTTGCATTGCAGGTGGGGTATTTAATTTATAGCCGTTATCCTATTGAAAGTTTTGAAAAATAAAAAGGAAAATAAAAAGGATTAATTAAGTGCTAATAATAGAATGGTCATTAAATTAAATTAAGAAAAGTTTTTTGGTATACATCGGCTATAATCGTATTAGCCTACATAACGTATGTATAGAATGATTGTTAATAGGGTGTCACAGTTTTAGTGGTATCAGAGCGTGGTTAAGATGGTTCTAAGATTAGAGTGGGAATTAGGTGAATGGATTATATGTATATATATGTCAATTGATGGATGAAGTGTGTTATAAGTCTAACGTATGCTTGTTCCTTTCCTGTTTTATAGTAAATGATGACATCCCAAAAAGGTCAAGGTGTTGGGGACAGTGAGAGTGAATTGTCAATTAGTGTTCGACAAGCTTAAGCCTTGCGATAGAATGTCACTCCACTAGTTGCACCACCTCCACTACCACAACCATATTTTCTTAATCTTATGACTGATTATATTCAACACAGAATGCAAGCTGAACAAGCTCAACAGCCATAGCCAGCGAAACAATTATAGCCTCCAGCTCCATCTAAAAAGAAGCCGATTTTGGAGTAGTTAAAGAAATTATGAGCTGAAGATTTTTATGGGTGGGATCTATTGACCCCTGTATAAGTTGAGGAATGGTTGTTTAAGATAAATAGGTTATTTGAAATTACACACAGCCTACTTGAAGATAAATTTGAAGGTATTGTGGCATTACTTCAGGGTTCTGCATTCATTTAGTGGGATTCAGTACGTAAGCATACCCTAGGTGAACAATTAAATTGGGATTTCTTCTTGGCCTAGTTTGAAAAGAAATACATAGGATTCGAGTATAAAGCAAAGATGTAAGATGCTTTTTGGAGACTCAGGTAGGGAAACAAGACAGTAGCAGAGTATGAGTGTGAGTTTGAGTGCCTCAGTGCCTACCTTGATGACTATCAGCTGACAGAAGAGAAGTTATATCAGACATTTAAGACAGGTCTCCATAACAAGATCAGATAGATAGTGGGTGCACAACAATATCCAAATTTGTGTGCTTTAGTGGAAGCTGCTATTAAAGTGGAAAGTATTTAGTCAGATGAGGCTAACAGGCAAACTCAGTTTTAGCAAAAGAGGAAGCCGGAACAATTCAGTGGTTCGGATGCTTAGAGTAAGAAGTGTAGAGGATCATCTCCATCACATAGCCATACATTAGTTGCACCAGGGTGTGGACAAGGAAATACATTTCGTGGCAATGCCTTAGTCATTTTTGTTAGAGGCGTACTCTAAAGGCAATGACCTTTAGCACTTATTGTACAAATTTATTTGATTAATAAAAGGCTTTTTCATTAATTTGATGTTCATTTGATATATGAATTGATAAGTGATCTTAAATCAATTAATGAAGTCCTTAATACATAACATAGCATGAAGGAAATCATGATCAGATCATGATATTGAGATTCTTATCATGTGTAATTATGTTAGTATCAAAATTATACCTAGTCATAAGATTAATGAGACAGAACATTATTGATCCAGACAGACTAGCACATGTTACACTCCTTGATTGGATTGAGTAGTAGATCTTATAATCTATAAACATGAGATGTTTAGAGTTAACATGTGGATGCTTGTTAAGTGTAGCTAAGTACATTGGATGAGCAACTATGAGATAATCATATGGATAATCTATTCAAATGTCAATGATAGTCTCATCATAACAATGGTGCAAGTATCCTTAGACTTGAGGTACTCAAGGATATCTTGAATATTGATTTTGTATTTTAACATTATTCCTTGTTGCCTCAGAGAGGTTTCTCATAGGGTGGTGGTTGGATACAGCTTGAGGTATTTGAAAGTAATTGGATAACCAACAAAGGATTCACCACTCTTGATAGAAGGAGCGTATACCCATGGCCTCTTGTCGTGGTAATTACTAGGGAATCTCTGGCTAGAGTGGAAATGTCATAAAAATAGTCTTCAATGACATATCTAATAGAGTAATGAGTCTCAAGGACAAAAACTAACATTACTTGGACTAGACGTGACGTAGTCAGTCTAGTGGGAGTTAACACATGTCCATACTCTGAACCTAGTGGGGTATAGAATGGTGAAAGGAATAATTGCACAACAATTGTATATGGAAAGGTTCGTAGTCAAACCACTGACTTTTAGGTCGATTGGGGGTCATGATGTGTTGCTAGATATCGCTCTTGACCTGCTTAAATTAATTGTTAATTTAAGTGGCCAACATAACCGGAAACCTAATAGGTCACACGCATTGAAGATATGGAGAATGAGTAAAATGGTATTGGATATGATCCAAAATATGAGAGAATTATTTCGAGATGGATCACGATGAGATCGCAAGAAAAAATCATTTGGGAGGGTCAAGGGCCCGCGCGAGTTAGTCAGGCTGCTGGCCAGCCGAGCGGGTCAGCTAGGCTCCCCAGCAGCAGCCCGTAGCAGGACCAACGTGTAATGATTGGACCAGCCCTTTGCATAGCAGACTACGCCCACTGGCCGTCTCACTGAGATCAACGGGCTGCCGGGGTCGATGGCCCAATACCTCCAACCCATCACTGCCAACCCTTAGCATAGCAGACTACACAGTAGGTTGTTAGAGGCAAGAGTCGAACCCTCAACCTCTCTTTAGCCTCAGTAAGAGACTACTAGTTGTACCACTTTTTATGTAACGACTGGACCATGCAACAATTGTACCATGGTACAACTGGTAGTCTCTTACTGAGGCTGAAGGGAGGTTGAGGGTTCGACTCTTGCCTCCAACAACCTACTATGCAGTCTGCTATGCAAAGGGTTAGCAGTGATGGGTTGGAGGTATTGGGCCATGGACGTCGGCAGCCCATTGGTCTCAGTGAGACGGCGGGTGGGCGCGGTCTGCTATGCAAAGGGCTGGTCCAGTTGTTACATAAAAGGTGGTACAACTGGTAGTCTCTTACTGAGGCTAAAGGGAGGTTGAGGGTTCGACTCTTGCCTCCAACAACCTACTGTGCAGTCTGCTATGCAAAGGGTTGGCAGTGATGGGTTGGAGGTATTGGGCCATGGACCCCGCAGCCCGTTGGTCTCAGTGAGACGGCGGGTGGGCGCAGTCTGTCATGCAAAAGGCTGGTCTAGTCATTACACAGCGCGCTGCTGCCTCGCACCCATTAGCTAACGACAGATTTTCTCCTTAATTAGGCCAATTATGGCCAATTACTATTCATTCATTTTCCTTTTCTCCATTTTTGACTTTTCATCTTTTCTTTGAATTTGATTCAAATAGAAAAGATATCAAATGGCAGAAAATAGACATGAAAATATTTTTTTGTGAAAAAAATATTTTTAAGACAACAAAATTCTCTCACGAACTCTTTCAAAGCTTGCACTTTGAATTTGTTCAAACCATTTCTATTGATAGTTTCTTCTTCATTCTTCGCATGGATTATCATTAGAGATATCCTAGTGTGGATTGTTGTGGTTTGCTACAACCCAACAAAGTGAAGATTTGAAGAACAAATAAGAAACTGCATTTATGAATATGATTCATTCTTCAAAACCCAACAATTTTAGTGGGCAATACACCTAGAGGCAGAGAGGGAGGGTATAGTTCAGACTAGTAGCCATTGGGGTAGATCTCATCTAGGAGACTGAAGATATTTGATTGGTGTCTGTTTCAAGTGTGGTTCAAAAGATCATCAGGTCAAGGATTGTGCAGTGGCTCAAGCTCCTACGACTATATCACTAGCACCTGGTATTGGATCTTTACCATCCAGAGGCCGAGTTATGGAAGCAACCCTTAATCCATCAGCATTTAAACCATCTTCACAGCAACCCCAGGGTCAGGGATGAGCTACAGGTCATACTTATGCTGTGAGTGTTAGAGGAGTGCTCTAAAGGCAATCACCTTTAGCACTTATTGTACAAATTTATTTCATTAATAAAAGGCTTTTTCATTAATTTGATGTTCATTTGATATATGAATTGATAAGTGATCATAAATCAACTAATGAAGTCCTTGATACATAACATAGCATGAAGGAAATTATGATGAGATCATGATATTGAGATTCTTATCATGTGTAATTATGTTAGTATCACTCAAAATTATCCTAAGTCATAAGATTAATGAAACGGGAGATTATTAATCAAGACAACTAGCACATATTATACTCCTTGACTGGATAGAGTAGTAGATCTCATAATCTATAAACATGAGATATTTAGAGTTAACATGTGGATGCTCGATAAGTGTAGCTAAGTACATTGGATGACCGACTATGAGATAATTATATGGATAATCTATTCAAATGTCAATGATAGTCTCATCATAGCAATGGTGCAAGTATCCTTAGACTTGAGGTACTCATGGATATCTTGAATATTGATTTTGCATTTTGACACTATTCCTTGTTGCCTCAGGGAGGTTGCTAATAGGGTGGTGATTGGATACAGCTTGAGGTATTCGAAGGTAACTGGGTAACCAACATAGAATTCACCGCTCCTGATAGAAGGAGTGTATACCCATGGCCTCTTATCGTGGTCATTACTTGGGAATCTCTAGCCGGAGTGGAAATATCATAAAGATAGTATTCAATGACATATCTAATAAAGTAATAAGCCTCAGGAACAATAACTAACATTACTTGGACTAGATGTGATATAGTCAGTCTAGTAGGAGTTGACACATGTCCATACTTTGAACCAAGTGGGGTATAGAATGGTGACATGAATAATTACACATAAATTATCTATGAAAAGATTCATAGTCAAACCACTGAATTTTCGGTATATTGGGGGTAATAATGTGTTGCTAGATACCGCTCATGACTTGCTTAAATTAATTGTTAATTTATGTGGCTAACATAACCGGGAACCTAATGGGTCACACACATTAATGATATGGAGAATGAGTAAAATGGTCTTGGATATGATCCAAAATATGAGAGAATTATTTTTGGAGGAATTGCGATGAGATTGCATAGGAAAGATTATTTGGGACGGTCACAGGCCTGTATGGGCTAGGCAGGCCTAGCATGTTGTTGCCTCCTTCCCGTTGGCCAACGGGTGAATTTGGCCTTAATTAGGCCAATTATGGCCAATTACTATTCATTCATTTCCTTTTTCTCCATTTTTGACTTTTCATCTTTTCTTTGAATTTGATTCAAATAGAAAAGACATCAAATGGCAGAAAATAGACATGAAAATATTTTTTGTGAAAACAATATTTTTAAGACAACAAAATTCTCTCAATAACTCTTTCAAATGTAGCACTTTGAATTTATTCAAACCATTTCTTTTCATAATTTCTTTTTCATTCTTCGCATGGATTATCATTAGAGATATCCTAGTGTGGATTCTTGTGGTTTGCTACAACTCAAGAAAGTGAGGATTTGAATAATAAATAAGAAATTACAAGGTATAATTTTTAACCTATATGTTTATATAAATTAGCTTTAATGGCACAAGTATGATCTTTTGTTTCGGATTTTGAAAATTTTATTTTTCCACTGCGTTTATGAATCTGATTCATTCTTCAAAACCTAATAGTGAGAGCCTGAGAAGAAGAGGACGCTCCTGATGTGATAGTAGGTAAATTCATACTTATGACTGATTTTGTTTATGCACTTGTTGATCCTGGTTCCACACATTCCTACATAAATATTGATGTTGCATGAGGGAAAGGGTTAAAAGATTCACAATTAGACCAGCACATCATAGTGAGCAATCCTTTAGGAAATAGTGTTGTGGTGAACAAGGTTTATAGGAATTGTCCCATTAGTGTCAGGGGTTATGAATTCCTAGCTAACCTAATTGAACTCCCATTCCATGAGTCTGATGTGATATTGGGGATGGATTGGTTATTTGCCCATCAAGCAACAGTAGATTGTAAACGTAAGAGAGTGACACTTAAACTCTTCGATGATCAAAAAATCACTATTGTGGCTGAAAGAACAGACTGCTTATTAGATGTGATTTCAGCTACAGCTGCCAAGAGACTTATAAGAAAGGGGTGTATTGCTTATTTGTGTTATGCAATGGAAGCTAGAAAGGAAGATCTTAAAGTTTCATATATGCCTACAGTGAGAGATTTTCCAGATGTCTTTCTTAATGAATTACCAGGTTTGCCACCTGACAGGGAAGTTGAATTCACTATTGATGTAGCTCCAAGCATAACACATATTTCTATTGAACCTTACAGGATGGTGCCTACAGAACTCAAGGAATTGAAGATTCAGCTACAGGAATTGCTTGATAAAGACTTTCTCAGACCCAGTATTTCCCCATGGGGAGCACCAATACTCTTTATAAAGAAGAAGGATGGGTCTCTTAGATTATGCATTGATTACAGACAGCTGAATAAGGTGACAATCAAGAACAAGTATCCCCTTCCATGTATTGAAGACTTATTTGATCGGTTGAAGGGAGCAGGTGTATTTTCAAAGATTGACCAACGATCGGGCTACCATCAATTGAAAGTGAAAGAAGCAGATGTGCCCAAGAATGCTTTTCGCATAAGATATGGCCATTATAAATTTTTAGTCATGTCATTTAGACTTACGAATGCCTTAGCAGCTTTCATGGATCCAATGAATAGAATCTTTCATCCTTATCTAGACCAGTTCATGGTGGTGTTTATTAATCACATTCTAGTGTATTCGAAGACGCTAAAAGAACATGACAAGCACCTACGAATTGTCTTGTAGATATTGAAAGAGAATCAGTTGTATGCAAAGTTCAACAAGTGTGACTTCTGGTTGAATGAAGTATATTTCTTGGGTCACGTAGTTTTAGCTGAAGGGATAAAGGTGGATCCAAAGAAGATTGAAGCAATTTTACAATGGAGAATACCTAAGACTGTTACAAAAGTTAGAAGTTTCTTAGGTTTGGCTAGGTATTATAGGAGATATGTAAAAAGTTTTTCCACCATAGCAGCACTGCTCACTCGACTGTTATAGAAGCATGTTAAGTTTGAATGGATGGATAAATGTCAAGGAAGCTTTGACAAGCTTAAGAACATGTTGATAGAAGCCCCAGTGTTAACTCAACCAGAATCTAGCAAGGGTTTTGTGATTTACTGTGATGCCTCTAAGAATGGGTTAGGTTGTGTATTGATGCAGGAAGGTAAAGTGATTGCATATGCTTCTTGACAAATCAAGAGTCATGAGAAGAATTATCCTACTCACAATCTTGAGCTTGTAGCAATTGTACTCGCCTTGAAGATTTGGAGACATTATCTTTATGGTGAGAATTGTTAGATTTACACATATCATAAAAGTTTGAAATATTTGCTCATACAGAAGGAACTTAATTTGAGATAGAGGCATTGGCTTGAATTGATAAAAGACTATGACTGCTTAATTGACTACCATCTAGGGAAGGAAAATGTAGTAGCTGATGCACTTAGTAGAAAATTTATAGCAGCACTTCGAGTGATGAATGTCAGATGGGATATGGCATAAGATGGAGCAATAATAGCGGAAATGCAAGTAAAACTAGACTCTTTCAGCAAGTGAAAGTGGCACAAAAACTAGACGATCGCTTGATTGCCATAGTGAACAGAATAAAAGAGGGCAATGAAGGTGATTATTCTTTAGGTGAAGATGGCAGCCTTTATTTCAACTGAAGGTTCTGTGTATCAGATTAAGATAAATTGAGGAAGAACATTCTCACAAAAGCTCATCATAGTAACTACATGATGCATCCTAGTGGTAACAAAATGTACCAGGATTTGAAAGTACACTACTGGTGGCTAGGAATGAAATGTGATGTGACATAATTTATGAGTAAATGCTTGATATGCCAACAAGTGAAAGCTGAGCAACAAGTTCCATTGAGTTTACTTCAGCCTATCGCGATACCAGAACGGAAATAAGATCGAATGACCATGGATTTTTTGATGGGACTGCCTCTGACTGGAAAGAAGCATGATCCTATTTGGGTAGTCATTGATAAACTTACAAAATCAACCCATTTCATACCAGTACGGAGGGACTATCCACTGACCAATTTGGCAGAAATCTACATTAATGAGATAGTGAGGCTCCATGGAGTACCATCCTCCATTATTTCAGAAAGGGATCCTAGATTTACTTCTCAGTTCTAGAAGAAATTACAAGAAGCATTGGGAACAAAACTTCATTTTAGTACAGCTTTTCATCCTCAAACTGATGGACAGTCAGAACATGTGATAAAAATTGTAACATCCTTGACCTTCCCCACATGCATACCCATATGCATTTCATTTGAACATGTGCATCTTCCATATAATCCAATTGAACACGTGCATTTCATACATATTTTCTTAGAAACAAGTTCATGGCACGCACTAGCTATATGTCCTAGTATTTGGAAATTGTGTCAAGTCGCACATGTGTAATTATAACCTAAATGAGGATAACAAAGCATTAGAAATAAATTGAATAAGGTGACCAAATTAATGTAAGCAAAATGATTAGATTAAGATTATTAAACATTTTACACTGTTAATTTAGTTAAATCGGGTCAAATGATTAAGTTGTACTATTGTGTCAATTAGTTGAATTATATATATATGTAAATAATAATAATAGTATAAATAAAATAAAATGAAAATGAAACAAAAGAGAAATAAAAGGGAAGAGAAGAGAAAAGAGAAGAGAAAGGAGAAAAGAGATGAGAAAAAGATAAAAAGACAAAAAACAAAAAGTTAGCTTTATCTTCCCATTTCTGCCTTCTTCTCCAGCCCATCTTCTTCTTCAATTTCCTCCATTTCAGACTTTAATTCATCCTTGTTTCACTTAGTTTTTGAAGCATATTAATCCCTTGCAAGGTTGTTCTTGGTAAGTAATCAATTCTTATTGCTATAGGGTTGATTTGAGTTGCTTAGGTCCATTAATAGGCACTGATTTGCAACCCAATTTTGATGCACATAGAAATTGATTCTAGAAAATTTTAAAACACAAAATTTGTTTCTTTATGTCTTATATTTATGGATATGTAAACAGGTTCGCATGATTTGGTATATAGGAAGAGAAATCCTCTCTCTACTGAAACTGGTCAGGGTGTAAACCCTAACCAAGTTAGCTACTGTGTTCTTTGATTTTGAATATGTTAAAGCCATTATTTGAAGTATCTCAAAATGTAAAAGTTGTAGATATACATGTTATGTATCGGTATAACACATTTTTGGATCATATGACTTGTATATTTTAAGTTATGGTGAATGGAACCATGATTGTTCCATGACTTGAACTGCCAACTGAATGCCCTGGACAAATCTAGCAACTTGTTTGGCCCATTTGAGGTCGTTAGAGCTCGATTCTGTAAATTGTAAAAACAGGAAAGTTATATTTATATGTCTTATCTGACTTTTGGTACTAATTTTAGCTTAATGGGTTATGTATAGACTAAGTTATGTCCTTTTTAAGTCATACTGGTCTGGAAGCCAATTCTATTCTAGACCAGTAAAATGTTGTTATAATTTGAAGACCTTAGAGACATAATTGATAAAAGTTGAAAACATGAAAAATTTCCATAGGAACCCATATAAGTGTCTGTAAATTTTCATTAAAATAGGACTTATAGATTATAAGTTATGATGAACCAAAGTGGGTATCCTGAAACTGCCTAAAGGTAGAAAATAAGGCAGAAAATATAACACACTTAGAAATTCAACCAAATATTCTACAATGATCCAATGGGTCTGAAATTTTAATATGTTATATAATTATATGTTAATTTTAATTAGGAATAAGAATCTGATTAATTGGTCAAGTATAGAAAAAGGTATAGGATAAACAGTCCCATAAGATCACACTGCCTCATAGGAAAAAAATCTAAACTATTGATATGAACAATGCATATTAATTTGTTCAAGCCATATTAAGTCTCCCTAATCATGACTTAATTGATTATATTTTCATATTAGGCTCACAACATATTGGAGACCCATAAGAAGCGGATAGACAATAAGTTAGGGGTCGAAATCAAACGAGAAAGGTGAGTCTAATTATCGATTGAATTCTTTAGTGCAAATGAATGTTGCTTGCTATGTGATTCATATGATTGTCATGATTGGTCCTTGATAATGAAATGATGGATAATTTGTGACATTGTGGTACATATAAATGGTATACTTATGGTATATTTGAAGTATATGTTTGACATATGTGATAGATATACATGGTATATGTATAGTATATGCAAGGTATATGTGTGGCATATGAGGTGTATATGTGGTATATGTATATTATATGTGATAAGATACAACGGTTGATGAATGCTTAAATACAAGTGCATATGCATATTGACTAAAAAGGCGTTGTGACTAGTTAATCGATATTGTAAAGCAAAAGAAGAGGCCTATGACCCAACAAATGTGCAAATGAAACAAATGATCAAGCTAGATAGCAAATGCAAATGCAAATGTTCACATGGAAACCCGGGGCAATGTCTGTTTAACTTAGTCACAACAAAATGAAATAAGCAAAGCATTTGCATACATAAAGAGTAATGATTATATGTTTCAATATTATTGATACTTATATGATACTGATGAATGGAATGGAATACATGGTATATCTTGGATTTGTGCTTTATTACTATGAGTTGTTTGGTACTTCAGAGCTCATTTGATGGTTATTCTCATTGAGCCGCAACTCATCAATTTGCATCATTTTTTAGGTAAAGAAAAGTGATAGCTCATTTTGAGTAGCATATACAAATGAAAACTTGTCATCTGTATTTTTCACTTATATGTTTGAATATGTATTGTCACTCTAGATTATTTTTGAAATTTATAAATGGAAGCAACCCGTAATCCTTCGGATGTAAAGTTTATGTTTTAATATATTTGATATATCGTATTGTGGTTTTTAATGTTGACTTGAAAAGTCATTGAGTGATATTATAGGATATGAGACTTGTGAAGTCATTGACAGGTATTACAGGATATGAGACTTGCAAAGTCATTAGTTGATTTTACAGGATATGATATGAAAAAAAATTACTACCAATGTTAACAGGGTATTTTGCTTTTCCAGTATGCTATGTGTGACTAATTGATACAGGGATAGGTTTTACTGAAATGCATAAGGTGTGACGTTATACAAATACTTGAGGATATGTTGAGAAGTTGCATCCTCGAGTTTGAAAGCAGTTGGGAAAGGTATTTTCCATTAATCGAATTTGCTTACAACAAAAATTGTCAGTCTGACATTAAAATGGCACCATATGAAGCACTTTATGGAAGGTAATGTAGGATTCCTTTATGTTGGACAAAATTAAGTGAGAATAAGCTAATGGGGACAGATTTGGTTCAAGAAACTGAAGAAAAGGTACGAATGATCAAGGATGGATTGAAAGAAGCTATGGACTGACATAAATCAAATGCAAATTTAAGAAGAAAAGACATAGAAGAAAATTATGAGATTTGGCAAGAAGGGAAAACCAAGTCTGAGATTTTTAGGCTCTTATAAGATTATACAATGAGTGGAACCCATAGCAAATCATCTGAAGCTGCCTCAGGAGTTGAAAAAGAATCATGATGTGTTACATATGTCAATGCTACAAAGGTATAGGTTAGACCCTAGCCACATGATCAAGCTAGAAGAAATTCGAATACAGGCTGATTTGACTTATGAAGAGAAACCATTAAAGATCCTAGCCAGAGAGGTTAGACAGCTCAGGAACAAGCAAATTCCACTAGTGAAGGTGTTATGGAGTCACCACAATGTAGAAGAAGCCATGTGGGAGCCATAAGCTGCAATAAGGCAACAATATCCACAATTGTTGAATACAGGTAAAATTTCGAGGATGAAATTTTTATTAGTAGGGGAGAATTGTAATGGCCCAAATACTGAGTTAGTCATAAACTATAATTTTCAAAATTGGTTAGCATACCTGAGGTCAAAAATACACTCATCAGTGAAGAATATTTAATTTGATTATTAGAAAATATATGTTATGACTAGTCCGGGGGTAAAATTTGGAGTGAAAATGAGGTCAAATAAGTCTTCAAAAATCAAAACTAAAAAAAAGGGATCTGGTTTAATTAAATAGTTGGTTGACCGTACTTTGACCAGGCTATAAAAAATAGCAAATGACATTCAAAAATTTATTTTAAGATAAGGATAGACGCTAAATAATATTTAGAATTATTTGACAGTGAAAAAGGAATTTTACGGTAACACCAAAAGTTGAATTATCAGTCCGGTTTGAGTGAGCTAGACATAAAACGGACTCCGATTGAGTTGCAAATTTTGTGTAGATATATAAATATATTTTATGAATTATGGAATTAAATTTGGGTGAAATTGAGCTTGGTAAGTGAGAAAAATAATTTATAGTACATAATTCGGCCTAAATGGGTTAGGCATTGTTTGGCCCAAGCCCACCCAACTTAGACCACTATAAATAGACCCAAATTAGCATAATTCTCTATAAATAGACCCAAATTATCAGAATTCTCTAGGGAGAATTCTGCTTAATCTCCTTCCTCTCCTCCCTTGCATGGCCGAACCATCTTCTTCTCATTTCTTCTCCAATGTTCTTCCATTTTCTTCACTTTTTACACCAAAATCAACCACCCAAAAATAATTTCAGCATCTCTAGTACCTAGTAGAAGCCTTTATTCTTCATTTGGAAGGCTAGAATGGAAGAAAATCAAAGCAGAAAAGTTAGGATACAAATTTGAGGTAAGTGAAATTTATAGTTTTAAATTAGTTTAATGGTTCAAATAAGTATTTTGAGGTATGTAGATGATAAATATAAAGTTTATTTGAGTTAAGGAAGCAAAATAATGGTGGATTAATGAAGGGTAAATTTCGGTCATGGTAGGTTCAAGAAAAGGTGAAGGTGCTTCCAAAGGAAAGGCCAAGGAAAAGAAAGCTTAGGAAGGCTAAAACAAGAAAATAAGGTTAGTGATTCAAAAATCTACTTATTTCCATTCATTAAGCATGATTTAGGGTTATGGAAATTTAGAAATTTGTGTGTTTTGCATGTAATTGATAATTAATGCTTAAATCATGATTAAGGAATTATAAAAAATGAATTAGAATGGTTAATTTCAATAAAAAAATTTAATTAGTGGAAATTGAAAAATATGACCTTATTATGTGAAAAATGTAAATTAAGGTATAAATACATTTTATTGTAATATTATGATATATATGGAACAAGGAATGTATAAATTGGTGAAAATACTATTTAGAAGATGAAAGACAAATTTTAATGATGAAAATTAATTATAGGCCGAAATATAAAGAAAATTTAATATTTTCCTTGCTAATTAAATGGAGATTTAGTTATAAAATGCAGGAAAATATGATTCTAAGTGTGTAGAAATTTATTAAAAATTTTAAATTATATATTGAATATTTTTCTAATTATTGATTTTATTATGCATGATATAAAAAATAATGAAAAGAGTGTATTTAGTGATGCTTAATAACTTAATTGAATATAAATAATAAAATATTGATATATTAGAATGAAAAGTGTGAGAAATTATGGAAGTGATATATTTGTGTGGATGAATAAAATATTAAGTGAGTAATGAAAGAAATAATAGAAATTGAATTAAATGAGTAAAATAATGTTTTTAGTTATTTTTTGATGGTTAAATGTAGCCCATGATATAATTGGTTAGTTATAAGGAAACTATTACTGTGGTGTAAGTCATGACGACTCGCTTATGTAGACCAATGATTGTCTACTATAGTGATAGTAATTCAGTGAACAGTATACAGTGCAATACTCGGATGATCATTCGATATTACTCTTCAGTGTAGTGGACTTTTAAGTTCACATCACATGTATCTAGTGCGAAGATTTTCTATCGGATGGAAACTAGGGGCAAATGTGAATAAAAGTAGTAATAATGATAGAAGTGAAAAATAAGTGAAAAACATGATAAGAATGACAAAATGGTATAATTGTAAAAATGATAAATGCGAGAAATGTTAATAAAATGATAAAAGTGAAAATATGAGAAAAATAATATATGTGAAAAATATAATAAAAATGATAAATGTGAAAAATATGATAAAAATAAATAAAGTGAAAAATATGAGAAAAATAATAAAAATAAAAAATATGATAAAAATTTCATAAGCGAAAAATTTGATAAATATGATAAAAGTGATAAAGATAATAAAATGGTATAATAATAATAATGATAAAAGTGATAATTGTGACAAGAGAAAAAATATATAGTAAAATTGAAAAAAGAGAAATAAGTGGGAGAAAATAAAATAAAATGTTAAATTATGTATTTAAAAATATAAATAAAATTTATTAGTGGCAAAAGTGTAAATAAATATAAAGTAGTGGCATAATTGTAAATAAATTGAAATTTAAGAATTAAAGTGAAATTTGTAGCTAATTAAATGAAATATTGAAAAGAAGGTTTAAATTGAAAAAACAATTATAAGATAAAATGAGAAATATTGTTAATTGAATAAAGATATTAAATAGTGAATTAAAAGTAAAATATTGATAAAAAGAATAATAAATATATATTAAATAGAAAAATTGAACAGTGTATTAAAAATATTATTGCATGTATGAATGCATGAAAATATAGGATGATAAAAATTTTTAGATTAGTAATCACCACTGACATATTAATGTTCAGGACGTAGTTATTTGACTATGTGCAAGTAGTTGCGGGAAAGACAGGAGCAAGCGTACAAGGTTTGGAAGTTGACGAAAGAATAAAAAATAGTATGTTAGTATTAAGAAAAACATGTATATATATGTATGGATATGAAGTTATATGATTAAAATTATGCATATGTTCTGATAAAGAATATTTGTAAATTATTATGTGTGAAGAATGGAAGGTTGACTTATGGTTGAATGAAAACTATTTTGTATGATATGTGTATTGTTGTGCCCAAAAATGGGTTTTGGATTATTTGCATTGTAGGTGGGGTAGTTAATTTATAGTCGTTATGCTGCCAAATTTTAAAAAAATAAAAAATGATTAATTAAGTGCTAATAATAGAATGATCATTAAATTAAATTAAGAAATTGTTTTTGGCATATGTCGGCTATAATCATATTAATCCACATAACATATGTATAGAATGATTGTGAATAGGGTGTCATATCCTAACACTCTCACTACAGCAGAATTTGGCATTATTTTTAAGCTCCCTTCAGATGGCATCCTCAACGAAAGTGAGTTGCATTCTGGCTGTGAATGCAGCTGGGAAGTGAAAAAGACAAATAACACCCACATTCAGTCTCCTGTGCATAAGTATATACATAGATTTCTCACCTATAGTATATTTGCTCCAGGAGATAGCAACGGGGCAATCAGAAAATCGGAGCTCTTTTTGTTGGAGATGGCACGAAGGGGACTATCCCTAGCATTATCACAATGGTTTGCAAATCACCTCCTTTCAATTACAACAAAGCCATTGGCAAATATTTTGATTGGCAGGCATGTGACTCACCTTGCCATTGAGCTAGGGTATTTGGACCTCGACAAACACAATTATACTCTCATTCCAGCTCATCCACGAGACTGACTCGATCTCAAGTCCTTTATCAAAATGGGAGCAGCTGTTCGTATTATTTATGAAGATGATATGAACTACCTTTTCACCACTCTAACTGGTGAAATTGATTGGGAAGACCATAACTCTGACACTTTCAAAGCTGGCCTCTAGTCTCTCCAGCAATGGAAGCGAGCCCGTGACGAGACATCGATACTGGCAGTAGCTGGGGATGTTGGTCAATCATCGGCCTCTACCATATCCACTTTCGCACAACAAGTTGCTAATCTTATAGCACCTTACCTAGACATGATGCAGGCTTCTATCAATGAGGGGTTGGAAAACCTCAAAGACTTTATAGAGTCTCATATGGACAACCTCGAGATGGAGGTAGCACACCTTAGGGATGATTTGTTAGGCTTGAAGGCTACCTAGACTCCTAGTTTTCTTGTAGTAGCTTTACCTTTGCTCTTATAAAACTTTATTTTAATTTTTTTTATTATGCATTCTAATTTCAATGTAATCATTCTCCTTTAATTTTAATACAATCATCTTATTGATTTTTCAAATTTTTGCTGATGACAAAAGGGGGAGAACCTAGCAATATATGTTGTTGCCCAAATATTAGACCAAGAAGGGGGGTTGAATTGGAGTTTCAAAAATTAAACTTTAAGGTGCGGAAATAAAATTGTTAATTTTAGAAGGGATAGAGAAAATCAGACAAAAAGATTTATAGAGGTTCAGGTATTAACAAACCCTACTCCTCTCCCCAATCGCAATTGGGAGTTTCACTAACACACTAAGTGTTACAATGGAGTTTTACAAGCTCACTCCCAACTATGGTGTTTCTCACAATGGCTCACACATAACCCAGAAATCCCTTGTGTTTTAATGGTTCACACAATAACCAATTCCTTTGTGTTTTACAGGCTCACACAAACAACCTACACTTTGTGTTTTACAGGCTCACACAAACAACCTACACTTTGTGTTTTACAGGCTCACACAAACAACCTTTTAATTTGTGTTTTGGAGGTTCACACAACTAACCCTTACAAGTGTTATTCTCTTAACCCAGAACTACCCAATGCTTACTTGAGTAAAGATTACAGAGATAACTACTTATAAATCTTTATTGCTCAAATATGAGGAGCAATTAGATTTTTACAGAGAATGAATTAGTTCTCAAAGTATAAAAGTACAAGATAGCTTGTGATTTGAAGTATATGCTAATCTTTTGTTTTTCTTGTCATTCTATTTTTTTCTTAATGCATAAATGACTTCCATTTATACTCCCATGGCTGAATATAGCCGTTGGGGTGCATTAAATAAGAAACTAGCCGTTATACCAACCAAAAAATCTCGCCTGACATTTTTCTCTTTCATTATTCACGGGCGTGAATATGCTTGTCACGGGGGTGACAGTTCTTCCCAAGCCGTGACTGAAGTGGTGACCTTGCTCGTGAAGCTCTCTGGTATGTTTTGACATATAGAGTCACGGGCGTGACTTTAATCAGTCACGGGCGTGACACTCTTCCCAGCCGTGAACCAAGTGGTGACTCTGGTCGTGAAGCTCTCTGGAATGAAATTTGCATGAAGCTTCACGGGGGTGACACCTTTCTTCATGAGGGTGACTGAAATGCTTACTTCACGGTTTGGTTTTCCTTCATGGTCGTGAACTTTAAATGTTGGTTTCTTGGTAACGGCTAGTTGGCTTCACGGGAGTGACTCCTAGAGTCACGGCAGTGAACGTGCTACTTCTTGCTTTTTGTTTCTCAAGGATTATTCTTCCAATTCTCCATTATTGCTATTTTAATTCATGTCTTGTATAATATACTTACAAAAACAAGTATGTTAAATACAATATTGCTATATTATTTATTATCATCAAAATGACGGAAATACCCCTCAAGGTTAACAATCTCCCCCTTTTTGATGGTGACAAATAATCTAGCAATATGTGATTTTGAGAAGTCTCCCCCTCAAAATATACTTAGAATAAAAAAATATAATATGTAAGAATAGTAAATAAAGATGTAGCATTTTAACTAGTTTTTAAGTATATGCAAGTTATATGAGAAGTATATCCAATATATACCATAATTCCTTTTCAAGACATAGAGTATATGTAAGGTGTATCATGGCATGTTTTTATTTGTAACTTGCTCTTAAGGTGTATGCAAAGTATACTCAGGTTATATTTAAAGTGTATAAAAGCTCATTTTTTCTACTTTGCATCTGAAAAGTTGAATCAAGATTTTTAAATCAATTCAAAGTCTGTTTCACTTTTTGATTCACTATTCTTATTATTGCTAGTTTGATACTTCTTTCCCTTATCATATATTGCTAGTTTTCTCCCCCTTTTGTCATCAATCAAAAAGAATATGTAGATTAAAGTAAACAAAAGCAAATATATATTATGAAGGAAGGGATACAAACTATGAAAGGAAATTTAAGATTTCCTACATAAGCAAACATAACAAATAAAAAATGACCAAACATAACAAATTTAGGCTACACTCTAGCCTATATCCTAGCCAGACATCCTATCACGAAGCCTAGCTACTTCAGCCTTAAGACTGTCTATCCGAGACTCCATGAAGTCCTTGAGGTTTTCCAACCTCTCATCCATGGATGTCTGCAGCTGCTCGAAACGTGGTGCCAAGAGGTTGACCACCTGCTGCGCTAAAGATGGTGTGGAGGCTGAGGACTGTCCAATGTCCTGCCCGATGGTTGGAGTTGCTTCCTCAATCCTAGCCCTCTTTTTCTACTGGACTCCCTGGAGGCCTGCTTTAAAATCCTCCGTGTCATGATCTTCCCAGATATTCTCTCCAGCAGTATCAGTGAAGCGGTAGAAGATATCGTTCTGAAAAATGATTCTGACAGCTGCTCCCATCTTGATGAATGACTCTATATCCAGCCTATCTCGTGGGTGTGCAGGAATGATGTTGAAGTGATGGTTATCCAGGTTCAAGTAATTGAGCTTTACTGCCATATGAGTGACATAAGATCCAATCAGGATATCTCTTGTAGGCTTGGTGGCGATGGAGAGAAGATGGCTTGCAAACCATCTGGAAAGCGCCACTGTGATTCCCCTGCGAGCCATCTCGAATAGGAAGACTTCTGACTTCCTAATAGTTCCATTGGTCTCTCCCCGAGCAAAAATGCTATAGGTTAGAAACCTATGCAAATACCTGTGTACTGGGGTCCTGAGATGTGTGCTCTTAGTTTTCTTGACATCCCAACTGCAATCCATGCCAAAATGTGTCCATGCTGCAGGGGCAGAGAATTCTACCTCAGTCTCATTCAGAATGCCATCAGATGGTAGGTTGAATAATTCTCCAAAAGCGATGGCACTGAGGGTGTTTTCATTTTTGCAGAGTTGGAATTTCACCACTCCAGTTGGTGAAACCTGCAAGGTGCTGAGAAATTCCAGCGTTGGCTCCCATAGGATTGGCAGATAATTTGAACAAATTCTCTTAGATGATAGGTTTGAAGTTGCTCTGTCATAGCCATCTCAAGTCCGAGATTACGGACTGTCTGCCATTCGAAGGACCTTGATGATAAAATAGGTCTCTTCTTCAAAGTTGCATACCGAGGATGGCAACTTTCGGGAATGATGTTCATGAGGTAATCTGAATACCTCTTTGGTGCATGAGACTTCTTTCTCTTTCCCTTTGATGAAGCAGACTCCATATTTGAATAAATTTAGTAGTTGATGGAGTTGAAGAATATTTTGACATAAATATTGATAAAAACCCTAGAAGTGTATGATTTTTGCTGAAGATTCGAACTTTTTGATGGTATTTATAGTGAAATATCAAGGCTTTGGAGTCAGAATCTTCAATGTCTCAATGAATGAGAGTAAATGAGAGCGGTTTTGGAAGATGGAGAGTTGAAATGTAGATTGTAACTGGATGTTTTTTTATATATTCGATACATTCACGGGCTTGGCTTGGGGTGTCACGGGCGTGAATAGTCGTGTTCATGGTTTGTTGAAGCGGTGTTTCACCCGTGAATGAAAGCATTAATGCGTTCACGGGCGTGATCCATGAACATCACGGGCGTGCATGATCATAGGTCATGGGGGTGAATATATTGTCACGGGCGTGAACTGTTGAATTTCACTACTTATACTCGTGAAGCAAGCCGTGACACAAGGCGTGAAAGCGTCTATGAGTTTTTGGGTGTAATTGATCACGGGCGTGACGGTTCTTTGCCATGGGCGTGACGAAAGTCGTGAAACTATGTTTCACCACTTGAAGCCGTGAATCATGCCGTGACCCAAAGCATGAAAGCTTCTATAAGTTTTTTTAAGCGTAATGGTTCACGGGAGTGAAAAAGCGTCACAGGCGTGACTCAAGCAGTGAAACAATGTTTCACTACATGAAGCTGTGAAGCATGTCGTGAACCAAAGTCGTGAACGACACTGCCTCTTTGAGCCACTTAAGTCACGGGCGTGAGTATAAATCACGGGCGTGACTCCCCTATAATTTTCATCAGATTGAAATTAAGTTCTGCAACAAGACTAAATCATTTCAACAAAGATTTTACTTCATAAAGTATAAATTCTCATAAAAAAACTTTATCTTATAACTTGTGAGATGTTTTAAGATCAACAATTAAAAATTTCATATTTTTTTAATCACAAGGTTAATCCATCAATCATACCTAGTTCTCTTCTAATGAAATTAAATCTTTTCTCATTTAGAGACTTAGTGAAAATATCTGCTAATTGCTTTTCTGTGCATACAAATTCTAATTCAACATCTCCATATCAAACATGATCTCTAATAAAGTGATGTCTAATGTCAATATGTTTACTTCTAGAGTGTTGAATAGGATTCTTTGAAAGATTTATAGCACTGGTGTTGTCATATTTTATAGGTATATGGTTCATCTCATGACCATAGTCCTTAAGTTGTTGTTTTATCCAAAGAATTTGTGTACAACAACATCCAACTGCTACATATTCAGCTTCAACAGTTGATAAAGCAACTGAAACTTGTTTCTTGCTAAACCAAGAAACCAAACATTCTCCAATGAAGTGACAAGTACCTGAAGTGCTTTTCCTATCCAAAAGACTACCAGCATAGTCTGCATCTGAATATCCTATAATATCGAAAGATGAATTCCTAGGATACCATAAACCTAGATGCAATGTTCCATGTAAACATCTTAAAATCCTTTTTACAGCATTTAAATGAGATTCTTTGGGACATGATTGAAATCGCGCACATATGCAAGCACTATACATAATATCGGGTCTAGAAGCAGTGAGATATAAAAGTGATTTGATCATACCTCTATAAAGCTTTTCATTAATGCTCTTACCCTTTTCATCTTTGTCCAATTTTGTTGATGTACTTATAGGAGTCTTGGCATTTTTGCATCCTTCCATACCAAATTTTTTGATTAAGTCTTTGGCATATTTGGATTGGTTGATGAATATGCCCTCATTGCTTTGTTTGATTTGTAGACCAAGGAAATACTTAAGTTCTCCCATCATGCTCATTTCAAATTCCCTAGTCATGCACTTAGCAAATTCTTGACAAAGCAGCTCATTAGTAGAACCAAATATTATATCATCAACATAAATTTGAACAATTAGTATCTCATGCTTATGCTTTTTGATGAACAGTGTAGTGTCAACATTTCCCTTTGTGAAGCTATTTTCTAGTAAAAAAGAACTTAGTCTCTCATACCAAGCTCTTGGAGCTTGTTTTAAACCATACAAAGCTTTTGAAAGTTTAAAAATATGATTTGGCAAATCATAACTTTCAAAACCTGGTGGTTGTTTTGCATACACTTTTTCATCTATATAGCCATTTAGAAATGCACTTTTCACATCCATTTGAAAAAGTTTGAAATTCATGTGACATGCATATGCTAAGAGTATTCATATAGCTTCTAATCTAGCTACCGGTGCATATGTTTAATCATAGTCTATACCCTCTTCCTGATTATATCCTTTTGCAACTAGTCTTGCTTTATTCCTGGTTATTAACCCTTGTTCATCTAACTTATTTCTAAATACCCATTTGCTACCTATGATTGGATGATTCTTAGGTCTTGGTACTAGGTTTCATACCTTATTTCTCTCAAATTGGTTGAGTTCCTCTTGCATGGAAATTACCCAACTTTCATTATTAAGAGCATCATCAATGTTTTTAGGCTAAATTTGTGAAATAAAAGCTATGTCAGTGACTAAATGTTTGAAATGAGATCTAGTACTTACTCCCCTTAATAGATCACCAATTATTTGCTCTTTTGGATGATTTCTGTTTATTCTCCATTCTTTTGGAAGTTCTTGCTCCATTTGTTCTTCATTTTGAGGTAGTAGATTTTCTTGATCGTTTTCTTCTTTTCCATTTTCAATGACAAGTTTTTCCATATCATCTACAACATCATCAAGAGCACTACCTTTCACAAGATCAAGTTTACTAGATTCATTAAAAACAACATGCATGGATTCTTCCACTGTTAATGATCTTTTATTAAATACTCTATATGCTTTGCTGGTTGTAGAGTATCCTAAAAAGATACCATCATCAAACTTAGAGGAGAATTTTCCAAGATTGTCCTTGGTGTTCAATATAAAACACTTGCATCCAAATACTATAAAGTATGATACCAAGGGCTTTCTTCCATTACGTAGCTCAAATGAAGTTTTGTTTAAAAGAGGTCTTATGAAAACTCGATTTGAAATATAACATGCAGTGTTTGTGGCTTCTGCCCAAAAATAAGTTGGTAATTCATATTCATTAAGCATTGTTCTTGCCATTTCAATTAATGTTCGATTTTTCCTTTCAACTACTCCATTTTGTTGAGGTGTTCTAGGAGATGAGAAATTATGTGAAATGCCATGTTCAAGACAAAAACTTTCAAAGTTTTCATTTTCAAATTCTTTACCATGATCACTTCTTATTTTTGAAATGCAGTACCTTTTTTCATTTTGAACACTTTTAGCAAAGTTTTTGAAATTTTCTAAAGCACCACTCTTTTGAGCTAAGAAAATTACCCAAGTAAATCTAGAGTAGTCATCTATGATGACAAATGCATAATGTTTTCCTCCTAAGCTAGCAAACCTAGTAGGTCCAAATAAGTCTAAATGTAGGAGTTGAAGGGGTTTTGAAGTACTTACTATGTTTTTGGCTTGGAAAGATGACTTGTGTTGCTTTCCTCTTTGACAAGGATCACATGTCTTGCCTTTTTCATATTTCACTCTTGGTAATCCTTTTACTAGCTCTCCTGTGCTGAGACTTTGTATTAAATTCATGTTAGCATGACCAAGTCTTCTATGCCACAACCAAGATTCATCACTAGTGGTCACAACACACTTAGAGGAATGGTTAGATAGTTCATGTAAGTTTATTATGTACGTATTGATATCTCTATTTCCTTTAAATATTTCTTGACCATCAATAGAGATTACGAGACATTCATTTGAAGTGAAGATTACTTTGTTTTCTTTATCACATAATTGACTTACACTTAACAAGTTATGTTTCAAGCCATCAACAAGTAAAACATTCTTAATAAAAGTAGTACCATTAACACCAATAGAACCAATGCCAATTACCTTACCCTTTGCATTGTTTCCAAAGGTAACTTTACCTCCATCAATACTTTTGATTTCATTGAAGAGTTCTTTGTCTCCTGTCATATGCCTTGAGCATCCACTGTCTACTAGCCATGCATTTTTGTTTATTGTGGACTTGAGGCATTCCTACAGAGTTACAAATCAAGTATGATATTTAGGTACCCAAATGAGTTTGGGTCCTTGGGGGTTAGCACATGAAGGTTGCCAATGAGCCTTCCTTATCCAGTAATGTTTATTTACGTGACCAATTTTCATATAATAATTACATTGTTTCGGTCTAAACTTGCTTTTTGGTCTTACAATGTATTTGAATGCCATAATTCTATTAGACTGATTTTGAGAACAATGGCATGCACAATCATGATTAATTTTCATTTTTCTAGATGCATACTCCTTATACATAAAGGCATGATTATTCTTTTTCTGTATAGAAGGTTTAACATGCTTATTTCTTGGAATTGTTCTAACAGGTGTGGAGATGTGAGATTCTTTAGATTTTACAAATATAGTTTTGTGAGAAGATGATGATGTGTCCTTAAACCCTAGACCATGTCTAACTAAAGGTGGTCTTTGAGACACAATGAGAGTATCTAAGCTCTCTTTACCCTTGTGAAATTTAGAAATGGAATTTCTAAGTTCTTCAACTTCATTTTTCAAAGTGTTATTTTCTTTTAACAGTGAAGCTGTTGAGGGTCTTGATGAGCATTCATCTAATGACTTTTGAAGAGATTCATTAGATGATTTAAGCTTTATGTTCTCCTTTTCTAAGCCATCTATCTTATTTTTCAAATTAGAGATATTATTTCTATAGATACTAAATTTAGTTCTATATTTCTCTAATTCTATATTTAATTCTTCTATTAGGCTTTGCTCATCATCATCATCATCACAATCACTATCATTATCACTACTATCATTACTGAAAGAATATGAGTGTAGTGATCTTACTTTGTCCGAGACGTGATCCTCAATAGCCATGAAACATAGGTTGACCTCTTCACTTTCATTATCATCTTTTTCACTTGAAGTGCTTTCATCATCCCATGTGGCTTTGTGACCTTTCTCCCCATTGTCTCTTTGGTATTTGCTCTTATGCTTCTTAAGCCTTGGACATTCTGGTTTGATATGTCCTTTCTTTCCACATTCATAGCATTTTACCTCTTCCTTACTTCTGTGTGTATCATTTGAAGTTTGTTTGAGGTTTCTTTGCTTGAATCTTCTAGAATTGCTCATCTTTTTTTCAATGATTCTTTTTAATCTTCTTGAAAGCATAGCGATGTCCTCATTTTCATCATCACTCATCTCTTCATCATCTTCACTTTCTTCTTTTGAAGTAGAGGCTTTGAGTGCTAAGGGTTTTCTTTTCTCTAGCTCTGCTTCAAGCTCTCTATCTCTCTTTACTGCCATCTCATGTGTGAGAAGCTTGCCAATCAGCACATCAGTGTTTATGATACTCATATCTTCATTTGCTTCTTCTATGCCAGCAACTCTTGAACCATAGTCTTTAAGAGGAAGACTTCTCAGGATTTTATTGTTTACATCTTCGAAACTCAGATGCTTCCCAAGTTTCCTCATTCCATTTATAATGGATAGAAGACGGTTTGTCATGTCAGTGATTGACTCATTTGATTTCATCTAGAAGAGCTCATATTCTGAGGTTAGAAGTTGAATCTTCTTGGATTTGACTTGCTTAGTTCCCTCATGATAGTTCTCCAATGTCTTCCACATACTACATGTTGTTGAGCAATGCTGTATTCTCCCACGTTCTTCAATAGATAATGAGCTTGATATAATTGTCATTGCCTTCTTATTTTTGAAATTTGCCCTTTTTTGGGGCTCTGTCCAATCATCTCTTGATAGGATTTCCTCTTCACCATCAGCTCCTCTTCTGGTTGGTTGTGTCCATTCTTTTTGTACACTATCCCAGACTTCAATTCCTTCACTATCCAAGTATGTCTCCATCCTAGACTTCCAATGGGCATAATTTGCTCCATCAAAGTAAGGTTTGAGACTCTGGAATCCGTCACTGGCCATATCTTACTCTTTACTAGCGATTTTTAGGCTTCAATGCTAGACAAGGCTCTGATACCAATTGTTGCCCAGATATTAGACCAAGAAGGGGGGTTGAATTGGAGTTTCAAAAATTAAACTTTAAGGTGCGGAAATAAAATTGTTAATTTTAGAAGGGATAGAGAAAATCAGACACAAAGATTTATAGAGGTTTGAGTATTAACAAACCCTACTCCTCTCCCCAATCACAATTGGGAGTTTCACTAACACACTAAGTGTTACAATGGAGTTTTACAAGCTCACTCCCAACTATGGTGTTTCTCACAATGGCTCACACCTAACCCAAAAATCCCTTGTGTTTTAATGGCTCACACAATAAGCAATTCCTTTGTGTTTTACAGGCTCACACAAATAACCTACACTTTGTGTTTTACAGGCTCACACAAACAACCTACACTTTGTGTTTTACAGGCTCACAAAAATAACCTACACTTTGTGTTTTACAGGCTCACACAAACAACCTTTTAATTTGTGTTTTGGAGGTTCACACAACTAACCCTTACAAGTGTTATTCTCTTAACCCAGAACTACCCAATGCTTACTTGAGTAAAGATTACAGAGATAACTACTTATAAATCTTTATTACTCAAATATGAGGAGCAATAAGATTTTTACAGAGAATGAATTAGTTCTCAAAGTATAAAAGTACAAGATAGCTTGTGATTTGAAGTATATGCTAATCTTTTGTTTTTCTTGTCATTCTATTTTTTTCTTAATGCATAAATGACTTCCATTTATACTCCCATGGCTGAATATAGCCGTTGGGGTGCATTAAATAAGAAACTAGCCGTTATACCAACCAAAAAATCGCGTCTGACATTTTTCTCTTTCATTGTTCACGGGCGTGAATATGCTTGTCACGGGGGTGACAGTTCTTCCCAAGCCGTGACTGAAGTGGTGACCTTGGTCGTGAAGCTCTCTAGTATGTTTTGACATATAGAGTCATGTGTGTGACTTTAATCAGTCACGGGCGTGACACTCTTCCCAACCGTGAACCAAGTGGTGACTCTGGTCATGAAGTTCTCTGGAATGAAATTTGCATGAAGCTTCACGGGGGTGACACCTTTCTTCACGGGGGTGACTGAAATGCTTACTTCACGGTTTGGTTTTCGTTTATGGTCGTGAACTTCAAATGTTGGTTTCTTGGTAACGGCTAGTTGGCTTCATGGGAGTGATTCCTAGAGTCGCGGCAGTGAACGTGCTACTTCTTGCTTTTTGTTTCTCAAGGATTATTCTTCCAATTCTCCATTCTTGCTATTTTAATTCATGTCCTGTATAATATACTTACAAAAACAAGTATGTTAAATACAATATTGCTATATTATTTATTATCATCAAAATGACGAAAATACCCCTTAAGGTTAACATATGTGATTTATACATGAATATGATTATGCAAACATGCAATGTGTGGTATGAAATATGTAAACTTTATTTTAATTGATAATATGCATAAGATATACCTCACATCAACCTCACATATACTTTGCAAACTTAAACTTATTCTGAACTCATTTTAATGCATAAGATATACTTAACATATATGTCACATATACTTTGAATACACTTGGTTGTACATGTGTTAATTGATGAGATATACTCAAGATATACCTTGTATATACCTTATTAATTTGCAAATACCTTTGCTATATCTCTTTCAAATCTTGCAGTATATTATTTTATCTTAAGCACCTTTTGAGGGGGAGACTTCTCAAAAGCGCATATTGCTAGATTATTTGTCACCATAAAAAGGGGGGAGATTGTTGAATCTTTAGGGGTATTTCTGTCATTTTGATGCTTATAAATAAAATAGCAATAATGTACTTAACAATGTTTGTATTCTAAGTGTGTAAAACAGGATATACTTTGACTAGAACATGAAACAAGATTGAAAGTCATCTTCTAAAAATAAAATTCTAAGAATTAGCAAAGTGTCACGCCCGTGACAATTTTTGTCACACATGTGAATATAGCTTAGCGTCAACTCTCCAACATTGAAAGTTCATAGCCATGAAGGATCAAATCAACCATGAATGATCACTCAGTCACGCCCGTTACCAAAACATGTCAAATTCTTCGAGAGAGCTTCACGGCCAGAGTCACCATTTAGACCACGGCTTGGAAGAACATTCATAATCATGACACATATACTCATGTCCATGAATGAAGACAGAAAAACATGTAAGGCGTAAAATTAAGAGTTGGTCCAACGACTATTTTCTCATTAAATGCATCCAAATGGCTATAATTCATAGAGGGAGTATAAATGCAAGTCATTTATGAATCCTGACTAGAAGAACAACAATTACTTTACATCTTTAATCTTGTTGTAGCCTTGTGCATTAAAAATTTTCTCAATAAACCTCTCTTCTTTGTGAAAACCTAATTGCTCATAAATTTCTGAGCATTGTAGGTTGTTGAGTGGTTTCATTGTAATCAATTACTCAAAAGTGAGTTTGGGTATATTGGGTTAAGAGTAAAATACTTGTAAGGGTTTATTGTGTGAGCCATAAAACACAAAGAATTGGTTATTGTGCGAGCCATTGAAAAACACAAGGAAATTTCTGAGTTTAGTGTTAGCCATTGAGAGAAACACTATAGTTAGGAGTGAGTTTGAAAAACTCCATTGTAACACTTAGTGTGTGAGTAAACACCCAATCGAGATTGGGGAGATGAGTAGGGTTTGTTAACACCTAAACCTTTATAAATCTTGTGTGTGATATCTCTCCTTTCTTACTCTACTTAATTTATTCTGCACTTTCAAATTAAACAATATTTATTTGGTAACCAATTCAACCCTCCTTCTTGGTTCATTGTTTGGGTAACATAACACAACATGAGAAAAATCATGATATGATTAAGATTTTTCTAATGTGTAATTATGTTTATACCTAAAATATTTCTAGTCATAGCATTAACAAGATAAAATATTGTTAATGTAGATAGACTGACATATGTTATACGCTTTAACTAGATCAATCAGTAAATCTTATAAGTAGTAGACATTATACGTTTAAAGTTAATATATGCATGTTTATTAGTGTAGTCAAGTATACAATAGATGACATATCTATGAGACAATCACATGAATTTTTATGCAATGTCAATAAAGTAATGGATCTCAAAGATAAAAACTAATATCATTTGGACTATATGTGATATAGTCAGTCTAGTGAGAGTTGACATAAAGTCCATGCTATGAACCAAATGAGGTATAGTATGATAAAATGATAATTTGTATGGTATTGTCTATAGAAGGGTTAAAAGTCAAACTACTTACTTTCTCCTTAATTGGGTGGTCATGATATGTTGCTTGTAGCGCTCCCTTACTCTGCAAGTCATTAATAGTATATAGAAGTTCTACAAAACTCATTTGTTTTTGTAAAAACCAATACTCAAATTATTGTATAATTATTTTTTCAATTTTCAAGTTTATTATTTGCAGAATATTTATTACTATAATTTTTTATATCATTTAAATATGTAACTAATGATATAAATATTTTGATTTAAAAAAACTCATTCAGTAAACTATAATATTTAGAAATATATTTACAAATAATACCAAATATATAAATTAGGAAGTTTACTCCTTAACAATTCTACATGCCACAAATTTACATCAAAAGAAATTCTTAAAATTTAATTTTTATAATATATTTTCTAAAACATACAAAAAGAAAATAAACTGCTGCAATTTGATATTGGAGTTTTCCTCTTCTTCGGTCACCCTAACACAATAGCTACATCTATTTATTTACACGTGAAATACACGCGCTAAACTATTAGCTTAGTGGCACGTTTGACAACTATCTAATAATTATATAAATATTTCTAAAATAAAACTTTAGAAATTACAATTAATTTGCTAAGCATGCCAAAAATATTCAAATAATATCAAAACTTTTTACATCATGCAAAAATATACAATTCATCAATTATAACATTTCATTCATTAAACATGCTTGAAATTGTTTAATAATACAAGATATGCAATTTAAAATATCAATTTAATAATTTACATTTTTTTTTGTTATTTATTTGATAGCCCACAACATCTTAGACTGGAACTAAATATTGAATACATGATTTTTGCTCTCTGGTAGTTTACTCGACCCCTATTTAATTATTTTATACTTCAGCATTTAACGCTTATATTTTCTACAATAACTCAGCACCTTTTTGGTGCCTACATAATTTCAAACTCAACACTATTTCTTAGTGTCTACATAATTTTAATTCAGCAATATTTCCTAGTACCTACGTAAATTAAATCTCAGCACTATTTTCTAGTGCCTACATTTCTATCATTTTATTAGCATGCGAACTTATCCTAATTTCTAGTTTTCGACTAAATGTTATAGGGCTTAATTATATATTTACCTTCACTATTATTTACATAAATTAGGTATGTAACACTAATATAATTTCACATAAAGGCATTAATCTCTATTAAATATTTTATAATATTATACTTGCTTATTTAATCATTATGATTATAAGAAAATTCAAATAATATATTTTTCCATCATAAAATTCTACAATCAACACATACATATAAACTACCCAATTCTAGACAGCATTTCTACCCTATAATCCCCTGCATTTTTCATCTATTTTTAGACAAAATTTGGATAGGTTATCACCTGATAAAATGTAGGTAGATATCTTATCTTTAATGTTCAACTAGAATCACATTAAACCGAATTTTGTACAAAAAGTTATGAATTTTTGTCTAAGATATATTCATTCCATTCTGCGCAGTATTTTACTAGACAGATTTCTAGTTTGGATTTTGAGTCTATTTTTCACCTAATTCTAGGACTATTCAGGACTAATAGTCTGAATAAAAGTTGAAGCTCTATGTCTTAGCTTTCCAACCCAATATGAAACACTCTAAAATAATTTCCAGAACGCAAGTTATGACTAGAAAAGTATACATTGTTTAAAAGACAAATTTTCCAGCACATCAATTAATTCCTATAATTTTCATCTTCATGCATCAACCTCATATTCAAATTTTTATTTCCACATTTATGGCATCATTTAATCAAAATATCAAGAATTACATACACAATTACATATAATATCACAAAATCAAAACTCACATTTTTCATATTAAATTTTTACCAAATGTACATACCTCCCAAAATCTACTTCTCTTCACTTTTCTCTTCTTCCTAGTAAGCTTTCTCCTTGCCCTTACTTCCTCTTTGATTATGGTTAAAAGATTATTCACCTTCTTGTCCTAATGAAAAATTTCAAATTAATCAAGAAATAAACACACGAATCCATCGTTAATCACCATTAACATAATAATCATCCTAAATTACCAACTTTAATGGCAACTAACCCCACAATCAAAGAAAAGAGAAGAAAAAAAGTGAGAAGATGGAAAATCTAAGCTCACCTTTGTAGATCTTCCAAATGGCTAAAATCTTCCTTCTCTTTTTCTCTTCCTTTCTTCCTTCCTCTTCCTTAGTTTTGTTCACTTTGTTTCAGTTGCTGATCTTGCCTTAATTCAACTTTTTTCCATCTAATCTTTGCTTTGATTGGAGAAAAAAAAAGAAGAATAATGGGAGGAAGGAGAGTCACGGCCACAAGGAGAAGAAGAGAGAAGTTTGTTTGTTTGATATGAGGAAAAGAAGAAATAAATGATTAAAAAGTGAAATTTGACTTTTATAGTTGGATTAGGTGGGTGGTTAAGATTAATAGATAATCTTATCTCTTATTGGTCCATTAATTTAAATCACTCTTACTTTATTTCAATCCAAAAAAAATCATTTCCTTAAATAAAGAATATTCTATTTTTATGTCTTCTTAAAATGTATGTGCCAAAAATACTGCAAATTCCAATTTCGTTTAGCAAAAGATTATTTTTTTCCAAATTTTAATTCCGAACTTCAAAATGCTAAATTAATAATATCCATAATATTTTTTTTGATTTTATTATCATTTTAATTTTTTCATGTCCAAATTTAGACCCCGATCGGTTCGGTAAGCCAGATTTTGGTCAACTGCAACCGCAACCTAAATTATCGGGCATTACAATTTTTGCCTTCCAAAAAACATTTCGTCCTCGAAATTTACATTTTTAACTGTAGTGGAATAATTGTGGATACTAAGGCTTCATCACCTTTTCAATTTCCCAAGTTGCCTATTCTGAATTATGATTTTTCCACAGAACCTTTACGAATGGTACCTTTTTGTTTCGTAGCTCTTTCATTTCTTAAGCTAGAATTTCCATTGGCTCCCTTTCATAAATTAGATATGGTTGTATCTCTATAGGTTCTGCTGATATGATATGAGATGGATCTGATCAATATCTTCTCAACATGGACAAATGGAATACGTTGTGAATCGTGTCTAAATCTAGTGGTAGAGCTACTTTGTACGCCATGGAACCTATACGTTCAAGTACCTTGTATGGTCCAATGAACCTAGGACTCAACTTTCCCTTCTTTCCAAATCGGAAAATCCTTTTCCATGCTGAGACTTTTAAGAATACTTTGTCACCAAATGTATACTCAATATCCCTCCTTTTCAAATCTGCATATGATTTCTGTCTATCAGCAGCAACTTTTAGCCTATCTCTTATTACTCTCACTTTTTCCTATGTCTACTGCACTAACTCTAAACCCACTACTTTCTTTTCACTAAGCTCAGTCCAACATAGAGGCGTTCTACATTTCCTCCCATACAAGGCTTCATATGGTGTCATACCGATATTGGCTTGGTGACTATTATTGTAGGAAAATTCTATCAATGGAAGATGTTTGTCCCAACTGCCTTCATATTCCATCACACAACTCCTCAACATATCTTGCAATATGTGTATAACCTTCTTTGATTTTCCATTTGTTTGTGGGTGGAAGGCTGTGCTAAAATTGAGTTAAGTACCCATTGCTTGATGCAAACTTTTCCAGAATTCTGAATTGAACCTTGGGTCTCGATTTGAAAGGATTGAAACTGGCACACCATGTAAATGGATTATCTCATAGATTTCTGCCAAATGATTAAGTTGATAATCCATCTTCATCGGTAGAAAGTGAGCTAATTTGGTGAGTCGGTCCATCACTACCCACACTGCATCATGCCTCTTTTGTGTCAAAGGCAAACCAGAAACAAAATCCATTGTAAATCTTTCTCATTTCCACTTCGGAATTGAAATTGACTGCAATAATCCACTTGGTACTTGATGCTCAGCCTTCCCTTTTTAATAAGTTAAACATTTAGTAGTATACTCTGTGATATCTCTTTTCATCCCTAATCAACAGTAATATGCCTTTAAGTCATGATACATTTTGTTGCTTCTCGGATGCATTGCATAAATAACATTGTGAGCCTCTTTCAAAATATCTTGTTTCAATTCTGGTATGTCTGGCACACATAACCTACCCTTATGCCTTAAACTCCCATTTGCTTCAATAGTAAATTCTAGTTTTTCACCCTTTTTCACCATTTCAAAGATTTCCTTCAATTTCGTGTCTTACTTCTGATTGTCCTTTACTTGTTGAATCAATGTGGGTTGAATCCGCAATTCTGCCAAAGTTTTTCTACTCAGAGTGTCAGCTGCCATATTGGCCTTACCTGGCTATTAATCAATGATATAATTGTAGTCTTTAATTAATTATAGCCATCGCCTCTATCTCAAATTGAGTTCCTTTTGTGAAGGCAAATATTTCAGACTTTTACGTTTGTATAGATATACCATTTTGTGCCATACAAGTAGTGTCGCCATATTTTCAATGCAAACACAATGGCTACTAGTTTAAGATCATGTGTTAGATAATTTCTCTCATGAGGCTTCAGTTGTCTGGAAGCATATGCAATCACTTTGCCTTCTTGCATTAGTACGTAGCCTAAACCATTAAGGGAAATATCACTATACACCATATAATCTTTTCCCATAGTAGACTGTGTCAACATTAGTGCCTCTGTGAATATTTGTTTCAACTTATCAAAACTAGTATGACACCAGTCTGTCCTCTCAAATTTGGTCTCCTTTCTAAGCAATTTTTTCAGTGGTGAGACTATCATTGAAAATCCTTTCACGAATCTCCGATAATAACCAGCCAAAGCAAGAAAACTTCTCACCTCTGTCACATTTTGAGGGGGTTTCCAACTTAGGATTTCCTCTACCTTACTGGAGTCAACTCTGATCTCATCAGCTAAGACAATATGCCCTAGAAAGGCCACTTCATCCCATCAGAATGCACATTTGCATATAATTGATTCTCTCTCAAGGTATGGAAGACAATATGAAGATGTTGATCATGTTCTTCTCTGCTTTTGGAGTATATTAGGATATCATTTATGAACACCACCATGAACTGGTCTAAATAAGGCCTAAAGATTCTATTCATTAGATCCATATATGCTGCTGTGGTATTCATCATGACAAAAGGCATTCCTAAGAACTCGTAATGACCATACCAAGTCCTAAATGTTGTTTTTAAAATGTCTGATTCTCTAATTCTCAATTGGTGATAACCTAATCTATGGTTAATTTTAGAAAATACCCATGCTCTTTTCAACTGATCAAAAAAGTCATTTATTCTTGTCAAGGGATATCTAATCTTAATTGTCATCTTGTTCAACTGACGATAATCAATGCACAAATGAAATGTGCCATCACTCTTTTTCACAAATAAAATCAAAGCACCCTAAGGTGAGACACTGGGTCTGATAAACCCTTTCTCTAACAACTCTTGCAACTGCACTTTTAATTCCTTTAGTTTAGTAGATCCCATTTTGTAGGGAGTGATCGATATCAGGGCTGTGCCTAGCAAAACATCTATGACAAACTCTAACTCCCTGATAGATGGTAACCCTGACAAGTCCTTATGGAAGATATTTGGATATTCACATACTGTAGGAATCACCTTGAGATCTAGACTCCCTTTGTTGGTATCTACAATATGTGCCAAAAATGCTTCACATCCCTTTTTTATAAGCTTACGTGCCTTTGTAATAGAAATGACATTAGTCAAGTATGGTTGGTTCTCGCCCAAGAGAATCAAATCATGCTGCCCTGAAATCTTGAAAGTCACTCTCTATACTGACAATCCACCATTGCCCTATGCCGAGTTAACCAATCCATCTCCAAGATTGTATGAAACTCACAAAATGGCAATTCTATCAAGTCAGCTGGGAATTCTACATTTTGAGCTTTGATTGGACTATTTTTATTGACTCGACTAACTTTCACTCTATGACCCAAAGGATTTGTCACTTATATATCATAATATAATTCCTCTGTTACCATATTACCCTGACTAGGTGGTGGCATGCATGAATATGAATGTGTAGAATCCAGATCTATTAGTGCAAATAAATTAGTATCATAAAGAGAAACTTTACCAATAATGACATCCAGGGTATCCTGCTGCTCACGAGCTCTCATGGCATATGCTCGGGCTGGAGCTTGACTACCTTTTACTCTATTCACTAATTCTGATACACTCTGCCCAATCCTGTCACTTCTAAACTGTCTATGTCCCATGCCTCTACCTCGAGTTACATTCTGAACCTGAACTGATACTACACCACCTGTACCTCATCCTCTCGGGCAATCCTTTTGTTTGTGCTCAGTAGATTCGCATAGTAAATATGCTCCAGTAATCCACCAGCAATTACCTGCATGTGATCTTCCACAATGCTACATATGACATATATAAATCTCTTGTTACTCGAAGTTGCTACCCTAGCTGTAGACCTTTCTGACCTCAATTGTTGGCTTTGCCTAGCTGAAAAGGTTGGTCGAGAACCCCGTGACTGAAAAAACTAGGTACTGTCTGCCCCTTTTTACCTGATGTCTAGACTATGCTAATTGTCAATCTCTAGGGTGGCTCTTTTATCCTTTTTCTCTTTGACTATTTTTCCACACTGATGGCTAAGGATACTAGTGTAGGAAAATCCTCAAGCTGAAGGGCGGTAACCATATTTCCAATATCATCATTAAGCCCATCCTCAAATCTACAATATCTATCTGCCTCATCAGCAATGATTCCAGTTGCATATTTGCTCAGTTTGGTGAATTCCATCTCGTATTCTGCCACTAACATGCTTTCCTTGCTTCAGGTCTTAAAACTAGCTCTTCTTTTCATTAACATAAATTATAGGCACATATTTCTTGCTAAATTATGCCTTGAAGAAATTCCATGAAAATGGTTTCGGTGTCTGGGACTTTGATAAGATTGATATCCACCAGTCATAGGCATGATCTTTTAGAAGAGACACTGCATACCTAACTTTTTGTTCCTCTAGACACTCGAGTTCCTCAAACACCCTTTCTATCAATTCCATCCAAAACTCTGGTGTTGCTGGTTCATCCTCTCTCCTTCCCATAAAATATGTGGCCCCATATTCTCTTAGCTTATCAATCCAGGGTTTTGGCTGAAGTGGAGCTGGTTGTGGAATTTCTTGTACTATCTGTTGCAATAAATCAACTATTTGCTCCATAAGAGGTTCATGTCCTAAATTAGCCTGTCCCTCTGCTCTAGCTGGAGCTACTACACTCAATTCAGAATCTCTCATTGATGGAGGTTGTCCATGATCGGCTAAGTCTAAAAGATTGTTACTCAGTTCATCTTTCAAGAAATCTTGTTCCGATCCCGAATCCATATCTACCTATAAACCAGAAGAAGGGACCGAAATCAGATAATTACAACATTTTATGCATATGCATGAGACACACTTTATATTATACACCCACTGTTCTAGAATCAATTAGCCTGGGCTTTGATACCACTAAGTGTAGTGCTCCCTTACCCTACTAGTCGTTAATAGTGTATGGAAGTGCTACTAAGCTCATTTGTTTTTCTAAAAACCAATACTCAAATTATTGTATAATTTTTTTTAATTTTAAAGTTTATTATTATTGGAATACTTATTACTATAATGTTTTATATCATTTAAATATGTAACTAGTGATGTAAATATATTGATTTAAAAGAACTTATTCAGTAAACCATAATATTTAGAAATATATTTACATATAATACCAAATATATAAATTATGAAGTTTACTCCTTATAAATTCTACATGCCACAAATTTACATCAAAATAAATTCTTAAAATTTAATTTTTACAATACAATTTCCAAAACATACAAAAATAAAATAAACAACTGTAATTTGATCTTGGGGTTTCCAACTTCTTCGGTCACCCTAATGCAATAGCTGTGTCTATTTATCTGTGCGTGAAATACAGGATCTAAGCTACTAGCTTAGTGGTAAATTTGACAACTATCTAATAATTATATAAATATTTCCAAAATAAAACTTTAGAAACTACAATTAATTTACTAAGCATGGCAAAAATGTTCAAATAATATCAAAACTATTTATGTCATGCAAAAATATACAATTTATCAATTATAACATTTCATTAATTAAGCATGCTTGAACTTGTTTAATATTACAAGATATACAATTTAAAATATCAATTTAGTAATTTACATTTTTTTGTTATTTATTTGATATCCCATGACATCTTAGACCAGAACTAAACACTGGATACAGGGTTTCTGCTCTCCGGCATTATACTCGGTGCCTACTTGATTATTTTATAATTCGGTGTTTAATGTCTACATTTTCTACAATAACTCAGCACTTTTTTGGTGCCTACATTATTTCGAGCTCAACACTATTTCTTAGTGCCTACATAATTTCAACTCACCACTATTTCTTACTACCTACGTAAATTAAATCTCAGTACTATTTTCTAGTGCCTACATTTCTACTATTTTATTGGCATGCCAACTTATCATAATTTCTAGTTCTCGACTAGATGTTATATGGCTTAATTATATTTTTACATTCATTATTATTTACATAAATTAGGTATGTAACACTAATATAATTTCACATAAATGCGTTAATCTCCATTAAATATTTTATAATATCATACTTGCTCATTTAATCATTATGACTATAAGAAAAGTCAAATAATATATTTTTTCATTACAAAATTCCACAATCAACACATACATAAAAACTATCCTATTCTAGACATCATTTCTACCTTATATTTCCCTGCATTTTTCTTCTATTTTTAGATGGAATTTGGAAAGTGATCAGCTAATAAAATATAGGTTCATGTCTTATCTTTAATTTTCAACTGGAATCACATTAAATTGATTTTTTAGCAAAAGTAATGAATTGTTTTATATGATACGTTCATTTCATTCTGCCTAGTATTTTATTGGACAAATTTCTAGTTTGGATTTTGAGTTTATTTTTCACTTAATTCTAGGAATATTCAAGTTTAATGGTATGAATAAAAGTTGAAGCCCCATGTCTTAAATTTCCAACCCAATAAGAAACACTAAAAAAGAATTTCCAGAAATCAAGTTCTGATCAGAAAAGTAGACACTGTTTATAAGACGAATTTTCCAGTACTTCAATTAATTCCTATAATTTCCATCTTCATGCATCAACCTCATATTCAAATTTTTATTTCCACATTCATGGCATCATTTAATCAAAATATCAAGAATTACCTACACAATTACACATAATATCACAAAATCATACCTCACAAAATCTACTTCTCTTCACTTTTCTCTTCATCCTAGTTAGCTTTCTCCTTGCCCTTACTTCCTCTTTGATTTTGAGTCAAAGATCATTCACCTTCTTATCCTAACAACAAATTTCAAACGAATCAAGCACTAAACACACTAATCCACCCTTAATTACCATTAACATAATAATCACCCTAAATTACCAACTTTACTGGCAACTAACCTCAAAATCAAAGAAAAGAGAAGAAGAAAAGTGAGAAGATGGAAAATCTAACATCACCTTTGTGGATCTTCAAAATGACTAAAATCTTCCTTCTCTTTTTCTCTTCCTTTCTTCCTTCCTCTTCCATAGTTTTACTAACTTTGCTTCACTTCCTTATTGATCTTGCCTTAATCCAAGTTTTCCATCTAATCTTTAGCTTTGATTAAAGAAAAAAAAAAGAAAAATGGGGGGAAGGAGAGTCACGACCACAAGGAGAAGAAGAGAGAAGTTGGTTTGTTTTAGATAAGGAAGAAGAAGAAATAAATGACAAAAAAGTTGAATTTGACTTTTATAGTTTGATTAGGTGGGTGGTTAAGATTAATAGATAATATTTTCCCCCATTGGTTTATTAATTTAAATCACTCTTACTTTATTTTAATCCAAACAATTTTTTCTTTCCCTAAACAATTTTTTATCAGCTAAAGGGTGCAAGAGTTTTCTCTAAGATTGATTTGAGATCAGGGTACCACCAATTAAAAATTAAGATAGAGGACATAACTAAGACAGAATTTAGAACCAGATATGGGCATTATGAGTTTTTGGTGATGCCTTTCGGTTTGAAAAATGCTCTAGCAGCCTTTATGGACTTGATGAACCGAATCTTCAGATTATATTTGGATATGTTCATGGTGGTTTTTATTGATGATATCTTAGTGTATTCCGAGAATAAGGAAGAACATGGTCAATATTTGAAGATAGTTTTGCAGACCCTCAAGGAACAAAAGCTTTATGCCAAGCTTTTAAAATATGAGTTTTGGCTCGATAATGTGGCTTTCCTTGGAGACATTGTGTCAGCAGATGACATCAAAGTTGATCCCAGCAAAGTAGAGGCAATTATGAGTCAGAAGCCTCCCCGTAATGTGACAAAACTCAGGAGTTTCCTCAGTTTGGCCAGTTATTACATGAGGTTTGTTAATGGCTTTTTAGTGATTGCTTCTCCTTTGACCAGAGTACTGAGGAAAGATGTGAAATTTGAGTGGACATAGAAATGTCAGGAAAGCTTTGAGAGACTGAAGAAGATGTTGACTGAGGCTCCCGTTTTGACACAACCAGTCCCTGATAAGGAATATGTCATCTATAGAGATGCTTCTCACAATGAACTAGGGTGTGTACTGATGTAAGAGGGCAAGGTAGTAGCTTACGCTTCTAGACAGCTAAAGACACATGAGAAGAATTACCCCACACAAGACCTTGAACTAGTTGCCATTGTTTTTGGTTTAAAGATATGGCACCATTACTTGTACGGGGAAAAATGTTTTATTTACACTGACCACAAGAGTTTAAAGTATCTTCCTACCCAGAAGGAATTGAACTTAAGATAAAGAAGATGGCTAGAGTTGATCAAGGATTACAATTGTGTGATCGACTACCATCCAGGTAAGGCCAATGTTGTGGCCGATGCATTAAGCCAAAAAACTTAGGCAGAATTACACATTCGTCTGACTCTCAACCAAGAAATTAAAGATGCACAAAAACAAGATAACAAGTTAGTTGAGATAGCTGAGTCAGTCTCTAAGGGGGAGAGACCTGATTATACAATTAGTTCATATAACAGTTTATACTACCAAGGTCGATTATGAGTACCTAATGTGGAAGATTTGAGATAGAGGATCTTAAAGGAAGCACATGAGACAAAATATGTCATGCACCCAGGAAGTAACAAGATGTATCATGACTTGAAGAATAAGTATTGGTGATCAGGTATGAAAAATGAGATCACAGAATTCACCACGAGGTGCTTCACATGTCAGCAAGTCAAGGTAGAACATCAGATACCTTCAGGGTTGTTATAGCCAATCACAATTCCATAATGGAAATGGGAACGAATAACCATGGATTTTATGATTGGGTTGCCTTTGACACCAAAAAAAATATGATGTTGTGTGGGTGATTGTGGATAGATTAACAAAGTCAGCTCACTTTTTGCTCATCAGGAGGGACTACCCATTAAGCAGGTTAGTGGAGTTATATGTAAATGAAATAGTATGGCTTCATGGAGTGCCAGTCTCCATTGTTTCAGATAAGGACCCCAGGTTCACTTCTCAGTTTTTGGGTAGTTTGCAAAGAGCTTTAGGTACCAAGCTTAGTTTCAGCACAACTTTTCATCCTCAAACTGATGGACAATCAGAAAGGGTGATTCAGATTTTGGAAGACATGATGAGGGGTTGTGTAATAGAGTTTGAGAGAAGTTGGGACAATACCTACCATTGATGGAGTTTGCCTACAACAACAGCTATCAGTCAAGCATTGAAATGGCTCCTTATGAGGCACTTTATGGTAGAAGATGTCGAACACCATTGTGTTAGACAAAATTCAGTGAGAAGAAGCTAGTGGGACCATAGTTAGTGCAAGAAACAGAAGAAAAGGTGAAGATTATACAAGAAAGGTTGAAGACAGCTTCAAATAGGCAAAAATCGTATGCAGATCTCAAAAGGAGAGACATAGAGTACAAAGTGGGAGATAAGGTGTTTTTCAAGGTTTTCCCTTGGAAAAAGGTCCTCAGATTCGGAAAGAATGGCAAGTTAAGCCTTAGGTTTATTGGACCTTATGAGATCTTAGACAGAATTAGATCAGTTGTCTATAGACTTGCTTTACCGCCAGAGTTGAGCAAGATCCACAACGTGTTTCATGTTTTAATGCTGAGGAGGTACCAATCAGATCCTTCTCATATTATTCCAACAAAGAGCATCGAAGTAAGGCCATATTTAACATATAAGGAAGAACCAATGGAGATCTTGGCTCGTGAAGTGAAAGAGTTAAGGAATAAATGAGTCGCATTAGTCAAAGTGTTATGGAGGAATCATTCAATTGAAGAAGCAACATGGGAAAGCGAGGAAGTGATGAAGGAAAAATATCCCCAGTTGTTTTCAACAAAAATAATCAGGTAAATATCGAGGACGAAATTTCTTAAGAGGGATAAAAATGTAATGCCCGTCAATTTAGGCTTGCATAATTAACATATTTAATGATCGTAATTAAAATTATTTGAGGCTAAATTTGGAAATAAGATATAATAAAAATATTTATAAGTGAATTTTTATTAAGTTATGTGTGTTAAATAAAATAAATAGAAAGGTTGGGTAAGTTAGGATTTAAGTGGATATTTGGCAAAAACAAGGGGGGACCTAATAAGGTATTTACCATGAGTATAAAAATATTATTTTCTCCTTTTTCTTCCAAATTTAAAAACCCTAGCCTCCATCCCACTCTTCCATACACAAATTCTCTCTTCTTCCACCCATTTTCTTCTTCCTCTCCTTCCTCTTCCTCTCCCCAAAAACTTAAAACAACTATAATAGCTTAGGATTTTAAGAGGTTAAGACTTCATTGTGTCAAGGTCTAGACTTCATTGTGTTAAGGTTTGTACATATAAGCATATTTATTCCTTTGTGCATTTTATTTGCATCACAATGATGTTTGATCTTGAAAGAAGAGTGAACAAATAACTTGTTATGTTTGGTGATTTTATTAAAATTTGTCTCGAACAGTCTTGATGTATTTGACCATATCTTTTGTTCTGGAACTTGGATCGGGATAAAATTAGTTGGAAATGAAATAGACACATAGACCTAAACCTTTATGAAGAGTGTAAATGCTATATCTGATTCTAAGTTGGTCTAAACATTCTACAAATTCTCGAATTTAAAAGTACCCAGAAAATTCTGGGTAGTTATTTTTTGAATATTCTATGCTATTTTGATTATATCTTTTGTTCTGGAACTTAGATCATGATGAAATTAATTGAAAATGAAACTAGACACATATATCTAAAACTGTTATAATGAGTGTAAATGCTATATCGGATTCTAAGTTGGTCTAACAATTTCTACAAATTATCGGATTTGAAAATACCCAGAAAATTCTGGATAGTTATTTTCTGACTATTCTATGGTATTTTGATTATGTTTTTTATTCTGGAACTTTGATCGGGATGACATCAGTTGTAAATAAAAATAGACACATATATCTAAAACTTTTATAATGCGTGTAAATGCTATATTGGATTCTAAGTTGGTCTAACAATTTCTACAAATGCTCGGATTTAAAAGTACCCAGAAAATTCTGGGTAGTTATTTTCTGAACATTTTATGGTATTTTGATTATATCTTTTGTTCTGCAACTTATATAGGGATGAAAATAGTTGGAAATGAAAATAGCCACATAGATACAAAAAAGTTATGAAGAGTATAAATGTTAGTTATGATTTACATTGGACTTAAAATTTGATACAAAATCCCAGACCTATGAATATTATGAAAAATACTGGACATATTTTTACTGAGTACTATACGATTATTTGGACATAACTTTAGCTAGCAATTTATATGATTCTTTTTATATATGAAAGATAAGACATTAATCTAAAAATTCATAAGGTCAAATTCAAATAAAAAATAGGTGAAAGGTGCAATCCAAAATCAGGGGAGGAATCTGTCCAGAAAAAACAATTTAGTAATTTGGTATTTTTAATATTAGGTGACATATATATATATATATATGTTTTAATTTTGAATAATATTATAGTAGTTATATTTAAAATTATTATTGTGTATTGACTAAATTAATATGATATGTTGTGGTTTGAGGTTTCAAATGAGATTGAGAAATTTTTATATGTATAAGGCATGTAAACTGAAAAGTATTATGAATATGTGAATTTTGATGAATTATGTAAACAATAAGATGATGACATCAATTAAGCCCAATTCTCTAATCTAGGAATATAAATAGGATAGATGGCATGTCATTGAGGGGTTTACGGTACCGTAGAAATTTATGATGATATGAAAAAAATATTTATATGGACAAGGTGGCTTAAGCTCGGGTGAGAGCGCCATTGATCCTAAATGCATGCACTTATTTATTTTACTCAGTCAAGATGGCTTAAGCTTGGGTGAGAGTGCTCTTGACTTGAGAAGCTCGATTGAGCATTTATACAGACAGATACAGATAGTGAGCAGGGTGGCTTAAGCTTGGGTGAGAACCCTCCTGTTTCACAACCTGCATCCAAGTAGTCCGGATTTAGAGTTTTGGGGCTATAAAATGTAAAATATTTTAAAAAAAGAAATATCGAAAAAAAATTAGTTATCAGGTAAATGAAACAAGGAAATAGAATTCATAAATGAGGTATGAATATGAATTTACCTTTGTAAATTATGACATGTATATATGTTGAACTAGTAAACCAAGTATGCAATATTCCATATTGATATATGATAAATTGATTTTTTTTTTACATTGCTATAAAAAGGTCTGTGATATATGAGTTATTATTTATGATTATTTATACACAAAATTGGATAATATGAACATGGAATTTTAATGACATATCATAAGTGTATGTACGAATATTTATGCACATACGTACCACTAAGTATTAGGTTGCTTAGCATGTGGATGTTTTCTCATACAGAGGTTTGGAGCCTATAGAGAGAAGTTGACAGGAAGAGAAGCAAGCCCATATAGAGTCAAATAAAGTAAATCCACATCAAAGGGTTGGTGTTTTACATGCCATGTATTTTGTTCCTATCCACATGTCATGGGTGATGAGTATAATTATGGCTTTAAAAGTTTTAGATGTCTTTTTATGTTGGGAACATGTAATTTTATTTAGATCATATGCATTTTGTAAGCATCAGGATAATGAAAACCCAAACTTATGTTTGAAAAGATGGTCATGGTTAGTTAATTCCGCATATCAAATAGATTCATTAATTTTATGACATATTGCTATCATGAAAAAAAATTTAACATATGAAAATATAATAACTAAAATGGAAGAAACTTTAATTCAAATGAATTTTAAGGTAATAGGCAGGTGACATTATCCTAGATAGTTGGGATTATTCCTAACTATATAAGAGGGTGTTACAGAAGTGGTGAAGTTGACCGTGAATGCTTATGTTCAAGAATGCACGATCTTTCACAAAAATGACTAGTTATTCACAAGCATTACTATTCTAGCTTCACAGTTTGGTCATTGCTTCACAGTCGTGAACATTTGAACCTTAGAGAACTGGCACTAAGGATTTTCACAAGCATGGCTTTACAAGTCACAGACTTGAAACTGAAGTTTCACTTTCGTGGTTGTGATTAATGACCACAGGCGTTACTTTATTCACAGACGTGAATCTTTGCTGATTTTCAATCTTTTGAACTTTAATTGATTTGAATGAACTTGCTTTAAGGTCTTAGGAATATATAACTTGTCCAAAACATTTAAAACATAATTTATGGTTAAATTATTTATTGCTCAATTATTTGTGATCATCAAAATGATGGAAATACCCCCTCAAGATTAAACAATACATCAATCTATCATCATTAAGATATAAAGGTAACAATTCTGACTACATGGTCGTGATTATGTATATATCTATATCAATTCTTCAAGCCATGAAAGAATTGATTTGGTTAAATCTAGTTAGATGCATGAAATTATAATATTAAATGGAAAATAATTTTCTCTTCCATCTTCTATTTTAGTTGTCAACTCCATCTTCTTACTCCTTTGTATTTCAATTTTATCCTAATCAAATATCATCTAATTACATAAATTGTTTGCAAGTAAACCTTAAGTTACAACTGAAGTGATATGAGAAGAGAAATATAATAGAAACATAAAAAAACCAAGATAAACAAACCTTATTTTGAAAAACAAAATATTTTTGCATAAACAATCTCATTGGTCTTGTCCATAATCATACCATCATGCCATTTCATACACCCCTATCATACATTCTCTAATGCATAATGAAAAATAAAGATAACTTAGAAAGCAACACCTCAACCTCCACTTCATTTCCTTGGTTTCAACTCTTAAAACTATTCCTTTAGACTATTTAACTTCATGTGAAAAAAAAAAAAAATATATATATATATATATATATATATATATATCATTCAATCTAATTAAATGGTCATATGGTCATATTCTCACTTAGAAACAATTTTTAAAAGGAAACCATATAACATGGGCAATCATTTGATCACATCGAAAAAATTTCTTAAAATTGCCTACTTAGTCGATTAGGTTTTTATCCATTTGATGTATTTTATTTCCAAAATTAATTTTAGCTATTTAAACACATAAGACACTAAATTAATTAGTAAAATAATGCTAAGTGGGATTAATCAACTTAATCCTAATTGCACACTGAAATCAAATCCTACTAGGTGTAAACAATATTTTCTACTTTAATTTTAATTTAATTCCAAAAATTTTAGACATTCAGATTTCATTATCATCAATTTATGCACTTAATAATCAATATATTCTAATCAAATAAATTCATTAGATGTTTTAAATCACAATAAATCTAACTAGTTCACTAACTACATAAAAATTATCAAAATTGAATAATATATGAAACCCAAATTTTCATGGAATTAAATCATAAATTAAATTCAATTCTATCATGCAATTAATATTAGATTAATGTCATGTTCATTTCATAAACATGTAATTAAAGTGTTGGTGTTGAAATTGCATCAAAATAAAATACACAAGTAAAGAATAATTCAATTGCATAGTTAGGGTTTGTAACCCCAACTCCAATTTGGTTTGTGCCTTGATTAAAAACAAAAACAATTTTTGATCCAATTTGGATATTATCCAAATTTTAAAACATATTTGATTAATCAAATTAACAAATAAAATTCAAAAAACCTCTCAATTACACAATATGACCAACTAGGGTTGCATATACCCTAAAATTTGTGGATTTTTTCATAGATAAAATCATATAATGTCATCATATTACATTTAAATCATTTGAACAAAATCATTAAAAGGTCAAAAGAAATCATAGAAGGAGAGAGGAGGCCGAATTCCTTTTTTCAATCAACCTGATTGCTTCTTTGATTCAATCCAAACTTCACTTATACAGGTTGACTCTAATACCACTATCAGTTTCTAGCATGTATCTCATACATAATTCAATAGCAAAAACTAAATATTAAACATAAACAAGATCAGCCTATGTATTTCAAAATTGAAATTTTTTCTACTTATCCATTGAAGGAATGATTACCAATAATTGATGGAGATGGTGGGACCAAAACTATAAGTGCTAACTATAGAGTTTCGGTCAAAAGAGTGTGGGAGGGAGAAAAATGATTTTTCTTTATGTGTATGAGGTTGCATGAAAATATATTTATAAAACGCCATTTACATCCCTTAAATCCAATCAGGATTGGAAGAGGAAAAGCTCTAATGGGCCTCTTCCCTATGGTGCATGTCCTATGATGACCAAAGCCAACATATCAAATAGTAATTGTACTAGGCCTATTTATAACACTTATAAATGGTCCAATTATCTTTCTATCCTGCTTGGATCAAATTCATTTTACATTACCTTCATTCTCTCTATGTGTATGACCTAATATGTTTTCCAGTTATGTCATTAGCTCAAGTCTCGAGAGAAGTCCTAATCCAATCAGGATTATGTGAGTCAAATTCTTTAAGCCCATAATTGATTTCTAATCAATTTCTCATAACTAAACAAATCATGAATAGTATCTACCAATGTAATGCCCAATAATTTAGGCCACGGTTGCAATTGACCGAAATCTGGCTTGCCGAACCGATCGGGGTCTAAATTCGGATATAAAAGATAAAAATAAAAATGATAATAAAATATGAGAAAAATATTTTGGATATTATTAATTTATAATTTGGAAGTTATGAATTAAAATTTGAAAAAAAATAATTTTTCGCTGAACAAAATTGGAAATTGTAGTGTTTTTGGCATAGATATTTAAAAAAGGCATGGTAACGAATATTTGTTCTTAATAGTCACCTTGTTCAACTGTCTATAATCTATCTGTTAAACCTTGAGGGGTATTTCCGTCATTTTGATGATAACAAAGAATATAGCAATATTGTATTTAACATACTTGTTTCTGTGAGTATATTATACAGGACATGAATTAAAATAGCAAGAATGGAGAATTGGAAGAATAATCCTTGAGAAACAAAATTCAAGTAGCAGCATGTTCACTGCCGTGACTCTAGGAGTCACTCCCGTGAAGGAAGCTAACCGTTACTAAAAACCAACATTTGAAGTTCACAACCATGCAAGAAAAACAAACCGTGAAGTAAGCATTTCAGTCACCCCCGTGAATAAAGGTGTCACCCCCGTGAAGATTCATGCAATTTCATCCAGAGAGCTTCACGACCAAAGTCACCACTTGGATCACAGCTGGGAAGATTGTCACGCCTGTGAATGAGTATGTCATGCCCGTGACTCAATATGTCAAAACATTCCAGAGAGATTCACGACCAAGGTCACCACTTCAATCACGGCTTCGGAAAAACTGTCACCCCCCGTGACAAGCATAGTCACGCCCGTGAACAATGAAAGAGAAAAATGTAAGGCGCAATTTTTGGTTGGTACAACGGCTAGTTTCTTATTTAATGCACCCTAACGGCTATATTCAGCCATGAGAGTATAAATGAAAGTCATTTATGCCTTAAGAAACAAGAGAATGATAAGAAAAATAAAAGATTAGCATATACTTGAAATCACAAGCTATCTTGCACTTTCATACTTTGAGAACAAATCTATTCTCTGTAAAAATCTTTTTTCTCCTTATATTTGAGCAATAAAGATTTATAAGTGGTTCTCTCTGTAATCTTTACTCAAGTGAGCTTTGGGTAGTTCGGGGTTAAGAGTAGAACACTTGTAAGGGTTAGTTGTATGAACCTCCAAAACACAAGTTAAAAGGTTGTTTGTGTGAGCCTATAAAACACAAAGTGTAGGTTATTTGTGTGAGCCTGTAAAACACAAAATGTAGGTTATTGTGTGAGCCTGTAAAAACACAAGGAATTGGTTATTGTGTGAGCCATTAAAACACAAGGGATTTCTGGGTTAGGTGTGAGCCATTGTGAGAAGCACCATAGTTGGGAGTTAGCTTGTAAAACTCCATTGAAACACTTAGTGTGTTAGTGAAACTCCCAATTGCGATAGGGGAGAGGAGTAGGGTTTGTTAACACCCGAACCTCTATAAATTTGTGTGTCAAATTTTCTCTATCCCTCCTAAAATTAATTGTTTATTTCCGCACCTTAAAGTTTAATTTTTAAAACTCCAATTCAACCCCCCTTCTTGGCTTAATATCTGGGCAACAATTGGTATCAGATTCTTGTCTAGCATCGAAGCCTAAAAAGCTCTAGTAAAGAGTAAGATATAGCCAGTGAAGGATTCCAGAGTCTCAAACCTTATTTCGATGGAGCAAATTATACCCATTGGAAGTTTAGGATGGAGACATACTTGGATAGTGAAGGAATTGAAGTCTGGGATAGTGTACGAAAAGAATGGACACCACCAACTAGAAGAGGAGCTGATGGTGAAGAGGAAATCCTATCAAGAGATGATTGGACAGAGCCTCAAAGAAGAGCTAATTTCAAAAACAAGAAGGTAATGACAATACTATCAAGCTCATTATCTATTGAAGAATGTGGGAGAATACAACACTGCTCAACAGCATATAGTATGTGGAAGACATTGGAGAACTATCATGAGGGAACTAAGCAAGTCAAATCCAAGAAGATTCAACTTCTAACCTCAGAATATGAGCTCTTCAAGATGAAATCCAATGAGTCAATCACTGACATGACCAACTGTCTTCTATCCATTATAAATGGAATGAGGAAACTTGGGAAGCATCTGAGTTTGGAAGATGTAAACAATAAAATCTTGATAAGTCTTCCTCTTAAAGACTATGGTTCAAGAGTTGCTGGCATACAAGAAGCAAATGAAGATATGAGCATCATGAATACTGATATGCTGATTGGCAAGCTTCTCACACATGAGATGGCAGTAAAGAGAGATAGAGAGCTTGAAGCAGAGCCAGAGAAAAGAAAACCCTTAGCACTCAAAGCCTCTACTTCAAAATCTCAAGAAGAAAGTGAAGATGATGAAGATATGAGTGATGATGAAAGTGAGGACATCGCTATGCTTTCAAGGAGATTAAAAAGAATCATTGAGAAGAAAATGAGCAATTCCAGAAAATTCAGGCAAAGAAACCTCAAACAAACTTCTAATGATACACATAGAAGTAAGGAAGAGGTAAAATGCTATGAATGTGGAAAGAAAGGACATATCAAACAGAATGTCCAAGGTTCAAGAAGCATAAGAGCAAATACCAAAGAGACAATGGGTAGAAAGGTCATAAAGCCACATGGGATGACGAAAGCTCTTTAAGTGAAAAAGATGATAATGAAAGTGAAGAGGTCAACCTATGCTTCATGGCTATTGAGGATCACATCTTGGATAAGGTAAGATCACTACACTCATATTCTTTCAATAATGATAGTAGTGATAATGATAGTAACAGTGATAGTGATGATGATGATGATGATGATGAGCAGAGCCTAATAGAAGAATTAAATATAGAATTAGAGAAATATAGAACTAAATTTAGTACCTATAGAAATAATATCTCTAATCTGAAAAATAAGATAGATGGTTTAGAAAAAGAGAACATAAAGCTTAAATCATCTAATGAAACTCATCAAGACCCTCAACAGCTTCATTGTTAAAAGAAAATAATACTTTGAAAAATGAAGTTGAGGAACTTAGAAATTTCATTTCTAAATTTCACAAAGGTAAAGAAAGCTTAGATACTCTCATTGTGTCTCAAAGACCACCCTTAATGAGACATGGTATAGGATTTAAGGACACATCATCATCTTCTCACAAAACTATACTTGTTAAATCTAAAGAATCTCACATCTCCACACCTGTTAGAACTGCACCAAGAAATAAGAATGTTAAACCTTCTGTACAGAAAAAGAATAATCATGCCTTTATGAATTGGAAGCATGCATCTAGAAAAATGCAAATTAATCATGATTGTGCATGCCATTGTTCTCAAAATCAGTCTAATAGATTTATGGCATTTAAACACAGTGTAAGACCAAAAAGCAAGTTTAGACCTAAACAATGTAATTATTGTATGAAAATGGGTCACATAAATAAATATTATTGGATAAGGAAGGCTCATTGGGAACCTTCATGTGCTAACCCCCAAGGACCCAAACTCATTTGGGTACCTAAATATCATACTTGATTTGTGATTCTATAGGTATGCCTCAAGTCCACAATAAACAAAAATGCGTGGCTAGTAGACAGTGGATGCTCAAGGCATATGACAGGAGACAAATAACTCTTCAATGAAATCAAAAGTATTGATGGAGGTAGAGTTACCTTTGGAAACAATGCAAAAGGTAAGGTAATTGGCATTGGTTCTATTGGTGTTAACGGTACTACTTTTATTAAGGATGTCTTACTTGTTGATGGCTTGAAACATAACTTGCTAAGTGTAAGTCAATTATGTGACAAAGGAAACAAAGTAATTTTTACTTCAAATAAATGTCTTGTAATCTCTATCGATGGTCAAGAAATATTTAAAGGAAATAGAGATATCAATACGTACATAATAAACTTACATGAACTATCTAACCATTCCTCTAAGTGTCTTGTGACTACTAGTGATGAATCTTGGCTGTGGCATAGAAGACTTGGTCATGCTAACATGGACTTAATACAAAGTCTCAGCACATGAGAGCTAGTAAAAGGATTACCAAAAGTTAAATATGAAAAAGACAAGACATGTGATCCTTGTCAAAGAGGAAAGCAACACAAGTCATCTTTCATAGCCAAAAACATAGTAAGTACTTCAAAACCTCTTCAACTCCTGCATTTAGACTTGTTTGGACCTACTAGAATTGCTAGCTTAGGAGGAAAACGTTATGCATTTGTCATCATAGATGATTACTCTAGATTTACTTGGGTAATTTTCTTAGCTCAAAAGAGTGATGCTTTTGAAAATTTCAAAAACTTTGCTAAAAGAGTTCAAAATGAAAAAGGGTACTGCATTTCAAAAATAAGAAGTGATCATGGAAAAGAATTTGAAAATGAAAACTTTGAAAGCTTTTGTCTTGAACATGGCATTTCACATAATTTCTCATCTCCTAGGACACCTCAACAAAATGGGGTAGTTGAAAGGAAAAATCGAACTTTAATTGTAATGGCTAGAACAATGCTTAATGAATATGAATTAACAACTTATTTTTGGGCAGAAGCCACAAACACTGCATGTTATATTTCAAATCGAGTTTTCAAAAGACCTATTTTAAACAAAACCTCATTTGAGCTATGGAATGGAAGAAAGCCCTTGGTACCATACTTTAGAGTATTTGGATGCAAGTGTTTTATATTGAACACTAAGGACATTCTTGGAAAATTTGCCTCTAAGTCTGATGAAGGTATCTTTTTAGGATACTCTACAACCAGCAAAGCATATAGAGTATTTAATAAAAAATAATTAACGGTTGAAGAATCCATGCATGTTGTTTTTAATGAATCTAGTAAACTTGATCTTATGAAAGGTAGTGCTCCTGATGATGTTGTAGGTAATATGGAAAAACTTGATATTGAAAATGGAAAAGAAGAAAATGATCAAGAAAATTCACTTCCTCAAAATCAAGAACAAATGGAACAAGAACTTCCAAAAGAATGGAGAATGAAGAAAGATCATCCAAAAGAGCAAATAATTGGTGATCTATCAAGGGGAGTAAGTACTAGATCTCATTTCAAGCATTTAGTCACTTACATTGCTTTTATTTCACAAATTGAGCCTAAACATATTGATGAGGCTCTTAATGATGAAAGTTGGGTAATTGCTATGCAAGAGGAACTCAACCAATTTGAGAGAAATAAGGTATGGAATCTAGTACCTAGACCCAAGGATCATCAAATCATAGGTAGCAAATGGGTATTTAGAAACAAATTAGATGAACAAGGGTTAATAACTAGGAATAAGGCAAGACTAGTCGCAAAAGGATATAATCAGGAAGAAGGTATAGATTATGATGAAACATATGCACCAGTAGCTAGATTAGAAGCTATAAGAATACTCTTAGCATATGCATGTCACATGAATTTCAAACTTTTTCAAATGGATGTTGAAATGTGCATTTATAAATGGTTATATAGATGAAGAAGTGTATGTAGAACAACCACCAGGTTTTGAAAGTTATGATTTGCCAAATCATGTTTTTAAACTTTCAAAAGCTTTGTATGGTTTAAAACAGGCTCCAAGAGCTTGGTATGAGAGACTAAGTTCTATTTTATTAGAAAATAGCTTCACAAAGGGAAATGTTGACACTATACTTTTCATCAAAAAGCATAAGCATGATATACTTATTGTTCAAGTTTATGTTGATGATATAATATTTGGTTCTACTAATGAGTTGCTTTGTCAAGAATTTGCTAAGTGCATGACTAAGGAATTTGAAATGAGCATGATGGGAGAACTTAAGTATTTCCTTGGTCTATAAATAAAGCAAAGCAATGAGGGCATATTCATCAACCAATCCAAATATGCCAAAGATTTAATCAAGAAATTTGGTATGGTAGGATGCAAAAATGCCAAGACTCTTATGAGCACATCAACAAAATTGGACAAAGATGAAAAGGGTAAGAGCATTAATGAAAAGCTTTATAGAGGTATGACCGGATCACTTTTATATCTTACTGCTTCTAGACCCGATATTATGTATAGTGTTTGCTTATGTGCTCGATTTCAATCATGTCCTAAAGAATCTCATTTAAATGCTGTAAAAAAGAAATTTAAGATATTTACATGGATCATTGCATCTAGCTTTATGGTATCCTAGGAATTCATCTTTTTATATTATAGGATATTCAGATGCAGACTATGCTGGTAGTCTTTTGGATAGGAAAAGTACTTCAGGTACTTGTCACTTCATTGGAGAATGTTTAGTTTCTTAGTTTAGCAAGAAACAAGTTTCAGTTGCTCTTTCAACTGTTGAAGTTGAATATGTAGCAGTTGGATGGTGTTGTACACAAATCCTTTGGATGAAACAACAACTTAAGGACTATGGTCATGAGATGAACCATATACCTATAAAATGTGATAACACAAGTGCTATAAATCTTTCAAAGAATCCTATTCAACATTGTAGAAGTAAACATATTGACATTAGACACCACTTTATTAGAGATCATGTTCAATATGGAGATGTTGAATTAGAATTTATAAGCACAGAAAATCAATTAGCAGATATTTTCACTAAGTCTCTAAATGAGGAGAGATTTAATTTCATTAGTAGAGAACTAGGTATGATTGATGGATTAACCTTGTGATTGCAAGAATATGAAATTTTAATTGTTGATCTTAAATCATATCACAAGTTATAAGATAGAAATTTTGATAAGAATTCATGTTTTAAGAAGTAGAATCTTTGTTGAAATGATTTAGTCTTGTTGTAGAACTTAATTTCAATTTGATGAAAATTTTAGGGGAGTCACGCCCGTGACTTAAGTGGCCCAAAGAGGCAGTCTCGTTCACGACATGATTCACAGCTTCAAGTGGTGAAACTTAGTTTCACGGCTTGAGTCACGCCCGTGAAAATGGACTTTCACGCCCGTGACGAATTTTCACTCCCGTGAACAATTACACCCCAAAAACTCACAGAAACTTTCACGCCTTGTGTCACGGCTTTCTTCACGGGCATAAGTAGTGAAATTCAACAGTTCATGCCCGTGACTATGTATTCACCCTCATGACCTATGATCATTCACACCCGTGATATTCATCGATCACGCCCGTGAACATATTCATGCCTTTACTCACGGGTGAAACACTCCTTCAGCAAACTGTGAACACGACCATTCACGCCCGTGAAACCATAAGTCATGCCCATGAATGTATTAAATATATAAGAAAACAGCCGGTTACAACCTTCATTTCAACTCCTCATCTCCCAAAACCACTCTCATTTACTCTCATTCATTAAGATATTGAAGATTCCCACCCCAAAGACTTGAAATTTCACTATAAATACCACCAAAAGTTCGAATCTTCATCAGAAATCATACATTTCTAGGGTTTTACATCAAATTTTTTGTCAAAATTATCTTTAACTCCAATAACAAATTTCTTCAAATATTGAATCTGCTTCATCTAAGGGAAAGAGAGAGAAGTCCCATGCACCTAAGAGGTATTCAGATTACCTCATGAATATCATTCCGGAGAATTGCCATCCTCGGTATGCAACTTTGAAGAAGAGACCTCTTTTATCATCAAGGTCCTTCGATTGGTAGACAGTCCATAGTCTCGGGCTTGAGATGGCTATGACAGAGCAACTACAAGCCTGTCATCTCAAAGAGTTTGTTGAAATTCATCAGCCGACTCTGAGGGAGCCAACGCTGGAATTTCTCAGCACATTGCAGGTTTCACCTACTGAAGTGGTGAAATTCCAACTCTGCAATAATCCTAACACCTTCAGCGCCATCGCATTTGGAGAATTGTTCAACCTACCATCTGATGGCATTCTAAATGAGACTGAGGTAGAATTCTTTGCTCCTCCAGCCTGGACATATTTTGGCACCGGTTGCAGCTGGGATGTCAAGAAAACTAAGAGCACACATCTCAGGACCCCAGTACACAGGTATTTGCATAGGTTCCTAACCTATAGTATTTTTGCTAGGGGAGAAAGTAATGGAACTATTAGGAAGTCAGAACTCTTCCTATTTGAGATGGCTCGCAGGGGAGTCACAGTGGCACTTTCCAGATGGTTTGCAAACCATCTTCTCTCCATTACCACCAATCCCACAGGTGATATCTTGATTGGGGCATATGTCACCTATATTGCAGTGAAGCTCAATTATTTGAAGCTGGATGACCATCACTTCAACATTATTCCTGCACATCCTCGAGATAGGCCGGATGTCGAGTCGTTCATCAAGATGGGAGCGGCTATCAGAATCATTTTTCAGAACGATATCTTTTACCGCTTCACTGACACTATTGAAGAGATTATCTGGGAAGATAATGACACGGAGGATTTTAAAGCAGGCCTCTAGGGAGTCCAGCAGAAAAAGAGGGCTCCGATTGAGGAAGCACCTCCAGCAGTCGAGCAGGACATTGGACAGTCCTCAGCTTCCACACCATCCTTAGCGCAGCAGGTGGTTGACCTCTTGGCACAACGTTTTGAGCAGCTGCAGACTTCCATGGATGAGAGGTTGGAGAACCTCAATGACTTCATGGAGTCTCAAATGGACAACCTTGAGGCTGACGTAGCTAGGCTTCGTGATAGGATGTCTGCCGAGGAGATAGGCTAGAGTGTAGCCTAAATTTGATCATGTTTAGCTTGTTTGTTATTTTTTATGTTTGGTTGTGTAGGAAATCTTAAATTTCCTTTCTTAGTTTGTATCCTTTCCTTTATGATATATATATTTGTTTTTGTTTACTTCAATCTTCATATCCTTTTTGATTGATGACAAAAGGGGGAGAAAACTAGCAATATATGATAAGCAATAGATGATAGGCAACATAAGATCAAACTTGATATATTAAGGTAAATGAATTTTGAATCAAATAATTAAAATTGAATTGACTTTGAAATGGTTTAAAAAATCTTGATTCAAAATTTTATATACAAAGGGGGAGAAAACTAGTAATATATGATAGGCAATATATGATAAGGGATTGTTATCAAACCAGCAATATAAGAACCTTGAATCAAAAAGTGAATGGACTTTAAAATGGTTTAAAAATCTTGATTCAACATTTCATATGCAAAGTATATAATTGGAAAATTGAGTTTGTTATATATCTTAGATATACCCTAAGTATACTTTGCATATACCTTAAAGCAAGTTACAAATAAAAATATGCCATGATATACCTTAAATATACCTTACATATACTTTATGTCTTGAAAAGGAATTATGGTATGAATTGGATATACTTCTCATATAACTTGCATATACTTAAAGTTTATTTAAATGCTACAACATTATCTACTATTCTTGCACATGAAATTTTTTTTTATCCTAAGTATATTTTGAGGGGGAGACTTCTCAAAAATCACATATTGCTAAATTATTTGTCACCATCAAAAAGGGGGAGATTGTTAAACCTTGAGGGGTATTTTTGTCATTTTGATGATAACAAATAATATAGCAATATTGTATTTAACATACTTGTTTTTGCAAGTATATTATACAGGACATGAATTAAAATAGCAAGAATGGAGAATTGGAAGAATAATCCTTGAGAAACAAAATTCAATTAGTAGCATGTTCACTGCCATGACTCTAGGAGTCACTCCCGTGAAGGAAGCTAACCGTTACCAAAAACCAACATTTGAAGTTCACGACCATGAAAGAAAAACAAACTGTGAAGTAAGCATTTCAGTCACCTCCGTGAATAAAGGTGTCACCCCCGTGAAGATTCATGCAATTTCATCCAGAGACCTTCACGACCAGAGTCACCACTTGGATCACGGCTGGGAAGATTGTCACGCCCGTGAATGAGTATGTCATGCCCGTGACTCAATATGTCAAAACATTCCAGAGAGCTTCACGACCAAGGTCACCACTTCAGTCACAACTTGGGAAGAACTGTCACCCCCGTGACAAGCATAGTCACGCCCGTGAACAATGAAAGAGAAAAATGTCAAGCGCGATTTTTGGTTGGTACAACGGCTAGTTTCTTATTTAATGCACCCCAATGGATATATTCAGCCATGGGAGTATAAATGAAAGTCATTTATGCATTAAGAAACAAGAGAATGATAAGAAAAACAAAAGATTAGCATATACTTCAAATCACAAGCTATCTTGTACTTTCATACTTTGAGAACAAATCTATTCTTTGTAAAAATCTTTTTGCTACTCATATTTGAGCAATAAAGATTTATAAGTGGTTCTCTCTGTAATCTTTACTCAAGTGAGCTTTGGGTAGTTCTGGGTTAAGAGTATAACACTTGTAAGGGTTAGTTGTGTGAACGTCTAAAACACAAGTTAAAAGGTTGTTTGTGTGAGCCTGTAAAACACAAAGTGTAGGTTATTTGTGTGAACCTGTAAAACACAAAGTGTAGGTTGTTGTGTGAGCCTGTAAAAACACAAGGAATTGCTTATTGTGTGAGCCATTAAAACACAAGGGATTTCTGGGTTAGGTGTGAGCCATTGTGAGAAACACCATAGTTTGGAGTTAGCTTGTAAAACTCCATTGTAACACTTAGTGTGTTAGTGAAACTCCCAATTGCGATTGGGGAGAGGAGTAGGGTTTGTTAAAACTCGAACCTCTATAAATTTTTGTGTAAAATTTTCTCTATCTCTCATAAAATTAATTGTTTATTTCCGCACCTTAAAGTTTAATTTTTAAAACTCCAATTCAACCCCCTTCTTGACTTAATATCTGGGCAACACTATCTATGCACAACCTCATAGACCCATTTTTCTTCTTTACAAATAATACCGGTGCACCCCATGGAGACACACTTGGTCTGATAAAACCTTTATCTAATAAGTCTTGCAGTTGTACCTTTAATTCCTTTAACTCTGTCGGTGCCTTTCTATACGGTGTAGCTGATATTAGTGTTGTACTTAAAGTGAGCTTTATAGAGAATTCAATCTCTCTGTCGTGGTAGGTCATCTAGGAACACTTCTGGGAATTCATTCACTACAGGGATATCCTGAAGATCTGGACCTCCCTTCTTAGTATCAATCACGTGAGCCAAGTAGGCCTCACATCCCTTTCTAATCATTCTTTGAGCCTTCATCATGGATATCACTTGAGCAGGTGGTAAAAACCTTTCCCCTTCCACTACTACCTCTTCTAGTTCTGGAGTTTTAAGAACAACTATCTTAGATCGACAGTCCACTACTGCCTCATGTTTAGAAAGCCAATCTATGCCCAAGATAACATCAAACTCGTGAAATGGAAATTCAATAAAATCTGCTAAAAATTCTTTCCCATGCATTATCAAAGGGCCACTTTTGTATACCGGGTTAACAATCACACTGTGGCCTAGGGGATTTGTGACCTCAATCTCATATTCTAGATTCTCGCTCGTCATACTGTTTTGACTAGGTGTGCTTATGCATACATAAGAATGTCTAGAACTAGAATCTATTAAAGCACATAAAACCGAGTCATGTAAAGAAAACATACCCACAATCACATTAGTGGCTTTTTAGTCCTCTCTGGCCTTCATAGCATATGCCTTAGCTGGAGTTCTGCTGGGTCCCAGCCTGTTGATTATTTCTGATGTGGTATGATTAGGTCCTGCTTGACCTCCTCTAGTCTGTGTCTAATTCTGAACCCAAGCTGGTCCTGCAGTTTGTGTAGGTGCACTAGTAGTCATCAGAGGGCAATCTCTTTTCATATGGTTTTGGACCCACATCTGAAACAAGCACCTGTGACCATCCAACATTCTCCTCTATGGCTCTTGTGGCAGGTACCACAAATTGGAGCGCTCTCTCGAGCAGCCTGTGTATGTATGCTACCAGCTGCAGATGTAGCCCTAGAGGGCTGCCCCTCCTATGTAGACCACCCTATAACTCCTATTATGTCTCTGACTCCTGCCATGAGACTGTCTTGGGTAGTATCGACCTTTCTTGCCTATAAATTGGGCCGCTGGAGTTATTGTCTATTTAAAAGCTTCCTCTACTCTCTTTCTCTTTCTCTTTTCAACACTAACCGCGAATGCAATTAGTTGAGTAAAGTTGACATGCTGAAGTACAGTCACAAAATCCCCAATCTCTGTATTGAGGCCATCCTCAAATCTACTACACTTATCTCTCTCACTCATGATAATCTCTAAAGCATACTTACTCGATCGAGTAAACTCTTTCTAATACTGCTGTCACTGTCATCTTGCCTTGCTTAAGGTTCAGAAACTCCCTATTTTTCTCATCTATGTAAAATGGAGGAACATATTCTTCCTTGAACTCAGTGATAAAGAATTCCCATGTCATAGGCTTTGGAGCCTCTGGATTCAAAAGAACTGACTTCCACCAATCATAAGCATCTTCCTGAAGTAGAGAGATGACATATCTTGCCTTTTGGTCAGTAGGAACCTCAAGCTCATCTAGGACGCTTTTGGTCTTTTCTAACCAATATTCTACTGCAGTAGGATCATCATCTTTTGTACCCAGAAAATTTGTGGGTCCATACTTATGAAGCTTATCCATCTATACTTTCGGTTTCGGTGGTGGAGGTGGAGGAATTAGAGCAGGTTGTGGTACCACTCTTGCGATCTGTTGCAGCAAACTAGCCATCTGCTACATCAAAGGGTTTTGGTCCTGCTCGGCATGTCCAGGAACCTGCTGGGCTGCGGCTGGTATAGCATTCGGACCTTGAACACTAGCTACACTGGGCTGGTTCGGTGCTCTAGTATTAGAAGAACTATTGCTTTTAGTAACTTCATGCGCCTGAATTTCCATACTCTCTTCTAATCCTACAAGTCGATAGAGAAGTAGCCTATGTCAGAGTCATATGAGACATACAATGCATGCATGATAAACCTTTATCCCACTTAGGCCTAGGATTGCCTAAACATGGGCTCTGATACCACTAAATGTAACACCTTCTTATATAGTTAGGAATAATCCCAACTATCTAGGAGAATGTCACCTGCCTATCCCAATATTTAAAATACCAAATTACTAAATTACTAACCGTATAGTGGTCAGTAAAAATATGTCTAGTATTTTTCAGAATATTCTTAGGTCCGAGATTTTGTATGAAATTTTAAGTCCAATATAAATCATAAATAGCATTTATACTCTTCATAAATTGTTTGTCTCTATGTGTTTTCTTTCATTTCCAACTAGTTTCATCCTAATCTAAGCTCCAGAACAAAAGATATAATCAAAATACCATAGAATGTTCAGAAAATAACTACCCAGAATTTTCTGGGTACTTTTAAATCCGAGCATTTGTAGAAATTTGTAGACCAACTTAGAGTCAGATATAGCATTTACACTCTTTATAAACGTTTTAGTTATATGTGTCGATGGTTAGTTCCAAGTGATTGCATCCCAATCCAAGTTCTAGAACAAAAGATATAATCAAAATACCATAAAATATTCAGAAAATAACTATCTAGAATTTTCTGGATACTTTCAAATCCGAGAATTTGTAGAACTTTTTAGAGCAACTTAGAATCAGATATAGCATTTATACTCATTATAACAGTTTTAGGTCTTTGTGTCTAGTTTCATTTCCAACTGATTTTATCCCGATACAAGTTCCAGAACAAAAGCTATAATCACAATATCATAAAATGTTCAGAAAATAACTACCCAGAAGTTTCTGGGTACTTTTAAATCTGATAATTTGTAGAAATCTTTAGAGCAATATAGAATCAGATATAGCATTTACACTCTGAAAAAATGTTTTAGGTTTATGTGTCTATTTTCATTTCCATCTAATTTTATCTCGATCCAAGTTCTAGAACAAACGATATGGTCAAATACATCAAGATTGTTCCAGACGAATTTTAACAAAACTAACAAACATAACAAGTTATTTATTCACTCTTCCTTCAACATCAAACATCATTGTGATGCAAACAAAATGTACAAAGGAAGAAATATACTCATATGTACAAACCTTGACACAATGAAGTGTTAACCTCTTCAAACCTTAAGCTATTATAGTTGTTTTAAGTTTTTGGGGAGAGGAAGAGGAAGGAGAGGAAGAGGAAGGAGAGGAAAAACCAAATGGGTGAAAGAGGAGAGAATTCGTGTATGGAAGAGTGGGATGGAGGCTAGGGTTCTGAAATTTGGAAGAAGAAGGAGAAAATAACATTTTTATACTCATGGTAAATACCCTATTAGGTCCCCCCTTGTTTTTGCCAAATATCCACTTAAATCCTTTGTTTTTATCTTATTATTATTAACTTACCCAACCTTTCTATTTATTTTATTTAACACACATAACTTAATAAAAATTCACTTATAAATATTTTTCTTATATTTTATTTCCAAATTTATTCTCAAATAATTTTAATTGCGATCATTAAATATCTTAATTATCCAAGCCTATATTGACAGGCGTTACAACTTCAATCACGATTTCACCATGAATTGTCACACCTATGAAGAATCAATCATGCTGGTGAACTTGCATGTTTAATGTCGATAGGCGCAAGCATAAAAGTGGTTCAATGGCTAGTTTTGCATTAATTGCACCTAAAACGGATTTATTTCTTAGAGGAAGTATAAATACAACTCATTTATGAATTTCCCAAGGTTAGCCAACAAGAAATCAAGCATTCAATCTTTGTAAAGCTTTTTATGCAATTATTCAAATATGATTTTTTATAATCTCTTTTGTGAAAATTATTTTTAGCTCAATATGTTGAGCTCTTTTGGTTAGTGAGTGATTTCATTTCTGTAAAAAAATACTTCATAGAGGACATGAGTAATTTGAATAGTAAGTGAAACACTTGTAAGGATTTTTATGTGAGCCATTAAAAATACAAGAATTTGGTTGTTGTATTAGCCATTAAAATACAAGGATTTATGGGTTAGATGTTAGCCAAAAAAGTAAAACACCATAGTTGAGAGAGCTTGGAAAACTCCATTTGTAACACTTTGAGTATTACTGAAATACCCAATTTAGATTGCGGAGGGGAGTATTGTTTATTAATACCCGAACCTCTATAAATCTTGTATCTCCATATCTCAACTTCTTCTCTATCTATTCTTATTCATTTGCTTGAAAGAAAAATTTTATTTGCTAACCAATTCAACCCCTTTCTTAATTATTGTTTTCGGAAACATTTGGAATCAGAGCTAATTCTAGCATTCAGGCTTAAAAAGCATTAGTTAAAATAAAATTATGGCCATTGAATAGTTTCACAATCTCAAGCCTTTCTTTGATGGAGCAAACTATGCGAATTGAAAATCCAAGATGGAAATATATCTTGATAGTGAGGGAGTAGATCTTTGGAACACTGTTAGAAAAGATTGGACACCTCCAATAAGAAGAAATGCCGAAGAAGTAGAAGAAATCATTCCAAGAGATGATTGGACATATCCCCAAAAGAGAGCTAATGGAAAAAAACAAGAAAGTCATGATCATTCTAATAACCTCTCTATCACTTGAAAAGTGTGGTAGAATCCAACATTGTCCAACTGCTTACACTATTTGGAAAACCTTGGAAAACTATCATGAATGCACTAAAAGTAAAGTCCAAGAAATTTCAATTTATTGTCATAAAATATGAACTCTTCAAGATGAAGCCCAGTGAGACCATAACCAAAATGACTAATCAACTTCTTGTTATCATCAATGGCATAAGAAACCTTGGAAAACATTATAATTTGGAAAATGTAAATAACAAGATTCTAATGAGTCTTCTAATGAAAGATTATGGCTTAAGAGTTGCGGGTATTGAGGAATCGAATGAAGACTTGAGCGTAATTCTTATCAATGTACTTATTGGCAAACTCCTCACTCATGAAATGACTCTAGTAAGAGAAAAAGAGTTTAAAGGAGAAAAGGAGAAGAGAAAGCCTCTAGCACTCAAAGCTTCAACTTTCATGCTTATAGATGAAGATGTCCTTCATGATGAAGAGTTGGTTGATGAAGGAGATTAACAAATAGCCTTACTTTTTTGGAGAATCCAGAGGTTGATCACCTATAAGTATGACTTAATTAAGAACTACAAGCAAATAGCCTTAAGATTACCTCCTAGAAAATTCTTATCCAACAAAGGCAAAGCGGAAGTCAAGTGTTATGAGTATGGAAAGAAAGGACATATTGGGTCAGAGTGCCCCATGGTCAGGAAGTACAAAAGGAGACCCATCAAAGAAGATGAAGAAAAGGGTCACAAAGACACTTGGGATGATGAAATCTCAATAATCATTGAAGAAGAAAAAGAAGATGAGGTAGCTAACTTATGATTCATGGCTATTGAAGATAACTCCATTGATGAGGTGTGCCTCGTGTCCATTTTAAAGGAAAATGTTTGGCTAGTGGATAGTGGATGCTTAAGGCATATGACTAGAAATAGGACCCTTTTCACCCAAATCAAAAGGATTGATTGTGGTAAGGTAACCTTTGGAAATAATGTCAAGGGTAAGGTATTTGACATTGGTTCAATTGGTTTAAATAATATTTCTTTTATTGAAGATGTTTTACTTATTGATGGTTTAAAACATAATCTTTTAAGTGTAAGCCAATTATGTGATAAGGGAAACTAGGTCACTTTTAGCTCTAATGGATGTCTTGTTATCACCCCAAGTGGGCAAGAGATATTCAAAAGAGAAAGAGATGACAATACTTATATAATTGACTTACACAAGTTGATGCATCTTGGCTATGGCATAGAAGGCTTGGGCATGCAAGCATGGACTTAATTCAAAGTCTTAGCAAAGAAAAGCTAGTGGATGGGCTACCTAAAGTCAAATTTGCCAAAGATAAAACATGTGAACCTTATTAAAAGGGAAAAGAATAGAAAACATCTTTCAAGGCTAAGAATGTTGATCAATGGAAAAGCTTGATCTTAATCATGAAGAGGATGGTGAAACCTTAAAAAAAGATGATAATGATGATCAAGAGGAGAATCAAGAAGAGCATCAAAAGAAATAACTACCTCAAGCTCAAAAGTAAGGTACCCAAGAGCTACCAAAAGAGTGGAAGCTCATAAGAAACTATCCCATAGAGCAAGTCAATAGTGATCCCACCAAGGGTATAAGTACTCGATCTTATCTTAAGTTTTTAGATTATAATCTTGCTTTTGGTCTCTTAAATTGAGCCAAGGACTATTGAGGAGTCTTTTTGGTGATGAAAGTTGGGTTATTTCTATACAAGAGGAACTCAACCAATTTGAGAAAATTAAGGTTTGGACCTTAGTTCCAAGACCTAAAGATTACCCAATTATTGGTAGTAAATGGGTCTTTAGGACCAAATTGGATGAGCTTGGTCAAATCACATGGAACAAAGTTAGATTGGTTGCCAAAGGATACAACCAAGAGGAAGGCATAAATTATTATGAGACTTATGCTTTAGTAGCAAGATTAGAAGCCATTAGGATTCTTTTATCATTTGCACACCATATAAATTTTAAACTTTTTCAAATGGATGTTAAAAGTGCATTTCTAAACAAATTTATAGAGTAGGAAGTTTATGTTGAGCAACCTTTCAGTTTTAAAAGTCATGCATTTCCAAATCATGTGTTCTAACTCATTAAGTCCTTATATGATTTAAAACAAGCTCCAAGAGCTTGGTATGAAAGGCTTAGTGCATTTCTCTTAGAAAATGATTTTTTAAAAGGACATGTAGATACTACTCCTTTTATGAAAAAGCATAAGCATGACATTCTACTTGTTTAAATTTATGTTGATGATATCATCTGTGGGTCTACTAATGAATTACTTTGTCAAGAATTTGCTAAGTAAATGACTAGTGAGTTTGAAATGAGAATGATGGGAGATCTCAAATTCTTCCTTGGTCTTCAAATCAAGCAAAGCAAAGAGAGTATCTTTATTAACCAATCCAAGTTACACCAAAGAGTTGCTGCAAAAATTTGGAATGGAAGGATACAAAAGTGCCAAAACTCTAATGAGTACATCAACAAATTGGACAAAGATGAGAAGGGTAAAGCTATATATGAAAAGATTTATAGAGGTATGATCAGATCCCTTTTGTACCTTACCTCTTTTAGACTCGATATAATATTGAATTTATACTTGTGTGCTAGATTTCAATCATGTCTTAAGGAATATCATTTTAATATTATGAAAAGGATTTTAAAATACATTCATGGCATAATGCACTTAGGCTTCTGGTATCTTAGGAACACTTCATTTCATATCATTTGCTTTTCGGATGCCGATTATGTTAGTAGTTTTCTAGATAGAAAAAGTACATCTAAAACTTATCACTTCGTTGGTTAATGTTTAGTTTCTTGGTTTAGTAAGAAACAAGTTTCAGTTGCCTTATCCATTGCCTAAGTAGAATATGTGGCAGCAGGTTGTTGTTACACTCAAATTCTTTGGATGACACAATAACTTAAGGACTATGGTCAAGAGATTGATCACTTTCCCACCAAATGTGACAATACAAGTGCTATAAATCTTTCTAAAAATCTCATTTAACACTTTAGGAGTAAACACATAGACATTAGGCATCATTTTATAAGAGATCATGTCCAAAATGGTGATGTTGTGTTAGAATTTATTGATACAAATAATCAATTGGTTGACATTTTCACCAATCCCCTCAATGATGAAAAGTTTTGTTTTATAAAAAGGGAGCTTCGTATGCTTGATGGGAGCATTTTATCTTAAAAAAGGTTTTAAAAGGCATACATTCATTCATTATGCACTTTGATGTTTAATTATGAATTATGAGTGTTATGCCATGAAAAAATATGTTTTATTTGTTTAGGAAGATGTATAGTTGAACAAAAAATTCTTCTTGGATCTTGTTTTCGATTTTCTATTTTTAGGACTCCACGTTCGTGACTAGTTAGTCACGACCATGAACGTTATTGAGCCAAAATGTCCAAAACTGTTCATGTTTTAGTTCATGCCTTTATTCATGGTTTGAAACCATACACATCATTGTTCATGCCCATGAATATAATTCACGGTCATGACACCTATGAACCTTTGTCTCTCTAGATTCGTTCATGCCCTTAGTCATAGTCAGTGTCATGATTAATCTTGCCCATGAACATTGAGTATTAACGCCCATGAACTTTCATTCATAGTAGTGAATTATGCAATACAATTTATGTTTTCACTGTTTTTTTCTCCTCTCTCATCGGCTACCCAGATTCTCTGTGTTTTTTGGCCAAATTTGGCCTCCAGAACACCTATTCACACCAAATCGTTGCTGATTTTACCTTTTAAACATCTCAAACACCATTTCTACCAAATTTCTTTAAGATTTAATTAGGTTTTCGAGATTTTTCTCTAAAAACACTAGGTATTTCAAATCCAACTTTAACAATGGCATCTAGAGCCGATTCTTCCAAAGGGAAGAAAAAAAGCACAACAGCTAAACACTACACACACTATTTGCTCAATGTCTTACCTCAACACACTCATCAAAAGTACTATGCCCTTAAGTATGTCTACAAGAACTATCAACTGGAATTATGTCTGGGCACTAGGACTAGACTATGACATGAAAGTTTATCTTCATAAGTGCAAAATTCTAGAGTTTGTTAACATATGGGCAAGTTTGCTTTCTATCTTTGCAAATAAGCAAAGACTCTCATAGCTACCGAATTTAAGGAGATTTTCAAGCTACCACAAGAAGTTCTAATCAATAAAAGTGAGGCAAAAAGTTTTTACCCTTCTTCGGTATGGCACACTTTTGGTAGCAATTGTAGCTAGGATGTCAAGAAGACCAAAAGCACTCATTTGAAAAATCTGGTTCTCTACTACATTCACTAGTTTTTGATGTACTCTATCTTTACCTGAGGTGATAGCAACGATTCAATCTAGAAGTCTGAATTGTTGCTATTTGAATGGGCTAAATCAAATCAACTGGTTTCCTTGTCTAGATGGTTTGCTTCTCATCTCCAGTCGATCTTGATGAAGCCTTTGAGTGATATCATTATTGAAAGCTATGCCATTCATTTGGCTGTGGATATAGGACTTTTTGATCTTAACGATCACATCTATACCATTATCCCAGCTTCCCCTAGAGATCAACATAACCTCGAATCCTTTATCAAGATGGGAGCTACTGTTAGAATCATCTACCAGAATGATGTTTATTATCGCTTCATCACACTTGAAGGAGAAATAACATGGGAGCCAGAGGACCCCGAGACATTCAAAACTGGACTTCAAGGGCCACAATAGAGGAAAAGGGTTAGAATTGAGCTTTCTACAGCCTCGACAGATATCTCGGATGCATCAGCAACTGGTAAGGCATCTTTAGCATCTCAGTAGGACTTGGCTAAGCAACTCATAGCTTTGATCACTCATTGATTTGACATGATTCAAGCAAACATAGATTCCTTTGAGCAATTAATTGATAAGAAGTTAAAGGACCTCAAAAACTTCATTGAGTCTAGAGTTGACAATCTAGAGGAAAAGATTGCTAGCTTTTGCAAGTAGTTATCTAGCTTTAAGCCATGACTATCCAAATTTAAGTTTCTTTTTTGGATCATTAGGATAGAAAAACATCTTCTTAAAATCAAACTCTTCTAATTTCTTTTTGTTTAAGTAATGGATATGATATTTGCTTTCATATTGTTTATTGTCTTCTTTTTTTCTTGTTTCTTTTTTATGATGGCAAAGGGAGAAAAAAAAATAATAAACAAATCTTGATATGTGCAAACAAAATGTGTCTAAATGTAACATATACTTGACTTATACTTGACATATACTTGACATATACCTTCCATATACTTGACATATGTTGTGATCAATACTTTAATTGAATCTCTTGTTGTGATCAATACTTGAATCTCTTTTGAACTTCTTCCTTTTTGTGCTTATGGTTTACAATGTGGCATTATTGTGCTTTTAGTTTTTCACTTTTTAATAAGCATCTTTTGAGGGGGAGAAATTCATTTCTCCTTAGCCACATATTGCAAGATTATTTGTCACCATAAAAAAGGGGAGATTGTTGAACATTGAGGGGTATTTTCATCATTTTATTGATCACAAATAATTGGCCAACAAGGAATTTAACCATATGTTGTGTTCTTAGTGTTTTAGATAGGTTATATATTCCTAAGACCTTAAAGAAAGTTGATTCAAATCAATTAAAGTTCAAAAGATTGAAAATCAACAAAGATTCACGCCCATGACAAAGTTCCTTATGCACGTGAATAAAGTAATACCCATGGTCATTAATCACCACCACTGTGAAACTTCATTTTCACGCTCATGACTTGTAAAGCCATGCTTGTGAAAATCCTTAGCGCCACTTCTCTAAAGTTCAAATGTTCATAGTTGTGAAGTAATGACCAAACTATGAAGCTAGATCAGTAACGTCTATGAATAAATAGTCATGCTTGTGAAAGATCATGCATTTTTTTATAGAAGCGTTCACGACTAGCTTTACCACTTCAATTACAACTTCACCAAGAATAGTCATGCCTGCGAAGAATCAGTCATGCCGATGAACTTGCGCATTTAATGTTGATAGGCGAGAATAGAAAAGTCATTCAATGGCTAGTTTTGCATTAATTGAACCCAAAACGATTTTATTTCTTAGAGGAAGTATAAATACGACTCATTTATGACCTTCAAAGGGTTAGACAACAAGAAATCAAGCATTCAATCTTTGTAAAGCCTTTTGTGCAATTATTCAAATATGATTTTTTATAATCTTTGCGGTGAAAAATAGTTTAGCTCAGTGTGTTAAGCTCTTTTGTTTAGTGAGTGATTTTATTTATGTAATAAAAAACTCAATAGATGACATGAGTGATTTGGATAGTGAGTGAAACACTTTAAAGGCTTTTGTGTGAGCCATTATATAAGGCTTTGGTTATTGTGTTAGCCATTAACACAAAAGGATTTTTGGGTTAGGTGTTATCAAAGAGAGTAAAACACCATAGTTGGGAGTGAGCTTGTAAAACTCCATTTGTAACACATTGAGTATTAGTGAAATACGTGATTAAGATTGGGGAGAGGAATAGGGTTTGTTAATACCCGAACCTCTATAAATCTTGCGTCTCCTTCTCTCTACTTTTTCTCTATCTATTCTTCATTTGCTTGAAGGAAAATTTTATTTGCTAACCAATTCAACCCCACTTTTTTGGTTATTGTTTTGGGTAACATATATAGTTCATATTAAACATGATGAGACTAAATTAAAGAAAATCCCTCAAAACATATATTAATGTCAATGCTTTCTATTATTATGGGGAGAACCAAAGTTCTTTTAGAGTATGCGTTGTTGGGCACACCTAAGTCTACTCTAAAGGAATATGTTCAAACTATAAGAATCTAATTTCCTAATTAATGGATCGGCCTTAACTAATTGCATTAGCTTGTTAGGCACATATAAGGTCAATGTGAATTAGAGACAATATTAGATAAATGTACATGAGATGTACACACATCAAGAGTTGATAGCTCTATGATTTTGTAGTTGCATGAAAATAATGCAATTGGTATGAGATGCCTACCTATTCTTGATGGGCACACCCAAGAGAAATTCTTATTAATATTGGATATTAAGCCACTAGGAGAGCTTCCAACTAGTTCTGTCATATCCACTAATTTGGACCTAAGTCACGGGAGTTGTTAAATCGACTCGTCAGTTTGACCGAAGTCTAAAATTGGATTTTTATCGAAAAATAATTAAAATGATGACAATTAAGTGTGGAAAATACCTATTAAAGTGTTCAAAATATTTTAAGATGTTAAATTTCGCTAAAGGATTAAATTGCAAATTTTGAAAAGTTTAGGGGTCAATTTGTAATTTACCAAAAATTTGAGGATTAATTGGGATAATCACAAATTAAATGCATGAATTGGGACATAAAATGCATATGGAGGCCAGCCACACCAAGTAGCACATTTTAGAAGTCAATTGACATACATGAATTAGAAATTAATGAAAAGTTTCTAGAAAATGCTTAGGTGTCTCCATGAATTAAGTAATTTTGTCACTTTGTTCTGAAGTGCTTATCCTTTCTTAATTATCACTCTTGATCTAGAATTTTCCCATAATTAAGTGTCTTCCACATTTCTTTAAGCATCACACCCCAAATGGCATACAACAATTAGCCAAGTGAGGTGCATGAATTAAACATTAATGAGAGTTTCTAGATGAAGCTTAGGTGTCCCCTATCATAATGACTTTTGTCATTTTGTTCTTGATTGTTTCTACCTCTTCCTTATCCATGTTTCATTGAGGAAAATTCTGTTCTCCACACTAGCGACGTTTTTCCCTTGGACAACCATAAGAGAAAGTGAGAAAAAAAGAGAGAAAGGCATGGGAAATTCCATTTTCATGCCTAAGGAAGCTTAGGAGAGTAAGTAAAAAGAGAAAAATTACGATTTATGAAGTTTTATTAATCTGATTTTAAATTTTAGGAACTCAAGTTAAGAAGGAACTAGATCAAGGGAGCAAAGGAAAGGAGAAAGAGAAAGAAAAGAGAAAAAGAGAGGTTTGTGCATAACCTAAGGCAATAGCCTATTTTAATTTTTTTTAATTACATAAATTAATTATTTGGCATGTTTATGATTCTAAATTAATATTATTTGTGATGAAAAATCTTGGGGATGTATGTAATATGTGTTGGAAATGGATGAGCAGTGAGCACTTAAACTGTTATAACTTAATTTTTGGAACTTGGTTTTGCATGTTTGTTATTGGGTTTGCAAGATACGACATGGAGCGATAACTCTAATTTAGACTATAAATCCTGAATATGTCTGTAAGTGTCCAGAAAAATTCATAAAGTTTGGATATAGAATTTGTCCAGAAATTCTGGAAAGAATTGTTAGTAATGAGCAGTAAGTACTTAACCTGATATAACTTGAGTTATAGAGCTTGAATTTATGTGTTATTTGTTCGGTTTGAAAGCTATGACATAGGGCTATAATGTTTATGTAGACCATAATATCTGAATATGTCTATAATTGGCGAAAAACATTTAAACAATTCAGACTTAGAATCTGTCCAGAAAATTCTAGGCAGAATTGCTAGTGACTAGTTTGTGTTCATTTTATTTTATCTTTTGATACAGAAATCAGAATTAAGTGATTCAAGTTGAATATTAAAGCTAAGATCCATAATTGGTATGAAGATAATGTGACTAAATTCAAAATGAAATAAGACCAAAATTAAGGTCCAAGATAGAGAACAAAATCTTCCAGTGACAGGGCAGCATGTGAGTTGAGGAATGAAATGAGTAAAATGATGAGAACTTTGTTATATTATATAAATATTATTTTAATTGCATGATTATGTGATTATTTTGAGATATTACATGCATCAAAAAGTATGAAATTAATTGTTATGAATTTTAATGAAATTGTATAAGGCCTAGAATACCTAACTAGTACCAACTTAGGATAGTTTGGCATGCCAAATAGGGGGGAGTATGATGAAAATGAAAACCATTAAGGAACATCATATTGCCCGGGTTTGGCACTTATATGCGCACATCATATTGCCCGGGTGGCACTCCTAAGTGCCTGGATGGCAACTCTGTTATCCTAGTTAATGGTTCATAGGTGTCCTGGGCATAAATGAAAACATAAATAAAGAAGTTATGGAACATAAAAGAATTATTGAAAATAAAACTGGAGTTATGAATTGTGACATGGATAATAAAAATGGAATTATGAATTGTGGCATGGATAAAAAAAAGATTTAGTATTGTACAATAAGATGGTAATAAAATAAATAAGTATGAGATAAAATAATATAATTTGATGTCTGTACATGCTAGAATACCATGATATGTTTATTTCCATTAGAATATGATTAAGCATGAGTTGATATATGATAATGCATGATTGCATAAAATAGTTTATTTCCTTATCTATATGCACCACTAAGCCAAGAGCTTAGCGTGAGAGTTTTCTCATGTAGATTTAGTAAAGAATAAATAGAGGATCGTAGACAAATCCAGTGGTGACCTAATCCAGTAAAGCAGCCTGTTGCACACATCGTGGGTTACACAACCTTTGTATATTATCTTGTAAATTTTATTTTCTAGTATTTGTAAAATAAATAGTATGCTTTGTAAAGAACGTGTTACTATATAAAAATGTAGTCTAACTTTTATGTTATAAGTCTTTCATAAATGCAAAGTAAATAAATAGTAAATGAAAAAAAAATATATGTATGAATGATTTTCATGTATACAATTTTTAAAAAATGATATTTTAATCAATGAAGTTAGTGTAGCATACCCTCATCCGGGCAGAGCTGCTGGGGTGAGGGGGTGTTACAGTTTTTAGTATCAGAGCAAGGTTGGTGTTTCTAGATTTTAGTATTAAAGCTCGGTTTGGGAGGTTTTGGGATTTTAAAATGGTTTTCAAAAAACAAATATGATATGTATGTACCCACAATTAAGTATTAAAGTTGTTGCTTACTGATTGGGGCCGTTATTTTGTGATATAGGTAAAGTATGGCTTCAGGGTCATGAATTATTGTGGTCGAAAGAGGCAAAAGTAATGAGCCTTTTGAAACAGAGGCTTAATCGCGACCTAGTCATCGCCAAGCTACTGTATCTAGATCCAGTGCTAGCTTATCAAGAGGGTAGTCTATTGTAGGTACAGGACAAACATAGCTAATTTGGAACATGATAGAATTGCTACAAAGTGCATCATAACCAGTCTCATCAGGATTACAATTTGAGAGACTGAGGAAGTTAGGGGCACCCGATTTCTACGGTAAACAGGAAGATGACCCCTCAATGGTCGAGTTTTGGTTAGAACAGGCAGAGAGAGTTTTTGATCAGCTGCATTGCACAAATGAGCATAAATATGAGTATGCAGTATCTTTACTACAGGACCATGCATATGACTGGTGGCAATCTAAATCACAGAGCGTAGAGGCTCCTGACCCTATGACATAGGAGTTTTTTCTAGAGAAGTTTAAGGAGCAGTATATTCCTCCTCTATACACAGATGACAAGAAAATAGAGTTTTTGATGCTGAAACAAGGAAACTTATCGGTAATAGAATATGAAAGAGAATTCACACATCTTTGCAAGTATGCGGGAGGCATTGTATCCACTGAGGCAGATAAGTGCCGACAATGTGAAGATGGATTGAGAGACCCAATCATGCTACAGGTCTCAACCCTAGGTCTGATGAGTTTTCCTAGTTTGCTAGCATCTGCCAGAACAATTGAGAGAGTTCTTGCAGCACAATATCCAGTACAAGGTAGAGGGTTCAGGAGACCTATGCCACAATCGAGTAGAGTACAGTCAAGTGGCAAGAGAGCCAAATCTTTCAGTGGCTGATTTCATGCTAGGGGTTCCAACAGACCTTCTTCCTTTATGCAAGGACAACCCATGAGATCTATTTCTTGGCAGACACTGCACTGACGCAGACATCATATACATATTTATCCCTTATAGAATGTCAACATTGTGGTTGCTCGCATCCAGGAGAGTGTTGGTGGATGACAGAAGCGTGTTTTAAATGTGGCTCTAAATACCATATGAGGAGAGATTGTCCCTTGTTATAGTATGGTAGAGGTTCGGGGAGCACTGAGCTGAAACGGACACAAGCTTCTGGGCAAGGCAGAAGCCGTGGTCAAGGGTAAAGCAGATGAGGCCGATCAGGATCCAGTCAGTTCATATTACATACAGTTGAGAGGCCAGAAGGTAGTAGAGCTGCCCAGCCAGGGCATATGATAAATTCCTTCTCTTTGGCTCTGACAGACATGCACTGATAAATCCGGGGTCAACGCATTCATACATATGCACACCACCACCTGGTCAAGAGGGTTTAGAACAATAGGCTCTAGAATTTGAGATTTTTGTGACTAACCCGTTAGGGCACATTGTGAGGGTTAGCAAGGTGTTTAGGGGTTGCCCAATTGAAATTCAAGGAAGGCAATTCCCAGCAGACTTGATAAAGTAACCATTTCATGTGTTCGATGTGATCTTGGAAATGGATTGGTTAGCTAATTATGGAATGGTAGTGGATTGTGAATGAAGACAGATGATCATCAGAATTCCAGAACAAGATGAGATAGTGGTGATGGGTTGAGAATAGAAGATACCCAAACAATTTGATATCAGTGTTGAAAGCTCAGAAACTCAGATGCGAAGCATACTTAGCGTATGTAGTTGATATGGAGAAACAAGTCCGAAGATGGTGGATATTCCTACTGTTAGTGAGTTTCCCGATGTATTTCCAGAGGAGTTTCCAGGGTTACCACCAGATAGAGAAATCGAATTTGCTAACGATTTGGTACCTGACACCACCCCTATTTCCATTACACCATATAGGATGGCACCAGCAGAGTTGAAAGAGCTGAAGGTTCAGTTGTAGGAGTTATTAGATAAGGGTTTTATACGACCCAGTGTATCACCATGGGGTGCTCCAGTATTATTTATGAAGTAGAAAGATGGCATTCTTCGTCTTTGAATCGATTACAGGTAGCCCACTGCCTAGGATTGATGACTTATTTGACCAATTGAAAGGCGCAACCATATTTTCAAAGATAGATCTTCGATCAGGGTATCAACCATTGAAGATCAAAGAATTAGATGTACCTAAGACGACATTCAGGACTCGTTATGGTCATTATGAGTTCCTAGTTATGCCCTTTGGATTGATGAATGCACCAGTAGCTTTTGAACCGAGTGTTCAGGCCATACCTTGATCCATTTGTAGTGGTGTTTATTGATGATATTCTTGTCTACTCTAGAGACCGAGTAGAGCATGATCAACATCTCAAAATAGTGCTGTAAACATTGAGGGAGAAGCAGTTGTATGCAAAGCTATCTAAGTGCGAGTTTTGGCTTAAATCAGTCAGTTTTTTGGGTTACGTAATTTCAACAGAAGGTATTCAGGTTGACCCTAATAAAATTGAGCCTATTCTTAATTGGAAACCACCATGAAATATGACAGAAGTGATAAGTTTCCTAGGATTAGCCGGATATTATAGGAGATTCGTGAAGGGATTTTCATTCTTAGTGACTCATTTGATACGACTGCTATGAAAAGAGGTCCATTTCAAATGGACAGACAAGTGTCAAGCAAGTTTTGATCAACTAAAGGCAATGTTGACTGAAGCACCAGTTTTGACTCAACCTAGTCTAGGAAAAGATTTTGTTATGTACAATGATGCTAGTCATAATGGTTTAGGCTGTGTTCTTATGCAAGAAGGAAAGGTGATTGCTTACACCTCAAGACAACTTAATTCTCATGAGCTTAACTATCCGACACATGCTTTGGAATTAGCTGTGATAATTTTTACTCTTAAGATCTGGAGACATTATTTGTATGGGGAAAGATGTTAACATCTATACAGATCATAAAAATCTTAAATACCTTCCCTCACAGAAAGAGTTGAATCTAAGACAACGAAGATGGTTGGAGTTGATTAAAGACTATGACTGTGTGATCAACCACCAACCAAGCAAAGCTAATGTGGTTGCAGATGTACTAAGCATGAAGATTTTTAATTGAGATGTGAATACAATCTATTTTGATGCAGAGGATCAAAGATGCTCATAAGCCAAATGAGAAGTTAGTAAAGATAGTGGAGGCAGTGAAAAAGGGAGAAAAGCCTGAGTTTTCATTGACAGAAGATGACACAGTATACTTCAAGAATAGGATTTGTGTGCCTAGTATAGAAGAGCTGAAGTTTGAGATATTAAAAGATGCACATGAAATGGTATATACCATGCATCCAGGCGGGAACAAGATGTATCAAGATTTGAAAACACAATACTGGTGGCTAAGGATGAAGAAGGATATCACTGAATATGTTGCTAAGTGTCTAAATTGTCAACAAGTGAAAGCGGAACACTAGTTGCCCACAGGATTGCTACAACCAATACCGATTCCAAAGTGGAAATGGAAAAGAATCACGATGGATTTTGTGTCCAGTTTACTGATGACTCAAAGAAAGCATGATGCAGTGTGGGTGATAGTGGATCGAATGATGAAGTCGACACACTTCTTACCAGTCAGAATGGACTACTCATTAAACAAACTAGCCGAACTTTATGTAAGTGAGATATGTCCATCATATTTGATAGAGATTCCAGATTTATGTCACAATTCTGGAAGAGTTTACAGCAAGCTTTGGGAACTCTACTCAATTTCAGCACGACCTTTCATCTGCAGACGGATGGACAATCGGAGCGAGTTATTCAGTTGCTAGAGCATATGATGAGAAGTTGTGTGCTTGAATTTGAGGGAAGTTGGGATAAAAATCTACCTCTTATGGAATTTGCCTACAACAATAGTTATAAGACAAGCATAGGCATGGCTCCGTATGAGGCATTGTATGGAAGAAAATGCAGGACACCAATTTGTTGGACTGACTTGAATGAAAAGAAGTTGATAGGGCCAGAGTTAATGCAAAAAAGAAAGAAGAAAAGGTTAGAATTATACAAGAAAGATTGAAAGCAGCTCAAGATCGACAGAAATCATATGCTGACCTCAAGAGGCGGGATATAAAGTATGCTGTGAGAGATAAAGTGTTTCTTAAAGTTTCACCTTGGAAGAAAGTATTGAGAATTGGTAAAAAGGAAAAGTTAAGTCCGACGTTCATTGGTCCTTATGAGATTTTGGAAAGAATTGGACCAGTGGCATATCGGTTAGAACTTCCACCAGAGTTGGATAAAATCCATAATGTTTTTCATATTTCGATGTTAAGGAGATATAGATCTGATCCAACTCATGTCATACCAACTGATGACATAGAAGTGCAGACTGACTTGATTTATGAAGAGGAATCGGTGGCTATTTTAGCACGCGAAGAAAAAATTTTACGAAACAAGAAAGTTTCATTAGTTAAAGTGTTATGGCAGAATCATGCTACTGAAGAAGCCACGTGGGAGAATGAACAAGTAATGAAGAAGCAATATCCTCAGTTGTTCACAGAATTAACAGGTAAATTTCAAGGGCAAAATTTATTTTAAGGGGGAGAGAATGTCATATCCGCTAATTTAGACCTAAGTCACGCGAGTTGTTAAATCGACTCATCGGTTTGACCGAAATCTAAAATTGGATTTTTATCAAAAAATAATGAAAATGATGGCAATTAAGTGTGGAAAATACCTAATAAAGTGTTCAAAATATTTTAAGATGTTAAATTTCAGTAAAGGATTAAATTGCAAATTTTAAAAAGTTTAGGGGCCAATTTACAATTTACCAAAAATTTGAGGATTAATTGGGATAATCATAAATTAAATGTATGAATTGGGACATAAAATGCATATGGAGGCCAGGCACACCAAGTGGCACATTTCAAGAAGTCAATTGACATACACGAATTATAAATTAATGAAAAGCTTATAGAAAATACTTAGGTGTCTCCATTAATTAAGTAATTTTGTCACTTTGTTCTTAAGTGCTTATCCTTTCTTAATTACCACTCTTGATCTAGAATTTTCCCATCATTAAGTGTCTTCCACATTTCAAGAAGCACCACACCCCAAATGGCATACAATAACTAGCCAAGTGGGTGCATGAATTAAACATTAATGAAAGTTTCTAGATGAAGCTTAGGTGTCCCCCATCATAATGACATTTGTCATTTTGTTCTTGATTGTTTCTTCCTCTTCCTTATCCATTTTTCATTGAAAAAAATTATATTATCCACACCAGCCACATTTTTCCCTTGGACAGCTATAACCAAACCTTGTGCTAAGAAGAGAAAGTGAGAAAAAGAGAGAGAAAGGCATGGGAAATTCCATTTTCATGCCTCAGGAAGCTTAGGAGAGTAAGGAAAATGTAAGACCACATCTTATGCAATTAAGTATAACCTATCCCTGTATCAAATAATCACATATAGCATGCTAGAAAGACAAAATATCCTGTTAATATTGATAGTAAATTTTTTTTATATATCCTATAATATCATTTAATGACTCTACAAGTCTCATATAATGTAATATCATTCAATGACTCTGTAAGTCAATACTGAGGCTTTCACCACAATACGATATATCACATATATTAAAACACAAACTTTGCACATAAGTATTTACGAGTTGCTTTCGTTTATTCATTTTTAAAACCCATTGTAAAATGACTATACATATTCAAACATGTAAATACAAAATGCAAATGAAATATTCTTATGCTCATGTGGAATGCAAAGAGAGAGAGTGATGAGGCTCGGCCAGTGACCTGTGCTCCATATCTTTTATACGCTACTCAAAATGAGCTATCACTTTTCTTTACTTGAAAAATGATGCAAATTGATGAGTTGCAACTCAGTGAGAATAACCATCAAATGAGCTCTAAAGTACCGAACAACTCATAATCACAAATCTAATACATACCATGTATTTCATTCCATTCATCAGTATCATATAAATATCAATAAAGTTGAAACATATAATCATTACTCCTTATGTATGCAAATGCTTTGCTTATTTCATTTTGTTGTGACTAAGTTAAACAGATATTGCCCCTACTTTCCATGTGAACATTTGTCATGTGAACAATTGCATTTGCTAGCTAGCTTGATCATTTATTTCATTTGCACATTTGTTGGGCCATATGCCTCTTCTTTTGTTTTACAATATCGATTAACTAGTCACAACGCCTTTTAAGTCCATATGCATATGCACTTGTACTTAAGCATTCATCAACCATTGTATCTTACCACATATAACATACATATACCGCATATATGCTTCATATGCCACGCATATACCTTGTATATACTATACATATAACGTGTATATATCATATATGTCAAACATATACCTCAAATATACCCCAAGTATACCATTTATATGTACCACAATGTCACAAATTATCCATCATTATATTATCAAGGACCAATCATGACAATCATATGAATCACATAGCAAGCAACATTCATTTGCACTAAAGAATTCAATTGCTAATTAGACTCACCTTTCTCCTTTGATTTCGACCCTTAACTTATTTTCTATGCACTCCATGTGGGTATCCAATATGTTACGAGCCGAATATGAAAACATAATCGATTAACTCATGATTAGGGAGAGTTAATGTGGCTTAAACAAATTAATATACATTGTTCATATCAATAGTTAAGATTTTTCCTATAAGGCAGTGTGACCTTATGGGACTGTTTAGCCTATAAAGTTTTCTATACTTGACCAATTTATCTGATTCTTATTCCTAATTAAACTAACATATAATTATATAACATATTAAAATTTTAGACTAAGTGGATCATTGTACAATATTTGGTAGAATTTCTAAGTGTGTTCTGTTTTCTGCCTTTAGGCAGTTTCAGGGTACCCATTTTGGTTCATCATAACTTATAATATATAAGTCTTATTTTAATGAAACTTTGCATAAACTTATATGTGTTCAAATGGAACATTTTTCAAGTTTACAACTTTTATCAATTATGTCTTTAAATTCTTCCAATTAAAACAAATAATGCATTGTTCCATAATAGAATGGCTTCTGGACCAGTATGACTTCCAAATGCCATAACTTAGTATATAAATAACATATCAAGCTAAATTTAGTACCACCATATAGATAGGCCATATACCTATAACTTGTAGGTTTTGATAGGTTACAGAATCTAGCTCTAACTAGCTGAAATTAGCCAAACAGGTTGCTAGATCTGCCCAGGGCACTTAGTAGGCAGTTCAAACCATGGAACAGTCATGGGTCCATTCACCATAACTCAAATTTTACATGACATATAAACCTAAATTTTGGTACATAGATACATAACACATATATCTACAACTTTTAGGTTTTGCGATACTTCAAATAATGGCATTACCATAAAGGAACAACTGTTGTGTTTTACAAGTTTCCAGAATAAATTTCTATTAATATGAAAATCGGGGTGCAATTCAGTGCCTATTAATGAACTTTAGCAACTCAAATCAACCTTATAGCAATAAGAATTGATTACTTACCAAGAACAAAGGGATCAATCTACCTAAAAACCAAGTGAAACAAGGAAGAATGGAGTTTTGTAATGGAGGAAGATGAAGAAGAAAACGGGATGGAGTGAGGAGGCAGAAATGGGCGAGGAAGATAAAGCTAACTTTTTTATTTTTATCTTTTTATCTTTTTCTCTTCATCTTTTCTCTTTTCTCTTCTCCTTTCTTTTATTTTCCTTTTGTTTCATTTTCATTTTATTTTGTCTATATTATTATTATTTACATATATTTATAATTCCACTAATTCACACAATATTACAACTTAATCATTTGGCCCGATTTAACTAAATTAACAATGTAAATGTTTACTAATCTTAATCTAATTATTTTGCTTACTTTTATTTAGTCACCTTATTCAATTTATTTCTAATGTTTTGTTATCCTCATTTAGGTTATAAGTACACACGTGTGACTCGATACAATTTCCAATTACTAGGACACATAGCTAGTGCGTGCCATAAACTTGTTTCTAAGAAAATATGTATGAAATGCATGTATTCAATTGGAGTATATGGAAGATGCATATGTTCAAATGAATTGCATGTGGATATGCATGTGGGGAAGGTCGAGGATGTTACAATTCTCCCCTCCTTTTAAAAATTTCATCCTCGAAATTTAATACCTGGAAATAGGTGTGGATATTGCTTTTTCATATTCTCTTCCATTTCCCAAGTTGCCTCTTCTTGTAAATCGTTACGCCATAATACCTTAACCAAAGGTATTTCTCAATTTCTTAGCTGTTTAGTCTTGTATCCAATGATTTCCACTAGTTCTTCTATATAACTCATGTCCTCTGCAATCTCGATGGCTTGATCTTTAAGTACATATGCAGTATCTGATATGTATCTTCTAAGCATGCTCATATGAAATACATTATGAATCTGAGCCATCTTTGGTGGTAATGCCAATCTGTATGCCAGTGGACCAACCTTCTCAACAATTTCATAAGGCCCTATGTACCTTGGGCTCAATTTACCTTTCTTGCCAAATCGGATTACCCCTTTCCATGGAGATACTCGAAGAAACACCTTTTCACCTAACTCATATTCCATCTCCCTTCTATACTGATCAACATAACTTTTTTGTCTATCTTGTGCTGCCTTTAGCTTATTCTTGACAATTTTGATTTTATCCACTATGTCTTGTACTATCTCTGGCCCTTCTAATGCACGTGCACCTTCTTCATCCCATATGATAGGGTTTCGGCACTTTCTGCCATACAATGCCTCATATGGTGCCATCTGGATACTGCTATGATACTGGTGTTGTAAGCAAATTCAATCAATGCTATATATTCATCCTAAGCACCTCTGAATTTCATAGAACATGCTCTAAGCATTTCTTCCAATGTTTGTATAGTCCTTTCAGATTGTCCATTAGTCTGTGAGTGGAATGTGGTGCTGAAGTTCAATTTTGTTTTTAATACAACTTGTAAACTCACCCAAAAATGTGAAGTAAATTGTGGATCTCTATCAGACACAATGGACACTTGAATGCCATGCAATATGACTATCTCATTCACATATAATTTTGCCAAACTCTCGAGCGTACACCCCCATCTGATAGGTAGAAAATTTGCTGACTTGGTTAATCTATTAACAATTACCCATACTGTATCATTTTTCCATGGGGTTCTTGGTAATCCATAAACGAAATCCACCATTATTCTTTCCCATTTCCATTTTGGTATTAGCAATGGATGAAGTTTTCCAATTGGTGCATGATGTTCAATTTTAATCTACTGACATGTCAAGCATTTGGAAACATATTCTGCTGTGTCTTTCTTCATTCTTAGGCACCAATAATGAGTCCTTAAACTGTGATACATCTTTGTCATCCTTGGGTGCATTGCATAAGGTGCATTGTGTGCCTCTTCCATTATTTACTGACGTAAGTTCTCAGTGCTTGGAACACATATGCGTGACTTTAACATCAGTGTATCATTCTACAAATGAAACTCTATACTATTTCTCTGCCTTATCATATAAACTTTCTCACATAATAAAGGATCTTTGTTTTGTGCTTCTTTGATCCTCTCCTTTAGTATAGGTCTGACTTGAAGAGTAGCAATCAGTGATCCTCCATCATGTATATTTAATTCAACATTCATAGATCGTAATTGAATCAAATATGGAAAAGAGGATACTTGCAAGTGAGCTACATTGCTACTAGCCTTCCTACTCAATGAATATGCTACCACATTGGCTTTCCCTGGATCGTATTCAATTGCAAAGTCATAATCTTTCAATAGCTCTAACCACTACCTCTGCCTCTTGTTTAATTCTTTCTGTGTCAGCAAATAACCCAAGATTTTATGGTCTGTGAAGATTTGGAATGTCTCACCATATAGATAATGCCTCCAAATCTTCAATGCAAATACAACTACAGTCAATTCTAAATCATGCACTGGATATCAGATCTCATGTGGTCTCAGTTGCCTACATGCATAAGCTATCACCTTACCATGTTGCATCAATACACATGCCAAGCCTTGGTGACAAGCATTACTATATACCGTAAATCCACTTGTGCCCGTAGGAATAGCTAACACTGGTGCTGAGGTTAGCCTGTTTTTTATTCATCGAAACTCCTCTGACATTATGGAGTCCACTTGAAAGGAACATTCTTTCTCAACAATTTAGTCTAAGGGCTAGCAATTAAGGAGAATCCATCAACAAATCTGCGATAGTATCCAACTAAACCCAGAAAACTATGCATTTCTGAAATATTTTTAAGAGCTTCCCAATTTACCATAGCCTCTATTTTCTTTGGGTCAACCTCTATGCCCTTACACAACACCATGTGTCCAACAAATACCAAATGATCTAACTTGAATTATCATTTACTCAATTTGGCATATAATTGTTTCTCCCTCAAAGTTTGCAACACAATTTTTAAATGTTGTTCATTTTCTCCCTTATTCTTTGAGTATACCAATATGTCATCAATAAATACTATCACAAACCTATCCAGATATGATTGAAACACCTTATTCAATAATGCCATAAATGCAGCTGGAGCATTAGTCAACCCAAATGGCATTACTAAAAATTCATAATGTTCACACCTTGTTCGAAAGGCAGTCTTTGGAACATCCGCTTCTGCTACCTTCAACTAGTAATAGCCTGATTTCAAATCAATCTTGGAGAATATTTGGGCTCCTTGCAACTGGTCAAACAGATCATCTATTATGGGCAACATATATTTGTTCTTCACTATCATTTTTTTCAGTTGCCTGTAATCGATGTAAAATCTCATTGTTCCATCTTTCTTTTTAACAAATAATACTGGAGCTCCCATGGCGATACACTAGGTCTAATATACCCTTTGTTAACTAACTCCTGCAATTGGGCCTTTAGTTCCTTCAACTCAACTAGGGCCATTCTGTAGGGTGACCTTGATATTGGTGTTGTTCCTGGTACGAGTTCAATAGTGAATTCTATCTCTCTATCTGGTGGTAAACCAGGTAGATCATCTGGGAATACATTAGCAAATTCCTTTACCACTGGTATATTTTCAAGCAAGCTATCAGTGGTTCTAGTATCAGTCAAATATGCCAAATATGCTTCACATCCCCCTTTGATCATTCGAAATGCCTTTACAACTTAGACTAGACATGTAGGCATAAGTTTTCTTTCACCTAGAAATACTACCCTTGGCTGGTTTGGTGATTCCAAAATTACTTCTTCAGTAAAGCAATTCACTATTGCATGATGTCTAGTTAACCAATCCATTTCCAGTATCACAAAAAATTAATATATTGGCAATAAAATCAGATCAGCTATTAACTCAGCTTGTCATAACGTCTTTCCTTGTATATTTCAGGACCATATACTTCATGTTCTAGGTTTTCATGGGGTACTTCTGCATAAGATGAGTGTGATGCATGTGCTGGAGCTCTAGCTCCTAGTGTTGGTTGATCTTTATGTAAATGAGGTGACGCCTCATGAGAATGCATTTCGGCCGGTCCTCCTTGGTGAATAATGTCTTATGATGTCCCTAAAGTATATATAAAATTATGTCACTACATAATGTTCAACATATGTGAAGCACATGTTATCATACTCTTATGCATATGCATGCTCCCATGGAACCTATCCTTGCTCTGATACCAAAAATATAAGACCACATCTTATGCAATTAAGTATAACCTATCCCTGTATCAAATAATCACACATAGCATGCTGGAAAGACAAAATATCCTGTTAACATTGATAGTAATTTTTTTTATATATCCTGTAATATCATTCAATGACTCTGCAAGTCTCATATACTATAATATCATTCAATGACTCTACAAGTCAACACTGAGCCTTTCACCACAATACGATATATCACATATATTAAAACATAAACTTTGCACATAAGTATTTATGAGTTGCTTTCGTTTATACATTTTTAAAACCCATTCTAAAATGACTATACATATTCAAACACATAAATACAAAATGCAGATGACATATTCTCATGCTCGTGTGGAATGCAATGAGAGAGAGTGATGAGGCTTGGCCAGTGACCTATGCTCCATGTCTTTTATACGCTACTCAAAATGTGCTATCACATTTCTTTACCAAAAAAATGATGCAAATTGATCAGTTGCAGCTCAGTGAGAATAACCATCAAATGAGCTATAAAGTACCAAACAACTCATAATAATAAATCACAAATCCAACACATAACATGTATTTCATTCCACTCATCATTATCATATAAATATCAATAAAAGTTGAAACATATAATCATTACTCCTAACATATGCAAATGCTTTGCTTATTTCATTTTGTTATGACTAAGTTAAATAGACATTGCCCTTACTTTCCATGTGAACATTTGCCATGTGAACAATTGCATTTGCTAGCTAGCTTGATCATTTATTTCATTTGCACATTTGTTGGGCCATATGCCTCTTCTTTTGTTTTACAATATCGATGAACTAGTCACAACGCCTTTTAAGTCCATATGCATATGCACTTGTACTTAAGCATTCATCAACCATTATATCTTACCACATATAACATGCATATACTGCATATATGCCTCATATGCCATGCATATACCTTGTATATACTATACATATATCATGTATATATATCACATATGTCAAACATATACCTCAAATATACCACAAGTATACCATTTATATGTACCACAATGTCACAAATTATCCATCATTATATTATCAAGGACCAATCATGACAATCATATGAATCACATAGCAAGCAACATTCATTTGCACTAAAGAATTCCATAGATAATTAGACTCATCTTTCTCCTTTGATTCCGACCCCTAACTTATTGTCTATCCACTCCTTGTGGGTCTCCAACATGTTACGAGCCTAATATGAAAACATAATCGATTAACTCATGATTAGGGAGACTTAATGTGTCTTAAACAAATTAATATGCATTGTTCATATCAATAGTTAAGATTTTTCCTATGAGGCAATGTGGCTTTATGGGACGGTTCAGCCTATAACGTTTTCTATACTTGACCAATTTATCTGATTCTTATTCCTAATTAAAACTAACATATAATTATATAACATATTAAAATTTCAGACTAAGTGGATCATTGTACAATATTTGGTAGAATTTCTAAGTGTGTTATGTTTTCTGCCTTTAGACAGTTTCAGGGTACCCACTTTGGTTCATCATAACTTATAATATATAAGTCCTATTTTAATGAAAACTTAGATATACTTATATGGATTCAAATGGAACATTTTTTAAGTTTACAACTGTTATCAATTATGTCTCTAAAGTCTTCAAATTATAACAAATAATGCATTGGTCTAGAATAGAATGGCTTCCAGATCAGTACGACTTCCAAAGGCCATAACTTAGTCTATAAATAACATATCAAGCTGACATTAGTACCACCATTCAGCTATGACATATACCTATAACATGTAAGTTTTGATAGGTTACAGAATCTAGCTCTAACTATCTCAAATTAGCCAAACAAATTGCTGGATTTGCCCAGGGCACTCAGTTGGCAGTTCAAACCATGGAACAGTCATAGGTCCATTCACCATAACTCAACTTTTACATGACATATAAACCTATATTTTGGTAAAGAGATACATAACACTTATATCTACAACTTTTATGTTTTGCGATACTTCAAATAATGGCATTACCATATTCATAACTAATGAACATTGTGGCTAACTTACTTAGGGTTCACATCCGGACCAGTTTCAATTCATAGAGGATATCTCATTCTATACACCACCAATTGCAAATAGGTTTACATATCCATAATTCTAAGACATAAAGGAACAACTTTTGTGTTTTACACATTTCCAGAATAAATTTCAATTAATATCAAAATTCGGGTCCAATTCAGTGCCTATTAATGAACTTTAGCAACTCAAATCAATCTTATAGCAATAAGAATTGATTACTTACCAAGAACAAACTTTCAAGGGATCAATTTGCCTCAAAAACCAAGTGAAACAAGGAATAATTGAATTCTGGAATGGAGGAAGATGAAGAAGAAAACGGGATGGAGTGAGCAGGAAGAAATAGGGGAGGAAGATAGAGCTAACTTTTTTATTTTTGTCTTTTTATCTTTTTCTCTTCATCTTTTCTCGTTTCTCTTCTCTTTTCTCTTTTCTTTTCTCTTATCTTTTATCTTCTCCTTTCTTTAATTTTTCTTTTGTTTCATTTTCATTTTATTTTGTATATATTATTATTATTATTTACATATATTTATAATTCCACTAATTCACATAATAATATAGCTTAATCATTTTGCCCGATTTAACTAAATTAACAATGTAAATGTTTACTAATCTTAATCTAATCATTTTGCTTACTTTAATTTAGTCACCTTATTCAATTTATTTATAATGCTTTGTTATCCTCATTTAGGTTATAAGTTCACACGTGTGACTCAAAACAATTGCCAAATACTAGGACACGTAGCTAGTGCATTCCATGAACATGTTTCTAAGAAAATATGTATGGAATGCACGTGTTCAATTGCATTATATGGAAGATGCATATGTTCAAATGAAATGCTCGTGGATATGCATGTGGGGAAGGTCGAGGATGATACAGAAAAAGAGCAAAATTAGGTTTTATGAAGTTTTAATAATATGATTTTAAATTTTAGGAACTCAAGTTCACAAGGAACGAAATCATGGGACCAAAGGAAAGGAGAAAAAGAAGTAAAGAGAAAGAAAAGAGAAAAAGAGAGGTTTCTGCACAAACTAAGGCAATAGCCTATTTTAATTTTTTTAATTACATAAATTAATTATTTGGAAAGTTTATGATTCTGAATTAATATTATTTGTGATGAAAAATCTTGGGGATGCATGTTTGCTAGACTTAGGATTTATTTTGATAAAAATTGAACATAGTTCATGTATGTATTCTGTGCTAGAAATGGATGACTAGGGAGCACTTAAACTGTTATAACTTAATTTTTGGAACTAGATTTTGTATTTTCTTTGTTGAGTTTGCAATATAAGACATGGAGCTATAACTTTCATTTAGACCATAAATCCTGAATATGTCTGTAATTGTCCAGAAGAATTCATAAAATTCGGACATAGAATCTGTCTAGAAATTTTGGGCAGAATTGTTAGTAATGTGCAGTAAGTACTTAAAATGTTATAACTTGAGTTATGGAGCTTGAATTTGGGTGTTCTTTGTTTAGTTTGAAAGCTACGACATAGGGCTATAATTGTTATTTAGACAATAAAATTTGAATATGTTTGTAATTGACCAGAAAAATTCAAAAACTTCATACTTAGAATTTGTCCAAAAAAGTTTGGGCAGAATTGGTAGTGACCAGTCAGTGTTCATTTTATTTTATCTTTTGATACAGAACTCAGAATTAAGTGATCCAAGTTGAGTATGAAAGCTAAGATCCATATCCAAAATTTTTATGAAGATAATGTGACTAAATTCAGAAGAAATAGGACCAAAATTAAGGTCCAAGGTAGATTACAGAATCTTCCAATGACAGGGCAGCATGTGAGTTGAGGAATGAAATGAGTAAAATGATGAGAACTTTGTTATATTATGTAAATATTATTTTCATTGAGTGATTATGTGATTATTTTGAGATATTGAAAGCATGAAAAGTATGAAATTAATTGTTATGAATTTTACTTAAATTGTATAAGACCTATAACACCTAACTAGAACCAACTTATGATAGTTTGGCATGCCAAAATAGGGGGAGTATGATGAAAATGAAAACCATTAATGGTATGATTATCTATGTCGGGTTTGGCATTGTTATCTATGTCGGGTTTGACAATGTTATCTATACCGGGTTTGGCAATGTTATCTACGTCGTGTTTGACATTGTTATTTATGTCAGGTATGACATTATTATATATGCCGAGTTTTGTACGGTTATCTACGCCAGGTTTGACATTTATATTCACATATCATATTGCCTGGGTGGCAGTCCTAAGTGTCTGGATGACAACTCTGTTATCCTAGTCAGTGGTTCATAAGTGTCATAGGCATAAATGAAAACATAAATAAAGAAGTTATGGAACATAAAAGAATTATTGAAAATAAAACTAGAATTATGAATTGTGACATGGATAATAAAAATGGAATTATGAATTGTGGCATGGATACAAAGAAGATTTAATGTTATACTATAAGATGGTAATAAAATAAATAAGTGTGAGATATAATAATATAATTTGATGTCTATACATGCTAGAATACCATGATAGGTATATTTCCATGTGAATATGATTAAGCATGAGTTGATATATGATAATGCATGATTGCATAAAATAGTTTATTTCCTTATCTATATGCACCACTAAGCCAAGAGTTTAGCATGAGAGCTTTCTCACGTAGATTTAGTAAAGAATAAATAGAAGATAGTAGACAAATCCAGTGGTGACCTAATCCAGTAAAGTAGCCTGTTGCACACATCGTGGGTTACACAACTTTTGTATATTATTTTGTAGTATTTGTAAAATAAACAGTATGTTGTGTAACGAACATGTTACTACATAAAAATGTAGTCTAAATTTTATGTTATATTTCTTTTATAAATGCAAAGTAAACAAATAGTAAATGAAAAAAATATATATATGAATGATTTTCATGTATACAATTTTAAAAAAATGATATTTTAACTAATGAAGTCAGCATAGCATACCCTCATCCGGGCACAAGCTGCTGGGGTGAGGGGGTGTTACAAGTTCTCTCAGATTCATACTAAGGAATATGAATTTGTAATAAAACAATGGGAGTTTTAAATATGTAATTATGAAAGACCAAATAATCATGCATACACATACATTCTCTAACATATCTCATTCTTTATCATTTAGGTTGCTATAATTAAATCATCAAATGTGAATTTATACTTAATTTTTGAGTCAAACAAGTTTACTGATCTTAACTTCTTATCCTAGCTCAGGAATTTCATAATAGTCCTCAAATATGAATAGATAGCCTATGCCTTAGAAGAAGCTTTTTCTTCCCCTAAAGATGAGTCTATTAAGGAATAGGCAACATTCAAGAAGCATTTAACAGACAATGACTTAGCGGGTTGCATTATGCTTGCCTCTATGTCCCCGAAGCTTTAAAAGTAGCATGGGAATATAGAATCAAATACCATTGTGTACCATTTGAGATAGTTATTTGATGAGCAGTTTCACATAAAATGATATGAGATATCTGAACTGCTCTTCCACTCGAAGATGATAGAGAGGACATGTAATGGCCCAAATACCAGGTTAGTGGTAAATTGAAATTTCCAAAATTGATCAACACACCCAAAGGTCAAAAATATGCCCGTCGGTGAAAAATATTTTATTTGATTATCGGAAAATATAGATTATGACTAGTCCGGAGGTAAAATTTGGAGTGAAAATGAGGTTAAATAAGCTCTCAAAAGTCAAAACTAAGAAAAAATCGAGATCTAGTCTAATTAATAAAATTGTTTGACTGTACTTTGACTGGGCTATGAAAAATAGCAAACGACATCTAAAAATTTATTTTAAGACATGGATAGACTCTAAATAATATTTAGGATTATTTGACAGTAAAAAATGAATATTGTGGTAACACCAAAAATTGAATTATCAATCCGGTTTAAGTGAGCTGGGCAGAAAACGGACTCCGATTAAGTTGAAAGTTTTTGTGTACACATAAAAATATTTTATGAATTATGAAATCAAATTTGGGTGAAACTGAGCTTGGAAAGTGAGAGAAATAATTTACAATTGCTAAATGACCCTTAATTCCACAAATGGGCCTAATGGGGTTGGATCACTTGTTTTGGCCAAAGCTTAGCCCATTCTAGCCACCTATATAAGCTCAAAATATCAGAATTCTCTAGAGAATTCAGCATATTCTTCAGCCTTCTCATGCTTCCCCCTTGGCCAAATGGGTTTCCTCATTTTCTTCACCAAATTTCTCTCATGTTTTCTAACTCTTACACCAAAATCAACCACCCTAATATAATTTCAGCCTTTCTAGTAGCTAGTAGAACTCTTTAATCTTCATTTGGAGGGCTAGAATTGAAGAAAATCAAAGGAGACAAGTTTTCATACAAATTGGAGGTAAGTGAAATTTAGAGTATTAAATTGGTTTAATGGTTCAAATAGGTAGTTTAAGCTATTTAGATGATAATTATGAAGTTTAAATGAGTTAGAAAAGCAAAATAATGGTGGATTAATGAAGGGTGAATTTCGGCCATGGTAGGTTCAAGAGGAAGTGAAGGTGCTTCCAAGGAAAAGGCTAAGGAAAAGGAAGCCTAGGAAGGCCAAAGGAAGAAAATAAGGTTAGTGATTTCAAAATCTACTTATATCCATTGATTAAGCATGATTTAGGGTTATGGAAATTAGAAATTTTGTGTGCTTTGCATGTAATTGATAATTGATGCTTAAAACATGATTAAGGAATTATAAAAAGTGAATTAGAATGGTTAATTTCAATTAAAAAATTAATTAATTGAAATTGAAAAATATGACCTTATTATATAAAAATTTTAAATTAAGGTATAATTACATTTTATTGTAATATTATGATATGTATGGAATAATGAATGTATAAATTAGTGAAATGAATAATTAGAAAGTGAAAGAAAAATTTTAATGATGAAAATTAATTATAGGCCGAAATAGAAGGAAAAAATAATATTTTTCTTGCTAATTAAATGAAAAGTTTGTCATGAAATGCAAGAAAATATGATATTGAGTGTTTATGAATTTATTGAGAATTTTTAAAATATGTATTGAATATTTTCCTAATTATTGATTATATTATGCATGAAATGAAAATAATGAATAAAATGTGTCTAGTGATTCTTATTGACTTAATTGAATGTTTATAATGAAATATTGATATATTAGAATGGAAAGTGTGGAAAATAAATATGGTAGTTATAAAATTGTTATGAATGAATAAAATGTTAAGTAATTATTAATGCAAAAATAATGGAATTTAATGGAAATTGGATTAAAGGAATAATATTATATCCTTAGTTATTTTTCTGATGGTTAAATCTAGTTCATGATATAATTGGCTAGCCATAGGGACACCATTATCGTAGTGCAGCTCATGACGACTCACTTATATTGGCTAATGATGATCTACTCATTGATAGTGATTTAGTGATCAGTGTAGAATGCAATGCTCTGGTAGTCATTCGGGATTACTCTTCAGTGTAGTGGACTTATAGGTCAACGTCCTATGTGTCTGGTCCGATGATTTTCTATCGAATTGAAACTAAGGGCAAATGTGAATAAAATTAGTAGAAATATTATAAAAATGAAATAAGTAAAAAATGTGAGAAAATGATAAATATGAAAAATATTATTAAAATGATAGAAGTAATAAATATGATAAATATGATAAAAGTTATAAAGATGATAAAAATGGTATAATTGTAAAAATAATAAAAGTGACAAATGTGAATAAAAGTAGTAGAAATATGGTAAAAATAAAATAAGTGAAAAAAGTGAATAAAAATGATAAAAATGAGAAAAATGATGAAAGTGAAAAATATGATAAAAATTTGAAAAATATGAAAAATATGATAAAAATGATAAAAGAGAAAATATAAGAAAAATAATAAATGTGAAAAATATAATAAGAATGATTAATGTGAAAAATATGATAAAAATGAATAAAGTGAAAAATATGAGAAAAATAATAAAAATGAAAAATATGTTATAAATGATATAAGTGATAAACATGATAAAAGTGTTAAATATGATAAAAAAAAAAGGTATAATAATAATAATAATAATAATAATAATAATAATAATAATAATAATAATAATAATAAAAGTGGTAAATATGACAAAAAGGGTAAATTTGTAAAATGAAATATAAGTGGAAGAAAAATGTTAAATTTTGTAGATAAAAAGAAAATAAAAGAAAATATATATATACATATATATATACATATATATATATAGTTATATATATAGTTAGTAGTATAAGTGTAAATAAATGTAAAGTAGTAGCATAATTGTAAATAAATGGAAATTTAAGAATCAAAGTGAAATTTGTAGCTAATTAAATAGAAGATTGAAAAACAAAGAGTTAATTAAAGTGGTAAAGTGAAAAATGGACTACATTGAAAGAAAATAAAAGTTTAGGATTAAATAAAAAAAATTTAATTGAGAAAAAGTGGTTAAATTTAAGGAAGATATTAAATAGTGAATTAAGAGTAAATAATAGTATAGTATTGATAAAAAAAATAATATACTAAAGAGAAAATTTAAATAGTGTAGTAAATATACTATTATATGTATGTATAAAAACGTAAACCAATGAAAATTTTTAAATTAGTAATCACCACTGAACGTATTATTGTCCAGCACATAATTATTTGACTGGTACAGATAGTAGCGGAAAATGCACAAGAGCAAACTTACAAATTTTGGGACTTAATTGAAGATCAGAATAATAGTAGGTTATTATATAGAATGACTCGTATATATATGTATGGATATAGAATTGTAGCAATGAAATGTTGTACATATTCTGATAAAGAGTATTTGTGAATTATTTTATGTGTAAAATGTTGAAATTGTGGTTGAATAAAGAATATTTTATATTATATTGGTATTGTTGTGCCCAAAAATGGACTATAAATTGTTTGCATTGCAGGTGGGGTAGTTAATATATGGTGTTTGCTTCAAAAAACATTGCCTTCTTGGAGAAAAAACTTCTTTTAAAAGAAGATACTGGGAGCAAAATTGCAATTGATGAAGTTTAAGATGCTCAAATAGATGTAGATCAACTGATAGAATCCGAATCTATGACTCATATAGATGAAATAATAATATCACCTTATAAAACACATAAACTTCATAGTCCACTAGGATACACACTATTCTAAATAGATATGAATTTCTCATAAGTGAGTATAATAATGTATTGCTTATTGGAAAAGATGAGTCTACAACCTATAAAAAATATCTAAAAAGTTTAGAATCTGATAAATGGCTAAAAGACATGTAGTTAGAGATGAGTTAGATGTTGAAAACTAGGAATGGACCTTGGTTGACTCATCTAAAGAGATAAAATCCATAAGGTGCATATGGGTTTTTAAGCAGAAGACTGACATAAAAGGTAGTATAGTTACCTATAAAGCTAGGCTGACAGTTAAGGGATATTTTCAAAGACAATGAGTTGACTATGGCAAGATCATTTCTCCTGTTGTTATGCTTAAATCCATCAAAATACTCCTAGCTTGTCATATCTGCTAATTTGGACCTAAGTCACGCGAGTTGTTTAATCGACTCGTCGGTTTGAGCGAATTCTACAATTGGATTTTTATCGAAAAATAATGAAAACAATGTCAATTAAGTATGGAAAAATCTAATAAAGTGTTCAAAATATTTTAAGATGTTAAATTTCGATAAATGACTAAATTGAAAATTTTGAAAAGTTTAGGGATCAATTTGTAATTTATTAAAAATTGGAGGATTTATTGGGATAATCATAAATTAAATGCATGAATTGGGACATTTTAAGCATGTGGAGGCTAGCTTAACCAAATGGCAAAGTTTAATAAGCTAATTAAGATACTTGCATTTAACATTAATGAAGGTTTCTAGATGATGCTTAGGTGTCCTTCCCATCTTAATAACTTTTGTCATTTTCTTCTTGATTATTTCTTCTTCTTACTAAATCCTTTGTATCTAGAATTGCCCATCATTGTCTTCCACATTCCTCTTATCATACATCAAAGGAAGATGAACATATTAATTACCTAAGGAAAATATCTAGATTTTTATAGCCTATGTATCAAAGTATTGATTAATTTTGTCTTCTTCCTCTTAATTACTCATCCTTCTTCCTTATCCTAACATCTAGAACACTCTATTCTCTAAACCAGCCATGTTTTTCTCTTTGACAGCCATAACCAAACCTTGTTCTAAGAAGAGAAAGTGAGAAAAAAGAGAGAGAAAGGCATGGGAAATTCCATTTTCATGCCTAAGAAAGCTTAGCAGAGTAAGGAAAAAGAGAAAAATTAAGGTTTATGAAATTTTAATAATTTGATTTTAAATTTTAGAAACTCAAGTTAACAAGGAACTAGATCAATGGAGCAAAGGAAAGGAGAAAGAGAAGTAAAGAGAAAGAAAAGAGAAAAAAGAGGTTTGTGCATAACCTAAGGCAATAGCCTATTTTAATTTTTTTTAATTACGTAAATTAATTATTTGGCTTGTTTATGATTCTGAATTAATATTCTTTGTGATGAAAAATCTTGGGGATACATGTTTGCTAGACTTAGGATTTATTTTGATAAAAATTGAAGATAGTTCATGTATGTATTCTGTGCTGGAAATGGATGACCAGGGAGCACTTAAACTGTTATAACTTACTTTCTAGAACTAGGTTTTGCATTTTATTTGTTGGGTTTGCAATATAAGACATGGAGCTATAACATTCATTTAGACCATAAATCCTGAATATGTCTGTAATTGTCCAGAAAAATTCATAAAATTCCGACATATAATCTATCCAGAAATTCTGGGCAGAATTGTTAGTAATGAGCAATAAGTACTTAAATTGTTATAACTTGAGTTATGGAGCTTGCATTTGTGTGTTATTTATTCGGTTTGAAATCTAAGACATAGGGCTATAATTTTTATTTAGACCATAACATCTGAATATGTTTGTAATTGGCCACAAAAATTCATAAAGTTCAGACTTAGAATCTATCCAGAAAATTCTAGGCAGAATTGCTAGTGACCAGTTAGTGTTCATTTTATTTTATATTTTGATATAGAATTCCGAATTAAGTGATTTAAGTTGAATATTAAAGCTAAGATCCTTATCTGAAATTGGTATGAAGATCATATAACTAAAGGCAGAACGCAATAGGACCAAAATTAAGGTTTAAGACATAGAACAAAATTTGCTATTGATAGGGCAACATGTGAGTTAAGGAATCAAATGAGTAAAATGATGAGAAATTTGTTATATTATGTAAATATTATTTTAATTAGTGATTATGTCATTATTTTGAGATATTACATGCATCAAAAGAATGAAATTAATTGTTATGAATTTTAATTTAATTGTATAAGCCCTAGAACCCCTAACTAGAATGACTTAGGATAGTTTGGCATGCCAAATAGGGGGGAGTATGATGAAAATGATTAAATCCATTAATGGTATGATTATCTATGCTAGTAATGGCACTGTTGTCTATGCCGATAATGACACTATTATCTATGCCGGTAATGACACTTTTATCTATGCTGGTAATGGCACGGTTATCTACGCCAGTAATGACATTATTATCTATGCTGGTAATGGCACTTATATGCGCACATCATACTGCCCGTATGACACTCCTAAGTGCCTGGATGGCAATTCTGTTATCCAAGTTAGTGGTTCATAGGTATCCTGGGCATAAATAAAGACATAAATAAAAAGTCATGGAACATAAAAGAATTATTGATAATAAAAATGGAATTATGAATTGTGGAATTTATAAAAAGAAAATTTAGTGTTATACAATAAGGTGATAATAAAATAAATAAATATGAGATAAAATAATGTAATTTGATGTCTATACATGCTAGAATACCATGATATGTATATTTGCATAAAAATATGATTAAACATGAGTTGAGATATGATAATGCATGATTGCATAAAATAGTTTATTGTCTTATTTATATGCACCACTAAGCCTTGAACTTAGCGTGGGAGTTTCCTTCCGCGTAGATTTAAAGAAGTAGCTGAGGTTTTTGGATAAAGACATGGTGATCCAAGTACACAAATTATGTAATTATGGATTGATTTTTATTTTGTAGTATTTGTAGAAAAACAACAAGTTTTGTAAAGAACATGTTATTATATAAAAAAATGTAGTCTATCTGTTATGTTATAATTTCTTTTATATTGCAAAGTAAACAAATAGTATATATATATATATATATATATATATATATATATATATATATATATGAGTGATTTTAAGTTATACACAATTTAATAAAATGATATTTTAACCGATGAAGTCAGCATAGCACACCCTTATCCGGGCATAAGCTGCTAGGGTGAGGGGGTGTAACAGTTTTTGGTATCAGAGCACCAGGTTGGTGTTTCTGGATTTTGGTATTAAAGCTCGATTTGGGGAATTTAGGATTTTAAAATGGTTTTAAAAAATAATTATGATATGTGTGTACCCACAATTGAGTATTAAAGTTGCTGCTTACTGATTGGGGGCCGTTATTTTATGATATAGGTAGAGTATGGCTTCAGGTCAAGACATATTGTGGCCGAAGGAGGCGAAAGTAATTAGCCTACTGAAATAGAGGCTTCATCGTAACCCAGTCATCGTCAAGCTACTGTATCTAGATCCAGTGCTAGCCTATCAAAAGGGTAGTCTATTGCTGGCACAAGACAAATAGAGCTTATGAGAAACATGATCAATTTGCTACAAAGAGAATCACAACCAACCTCATCAGGGTTGCAATTTGAGAGGCTGAGGAAGCTAGGGGCACCTGATTTCTATGGTAAATGGGAAGATGACCCCTCAGTGGTAGAGTTTCGGCTAAAACAGGCAGAGAGAGTTTATGATTAGCTACATTGCACAAATGAGCATAAATATAAGTATGCAGTATCTTTGCTACAAGATCATGCATATGACTGGTGGCAATTTGAATCACAGAGCACAGAGGCTCCTGACCCTATGATATGGGAGTTCTTTCTAGAGAAGTTTAAGGAGCAGTATATTTCTCCTATCTACACAGACGACAAGAAATGAGAGGTTTTGATACTGAAACAAGGAAATTTGTCAGTAACAGAATATGAAAGAGAATTTACACATCTCTGCAAATATGCGAGAGGCATTATATCCACTGAGGCAGATAAGTGCCGACGATTTGAAGATGGATTGAGAGACCCAATCAAGCTACAGGTCGCAACCCTATGCCTAATGAGTTTTCCTAATTTGCTAGCATCTGCCAGAACAATTGAGAGAGTTGTAGCAGTACAGTAGCCAGCACAAGGTAGAGGGTTCAGGAGACCCATGCCACAACTTAGTAGAGTACAGTCAAGTGGCAAAAGATCCAGATCTTCCAGTGACTGATTTCAGGCTGGGGGTTCCAGCAGGCCTTCTTCTTTCAGGCAGGGACAACCCATGAGATCTGTTTTTTTGGTAGCTAGTGCACCGACACAGACACCATATAGATCTCTACCCCTACTAGAATTTCAACATTGTGGTTGTTCTCATCCAGGAGAGTGTTGCTCGATGACAGGAGCATGCAAGAGGTGTGGCTCCAAAGATCACTTGAAAAGAGATTGTCCCTTGTTGTAGTATGGCAGAGGTTCGGGGAGCACTAAGCTGATACAGACACAGGCTTCTGGGCAAGGCAGAGGCCGAGGTCAAGGGCAAGGCAGAGGAGGCTGATCAGGGTCGAGTCAGTTCAGATCAGAGACAGTTGAGAGGCCAAAAGGTAGTAGAGCTGCCCCAGCTAGGGCATATGCCATGCGAGGCCGAGAGGAGCAAGATGCACCTGATGTCTTGATTGGTAAATTTTTTCTCTTTGTCTTCAATATTCATGCATTAATTGATCTGGGGTCAACGCATTCATACATATGCACACCACCATCGGGTCAAAAAGGTTTAGAACCATAGTCTCTAGAATTTGAGATTCTTGTGACTAACCCATTAGGACACAGTGTGAGGGTAAGCAGGGTGTTTAGGGGTTGCCCAGTTGATCCTAGTAAAATTGATGTTATTCTTAATTGGAAACCATCGCGAAATGTGATAGAAGTAAGAAGTTTCCGCAGATTAGTGGGATATTATAGGAGGTTCGTGATGGGATATTCTGTTAAAAGAATGCTCTAAACGCAATCACCTTATCTTATTTGCAGCTTCCATCCGTTGTCCAACGGCTCTAATTGGCCATAATTAGGCCAATTATGGCCAATTACTATTCATTAGTTGCCATTTTCTCCATTTTATATTATTTGTGAATTTGATTCCAATTGAAAAGACATCAAATGACAGAAAATAGACATGAAAATATTTTTGTGAAAAACAATATTTTTAAGACAACAAAAATTCTCTCAAGAACACTTTCAAAGCTAGGACTTTGAATTTGTTCAAACAATTTTCTCTTGATAATTTCTTCTTCATTCTTCTCGTGGATTATCATTAGAGATATTCTAGTGTGGATTGTTGTGGTTTGCTATAACCCAACAAAGTAAAGATTTGAAGAACAAATAAAAATTACAAGGTATAATTTTTAACATTTACATTTATATAAATTAGTTTTAATGGTACAAGTATGATCTTTTATTTTGGATTTTGAAAAATTTTATTTTTCACTGCGTTTATGAATATGATTCATTCTTCAAAACCCAATATTGGTATCAAAGTCTTCTTGTATCCATTAAAATTAATTTTAATTGAAAGTGCAATGGGATTGCATGTTTTTTATGATTTTGGATCAATAGGTTTTGAAAAAATGAAATTAATTTATAACATATACTTTACACATTTTTCTTTCTTTAATCTGATCATGGGATGATTAAGAATGATTATTTTGATTGAAAAATGATTTAAATGTGATTTAATAATTAATTTCGGATTTATTTCAAAAATGCCTAAAATTGCCTTGTTTATGAACGTGTGTTGTTGTTTGGCTTAATTGATGGGGTTGGTTGCATTGTTCTTGTAATTTAATTGAGAAAACATTATTTAGACATATTGTGAATATGTTTATGCCTATGGAAGTATCCAATAATTAATTAAAAATTATTTTAATTAATTGTTCAAACAAATACAAAAATAATACTGTTTTAGCTTACCCGGTGGGGCTGTTTTGTTTGATTTTTTTGTATGTGTTTATTTTATTTCCAGCACCTTGAAATATTTTTATGTGATTAAAAATAAGTTATTTTTATGTTAGATGCATGCAAAAATTATTTTGCAAGCATTTGAAATTTTAAAAATTCTAGATATCGAATTAGTCATTTTGAGCATCTAAGTGTGTTAGTTCGTTTGTCTTAGTAATTTTAGCTTGTGCCAAAATTATTTTGATGAACTTGAACTGACCTAAAGATAATTATAATGGTGATTTGATGTTTTGGAAATTTTTAAAATTTTTTGAAATTAATTTTGAATTAATTTAAGTTGTGCAATTGTAATTCTAGTATGACTAGAAATTGGTATGTATGTTAAAATTAAATTGTTTAATTTTAACATCATAATATTATGATTTTAAGGAGATTTAATTTTGAATTATTTCTTGAAATATGGATTTTAATTTAATTTGATTAAATATTAAATGTCACTTTAAAATGAAATACAAAATTAAATTAACCGAAAGAACACATATAGGCAATTTCGATTCAAGTGTTGAATCGATTTACAAATTGAAATCTAAAATTGTTATTTTTATTTTGTGCATTAGAGAATGCATGATAGGGGTGTTTGAAAAGGCATGATGAATGATTATAGACTTAGGCCCAATGTGATTGAGCATGCATGAAATTATTTTGTTTTATGGTAAATAGGGCCTGCGTGTCCCTACCTTTTTTTTTTCTTTCTTATGTATTTTTCTTCTCATCTTACTCCCCTTAAATGTAAATTGAGGTTTTCTATAATTTGAAATATGTAATTAGATTACATAGGATTAGGATAGAATGAAGATACAAAGGAGCAAGAAGCAAAGGAGATGGTACCATAAACAAGAAGACTTACAAATAGGAATTTGATTTCTATTTTGGGTTGTAAATTCATGCATAGACCGAGGTAAGACCTAGTCAATCTCTCTTTGGCTCAAGAGATTGATTTTAGTATGTCCATAATCATGACATATAGTTAATGTAACTATCTTTTTATATCATTGTGATGAATGTATGATATATAAAAGCATGAAATAATAACTTGATGAGACTTAACAAAGAAATCCCTCTCTAAATAAATAATTAAGTCTTATGCCTTCCATTAATATGGGGAGAACCAGAGTTCTTCTAGAGTTAGGGTTGTTGAGTTGCCTCAAGCTCACTCTATAAGAATATGTTCAATCCATTGAAATTAGAGTTAACGATTAATGGGTTAGACTTAACCGATATTATTAACTTATTGGATTTGCGCCAAGGTTAATGTGTATTAGAGGTGAAGTTGGGTTTGTATACATGAGATGTACACATATCAAGAGTCGATAGCCCAATGTATGTGCACTTATCAATAATTTGATAGCATAAGATTCAATAGTTGCATGAATAATGCAATTGGTATGGATTAGATACCTACCAACCAAACTAAGGATAGCTTGTTGAGTTGCCTCAAGGTTATTCTTTGCTAGTTGGATACCCACTAGGAGAACTTCCATATAAGTTCTCTCGGGTTCATAGTGAGGGCTATGGATTCGCTATAAAATAGTGGGAGCCATAATGCGATTTATTAAAGACCTAATAAACATGCATTTTATGTACATTCTAACATGTTCTATTTTACATCTAGGTTGCTAGAATCATCATCATGACAAGTGTGAATTTGCGATCGCTAATGGAATCAAATAAGTTGACTGGGCCGAAATTTTTGGATTGGCTAAGGAATCTAAGAATAGTTCTCAAATCCAAAAAGATTGGCTATGTCCTAGATGAGGCACTTCCTAATCCCTCTACTGCTAATGCTTCTGAAGATGTTTAGAAGGCATATCAAAAGCATCTCGATGATAGTGAGATGGCAAGCTGCATTATGCTTGCTACTATGCCAGCTGAGTTACAAAAGCAACATGAGGCTATGGATGCTAATTCTATAGTATACCATCTAAAAGAGCTTTTTGATGAGCAAGCACGTTCCAAAAGGTTCGAAACTTTAAGGTTGCTCTTCCGCACTAAGATGGTTGAGGGGACGTCTCCAGTGCAATATGCATTGAAGATGAATGACTATATTGAGAGGTTGGCCACCTTGGGATTTGTGATGGACCATGAATTAAGTATTGACTTAATTCTAATCAGTTTGTCTGATAGTTATTAACATTTTATGCTTAACTATAGGATGAACCAAATCTCTACCACTATTCCTAAGCTGATTAACTTGCTTAAAATAGCTGAGCCATCTGTCAAGAAGGACAGTAAGGCTGTGATGCTGGTGGACTCTTCAAGTGCTAAAAGGAAGAACCTTAAGAAGAAGAAGAAGTCCATGAAGCCTATGGTATGCGTGGCCAAGAAAAAGGCCAAAGAGATTGCTCAAAAGGGACATGCTTCCATTATGGCAAGGATGGCCATTGGAAGAGAAACTGCAAGGCTTACTTGGAGTCCTTGAAGAAGAAGGCATCTGATGCCCCATCTACTTCAAATATTTTTGCCATTGAAATTAATAAAGTTTCCAATAATAATATATGGGTATTAGATACCGGTTGTGGCTCACACATATGCACTGATATGCAGGACCTGAGGAACAGTAGATAGCTCAATAAGGGAGAGTCAGACCTACGCGTTGGAAATGGAGCAAGGGCTACTGCATTAGCTATAGGAACATATGTATTGACCATCTCTAGTGGGCTTATATTAAATTTGGAGAATTGCTATTATGTACCTGCTTTGACTAAAAATATTATTTTTGTTTCAAGTCTAAATAAAGATGGTTTCCTTTTAGCTTTTAGTAACAATTGTTTTTCTATTATGTTGAATGGAATTCTTTATGCTAATGGTACATTATGCAATGGAATATACATATTAGATATGTCAAATCCAATTTTAAACATCAATGATAATAAAAGGCAAAAACAAGATATGTTGAAATAATCTTATTTATGGCATTGTCGTCTTGGTCATATAAGTGAGAAACGCATGGCTAAGGTACACAAAAGTTGTACTTTGGGGTCATTTGATTATGAATCATATGACACAAGTGAATCTTGTTTACTAGGCAAGATGACTAAATTACCCTTTAAGGGAAATGGTGAACATGCGAATGGACTTTTAGACTTAATACATTCAGATGTATGTGGTCCAATGTCTACACATGCTAGAGGTGGTTTCATCTACTTCATTACTTTTATCGAAGACTACTCAAGATATGGATATATGTATCTTATGAGATACAAATCTGATGCTTTTGAAAATTTCAAAGAATTCATAAATGAAGAAGAGAAACAACTTGGCAAAAGTATTAAAACACTTCGATCAGATCGAGGAGGTGAATACTTGAGCCAAGAGTTTATAGATTATCTTAGGGATAATGGGATTTTATCTCAATGGACTCCACCTTACACTCCACAGCACAATGGTGTGGCTGAAAGAAGGAACCGAACCTTGTTAGACATGATAAGGTCTATGATAAATTTTGGGGTTATGCACTAGAGACCGCCATTTATATATTAAATGGAGTTCCTTCAAAGTCAGTTGATGTTACTCTGTATGAGATATGGTATAACAAGAGGCCCATAATTTCTTACATGATAATTTGGGGTTGTCCTGCTTATGTGAAGCGGACAATGTCAGATAAGCTAGAAGCTAAGTCTGACTGATGTCTGTTTGTGGGATATCCAAAAGCATCATATGAATATCAATTTTACCACCCCTTGGAAAAAAAGGTTTTTGTTTCAAGACATGCTATCTTTTTAGAGAGAGAATTCCTTACGAAAGGAGATAGTGGGAGCAAAATTGAACTTGAGGAAGTTTAAGATGCTCAAACAGATGATGATAAATTGCCTGAACCCGAGCTTGTTACTCATACATATGATATAACAGCTCAACCTTCTGAAGCACAAGAGCTTCGTAGGTCAAGTAGGATACGTACTGTTCCAAAGAGATATGGATTTCTCATTAGTGAACAGAATGACGTATTGGTCAAAGAAAATGATGAGCCTACAACCTATGAAGAGGTTCTGAATAGTTCAGAATCTGACAAGTGGCTTCAAGCCATGAAGTCAGAAATGGATTCCATGTATGAAAACCAAGTATGGTCTTTGGTTGACCCACCCGAAGGAATAAAACCTATAGGGTGGAAGTGGTTTTCAAAAAGAAAACTGACATGGATGATAATGTGATTACCTATAAAGCTAGAGTTGTTGCTAAAGGTTATCGTCAAAGACAAGGAATTGACTACGATGAAACTTTTAGCCCAGTAGCTATGCTTAAATCCATAAGGATACTCTTAGCCATTCTTACTTATTATGATTATGAGATATGGCAAATGGATGTGAAAACAACTTTCCTTAATGGAAATCTGACTGAGGATGTGTACATGAAACAACCAAAATGTTTCATATGCAAAGATGGCAAAAAGGTATGTAAGCTTCAAAGATCCATTTATGGATTAAAGCAAGCATCCAGGAGTTGGAATATTCGGTTTGATGAGACAATCAAACAGATTGGTTTCTTACAAAATTCGGATGAACCTTGTATCTATAAGAAGGTTAGTGGGAGTGCAATTGTATTTCTTGTGTTATATGTAGATGACATATTGTTAATGGGAAATGATGTCTCAGCCTTTCAAGTAGTCTATATTTTAGGGATAAAGACCTATAGATATAGATCTAAAAGGTTGCTTGGTCTTCACAATCTACATACATAGATAAAATGCTAAAGTGGTTTAGCATGAAGCAATCCAAGAGGGGATATATTCCCATGACCAATGGGATTACTCTTTCAAAGTCTTTGTGTCCAAAGACACAAGATGAGAGGACACACATGAGTTTGATTCCATATGCTTCAGCTATAGGATCAATGATGTATGCTATGATATGTATAAGACGTGATGTATCATATGCTCTGAGTGTAACACCACATCTTATGCATTTGAGTATAACCTATCTCTGTATCAAGTAATCATACATAGCATACTGGAAAGGTAAAATACCCTGTTAACAATTGTTGTAAATGTTTTTTTCATATCCTGTAATATAATTCAATGACTTTGCAAGTCTCATATCCTATAATTTCATTCAATGACTTGCAAGTCTCATATCCTGTAATATTATTCAATGACTTTGCAAAGTTAACACTGAGGTTTTGACCACAATATAATATATCACATATATCAAAACATAAACTTTACACATAAGTATTTTCGAGTTGCTTTCATTTATACATTTTTAGACTCATTCCAAAATGACTATACATATTCAAGCACATAAATACAAAACACATATGACATATTTTCATGCTTGTGTGTGAGTGATGAGGCTTGGCCAGTGACCTGTGCTCCATGTCTTCTATACACTACTCAAAATGAGCTATCACTTTTCTTTACCTGAAAAATGATGCAAATTGATGAGTTGCGACCCAGTGAGAATAATCATCCAATGAGCTCTAAAGTACCAAACAACTCATAGTAATAAATCACAAATCCAATATATACCATGTATTCCATTCCATTCATCAAGATCATATAAGTATCAATAAAGTTGAAACATATAATCATTACTCTTTATGTATGCAAATGCTTTGCTTATTTCATTTTGTTGTGAGTAAGTTAAACAGACATTGCCCCGGGTTTCCATGTGAATATTTTCCATGTGAACATTTGCATTTCCTAGCCAGCTTGATCATTTGTTTCATTTGCACATTTGTTGGGCCATAGGCCTCTTTTTTTGCTTTACAATATCGATTAACTAGTCACAATGCCTTTTTAGTCCATATGCATATGCACTTGTATTTAAGCATTTATCAACCATTGCATCTTTATCATATACAACATACATATATTCCATATATACCTCATATATCACGCATATACTTTGCTTATACTATACATATACCATGCATATCACAAGTATACCACTTATGTGTACCACAATGTCACAAATTATCCATCGTCATATTATCAGGGGAAAATCATGACAATCATATGAATCACATAGCAAGCAACAATCATTTGCACTAAAGAATTCAATCGATAATTAGACTCACCATTCTCCTTTGATTCCGACCCGTAACTTATTGTCTATCCACTCCTTGTGGGTCTTCAATATGTTGCGAGTCTAATATGAAAAAATAATCGATTAACTCATGATTAGGGAGACTTAATGTGGCTTAAACAAATTAATATGCATTGTTCATGTCAATAGTCAAGATTTTTCCTATGAGGCAGTGTGACCTTATGGGACTGTTTAGCCTATAACGTTTTCTATACTTGACCAATTAATCAGATTTTTTTTCCTAAGTAAAACTAACATATATTTATAGAACATATGAAAATTTCAAACCAATTGGATTATTGTACAATATTTGGTGGAATTTCTAACTGTGTTCTGTTTTCTGCCTCCTTTTCTGCCTTTAGGCAGTTTTGGGGTACCCACTTTGGTTCATCATAACTTACAATATATAAGTCCTATTTTAATGAAACTTTACAGACACTTATATGGGTTCATGTGGCACATTTTCATGTTTTCAACTTTTATCAATTGGGTCTCTAAGTTCTTCAAATTATAATAAACATTTTACTGGTACAGAATAGAATTGGCTTCCAGACCATTATGACTTCAAAAGGACATAAATTAGTCTATAAATAACCAATTAAGCTGAACTTAGTACCTAAATTTAGCTAAGATATATACCTATAACTTTCAGGTTTTGAAAAGTTACATAATCTAGCTCTAACGAGCTCAAATGGGCCAAATATTGTTCTAGATCTGCCTAGGGCACCCCGTAGGCAGTTCAAACTATGGAACAGTTATGGTTCCATTTACCATAACGTAGAATTTACAAGACTTATGAACCTAAAATTTAATATAAAGATACATAACACATATATATACAAATTTTATGTTTTTAGATACTTCAAATATTGACTTTAGCATATCCAAAACTAATAAACACAGTAGCTAACTTACATAGGGTTTACATCCGGACCAGTTTCATTACGAAGAGGATATATCATTATATACACCACATATTGCAAATATATTTATATAAACATAAATCTAAGACATAAAGTAACAAATTTTGTGTTTGAAGCTTTTCCATAATCAATTTCTATGTGCATGAAAATCGGGTTACAATTCAGTGCCTATGAATGAACCTAAGCAACTCAAATCAACCTTATAGCCATAAGAATTGATTACTTACCAAGAACGACCTTGAAAGGGATAACTTAGCTTCAAACAATAAGTGAAACAAGGAAGAATTGAATTCTGAAATGGAGGAAAATGAAGAAGAAGTTGGGCTGGAGAAGAAGGCAGAAATGGGGAAGGAAAATGAAAATAAAGCCAACTTGTTTTTTGTCCTTTTGTCCTTTTCTCTTTTTCTCTTTTTCTCTTCTCTTTTCTCTTCTCATTTTTCTTTTCTCTTCTCTTCTATTTCTCTTTTTTGTCATTTTCATTTTATTTTGTCTATATTATTATTATTATTTACATATATTTATAATTCCACTAATTCATACAATAATACAACTTACTCATTTGGCTCGATTTAACTAAATTAACAATGTAAATGTTTACTAATCTTAATCTAATAATTTTTCTTACTATAATTTAGTCACCTTATTCAATTTATTTCTAATGCTTTGTTATCATCATTTAGGTTATAAGGATACACGTGTGACTCATTAGAATTGCCAAATACTAGGACACGTAGCTAGTGCGTGCCATGAACTTGTTTCTAAGAAAATATGTATGGAAGGCATGTGTTCAATTGGATTATATGGAAGATGCATATGTTCAAATGAAATGCATGTAGGGAAGGTTAAGGATGTTACACTGAGATTTATGAGTAGATACCAATCAGACCTTAGTGAGGGTCATTGGGTGGCTGTCAAGAATATCCTTAAGTACTTAAGAAGAACTAAAGATGTATTCTTGTTATATGGAGATGGAGATATTACTATGAGTGGGTATACCGATGCCAACTTCCAATCTGACAAGGATGACTCAAAATCTTAGTCATGTTATATATTCACACTAATTGGTGGAGCAGTTAGTTGGAAGAATTCCAAACAGGAAACGACTGGTGATTCCACAACCGAAGCAGAGTACATTGCAGCTTCTGAAGCAGCAAACGAAGCAGTTTGGATAAAGAAATTCATCATAGAACTTGGAGTGGTTCCCAGCATTATTGATCCAATACAATTGTATTGTGATAATAATGGAGGCATTGCGCAAGCAAATGAGCCACGGTCTCATCAGAGATCCAAACATGTACTCAGAAGATACCATTTGATTAGAGAAATCATTGGTAGGAATGATGTAAAGTTAGAAAGAGTGCCCACTGATCAGAATATTGTTGATCCTTTAACTAAGCCACTTCCCCAAAAGAAATATGATTCCCATGTTGTAATATCCGCTAATTTAGGCCTCGAGTCGCACTTGTTGCGAAGTGGACGCGTTTGATCGATCGGAGTCTAAATTCGGATTTTTACAAAAATCGGTCAAAGTAATGGCTAAATTAAATGATAAATGCTTAATTAAATGATTATAAAGTTTAAAGAAGTTGATTTATGGTAAAAGACTAAATTGCAAAATTTGATAAGTTTTGGGGTCAAATTGCAATTTACCAAAAATTGGAGGATTAATGAGATTAATGGCTAATTAAAAATAGGAAATTTGGACACTTAAAATTTGTATTGGCCAGCCATTACACTAAAGGAAGAAGGATTAATAGTGATTAAGTATAAAATTGGGAGAAAATGGTCAAATGGTGGGTCCCACATGAAGACTTTTTGGGTACCCTATTTAAGACTTTTCTTCTTCTTCTTCTCTTCATTTTCTGTCTCCTTCTCTATTTTCTTTACCATTCATGCCAGCTTCATCCATTTCTCCATAGTTCACCTTGATTATAGAGAGAGAAAGGAAAGGAAGAGAAGGGAAAGAGCAAGACAAGGTGATTTTCATATTCCATAACTCTTAAGGAAGCTGGAAAGAACAAGAAAGAGGAAGAAAAATCAAGTTTGGTAGAGAGAGAAAATCTCCAATAGGTGATTTAGTGAAGAAAAGTGTAAGGTAAGAAGCATCTCTTCTTCCTCTTCATCTTTTCTTAAAGGAAGTTCAAATTTTGAGCTCATCTAAGACTTATATGGAAAGAGAGAGAAACTAGGGTTTGAGAGAGAAAAAGAGAGCTTAGGCTCTTGAGGAAATCAGATGATGATGATAATAATTTATTATGTTGTAGAAGTTCCAAATGACAAGGAACAAGCTCTAAGGAGCAAAAGAAAAGAGAAAGCTACCTAAAAGAGTGAAGGAGAAAAATTAAGGTTTGTGCATAACTTAAGGCAATAACCTATTTTTGTTTAAAATAATGTATGCTGAACATGACTTTAGATAAATACATTTCAAGAATGATGATGATTATGGCATGAAACTATAGGATTAGACATGTATGAATGAGATCCTTGTGTGACATTGACTTAAAGATGCATGTTAAAAAATCTTGTATGATCAAGACATTTACATGTATTGTAAAGTAATAAGTGGAGTAAAGAACCTTAGAAATGCATGAAATAGAATTTGGTATGATTTAGATGATGTTAGAATGAATGAAATGTGAATATGCAGATTTCCTGCTGAAAGTCACGGGTGTGACTATTGAGTCACGGGCGTGAAGTTGAGGGTTCACGGTTGTGACTGATTGTGTCACGGTTGTGAATTTCTGGGTGGAAATGGAATCACGAAAGTGAACTTATTCACGGGTGTGAATGAGTAATCACGACCTTGAATGCTTTTGGGCAATTCACTCCAGTAGCGTTCACGGCTTGGGAACTAATTCACGGGCGTGAAATTTGTAATCACGGCCATGAATGCTCTGTATTTGAAATTATGAATGTGGTTATTAAATGAGGAATTCAGGTAAATAAATGAAAGTTATTGCCTATCCAGCGAAATAAGAATGATTGCATAAATATATATATATATATTGATGGGAGAATGTGATATGTTGTGATATAGAAAAATGAATTGATGTAGAAAAATGGATTGTCATGGATGATATATGAAATCTGATACAGATGATAAACATGAGAATATTGATGAATCTAGTAAATGAATGAAAAGATGTATGAGTATGAGTATATGTTTGCAAGACAAGAAAATTGAGATGTTGATAAATATGAGAATATTAATGTGTTCAAATTTGAGAATAATGATTGATGTGAAAATATAAAGAAGCCCATTACTCTACTTGCGGACTAGAATCAGGATAGATGACATGTCATTAAGGGGACGAACGGTTCCGTACTATACCTCAACCAATATGGCTAAAGCTTGTTAGAGCGCCATTGGTCTGGGATGCTCAATTAGTGTGGCTTAAGCTCGGAGAGCGCTATTGACTTGAGAAAGCTCCGATGAGCACATATAAATGACGACAAGGTGGCATAAGCTTGTGTGAGTGCCCTTGATCCGGTTATTCATCTATGATGAAATTATATTCAATCAATGTGGCATAAGCTCGTGTGAGCGCCATTGATTTGAGAAGCTCTTATGAGCCAGATAGTGGACAGGGTGGCATAAGCTTGTGTGATTGCTCTTGATCCATTACCCGTATCTAGTCAGTCCAAAATTTAGAGTGATGTGGGCAAGATAATGAGGATATGTCGGAAAAATAAGAAAAGGAAAGAATAAGAAAATGATGATGATATGAGATTGACATGAAATGATAAAGAGATTTACAGAATAATTTGCCATTAAAGATAAATCAAAATAACATTGTCTATATGAGCATGACATTTATACTTGTATGAAATAGGAATATGTTTATAGTCATGCATGCAAACATTTTAATGCACAAAATGATAATTGTTAATGCTTGTTGCATGATATAGTATATTTCTTTATTTATATGCACTACTAAGCTTAGAGCTTAGCATGGAGTTTAATTTCCATGCAGATATAAAAAGGTAGCTGAAGACGCTAGATAAAGCAAGCGGTGATCCCATTCAAGTAAAGCAGCCGAATCTTGAGAAAGTGGGTTACAAGTTTTGAAACTTTTGCATTTGGCTTTTATATTAAAGAAATGTTTGAGTTTGTAAAACCTACTTTTAAAGTTTGTTAAGAATTACTCTGATTGTTAAACCTTGAGGGGTATTTTCTATCATTTTGATGATAACAAATAAAATAGCAATATTGTATTTAACATACTTGTTTTCTAAAGTCTATTATACAGGACATGGATTAAAATTGCAAGAATGGAGATTGGAGGAATAATCCTTGAAAGACAAAATTCAAGAAGTAGCATGTTCACTGTCGTGACTCTATGAGTCACTCCTGTCAAAGGAGCTAACCGTTACCAAAACCAACATTAGAAGTTCACGGCCATGAAGGAAAAATAAACTGTGAAGTGGCCATTTCAGTCACCCCCGTGAATAAAGGTGTCACCCTCGTGAAGATTCATGCATTTTCATCCAGAGAGCTTCACGACCAAAGTCACCACTTGGATCACGGCTGGGAAGCTTGTCACGTCCATGAATGAGTATGTCACGCCCATGACTCTATATGTCAAAACATTCTAGAGAGCTTCACGACCATGGTCACCACTTCAGTCATGACTTGGGAAGAAATGTCACTCTCGTGACAAGCATAGTCAGCTCCATGAACAATGAAACAGAAAAATGTCAGGCATGATTTTTTGGTTGGTACAATGGCTAGTTTCGTATTTAATGCACCCCAACAGCTATATTCAGCCATGGGAGTATAAACGGAAGTCATTTGTGCATTAAGAACACTTGTAAGTGTTTGTTGTGTGAGCCTCCAAAACACAAATTAAAAGGTTGTTTGTGTGAGCCTGTAAAAACACAAAGTGAAGGTTGTTTGTGTGATCCTGTAAAAACACAAAGTGAAGGTTGTTTGTGTGAGCCTGTAAAACACAAGGAATTGGTTATTGTGTAAGCCATTAAAATACAAGGGATTTCTGGGTTAGGTGTGAGCCATTGTGAGAAACACCATAGTTGGGAGTGAGCTTGTAAAACTCCATTGTAACACTTAGTGTGTTAGTGAAACTCCCAATTGCGATTGGGGAGAGGAGTAGGATTTGTTAACACCAGAACCTCTATAAACATCCTTGTGTCAAATTCTCTCTATCCCTCCTAGAATTAATCTTTTATTTCTCCATCTTATAGTTTAATTTTTGAAACTCCAATTCAACCTCCCTTCTTGGCTTAATATCTGGGCAACACTAATGTTAAAAATTACTATTTTATGTAAATAAATTGTACTTTGGTTTTTGTTTTTATCCATATATACATGCGTAAAAAAAATATAGCGATTAGAAGAAGTATGAGAAACACAGGCGACAACGCTTCCTTATCCGAGCACTTGCGGTTCGGGTGAGGAGGTTGCGGGCGCCACACATGTACTCGCCCATGGAATTAAATACAAAGGCGATTGGCTTTAGTGGAAGTGGGAGATTGTTAGAGGAGTGCTCTAAAGGCAATCACCTTTAGCAATTATTGTACAAATTTATTTGATTAATAAAAGGTTTTTTCATTAATTTGATGTTCATTTGATATATGAATTGTAAGTGATCTTAAATCAATTAATGAAGTCCTTGATACATAACATAGCATGAAGGAAATCATGATGATATCATGATATTGAGATTCTTATCATGTGTAATTATGTTAGTATCAAAATTATCCGTAGTCATAGGATTAATAAGACGAGACATTATTAATCCAGACAGGCTAGCACATGTTACACTCCTTGATTGGATCGAGTAATAGATCTCATAATCTATAAACATGAGATGTTTAGAGTTAACATGAGGATGCTTGCTAAGTGTAGCTAAGTACATTGGATTACCAACTATGAGACAATCATATGGATATCTATTCAAATGTCAATGATAGTCGCATCATAGCAATGGTGCAAGTATCCTTAGACTTGAGGTACTCATAGGGTGGTGATTGGATAGAGCTTGAGGTATTCGAAGGTAATTGGGTAACCAATAAAGGATTCACCACTCTTGATAGAAGGAGTGTATACCCATGGCCTCTTGTCGTGGTCATTACTCAAGAATCTTTGGCCGGAGTGGAAATGTCATAAAAGTAGTCTTGAATGACATATCAAATAGAGTAATGAGCCTCAAGGACAAGAACTAACATTACTTAGACTAGACATAATGTATTCAGTCTAGTGGGAGTTGACATATGTCCATACTCTGAACCAAGTGGGGTATAGATTGGTGAAAGGAATAATTGCATAAAAATTGTGTATGGAAAGGTTCGTAGCCAAACCACTGACTTTCCGGTCAATTGGGGGTCATGATGTGTTGCTAGATATCGCTCATGACCTGCTTAAATTAATTGTTAATTTAAGTGGCCAACATAACTGGGAACCTAATGGGTCACATGCATTAAAGATATATACAATGAGTGAAATGGTCTTGGATAGGATCCAAAATATGAGAGAATTATTTTAGGATAGATCGCGATGAGATCGCACTAAAACATTGTGCGGGAGTGTCACAGTCCCGTACGGGCCAGCACAGGCCTACTCGGGCTAGGTAGGCTATTGGCCTGCCTTGCGGGCAGCTGGGCTTCCCAACAGTAGCCCGCAGCTTCCATCCGTTGGCCAACGGCTGTAATAGGCCATAATTAGGCCAATTATTATTCATTAGTTGTCATTTTCTCCATTTTTGACTTTTCATCTTATTTTTGAATTTGATTCAAATTGAAAAGACATCAAATGGCAGAAAATAGACATGAAAATATTTTTTGTGAAAAAAATATTTTTTAAGACACAAGAAAAATTCTCTCTCAAGAACACTTTCAAAGCTAGCACTTTGAATTTGTTCAAACCATTTTCTCTTGATAATTTCTTCTTCATTCTTCACATGGATTATCATTAGAGACATCCTAGTGTGGATTGTTGTGGTTTGCTACATCCTAACAAAGTGAAGATTTGAAGAACAAATAAAAATTAGACAGTATATTTTTTAACATTTACATTTATATAAATCAGTTTTAATGGTACAAGTATAATATTTTGTTTTGGGTTTTGAAAAATTTTATTTTTCGCTGCGTTTATGAATATGATTCATTCTTCAAAACCCAACAATACGTCGTTCTGTTCATTAATGAGAAATTTATATCTCTCTAGAACAGTACATATCCTACTCGACCTACGAAGCTCTTGTGCTTCAAAAGGTTGAGTTGTTATATCATCTGTATGAGTAACAAGCTCGGGTTCAAGCAGTTGATCATCATCTGTTTGAGCATCTTGAACTTCCTTAAGTTCAATTTTGCTCCCACTATCTCCTTTTAGAAGGAATTCTCTCTCTAAAAAGATAGCATGTCTTGAAACAAAAGCCTTTTGTTCCAAGGGGTGGTAAAATTCATATCCATATGATACTTTTGGATATCCCGCAAACAAACATCAGTCAGACTTAGCTTATAGCTTATCTGACATTGTCCGCTTCACATAAGCTGGACAACCCCAAATTCTCATGTAAGAAAATTTGGGCCTCTTGTTATACCATATCTCATATGGAGTAACATCAACTGACTTTGAAGGAACTCCATTTAATATATAAATGACGGTCTTTAGTGCATAACCCCAAAAGGATTTAGGCAATTTTGCAATACTCATCATAGACCTTACCATGTCTAACAAGGTTTGATTTCTTCTTTCAGCCACCCCATTGTGTTGTGGCATGTAAGGTGGAGTCCATTGAGATATAATCTCATTATCATTAAGATAATCTAGAAACTTGTGCCTCAAGTATTCACCTCCTTGATCTGATCGAAGTGTTTGAATACTTTCGCCAAGTTGTTTTTCTACTTCAGTTCTAAATTCTTTGAACTTTTCAAAAGCTTCAGATTTGTATCTCATAAGATACACGTATCCATATCATGAGTAGTGATCCATAAAAGTAATGAAGTAGATGAAATCACCTCTACCATGTGTAGACATTGAACCACATACATCTGAATGTATTAAGTCTAAAATTCCATTAGCACATTCACCATTTCCCTTAAAGGGTAATTTAGTCATCTTGCCTAGTAAACAAGATTCACATATGTCATATGATTCATAATCAAATGACCCCAAACTACCACTTTTGTGTAACCTAGCCATGCGTTTCTCACTTATATGACCAAGACGACAATGCCATAAATAAGATGATTTCAACATATCAAATATGTATATTCCATTGCATAATATACCATTAGCATAAAGAATTCCATTCAACATAATAGAACAACAATTGTTACTGAAAGCTAAAAGGAAACCATCTTTATTTAGACTTGAAACAGAAATAATGTTTTTAGTCAAATCAGGTACATAATAGTGATTATCCAAATTTAATATAAGCGCACTAGGGAGGGTTAATACATATGTTCCTATAGCTAATGCAGCAACCCTTGCTCCATTTCCAACGCGTAGGTCTGATTCTCCCTTATTGAGCTGTCTACTGTTCCGTAGGCTCTGCATATCAGTGCATATGTGTGAGCCACAACCGATATCTAATACCCATATATTATTATTAGAAACAGTATTAAATTCAATGACAAAAATACCTGAAGTAGATGGGGCATCAGATGCCTTCTTCTTCAAGGACTCCAAGTAAGCCTTGTAGCTTCTCTTCCAATGGCCATCCTTGCCACAATGGAATCATGTCCCTTTTGGAGCAATCTCCTTGGCCTTTTTCTTGGCCATGCCTCCCTTAGGCTTCATGGACTTCTTCTTCTTCTTAAGGTTCTTCCTTTCAGAACTTGAAGAGTCCACCAGCATCACAACCTTACTGTCCTTCTTAATAGATGACTCAGTTGTTTTAAGCAAGTTAATTAGCTCTGGAATAGTGTTAGAGATTTGGTTCATCCTATAGTTAAGCACAAAATGTGAATAACTATCAGACAAACCGATCAGAATTAAGTCAATACTTAATTCAAGGTCCATCACAAATCCCAAGGTGGCCAACCTTTCAATATAGCCATTCATCTTCAATGCATATTGCACTGGAGATGTCCCCTCAACTCAGCTGACATAGTAGCAAGCATAATGCAGCTTGCCATCTCACTGTCATTGAGATGCTTTTGATATGCCTTCTGAACATCTTCAGAAGCATTAGCAGCAGAGGGATTAGGGAGTGCCTCATCTAGGACATAGCCAATCTTTTCGGATTTGAGAACTATTCTCAGATTCCTTAGCCAATCCAAACAATTGGGCCCAGTCAACTTATTTGATTCCATTAGCGATCGCAAATTCACACTTGTCATGATGATAATTCTAGCAACCTAGATGTAAAATAGAACGTGTTAGAATGTACATAAAATGCATGTTTATTAGGTCTTTAATAAATCGCATTATGGCTCCCACTATTTTATAGCAAATCCATAGCCCTCACTATGAACCCGAGAGAACTTATATGGAAGTTCTCCTAGTGGGTCGATATCCAACTAGCTAAGAATAACCTTGAGGCAACTGAACAAACTATCCTTAGTTTGGTTGGTAGGTATCTAATCCATACCAATTGCATTATTCATGCAACTATCGAATCTTGTGCTATCAACTTATTGATGTGCGCACATACATTGGGCTATCGACTCTTGATATGTGTACATCTCATGTATAGAAACCCAACTTCACCTCCAATACACATTAACCTTGGCACAAATCCAACAAGTTAATAATATCGGTTAAGTCTAACCCATTAATCGTGAACTCTAATTTCAATGGATTGAACATATTCTTATAGAGTGAGATTGAGGCAACACAACAACCCTAACTCTAGAAGAACTCTGGTTCTCCCCATATTAATGGAAGGCGTAAGACTTAATTATTTATTTAGTGAGGGATTTCTTTGTTAAGTCTCATCAAGTTATTATTTCATGGTTTTATATATCATACATTCATCACAATGATATAAAAAGATAGTTACATTAACTATATGGCATGATTATGGACATACTAAAATCAATCTCTTGAGCCAAAGAGAGATTGACTAGGTCTTACCTAGGTATATGCATGAATTTACAACCCAAAATAGAAATCAAATTCCTATTTCTAAGTCTTCTTATTTATGGTACCATCTCCTTTGCTTCTTGCTCCTTTGTATCTTAATTCTATCCTAATCCTATGTAATCTAATTACATATTTCAAATTCTAGAAAACCTAAATTTACATTTAAGGGGAGTAAGATGAGAAGAGAAATACATAAGTAAGAAAAAGAGGTAGGGACACGCATACCCTATTTACCATAGAACAAAATAATTCCATGCATCTCAATCACATTGGGCCTAAGTCCGTAATCATCCATTATGCCTTTTCATATACCCCTAACATGCATTCTCTCATGCACAAAATAAAAATGAGAATTTTGGATTTCAATTTGTAAATCGATTCAACACTTGAATCGAAATTTCCTATATGTGTTTTTTCGGTTAATTTAATTTTGTATGTCATTTTAATGCGGAATTTAATATTTAATCAAATTAAATTAAATTCCATATTTCCAAAAATAATTCAAAAATAATTCTCCTTAAAATCAGAATATTATGATGTTAAAATTAAACAATTTAATTTTAATATACATACCAATTTCTAGTCATACTAGAATTACAATTGCACAACTTAAATTAATTCAAAATTAATTTCCAAAATTTCTAAAAATTTGCAGAACACAAAATCACCATTCTAATTATCTTTAGGTCAGCTCAAGTTCATCAAAATACTTTTGGCACAAGCCAAAATTACTAAGACAAACGAACCAACACACTTAGACACTCAAAATGACTAATTCGATATATCGAATTTTTAAAATTTCAAAGGCTTGAAAAATAACTTTGGCATGCATCTAACATGAAAATAACATATTTTTAATCACATAAAAATTATTTCAATATGCTGAAAATAAAATAAACATATACAAAAAAATTAAACAATACAGCCCCACCGGGTATGCTAAAACAGTCTCGTTTTTGTGTTTGTTTGAAAAATTAATTAAAATAATTTTTAATTGATTATTGGACACTTCCATAGGAATAAAAAATTCCCAATATATCTAAATAATTGTTTCATAATTAAATTATAAGAAAAATGTAACCAGCCCAATCAATTAAGCCAAACAACACATGTTCATAAAAAGACAATTTTAGGCATTTTTAAAATAAATCCGAAAGTAATTATTTGAATCACATTCAAATCATTTTTCAATCAAAATAATCATTCTTAATCATCCCATGATTAGATTAAAGAAATAAAAATATGTAAATTATATTTTTCAAATTAATTTCAATTTTTCAAAACCTATTGATCCAAAATCATCAAAAACATGCAATCACATTGCACTTTCAATTAAAATTAATTTTAATGGATACAAGGAGGCTCTGATACCAATGTTGGATTTTGAAGAATGAATCATATTCATAAACGCAGAGAAAAATAAAATTTTTCAAAACCCAAAACAAGAGATCATACATGTACCATTAAAACTAATTTATATAAATGTAAATGTTAAATATTATACCTTGTAATATCTTATTTGTTCTTCAAATCTTCACCTTGTTGGGTTGTAGCAAACCACAACAATCCACACTAGGATGTCTCTAATGATAATCCACACGATGAATGAAGAAGAAACTAACAAGAGAAATGGTTTGAACAAATTCAAAGTGCTAGCTTTGAAAGTGTTATTGAGAGACTTTTTGTTGTCTTAAAAATAATTTTTTTCACAAAAATTATTTTAATGTCTATTTTTTGCCATTTGATGTTTTTTCTATTTGAATAAAATTCAAAAATAAGATGAAAAGTCAAAAATGGAGATAATGGAAACAAAATGAATAGTAATTGGCGATAATTGGCCTTATTAAGGCTAAAAACAGTCGTTGGCCAACGGGTGGGAAGCTGCAGGTGCGCTGGTCCTGCTGCAGGTGCGCTGGTCCTGCTGCAGGTGCGCTGGTCCTGCTGCGGCTTGCTGCTAGACAGCCCAGTTGGTCCGCATGCCAGGCCAGCAATCTGTCTAGTCCGCGCGAGCCCGTATGGTCTCGTGACACTCCTGAATAATTTTTCCGTTCGATCTCATCGCGATCCATCCTAAAGTAAATGTCTCATATTTTGGATCCTATCCAAGACCATTTTAATCATTCTTCATATCTTTAATGCGTGTGACCCATTAGGTTCCCGGTTATATTAGCCACTTAAATTAACAATTAATTTAAGCAGGTCATGAGCGGTATCTAGCAACACATCATGACCCTCAATTGACTGGAATATCAGTGGTTTGACTACAAACCTTTCTATAGACAATTTCTATGCAATTACTCCTTCACCATTCTATACCCCAGTAGGTTCAGAGTATGGACATGTGTCAACTCCCACTAGACTAACTATGTCACGTTTAGTCCAAGTAATGTTAGTTCTTGTCCTTGAGGCTTATTACTTTATTAGATATGTCATTGAAGACTGTTTTTATGACATTTCCACTCCGGCCAGGGATTCTTGAGTAATGACCACGAAAAGAGGTCATGGGTATACACTCCTTCTATCAAGAGTGGTGAATCCTTTGTTGGTTACCCAATTACATTCGAATAACTCAAGCTATATCCAATCACCACCCTATGAGCTATCCCTCTGAGGTAATAAGGAATAGTGTCAAAATACAGAATCAATATTCAAGATATCCTTGAGTGCCTCAAGTCTAAGGATACTTGCACCATTGCTATGATGAGACTGTCATTGACATTTTAACAGATTATCCATATGATTGTCTCATAGTTGGTCATCTAATGTACTTAGCTACACTTAGCAAGCATCCACATGTTAACTCTAAACATCTTATGTTTATAGATTATGAGATCTACTACTCGATCCAATCAAGGTGTGTAACATGTGCTAGTTTATCTGGATTAATAATGTCCCATCTCATTAATCCTATGACTAGGGATAATTTTGATACTAACATAATTACACATGATAAGAATCTTAATATCTTGATCTCATCATGATTTCCTTCATGCTATGCTATGTATCAAGGACTTCATTAATTGATTTAAGATCACTTATCAATTCATATATCAAATGAACATCAAATTAATGAAAAAGCCTTTTATTAAGCAAGTAAATTTGTACAATAAGTAAGGTGATTGCCTTTAGAGCACTCATCTAATAGTGAGGCCGAGCAGAGTAGGATGCACCTGATGTCATAATTCGTAAATTCCTTCTCTTTGGCTGTGACATACATGCATTGATAGATCTGGGGTCAATGCATTCATACATATGCACACCATAACCGGATCAAAAGGGTTTAGAATCACAAGCTCTAGAGTTTGAGATTTTTGTGACTAACCTGTTAGGGCACAATGTGAGGGTTAGCAAGTTGTTTAAGGGTTGCCCAGTCAAAATTCAAGGCAGGAAATTCCTAGCAGACCTAATAGAGTTACCATTCCATGAGTTCGATGTGATAATAGGAATGGATTGGTTGGCTCGTTATGGAGTGGTAGTGGATTGTAGGGGAAGAAAAATGATCATCAGAATTTTGGAATAAGATGAGATAGTGGTGATGGGTGAGAACAGTGAATATCCAGACAAGCTGATATCAGTGTTGAAAGCTCAGAAACTCATTAGTAAGGAATGTGAAACATACTTAGCATATGTGATTGATTGGAAACAAACAGGTCCAAAGTTAGTTGATATACCTACTGTTAGTGAGTTTTCTGATGTGTTTCTAGAGGAGTTACCAGAGTTACCATTGGATAGAGAAATTGAGTTTGCTATCAATTTGGTACTCGACACCACTCCTATTTCCATTACACCATATAAGATGACAGCAACAGAGTTGAACGAGTTGAAGATACAATTGCAAGAGTTGTTAGATAAGGATTTTATATGACTCAGTGTATCACCGTAAGGTGCTCCAGTGTTATTTGTGAAGATGAAAGATGGCACTCTCCATCTTTACATCGACTACAGGCAGATTAATAGGGTGACTATTAAGAATATGTACCCGCTGCCCAGATTTGATGATTTGTTTGATCAATTGAAAGGTGTAGGCATATTTTCAAAGATAGATCTTAGATTAGGGTATCATCAACTAAAGATTAAATAGTCCAATGTACCTAAGATGGCATTCAGGACTCGTTATGGTCATTATGAGTTCTTGGATATGCCCTTTGGATTGACGAATGCATCAGCAGCTTTTATGGAGCTGATGAACCGAGTGTTTAGGCTATATCTTGATCAATTTGTAGTGGTGTTTATTGATGACGTCCTTGTCTACTCCAGAAACCAAGAAGAACATTATAAACATCTTAGAATAGTGTTGCAAATACTGAAGGAGAAGCAGTTGTATGCAAAGTTATCAAAGTGCAAGTTTTGGCTTGAAGTAGTCAATTTTCTGGGTCATATAGTTTCAGTAGAAGATATTCAAGTTGACCTTAGTAAAATCGAGGATATTCTTAATTGGAAACCACAATAAAATATGACAGAAGTGAGGAGTTTCCTTGGATTAGTTGTGTTGCCCAGATATTTAACTAAGAAGGGGGGTTGAATTGGATATTAAAAATTTAACTTTTTAGTGTGAAAAGAAAAGTTAAGTTTATTTAAGGTATATTCAGAGTATATCAAGTGCATATTCATTCATGTAACTTGCATAAAGGTATATGCAAAGTATACTTAAGATATATTTAAGGTGTTTAATGCTCATTTGCATACTTGCATATTCATTTTGATTCCAAATTAAGTATTGCACTTAACTTTAAACAATATATTGCTAGATTCTCCCCCTTTTGTCATCAACAAAAAGAATAACAAAAAGATAAACATAATGGAAAACAAAAGAAAATGTATTAATATAGAAACAAAAGTACAAAAGAGATTGAAACTCTGAATGGAAATTTGAAATTCCTACGACAAGCAAGCTAGAAAATGACATATCTAACACAAAATCTAGCCAGACATCCTATCTCTAAGGTGAGCTTCTTCCACTTCGAGGCTCTCTCTGCGAGACTCCATGAAATCCTTGAGGTTCTCTAACCTTTCATCCATCGAAACCTGCAATTTCTCAAACCATGGTGCTAAGAGGTCAACCACTTGCTGAGCCAAGTTTGGTGTGGAGGCAGAGGATTATCCCATTTCCTGCTCAACCTCTGGAGGTGCCACCTCATCTCAAAATCTCTTGCTCTGCTGGATTCCTTGAAGGCTAGCTTTGAAGTCAATCGAGTCATTGTCCTTCCAAATGATTTCACCAACAGTGTCGGTGAATCAGTAGTAGATGTTGTTCTCAAACACTATACGAACAGATGCTCCTATTTTGATGAAGGACTCAACATCTAGTCGGTCTCGAGGATGCCCTAGTATGAGGTCAAGGTGATGTTCATCTAGCTTCAAGTATCTGAGCTTCAAGGCGATGTGAGTCATGTGCCCACCAATCAGAATGTCTCCAGAGGGCTTAGAGGCAATTGACAAAAGATGGTTTGCAATCCATCAAGATAAAGCCACTATGAGGCCTCTTCGGTCCATATCCAAGAGAAAGAGCTCTGACTTCTTGATTGTGCCATTGCTATCTCCTCTGGCAAAAATGCTATAGGTGAGAAACCCATGCAAATATTTGTGCATTGGGGATCGAAGATGGTTGCTCTTCATTTTCTTGACGTCCCAGCTGCAGTCAAGCCTGAAGTGAGTCCATGCCTGAGTAGGATAAAAATCCCTTTCATTGTTATTCAGGATGCCATCAAAGGAAAGGTCGAACAAGTCTCCAAACTCTGTGGCAGAGACGGTGCTCGGATGCTTGCAAATATTGAATTTCATCATGCCGGTAAGAGAGACTTACAAGGTGCTCAGAAATTCTAAGGTTGGCTCCCTTAGAGTTGGTTGATGGATATCAACGAATTCTTTTAGATGACAAGCCTGGTGTTGTTCCGTCATGCTTGTCTCGAGGCCGAGTGTATGAATGGTTTTCCACTCAAATGATCTAGAGGAAAAGAGTGGTCTTTTCTTGAGCACTGAGTATCTAGGTTGGCAATGCTTTGGAATGATGTTTAGAAGGTAATTTGTGTACCTTATTAGAGCATGAGACTTCTTCCTTGTACCCTTAGAAGAACCGGTTTCGATTTTGATTAAAAAAATAAACTTTTAAAGAATGAGAAAAGTTAGAGGAGTGCTCTAAAGGCAATCACCTTTAACACTTATTGTACACAATTATTTGATTAATAAAAGGCTTTTTCATTAATTTGATGTTCATTTGATATATGAATTCATAAGTGATCTTAAATCAATTAATGAAGTCCTTGATACATAACATAGCATGAAGGAAATCATGATGAGATCATGATATTGAGATTCTTATCATTTGTAATTATGTTAGTATCAAAATTATCCCTAGTCATAGGATTAATGAGATGGGACATTATTAATCCACACAAACTAGCACATGTTACACTGCTTGATTGGATCGAGTAGTATATCTCATAATCTATAAACATGAGATGTTTAGAGTTAACATGTGGATGCTTCCTAAGTGTAGCTAAGTACATTGGATGACCAACTATGAGACAATCATATGGATAATGTATTCAAATGTCAATGATAGTCGCATCATAGCAATGGTGCAAGTATCCTTAGACTTGAGGTACTGAAGGATATCTTGAATATTGATTCTATATTTTGACACTATTCCTTGTTTCCTCAGAGAGGTAGCACATAGGGTGGTGATTGGATACAACTTGAGGTATTCGAAGGTAATTAGGTAACCAACAAAGGATTCACCACTCTTGATAGAAGAAGTGTATATCCAGGGCCTCTTGTCATGGTCATTACTCAGGAATCTCTGGCCGGAGTGGAAATGTCATAAAGATAGTCTTCAATGACATATCTAATAGAGTAATGAGCCTTAAGGATAAGAACTAACATTACTTGGACTAGATGTGATGTAGTCAGTCTAGTGGGAGTTGACACATGTCCATACTCTGAACCAAGTGGGGTATAGATTGGTGAAAGGAATAATTACACAGAAATTGTCTGTGGAAAGGTTCGCAGTCAAACCACTGACTTTCCGGTCAATTGGGGGTTATGATGCGTTGCTAGATACCGCTCATGGCCTACTTAAATTAATTGTTAATTTAAGTGGCCAACATAACCGGGAACCTAATTGGTCACACGCATTGAAGATATGGAGAATGAGCAAAATGGTCTTGGATAGGATACAAAATATGAGCGAATTATTTTAGGATGGATGGCGATGAGATCGCACGAAAAAATCATTCGAGAGTGTCACGTGCCCGTACGGGCCCATGCAGGCTAGGCAGGCTGCTGGCCTGCCATGCGGGTCAGCTGGGCTGTCCAACAGTAGCCCACAGCAGGCCCACCGTGCCTACTGCTTCCATCAGTTTCATCTACTTCATTACATTTATCGATGACTACTCAGGATATGGATACGTGTATCTTATGAGATACAAATATGAAGATTTTGAAATGTTCAAAGATTTCAGAAATGAAGTAGAGAAACAACTTCGCAAAAGTATTAAAACACTTCGATCAGATCAAGGAGGTGAATACTTGAGCCAAGAGTTTCTAGATTATCTTAGGGATAATGGGATTTTATCTCAATGGACTCCACCTTACACTCCATAACACAATGGTGTGGCTGAAAGAAGAAACCAAATCTTGTTTGACATGGAAAGGTCTATGGTGAGTTTTGCGGAATTGCCTAAATCCTTTTGGTGTTATGCACTAGAGACTGCCATTTATATATTAAATGGAGTTCCTTTAAAGTCAGTTAATGTTACTCCATATAAGATATGGTATAACAAGAGGCCCACATTTTCTTACATGAGAATTTAGGGTTGTCCTGCTTATATGAAGCGGACAATGTCAGATAAGCTAGAAGCTAAGTCTGACTGATGTCTGTTTGTGGGATATCCAAAAGCATCATATGAATATCAATTTTACCACCCCTTGGAACAAAAGGTTTTTGTTTCAAGACATGCTATCTTTTTAGAGAGAGAATTCCTTGTAAAAGAAGATAGTGGGAGCAAAATTGAAGTTGAGGAAGTTCAAAATGCTTAAACATATGCTGATCAATTGCCTGAACCTGAGCTTGTTACTCATACAAATGATATAACAGCTCAACCTTCTAAAGCACAAGAGCTTCGTAGGTCAAGTAGGATACGTACTGTTCGAGAGAGAGATGGATTTCTCATTTAAGAATAGAATGACGTATTGCTCATAGAAAATGATGAGCCTACAACCTATGAAGAGGTTCTAAATAGTTCAGAATCTGACAAATGGCTTTAAGCCATGAAGACAAAAATGGATTCCATGTATGAAAACCAAGTATGGACTTTGGTTGACCCACCCAAAGGAATAAAGCCTATAGGGTGCAAGTGTGTTTTCAAAAAGAAAACTGACATGGATGGTAATGTGATTACCTATAAAGCTAGACTTGTTGCTAAGGGTTATCATCAAAGACAAGGAATTGACTACGATGAAACTTTTAACCCAGTAGCAATGCTTAAATCCATAAGGATACTCCTAGCCATTGCTACTCATTATGATTATGAGATATGGCAAACGGATGTGAAAACAACTTTCCTTAATGGAAATCTAATTGAGGATGTGTACATGACACAACCAGAAGGTTTCATATCCAAAGATGGCAAAAAGGTATGTAACCTTCAAAGATCCATTTATGGATTAGATCAAGCATCCAGGAGTTGGAATATTCGGTTTGATGAGACAATGAAATAGTTTGGTTTCTTAAAAAATTCGGATGAGCCTTGTGTCTACAAGAAGGCTAGTGGGAGTGCAATCATATTTCTTGTGTTATATGTAGATGACATATTGTTAATGGGAAATGGTGTCTCACCCTTATAATTAGTCAAAATTTGGTTATCCAAGAATTTCTCTATGAAAAACCTTGGAGAAGCAGACTATATTTTTGGGATAAAGATCTATAGAGATATATCTAAAAGGTTTTTTGGTCTTTCACAGTCTACATACATAGATAAAATTCTAAAGAGGTTTAGCATAGAGCAGTCCAAGAGGGGATATATTCCCATGACCCATGTGATTACTCTCTCAAAGTCTTTGTGTCCAAAGACACAAGATGAGAGGACACACATGAGTTTGATTCCATATGCTTTAGCTATAGGATCAATCATGTATGCTATGATATGTACAAGATCCGATGTATCATATGCTCTGAGTGTCACGAGTAGATACCAATCGGACCCTAGTGAGGGTCATTGGGTGGCTGTCAAGAATATCTTCAACTTATGATGTATTCTTGGTATATGGAGATGGAGATATTACTATGAGCGGGTATACCGATGCCAGGTTCCAATATGATAACGATAACTCAAAATCTCAGTCAGGTTATATATTCACACTAAATGGTGGAGCATTTAGTTGGAAGAGTTCCAAACATGAAATGACTGCTGATTCCACAACCGAAGCAGAGTACATTGCAGCTTTTGAAGCAGCAAAGGAAGCAGTTTGGATAAAGAAATTCATCGTAGAAATTGGAGTGGTTTCTAGCATTATTGATCCAATACAATTGTATTGTGAAAATAATGGAGCCATTGCGTAAGCAAAGGAGCCATGGTCTCATCAGAGATTCAAACATGTACTCAGAATATACCTTTTGATTAGAGAAACCATTGGTAGGAATGATGTAAAGATAGAAAGAGTGGCCACTGATCAGAATATTGCTGATTCTTTAACTAAGCCACTTCCCTAAAAGAAATATGATTCTCATGCACTCAGCTATGGAATTAAATACAAAGGCGATTGGCTTAAGTGCAAGTGGGAGCTTGTTAGAGGAGTGCTCTAAAGGCAATCCTCTTTAGCACTTATTGTACAAATTTATTCGATTAATAAATTTTCTAGTTTTAAGTATATGCAAGTTATATGCAAAGTATATCCAATATATACCAAAATTCTCTTTAAATCATGAAGTATATGTAAGGTATATTTATAGTGTATCAAGTACATATTCATTTATGTAACTTGCGTCAAGGTATATGCAAAGTATACTTAAGATATATTTAAGGTGTGTAAATCTTAATTGCATACTTGCATATTCATTTTGAATCAAAATTTAAGTATTGTACTTAACTTTGCACTTAACTCAATATATTGCTAGTTTCTCCCTACTTAACCCAATTTATTGGTAGGTTCTCTATATTGATTCAAAATTAAGTATTGCTTGCACTTAACTCAACATATTGTTAGTTTCTCCCCCTTTTGTCATCAACAAAAAAATAATATCAATAAAGATAATCCATAATGGAAAAACAAAGCAATTATATTAATTATAAAAAGGAAGTACAAACAAAAGTAATTAAATTCAGAAAGGAAATTTAAATTTCCTACAAACAAACAAACAAACAAAGCAAACAAGACACAAACATTGCAAGGCTAACATAAAGCCTAACATCTATCCAGACATCCTATCCCTAAGACGAGCAACTTCAGCCTCAAGGCTGTCCATCCTAGACTCCATGAAGACCTTGAGGTTCTCCAACCTCTCATCCATGGAAGCCTGCAGCAGCACAAATCTTCGTGCTAGGAAGTCAACCACCTGCTGCGCCAAATTCGGTGTGGGGGCAGAGGATTGGCTAATGTCCTGCTCAACCTCAGGAGGTTCCATCTCAACTCGAGCCCTTTTCTTCTGCTGGAAACCTTGGAGGCTAACTTTAAAATCCTCGGAGTCATTATCTTCCCATATAATCTCACCAGCAATGTCAATGAAGCGGTAGTAAATGTTATTCTCATGGACAATTCAAACTGCTGCTCCCATATTGATGAAGGATTCTACATCCAATCGATCTCTAGGATGCCCTAGGATGAGATTATAGTGATTGTCATCCAGCTTCAAATATCCAAGCTTCAAGGCCATGTGGGTTACATGTTAGAGGAGTGCTCTAAAGGCAATCACCTTCAGCACTTATTGTACAAATTTATTTGATTAATAAAAGGCTTTTTCATTAATTTGATGCTCATTTGATATTTGAATTGATAAGTGATCGTAAATCAATTAATGAAGTCCTTGAAACATAAAATAGCATGTAGGAAATCATGATGAGATCATGATATTGAGATTCTTATCATGTGTAATTATGTTAGTATCAAAATTATCCCTAGTCATAGGATTAATGAGACGGGACATTATTAATCCAGACAGACTAGCACATGTTACACTCCTTGATTGGATAGAGTAGTATATCTCATAATCTATAAACATGAGATGTTTAGAGTTAGCATGTGGATGCTTGCTAAGTGTAGCTAAGTACATTGGATGACCAACTATGAGGCAATCATATGGAAATCTATTCAAATGTCAATGATAGTCGCATCATAGCAATGGTGCAAGTATCCTTACACTTGAGGTGCTCAAGGATATCTTGAATATTGATTTTGTATTTTGACACCATTCATTGTTGCCTCAGAGAGGTAGCTCATAGGGTGGTGATTGGATACAACTGGAGGTATTCGAAGGTAATTGGATAACCGACAAAGGATTCACCACTCTTGTATACATATGGCCTCTTATCGTGGTCATTTCTCAGGAATCTCTAGCCGGAGTCGAAATGTCATAAAGATAGTCTTCAATGACATATCTAATAGAGTAATGAGCCTCAAGGACAACAACTGACATTACTTGGACTAGACATGACATAGTCAGTCTAGTGGGAGTTGACACATGTCCATAATCTGAACCAAGTAGTGTATAGATTGGGGAAAGGAATAATTGCACAGAAATTTCTAGGGAAAGGTTCGTAGTCAAACCACTGACTTTTCGGTCAATTGGGGGTCATGATGTGTTGCTAGATACCGCTCATGACTTGCTTAAATTAATTGTTAATTTAAGTGGCCAATATAATCGGAAACCTAATGGGTCACACGCATTGAAGATATGGAGAATGAGTAAAATGGTCTTGGATAGGATCCAAAATATGGGAGAATTATTTTAGGATGGATGGCGATGAGATTGCATGAAAAAATTGTTCAGGAGTGTGACGGATCTGTACGGGCCCGCGGGCCCGCACAGGCTAGGCAGGCTGCTGGCCAGCCTTGCGGGCTAGCTAGGCTACCTAGCAGCACCCCGCAGCAGGCCCAGCGCGCCTGCACCTTCCATCCGTTGGCGAACGGCTATAATTGGCCATAATTAGGCCAATTATGGCCAATTACTATTCATTAGTTACCATTTTCTCCATTTTTGACTTTTCATCTTATTTTTGAATTTGATTGAAATAGAAAAGACATCAAATGACAGAAAATAGACATGAAAATATTTTAAGAAACAACAAAAATTTTCTCAAGAACACTTTCAAACCTAACACTTTGAATTTGTTCAAACCATTTTCTCTTGATAGTTTCTTCTTCATTCTTCGCGTGGATTATCATTAGAGACATCCTAGTGTGGATTGTTGTGGTTTGCTACAACCCAACAAAGTGAAGATTTGAAGAACAAAAAAAAATTACATGGTATAATTTTTAACATTTACATTTATATAAATTAGTTTTAATGGTACAAGTATGATCTTTTGTTTTGGGTTTTGAAAATTTTTTTTTTTCGATCCGTTTATGAATATGATTCATTCTTCAAATCCCAACAAGAAATTGATAGAAATTTTGAGTAAACCCTTAGGTGATCTGATTTCTGATGATGGAAGTGGTTTTTGAAGATATTTATAGATGGAATAAGTGGCTAGGGGGACAAAATCTTCAAAATAGTATTCAATGGTGATAAATGAGAATAGTTGAGAGAAGTTGGAGAGTTGGAATGAGAGAAATAATGGCAGAAATGTTATATAGTCGATATCTTCACAGGCGTGAAAAACTAAGTCACGAGCGTGAAGTGTCGTGTTCACGGTTTACTGAAGAGACACTCTACCCATGAAGAGAGGCATGAAATTGTTCACGGTCGTGAAATTTAAAGGTAACAGACGTGAAGGATGAACTATCACGGTGGTGACAAATGAGTCACGAGCGTGAAGTATTAAACTTCACTACTTGTGATCATGAAACAAAGCGTGAATGCTTCTGTAAGTTTTTGGTGGAAATGTTCATGGTCGTGAAAAATTGTCACCGGCATGAACAAAGCGTTTCATAGGGATGAATGAAAAAAGTTGTAGTCGTGAAACATAGTCTTCACTACCTTAAGCCATGAAGCATATCGTGAAGCAAGTCGTGAAAGCTACTGGTTCTTTTGGCGATTTAGTTCACGGTCGTGAATATATGTCACGGGTGTGAATAGCCTAAAATTCTCATAAAATAAAATTAAGTCTAAAACAAGACTAAATCATTTTTAAGGAGTTTCTATCCCTTATAACATATATTTCCATCAAATTAGGTCCCTTATTTCTAGTAAGATGAGACAAAAACAAGATTATCAATCAAGGTTTAACAATTTGGCAATCACACAGTTAATCCATCAACCATACCGAGCTCTCTTGTTGTGAAATTAAGTCTTTCCTCATTTCGAAACTTAGTGAAGATATATGCCAATTGATTGTCTGTGCTTATAAATTCAAATACAACATCTTTATATTGAACATGATCTCTAATAAAATGGTGTCAAATGTCAATATGCTTACTTCGAGCATGTTGAATAGTATTCTTAGATAGATTTATGGCACTTGTATTCTCACATCTAATAGGTATATGGTTTATACTATGACCATAATCCTTAACTTGTTGTTTCATCCAAAGGATTTGTGTACAATAACATCCTGCTGCTACATACTCCGCTTCAGTGGTAGAAAGAGCAACTGAAACTTGTTTCTTGCTAAACCAAGAAACTAAGCACTCTCCAATAAAGTGATAGGTACCTGAAGTACATTTTCTATCTAAAAGACTACCAGCATAATCAACATCTGAATATCTTATAATGTAAAAGGATGAATTTCTAGGATACCACAAACGTAGATGCAATGAGCCATGTAAATATTTTAGAATTCTTTTTACTGCATTTAAATGAGACTCTTTCGGACACAATTGAAAGCGTGCACATAAGCATACACTATACATTATGTCGCGTCTATAAGCAGTAAGATATAAAAGTGATTCGATCATACCTCTGTTAAACCTTGAGGGGTATTTTCATCATTTTGATGATAACAAATAAAATAACAATATTGTATTTAACATACTTGTTTTCTAAGTATATTATATAGGACATGGATTAAAATAGCAAGAATGGAGATTGGAAGAATAATCCTTGAAAGACAAAAAATTCAAGATGTAGCATGTTCACTGCCGTGACTCTATGTGTCACGCCCGTGAAAGAGCTAACCGTTACCAAAACCAACATTTTAAGTTCACAGTCATGAATGAAGAACAAACCGTGAATAGGACATTTTCAGTCACCCCTATGAATAAAAATGTCACCCCATGAATGATTATGCACTTTCATCCAGAGAGCTTCACGACCAAAATCACCACTTGATTCACGGCTGGGAAGTTGGTCACGCCCGTGAATGAGTATGTCATGCTCGTGACTCAATGTGTCAAAACATTCCAAAGAGCTTCACGACCAAGGTCACCACTTTAGTCACAGCTTGGGAAGAAAGGTCACGCCCGTGACAAACATAGTCACGCCTGTGAACAATGAAAGAGAAAAATGTCAGGCGTGATTATTTGATTGGTACAACGACTAGTTTCGTATTTAATACACCCCAACATCTATATTCAGCCATAGGAGTATAAATGGAAGTCATTTATGCATTCAGAATATGAGAATAACATATAGAATAGCAAATACTTTGAATCAAAATCTTATTACAAGCTATTTGTACATTCATACTTTGAGAACAAATTCTATTCTCTATAAAAATCTTGTTGCTCCTCATTTATTAAGCAATTAAGTTTTGTAAGTGGTTCTCTCTGTAATCTTTACTCAAGTGAGCTTTGGGTATTTCTGGGTTAAGAGTATAACACTTGTAAGGGTTAGTTGTGTGAGCCTCAAAACACAAATCAAAAGGTTTTTGTGTGAGCCTGTAAAAACACAAAGTGAAGGTTGTTTGTGTGAGCCTGTAAAACACAAGGAATTGGTTATTGTGTAAGCCATTAAAACACAAGGGATTTCTGGGTTTGGTGTGAGCCATTGTGAGAAACACCATATTGGGGGTGAGCTTGTAAAAATCCATTGTAACACTTAGTGTGTTAGTGAAACTCCCAATTGCGATTGGGGAGAGGAGTAGGGTTTGTTAACACCCGAACCTCTATAAAAATCCTTGTGTCAAATTCTCTCTATGCCTCCTAAAATTAATCTTTTATTTCCGCACTTTATAGTTTAATTTCTGAAATTCCAATTCAACCTCCCTTCTTGGTTTAATATCTGGGCAACAATTGGTATCAGAGCCTTGTCTAGCATCGAAGCCTAAAAAGTGTTAGTAAAGAGTAAGATATGGCCAGTGAAGGATTCCAAAGTCTCAAACCTTACTTTGATGGAGCAAATTATGCATATTGAATGTTTCAGATGGAGACATACTTGGATAGTGAAGGAATTGAAGTCTGGGATAGTGTACAAAAAGAATGGACACCACCAACCAGAAGAGGAGCTGATGGTGAAGACGAAATCCTATCAAGAGATGATTGGACAGAGCCTTAAAGAAGAGCAAATTTCAAAAACAAGAAAGCAATGACAATCCTATCAAGGTCATTATCTATTGAAGAATGTGGGAGAATACAACATTGACCAACAGCATACAGCATGTGGAAGACATTGGAGAATTATCATGAAGGAACTAAACAAGTCAAATCCAAGAAGATTCAACTTGTGACCTCAGAATATGAGCTCTTCAAGATGAAATCCAATGACTCAATCACTGACATGACCAACCGTCTTCTAGCCATTATAAATGGAATTAGGAAACTTGGGAAGCATCTGAGTTTGGAAGATGTAAACAATAAAATCCTGAGAAGTCTTCCTCTTAAAGACTTTGGCTCAAGAGTTGCTGGCATAGAAGAAGCAAATGAAGATATGAGCATCATGAATATTGATGTGCTGATTGGCAAACTTATCACACATGAGATGGCAGTGAAGAGAGATAGAGAGCTTGAAGCAGAGCTAGAGAAAAGAAAGCCGTTAGCACTCAAAGTCTCTACTTCAAAATCTCAAAAAGATAGTGAAGATGATGAAGAAATAAGTGATGATGAAAATGAGGACATTGCGACGCTTTCAAGGAGATTCAAAAGAATCATTGAGAAGAAAATGAGCAACTCCAGAAAATTCAGGCAAAGAAACGTCAAACAAACCTCTAATGACAAATATATAAGTAAAGAAGAGGTAAAGTGCTATGAGTGTGGAAAGAAAGGACATATCAAACCAGAATGTCCAAGGCTCAAGAAGCATAAGAGCAAGTACCAAAGAGACAATGGGGAGAAAGGTCATAAAACCACATGGGATGATGAAAGCTCTTCAAGTGAAAAAGATGATAATGAAAGTGAAGAGGTCAACCTATGTTTCATGGCTATCGAAGATCATGTCTCGAATAAGGTAAGATCACTACACTCATACTCCTTGAACAATGATAGTAGTGATAATGATGATGATAGTGATGATGATGATGATGATGATGATGATGATGAGCAAAGCCTAATAGAAGAATTAAATCTAGAATTAGAGAAATATAGAGCTAAATTTAGTACCTATATAAATAATATCTCTAATTTGAAAAATAAGATAGATGGTTTAGAAAAGGAAAACATAAAGCTTAAATCATCTAATGAATCTCTCCAAAAGTCATTAGATGAATGCTCATCAAGACCCTCAACAGCTTTATTGTTAAAAGAAAATAATACTTTGAAAAATGAAGTTGAGGAACTTAGAAATTCCATTTCTAATTTTCACAATGGTAAAGAGAGCTTAGATACTCTCATTGTGTCTCAAAGATCACCCTTAATTAGACATGGTCTAGGATTTAAAGACACATCATCATCTTTTCGCAAAACTATATTTGTTAAGTCTAAAGAATCTCACATCTCCACACTTGTTAGAACAGCACCAAGAAATATGCATGTTAAACCTTCTATACATAAAAAGAATAATCATGCCTTTTTATATGGGAAGCATGCATCTAGAAAAATGCAAATGAATCATGATAGTGCATGCCATTGTTCTCAAAATCAGTCTAATAGAATTATGACATTCAAATATATTGTAGGACAAAAAAATAAATTTAGACCAAAACAATGTAATTATTGTATGAAAAAGGGTCATAGAAATAAATATTACTAGATAAGGAAGGCTCATTGGGAACCTTCATGTACTAACCCACAAGGACCCAAACCCATTTGGGTACCTAAAAATCATACTTGAATTGTGATTCTATAGGTATGCCTCAAGTCCACAATAAACAAAAATGCTTGGCTAGTAGACAGTGGATGCTCAAGACATATGACAGGAGACAAAGAACTTTTCAATGAAATCAAGAGTATTGATGGAGGTAAAGTTACCTTTGGAAACAATGCAAAAGGGTAAGGTAATTGGCATTGGTTCTATTAGTATTAATGGTACTACTTTTATTAAAGATGTCTTACTTGTTGATGGCTTGAAACATAACTTGTTAAGTGTAAATCAATTATGTGATAGAGAAAACAAAGTAATCTTTACTTCAACTGAATGTCTTGTGATCTTTATCGATGGTCAAGTAATATTTAAAGGAAATAGAGATATCAATACATACATAATAAACTTACATGAACTATCTAACCATTTCTCTAAGTGTCTTGTGACTACTAGTGATGAATCTTGGCTGTGGCATAGAAGACTTGGTCATGCTAACATGGACTTAATACAAAGTCTTAGCATAGAAGAACTATTAAAAGAACTGCCAAGAGTTAAATATGAAAAAGGCAAGACATGTGATCCTTGCCAAAGAGGAAAGCAACACAAGTCATCCTTCAAAGCCAAAAACATAGTAAGTACATCAAAACCTCTTCAACTCCTGCATTTAGACTTATTTGGGCCTACTAGAATTGCTAGCTTAGGAGGAAAACATTATGCATTTTGTCATCATAGATGATTACTCTAGATTTACTTGGGTAATTTTCTTAGCTCAAAAGAGTGATGCTTTTGAAAATTTCAAAAACTTTGCTAAAAGAGTTCAAAATGAAAAAGGGTACTTTATTTGAAAAATAAGAAGTGATCGTGGGAAAGAATTTGAAAATGAAAACTTTGAAAGCTTTTGTCTTGAACATGGCATTTCACATAATTTCTCATCTCCTAGGACACCTCAACAAAATGGGGTAATTGAAAGGAAAAATCGAACTTTAATTGAAATGGCTAGAACAATGCTCAATGAATATGAATTACCAACTTATTTTTGGGTAGAAGCCACAAACACTGCATGTTATATTTCAAATCGAGTTTTCAAAAGACCTCTTTTAAACAAAACCTCATTTGAGCTATGGAATGGAAGAAAGCCCTTGATATCATACTTTAGAGTATTTGGATGCAAGTGTTTTATATTGAACACTAAGGACAATCTGGGAACATTTGCCTCTAGGTCTGATTAAGGTATCTTTTTAGGGTACTCTACAACTAGCAAAGCATATAGAGTATTTAATAAAAGATCACTAACGGTTCAATAATCCATTCATGTTGTTTTTAATGAATCTAGTAGACTTGATCTTGTGAAAGGTAGTGTTCTTGATGATGTTGTAGGAAATATGGAAAGACTTGATATTGGAAATGGGAAAGAAGAAAATGATCAAGAAAATTTACTGCAAAATGATTCTCTACCTCAAAATCAAGAACAAGATGATCAAGAACTTCCAAAAGAATGGAGAATGACCAAAGATCATCCAAAAGAGCAAATAATTGGTGATCTGTCAAGGGGAGTAAGTACTAGATCTCATTTCAAACATCTAGTCACTGACATAGCTTTTATTTCACAAATTGAGCTTAAAAATATTGATGAGGCTCTTAATGATGAAAGTTGGGTAATTGCCATGCAAGAGGAACTTAACCAATTTGAGAGAAGTAAGTTATGGACCCTAGTACCTAGACCCAAAGATCATCAAATTATAGGTAGCAATTGGGTATTTAGAAAAAATTTAGATAAACAAGGTTTAATAACCAGGAATAAGGCTAGACTAGTTGCAAAAGGATATAATCAGGAAGAAGGTATAGATTATGATGAAAAATATGCACCTGTAGCTAGATTAGAATCCATAAAAATACTTTTAGCATATGCATGTCACATGAATTTCAAACTTTTCCAAATGGATGTGAAAAGTGCATTTCTAAATGGTTATATAGATGAAGAAGTGTATGTAGAATAACCACTAGGTTTTGAAAGCTATGATTTGCCAAATCATGTTTTTAAAATTTCAAAAGCTTTGTATGGTTGAAAACAAGCTCCAAGAGCTTGGTATGAGAGGCTAAGTTCTTTTTTATTAGAAAATAGCTTTACAAAGGGAAATGATGACACTACATTATTCATCAAAAAGCGTAAGCATGATATACTAATTGTTCAAATTTATATTGATGATATAATATTTGGTTCTACTAATGAATTTCTTTGTCAAGAATTTGCTAAGCGTATGACTAGGGAATTTGAAATGAGCATGATGGGAGAACTTAAGTATTTCTTTGGTCTACAAATAAAGCAAAGCAATGAGGGCATATTCATTAACCAATCCAAACATGCCAAAGATTTAATTAAGAAATTTGGTATGGAAGGATGCAAGAATGCCAAGACTCCTACGAGCACATCAACAAAATTGGACAAGGATGAAAAGGGTAAGAGCATTAATGAAAAGCTTGATAGAGGTATGATCGGATCACTTTTATATCTCACTGCTTTTAGACCTAATATAATGTATAGTGTTTGCTTGTATGCACGATTTCAATCATGTCCTAAAGAATCTCATTTAAGTGCAATAAAAATAATTTTAAGATATTTACATGGATCTTTACATCTAGGTTTATGGTATCCTAAGAATTCATCCTTTTATATTATAGGATATTCAGATGCAGACTATGCTGGCAGTCTTTTAGACAGGAAAAGTATTTTAGGTATTTGTCACTTCATTGGAGAATGCTTAGTTTCTTGGTTTAGCAGTAAACAAATTTCAGTTGCTCTCTCAACTGCTTAAGCATAATATGTAGCAGCTGGATGTTGTTGTACACAAATTCTTTGGATGAAACAACAACTTAAGGACTATGGTCATGAGATGAACCATATACCTATTAAATGTGACAATACAAGTGCTATAAATCTTTCAAAGAATCCTATTAAACACTCAATAAGTAAGCATATTGACATTAGACACCACTTTATTAGAGATCATGTTCAATATGGAGATGTTGCATTAGAATTTATAAGTACAGAAAATCAATTAGCAGACATTTTCACTAAGTCTCTAAATGAGGAAAGATTTAATTTAATTAGAAGAGAACTTGGTGTGATTGATGGATTAACCTTGTGATTGCTAAACTATGAAATTTTAATTGATCATCTTAATTCATATCACAAGATATAAGATAGAAATTTTTGATGAAATTTTATGTTTTAAGGAATAGAATCTTTGTTGAAATGATTTAGTCTTGTTTTAGGACTTAATTTTATTTGATGAAAATTTTAGAGGAGTCACGCCCGTGACACAGGTTCACATTCGTGACTTAAATGGCCAACAGAGGCAGTGTCGTTCACAACTTGGTTCATGACATGGTTCACGACTTCAAGTGGTGAAGCTTATTTTCACGGCTTCATTCACTCCCGTGAAAAGAGACTTTCACGTCTGTGATCCTTAACACCCTAAAACTCACAGAGGCTTTCATGCCTTGAGTCACGACTTGCTTCACAGGCAGAAGTAGTGAAATTCAATCGGTCACGCTCCTGAATATTTGTTCACCCCTGTGACTGTTGATCATTCACTCTCGTGATGTTCAAATATCACGCCCGTGAACTTATTCACGCCTTCATTCATGGGTGGAACACTCCTTCAGCAAACTGTGAACATGACCATTAACGCCCGTTAACACCAACGTCACGCCCGTGAATGTATCGAGTATATAAAAGAACAGCCGGTTATATTTTTCATTTCAGCTCTCCAATTCCTAAAACCGCTCTCATTTACACACATTCATTGAGACATTGAAGATTCTGACCCCCAAGACTCAAACATTTCCTATAAATACTACCAAAAGTTCGAATCTTCATCACATATCATACATTTCTAGGGTTTCCATAAAGATTTTCTTTCAAAAGTTTTCCACTTCATCACAAACTGAATTCTTCAAAACAAATGAAGACTAACTCATCTAAGGGAAAGAGAAAGAAGTCTCATGCTCCTCGGAGGTATGCAAATTATCTCATGAACTGCATTCCGGAGCAATGCCATCCTCGGTACGCAACTTTGAAGAAGAGACCTCTACTGTCATCAAGGTCTTTTGAATGGAAGATAGTCCGAAGTCTCGAACTCGAGATGGCTATGACAGAGCAACTCCAAGCCTGTCATCTGGAAGACTTTGTGGAAATTCACCATCCAACCCTGAGGGAGCCAACACTGGAATTCCTCAGCACCCTGTAGGTTTCACCTACTGGGGTGGTGAAATTCCAACTCTGCGACAATCCCAACTGATGGCATCCTGAATGATACTGAGGTAGAATTCTCTACTCCTCGAGCTTGGACACAATTTGGGCATGATTGTAGCTGGGATGTCAAGAAGACAAAGTGTAACATCCTCGACTTCCCACATATGCATTATTACATGCATTTTATTTTGACATATGCATTTGAATAAAATTCAATTGAACACATGCATTTCATACGTATTTTCGTAGGATCAAGTTTATGACACGCACTAGCTACGTGTCCTAGTACATTGCAATTGTATTGAGTCACACATGTGTATTTATAATCTAAATGAGGATAAAAAGTATTAAAAAAAAATAAATGAAATAAGGTGACTAAATTAAAGTAAGCAAAATGACTAGATTGAGATTAAATTGCATATTATGTTGATTTGTATAATAATAATAAAAAAAATAAAATAAAAAAATAAAAGTCAGAAAAATAAATAAATAAATAAATAAATAAAGAAGGAAAAAGGGGACGGATGAAACAAAGAAAAGGAAGATAAGGTGGTGGGTGGTGGCTTTTAACTTATTAGGCAGCCACCTTATCACTTCCCTTCCTCATCTTCTTCTTCTTCTTCTTTGCTTCATTCCTTCCATTTCTTTTCAAGTTTCAGCCACCATTTCTTCCTTCTTTCACTCCAAAAATTGCAGGAACAAGATTAGCCAAGAGTGATTATAGGTGAGTAAACATTTATTCTTGTGTTAAGCTTGATTTTGGTGTTTAGGGTTCATTAATAGGCAGTATATTGTTCCATAGTTTTGATGATCTTAGAGATCGAATCTGAAAAAGCTTAAAACACAAAATTTGTTCATTTATGTCTTATATTTATGGATATGTGAATATATTTGCAAGATGTTGTGTATCTAATGAGGTATCCTCTTCGTACTGAAACTGGTCAGGGTGTGAACCCTAACCAAGTTAGCTAATTGTTACTTGATTTCGAATATGTTAAAGCCATTATTTGAAGTATCTCAAAACATAAAAGTTGTAGATATATGTGTTATGTATCTGTATACCAAAGTTCAGGTTAATATGTCTTGTAAATTGTGAGTTATGGTAAATGGAACCATGACTGTTCCATGGTTTGAACTGCCTATTGAGTGCCCTGGGCAGTTCCAGAAACGTTGTTGTCTAATTTGAGCTCCTTAGAGCAAGATTATGTAACTTATAAAAACATGAAAGTTATAGGTATATGTCTTAGCTAAATTTTGGTACTAATTTCAGCTTAAAATGTTATGTATAGAGTAAGTTATGGCCTTTAGAAGTCATACTGGTCCGGAAGCCAATTCTGTTCTGGACCAGTGAAATGTTGCTTATAATTTGAAGACCTTAGAGGCATAATTGGTAAAAGTTTTGAACATGACAAATGTTCCATTTGAACCCATATAAGTTTCTGCCAAGTTTCATTATAATCTGATTTACAGATTGTAAGATATGGACTACCCAAATTGGTACCCTGAAACTGCCAAAGGGCAGAAACAGGGCAGGAAACAGAACACTCTTAGAAATTCCACCAAAAATTGTACAATGATCCAATTGGTCTGATATTTTAATAGGTTTCATGATTATGTGATATTTTTAATTAGGAACAAGAATCAGATTAATTGGTCAACTATAGGAAAAGTTATAGGCTTAACAGTCCCGTAAGGTCACACTGCCCCATAGGAAAAAGCCTAGCTATGTATATGCATTATGCATATTAATTTGTTTAAGCCGCATTAAGTCTCCCTAATCATGAGTTAATCCATTATATTTTCATGTTAGGCTCACAACATATTGGAGACCCACAAGGAGCAGATAGACAATAAGTAAGAGTCGGGATCAAAGGAGAACGGTGAGTCTAATTATCGATTGAATTCTTAGTGCAAATGAATGTTGCTTGCTATTTGATTCATATGATTGTCATAATTTGTCCTTGATAATATGATGATGGATAATTTGTGACGTTTGTGGTTTGACATATGATTGTCATGATTGTCCTTGATAATATGATGATGGACAATATGTGACGTTTGTGGTTTGACATATGATTGTCATGATTGTCCTTGATAATATGATGATGGACAATATGTGACGTTTGTGGTTTGACATATGATTGTCATGATTGTCCTTGATAATATGATGATGGGCAATATGTGGCGTTTGTGATACGTATAAATGGTATACTTGTGGTATATTTGAGGTATATGTTTGACATATGTGATATATATACATGGTATATGTATAGTATATGCAAGGTATATGCGTGGCATATGAGGCATATATGTGGTATATGTATGTTATATGTGATAAGATGCAATGGTTCATAAATGCTTAGTACAAATGCATATGCATATGGACTTAAAAGGCGTTGTGACTAGTTAATCAATATTGCAAAACAAAAGAAGAGGCCTATGGCCCAACAAATGTGCAAATGAAACAAATGATCAAGCTAGCTAGCAAATGCAAATACAATTGCAAATGCAAATGTTCACATGGCAAATGTTCACATGGATACCCGGGGCAATGTCTGTTTAACTTGGTCACAACAAAATGAAATAAGCAAAGCATTTGCATACATAAAGAGTAATGATTATATGTTTCAACTTTATTGATACTTATATGATACTGATGAATGGAATAGAATACCTGATATATATTGGATTTGTGATTTATTACTATGAGTTGTTTGGTACTTTAGAGCTCATTGGATGATTATTCTCACTGAGCCGCAACTCATCAATTTGCATCATTTTTCAGGTAAAGAAAAGTGATAGCTCATTTTGAGTAGTGTATAGAAGACATGGAGCACAGGTCATTGGCCGAGCCTCATCACTCTCTCTCTCCTTGCATTCCACACAAGCATAAAAATATGTCATCTGTGTTTTGTATTTACGTGCTTGAATATGTATAGTCATTTTGGAATGAGTTTAAAAATGTATAAATGAAAGCAACTCGTAAATACTTATGTGTAAAGTTTATGTTTTAATATATGTGATATATCGTATTATGGTTTTTTTAATGTTGACTTGAAAAATTATTGAATGAAATTACAGGATATGAGACTTGCAAGTTATTGAATGAAATTATAGGATATGAGACTTGCAAGTCATTGAATGAAATTACAGGATATGAGACTTACAAGGTCATTAGTTGATTTTACAGGATGTGATAAAAAAAAAATTTTACTGCCACTGTTAACAGGGTATTTTGCCTTTTTAGAATGCTATGTGTGACTATTTGATACAGGAATAGGTTGAACTTGAATGTATAAGATGTGGTGTTACATTTTTGGTATCAGAGCAGGGATAGGTTCCATGGGAACATGCATATGCATAAGAGCATGATGACATATGCATCCTATGTGTTGAACATTATGTAGTGACATAATTTCATTTATTTTAGGGACATCGTAAGACATGATTCACCAAGGAGGGAGAGGCCGGCCGAAATGCATTCTCATGAGGCATCACCTCATTTACATAGAGAGCAACCAGCACTAGGAGCTAGAGCTCCAGTACATGCATCACAGTCATCTCATGCAGAAGTACCCCATGAAAACCTAGAACAAGAAGTATATGGTCCTGAAATGTACAAGGAAAGACGTTATGACAAGCTGAGAAAACATGGTGCAACTGATTTCAATGGCACAACAGACCCAGCAGAAGCTGAGACATGGCTGAAAAGGACACAGAGGGTACTGAATATGATAAGATGCACTCCAGAGGAGAAATTTGATTATGCAGTATCTTTGCTTCAAGGCAATGCTTATGAATGGTGGGAGACAGTCCCTGACAGTGATGCACAGCCACCGATTCTGGCATGGAACGATTTCCTTCGGGAATTTCAGAACAATTACATGCCTGAAGCATATAAAGATGAGAAAAGGAAGGAGTTCCTGAATCTGAGACAGGGTAACATGTCTATTGCTGAGTATGAGGTGCAGTTCAACAGACTTTCCCACTATGCCACCTTCATGGTCTCTACTGAAAGAGACAAATGCAGGAAGTTTGAGGAGGGCCTCAAATATGAGATCAGAAACAGAATCACAACTACTGATCTTGATAGTTATGCTAGACTCAGAGCTGCTGCAATCAGAGCTGAACGGTTAATGAAAGAAGCTGGGGAACAACAAATAAAAAGGCCATCACGTGAGTTCTTTGGTGAGTCTAGCAGAAGGTCAGGAAAGAGAGGTAGATATATGCCAGTACAGTCTGGTAATAGAGGGGGATACTCAAGCTCTAGAGGTCATGCTATGACTTCCTTTTACCCAAGCAGAGGACAGAGCCAATATATTGAACAGAGGCCCACATGTACTCATTGTGGTAGACAACATACGGGCGAATGTAGAAGGCTCACAGGAGCATGTTATTTCTGTGGATCGATGGAACACATGTATAGAGATTGTCCAAATAGAGCCAAACTAGCAGAGACTAGCAGAGGCAGAAGAGTATCTGAGACTACGGTTGAGGCACCGAGGGTTTACCCTACTAGTGGGACACAGGGCAGAGGAAGAGGCAGGGGTAGGACTGGTATAATGGGCAGAGGAGTGACCAGATCTGAAGGTCAGAGTTCTAGACCCCCTACTCAGGCCAGGGTGTTTGCCATGACTAGACAGGAGGCGGTTGATGCTCCCGATGTAGTCATCGGTAATATTTACATTTATGATATGTTAGCATATGCATTGATTGACCCAGGCTCCACTCATTCATTTATATCATTGCATATGGCATCTAAACTGCATCAAAAACATGAGCCTCTGGGGATTGATATAAATGTGAGTACTCCATTGGGAACAGTGGTAGTTGTGAATAATGTCTGTCGTGATTGCCTGATATGCATTGACAGAGCTGAGTTAATAGCTGATTTGATTTTATTGCCAATATATGAATTTGATGTGATACTGGGAATGGACTGGTTAACTAGACATCATGCAATAGTGAATTGCTTTACTAAGGAAGTAATTTTGGAATCACCAAACCAGCCAAGGGTAGTATTTCTAGGTGAAAGAAAACTTGTGCCTACATGTCTAGTTTCAGCGGTAAAGGCATTTCGAATGATCAAAGGGGGATGTGAAGCATATTTGGCATATGTGACTGATATTAGAACCACTGATAGCTTGCTTGAAAATATACCAGTGGTAAGGGAATTTGCTGATGTATTCCCAGATGATCTACCTGGTTTACCACCAGATAGAGAGATAGAATTCACTATTGAACTAGTACCAGGAACAGCACCAATATCAAGGTCACCCTACAGAATGGCCCCAGTTGAGTTGAAAGAGCTGAAGGCCCAATTGCAGGAGTTACTTGATAAAGGGTATATCAGACCTAGTGTATCACCATGGGGAGCTCCAGTGTTATTTGTTAAAAAGAAAGATGGAACAATGAGATTATGTATCGATTACAGACAACTGAATAAAATGACAGTGAAGAACAAATATCCGTTGCCCAGAATAGATGATTTGTTTGACCAGTTGCAAGGAGCCTAAATATTCTCCAAGATCGATTTGAAATCAGGCTATTACCAGCTGAAGGTAGCAGAAGCAGATGTTCCAAAGACTGCCTTTCGAACCAGGTATGGGCATTATGAATTTTTAGTAATGCCATTTGGATTGACTAATGCTCCAGCTGCATTTATGGCTCAAATGAATAAGGTGTTTCAACCATATCTGGATAGGTTTGTGATAGTATTTATTGATGACATATTGGTGTACTCAAAGAATAGGGGAGAACATGAACAACATTTAAAAATTGTGTTGCAAACCTTAAGGGAGAAACAACTGTATGCCAAATTGAGTAAATGTGAATTCTGGTTAGATCATTTGGTGTTTCTTGGACATGTAGTATCGGGCCAGGGCATAGAAGTAGACCCAAAGAAAATAGAGGCTATGGTAAATTGGGAAGCTCCTAAAAATGTTTCAGAAATGCGTAGTTTTCTGGGTTTAGCCGGATATTATCGTAGATTTGTTGATGGATTCTCCTTAATTGCTAACCCTTTGACTAAATTGTTGAGAAAGAATGTGTCTTTCAAGTGGACTCCAGAATGTCAGAGGAGTTTCGATGAACTAAAGTACAGGCTAACCTCAGCACCAGTGTTAACCATCCCTACAGGTACAGGTGGGTTTACAGTATATAGTGATGCTTCTCACCAAGGCTTGGGATGTGTGTTGATGCAACATGGTAAGGTGATAGCTTATGCATCCAGACAACTGAGACCACATGAGATCTCCTATCCAGTGCATGATTTAGAATTGGCTGCAGTCGTATTTGCATTGAAGATTTGGAGGCATTATCTGTATGGTGAGACATTCCAAATCTTCACAGACCATAAAAGCTTGGGTTATTTGCTGACACAAAAAGAATTAAACATGAGGCAGAGACGGTGGTTAGAGCTATTGAAAGATTATGACTGTACAATTGAATACCATCCAGGGAAAGCCAATGTGGTAGCAGATGCATTAAGTAGGAAGGCTAGTGGCAGTGTAGCTCACTTGCAAGTATCCTCTTTTCCATATTTGATTCAATTACGATCTATGAATGTTGAATTAAATATACATGATGAAGGATCACTTATTGCTACTCTTCGAGTCAGACCTATACTAAAGGAGAGGATCAAAGAAGCACAAAGCAAATATCCTAAATTGTGTGAGAAAATTGAATCAGTAAGGCAGGAAAACAGTAAAGATTTTCAATTGCAGGATGATACACTGATGTTAAAGTCACGCATATGTGTTCCAGACACTGAGAACTTGCGTCGGGAAATAATGGAAGAGGCACACAATTCACCGTATGCAATGCACCCAGGGATGACAAAGATGTATCACAGTTTAAGGCCTCATTACTGGTGGCCAAGAATGAAGAAAGATATAGCAGAATATGTTTCCAAATGCTTGACATGTCAGCAGATCAAAATTGAACATCAGGCACCAATTGGTAATTTACATCCATTGCCAGTGCCAGAATGGAAATGGGAAAGAATAACGATGGATTTTGTCTATGGATTGCCAAGAACTCCATGGAAAAATGATGCAGTATGGGTAATTATTGACAGATTAACCAAGTCAGCACATTTTCTACCTATCAGATGGGGTTGTACACTTGAGAGTTTGGCCAAATTATATGTGAATGAGATAGTCAGATTGCATGGCATTCCAGTGTCCATTGTGTCTGATAGAGATCCACGGTTTACTTCACGTTTTTGGGTGAGTTTACAGAATGCATTGGGAACAAATTTGAACTTTAGCACTGCATTCCACCCACAGACTGACGGACAATCAGAAAGGACTATACAGACATTGGAAGAAATGCTTAGGGCATGTTCTATGGAATTCAGAGGTGCTTGGGATGAATATATAGCATTGATTGAATTTGCTTACAACAACCAGTATCATAGCAGTATCCAGATGGCACCATATGAAGCATTGTATGGCAGAAAGTGCCGAAGCCCTATCATTTGGGATGAAGAAGGAGCACGTGCATTAGAAGGGCCAGAGCTAGTGCAAGACACAGTGGATAAGATCAAGGTTGTCAAGGACAAGCTAAAGGCAGCACAGGATAGGCAGAAAAGTTATGTTGATCAGCATAGAAGGGAGATGGAATACGAGTTGGGTGAGAAGGTATTTCTTCGTGTATCTCCATGGAAAGGGATAATTCAATTTGGCCAGAAGGGTAAATTGAGCCCAAGATACATAGGGCCTTATGAAATTCTTGAGAAGATTGGTCCATTGGCTTATAGGTTGGCTTTACCACCCGAGATGGCTCAGATACATAATGTGTTTCATGTGAGCATGCTTAGAAGATACAGGTCAGATCCTACACATGTACTTAAAGATCAAGCCATTGAGATTGCAGAGAACATGAGTTATGTTGAGGAACCAGTGCAAATCATTGGATACAAGACTAAACAGCTAAGAAATCGAGAAATACCTTTGGTTAAGGTATTATGGCGTAACCATTTACAAGAAGAGGCAACATGGGAAACAGAAGAAAATATGAAAAAGCAATATCCACAACTGTTTTCAGGTATTAATTTCGAGGACGAAATTTTAAAAGGAGGGGAGAATTGTAACATCCTCGACTTCCCACATATGCATTATTACATGCATTTTATTTTGACATATGCATTTGAATAAAATTCAATTGAACACATGCATTTCATACGTATTTTCGTAGGATCAAGTTTATGACACGCACTAGCTACGTGTCCTAGTACATTGCAATTGTATTGAGTCACACATGTGTATTTATAATCTAAATGAGGATAAAAAGTATTAAAAAAAAATAAATGAAATAAGGTGACTAAATTAAAGTAAGCAAAATGACTAGATTGAGATTAAATTGCATATTATGTTGATTTGTATAATAATAATAAAAAAATAAAATAAAAAAATAAAAGTCAGAAAAATAAATAAATAAATAAATAAATAAAGAAGGAAAAAGGGGACGGATGAAACAAAGAAAAGGAAGATAAGGTGGTGGGTGGTGGCTTTTAACTTATTAGGCAGCCACCTTATCACTTCCCTTCCTCATCTTCTTCTTCTTCTTCTTTGCTTCATTCCTTCCATTTCTTTTCAAGTTTCAGCCACCATTTCTTCCTTCTTTCACTCCAAAAATTGCAGGAACAAGATTAGCCAAGAGTGATTATAGGTGAGTAAACATTTATTCTTGTGTTAAGCTTGATTTTGGTGTTTAGGGTTCATTAATAGGCAGTATATTGTTCCATAGTTTTGATGATCTTAGAGATCGAATCTGAAAAAGCTTGAAACACAAAAGTTGTTCATTTATGTCTTATATTTATGGATATGTGAATATATTTGCAAGATGTTGTGTATATAATGAGGTATCCTCTTCGTACTGAAACTGGTCAGGGTGTGAACCCTAACCAAGTTAGCTACTTGTTACTTGATTTTGAATATGTTAAAGCCATTATTTGAAGTATCTCAAAACATAAAAGTTGTAGATATATGTGTTATGTATCTGTATACCAAATTTCAGGTTCATATGTCTTGTAAATTGTGAGTTATGGTAAATGGAACCATGACTGTTCCATGGTTTGAACTGCCTATTGAGTGCCCTGGGCAGTTCCAGAAACGTTGTTGTCTAATTTGAGCTCCTTAGAGCAAGATTATGTAACTTATAAAAACATGAAAGTTATAGGTATATGTCTTAGCTAAATTTTGGTACTAATTTCAGCTTAAAATGTTATGTATAGAGTAAGTTATGGCCTTTAGAAGTCATACTGGTCCGGAAGCCAATTCTGTTCTGGACCAGTGAAATGTTGCTTATAATTTGAAGACCTTAGAGGCATAATTGGTAAAAGTTTTGAACATGCCAAATGTTCCATTTGAACCCATATAAGTTTCTGCCAAGTTTCATTATAATATGATTTACAGATTGTAAGATATGGACTACCCAAATTGGTACCCTGAAACTGCCAAAGGGCAGAAACAGGGCAGGAAACAGAACACTCTTAGAAATTCCACCAAAAATTGTACAATGATCCAATTGGTCTGATATTTTAATAGGTTTCATGATTATGTGATATTTTGAATTAGGAACGAGAATCAGATTAATTGGTCAACTATAGGAAAAGTTATAGGCTTAACAGTCCCATAAGGTCACACTGCCCCATAGGAAAAAGCCTAGCTATGTATATGCATTATGCATATTAATTTGTTTAAGCCGCATTAAGTCTCCCTAATCATGAGTTAATCCATTATATTTTCATGTTAGGCTCACAACATATTGGAGACCCACAAGGAGCAGATAGACAATAAGTAAGAGTCGGGATCAAAGGAGAACGGTGAGTCTAATTATCGATTGAATTCTTAGTGCAAATGAATGTTGCTTGCTATTTGATTCATATGATTGTCATAATTTGTCCTTGATAATATGATGATGGATAATTTGTGACGTTTGTGGTTTGACATATGATTGTCATGATTGTCCTTGATAATATGATGATGGACAATATGTGACGTTTGTGGTTTGACATATGATTGTCATGATTGTCCTTGATAATATGATGATGGACAATATGTGACGTTTGTGGTTTGACATATGATTGTCATGATTGTCCTTGATAATATGATGATGGGCAATATGTGGCGTTTGTGATACGTATAAATGGTATACTTGTGGTATATTTGAGGTATATGTTTGACATATGTGATATATATACATGGTATATGTATAGTATATGCAAGGTATATGCGTGGCATATGAGGCATATATGTGGTATATGTATGTTATATGTGATAAGATGCAATGGTTCATAAATGCTTAGTACAAATGCATATGCATATGGACTTAAAAGGCGTTGTGACTAGTTAATCAATATTGCAAAGCAAAAGAAGAGGCCTATGGCCCAACAAATGTGCAAATGAAACAAATGATCAAGCTAGCTAGCAAATGCAAATACAATTGCAAATGCAAATGTTCACATGGCAAATGTTCACATGGATACCCGGGGCAATGTCTGTTTAACTTGGTCACAACAAAATGAAATAAGCAAAGCATTTGCATACATAAAGAGTAATGATTATATGTTTCAACTTTATTGATACTTATATGATACTGATGAATGGAATAGAATACCTGATATATATTGGATTTGTGATTTATTACTATGAGTTGTTTGGTACTTTAGAGCTCATTGGATGATTATTCTCACTGAGCCGCAACTCATCAATTTGCGTCATTTTTCAGGTAAAGAAAAGTGATAGCTCATTTTGAGTAGTGTATAGAAGACATGGAGCACAGGTCATTGGCCGAGCCTCATCACTCTCTCTCTCCTTGCATTCCACACAAGCATAAAAATATGTCATCTGTGTTTTGTATTTACGTGCTTGAATATGTATAGTCATTTTGGAATGAGTTTAAAAATGTATAAATGAAAGCAACTCGTAAATACTTATGTGTAAAGTTTATGTTTTAATATATGTGATATATCGTATTATGGTTTTTTTAATGTTGACTTGAAAAATTATTGAATGAAATTACAGGATATGAGACTTGCAAGTTATTGAATGAAATTATAGGATATGAGACTTGCAAGTCATTGAATGAAATTACAGGATATGAGACTTACAAGGTCATTAGTTGATTTTACAGGATGTGATAAAAAAAAAAAATTTTACTGCCACTGTTAACAGGGTATTTTGCCTTTTTAGTATGCTATGTGTGACTATTTGATACAGGAATAGGTTGAACTTGAATGTATAAGATGTGGTGTTACACAAAGAGCACTCATCTCGTGTCCCCAGTGCACACATATTTGCATAGGTTCCTAACCTATAACATATTTGCTAGAGGAGAAAGCAACGGGACTATCAGGAAGTCGGAGCTCTTCCTATTTGAGATGGCTCACAGAGGACTCACCGTGGCACTCTCTAGATGGTTTGCTAACCATCTTCTATCCATTGCCACCAAGCCTACTGGAGATATTTTTATTAGGGCATATGTCACCCACATAGCTATGAAGCTTGAGTATCTAAAGCTGGATGAGCATCACTTCAACCTCATCCCTAGACATCCTCGATATCGCTTGGATGTCGAGTCCTTCATCAAGATGGGAGCGATTGTCAAAATCATTTTCCAGAACGATATCTTCTACCGCTTCACTGACACTACTGGGGAGATCATCTGGGATGATAATGAGACGGAGGACTTTAAACCAAGCCTCCAGGGAGTTCAGCAAAAGAAGATGGCTTGGGTTGAGGAAGCACCTCAAGCAGCTGAGCAGGACATCGGACAGTCCTTGGCTTCCACACCGACTTTAGTGCAGCAGGTGGTTGACCTCTTGGCACCACATTTTGAGCAGCTACAAACTTCGATGGATGAGAGGTTGGAGAACCTCAAAGACTTCATGGAATCTCGGATGGACAACCTTGATGCTGAAGTAGCTAGGCTTCGTGATAAAATGTCTGGCTAGGAGATAGGCTAGAGTGTAGCCTAAATTTGCTTGTTTTGCTTGTTTATTTCTTATTTTATGTTTGTTGTTGTGTAGGAAATTTTCAATTTCCTTTATGAACATTTACCTTCGTTTGTATCTTTTCCTTTAATTAATGTATTTGCTTTTGCTTATCTCATTGATATTTTTTTTCCTTTTTTTTTTATGACAAAAGGGGGAGAAAATTAGCAATATATTATAGGGAAAATGGTATCAAAGTAGCAATATATATTAAGGTAAATGAATTTTGAATCAAAACTTAAAATTGAATTATGAATTGACATTGATATATATTAAAAGGGATTAGAAACTTTGATTCAAGAATTCATATGCAAAGTATAAAATTGAGAAATTGAGCTTTATATACATTAGATATACCTTAAGTATACTTTGCATATACCTTAATGGAAGTTACAAAAATAAATATGCCATGATATACCTTAAATATACTTCACGCCTTAAAAAGGAATTATGGTATATATTGGATGTACTTCTCATATAACTTGCATATACTTAAAATCTAGGAAGTTTATTTCAATACTACATCATTCTTTACAATCCTTGCATTTTATAAATTCTTTATCCTAAGTATATTTTGAGGGGGAGACTTCTCAAAATCACATATTGCTAGATTATTTGTCACCATCAAAAAGAGGGAGATTGTTAAACCTTGAGGGGTATTTCCATCATTTTGATGATAATAAATAAAATAGCAATATTGTATTTAACATACTTGTTTTCTAAGTCTATTATACAGGACATGGATTAAAATAGCAAGAATGGAGATTGGAAGAATAATCCTTCACACTGTCGTGACTCTATGTGTCACGCCCGTGAAAAAGCTAACCGTTACCAAAACCAACATTTGAAGTTCACGACCATGAATGAAGAACAAATCGTGAACAGGACATTTTCAGTCAACCCCGTGAATAAAAATGTCACCCCCGTAAATGATCATGCACTTTCATCCAGAGAGCTTCACGACCAAAGTCACCACTTGATTCATGCCTGGGAAGTTTGTCACGCCCGTGAATGAGTATGTCACGCCCGTGACTCAATATGTCAAAACATTCTAGAGAGCTTCACAACCAAGGTCACCACTTCAGTCACGACTTAGGAAGAAAGGTCACGCCCGTGAACAATGAAAGAGAAAAATGTCAGGCGCGATTATTTGGTTGGTACAATGGCTAGTTTCGTATTTAATACACCCCAACGGTTATATTCAGCCATGGGAGTATAAATATAAGTCATTTATGCATTTAGAACAAAAGAATAACATATAGAATAGGAATTACTTTGAATCAAAATCTTATTACAAGCTATTTGTACATTCATACTTTGAGAACAAAATCTATTCTTTATACAAATCTTGTTGCTCCTCATTTATTAAGCAATTAAGATTTGTAAGTGGTTCTCTCTGTAATCTTTACTCAAGTGAGCTTTGGGTATTTCTGGGTTAAGAGTAGAACACTTGTAAGGGTTAGTTGTGTGAGCCTCAAAACACAAAGCAAAAGGTTTTTTTGTGAACCTGTAAAAACACAAAGTGAAGGTTGTTTGTGTGAGCCTGTAAAACACAAGGAATTGGTTATTGTGTGAGCCATTAAAACACAAGGGATTTCTGAGTTAGGTGTGAGGCATTGTGAGAAATACCATAGTTGGGAGTGAGCTTGTAAAATTCCATTGTAACACTTAGTGTGTTAGTGAAACTCCCAATTGCGATTGGGGAGAGGAGTAGGGTTTGTTAACACCCGAACCTCTATAAAAATCCTTGTGTCAAATTCTCTCTATCCCTCCTAAAATTAATCTTTTATTTCCGCAACTTATAGTTTAATTTTTGAAACTCAAATTCAACCCCCCCTCTTGGTTTAATATCTAGGCAACAACATCTGTAGAGCTTTTCATTAATGCTCTTACCATTTTCATCCTTGTCCAATTTTGTTGATGTGCTCATTGGAGTCTTGGCATTCTAGCATCCTTCCATTCCAAATTTCTTATGTAAGTCTTTGGCATATTTGGGTTGGTTGATGAATATGCCCTCATTGCCTTATTTTATTTGTAGACCAAGGAAATATTTAAGCTCATCCATCATGCTCATTTCGAGTTCCCTAGTCATACACTTAGCAAATTCTTGACAAATCAATTCATTAGTAGACCCAAATATGATATCATCAACATACATTTGAATAATTAGAATATCATGCTTATGCTTTTTAGTGAATAATGTAGTGTCGACATTCCCCTTTGTAAAGTTATTTTCTAAAAGAAAAGAACTTTGTCTTTCATACAAAGCTTTTGGGGCTTGTTTTAAACCATATAAAGCTTTTGAAAGTTTAAAAACATGATTAGGCAAATCATAGCTTTCAAAACCTGGTGGTTGTTCTACATAAACTTCTTCTTCTATATAACCATTTAAAAAGGCACTTTTTACATCCATTTGAAAGAGTTTGAAATTCATGTGGCATATGCATATGCTAAAAGTATTCTTATGGCTTATAATCTAGCTACAGGAGCATAGGTCTCATCATAATCTATTCCTTCTTTTAGATTATACCCTTTTGCAACCAATCTAGCCTTATTCCTACTTATTGAACCTTGTTCATCTAGTTTATTTCTAAACACCCATTTGCTACCTATAATTTGATGATCCTTGGGTCTAGGTACTAAGGTCCATACCTTACTTCTCTCAAATTGGTTGAGTTCCTCTTGCATTGCAATCACCCAACTTTCATCATTAAGATCCTCATCAATATTTTTAGGCTCAATTTGAGAAATAAAAGCAAGGTCAAAAGCTAAATGTTTGAGATGAGATCTAGTACTTACTCCCCTAGAAGGATCACCAATTATTTGCTCTTTGGGGTGATCTTTTGACAATCTCCATTCCTTTGGGAGCTCTTGCTTGTTTTCCTCTTGAGCTTGAGGTAGAGAATCATCTCAATGTGAATCTTTTTGATCCTTTTCTTCTTTTCCATTTTCAAGATCAAGTGTTTTTATGGTACCTACAACATTATCAAGAACACGACCTTCACAAGATCAAGTCTACTAGATTCATAAAAAACAACATGCATAGATTCTTCAACAGTTATTGACTTTTTATTAAATACTCTATATGCTTTGCTAGTTGTAGAGTATCCTAAAAAAATACCTTCATCAGATTTAAAGGCAAAATTTCTAAGGTTGTCCTTGGTATTCAATATGATATCAAGGGCTTTCTTCCATTCCATAGCTCAAAGCAGTGTTTGGGGCTTCTGCCCAAAAGTAAGTTGGTAAACCATACTCATTGAGCATTGTTCTAGCCATTTCAATTAAAGTTCGATTTTTTCTTTCAACTACCCCATTTTGTTGAGGTGTCCTAGGGGATGAAAAATTATGCAAAATGCCATGTTCTAGACAAAAGCTTTCAAAGTTTTCATTTTGAAATGTTTTGGCAAGGTCACTTCTTATTTTTGAAATGCAATATCCTTTTTCATTTTGAACTCTTTTAGCAAACTTTTTGAAGTTTTCAAAAGCATCACTCTTTTGGGCTAAGAAAATTACCCAAGAAAATCTAGAGTAATCATCTACGATGACAAAGGAATAATGTTTACCTTCTAAGCTTGCAATTCTAGTAGGTCCAAATAAATCTAGATGCAGGAGTTGTAGAGGTTTTGAGGTAGTTACTATTTTTTTGGATTTGAAGAATGACTTATGTTGCTTCCCTATTTAACAAGGTTCACATGTCTTGTCTTTCTCAAATTTGACTTTTGGTAGTCCCTTTACCAGCTCTTGAAAAGTCCATGTTCGCATGATCAAGCCTTCTATGCCACAACCAAGATTCATCACTAATAGTTACAAGACACTTAGAGGAATGGTTAGATATCTCGTGTAAGTCTATTATGTAGGTGTTGACATCTCTATTTGCTTTAAATATCTCTTGACCATCAATAGAGGTTACAAGACATTCGTTGGAAGTAAAGGTTACTTTGTTTCCTTTATCACATAATTGACTTACACTCAACAAGTTATGTTTCAAGCCATCAACAAGTAAGACATCTTTAATAAAAGTAGTACCATTAATACTAATTGAGCCAATGCCAATTACCTTACCCTTAGCATTGTTTCCAAAGGTAACTTTACCTCCATCAATAGTTTTGATGTCATTGAAGAGTTCTTTGTCTCCTGTCATATGCCTTGAGCATCTGCTGTCTACTAGCCAAGCATTTTTGTTTATTATGGACTTGAGACATACCTATAGAATCACAATTCAAATATGATTTTTAGGTACCCAAATGAGTTTGGGTCTTTGGGGGTTAGCACATGAAGGTTCCCAATGAGCCTTCCTTATCTCGCAATGTTTATTTATGTGACCAATTTTCATACAATAGTTACACTGTTTAGGTCTAAAAATACTTTTTGGTCTTACAATGTTTTTGAGCCATATTTCTATTCGAGTGAGTTTGAGAGCAATGGCATGCACAGTCAAGATTAATTGGTGCTTTTCTAGATGCATGCTTCTTATACATAAAGGCATGATTAGCCTTTTGAGGTTTATTTCTTAGGCTTACCAATCCTTGATTATTCCTTTTATGTATAAAAGGTTTAATGTACTTATTCCTTGGTGTTGTCCCAGCAAGTGTGGAGATGTGAGGTTCACTTGACTTAACAAAAATAGTTTTGTGAGAAGATGATGATGTGCTCTTAAATCCTACACCTGTCTAATATTAAAGGTGGTCTTAGATACACAATGAGAGTATCTAAGCTTTCTTTTCCTTTGTGAAATTTTGAAATGGAGTTTCTAAGTTCCTCAACTTAATTTTTTAAAGTATTATTCTCTTTTAGCAAAAATTTAGTTGAGGGTCTTGAAGAGTATTCATCTAATGAATTTTGAAGAGATTCATTAGATGATTTAAGCTTAAAGTTCTCCTTTTCTAAAACATCCATTTTGATTTTTAAATTAGAAATGTTATTCTTATGAGTATTGAATTTACTCCTATATTTCTCTAGTTCTATATTCAATTCTTCTATTAGGCTTTGCTTATTATCATCACTATTACTATCATTATCACTACTATCATTATTGAACGAGTATGAGTGAAGTGATCTTAACTTATCTGAGATGTGATCCTTTATAGCCAGGAATCATAGGTTGACCTTTTCACTTTCATAGTCATCGTTTTCACATGAAAAGCTTTTGTCATCCCATGTAGCTTTGTGGCCTTCATGGTAATTTTCCAATGTTTTCCACATGCTATATGCAGTTGAGCAGTGTTGTATCCTGCCACATTCTTCAATGGATAATGAGCTTGAGAGAATTGTCATTGCCTTCTTGTTTTTGAAATTTTCTCTTCTTTGAGGCTCTGTCCAATCATCTCTTGATAGGATTTCTTCTTCACCATTAACTCCTCTTCTAGTTGGTGTTGTCCATTCTTTCTTAATACTATCCCAAACTTCAATTCCTTCATTAACCAGATATGTCTCCATTCAAAACTTCCAATGAGCATAATTTGCTCCATCAAAGTAAGGCTTGAGACTTTGGAATCCTTCATTGGCCATATCTTGATCATTACTAGCACTGTTTAGGCTTTGATGCTAGACTTAGCTCTGATACCCAAAACTCACTTGAGTAGATAATTACAGAGAGAAACACTTACAAATCTATATTGCTTAATGAATGATGAGCCAAAAGATTTTCATAGAAAATAAATGTTTGTTTTGAAAATATCAAATGCACAAATGGCTTACAACAAGATTTTGATTCAAAATATTAGCTATTCTCTTGTTCTCTTCTCTTATTCTGGATGCATAAATGACTTGCATTTATACTTTCATAGCAAATTATAGTCGTTAGAATGCATTTAATATGGAACTAGCAGTTGCACCAACCCTTATTATCGCGCCAGACATGTTTCTCTTTCATATTTCACAGTCGTGACTATTCTTCCAAGCTGAGACTTGAGTGTTGACCTTGGCTGTGAAGCATTTTGGAAGGTTTTAAAGTGTTTGATCACGGGCATGACAATATATCTTCACGGGCATGACATCTTTCCAAGCCTTGGTCCAAGTGGTGACTCTAGTCGTGAAGCTCTCTGGAAGAATTTGTGATGTCTTCCCACGGGCATGGCTGAAATGTTCATTCACGGTTGCTATCATTCTTCATGGCTGTGAACTTTAAATGTTGGATTGTTAGTGCTAAACTTCATCACGGGCGTGACATATAAGGTCACGAGCATGAACATGCTATTTCTTCAATTTTATCTTTTTAAGATTAATCTTCCATTCTCCATTCTTGAAATCATATTGCATACCCTATTTAATAGACTTAGAAAGCAAGTATGTTAAGTACATTATTGCTATTTTATTTGTTAGCATCAAAATGATAGAAATACCCCTCAAGGTTCAACAAGCTGGATATTATAGGAGGTTCATGAAGGGATTTTCATCCTTAGTGACTCCATTGACACAATTGCTATGAAAAGAGGTCCATTTTCAGTGGATAGGTAGGTATCAAGCAAGCTTTGATCGGCTGTAGGCAATATTGACTGATGCATCAGTCTTGACTCAGCCTACTCTAGTGAAAAACTTTGATATGTACAGTGATGCTAGTCATAATGGTTTAGACTGTGTTCTTATGAAAGAAGGAAAGGTGATTGCTTATGCCTCGAGATAGCTTAAGCCTCACAAGCTTAATTATCCGACACACGATTTAGAGTTAACTGCTATGGTTTTGCTTTGAAGATCTAGAGATATTATCTATATGGGGAAAGATGTTATATCTATATAGATCACAAAAATCTTAAATACCTACCCTCAGAAAAAGAATTGAATTTGAGACAATGAAAATGGTTGGAGTTGATTAAAGATTATGACTGTGTGATCGACTACTAGCCAGGAAAAGCTAATCTGGTTATTGATGCACTAAGCATAAATATTTTAGTTGAGATACGAGTACAATCCACCTTGATGCAGAGGATCAAAGATGCTCAAAGGTAAGATAAGAAGCTAGTAGAGATAGTTGAGGCAGTGAAAAAAAGATAAAAGCCTGAGTTTTCATTGATGGAAGATGACACAATACACTTCTAAAATAGGATTTGTGTTCCTAATATAAAAGAGCTGAAGTATGATATCTTAAAAAAAAAGCATATGAAATGGTATATACCATGCATCCAAGCGGGAACAAGATGTATCAAGACTTGAAAACTAATACTGGTGGCCAGGGATGAAGAAGGATATCACCGAGTATGTTGCTAAGTGTCTAAGTTATGAGCAAGTGAAAGTGAAATACTTGTTACCCATGGGATTGTTGGAACCAATACTAATTCTAGAGTGGAAATGGGAAAGAATCACGATGGATTTTGTGTCTGGTTTACCGGTGACTTAGAGAAAGCATGATGCAATGATGGTGACAGTGGATCGACTGACAAAGTCAGCGCATTTTCTACCAGTTTGGATGGATTATACATTTAATAAACCGGCTAAGGTTTATGTAGATGAGATTGTGAGACTACACAGAGTACAAATGTCCATTATCTCCGACAGAGATCTGCCCTTTACTTCATAATTCTGAGAGACCCTACAGCAAGCTTTGGGAACTCAACTAAATTTCAGCATGGCTTTCCATCCATAAATAGATGGATAGTCGGAGCGGATCATCCAGTTGTTAGAGGACATGATGATAAGTTATATGCTTGAATTGAGGGAATTTGGAATTGACATCTACCTCTTATGGAGTTTGCCTACAACAACAACCATTAGACGAGCATAGGCATGACTCTATATGAGGCATTGTATGGAAGAAAATGCAAGACACTAGTTTGTTGGGCTGAGTTGAATGAGAAAAAGTTGATTGGGCCTGAGATAGTTCAACAGACCGAGGAGAAAGTTTAAGTGATGAAGGAAAGGCTAAAAACAGCACAAGATCGACAGAAATCATATACCGATTTAAGAAGGTGGGACATTAAATATGATGTGGGTGATAAAGTGTTCCTTAAAGTGTCACCTTGGAGAAAGGTATTGAGGTTCGGTAGAAAAGAAAAGCTAAGTCCAAGGTTCATTGGTCCTTATGAGATTCTGGAAAGAATCAAACTAGTGACATATCATTTAGCCCTTCCACCGGAGTTGGACCAGATTTATAACGTGTTCCATGTATTTATGCTAATAAGATATAGGTCTGATCTTACCCACGTTATACCAGTTGAGGTGATAGAAGTGCAACCATATATGACTTATGAAGAGGAACCCCTTGCTATATTAGGCCATGAATAAAAGATTATTTGAAATAAAAGAGTTCCTCTAGTTAAGGTTTTATGGCAGAATCATTCTACAGAAGAAGCCACGTGGGAAAGTGAGAAGAACATGAAGAGGCAATATCCCCAGTTGTTCACATAATGAACAAGTAAATTTCGAAAATGAAATTTATTTTAAGGGGGAGAGGATGACATATCCGCTAATTTAGGCCCCTAGTTGTGCAAGTTATTAAATCGACTTGACGGTTTGACCGATGTTTAAATTTAAATTTTGATTGAAAAATAATTAAAATAATGTCAAATAGTTATGGAAAACATTTAATAAAGTATTTAAAATATTTAAAGATGTTAGATTAGGGTAAGGGATTAAAATGAAAAATTTGAAACGTTTAGGGCTCAATTTGTAATTTACCACAAAAATTGGAGGATTAATTGGGATAACTATCAATTAAATGCATGAGTGGGCTAGCAACATGAAGTGGTAAACATTAAGAAGCTAATTGATATAAATATCTAGATATTTATTAAGGAAATGGGAAACTATTATTGACTTTTTTTGTTTTCTCCTTAATTGCTCCTTCATCCTTTCTTATCTCTTCATATCTAGAATTTTCTATCATTAAGTCTTCTTCCACATTCCTCTTGAAGCACCATACACCAAGTGAGATGAACACATTAATTAGCTAAAAGAATATTTAGATATTTAAGATAAAAATAGGCCCCCACATTAATTAACTTTGGCCTTTCTTCTTAATTGCATCCTTTTCCATCCTTATCTCTATCATTTAGAATTTTATATTCTCTAAACCAGCCCACGTTCCCTACCATTTCCTCAATGTCCAAAGCTTGATTCTAGGAAGAAAAAGTGAGAAAGAGAGGGAGAAATGCATGGAATAGTAGATTTCATGCATATTTTATCAAAATGAAGTTAGATATAGTAAAAAGAAAGAAAAAAAATAAACTAGGAAAGAAAATAAAAAGAAAACCTTAAGTTTTGGCTATGGAAGTAAGGAAGTGAAGGTAAGGTGTTTTTTCTTCTCTTCCATGTTATCTTTAAAGAAAGGTAGAGATTAGAGTATGGTTTAAAGAGAGAGAGAAAGAGGTTAGAATTATGGAATTTTAAGGAAGTAAAGTTTTAATGATCTCTTTTATGTATTTTAGGAACACAAATTGACAAGGAGCTAGCTCAAAGGAGCAAAGGAAAAGAGAAAGAAAAGTAAAATAAGAGGTTTGCGCATAACTTAAGCCAATAGCCTAAGTTTTGTCTTTAAGTTGCATGATTTGAACATTTGGCATGTTTATGATTGTAAACTAATAATAGTTTGTCATAAAATCTTGGAGGTCCATGTTTGCTAGACTTAGGCTTAATTTTGGTAAAAATTGAATGTGATTAATATGTATGTTCTTTACTAAAAATTTAGGAGCAGTGAGTACTTAAACTATTATAACGTAAGTTCTGAAATTCGATTTTGTGTGTTGTTTATTGGGTCTGGAAGCTAAGACATAGGTCTATACTTTAGACCATAAAATCTGAATATGTCTGTATATTTCCATAAAAATACATAAAGTTTGGATATAAAATCTATCCAGAAAATTCTGGACAAAATTATTAGTGACCATTCAATGTTATTGTGCTCATATCTTTTGATACAAAACTCAAAATTAAGTGATTCAACTTGAATATTAAATTTAAGATCCAGATCTAAAATTGTTATTCACCATGTAATTAAACTCGGATTGTAACAAGATCAAAACGAAGGTCCAAAATAGAGCAGAGAATCTGCTAGTGACAGGTCAGTATATGAGTTGAGGAATTGAATGAGTAAACCTTATTATAGTATGCAAATACTATTTTTATTGAGTGATTATGTGATTAATTGAGTCCTTAAATGCATGAAAAGTGTGAATTTTATACTATGAATTTTAATGACATTAACTAAGTCCTAGAACACCGAACTTGAAACTAGACTCAGGATAGTTTGGCATGCCAAGTAGTGGGGAGTATGATGAAATCCATTAATGATATGATTAATGAAGCTGGTAATGGCACTATTATTGAAGCTGGTAATGGCACTATTATTGAAGCTGGTAGTGGCATTATTATTAAAGCCGGTAATAACACTATTATTGAAGCCAGTAATTGCACTATTATTGAAATCGGTAGTGGCACTTGTATGCGCACATCATATTGCTCGGGTGGCACTCCTAAGTGCCTGGATGACAACTTCATTATCCTACTCAGTGGTTCATAGGTGTTGTGGGCATAATGAAGTTATGAAAAATAAATGGAATCATAATTTGTGATATGATTAAATACGATGGATTACATAATGATGTTTTAATTAAGTAAAATAGGTATGAGATAAAAAAAATAATTTGATGTTTATGCATGCTAAAATATTATGAGATGTATATTTGCATGAAAAGATGATTGGACATAAATTGATATATGACAATGCATGTTGCATGAAATAGTTTATTGCCTTATTTATATGTACCACTAATCCAAGAGCTTAGCATGAGAGTTTCTCTCGCGCAGATATAGTGAAGAATAAATAGAAGATAGTAGATAAAGCTAGCGGTGACCTAATCCAATAAAGTAGTCTGTTTCACACACTGTAGGTCACACAACTTTTGTATATTTTGGTTTGAACTTTATTTTATAATGTTTGTATAATAACAACACATTTTGTTAATAATACTTTACTATATAAGATGTATTTTGTTTCCTTTTTATAATTTGTTTTATACCACAAAGTAAATAAATAGTAAATAATAAATAATAATAAAGAAAAAAATATAGAGTGTGTCATATTCATAGATTTATATGAAATGATATTTTAACCGATGAAGTCAGCATAGCACTCCCTTATCCAGGCACGTATTACTGGGGTGAGGGGGTGTTACAACTATCAATTTATATATCAAATGAACATCAAATTAATGAAAATGACTTTTGTTAATCAAATAAATTTGTACAATTAGTGTTAAAGGTGATTGCCTTTAGAGCGCTTCTCTAACACAATAGGCATAGCAGACACACATATATACCAGACATACATAAAATATATTCTAAACATATACTAGTTATATACTGTAGTTTATTGCCTTTCAGCACCTCGCTTTGACCTATTGTAGGCTTCAATTGATGAGAGGTTGGAAAACCTCAAGGACTTCATGGAATCTCGTATGGATAGCCTTGAGGCGGAGGTAGCATGCCTTAGAGATGGTCTGTCATGCCTAAAGCCTAATTAGAGTCCTAGTCTTTTTAAATTTTTTTTATGTACTTGTTTTTATTTTTTTGGGTGTAGGACTTTAATTTACATTTTTAAACTTTGTAATTGTAGCGCTCCCTTACCCTACTAATCGTTAATAGGATATGAAAGTGCTACTAAGCTCATTTGTTTTAAAACCAACTCTCAATTTATTGTATAAATATTTTTATTTCAATTTTCGAGTTTATTATTAGAGAAATATATATTACCATATATTGTTTTATTTAAAATATGCTACTACTGATGTGAATAATTTGATTTAAAAGAATTCATTCAATTAAACTACAATATTTAGAAATATATTTACAAATAACACTAGATATATAAAATTACCAAATTCATTCCTTATCAATATTACATGCCACAATTTTACATCAAAAGAAATTCTTAAATTTAATGTTTACAATGTAATTTCCAAAACATACAAAATGAAACTAGATTGCTGCAATCTGATCTTTGGGTTGCCCTTATCTTTGATTGCTCTAATGTAACAACTACGTCTATTTATCTATGCATGAAACACTCACTTCAGCCCCGTTTTCTTCTTCATCTTTCGCCATTCCAGAACTCAATTCTTCCTGGTTTCACCTAGTATTTGCACCAAATTGATTCCTTGCAAGTTGTTCTTGGTAAGTTGATTATTGCTATAGGGTTGATTTGAGTTGATTAGGTTCAATATTAGGCACTGCATTGCACCCTGATTTTGATGTTAATAGAAATTGATTATGGAAATGTATAAAACACAAAAGGTGTTCCTCTATATCTTAGATTGATGAATATGTAAACCGTTTTGCAAGATATTATGTATAGGGAGAGATATGCTCTTCATACTGAAGTTGGTCAGGGTGTAAACCCTAACCAAGTTAGCTACTGTGTGGTTTGATTTCGAATATGTTAAAGCCCTTATTTGAAGTCTCTCAAAACATAAAAGTTGTAGATCTATGTGTTTTGTATCTTTCTATCCAATTTCAGGTTCATAGTTCTTGTAAATGTTGAGTTATGGTGAATGGAACCATGAATGTTCCATGGTTTGAACTGCCTATTGAGTGCCCTGGGCAGTTATAGTAACTTGTTTGGCTAAGTTGAGCTTTTTAGAGCTCGATTCTGTACACGATCAAAAAATTAAAGTTATAGGTATATGTCCTATCTAAATGTTGGTACTAATTTCAACTTCATTGGTTATAATAGACTAAGTTATGGCCTTTGGAAACAATACTGGTCTGGAAGTCAATTCTATTCTGGACCAGTAAAATGTTTGGTATAAGTAGAAGACCTTAGAGACATAATTGGTAAAATTTGGAAACGTGAAACATGTTAAATATGAACCCATATAATTTTCGGTAAAGTTTCATTAAAATAGGACTTATAGATTATAAGTTATGATGAATCCAAATGAGTACCCTGAAACTTCCTAAAGGCAGAAAACAAGGCAGAAAACAGAACACTCTTAGAAATTCCACCAAATATTGTACAATGATCCAATAGGTCTAAAATTTGAATATGTTCTATAATTATATGCTATATCTATTTAGGAACAAGAATCAGATTAATTGGTCAATTATAGAAAATGTTATAGTCTAAACAGTCCCATAAGGTCACACTGCCTCATAGGAAAAATCTTAACTATTGACATGAACAATGCATATTAATTTGTTTAAGCCACATTAAGTCTCTCTAATCATGAGTTAATCGATTATGGTTTCATATTAGGCTCACAACATATTGGAGACCCACAAGGAGCAGATAGACAATAAGTTAGGGGTCGGAATCAAAGGAGAACGGTGAGTCTAATTATCGATTGAATTCTTTACTGCAAATGAATGTTGCTTGCTATGTGATTCATGTGATTGTCATGATTGGTCCTTGATAATGTAATGATGGATAATTTGTGACATTTTGGTACACATAAATGATATACTTGCGGTATATTGGATGTATATGTTTGACAAATGTGATATATATACATTGTATATGTATAGTATATGCAAGGTATATGCTTGACATATGAGGTATATATGGAATATATGTATGTTGTATATGATAAAGATGCAATGGTTGATGAATGCTTAAACACAAGTGCATATGCATCTGGACTAAAAAGGCATTGTGACTAGTTAATCGATATTGTAAAGCAAAAGAAGAAGCCTGTGGCCCAACAAATGTGCAAATGAAACAAATGATCAAGCTAGCTAGCAAATGCAAATGCAAATGTTCACATGGAAACCCGGGGCAATGTCTGTTTAACTTGGTCATAACATAATGAAATAAGCAAAGCATTTGCATACATAAAGAGTAATGATTATATGTTTCAACCTTATGGATACATATATGATGCTGATGAATGGAATGGATATATGGTATATATTGGAATTGTGATTTATTACTATGAGTGGTTTGGTACTTTAGAGCTCATTGGATGGTTATTCTCACTGAGCCGCAACTCATCAATTTGTATCATTTTTCAGGTAAAGAAAAGTGATAGCTCATTTTGAGTAGCGTATAAAAGACATGGAGCATAGGTCACTGGCCGAGCCTCATCACTCTCTCTCCTTGCATTCCACAGAAGCATGAAAATATGTCATATGTGTTTTAAATTTACGTGCTCGAATATGTATAGTCATTTTGGAATGAGTCTAAAAATGTATAAATGAAATCAACTCGAAAATACTTAGGTGTAAATTTATGTTTTGATATATGTGATATATTATATTGTGGTGAAAACCTCAGTGTTAACTTTGCAAAGTTAGTGAATAATATTACAGGATATGATACTTGCAAGTCATTGAATGAAATTATAGGATATGAGACTTGCAAAGTGATTGAATTATATTACAGGATATGAAAAAAAAATCTACTACTATTGTTAACAGGGTATTCTACCTTTCCAGTATGCTATGTATGATTACTTGATATAGGGATAGGTTATACTCAAATGCATAAGATGTGGTGTTACAGTTCTTTTCTCTTATAAAATAATTTTACAAAGGGGAATGTTGACACTACATTATTCATTAAAAAGCATAAGCATGATACTCTAATTGTTCAAATTTATGTTGATGACAACATATTTGGGTCTACTAATGAATTTCTTTGCCAATAATTTACTATGTTGACTTGGGAATTCGTAATAAGCATAATGGGTGAGCTAAAATTCTTCCTCAGTCTACAAATAAAACAAGGCAATGAGGGCATATTCATTAACCAATCCAAATATGCCAAAGACTTACTTAAGAAATTTGGAATGGAATGATGCAAAAATGCCAAGACTCCAATGAGTACATCAACAAAATTGGACAAGGATGAAAAGGGTAAGAGCAATAATGAAAAGCTCTATAGAGGTATGATGGGATCACTTTTATATCTTACTGAATAGTGTATGCTTATGTGCTCACTTTCAATCATGTCCTAAAGAGTCACATTTAAATGCAGTAAAAAGAATTCTAAAATATTTACATGGCTCATTGCATCTAGGTTTATGGTATCCTAGAAATTCATCCTTTCATATTATAGGATATTCAAATGTTGATTACGCTAGAAGTCTTTTAGATAGAAAGAGTACTTCAGGTACTTGTCACTTTATTGGAGAATTCTTAGTTTTTTGGTTTAGCAAGAAACAAGTTTCAGTTGCTCTTTCTACTCCTGAAGCAGAGTATGTGGTAGCAGGATGTTGTTGTACACAAATCCTTTGGATGAAACAACAACTTAAGGATTATGGTCATAGTATGGACCATATACCTATTAGATGTGATAATACAAGTGCTATAAATCTATCTAAGAATCCCGTTCAATACTTTAGAAGTAAGCATATTGACATAAGACGTCATTTTATTAGAGATCATGTTCAATATGGAGATGTTGTATTGGAATTTTTAAGCACAGACAATCATTTGGCTGATATCTTCACTAAGTCTCTAAATGAGGAAAATTTTAATTTCATAAGAAGAGATTTTGGTATGCTTGATGGATTAACTTTATGATTGCCAAAATTGTCGAACCTTGATTGATAATGTAACATCCTTGACCTTCCCCACATGCATTTCATCGAACATAAGCATCTTGCATACAAATCAATTGAACACGTGCATTTCATACGTATTTTCGTAGGAACAAGTTTATAGCACGCACTAGCTATGTGTCCTAGTATTTGGCAATTATATTGAGTCACATGAGTATCCTTATAACCTAAATAAGGATAACAAAGTATTAGAAATGAATTGAATAAGGTGACTAAATTAAAGTAAGAAAAATGATTAGATTAAGATTAGTGAACATTTACATTGCTAATTTAGTTAAATCGGGTCAAATGATTAAGCTGTATCATTGTGTGAATTAGTGGAATTATAAATCTATGTAAATAATAATAATAATATAGAGAAAATAAAATTAAAATGACATAAAAGAGAATAGAAGAGAAGAGAAGAGAAAGGAAAAGAGAAAAGAGAAAAGAGATGAGAAAAGAGATGAGAAAAAGATAAAAAGACAAAAACCAAAAGTTAGCTTTATCTTCCCATTTCTGCCTTCTTCTCTAGCCCGACTTCTTCTTCAATTTCCTCCATTTAAGACTTCAATTCTTCGTTGTTTCACCTAGTTTTTGAAGCTAATTGATCCCTTGCAAGGCTGTTCTTGGTAAGTAATCAATTCTTATTGCTATAGGGTCGATTTGAGTTGCTTAGGTTCAATATTAGGCACTGAATTGCACCCCAATTTTTATGTTAATAGAAATTGATTATGGAACTGTGTAAAACACAAAAAGTATTCCTTTTTGTCTTATATTTTTGGATATATAAACAGTTTTGCAAGATGTTATGTATAGGGAGAGATATGCTCTTCGTACTGAAATTGGTCAGGGTGTAAACCCTAACCAAGTTAGCTACAATGTGGTTTGATTTAGAATATGTTAAAGCCCTTATTTATAGTCTCTAAAAACACCAAATTTGTAAATATAGGTTTTTGTATCTTTCTACCAAATATCAGGTTCATAGGCCTTCTAACTTGTGAATTATGGTGAATGGAACCATGACTGTTCCATGGTTTCAACTGCCTACTAAGTGCCCTGGGAAGATAAAGTAACTTCTTTGGATCATGTGAGCTTGTTAGAGCTAGATTCTGTAAATGATACAAATATGAGAGTTATAGGTATATGTGTTAGCTAAATGTTGGAAATAATTTCAACTTCAGTGGTTATGTATACGCTAAGTTATGGCCTTTGGAATCCATACTGGTACAGAAGTCAATTCTATTCTGGACCAGTAAAATTTTTGGTATAATTACAAGACCTTAGAGACAGAATTGGTAAATGTTGTAAACATGAAACATGTTCCCTATGAACCCATATAAGTTTCTGTAAAGTTTCATTAAAATAGGACTTATATATTATAATGTATGATGAACCCAAATGAGTACCCGGAAACTGCCTAAAGGCAGAAAACAAGGAAGAAAATAGAACACTCTTAGAAATTCCACCAAATATTTTACAATGATCCAATTGGTTTGAAATTTGAATATGTTCTATAATTATATGTTATTTTTTATTAGGAATAAGAATTAGATTAATTGGTCAGTTATAGAAAAATTTATAGGCTAAACAATCCCATAAGGTCACACTGCCTCATAGGAAAAATCTTAACTATTGACATGAACAATGCATATTAATTTGTTTAAGCCACATTAAGTCTCCCTAATCATGAGTTAATCGATTACGTTTTCATATTAGGCTCATAACATATTGGAGACCCATAAGGAGCAGATAGACAATCAGTTAGGGGTCTGAATCAAAGGAGAACGGTGAGTCTAATTATCGATTGAATTCTTTAGTGCAAATGAATGTTGCTTGCTATGTGATTCATGTGATTGTCATGATTGGTCCTTGATAATGTAAAGATGGATAATTTGTGACATTGTGGTACATATTAATGGTATACGTGTGGTATATTTGAGGTATATGTTTGACAAATGCGATATATATACATGGTATATGTATAGTATATGCAAGGTATATGCTTGATATATGAGGTATATATGGAATATATGTATGTTGTATATGATAAAGATGCAATGGTTGATGAATGCTTAAATACAAGTGCATATGCATATGGGCTAAAAAGGCGTTGTGACTAGTTAATCGATATTGTAAAGCAGAAGAAGAGGCCTATGGCCCAACAAATGTGCAAATGAAACAAATGATCAAGCTAGCTAGCAAATGCAAATGCAAATGTTCACATGGCAAATATTCACATGGAAACCCGAGGCAATGTCTGTTTAACTTGGTCACAACAAAATGAAATAAGCAAAGCATTTGCATACATAAAGAGTAATGATTATATGTTTCTATTTTATTGATACTTTTATGGTATTGATGAATGGAATGGAATACATGGTATATATTGCAATTGTGATTTATTACCATGACTTGTTCGGTACTTTAGAGCTCATTGGATGGTTATTCTCACCGAGCCGCAACTCATCAATTTCCATCATTTTTCAGGTAAAGAAAAAAGTGATAGCTCATTTTGAGTAGCGTATAAAAGACATGGAGCATAGGTCACTGGCCGAGCCTCATCACTCTCTCTCCTTGCATTCCACACAAGCATAAAAAAATATGTCATCTGCATTTTGTATTTATATGGTTGAATATGTACAGTCAGTTTGGAATGGGTTTTAAAAATGTATAAATGAAATTCAACTCGAAAATACGTATGTGTAATGTTTATGTTTTGATATATGTGATATGTTATATTGTGGTGAAAACCTCAGTGTTAACTTTGCAAAGTCAGTGAATAATATTACAGGATATGAGACTTGCAAGTCATTAAATGAAATTATAGGATATGAGACTTGCAAAGTCATTGAATTATATTACAGGATATGAAAGAAAAGTTTTACTACTATTGTTAACAGGGTATTTTACCTTTCCAGTATGCCATGTATGATTACTTGATACAGGGATAGGTTATACTCAAATGCATAAGGTGTGACGTTACAAATAATCTTGTGTTTTTTTATCTCATCATTTTAGATATGAAGTAGCTCATTTGATAGAAATATATGTTATAAGGGATAAAAGCTCCTTAGAAATGCTTTAGTCTTGTTTTAGACTTCATTTTATTTAATGAGGATCTTAGGCAATTCACGCTTGTGACATATATTCATGACCATGATCATAATCGCCAAAAGCTCTAGTAGCTTTCACGTTTTGCTTCACGACATGCTTCACGGTTCAAGGTAGTGAAAACTATATTTCAAGCCCGTAACCTTTTTCTATCACCCCTGTGAAACCCTTTGTTCAAGCCCGTGACACTTATTCACGACTGTGAACATTTCCACCAAAAACTTACAGAAGCATTCACGCTTTGTGTCATGCTCTGTTTCACGGTCACAAGTAGTGAAGATTGTACTTCACACCCGTGACTCTTTTTGTCACCACCGTGAAATTTCATCATTCATGCCCATGACCTTTAAGTGTCATGACCGTGACCTTTAATTGTCACGACCGTGAATCATTTCACATCCCTGTTCACAGGTAGAGCATCTTTTCAGCAAACCGTGAACACGACATTTCACGTCAGTGACTTAGCTTTCATGCCCGTGAATATATCGCCTACACAACATTTTTTGTCATTATTTCTCTCATTTCCAACTCTCCAACTTCTCTCATTTATCACCATTGAATACCATTTTGAAGATTCCAACCCCCTAGCAACTCATTCCATCTATAAATACCTTCAAAAACTTTCTCCATCATCAAATATCAAAACACCTTAGATTCTATTCCAAAATTCCATCAGATTTTCTCTCTTCAAAAATAGTTTTCTCAATAAAAAATGGAAACTGGCTCCTCCAAAGGTACTAGAAAAGAAGTCTCATGCTCTAAGAAGGTACACAGACTACCTTTTAAACATTATTCCGGAGCACTGTCATCTAAGATACTCAGTTCTCGAGCAAAGACCACTCCTTTCCTCTCAATCATTTGAGTGGCAAACTATCATAACACTTGGTCTCGAGACAAGCATGACAGAACAACACCAGGCATGTCATCTGAAATATTTCATTGATATGCATCAATCGACATTGAGGTAACCAACTCTAGAGTTCTTAAGCACCCTACAAGTCTCTCCTACCAGCACGGTAAAATTCCAACTTTGTAAGCATCCGAACACGCTCACTACCACAAAGTTTGGTGACATGTTCAACCTTTTCTTTAAAGGTATCCTTAATGAGAGTGAGGTGGAGTTCTACGCCACTTAGGCATGGACTCACTTCAGGCTTAACTGCAGCTAGGATGTCAAGAAGATGAAAAGCACCCACCTTCAATTCCCAGTGCACAAATAGTTGCATAGGTTTCTAACCTATAGCATTTTTGCTAGAGGATACAACAACCGATTGATTTAGAAGTCCGAGCTCTTTCTTCTGGAGAAGCCTCCAAAAGGCTTAACAGTGGCTTTATCTCGAGGGTTTGCAAACCATCTACTGTCAATTGCCACTATGCCCTCCGAGGACATTCTGATTGGTGGGTACATGACAGACCTTGCTATCAAGCTTAGGTATTTGAAGCTAGAGGAGCACCATTTCAACCTTATACTAGCGCATCCTCGAGACCGACTAGACATCGAGTCATTTATCAAAATGGGAGCGGTTGTTCATATAGTTCATGAGAACAACTTCTACGACCGCTTCACTAACACTGCTGGTGAGATTATTTGGGAGAACAATGATTTGGATGACTTCACAGCTGGCCTCCAAGGAATCTAGTGGAGGAAGAGAGTTCGAGTTGAGATGGCAACTCCAGACATTGAGCAGAAATTGGACAATCCTCTGCCTCCACACCAAACTTGGCTCAACAAGTGGCTGATCTCTTGGCACCATGGTTTGAGCAGCTGTAGGCTTCGATGGATGAGAGGTTAGAGAACCTCAAGGATTTCATGGAGTCTCACATGGAGAGCCTCGAGGTGAAAGTAGCTCGCATTAGAGACGGGATGTCTGGCTCCAAATCTAGCTAGACTATATTTTAGCTATGTTATTTTTTAGCTTATTTGATGTAGGACTTTCAATCTCTTTTCAAATCCTTGTATTCTTTTTTTTTTATTCTTTTTGTTGATGACAAAAGGGGAAGAACCTAGCAATATATTACATTTAACGTGAAATGCATTATATTTGAAATACTTATTTGAATCAAATGAATATGCAAGTATGCAAATGAGTTGATATACCTTGAATATACCTTAAATATACTTCACATATACCTTGATGCAAGTTACATGAATGAATATGCACTTCATATACTTTGAATATACCTTAAATATACTTTGCACATACTTAACTTATTTTAAGTAAAAAATTTGGTATACATTGGATATACCTTGCATATAACTTGCATATACCTAAACTAGGAAGCATATTTTGATGCTATACTTCATCATTCTTTACAATTCATGCACTTCAGTAATTTTTTATCTTAAGCATCTTTTGAGGGGGAGACTTCTCAAAAGCACATATTGCTAGATTATTTGTCACCATCAAAAAGGGAAGATTGTTGAACCTTGAGGGATATTTCTGTCATTTTGATGCTAACAAATAAAATAGCAATAATGTATTTAACATACTTGCTTTCTAATTTTATTGAACAGGGTATGGATATGGAGAATGGAAGACTAACCTTAAAATGACAAAAAAATGAAGAAATAGCATGTTCACACCTGTGACCTTGTATGTCACGCCCGTGATGAAGCTTAGCACTAACTATCCAACATTTAAAGTTCACAGCCATGAAGGATCATAGCAATCGTGAATGATCATATCAGAAAACATGTCAAATTCCTCTAGAGAGCTTCACAGCCAGAGTCACTACTTGGACCACGGTTGTTCACGCCTGTGAAATAATAATGTCTCACCCATGATCAAACATTTCAAATCCTTCTAGAATGCTTCACGACCAAAGTCACAACTCAAGTCACGGCTTTGAAGAACAATCATGACCATGACACTCATACTCACGTCCATCAAAGAGGAAAGATAAACATGTCAGGCACAAAATTAATAGTTGGTGCAATGGCTATTTCCATAACGAATGCAACCAAACGACTACAATTCACCATGGAAGTATAATGCAAGTCATTTATGAATCCAGAATAAGAGAATAGCTAATACTTCGAATCAAAATCTTGTTGTAGCTATTTATGCATTTTAATACTTTCAAAACAAACATTAATTCTCTATAAAAATCTTTTTGCTCATTATTCTCTGAGCATTATAGATTTGTGAGTGTTTCTCTTTGTAATCTACTACTCAAGTGAGTTTGGGTATTTTGGGTTAAAAGTAGAACACTTGTAAGGGTTATTTGCGTGAGCCTTTAAAACACAATAAATTGGTTTATTGTGTGAGCCATTAAAATACAAGAGATTTCTGGGTTAGCTGTGAGCCATTGTTAGAAACACCATAGTTGGGAGTGAGTTTGTAAAACTCCATTGTAACACTTAGTGTGTTAGTGAAACTCCCAATTGAGATTGGGAAGAGATGTAGGGTTTGTTAACACCCGAACCTCTATAAAAATTCTTATCTGATATCTTCCTATCCCTACTCAACTTAAATTTTCTTTCTGCACTTAAAAGTTAAAAAATTTTAATATCCAATTCAACTCCCCTTCTTGGTTGAATATCTGGGCAACAAAATCCATTTCTAGGTCAAATCAAATCATAACATAACACATATATTATTTTAACACATAAATGATATATCCATATTATTTATCAACCATAACATGCCTTTTAGTCATTCATTCTCATGTACAGAAACACAATACACATCAATATGCATAGAAAATGAGTTAACATGCCCATATGTACATATCTTTCACCAAAATGGAGCATTAACTAACTTTACAAGCTTTTCAAGATTGCTTTCCTTTTTATGATGGGTTCTTTTGTTCACTATCCGGACCTAGCATAACAAAATATTTCTATTAGGATCTTACAACCATAAACAAGCTAAACAAAACCCTAAAAACTAAGTTCTAACTCTACCTTTATCAAAACTCTATCAAACCTCTATATGTCTCAAGCTTTCAAGCTTAACAATGGCGGTTATGGTTCCTTTAAGGTGGAGAAGATGGCTCAGACGTCTTGAGTGTGTTAGAAGTAATAAGGGGCAGTGGAAAATGGTTTAAAAGCAAGATAAGATAGAGAAAATATAGTTGTTCATGGCCAACCGACCTACATTCATGGGCATGAAACGTTATTCACAGTCATGACAATACTTAACAGGCGTGAATGTCATATTTTCTCCAAATGGTCCTATCATGTTCAAAACTCTGCCATTTGAACCATAGCCCACCTTCACGGGTGTGAAATCTTTCCATTTCAAAATTTTAATTTAAACTTTAACACATCTCAACTCCAATCTCTTTCCCTCTAAACACATAACTTATAGGCCCTACTTTACTGGCATTACTTACTAACTCAATCTAATTCTACTTTAACTCATTAGTCACTTATTCACAATTTTACAACACAATTTTGAGCTCATTTCACCTTGTCTCGACCAATAAGATTCCAATTTCATATCAATAAGCTTATTTACTTAATTTACTTTAATCTTAATTAAGTTAATTACCACCTTAATTAGCTAAATTTTATCTTGGTCCCAAAATCATTTTAGGTCTCGATTCATCCTCTTTACTAGTCCATTTCTTTCAATATAACTTAACAAATCTCAACTTCCTCCACTTCGGCCATCTCAAGCTACACCTCCGAAGATTTTGTCCCAACCAAACAAACATTAAAATAAAACAATAAGGTGAAAAAGATTAAATTCTACTTCAATCAAAATTTATGATTAAAATCGAAGGAAAATTTAAAGGAAAAGATGTTAGCCAACTTACCTAGCTCTTTTCTTTTCTAGTAATAGTGGCCTCCTTGCGTAGCTCTTGTTTCCTTTGCTTAAATGATCACAGGCAAACTTATCGTCAACCTGCACTTTTCATGGTCAAACCTTCTAACATTCCTTTTCTCTTTGATTATCTCTATTTCGTTTAGTCCAATTGGAGAGTGGCCTACTTATTTCAAATCTCATGTTAACTCCACTACATCTCACATTTTTTATGATTAAATAGTTGTTTGGCTTAAAAGAAAGTGTAAGAAAATAGAGGAGAAGAAGAAACATGGCTTGATATTTGGAAGGTAGAAATGGATGGTTACATGTTTGAAAGAAAGAAAGAATCTTAAGTAAAAATGTGCCACATTTTTCTCATTTGCCATATTTTATATTTAATTAATTCTTTGTTAGTATGAATGCATGCCACTTGGCTCTTTGCATGCAAAGATTTGTTTATCAATCAAAGATTAATTAGTTTAGTTAATCATTCTTTTGTTAATCTTCACACAAATTTCCATTTAGTTGTTCAACTTTTTTTCCAATATAAATTGCATCCTAATTTTAAGTTCTTCTATTTTGGATCCCAAACTAATTAATCTTCAACAAAAATGCACCAAGTCTCTTCATAATTTATTCTACTTATAGATGTATTTGATTTGGAAATTCGTCCACTGGAGTGAAAATCCCATTTTTGCGATTTAGGCTAATTTTTTGATTTTGCTTGATTAATTAACGTTAAATGTTTGTATTTTCTATTTTTCATTTCTATCAAGTATAAGTTTAGATTTCGAACACGAACATTATAACACTCTTTTACCCTACTATAAATAGCAGAGTAACAGAATATTGCCTAACTTTTTATTACTTATTTTAGATTTGCTTTATACAAATATTTCTTAAAAACTTTCTCACGCGTAATCATAATTATATGATTCACATACATCCAAAAATACTATATATAACATTATTGTTTAAATATGTTATTTACAATCTCCCAAAATAAAAACATCACACATTAAGAAAACAAAAATATTTTCTTTATATTACAAACTTTTTGGTACCAGCTCAAAATGAATCTTCAATACTGTTATCTACTAACTAAGATACACATATATTCTAGCAACTACTATCTTTATCTACTTTTCTTCAATACCTACGTGTGCGAAAACTACATGTGCTAAGCTACTGGCTTAATTATGCTTTTAATGGAAAACACTTAATATACATATAAAGTACTTATATATACGTACACATGCATACATCATAATATCATTAATTTACATTTTAACAATAATCAAACAAAACCTAACTTAAAATCCATAAAAATCCATAACTTAATATGACAAATCAATGGCATTTAACATTTATATCACTCAAAGCCAAACATTTAACATGCTTTAAGAAACATATTTTTGGTTTTAAATATACATATGTACAAACCTTTAATCAAGAATCCTCCATAAACTCTTCAAAATCCATCCTAGATTATCCTTCCCTCTTTGTCTTCAACTCTACCATTTCTATGCCCACCGAAATTCAAAGATCGATCTCTTTTTCCAGCATAACTCTCCCTCTCTCTTTAAGCTCACATCATTCAAGAATACTCTACTATTGTCTTTTTTTTTTCTAGTTTCTCTAAGCTACTCTCAACGTTTAGTAATGGAGGAAGGAAAAGATGAAGAATAAGATGAAAAAGAAGATGGTGGCATGTCTAGAAGGATAAGGGGTGGTGGGGACTAGGTAAGGGAAAAATTATAGGCATGGGAGAGAGAGAAATATAGCTTTGTTCACCCACTCCGCTGACTACTATTCATAGGCATGAACACCTCCTATCACAGTCATGATAAACGTTTCATAAGAATCACCTAATCCATAACATCCATGATATTGACGGACATGATGCCTTACTCATGGGCATAAATCCTTCTAAAACTCTATTGTTTTGAAAATTCAAGACTTTCACAAGTGTGATTATCCATTTATGAGAATGAAAGCACCATTTTCCACTTTTTCGATCCTTTTAAACCTTAATATACCCACTCTCTCTCTCTTCTATCACCAACATATCTTATAGACCCAAATTACCAGACATTCCAAATAGTATGTGGTCACTATTTTGCAAAAGGAGAAACGATAATAATTCTGTCATTTCACATAATTCAATTTATGTGACCACTACTACTAAGGTCACTAAATGTCGACCAATTGCATTGTGGTCACTAAATGTTCATGGTCACTAGGTTATAAAACAAATTTTGTCTCCATCTAGCAACCACATATATAGGGGTCTCTATTTAGCAACCACTTAGTTTGTGGTTCCCATATTGTAATTGGTAAAATGGTAGATTTACTATCATTTCACTTATAAGTCACTTATACAAAGACTATTGTACTGACCACTATTTGCAATTACTAGGTTTATTAATAAATTCCCAATTCCTTTTCCTTCCTTTACCATTTCCTTATCATAATTACCATTTCTCTTTCTCTTTTGATCTCCATTGTCAATGCTAGTAGCCCATCGTGTTCATTTGTCGTTGTCGTGCCATTATTTGTCATTATTGTTACCAGACCATAAGGTTGCACCAAAATAAGCAGAAGAAAAGTAGACTCATTTCTTTTCATGACCAAACAATAAGTACCTCCATTCTCTCTCTCTCTCTCTCTCTCTCGAATATTATGATAAAAAAGGATTATCTTCTTTAATATTTGGTTTTGAGATAGGATTAGGTGGGTTTTCTATTGGACAAAATCACTTCTAAGAATATTAAATTATAAGCTAATATTTATTTTGTAAATTGTCATATATATTATTGAAAAAGTAGTAAGTATAGTTTCTTTATAGATTTCCAATTATCCTCTCATTAGTAAAAGAAAAAAAAAGGTAAAATTATGGAACAAAGATTGGTATAATGTATTAAGGTCCATTTCAAAAACAGTCAAAATAGTTTATAGACCCATATATGCCTAAAATTGAATTATGAAAACTTTGTTAACTTATTAATAAAATTTGATAATTTTGAAATACATAAATTAGAAATCTTAAAAATAAAAAGCTCATGTTGTTTGCCATTGAATAGAAGATGTTTGAAAATTATTAAATTTGAATATAACTTGGCACCACATATATTAATTCATACATCTGACCTTATAAAAATTTAAAAACAAATTTAATAATATACTACGATAAATTAAATAGAAATTTTGTGTAGTACTCATCATATATATATATATATATATATATATATATATAGAAAGAAACTAAATTCATGTAATTTAATTATATGCTAAGGCATTGTCCTTAATTTGGTAAAATTATTACATTCTTACTTGCTTTCATTACAATTTGGTTTTGGGTATACATCATTAAATTGGTTTAGCTTAAAAAAATTCAAATCTATAAATTTAAATGGTTCAAGTTGATATAAATTACTTAATTTAGTTAAAATTTCTAACTTATATATATATATAAGTTAGAAATTTTAAAATAATCAATTCAAAATAAAACCAAATATTGACAAGTTAAAATTCTTTTTTGCTCTAAATTTTAATTTGTATTTTTTATGCAAATTGTAATAAATGGTTATATGTTAAGAAATATTTAAATAACTTTAACCAATAGAAGTGTAATGGGGATGTTTTGTTTGACTAGGTTGACAAATACGTTAATTTGATAGGTATTTGAATTAAATTAGGCTAGATGGCATGTATGAAATGTAGTTTGTTAGGTTATTAGGTGAGCAATGAAATTTTAGTACTTTTTAATGTTGTGAAAGAAATATGTAAGGCTTAAAATTAATAAATTGATTTGATTCAATTGGACATTGTATTTTAAATCTTAATGAGAAAGTTGTATACGATATGGTAGTACACTTGATTTTTTCTAAGCGTATAAAAAGGTACTTTTCCATGCTTGTCTTTCTTTTTCTTATTTTATAAGTCTTTTTCCTTTTCTGAATTGTACTAGTTTAAATTTATTTTTGACATAAATACTTTTAAAGGTGAATTATTGGTATGAAGGTTAAACTAGTTGTATTAATGAAGAAGAATATTACTCAATTTTATAATTAAGACCTATATGGGCATGATTTGAACTTCTAATCACTGAGACCTATATGGGCATGAGTTTTTAGTAAATTCTTAGGACAAGGTGAGTTGAATTAAAGCTAAAATAAATCAAGAAAAAAATGGATTGAAACATGTATATAGTGTTGGGTTTTGAAGAATGAATCATATTCATAAACGCAGCGAAAAATAAAATTTTTCCAAACCCAAAACAAAAGATCATACTTGTACCATTAAAACTAAATTAAATAAATGTAAATGTTAAAAATTATACCTTGTAATTTTTATTTGTTCTTTAAATTCTCACTTTGTTGGGTTGTAGCAAACCACAACAATCCACACTAGGATATCTCTAATGATACTCCACACGAAGAATGAAGAAACAACTATCAAGAGACCCTTTTTCCGTTTGCTTTTTTTTTTTTTTTGCTGACCATTTTACTGTTCACTTTTCTTTTCTAATTTTCTTATTATTATTATTATTATTATTATTATTATTATTATTATTATTATTATTATTATCATCTTCACATATTTCTTTATATCTAATATTTTTAATTTTATTTACTCAAAAACATAATTTAATTATCTAGTCTAAATTATTCAAATTAAACTCTAATTAGTGGGTGTTACAATTCTCTCCCCCTTAATATGTTTCGTCGTCGAAACATACCTATGTATCGTCACTCAACAGGTGAGGGTATTGAGCTTTCATCACCTCCTCGCTTTCCCATGTTGCTTCTTCGAATGCATGATTCATCCATAGTACCTTCACTAATTGTACTCGCTTGTTCCAAAGTTCCTTAATTTTTCTTGCTAAAATTTGGACTGGTTTTTCTTTATATGTCAAATCTTGTCTCACCTGAATGCTTTCAGCAGGTATGATGTGATTAGGATTTGATCTGTATCGTCTGAACATTGAGACATGGAAGACATCATGTATTTGACTCATCTCCAGTGGTAGAGCGAGTCTATAAGCAACAGGTCCAACTCTTTCTAATATTTCATAAGGTTCGATGAACCTTGGACTTAACTTGCCTTTCTTTCCAAATAGCAAAACTTTCTTCCAGGGAGATACTTTAAGAAAAACTTTATCACCCACTGCATATTCAATGTCCTGTCTCTTGAGGTTAGCGTATGATTTTTGTCTATCTGTAGCTATTTTAAGTCTTTCGCGAATGACTTCGCTTTTTCTTCTGTCTCTTGCACTAGGTTTGGTCCTATAAGTTTCCTATCGCTGAGCGTTGTCCAACATATAGGTGTTCGACACTTCCTACCATAAGTGCCTCATATGGAGCCATCTGGATATTAGACTGATAATTGTTATTATAGGCGAATTCCATTAAAGGAAGATATTTGTCCCAGCTACCTTTAAATTTGACGACACAACTTCTCATCATATCTTCTAGAATCTGAATGACTCTTTCTAACTGTCCATCTGTCTGCGGATGAAAAGTTTTGCAGAAATTGAGCTTAGTACCTAGAGCTCGTTGTAGACTACCACAAAATTGAGATGTGAAACGGGGATCTCTGTCAGACACAATAGAAACAGGCACTCCATGAAGTCGTACAACTTCATTCATATAAATTTCTGTCAATTTATTCAGTGGATTGTCCTTTCTAATAGGTAAAAAAAGTGCTGACTTTGTAAATCTATCCACAATGACCCATACAGTATCATGTTTCTTTAGAGTCAAAGGCAATCCAGTCACAAAATCCATAGTGATCCATTCCCACTTCCATTCTGGAATAGAAATTGGATGCAGCAACCCCGAAGGTACTTGATGTTCCACCTTGACCCGCTGACAAGTTAAACATTTTGAAGTGTACTCTGTGATGTCCTTTTTCATACCTACCCACCAGTATCTGTTCTTCAACTCTTGGTACATCTTGTTACTCCCTGAGTGCATAGCATATTTGCTTTCATGGGCCTCTATAAGAATCCTCTGTCTAAGATCTTCTACACTAGGCACACATAATCTGTCTTGATAGAACAATCCACCATCTAAGTCCATAGTGAATCCAGGTCTCTCCCCCTTAGAGATCAACTCAGCTAATTCAATTAACTTCCTATCTTGTCTTTGTGCATCCTTGATTTCCTGTATAAGAGTGGGTTGAAGGTGCAACTCTGCCACCATCTTTCTGCTCAAAGCATCTGCTACTACATTAGCTTTGCCTGGATGATAGTCAATCACACAATTATAATCCTTTATTAGTTCTAGCCATCTTCTCTGCCTCAAATTCAATTCTTTCTGTGAGCGAAGATATTTAAACTCTTGTGATCTGTGTAAATAAAACACTTATCCCCATATAAATAATGGCGCCAAATCTTCAATGCAAAAACTATAGCTGCCAACTCCAGATCATGGGTAGGATAATTCTTCTCATGTGGCTTTAACTGTCTAGAAGCATAAGCAACCACCTTTCCATCTTGCATCAATACACAACCAAATCCATTATGAGAAGCATTACTATAAATGACATACTCCTTATTAGGAATCGGCTGTGTCAAAACAGAGGCCTTAGTGAGCATACTTTTGAACTTATCAAAACTAGCTTGACACTTATCTGTCCACTCAAATTTAACATCCTTTCTTAATAGTCTTGTTAAAGGATAAGTCATCATTGCAAAATCCTTGACAAATCTCTGATAATATCCAGCTAAACCCAAGAAACTTCTGACCTCGGTCACATTCCGTGGAGGTTTCCAACTCATAATTGCCTCAACTTTGCTAGAATCCACTTTAATGCCTTCTGCAGAGATAATGTGTCCCAAAAATGTCACCTCCTTTAACCAAAACTCACATTTTGAGAGTTTGGCATAAAGCTTATATTCTCTGAGAGTCTGCAATGCTATTCTCAAATGCTTTTCATGTTCTTCTGAATCTTTAGAATACACCAAAATATCATCAATGAAAACAACAATAAATTGATCAAGATGTGGCCTGAAGATCTTATTCATAAGCTCCATAAATGCTGATGGAGCATTAGTCAGCCCAAATGGCATAACCAAAAACTCATAATGACTATATCTGGTTCTGAATGTAGTTTTAGCAATATCCTTCGTCTTCACCCTTAATTGATGATAACCAGATCTCAAATCTATCTTGGAAAATACTCCTGCACCTTTCAGTTGGTCAAAGATATCATCAATCCGCAGTAATGGGTACTTGTTCTTGATGGTCACCTTATTCAACTGTTGATAATCAATACATAGCCTCAAAGATCCATCCTTCCTTTTCACAAACAATACTGGTGCACCCCATGGGGATGTACTTGGTCTAATGAAACCCTTATCAAGGAGTTCTTGTAATTGTGTCTTAAGTTCTTTCATCTCTGATGGGGCCATTCTGTATGGTGTCTTTGATATAGGCATAGTTCCTGGAATAAGATCAATAGTAAATTCTACCTCTCTCTCCAGAGGTAACCCAAGTAAGTCATCAGGAAAGACATCTGGAAATTCATTTACCACTGGGATATCTTCAAGATTGGAACCTCCTTTTCTGGTGTCAATCACATGGGCCAAATAAACTTCACACCCTTTTCTCATCAATCTTCGGGCTTTCATTATGGATATGACTCGAGGATGTTGTGAAAATAATTCCCCTTTTACAATAATTGCCTCCTGATTTTCTTTTTTAAGTACCACAAATTTAGACTTGCAATCCACCACTGCTTTATGACGTGAGAGCCAATCCATGCCTAATATGACATCATACTCATGGAAAGGCAACTCAATCAAGTCTGCAGAAAATTCCTTCCCATGCACAACCAAAGGACAATTCCTAAATACTTTATTCACTATTACACTGTGACCCAAAGGATTCTTAACTTCAATTCCATATTCTAGGTTTTCTTTAATCATATTATGCTGACTTGGTGTACTAGTGCAAATATAGGAATGTGTGGAACCGGGATCTATGAGTGCATAAATGTCAAAATCATATAATGAAAACATACCAACAATAACATCTGTTGCTGCCTGATCTTTTTAGCTTTCATGGCATAAGCTCGGGCTGGAGCTCTGCTAGATCCAGATCTATTCACTGTCTCTAAAATAGCCTACCTCGGTTGGCCTGGTCCCCTCTGAACTGAACTCCAGCCTGAGTTGGAGCTGACCTAGTAGTCTGAGTAGGTGTACCACCTATCAAGAGTGGGTAATCCCTCCGTAGATGTTTTTTGGACCCACATATAAAGCAAGCACCTGTGGCACGCCAACATTCCCCCTGATGGCTCCTATTGCAAATGGTACATACCGGTATAGCTTTCTTGCTAACCTGAGGTTGTCAACTGGCTGTAGCAGAAGGTGCCTTAGAGGGCGGCTAAAACTTTTTCCTTGTCCTCTATTTAGTGAACGGCTAGTAAAGAAATGACTCTTCTTTCTAGTGAATTGAGTCTCAAAAGTAGCTGACTTTTTGGAAGATTCTTCTATTTTCCTCTTTCTCCTTTTTCAAGGCTGAGTGCTGCAGAAACTAACTGAGAAAAATTATTATGCTGAAGAGCAGTCACAATATCTCCAACCTCTTCATTAAGGCCATCTTCAAATCTTCTACATTTATCTCTTTCATTTGCAATTAATTTAGGGGCATACTTGCTCAGTCTGGTAAAATTCCGCTGATACTCAGTCACTGACATTTTACCTTGCTTGAGATTCATGAACTCTTTCTTTTTCTCATCAATATAGATCAACGGAATATACTGCTCTTTAAATTCAGAAAGGAAGGAATCCCATGAGACCGGTTCCACCATATCTGGCTTGGTAAGAATTGATTTCCACCAATCATATGCCTCATCTAGGAGTAGAGAAGTAACAAATCTAGCTTTGTCATATGTTTCCACTTGCAACTCTTTAAAAATTCTTTCAGTCTTTTCCAACCAATACTCAGCTGCAGCTGGATCTTCATCTCTCTTACCATAGAAATCTGAAGCCCCATACTTACGAAGCTTATCAATTGTTACTTTTGGTCTAGGTGGTGGCACTGGGATAGGTTGAGGAATGACTCGTACCATCTGTTGGAATAATCTAGTCATCTGTTGTATAAATGCATTTTGACCAGGGTAAATTTGTTTTGCTGCATGCGGTAGGGGATTTGGAGCAGCATCTTGCCTTTGCACGCTTGCTGCACTAGGCTGATGAGGTGTCCTAGTATTAGAAGAGCCGGTACTCTCAGCCATATCTCGTTCATCAGAAGACATCTTCCTACAATCCTACAAGTTGCCAAGAAGAAAGCCCATATCAGAATTATATGAGACACATGTATATTTAAACCTAATATCTCATTTCACACCTAGGCCTCGAAATTCCTAAACCTGCTCTGATACCATTAAATGTGATGCCCCAATTATGTATTAGGAATAATCCCACATATATAAGAAGAATGTCACAAGCTTAACTCGATAATCTGCTCAAATTGAAATTTTTGTTTTTTTCATTTTAAATAACTTAATCTATTTATTTATATTGGTTTAGGCAAGTTGTTCTAATTAACAATATATATATATATATATATATATATATATATATCCTTATATTGTATACACATATGGCACCCGATTATGTTACATAATTATTTACATACACAATATTAATATATGAGACATGTCTACCACACCATATACATAGTCAAACTAAAATAATAATAATAATAATAATAATAATAATAATAATAATAATAATAATTAACCAACCCTCTAACTATGCTTCTTGTGTCTCTGCTGATATGGGCTTGGATTTCCTTCTTGACCACTTCACCTCCTACCGTCTATAGTTTAAATTCCTATGTGAGAAGAACCCACGCTAAGCTAACTCTAGCTTAGTGGTACATATAGGTATTAAGTTTTTTCTAAGCAGTCACGCAAATGCATGTCTCAAATAATTCATGATACACTGAATTTTTATTTCATATAAAAGAAATAACCACATCACATAAAAGTATAAACATAAAAATCATATTCAATAACTAAATTCTCATTACCTCCTGTAAGCATTTCATGTTTTGTCACTTATGTCAAAAATAAAATTTCACATTTCATTCCATAGTCTTTAATTAATATCAGCCCAAATCTCATTCCCGGACTCTCCGGATATTTGGTGTGAAATAGGGGCTCTCGTGGAGCTTAAGCCACCCTACTCACCATAATCTCAAGTCAAGGGCGCTCGCGGAGCTTAAGCCACCTTGATTGAATATAATTATGTCATATGTGTATAATCAGGATCAGGGGCGCTTCCAGAGCTTAAGCCACCCTGTCCCTAAATAATATCCATATCGGTACCGTAATTCCCCCCTTAATGGTGCACCATCTATCCTATGTTAGTCCTCAGGTAGAGAAATGGGCAATTAACACCATTAATTACTTGTTTCTATAACCAATACTCATTTCATATTAACACAATCATATATTCACAATTTATTTCAAAACCATGTAATAGCATGATATTTTATCAAATGTTAACACAATATTAAGTTCATAGTTAATAACATTCTTTCAACTTTAAAACATGCCATAATATATAATTTCATCATTGTGACATGTAATTTATGCCATACACACACAATCATGCATAAGGGCAAAACAAAATATATATATGTATGTACAAACCTCGATAGTATTTTCCTTTTCCAAAATATAAGTTCAGAGCTTGTTCACTTTTGTTGGTCTTCTTCTTGTTGAAATCCTAATTTAAAAATATAATTAATTAATAGCTTGATAAAATATTTATTCTTAATATAACTTAAATAAATAATTACAATTTCTATTAAGCTAGAATAAGACCTCTAAGGACTGTTGGATTAATAACTTTTTCTACAATTATCCAATTTATATAATTCTTGATCTTGATTAAATATAACATGTAAAACTAAAATATACTAAAATTTCAGAATTTTTGAACTTTTACATAATGTTTGGTATAATGTTAAATATTGCCCTATTTTCTGCCATTAGGCAGTTTCAAGGTACCCAATTCAAAACTTCATAACTTTCAATGTGTAGCTTCAATTATTCTGAAACATTTTATACAATTATATAAGTTAATTGGGAACTTAAGTCATGTTTAACACATTTCCAGATTCAGTCTCTAAGGTTCTCAAATAGTGGAGGATATATAACTGGTCCAACATAGAGTATCAACCCGACCAGTTTAATTGTTCAGCTCATAACTCCCAAAATACATGACATTTTAAGATGAAACTTTCATAGAAATTTAGATAAGACATAGGAGTAAAACTTTTATGTTTTTTACTTTGGCTAATGCTATCTAAAAGTAGGTGAAATATAAGGACAAAATTACTAGAGCCGCACAGGTATATGAAACCAGCTCAATCAAGGAACATTTATAGTTCATTTCAGAATAATGCAACCTACACAAGAGAAATTGGTACGAAGTTTTGTAGAGACCTCCATAACATATATACCTACAACTTTCGTGGTTTACAAAACCTCAGAATAAACCACTAAGATGATTAAGTGTTACAAAAACTGTAGGTTATTTGGTTGATATGTCTCCCAAAAACAGTTTCACCCCAATAACCATATCTCTTCTTATACTCAACATCATTCAATAAATTTTGGCAGAGAGATACAAAAGACATAGATGAACAACTTTTATGTTTAACACATCCCCAAATTAGAGTCACAAGATAATCAAAAATAGAGTTCAATATTCTGTCAAAATATAACCTAAAGAGTTCTAATAACACAATAATCATGGGAAAAATATTTCTTACCAAGATGAGATTTAATTGGACTGATTTTTGATGCAAATATTGAAGAGAATGATGAGTAATTTGATGTGGGATATGAAGGAAGAAAAAGGGATGATGAAGAAGAAGAAGGAGAAAAGAGAAGAAGGAAGAAATGGCCAAAAATTGCTTTCAGCCCATTTTTCCCGTTTGCTTTTTTTTTTTTTTGCTGATCATTTTACTGTTCACTTTATTTTTTTTAATTTTCTTCTTCTTCTTCTTCTTCTTCTTCTTCTTCTTATTATTATTATTATTATTATTATTATTATTATTATTATTATTATTATTATTATTATTATTATTATCATCATCATCTTCACATATTTCTTTATATCTAATATTTTTAATTTTATTTAATCAAAAACACAATTTAATTATGTGGTCTAAATTATTCAAATTAAACTCTAATTAGTGGGTGTTACAATGATAGTCTATCACACAATCATAGTTTTTAATCAATTCCAACCATCTTTGTTGCCTCAGGTTCAACTCTTTCTGTGAAGGAAGATACTTAAGACTCTTGTGGTCTTTATAAATGTAGCATCTTTCTCCATACAAATAATGTCTCCAAATCGTAAGAGCAAAAACTATTGCTGCAAGCTCTAAATCATGCGTTAGATAGTTAAGTTCGTGAGGCTTAAGCTGTCTAGAGGCATATGCAATCACTTTTCCCTCTTGCATAAGAACACATCCTAGCCCATTGTGACTTGCATCACTATACACAACATAGTCTTTTCCTGGGGTAGGCTGAGTCAAAACTGGTGCTTCAGTCAACATTGCCTTCAATCGATCAAAGCTTGCTTGACACTTATCTGTCCATTCAAAATGGACTTCTTTTCACAGCAGTCGTGTCAAAGGATTCGCTATAGATGAAAATTCTTTCACAAATCTCCTATAGTATCCGGCTAATCCAAGAAAACTTCTCACTTCTGTCACATTTCAAGGTGATTTCCAATAAAGAATAGCCTCGATTTTACTAGGATCAACTCGAATACCTTCGGCTGAAATTACATGACCCAGAAAACTAACTGCTTCTAACCAAAACTCACACTTAGATAGCTTTTCATACAATTATTTCTCCCTCAAGGTCTGCAATACTTTTCTGAGATGTTGGTCATGTTCTACTCAATCTTTTGAATAGACAAGAATGCCATCAATGAATACAACTACAAATTAATCAATATATGGCCTGAACACTCAGTTCATCAGGTCCATAAAAACTGCCGGCGCATTCGTCAATCCAAATGGCATCACCAAGAACTCATAATGACCATAACGAGTCTTGAATGTCTTCTTAGATACATCTGACTCTTTGATCTTCAGTTGATGATACCCCGATCGAAGATCTATCTTTGAAAATATACTTGCACCTTTCAGCTGATCAAATAAATCATCAATCCTAGGAAATGGGTATTTATTCTTAACAGTAACCCTATTAAGTTGCCTGTAGTCAATGCAAAGACATAAAGTACCGTCTTTCTTCTTCACAAATAGTACTAGAGCACCCTATGGTGATACACTAGGTCGTACAAATCCTTTATCTAACATTTTTGTATCTTCAACTCCTTAAATTTTATGGGTGCCATCCTATATGGTGTAATAGATATAGGAGCGGTGCCAGGTACTAATTTGATAGCAAACTCTATCTCTCGGTCAGGTGGCAGTCCTGGTAACTCCTCAAGAAATACATCTGGAAATTCACTAACAGTTGGGATGTCGATCAAATTTGGACTTTTCTTTCGGGTATCAATCACATATGCTAGGTAAGTCTCACATCCCTTATTGATGGGTTTTCGAGCTTTCAACATTGATATTACATTATCTGGATATCCTCTATACTCACCCATCACTACTATCTCTTCTAGTTCTGAAACTTTAATTCTCATCTGCCTCTTTCCACAATTTATTATCACCCCATGGCAAGCTAGCCAATCCATTCCCAAGATCACATCGAACTCGCAGAATGGTTGTTCTATTAGATCTGCTGGAAATTGTCTGCCTTGAATTTCAACTGGGCAACCTTTAAACACTTTACTAACCCGCGCACTGTGTCCCAACGAGTTAGTCACACAGATCTCATATTCTAGAGTCTCTGGTTTTAGACCCTCTCGACCCGATGGTGGTGTGCATATGTATGAGTGTGTTAACCCATGGTCTATCAATGCATGCATACAAAAGCCAAAGAGAAGGAATTTACCTGCTATGACATCAAGTGCATCATACTCCTCTCGGCCTCACATGGCATAAGCTCTTGCTGGAGCAGCTCTACTGCCTTCAGGTCTCTACTGTATCTGATCTGAACTGGCTTGGCCCTGCATGGCCTCCTCTTCCTTGCCCTCGGCCTCGTCCTCTGCCTTGTCCCATAGTCTGTATTGGCACTGACTCAACACTCTCTGAACCTCTACCAAACTGTAGCAATGGACAATGCTGACACATCTCATGCACGCTCCTGTCATCAACCAACACTCTCCTAGATGCGAACGACCACAATGCTGACACACCAGTAGAGTGGTAGACCTACGGGATGCCTGTGTTGGTGCACTGGCTGCTGATGAAGTAGATCTTACGGGTTGTCCCCGTCTATAAGAATGAAATCTACTGGAACTCCCAGCCTAGAATCGGCCAACAAAAGATCTGGACTTGTAACACCACATCTTATGCATTTTAGTATAACCTATCCAAATATCAAGTAATCATACATGGCGTACTGGAAAGGTAAAATACCCTGTTAACAATAGTAGTAAAATTTTTTTTCATATCCTGTAATATAATTCCATGACTTTGCAAGTCTCATATCCTATAATTTCATTCAATGACTTGCAAGTCTCATATCCTGTAATATTATTCACTGACTTTGCAAAGTTAACACTGAGGTTTTCACCACAATATAATATATCACATATATCAAAACATAAACTTTTCACATAAGTATTTTCGAGTTGATTTCATTTATACATATTTAGACTCATTCCAAAATGACTATACCTATTCAAGTATGTAAATACAAAAAAACACATATGACATATTTTCATGCTTGTGTGGAATGCAAGGAGAGAGAGAGTGATGAGGCTCAGCCAGTGACCTGTGCTCCATGTCTTTTATAAGCTACTCAAAATGAGCTATCACTTCTCTTTACCTGAAAAATGATGCAAATTGATGAGTTGTGGCTCAGTGAGAATAACCATCCAATGAGCTCTAAAGTACCAAACAACTCATAGTCATAAATCACAATTCCAATATATACCATGTATTCCATTCCATTTATCAGTCAATAACATATAAATATAGATAAAATCAAGTATTCAATAATTGTTATTTACTTATGCTTTGCTTGTACATTTTATTTTGTTGTGACCAGATTAAACGAACATTGCCCCGGGTTTCCATGTGAACATTTGCATTTGCATTTGCTAGCTAGCTTGATCATTTGTTTCATTTGCACATTTATTGGGCCATATGCCTCTTCTTTTGCTTTGCACATTTGTTGGGCCATAGGCCTCTTCTTTTGCTTTACAATGTCGATTAACTAGTCACAACGCCTTTTTAGCCCATATGCATATGCACTTGTATTTAAGCATTCATCAACCATTTCATTTTTATCATATACAACATACATATATTCCCTATATACCTCATATGTCAAGCATATACCTTGTATATACTATACATGTACCATGTATATATATCACATTTGTCAAACATATACCTCAAATATACCACAAGTATACCATTTATATGTACCACAATGTCACAAATTATCCATCATTACATTATCAAGTACCAATCATGACAATCACATGAATCACATAGCAAGCAACATTCATTTGCACTAAAGAATTCAATCGATAATTAGACTCACCGTTCTCCTTTGATTCCGACCCCTAACTTATTGTCTATCCGCTCCTTGTCATTCTCCAATATGTTGCAAGCCTAATATGAAAACATAATCGATTAACTCATGATTAGAGAGACTTAATGTGGCTTAAACAAATTAATATGCATTGTTCATGTCAATAGTTAAGATTTTTCCTATGAGGCAGTGTGACCTTATGGGACTGTTTAGCCTATAACTTTTTCTATAATTGACCAATTACTCTGATTCTTGTTCCTAATTAACAATAATACATATATATAGTACATATTCAAATTTCAGACCAATTGTATCATTTTATAATATTTGGTGGAATTTCTAAGAGTGTTCTATTTTCTGCCTTGTTTTCTTCCTTTAGGAAGTTTCAGGGTACTCATTTGGATTCATCATAACTTACACTCTATAAGTCCTATTTTCATGAAACTTTACAGACACTTATATGGGTTCATATGGAACATGTTTCATGTTTACAACGTTTACCAATTATGTTTCTAAGGTCATATAATTATACCAAACATATTACTGTTCCAGAATAGAATTGGCTTCTGGACCAGTATGACTTCCAAAGGCCATAACTTAGTCTATAGATAACATATTAAGCTAAAATTAGTACCACAATTTATCTAAGACATATACCTATAACTTTCATGTTTTGATAATTTACATAATTGTGCCCTAACAAGCTCAAATTAGCCAACCAATGTACTGGATCTGCCCAGGGCACTCAGTAGGCAGTTCAAACCATGGAACAATCATGGTTCCATTCACCATAACTCCCCATTTACAAGACCTATGAACCTGAAATTTGGTATACAGATAAAACACACATATATCTATAACTTTTATGTTTTGAGAGACTTCAAATAAGGGATTTAACATATTCAAAATCTAACCACACAGTATCTAACTTGGTTAGGGTTTATACCCTGACCAGTTTCAGTACGAAGGGCATATCTCTCCCTATACATAACATCTTGCAAAAATGTTTACATATCCACAAATCTAAGATATAAAGGAACAATATTTGTGTTTTACACATTTCCAGAATCATTTCTATTAATATCAAAATCGGGGTGCAATGCAGTGCCTAATATTGAACCTAAGCAACTCAAATCAACCCTATAGCAATAAGAATTGATTACTTACCAAGAACAACCTTGAAAGGGATCAATTAGCTTCAAAAACTAGGTGAAACAAGGAAGAATTTAATTCTGAAATGGAGGAAATTGAAGAAGAAGTCGGGCTGGAGTGAGGAGGCAGAAATGGGGAAAGATATATGAAGATAAAGCCAACTTGTTTTTTGTCATTTTCTCATTTTGTCATTTTGTCATTTTCTCTTCTTCTCTTCTCTTCTATTTCTCTTTTGTGTCATTTTCATTTTATTTTGTCTATATTATTATTATTATTTACATAGATTTATAATTCCACAAATTCACACAATAATACAGCTTAATCATTTGACCCCATTTAACTAAATTAGCAATGTAAATGTTCACTAATCTTAATCTAATCATTTTTCTTACTTTAATTTAGACACCTTATTCATTTCATTTCTAATACTTTGTTATCCTCATTTAGGTTATAATTACACATGTGCGACTCGATACAAGTGTCAAATACTAGGACACATAACTAGTGCATGCCATGAACTTGTTCCTATAGAAATACGTATGAAATGCATGTGTTCAATTGAATTGTATGCAAGATGCTTATGTTCGATGAAATGCATATGGGGAAGGTCAAGGATGTTACAATTCTCCCCTCTTTTTAAAAATTTCGTCCTCGAAATTAATACCTGAAAACAGGTCTGGATATTGCTTTTTCATATTTTCTTCTGTTTCCCATGTTGCCTCTTCTTGTAAATGGTTACGCCATAATACCTTAACCAAAGGTATTTCGCGATTTTTTAGCTGTTTAGTCTTGTATCCAATGATTTGCACTGGTTCCTCAACATAACTCATGTCCTCTGCAATCTCAATGGCTTGATCTTTAAGTACATGTGTAGGATCTGACCTGTATCTTCTAAGCATGCTCACATGAAACACATTATGTATCTGAGCCATCTCTGGTGGTAACGCCAATCTATATGCCAGTGGACCAATCTTCTCAAGAATTTCATATGGCCCTATATACCTTGGGCTCAATTTACCCTTTTTGCCAAATCGAATTATCCCTTTCCATGGAGACACACGAAGAAATACCTTTTCACCCAACTCGTATTCCATATCCCTTATATGCTGATCAACATAACTTTTCTGCCTATCCTGTGCTGCCTTTAGCTTGTTCTTGACAACCTTGATCTTATCCACTGTGTCTTGCACTAGCTCTGGCCCTTCTAATGCACGTGCTCCTTCTTCATCCCAAATGATAGGGCTTCAACACTTTCTGCCATACAATGCTTCATATGGTGCCATCTAGATACTGCTATGATACTGGTTGTTGTAAGCAAATTCAATCAATGCGATATATTCATCCCAAGCACCTCTGAATTCCATAGAACATGCCCTAAGCATTTCTTCCAATGTCTGTATAGTCCTTTATGATTGTCCATCAGTCTGTGGGTGGAATGCAGTGCTAAAGTTCAATTTTGTTCCCAATGCATTCTATAAACTCACCCAAAAATGTGAAGTAAACCGTGGATCTCTATCAAACACAATGGACACTGGAATGCCATGCAATATGACTATCTCATTCACATATAATTTGGCCAAACTCTCAAGTGTACAACCCCATCTGATAGGTAGAAAATGTGCTGACTTGGTTAATCTGTCAATAATTACCCATACTGCATCATTTTTCCGTGGAGTTCTTGGCAATCCGTAGACAAAATCCATCGTTATTCTTTCCCATTTCCATTCTGGCACTGGCAATGGATGTAACTTACCAATTGGTGCCTGATGTTCAATTTTAATCTGCTGACATGTCAAGCATTTGGAAACATATTCTGCTATATATTTCTTCATTCTTGGCCAACAGTAATGAGGCCTTAAACTGTGATACATCTTTGTCATCCCTAGGTGCATTGCATAGGGCGCATTGTGTGCCTCTTCCATTATTTCTTGACACAAGTTCTCAGTGTCTGGAACACATATGCGTGACTTTAACATCAGTACATCATCCTGCAATTGAAAATCTTTACTGTTTTCCTGCCTTACTGATTCAATTTTCTCACACAATTTAGGATATTTGCTTTGTGCTTCTTTGATCCTCTCCTTTAGTATAGGTCTAACTCGAAGAGTAGCAATAAGTGATCCTTCATCATGTATATTTAATTCAACATTCATAGATCGTAATTGAATCAAATATGGAAAAGAGGATACTTGCAAGTGAGCTACACTGCCACTAGCCTTCCTACTCAATGCATCTGCTACCACATTGGCTTTCCCTGGATGGTATTCAATTGTACAGTCATAATCTTTCAATAGCTCTAACCACCGTCTCTGCCTCATGTTTAATTCTTTCTGTGTCAGCAAATAACCCAAGCTTTTATGGTCTGTGAAGATTTGGAATGTCTCACCATACAGATAATGCCTCCAAATCTTCAATGCAAATACGACTCCAGTCAGTTCTAAATCATGCACTGGATATGAGATCTCATGTGGTCTCAATTGTCTGGATGCATAAGCTATCACCTTACCATGTTGCATCAACACACATCCCAAGCCTTGGTGAGAAGCATCACTATATACTGTAAACCCATCTGTACCTGTAGGGATGGTTAACACTGGTGCTGAGGTTAGCCTGTGTTTTAGTTCATCGAAACTCCTCTGACATTCTGGAGTCCACTTGAAAGGCACATTCTTTCTCAACAATTTAGTCAAAGGGCTAGCAATTAAGGAGAATCCATCAACAAATCTACGATAATATCCGGCTAAACCCAAAAAACTACACATTTCTGAAATATTTTTAGGAGCTTTCCAATTTACCATAGCCTCAATTTTCTTTGGGTCAACCTCTATGCCCTTACACGACACCACATGTCCAAGAAACACCAAATGATCTAACCAGAATTCACATTTACTCAATCTGGCATATAATTGTTTCTCCCTCAAAGTTTGCAACAAAATTTTTAAATGTTGTTCATGTTCTCCCCTATTCTTTGAGTACACCAATATGTCATCAATAAATACTATCACAAACCTATCCGAACATGGTTGAAACACCTTATTCATTAAAGCCATAAATGCAGCTGGAGCATTAGTCAATCCAAATGGCATTACTAAAAATTCATAATGTCCATACCTGGTTCGAAAGGCAGTCTTTGGAACATCCGTTTCTGCTACCTTCAGCTGGTAATAACCTGATTTCAAATCAATCTTGGAGAATATTTGGGCTCCTTGCAACTGGTCAAACAAATCATCTATTCTGGGTAACGGATATTTATTCTTCACTATCATTTTATTCAGTTGCCTGTAATCGATGCACAATCTAATAGTTCCATCTTTCTTTTTAACAAAAAACACTAGAGCTCCCCATGGTGATACACTAGGTCTAATATACCCTTTGTCAAGTAACTCCTGCAATTGGGCCTTTAGTTCTTTCAACTCAACTGGGGCCATTCTGTAGGGTGACCTTGATATTGGTGCAGTTCCTGGTACTAGTTCAATAGTAAATTCTATCTCTCTATCTGGTGGTAAACTAGGTAGATCATATGGGAATACATCAGCAAATTCTCTTACCACTGGTATATTTTCAAGCAAGCTATCAGTGGTTCTAGTATCAGTCACATATGCCAAATATGCTTCACATCCCCCTTTGATCATTCAAAATGCCTTTACAGCTGAAACTAGACATGTAGGCACAAGTTTTCTTTCACCTAGAAATACTACCCTTGGCTGGTTTGGTGATTCCAAAATTACTTCCTTAGTAAAGCAATTCACTATTGCATGATGTCTAGTTAACCAGTCCATTCCCAGTATCACATCAAATTCATATATTGGCAATAAAATCAGATCAGCTATTAACTCAGCTCTGTCAATGCATATCAGGCAATCACGATAGACATTATTCACAACTACCACTGTTCCCAATGGCGTACTCACATTTATGTCAATCCCTAAAGGCTCATGCATTTGATGCAATTCAGATGCCATATGCAATGATATAAATGAATGAGTGGAGCCTGGGTCAATCAATTCATAGGCTAATATTTCAAAAATATAAATATTACCAGTGACTACTTCGGGAGCATCCACTGCCTCTTGTCTAGTCATAGCAAACACCCTGGCCTGAGTAGGAGGTCTATAACTCTGACCTTCAGATCTGGTCACTCTTCTGCCTAGTGTACCAGTCCTGCCCCTGCCTCTTCCTCTGCCTTGTGTCCTACTAGTAGGGTAGACCCTCGGTGCCTCAACAGTAGTCTCAGATACTCCTCTGTCTCTGCTAGTTTGGCTCTATTTGGACAGTCTCTATACATCTGCTCCATCGATCCACAGAAATAACATGCTCCTTTGAGCCTTCTACATTCGCCCGTATGCTGTCTGCCACAATGACTACATGTGGGCCTCTGTTCAACATATTGGCTCTGCCCTCTGCCTGGGTAAGAGAAAGTCATTCCTCGACCTCTAGAAATGGAGTACCCACTTCTGTTACCAGATTGTGCAGGCATATATCTACCTCTTTTCCCCAACCTTCTGCTAGACTCGCCAAAGAATTCACGTGATGGCCTTTTTATTTGTTGTTCCCCATCTTCTTTCATTAACCGTTCAGCTCTGATTGCAGCAGCTCTGAGCCTAGCATAACTATCAAGATCAGTAGTCGTGATTCTGTTTTTGATTTCATATTTGAGGCCCTCTTCAAACTTCCTGCATTTGTCTCTTTCAGTAGAGACCATGAAAGTGGCATAATGGGAAAGCTTGTTAAATTGTACTTCATACTCCGCAATAGACATATTCCCCTGTTTTAGATTCAGGAATTCCTTCCTCTTCTCATCTTTATATGCTTCAGGCATGTAATTGTTCTAAAATTCCAGGAGAAAATCATTCCATGTCAACACCGGTGGTTGTGCATCACTGTCAGGGACTGTCTCCCACCATTCATAACCATTTCCTTGCAGTAAGGATACTGCATAATCGAATTTCTCATCTGGAGTACATCTCATCATATTCAGTACCCTCTGTGTCCTTTTCAGCCATGTCTCAGCTTCTGCTGGGTCTTTTGTGCCACTGAAATCAGTTGCACCATGTTTCCTCAGCTTGTCATACCGTCTTTCCTTGTACATTTCAGGACCATATACTTCTTGTTCTAGGTTTTCATGGGGTACTTCTGCATGAGATGACTGTGATGCATGTACTGGAGCTCTAGCTCCTATTGCTGGTTGCTCTCTATGTAAATGAGGTGATGCCTCATGAGAATGCATTTCGGCCGGCCTCTCCCTCCTTGGTGAATTATGTCTTATGATGTCCCTAAAATAAATGAAAGTATGTCACTACATAATGTTCAACACATAGGATGCATATGTTATCATGCTCTTATGCTTATGCATGTTCCCATGGAACCTATCCCTGCTCTGATACCAAAAATGTAACACCACATCTTATGCATTTTAGTATAACCTATCCAAATATCAAGTAATCATACATGGCGTACTGGAAAGGTAAAATACCCTGTTAACAATAGTAGTAAAATTTTTTTTCATATCCTGTAATATAATTCCATGACTTTGCAAGTCTCATATCCTATAATTTCATTCAATGACTTGCAAGTCTCATATCCTGTAATATTATTCACTGACTTTGCAAAGTTAACACTGAGATTTTCACCACAATATAATATATCACATATATCAAAACATAAACTTTTCACATAAGTATTTTCGAGTTGATTTCATTTATACATATTTAGACTCATTCCAAAATGACTATACCTATTCAAGCACGTAAATACAAAAAAACACATATGACATATTTTCATGCTTGTGTGGAATGCAAGGAGAGAGAGAGTGATGAGGCTCGGCCAGTGACCTGTGCTCCATGTCTTTTATACGCTACTCAAAATGAGCTATCACTTCTCTTTACCTGAAAAATGATGCAAATTGATGAGTTGCGGCTCAGTGAGAATAACCATCCAATGAGCTCTAAAGTACCAAATAACTCATAGTCATAAATCACAATTCCAATATATACCATGTATTCCATTCCATTCATCAGTCAATAACATATAAATATAGATAAAATCAAGTATTCAATAATTGTTATTTACTTATGCTTTGCTTGTACATTTTATTTTGTTGTGACCAGATTAAAAGAACATTGCCCCGGGTTTCCATGTGAACATTTGCATTTGCATTTGCTAGCTAGCTTGATCATTTGTTTCATTTGCACATTTATTGGGCGATACGCCTCGTCTTTTGCTTTGCACATTTGTTGGGCCATAGGCCTCTTCTTTTGCTTTGCAATGTCGATTAACTAGTCACAATGCCTTTTTAGCCCATATGCATATGCACTTGTATTTAGGCATTCATCAACCATTGCATCTTTATCATATACAACATACATATATTCCCTATATACCTCATATGTCAAGCATATACCTTGTATATACTATACATGTACCATGTATATATATCACATTTGTCAAACATATACCTCAAATATACCACATGTATACCATTTATATGTACCACAATGTCACAAATTATCCATCATTATATTATCAAGGACCAATCACGACAATCACATGAATCACATAGCAAGTAACATTCATTTGCACTAAAGAATTCAATCGATAATTAGACTCACCGTTCTCCTTTGATTCCGACCCCTAACTTATTGTCTATCCGCTCCTTGTGGTTCTCCAATATGTTGCGAGCCTAATATGAAAACATAATCGATTAACTCATGATTAGAGAGACTTAATGTGGCTTAAACAAATTAATATGCATTGTTCATGTCAATAGTTAAGATTTTTCCTATGAGGCAGTGTGACCTTTTGGGAGTGTTTAGCCTATAACGTTTCCTATAATTGACCAATTACTCTGATTCTTGTTCATAATTAACAATAACACATATATATAGTACATATTAAAATTTCAGACCAATTGGATCATTGTATAATATTTGGTGGAATTTCTAAGAGTGTTCTGTTTTCTGCCTTGTTTTCTTCCTTTAGGCAGTTTCAGGGTACTCATTTGGGTTCATCATAACTTACACTCTATAAGTCATATTTTAATGAAACTTTACAGACATTTATATGGGTTCCTATGGAACATGTTTCATGTTTAAAACGTTTACCAATTATGTTTCTAAGGTCTTCTAATTATACCAAACATATTACTGTTCCAGAATAGAATTGGCTTCCGGACCAGTATGACTTCCAAAGGCCATAACTTAGTCTATAGATAAAATATTAAGCTAAAATTAGTACCAAAATTTATCTAAGACATATACCTATAACTTTCAGGTTTTGATAATGTACAGAATGTAGCTCTAACAAGCTCAAAGTAGCCAACCAATGTACTGGATTTGCCCAGGGCACTCAGTAGGCAGTTCAAACCATGGAACAATCATGGTTCCATTCACCATAACTCCCCATTTACAAGACCTATGAACCTGAAATTTGGTATAGAGCTAAATCACACATATATCTACAACTTTTATTTTTTTAGAGACTTCAAATAAGGGCTTTAACATATTCGAAATAAAACCACACAGTAGCTAACTTGGTTAGGGTTTATACCCTGACCAGTTTCAGTACGAAGGGCATATCTCTCCCTATACATAACATCTTGCAAAAATGTTTACATATCCACAAATCTAAGATATAAAGGAACAAATTTTTTTTTTACACATTTCCAGAATCAATTTCTATTAATATCAAAATTGGGGTGCCATTCAGTGCCTAATATTGAACCTAAGCAACTCAAATCAACCCTATAGCAATAAGAATTGATTACTTACCAAAAACAACCTTGAAAGGGATAAATTAGCTTCAAAAACTAGGTGAAATAAGGAAGAATTTAAGTTTGAAATGGAGGAAATTGAAGAAGAAGTCAGGCTGGAGTGAGGAGGCAGAAATGGGGAAAGATATATGAAGATAAAGCCAACTTGTTTTTTGTCATTTTCTCATTTTGTCATTTTCTCTTCTTCTCTTCTCTTCTATTTCTCTTTTGTGTCATTTTCATTTTATTTTGTCTATATTATTATTATTATTTACATAGATTTATAATTCCACAAATTCACACAATAATACAGCTTAATCATTTGACCCCATTTAACTAAATTAGCAATGTAAATGTTCACTAATCTTAATCTAATCATTTTTCTTACTTTAATTTAGACACCATATTCATTTCATTTCTACTACTTTGGTATCCTCATTTAGGTTATAATTACACATGTGCGACTCGATACAAGTGCCAAATACTAGGACACATAGCTAGTGCATGCCATGAACTTGTTCCTATAGAAATACGTATGAAATGCATGTGTTCAATTGAATTGTATGCAAGATGCTTATGTTCGATGAAATGCATATGGGGAAGGTCAAGGATGTTACAGGTCTCTTGCCACTAAACTGTACTCCACTTGGTTGTGGTGCTGGTCTACTAATCCCACTAACCTGTACTGGCTGTTGTGTCACCAGGACTCTTTCAACCGTTCTAGCAGATTCTAGTAAACTGGGGAAACTCATCAGATGTAGGGCTAAAACTTTTAACTTGATCGTATCCCTTAATCCATCTTCAAATCGTTGACATTTATCAGCCTCTATAGACACAATACCACCAGCATACTTTCAAAGATGAGTGAATTCTCTCTCATATTCTGTTACAGACATATCCCTCTATTTTAGCATAAGAAACCCTCTCTTCTTGTCGTCTGTGTAGATAGGAGGAATATACTGCTCCTTAAACTTCTCTAGAAACAATTCCCATGTCATAGGGTTAGGAGCCTTTGTGCTATGTGATTCAGATCGCCACCAATCATATGCATGCTCCTGTAGTAGAGATATTTTTGTTCATCTATGCAGTGTAGTTGATCAAATACTCGCTCTGCTCATTCCAACCAAAATTCTGCCACTAAGGGGTCATCTTCTCGTTTACCATTGGTAGTCTCTTACTGAGGCTAAAGGAAGGTCAAGGGTTCGACTCTTGCCTCCAACAACCTACTATGGCAAACACCTTGAGTGCGATTCCAATGATGGGTTGGAGGTATTAGGCCATGGACCCCGGCAGCCTGTTGGTCTCAGTGAGACGGCGGGTGCGCCTACTGTGGCAAATGGCAGAGACCGCGATTCCAGTGGGACCCAGCCATTACATAAAAGCCTGCTAGCCCACCCGCCGTCTCACTGAGACCAACCGGCTGCCGGGGTCCATGGCCCAATACCTCCAACCCATCACTGCCAGCCCAGTCCAAGCCAGATTGCGCAGTAGGTTGTTAGAGGCAGGGATCGAACCCTTGACCTCCCTTTAGCCTCAATAAGAGACCAGTTGTACAATTCTTCTTAAGTACTTAAAGATATTCTTGACAACAACCCAATGACCCTCACCACGGTCCGATTGGTATCTACTCATGACACTCAGAGCATATGATACATCAAGTCTTGTACATATCATAGCATACATGATTGATCTTATAGCTGAAGCATATGGAATCAAACTCATGTGTATCCTCTCATCTTGTGTCTTTGGACACAAAGACTTTGAGAGAGTAATCCCATGGGTCATGGGACTATATCCCCTCTTGGACTGCTCAATACTAAACCTCTTTTGCATTTTATCTATGTATGTAGACTGTGAAAGACCAAGCAATATTTTAGATCTCTCTATAGATCTTTATCTCTAAAATATAGACTGCTTCTCCAAGGTCTTTCATAGAGAAATTCTTGGATAACCAAATTTTGACTGATTGTAAGGCTGAGACATCATTTCCTATTAACAATATGTCATCTACATATAACACAAGAAATACGATTGCACTCCCACTAACCTTCTTGTAGACACAAGGTTCATCCGGATTGTAAGAAACCAAACTGTTTGATTGTCTCATCAAACAAAATATTCCAACTCCTGGATGCTTGCTTTAATCCATAAATGGATCTTTGAAGCTTACATACCTTTTTGCCATCTTTGGATATGAAACCTTCTGGTTGTGTCATGTACACATCCTCAGTTATATTTCCATTAAGGAAAGTTGTTTTCCCATCCATTTGTCATATCTCATAATCATAATGAGTAGCAATGGCTAGGAGTATCCTTATGGATTTAAGCATAGCTACTAGGCTAAAAGTTTCATCGTAGTCAATTCCTTGTCTTTGATGATAACCGTTAGCAACAAGTCTAGCTTTATAGGTAATCACATTACCATCCATGTCAGTTTTCTTTTTGAAAACCCACTTGCACCCTATAGGCTTTATTCCTTCGGGTGGGTCGACCAAAGTCCATATTTGGTTTTCATACATGGAATCCATTTCTGACTTTATGGCTTAAAGCCATTTTTTAGATTCTGAACTATTCAGAACCTCTTCATAGGTTGTAGGCTCATCATTTTCTATGAGAAATACGTCATTCTGTTCACTAATGAGAAATTCATATCTCTCTGAAACAGTACGCATCCTACTTGACCTACGAAGCTCTTATGCTTCAGAAGGTTGAGCTGTTATATCATCTGTATGAGTAACAAGCTCGGGTTTACGCAGTAGATCAGCATCTGTTTGAGCATCTTGAACTTCCTCAAGTTTAATTTTGCTCCCACTATCTCCTTTTAGAAGGAATTCTCTCTCTAAAAATATAGCATGTCTTGAAACAAAAACTTTTTGTTCTAAGGGGTGGTAAAATTGATATCCATATGATGCTTTTAGATATCCCACAAACAAACATTAGTCAGACTTAGCTTCTAGCTTATCTGACATTGTCTGATTCACATATGCAGGACAACCCCAAATTCTCAAGTAAGAAAATATAGGCCTCTTGTTATACCATATCTCATATGGAGTAACATCAACTGACTTTGAAGGAACTCCATTTAATATATAAATGGTGGTCTCTACTGCATAACCCCAAAAGGATTTAGGCAATTCCACAAAACTCATCATAGACCTTACCATGTCTAACAAGGTTTGGTTTCTTCTTTCAACCACACCATTGTGTTGTAGAGTGTAAGGTGGAGTCCATTGAGATAAAATCCCATTATCCCTAAGATAATCTAGAAACTCTTGGCTCAAGTATTCACCTCTTCGATCTGATCGAAGTGTTTTAATACTTTTGCCAAGTTGTTTCTCTACTTCATTTCTGAATTCTTTGAACTTATCAAAAGCTTCAGATTTGTATCTTATAAGATACACATATCCATATCGTGAGCAGTCATCGATAAAAGTAATAAAGTAGATGAAACCACCTCTAGCGTGTGTAAACATTGGACCACATACATCTGAATGTATTAAGTCTAAAAGTCCATTAACACGTTCACCATTTCCCTTAAAGGGTAATTTAGTCATCTTGCCTAGTAAACAAGATTCACATGTGTCATATGATTCATAATCAAATGACCCCAAACTACCACTTTTGTGTAGCTTACCCATGTGTTTCTCACTTATATGACCAAGACGACAATGCCATAAATAAGATGATTTTAACATTTCTTGTTTTTGCCTTTTATTATCATTGATGTTTAAAATTGGATTTGACATATCTAATATGTATATTCCATTGCATAATGTACCATTAGCATCAAGAATTCCATTCAACATAATAGAACAGCAATTGTTACTAAAAGCTAAAAGGAAACCATTCTTTATTTAGACTTGAAACAGAAATAATGTTTTTAGTCAAAGCAGGTTCATAATAGCAATTCTCCAAATTTAATATAAACCCACTAAATAGGATCAATACATATGTTCCTATAGCTAATGCAGCAACCCTTGCTCCATTTCCAATGCGTAGGTCTGACTCTCCCTTATTGAGTTGTCGACTGTTCCTTAGGCCTTGCATATCAATGCATATGTGTGATCCACAACCGATATCTAATACCCATATATTATTATTGGAAACAGTATTAATTTCAATGAAAAAAATACCTGAAGTAGATGGGGCATTAGATGCCTTCTTCTTCAAGGACTCCAAGTAACCCTTGCATTTTCTCTTCCAATGGCCATCCTTGCCAAAATGGAAGCATGTCCCTTTTAGAGCAATCTCCTTAGACTTTTTCTTGGTCACACCTCCCTTAGGCTTCATGGACTTCTTCTTCTTCTTAAGGTTCTTCCTTTTAGAACTTGAAGAGTCCACCAGCATCACAGTCTTACTGTCCTTTTTGATAGATGGCTCAGCTGTTTGAAGCAAGTTAATTAGCTCAAGAATAATGGTAGAGATTTGGTTCATCCTATAGTTAAGCATAAAATGTGAATAACTATCAGACAAACCAGTTAGAATTAAGTCAATACTTAATTCATGGTCCATCACAAATCCTAAGGTGGCCAACCTCTCAATATAGCCATTCATCATCAATGCATATTGCACTGGAGATGACCCCTCAACCATTTTAGTGCAGAAGAGCAACCTTAAATTTTTGAACCTTTCGGAATGTGCTCGCTCATCAAAAAGCTCTTTTAGACGGTATACTATGGAATTAGCATCCATAGCCTCATGCTGCTTTTGCAACTCAGTTGACATAGTAGCAAGTATAATGCAGCTTGCCATCTAACTATCATCGAGATGCTTTTGATATGCCTTCTGAACAATTTCAGAAGCATTAACAGTAGGGGAATTAGGGAGTGCCTCATCTAGGACATAGCCAATCTTTTCGGATTTGAGAACTATTCTCAGATTCCTTAGCCAATCCAAAAACTTGGGCCCAGTCAACTTATTTGATTCCATTAGCGATCGCAAACTCAAACTTGTCATGATGATGATTCTAGCAACCTAGATGTAAAATAGAACATGTTAGAATGTACATAAAATGCATGTTTATTAAGTCTTTAATAAATCGCATTATGGCTCCCACTATTTTATAGCGAATCCATAGCCCTCATTATGAACCCGAGAGAAATTATATGGAAGTTCTCCTAGTGGGTCGATATCCAACTAACTAAGAATAACCTTGAGGCAACTTCACAAGCTATCCTTAGGTATCTAATCCATACCAATTGCACTATTCATGCAACTATCGAATCTTGTGCTATCAACTTATTGATATGTGCACATACATTGGGCTATCGACTCTTGATATGTGTACATCTCATGTATACAAACCCAACTTCACCTCCAATACACAATAACCTTGGCGCAAATCCAACAAGTTAATAATATCAGTTAAGTCTAACCCATTAATCGTGAAATCTAATTTCAATGGATTGAACATATTCTTATAGAGTGAGTTTGAGGCGAATCAACAACCCTAACTCTAGAAGAACTTTGGTTCTCCCCATATTAATGGAAGGCATAAGACTTAATTGTTTATTTAGTGAGGGATTTCTTTGTTAAGTCTCATCAAGTTATTATTTCATATTTTTATATATCATACATTCATCACATTGATATATAAAGATAGTTACATTAACTATATGGCATGATTATGGACATACTAAAGTCAATCTCTTGAGCCAAAGAGAGATTGACTAGGTCTTACCTAGGTATATGCATGAATTTACAACCCAAAATAGAAATCAAATTCTTATTTCTAAGTCTTCTTGTTTATGGTACCATCTCCTTTGCTTCTTGCTCCTTTGTATCTTCATTCTATCCTAATCCTATGTAATCTAATTACATATTTCAAACTATAGAAAACCTCAATTTACATTTGAGGGGAGTAAGATGAGAAGAGAAATACATAAGAAAGAAAAAAAAAGAAGTAGGGACACGCAGGCCCTATTTACCATAAAACAAAATAATTTCATGCATGCTCAATCACATTGGGCCTAAGTCGATAATCATCCATCATTCCTTTTTATACACCCCTAACATGCATTCTCTAATGCACAAAATAAAAATGACAATTTTGGATTTCAATTTGTAAATCGATTCAACACTTGAATCAAAATTGCCTATCTGTATTTTTTCGGCTAATTTAATTTTGTATGTCATTTTAAAGTGGAATTTAATATTTAATAAAATTAAATTAAATTCTATATTTCCAAAAATAATTCAATATTAGTTCTCCTTAAAATCAGAATATGATGATGTTAAAATTAAACAATTTAATTTTAATATACATACCAATTTCTAGTCATACTAGAATTACAATTGCACAACTTAAATTAATTCAAAATTAATTTCCAAAAATTCTAAAAATTTCCAGAACTTCAAATCACCATTTTAATTATATTAGGTCAGCTCAAGTTCATCAAAATAGTTTTGGCACAAGCCAAAATTACTAAGAAAAACGAACCAACACACTTAGACGCTCAAAATGACTAATTCGATATCTAGAATTTTTACAAATTTCAAATGCTTGCAAACTAATTTTGTCATGCATCTAACATCCAAATAACATAAAAATTATTTGAAGGTGCTGAAAATAAAATAAACACATACCAAAAGAAAATCAAACAAAACAGTCCTATCGGGTAAGCTAAAACAGTCCCAGTTTTGTGTTTGTTTAAAAACTTAATTAAAATAATTTTTAATTAATTATTGGATACTTCTAGAGGCATAAAAATATTCTCAATATGTTTAAATAATTTTTTCAGAATTAAATTACAAGAAAAATGCAATCAGCCGCATCAATTAAGCCAAACAACAACACATGTTCATAAACAAGGCAATTTTAGACATTTTTCAAATAAATCCGAAATTAATTATTTGAATCACATTCAAATCATTTTTCAATCAAAATAATCATTCTTAATCATCCCATGATCAAATTAAAGAAAGCAAAATTGTGTAAATTATATTTTACAAATTAATTTCAATTTTTCAAAACCTATTGATCCAAAATCATCAAAAACATGCAATCCCATTGCACTTTCCATTAAAATTACTTTTAATGGATACAAGGAGGCTCTGATACCAATGTTGGGTTTTGAAGAATGAATCATATTAATAAACGCAGCGAAAAATAAAATTTTTCAAAATCCAAAACAAAAGATCATACTTGTACCATTAAAACTAATTTATATAAATGTAAATGTTAAAAATTATAACTTATAATTTTTATTTGTTCTTCAAATCTTCACTTTGTTGGGTTGTAGCAAACCACAACAATCCACACTAAAATATCTGTAATGATAAATTCACGTGACAAATGAAGAAGAAACTATCAAGAGAAAATGGTTTGAACAAATTCAAAGTGCTAACTTTGAAAGTGTTCTTAAGAGAATTTTTGTTGTCTTAAAAATATTTTTTTTCACAAAAAATATTTTTTTTCACAAAAAATATTTTTATGTCTATTTTCTGCCATTTAATATCTTTTCAATTTGAATCAAATTCAAAAATAAGATGAAAAGACAAAAACGGAGAAAATGGCAACTAATGAATATTAATTGGCCATAATTGGCCTAATTATGGCCAATTACAGTCGTTGGCCAACGGATGGAAGCTGCAGGCACGCTGGGCCTGCTGCGGGCTACTGCTGGGCAGCCCAGCTAGCCCATGACACTCCCGAATGATTTTTTCGTATGATCTCATCGCGATCCATCCTAAAATAATTCTCTCATATTTTGGATCCTATCCAAGACTATTTTACTCATTCTCCATATCTTCAATACGTGTGACCCATTAGGTTCCCGGTTATGTTGGCTACTTAAATTAACAATTAATTTATGTAGGTCATGAGTGGTATATAGCAACACATTATGACCCCCAATTGACCGGAAAGTCAGTAGTTTGCCTACGAACCTTTCCATAGACAATTTCTATGCAATTATTCCTTTCACCAATCTATACCCCACTTGGTTCAGAGTATGGACATGTGTCAACTCCCACTAGACTGACAACGTCACGTCTAGTCCAAGTAATGTTAGTTCTTATCCTTGAGGCTCATTACTCTATTAGATATGTCATTCAAGACTATCTTTATGACATTTCCACTCCAGCCAGAGATTCCTGAGTAATGACCACGACAAGAGGCCATGGGTATGCACTCCTTCTATCAAGAGTTGTGAATCCTTTGTTGGTTACCCAATTACCTTGGAATACCTCAAGCTATATCCAATCACCACCCTATGAGCTACCTCATTGAGGCAATATGGAATAGTGTCAAAATACAGAATCAATATTCAAGAAATTCTAGAGTACATCAAGTCTAAGGATACTTGCACCATTGCTATGATGAGACTATCATTGACATTTGAATAGATTATCCATATGATTGTCTCATAGTTGGTCATCTAATGTACTTAGCTACACTTAGCAAGCATCCACATGTTAACTCTAAACATCTCATGTTTATAGATTATGAGATCTACTACTCGATCCAATCAAGGAGTGTAACATGTGCTAGTCTATCTGGATTAATAATGTCCTGTCTCATTAATCCTATGACTAGGGATAATTTTGATACTAACATAATTACACATGATAAGAATCTCAATATGATGATCTCATCAAGATTTCCTTCATGCTATGTTATGTATCAAGGACTTCATTAATTGATTTAAGATCACTTATCAATTCATATATCAAATGAACATCAAATTAATGAAAAATCCTTTTATTAATCAAATAAATTTGTACAATAGGTGTTAACGGTGATTGCCTTTAGAGCACTCCTCTAACAGCAATAAGATATAAAAGTGATCCGATTATACCTTTGTGGAGCTTTTCATTAATGTTTTTACCTTTTTCATCTTTGTCTAATTTTGTTGATGTGCTCATTGGAGTCTTGGCATTTTTGCATCCTTCCATTCCAAATTTCTTGATTAAATCTTTGGCATTCTTGGATTGATTGATGAATATGCCCTCATTGCTTTATTTTATTTGTAGACCAAGGAAGAACTTTAGCTCACCCATCATGCTAATTTCAAATTCCCTAGTTATACACTTAGCAAATTCTTGGCAAAGCAATTCATTAGTAGGCCCAAATATGATGTAATCAACATAAATTTGAACAATTAGAATATCATGCTTATGCTTTTTAATAAATAAAGTTGTGTCAACATTTCCTTTTGAAAAGTTATTTTCTAAAAGGAAATAACTTAGTATTTCATACCAAGCTCTTGGAGCTTGTTTCAAACCATACAAATCTTTTGAATGTTTAAAAACATTATTAGGCAAATTATGGATTTCAAAACCCGGGGTTGTTCTACATAAACTTCCTCTTCTATAAAACCATTTAAGAAAGCACTTTTGATATCCATTTGAAAGAGTTTAAAATTCATATGGCATGTAAATGCTAAAATAATTCTTATGGCTTCTAATCTAGCTACCAGAGCATAGGTCTCACCATATTCTATACCTTCTTCTTGATTATAACAATTTGCAACTAACCTAGCCTTATTCCTAGTTATTGAACCTTGTTGATCTAGTTTATTTCTAAATACCCATTTACTACCAATGATTTGATGCTTTTTGGGTTTAGGAACTAAGGTCCATACCTTACTTCTCTCAGATTGTTTGAGTTCCTCTTGCGTAGCAATCACCCAAATTTTATCATTAAGAGCCTCAGCAATATCTTTAGGCTCAATTTGAGAGACGAATGCAAGGTTAGAATCTAACAGTTTGAGATGAGATCAAGTACTTACACCTTTAGTAGCATCACCAATGATTTGTTCCTTGGGGGTGATTTTTTGTCATTTTCCATTCCTTTGGAAGCTCTTGATTGTCTTGCTCTTGAGCTTGAGGTAGAGAGACATCTTGATGTGGGTTTTCTTGATCATTATCCTCTTTCTCATAATCAAGATCAAGCTTTTCCATTGTACCTACAATATCATCAAGAACACTACCTTTCACAAGATCAAGCTTAAAAACAACATGCATAGATTCTTCAACAACTAATGACCTTTTATTAAAGAATGTTAAACCTTGAGGGGTATTTCTGTCATTTTGATGATAACAAATAAAATAGCAATATTGCATTTAACATACTTGTTTTCTAAGTCTATTAAACAGGGTATGGAATAAAATAGCAAGAATGGAGAATGGAAGATTAATCCTTGAAAGATAAAATTAAGGAAGTAGCGTGTTCACGCCCGTGACCCTATGTGTCACGCCCGTGAAAAAGCTAACCATCACCAAATTCAACATTTGAAGTTCACAGCCATGAAGGAAGACAACAAACCGTTAAATGCACATTTAAGTCATGCCCATGAATTAAATGTCACGCCCATGAACCTTCATGACAATTTCATCCATAGAGCTTCACGACCAAAGTCACCACTTGGATCACGGCTGGGAAGTTTGTCACGCCCGTGAAGATATATGTCACACCCATGACCCAATGCTTCAAAACCTTCCAGAGAGCTTCATGACCAAGGTCACCACTTCAGTCATGACTTGGAAAAACAGTCACGCCCATGACAAACATAGTCACACTCGTGAAATATGAAAGAGAAAAATGCCAGGCGCGATTATTTGTGTTGGTGCAATGGCCAGTTTCGTATTAAATGCACTTTAACGGCTATAATTAGCCATGTGAGTATAAATGCAAGTCATTTATGCATTAAGTGCAAGAGGATAGCAAATACTTTGAATCAAAATCATATTACAAGCTATTTGTACATTTAATACTTTCATAACAAATATCTATTCTCTGTGAAAATCCTTTTGCTCATCATTTATTGAGCAATAAAGATTTGTAAGTGTTTCTCTCTGTAATCATTTATTACTCAAGTGAGTTTTGGCTATTTCTGGGTTAAGAGTAGAACACTTGTAAGGGTTAGTTGTGTGAGCCTTCAAAAAACAAAGAAAGATTGTTTGTGTGAGCCTGTAAAAACACAAAGTAAAGGTTGTTTGTGTGAGCCTATAAAACACAAGATAAAGGTTGTTTGTGTGAGCCTGTAAAACACAAGGAATTGGTTCTTGTGTGAGCCATTAAAACACAAGCGATTTCTGGGTTAGGTGTGAGTCATTGTGAGAAACACCATAGTTGGGAGTGAGCTTGTAAAACTCCATTGTAACACTTAGTGTGTTAGTGAAACTCCCAATTGTGATTGGGGAGAGGAGTAGGGTTTGTTAACACCCAAACCTCTATAAGAATCCTTATGTCAAATTTCTCTATCCTTCCTAAAATTAATTTTTATTTCCGCACTTTAAAGTTAAATTTTTAAAACTCCAAATTCAACCCCCCTTCTTGGCTTAATATCTAGGCAACAATTGGTATCAGAGCCTTGTCTAGCATTGATGCATAAAAAGCTCTAGTAAAGATTATGATATGGCCAGTGAAGGATTTCGAAGACTTAAACCTTACTTTGATGGAGCAAATTATGCCCATTGGAAGTTTCAGATAGAGACATACCTGGATAGTGAAGGAATTGAAGTCTGGGATTGTGTACGAAAAGAATGGACACCCCCAACCAGAAGAGGAGCTGATGGTCAAGAAGAACTCTTATCAAGAGATGATTGGACAGAGTCTCAAAAAAGAGCAAATTTCAAAAACAAGAAGGCAATGACAATCCTCTCAAGCTCATTATCCATTGAACAATGTGGAAGAATACAACACTGCCCAACAGCCTACATCATGTGGAAGACATTGGAAAATTATCATAAAGGAACTAAGCAAGTCAAATCCAAGAAAATTAAACTTCTTACCTCAGAATATGAGCTCTTCAAGATGAAATCCAATGAGTCAATCACTGACATGACCAACCGTCTTCTTGCCATTATAAATGGAATGAGGAAACTTAGGAAGCATCTGAGCTTGGAAGATGTAAACAACAAAATCCTGAGAAGTCTTCCTCTCAAAGACTATGGCTCAAGAGTTGTTGGCATAGAAGAAGCAAATGAAGACATGAGCATCATGAATACTGATGTGCATATTGGCAAACTTCTCACACATAAAATGGTAGTAAAAAGAGATAGAGAGCTTGAAGCAGAGCCAGAGAAAAGAAAGCCTTTAGCACTCAAAGCCTCTACTTCAAAATCTCAAGAAGAAAGTGAAGATGATGAAGAAATGAGTGATGATGAAAATGAGGATGTTGTTATGCTTTCAAGAAGACTGAAAAGAATCATTGAGAAGAAAATGAGCAACTCTAAAAAATTCAGGCAAAGAAACCTCAAACAAACTTCTAATGATGCACAAAGAAGTAAGAAAGAGGTAAAGTGCTATGAGTGTGGAAAGAAAGGACATATCAAACCAGAATGTCCAAGGCTCAAGAAGCATAAGAGCAAATACTAAAGAGATAATGGGGAGAAAGGTCACAAAGCCACATAGGATGACGAAAGCTCTTCAAGTGAAAGAGATGATAATGAAAGCGAAGAGGTCAACCTATGCTTCATGGCTATTCAGGATCACATCTCGAATAAGTTAAGATCACTACACTCATACTCTTTAAATAATGATAGTAGTGATAATGATGATGATAGTAATAGTGATGATGATGATGATGATGAGCAAAGCCTTATAGAAGAATTGAATCTAGAATTAGAGAAATATATAAGTAAATTCAGTACTTATAGAAATAACATCTCTAATTTAAAAAATAGATTAGATGTTTTAGAAAAGGAGAACATTAAGCTTAAATCATCTAATGAATCTCTTCTAAAATCGTTAGATGAACACTCATCAAAACCCTCAACTAATTCCTTGCTTAAAGAAAATAATACTTTAAAAAATGAAGTTGAGGAACTTAGAAATTCAATTTCAAAATTCCACAAAGGAAAAGAGAGTTTAGATACTCTCATTGTGTCTCAAAAACCACCTTTAATTAGACATGGTCTTGGATTTAAGGACACATCATCATCTTCTCATAAAACCATCTTTGTTAAGTCTAGTGAACCTCACATCTCCACACTTGTTGGAACAACACCAAGGAATAAGCATATTAAACCTAAAAGAATTATCATGCCCTTATGTATAAGAAGCATGCATCTAGAAAAGCATCAATTTATCATGATTGTGTATACCATTGTTCTCAAAATCAGTTAAATAGAAATATGGCATTCAAATATATTGTAAGACCAAAAAACAATGTTAGACCTAAACAATGTAATTATTGTATGAAGATTGGTCATATAAATAAACATTGTTGGATAAGGAAGGCTCATTGGGAACCTTCATGCGCTAACCCCCAAGGACCCAAGCTCATTTGGGTACCTAAAAATCATACTTGAACTGTGATTCTATAGGTATTCCTCAAGTCCACAATAAAAAAAATGCTTGGGTAGTAGACAGTGGATGCTCAAGGCATATGACAAGAGATAAAGAACTCTTCAATGAAATCAAAAGTATTGATGGAGGTAAAGTTACCTTTGGAAACAATGCTAAGGGTAAGATAATTGGCATTAGTTCTATTGGTATTAATGGTACTACTTTTATTAAAGATATCTTACTTGTTGATGGCTTGAAACATAACTTGTTGAGTGTTAGTCAATTATATGATAAAGGAAACAGAGTAATCTTAACTTCCAATGAATGTCTTGTGATCTCTATCGATGGTCAAGAGATATTTAAAGGAAATAGAGATGTCAACACATACATAATAGACTTACATGAATTATCTAACCATTCCTCTAAGTGTCTTGTGACCACTAGTGATGAATCTTGGCTGTGGCATAGAAGGCTTGGTCATGCTAACATGGACTTAATACAAAGCCTCAACACATGAGAACTAATAAAAGGACTGCCAAGAGTCAAATTTGAAAAAGACAAGACATGTGAACCTTGCCAAAGAGAAAAGTAACACAAGTCATCCTTCAAAGCCAAAAACATAGTAAGTACCTCAAAACCTCTTCAACTCCTGCACTTAGACTTATTTTGACCTACTAAAATTGCTAGCTTAGGAGGTAAATATTATGCCTTTGTCATCGTAGATGATTACTCTATATTTACTTGGGTAATTTTCTAAGCTGAAAAGAGTGATGCTTTTGAAAACTTCAAAAATTTGGTAAAAGAGTTCAAAATGAAAAAGGGTATTGTATTTCAAAGATAAGAAGTGGTCATGGCAAAGAATTTGAAAACGAAAACTTTGAAAGTTTTTTTCTTGAATATGGCATTTCATAAAATTTCTCATCTCCTAGGACACCTCAACAAAATGGGGTAGTTGAAAGGGAAAATCGAACTTTAATTGAAATGGCTAGAACAATGCTCAATGAGTATGTTTGTTACCCAGATATTAAGCCAAAAAGGGGGAGTTGAATTGGAGTTTTTAAAAAATTAAAATATAAAGTGCGGAAATAAAAAATAATTTTATGAGGGATAGAGAAATTTGATACAAGGATTTTTATAGAGGTTCGGGTGTTAACAAACCCTACACCTCTCCCCAATCGCAATTGGGAGTTTCACTAACACACTAAGTGTTACAATGGAGTTTTACAAGCTCACTCCCAACTATGGTGTTTCTCACAACGGCTCACTCCTAATCCAAAAATCCTTTGTGTTTTAATGGCTCACACAATAACCAATTCCTTGTGTTTTACAGGCTCACCCAAACAACCTTTACTTTGTATTTTTACAGGCTTACACAGACAACCTTTCTTTGTGTTTTAAAGGCTCACACAACTAACCCTTACAAGTGTTCTACTCTTAACCCAGAAATATCCAAAAATCACTTGAGTAATAAATGATTATAGAGAGAAACACTTACAAATATTTATTGCTCAATAAATGATGAGCAAAAAGATTTTCACAGAGAATAGATATTTGTTATGGAAGTATTAAATGTACAAATAGCTTGTAATAAGATTTTGATTCAAAGTATTTGCTATTCCCTTTTACTGAATGCATAAATAACTTGCATTTTTACTTTCATCACTAATTATATCTGTTAGAGTGCATTTAATACGTAATTAGCCATTGCACCAACCCAAATAATCGCGTCTGACATTTTTCTCTTTCATCTTTCACGGGCGTGACTATGTTTGTCATGGGCGTGACTGTTCTTCCAAGCCGTGACTGAAGTGGTGACCTTGGTCGTGAAGCATTCTAAAAGGTTTCAAAATATTGGGTCACGAGCGTGACATATATCTTCACGGGCGTGACAAACTTCCGAGCTATGTTCCAAGTGGTTACTTTGGTCGTGAAGCTCTATGGACAAAAATGTCATGAAGGTTTACGGGCGTGACATTTAATTCACGGGCATGACTTAAATGTGCATTTCATGGTTTGTTGTCTTCCTTCATGGCCGTGAACTTTAAATGTTGGTTTTGGTGACGGTTAGCTATGTCACGGGCATGACACATAGGATCACAGGTGTGAACATGCTACTTCCTTAATTTTATCTTTCAAGGATTAATCTTTCATTCTCCATTCTTGTTATTTTATTCTATACCGTGTATAATAGACTTAGAAAACGAGTATGTTAAATACAATATTGCAATTTTATTTGTTATCATCAAAATGACGGAAATACCCCTCAAGGTTTAACAATCTCCCCCTTTTTGATGGTGACAAATAATCTATCAATATGTGCTTTTGAGAAGTCTCCCCCTCAAAAGATACTTAGGATAAAAATTGATGAAATGCAAGAATTGTAAAGAATGATGTAGCATTGAAATAAATTTTCTAGTTTTAAGTATATGCAAGTTATATGCAAAGTATATCCAATATATACCAAAATTCTCTTTAAGTCATGAAGTATATGTAAGGTATATTTAGAGTATATCAAGGCATATTTATTTATGTAACTTGCATTAAGGTATATGCAAAGTATACTTAAGATATATCTAATGTGTATAAAGCTCAATTTCATACTTGCATATTCATTTTGAATCAAGTTTTAAGTATTACTAATTTCTCCCTACTTAACTCAATGTCAATGTATTTGTAGGTTCTTATTTTTTATTCAAAATTCATTTATCTTAATATATTGCTAACTTCTCCCCCTTTTTTCATCAACAAAAAGAATATAAAGATTAAACCATAAACAAAGCAAATATATTAATTTTTGAAGAGAAGTACAAACCAAAGTAAATAAAATTCAGAAAGGAAATTTACAATTTCCTGAAAACAAACAAAAAAACAAGAAAACAATGGAAAGAAACAATCATATTAAGGCTACCATCTAGCCTAACACCTAACCGGACATCTTGTCCCTAAGTCGAGCAACCTCTGCCTCAATGCTAACCATCCGAGACTTCATGAAGTCTTTGAGGTTTTCCAACCTGTCGTCCATCGAAGCCAACAACTGCTCAAATCATGGTGCCAAGAGGTCAACCACCTGCTGTGCCAAATTCAGTGTGGAAGCCAAGGATTGTCTGATGTCCTGCTATGCCACTAGAGGTGCTTCCTCAACCCGAGCCCTTTTCTTTTGCTGGATCTCTTAGAGGCCGACTTTGAAGTCTTCCGTATCATTATCTTCCCAAATTATTTCACCAGTAGTGTCTGTGAAGCGGTAGTAAATATTGTTCTCATGAACAATTCTGACAGCTGCTCCCATCTTTATGAAGGACTCGACATCCAATCGATCTCAAGGATGCCCGGGGATGAGATTGAAATTATGGTCATCCAGCTTCAAATAGCCAAGCTTCAAGGCCATATGGGTGATATATCCACCAATGAGTATATCTCTAAAGGGCTTGGTGGCAATGGACAGAAGATGGTTTGCAAACCATCGAAAAAGTGCCACGATGAGACCTCTTCTGGCCATCTCAAAAAGGAAGAGTCAGATTTTTGAATGGTCCCATTGTTGTCTCCCCGAGCAAATATGCTATAGGTTAGAAACCTATGCAAATATTTGTGCACTGGGGACCGGAGGTGAGTGCTCTTGGTCTTCTTGACATCCCAACTACAATCAATGCCAAAATGAGTCCACGCTCGAGTTGCGAAGAATTCCACTTCGCTATCATTGAGGATGCCTTCTGAGGATAAACTGAATAAGTCCCCAAATTATGTGGCATTGAGGGTGTTTGGATTGCTACAGAGTTGGAATTTTACCACTCCTATGGGAGACACTTGCAAAGTGCTCAAAAATTCCAGGGTTGGCTCCCTTAATATGGGCTGATGAATATCCATGAATTCTTTCAAATGACAGGCTTGGAGTTGCTCTGTCATTGTTGTCTCAAGCCCGAGAGTGCATATGGTTTGCCACTCAAAGGACCTTGATGAAATGAGAGGCCTTTGCTTCAAGGTTGAGTACTGAGGATGGCAATGCTTCGGGATTCTGTTTATGAGGTAATCTGAGTACCTCCTAGGAGCATGATACTTCTTTCAAGTACCCTTTAATGAGCCAGTTTCCATTTGGATTGAAGAAATTAACTTTGTACAATTTGGAAAAGTTTGATAGAAAATTTGAGGAAACCCTAAAGAAGTATGATTTTTGATGAAGGAATGGACTTTTAATGGTATTTATAGGAAACGTTTGTGACTTGGGGGCCAAAATCTTCAATATCTCATTGAATGTGTGTAAATGAGAGCGGTTTCAAGGAGTTCAAAGGTTGAAATATGAAGAATAACCGGCTAATTTCTTATATACCCGATGCATTCACGGGCGTGAATTATGTAGTCACGGGTATGAAGTGTCGTGTTCACAGTTTGCTGAAGGGGTGCTCTACCCGTGAATAAAGGCGTGAAAGAATAGTCACGAGCGTGAATGGTTGAATTTCACTACTTATACCCGTGAAACAAAGCGTAACTCAAAGCGTGAACGTCTCTGTGAGTTTTAGGTGAAAATGTTCACGGGCGTGAAAATGCGTCACGGGCGTGAACAAGGCTTTTCACAGGAGTGAATGAAGTCGTGAATAGAAGCTTCACTACTTGAAGCCGTGAATGATGTCGTGAATCAAGTCGTGAAAGACACTGCCTCTTTTAGCTATTTAATTCATGGGCATGAACATAGGTCACGGTCGTGAATTGCCTAAAATTTCCATAAAATAAAATTAAGTCCTAAAACAAGACTAAATCATTTCTATGAAGATTCTATCCCTTAAAACATAAAATTTTCATCAAATTTACTACCTTATATCTAATGATATGATACAAAATCAAGATTATCACTTAAGATTTGATAATTTAGCAATCACAAGGTTAATTCATCAATCATACCAAGTTTTCTTCTAATGAAATTAAATCTTTCCTCATTTAGAGACTTAGTAAAAATATCTGCCAATTGATTTTCTGTGCTTATAAATTCTAATGCAACATCTCCATATTGAACATGATCTCTAATAAAGTGGTGTCTAATGTCAATATGCTTACTTCTAAAGTGTTTAATGGGATTCTTTGAAAGATTTATAGCACTTGTATTGTCACATTTAATAGGTATATGGTTCATATCATGACCATAGTCCTTAAGTTGTTGTTTCATCCAAAGATTTTGAGTACAACAACATCCTGCTTCTACATACTCTGCTTCAGCAGTTGAAAGAGCAACTGAAACTTGTTTCTTGCTAAACCAAGAAACTAAGCACTCTCCAATAAAGTGACAAGTGCCTAAAGTACTTTTTCTATCTAAAAGACTACCAGCATAGTCTGCATCTGAATATCCTACAATATAAAAAGATGAATTTCTAGGATACCATAAACCTAGATGCAATGATCCATGTAGATATCTTAAAATTCTTTTTACTGCATTTAAATGAGATTCTTTTGGACATGATTGAAATCGTGCACACAAGCAAACACTATACATTATGTCGGTTCTAGAAGAAGTAAGATATAAAAGTGATATGATCATACCTCTATAGAGCTTTTCATTAATGCTCTTACCCTTTTCATCCTTGTCCAATTTTGTTGATGTGCTCATAGGAGTCTTGGCATTCTTGCATCTTTCCATTCCAAATTTTTAATTAAATCTTTGGCATATTTGGATTGGTTAATGAATATGCCCTCATTGCTTTGCTTTATTTGTAGACCAAGGAAATACTTAAGCTCTCCCATCATACTCATTTCAAATTCCCTAGTCATACACTTAGCAAATTATTGACAAAGCAACTCATTAGTAGAACCAAATATTATATCATCAACATAAATTTGAACAATTAGTATATCATGCTTATGTTTTTTTTATGAATAATGTGGTGTCAACATTCCCCTTTGTAAAGTTATTTTCTAAGAGAAAAGAACTTAGTCTTTCATACCAAGCTCTTGGGGCTTGTTTCAAACCATATAAAGCTTTTGAAAGTTTAAAAACATGATTTGGCAAATCATAGCTTTCAAAGCCTAGTGGTTATTCTACATAAACTTCTTCTTCTATATAACCATTGAGAAATGCACTTTTCACATCCATTTGAAAGTGTTTGAAATTCAAGTGACATGCATATGCTAAAAGTATTCTTATGGCTTATAGTCTAGCTACAGGTGCATAGGTCTCATCATAATTTATACCTTCTTCCTGATTGTATCCTTTTGCAACTAATCTAGCCTTATTCCTAGTTATTGAACCTTGTTCATCTAGCTTATTTCTAAATACCCATTTGCTACCTATAATTTGATGATCCTTGGGTCTAGATACTAAGGTCCATACCTTACTTCTCTCAAATTGGTTGAGTTCCTTTTGCATGGCAATTACCCAACTTTCATCATTAAGAGCCTCATCAACATTTTTAGGCTCAATTTGAGAAATAAAAGCAAGGTCAGTGGCTAAATGTTTGAAATGAGATCTAGTACTTACTCCCCTTGAGAGATCACCAATGATTTGCTCTTTTGGATGATCTTTTGTCATTCTTCATTCTTTTGGGAGTTCTTGACCATTTTCTTCTTGAGCTTGAGGTAGAGAATCATCTTGATGTGAATCTTCTTGATCATTTTCTTCTTTTCCATTTTTAAGATCAAGTCTTTCCATGTTACCTACAACATCATCAAAAGCACTACCTTTCACAAGATCAAGTCTACTAGATTCATTAAAGACAACATGCATAGATTCTTCAACAGTTAATGATCTTTTATTAAATACTCTATATGCTTTGCTAGTTGTAGAGTATCCTAAAAAGATACCTTCATCAGATTTAGAGGCAAATTTTCCAAGGTTGTCCTTGGTATTCAATATGAAGCACTTGCATCCAAATACTCTAAAGTATGATATCAAGGGTTTTTCTTCCATTCCATAGCTCAAATGAGGTTTTGTTTAAAAGAGGTCTTTTGAGAACTCAATTTGAAATGTAACATGCAGTGTTTGTGGCTTCTGCCCAAAAGTAAGTTGGTAAACCATAGTCATTGAGCATTTTTCTAGCCATTTCAATTAAAGTTCAATTTTTCCTTTCAACTACCCCATTTTGTTGAGGTGTCCTAGGAGATGAGAAATTCTCTGAAATGCCATGTTCAAGACAAAAACTTTCAAAGTTTTCATTTTCAAATTCTTTGCCATGATCACTTCTTATCTTTGAAATACAATACCCTTTTTTCATTTTGAACTCTTTTAGCAAAGTTTTTGAAATTTTCAAAAGCATCACTCTTTTGAGCTAAGAAAAATACCCAAGTAAATCTAGAGTAATCATCTACAATGACAAAGGCATAATTGTTTCCTCCTAAACTAGCAATTTTAGTAGGTCCAAATAAATCTAAGTGTAGGAGTTGAAGAGGTTTTGAGGTACTTACTATGTTTTTGGCTTTAAAGGATGACTTGTATTGCTTCCCTCTTTGGTAAGGTTCACATGTCTTGTCTTTTTCAAATTTGACTCTTGGTAGTCCTTTTACTAGTTCTCTTGTGCTGAGGCTTTGTATTAAGTCTATGTTAGCATGACCGAGCCTTCTATGCCACAGCCAAGCTTCATCACTAGTGGTCACAAGACACTTAGAGGAATGGTTAGATAATTCATGTAAGTCTATTATGTATGTGTTGACATCTCTATTTCCTTTAAATATCTCTTAACCATCGATAGAGATCACAAGACATTCATTTGAAGTAAAGATTACTTTGTTTCCTTTATCACATAATTGACTAACACTCAACAAGTTATGTTTCAAGCCATCAACAAGTAAGACATCTTTAATAAAAGTAGTACCATTAATACCAATAGAACCAATGCCAATTACCTTCCCCTTAGCATTATTTCCAAAGGTAACTTTACCTTCATCAATACTTTTGATTTCATTGAAGAGTTCTTTATCTCCTGTCATATGCCATGAGCATCCACTGTCTACTAGCCAAGCATTTTTGTTTATTGTGTACTTGAGACAAACCTATAGAATCACAGTTCAAGTATGATTTTTAGGTACCCAAATGAGCTTGGGTCCTTGGGGGTTAGCACATGAAGGTTCCCAATAAGCCTTCCTTATCCAACAATATTTATTTATGTGACCAATTTTCATACAATAATTACATTGTTTTGGTCTAAACTTGCTTTTTGGTCTTACAATATTTTTGAATGCCATAATTCTATTAAACTGATTTTGAGAATAATAGCAAGCACAGTCATGATTAATTGATGCTTTTCTAGATGCATACTTCTTATACATAAAAGCATGATTATTCTTTTTATGTATGGAAGGTTTAATATGCTTATTCCTTGGTGCTGTTCCAACAAGTGTGGAGATGTGAGGTTCACTAGACTTAACAAAGATGGTTTTGTGAGAAAATGATGATGTGTCCTTAAATCCTAGACCATGTCTAATTAAAGGTGGTCTTTGAGACACAATGAGAGTATCTAAACTCTTTTTACCTTTGTGAAATTTAGAAATTGAATTTCTAAGTTCCTTAACTTCATTTTTCAAATTGTTATTTTCTTTAAGCAAGGAAGCAGTTGAGGGTCTTGATGAATATTCATCTAATGACTTTTGAAGAGACTCATTAGATGATTTATGCTTTATGTTCTCCTTTTCTAAAACATCTAATCTATTTTTTAAATTAGAGATGTTATTTCTATAAGTACTGAATTTACTTCTATATTTCTCTAATTCTAGATTCAATTCTTCTATAAGGCTTTGCTCATCATCATCATCATCATCATCATCATCACTATCACCATTATTATCACTACTATCATTATTTAAAGAGTATGAGTGTAGTGATCTAACCTTATTCGAGACGTGATCCTCAATAGCCATGAAGCATAGGTTGACCTCTTCGCTTTCATTATCATCTCTTTCACTTGAAGAGCTTTCGTCATCCCATGTGGCTTTGTGACCTTTCTCTCCATTGTCTCTTTGGTATTTGTTGACCTTTCTTATGCTTCTTGAGCCTTGGACATTCTGGTTTGATATGTCCTTTCTTTCCACACTCATAGCACTTTACCTCTTCCTTACTTCTTTGTGCATCATTAAAAGTTTGTTTGAGGTTTCTTTACCTGAATTTTCTGAAGTTGCTCATTTTCTTCTCAATGATTTTTTTCAGTCTTCTTGAAAGCATAGCAACATCCTCATTTTCAACATCACTCATTTCTTCTTCATCTTCACTTTCTTCTTGAGATTTTGAAGTAGAGGCTTTGAGTGCTAAGGGCTTTCTTTTCTCAGGCTCTACTTTAAGCTCCCTATCTCTTTTCACTGCCATTTCATTTGTGAGAAGTTTGCCAATCAGCACATCAGTATTCATGATGCTCTTGTCTTCATTTGCTTCTTCTATGCCAGTAACTTTTGAGCCATAGTCTTTAAGAGGAAGACTTCTCAGGATTTTGTTGTTTACATCTTCCACGCTCATATGCTTCCCAAGTTTCCTCATTCCATTTATAATGGCTAGAAGACGGTTGGTCATATCAGTGATTGACTCATTGGATTTCATCTTGAGGAGCTCATATTCTGAGGTAAGAAGTTGAATCTTCTTGGATTTGACTTGCTTAGTTCCTTCATGATAATTTTCCAATGTCTTCCACATGTTGTATGCTATTGGGCAGTGTTGTATTCTTCCACATTCTTCAATAGATAATGAACTTGAGAGAATTGTCATTGCCTTCTTATTTTTGAAATTTGCTCTTCTTTGAGGCTCTGTCTAATCATCTTCCGATAGGATTTCTTCTTCACCATCAGTTCTTCTTCTGGTTGGTGGTGTCCATTTTTTTTGTACACTATCCCAGACTTCAATTCCTTCACTTGCCATATCTTAATCTTTACTAGCGCTTTTTAAGCTTAGATGCTAGACAAAGCTCTGATACCAATTGTTGCCCAGATATTAAGCCAATAAGAGGGGGTTGAATTGGAGTTTTTAAAAAATTAAACTTTAAAGTGCGGAAATAAAAAATAATTTTAGGAGGGATAGAGAAATTTGACACAAGGATTTTTATAGAGGTTCGGGTGTTAACAAACCCTACTCCTCTCCCCAATCGCCATTGGGAGTTTCACTAACACACTAAGTGTTACAATTTTACAAGCTCACTCCCAACTATGGTGTTTCTCACAATGGCACACACCTAACCCTGAAATCCCTTATGTTTTAATGGCTAACACAATAACCAATTCCTTGTGTTTTACAGGCTAACACAAACAACCTTTATCTTATGTTTTATAGGCTCACACAAACAACCTTTATCTTGTGTTTTATAGGCTCACACAAACAACCTTTACTTTGTGTTTTTATGGGCTCACACAAATAACCTTTCTTTGTGTTTTAAAGTCTCACACAACTAACCCTTACAAGTGTTCTACTTTTAACCCAGAAATACCCAAAACTCACTTGAATAATAAATGATTATAGAGAGAAACACTTACAAATCTTTATTACTCAATAAATGATTAGCAAAAAGATTTTTACATGGAAGAGATATGAAACAACAACTTAAGGACTATGGTCATGATATGAATCATATACCTATTAAATGTGACAATACAAGCAGGGAAGCATGTCAGTCGCCAAGTATGAGATGGAATTCACCCGACTAAGTAAATATGCGACTGGAATCATCGCTGATGAGGCAGACAGATGCCGAAGATTTGAGGATGGGCTTAATGATGATATTGGGAATATGGTGACCGCCCTTCAGCTTGAGGATTTTGCTACACTAGTATCCTCAGCCATTAGTGTGGAAAAGAGGTCAAAGAGAAAGAGGATAGAAGAGCTACCACGGAGACAGACATTTATCATGGGCCAGACATCAGGTAAAAGGGGGCGGACAGTGCCTAGGTTTTTCCAGTCACAGGGTACTAGATCAAACTTTTCAACTAGGCAAAGCCAGCGGTCAAGGCCAGAGGGATCTACAGCTAGTGCACCAGCTTCGGGTAATAGGAGATTCATATCTGTCACATGTCAACATTGTGGGAGATCACATGCAGGTGATTGCTGGTGGATTACTGGAGCATGCTTACGATGCGGATCTACTGAGCACAAACAGAAAGATTGCCCGAGAGGAAGAGGTACAGGTGGTGTAATATCAGTTCAGGTTCAGAATGTCACTCGAGGCAGAGGCAGGGGACAAGGACAGTCTAGAAGTGGCAGAATTGGGCAGAGTATATTAGAATCAGTGAATAGAACAGATGGTAGTCGAGCCTCAGCCCGAGCATATGCCATGAGAGCTCGTGAGGAGCAGGATGCCCCGGATGTGATAATTGGTAAATTTTCTCTTTATGATACTGATTTATTTGCACTGATAGATCCGGGTTCTACACATTCATATTTATGTATGTCACCACCTAGTCACGGTAATATGGTAGCAGAGGAATTAGATTTTGATATATTAGAGACCAATCCTTTGGGTCATGGAGTGAAAGTTAGTCGAGTCTATAAAAATAGTCCAATCAAAGCTCAGAATGTAGAATTCCCAGCTAATCTAATAGAGTTGTCATTTCGTGAGTTTGATGCAATCTTGGGGATGGATTGGTTAACTCGGCATAAGGCAGTGGTGGATTGTCAGTATAGGAGAGTGACTTTCAAGAATTCAGGGCAGGATGACGTGATTGTCCTAGGCGAGAACCGACCTGTAACACCACATCTTATGCATTTTAGTATAACCTATCCAAACATCAAGTAATCATACATGGCATACTGGAAAGATAAAATACCCTGTTAACAATAGCAGTAAAATTGTTTTTCATATCCTGTAATATAATTCCATGATTTTGCAAAGTTAACACTGAGGTTTTCACCACAATATAATATATCACATATATCAAAACATAAACTTTTCACATAAGTATTTTCGAGTTGATTTCATTTATACATATTTAGACTCATTCCAAAATGACTATACCTATTCAAGCATGTAAATACAAAAAAACACATATGACATATTTTCACGCTTGTGTGGAATGCAAGGAGAGAGAGAGTGATGAGGCTCGACCAGTGACCTGTGCTCCATGTCTTCTATACGCTACTCAAAATGAGCTATCACTTCTCTTTACCTGAAAAATGATGCAAATTGATGAGTTGCGGCTCAGTGAGAATAACCATCCAATGAGCTCTAAAGTACCAAACAACTCATAGTCATAAATCACAATTCCAATATATACCATGTATTCCATTCCATTCATCAGTATCATATAAGTATCAATAAATTTGAAACATATAATCATTACTTTTCATGTATGCAAATGCTTTGCTTATTTCATTTTGTTGTGACTAAGTTAAACAGACATTGCCCCGGGTTTCCATGTGAATATTTTCCATGTGAACATTTGCATTTGCATTTGCTAGCTAGCTTGATCATTTGTTTAATTTGCACATTTGTTGGGTCATAGGCCTCTTCTTTTGCTTTACAATATCGATTAACTAGTCACAACGCCTTGTTAGCCCATATGCATATGCATTTGTATTTAAGCATTCATCAACCATTTCATCTTTATCATATACAACATGCATATATTCCATATATACCTCATATGTCAAGCATATACCTTGCATATACTATACATATACCATGTGTATATATCACATTTGCCAAACATATACCTCAAATATACTACATGTATACCATTTATATGTACCACAATGTCACAAATTATCCATCATTACATTATCAAGGACCAATCATGACAATCACATGAATTACATAGCAAGCAACATTCATTTGCACTAAAGAATTCAATCGATAATTAGACTCACCGTTCTCCTTTGATTCCGACCCCTAACTTATTGTCTATCCGCTCCTTGTGGTTCTCCAATATGTTGCGAGCCTAATATGAAAACATAATCGATTAACTCATGATTAGAGAGACTTAATGTGGCTTAAATAAATTAATATGCATTGTTCATGTCAATAGTTAAGATTTTTCCTATGAGGCAGTGTGACCTTATGGGACTGTTTAGCCTATAACTTTTTCTATAATTGACCAATTACTCTGATTCTTGTTCCTAATTAACAATAACACATATATATAGTACATATTCAAATTTCAGACCAATTGGATCATTGTATAATATTTGGTGGAATTTCTAAGAGTGTTCTGTTTTCTGCCTTGTTTTCTTCCTTTAGGCAGTTTCAGGGTACTCATTTGGGTTCATCATAACTTACACTCTATAAGTCCTATTTTAATAAAAATTTACAGAAACTTATATGGGTTCATATGTAACATGTTTTATGTTTACAACATTTACCAATTATGTTTCTAAGGTCTTCTAATTATACCAAACATATTACTGTTCCAGAATAGAATTGGCTTCCGGACCAGTATGACTTCCAAAGGCCATAACTTAGTCTATAGATAACAAATTAAGCTAAAATTAGTACCAAACTTTAGCTAAGACATATACCTATAACTTTCATGTTTTGATAATTTACATAATGTAGCTCTAACAAGCTCAAATTATCCAACCAATGTACTGGATCTGTCCAGGGCACTCAGTAGGCAGTTCAAACCATGGAACAGTCATGGTTCCATTCACCATAACTCCCAATTTACAAGACCTATGAACCTGAAATTTGGTATACAGATAAAAAACACATATATCTACAACTTTTATGTTTTGAGAGACTTCAAATAATGGCTTTAACATATTATAAATCAAACCACACAGTAGCTAACTTGGTTAGGGTTTATACCCTGACCAGTTTCAGTACGAAGGGCATATCTCTCCCTATACATAACATCTTGCAAAAATGTTTACATATCCACAAATATAAGATATAAAGGAACAACTTTTGTGTTTTACACATTTCCAGAATAAATTCCTATTAATATCAAAATCGGGGTGCAATTCAGTGCCTAATATTGAACCTAAGAAACTCAAATTAACCCTATAGCAATAAGAATTGATTACTTACCAAGAACAACCTTGAAAGGGATCAATTAGCTTCAAAAACTAGGTGAAACAAGGAAGAATTTAAGTCTGAAATGGAGGAAATTGAAGAAGAAAACGGGGCTGAAGTGAGGAGGCAGAAATGGGGAAGAAAGATGAAGATAAAGCCAACTTGTTTTTTGTCCTTTTCTCTTTTTCTCTTTTTCTCTTTTTCTCTTCTCTTTTCTCTTCTCATTTCTCATTTCTCTTCTCTTATATTTCTCTTTTGTTTCATTTTCATTTTATTTTATATTGTTATTATTATTATTTACATATATTTATAATTCCATTAATTCACACAATAATACAACTTAATCATTTGACCCGATTTAACTAAATTAACAATGTAATTGTTTACTAATCTTAATCTAATCATTTTTCTTACTTTAATTTAGACACCTTATTCAATTCATTTCTAATACTTTGTTATCCTCATTTAGGTTATAATTACACATGTGCGACTCGATACAAGTGCCAAATACTAGGACACATAGCTAGTGCATGCCATGAACTTGTTCCTATAGAAATACGTATGAAATGCATGTGTTCAATTGAATTGTATGCAAGATGCTTATGTTCGATGAAATGCATATGGGGAAGGTCAAGGATGTTACACGACCATACTTGACTAATGTCATTTCTGTGACGAAGGCAAGTAAGCTTATCAAAAAAGGATGTGAAGCATTTTTGGCACATATTGTAGATACCAAAAAGGAGAGTCTAGATCTCAGGGAGATTCCTACAGTATGTGAATATCCAGATATATTTCTTGAGGACTTGCCAGGGTTACCACCTGTCAGAGAGATAGAGTTTGCCCTTGATGTTTTGCCAGGCACAGCCCGATATCGATCACTCCCTACAGAATGGCACCTGCTGAACTAAAAGAATTAAAGGTCCAGTTGCAAGAGTTGTTAGAGAAAGGGTTTATCAGGCCTAGTGTCTCACCTTGGGGTGCTCCTGTTCTATTTGTGAAAAAGAAAGATGGCACCTTTCGGTTGTGCATTGATTATCGTCAGTTGAACAAGATGACAATTAAGAACAGATATCCCTTGCTGAGAATAGATGACTTGTTTGATCAGTTGAAAGGAGCAGGGGTATTTTCTAAGATTGACCTCAGATCAGGTTATCACCAATTGAGAATTAAAGAATCAGACATTTCAAAAACAGCATTTAGGACTCGGTATGGTCATTACGAGTTCTTAGTAATGCCTTTTGGCTTGACGAATGCCCCAGCAGCATTTATGGATCTAATGAATAGAATCTTTAGGCCTTATTTGGACCAGTTCGTGGTGGTGTTCATAGATGATATCTTGGTGTACTCCAGAAGCAAAGAAGAGCATAATCAACATCTTCGTATTGTCTTTCATACCTTAAGAGAGAATCAATTATATGCGAAGTTGTCGAAATGTGCATTCTGGTTAGATGAGGTGGCCTTTCTAGGGCATATTGTCTCAGCCGATGGGATCAGAGTCGACACCAGTAAGGTAGAGGCAATCCTCAACTGGAAACCGCCTCGGAATGTGACAGAGGTGAGAAGTTTTCTTGGTTTGGCTGGTTATTATCGGAGATTTGTGAAAGGATTTTCAATGATAGCCTCACCACTGACAAAATTGCTTAGAAAGGAGACCAGATTTGAGTGGTCAGAACGATGCCAGACTAGTTTTGATAAGTTGAAGAAAATGTTGACAGAGGCACTAGTGTTGACACAGCCTACTGCGGGAAAAGATTATGTGGTGTACAGTGATGCTTCCCTTAATGGTTTGGGTTGTGTACTAATGCAAGAAGGCAAAGTGATCGCTTATGCTTCCAGACAACTGAAGCCTCACGAGAGAAATTATCCAACACATGATCTGGAACTAGCAGCCATTGTGTTTGCATTAAAAATATGGCGACACTACTTGTATGGTGAGCAATGTTATATCTATACAGACCATAAAAGTTTGAAATATTTGCCTTCACAAAAGGAACTCAATCTGAGACAGAGGAGATGGCTAGAATTGATCAAAGACTACAATTGTATCATTGACTATCAGCCCGGTAAGGCCAATGTGGTAGCTGACGCGCTGAGTAGAAAAACTCTTGCAGGTAAATGTTAAAACTTAAATTTATTAAGTGAAAAAAAATGGAATAATAAGTTCTTTATATATTATTTTGGCAGAATTGCGGATTCAACCCACATTGATCCAACAAGTAAAGGACAATCAGAAGCAAGACACGAAATTAAAGAAAATCTTTGAAATGGTGAAAAAGGGTGAAAAACCAAAATTTACTATTGAAGCAGATGGGATTTTAAGGCATAAGGGCAGGTTGTGTGTGCCAGACATACCAGAATTGAAACAAGATATTTTGAAGGAGGCTCACAACGTTATTTATGCAATGCACCCAGGAAGCAACAAAATGTATCATGACTTGAAGGCATATTACTGGTGGCCAGGAATGAAAAGAGATATCACGGAGTATACTACTAGATGTTTAACTTGTCAGCAAGTGAAGGCAGAGCATCAAGTACCAAGTGGATTATTGCAGTCTATTTCAATTCCGGAGTGGAAATGGGAAAGAGTCACAATGGACTTTGTTTCTGGTTTGCCCTTGACACAAAAGAGGCATGATGCAGTATGGGTAGTAGTAGACCGGCTCACCAAATCAGCTCACTTTCTACCGATCAAGATGGATTATCCACTTAACCGTTTGGCAGAGATCTATGTTAATGAGATAATCTGTTTACATGGTGTGCCAGTTTCAATCATTTCAGATCGAGACCCGCGGTTCACTTCACAATTCTAGAAAAGTTTGCATAAAGCCATGGGCACTCGACTCAATTTCAGCACAGCGTTCCACCCACAAACAGATGGACAATCAGAGAGGGTCATACAGATATTGGAAGATATGTTGAGGAGTTGTGTGATAGAATTTGAAGGCAGTTGGGATAAATATCTTCCATTGATAGAATTTGCCTACAATAATAGTCACCAAGCCAGTATCGGTATGGCATCATATGAAGCCTTATATGGGAGAAAATGTAGAACGCCTCTAGGTTGGACCGAGCTTAGTGAAAAGAAAGTAATGGGTCCAGATCTAGTTCAACAGACAGAGAAAAAAGTGAAAGTAATAAGAGATAGACTAAAAGTTGTTGCTGATAGACAGAAATCATATGCAGATTTGAAAAGGAGAGATATTGAATATACAGTTGGTGACAAAGTGTTCTTAAAAATCTCACCTTGGAAAAGGATTTTACGATTTGGAAAGAAAGGAAAGTTGAGTCCTAGGTTCATTGGACCATACGAGGTACTTGAACGCATAGGTCCAGTGGCGTACAAATTAGCTCTACCACCAGAGTTAGACAAGATTCACAACGTATTCCATGTGTCCATGTTGAGAAGATATCGATCAGATCCATCTCATATCATATCAACAGAACCTATAGAGATACGACCAGACTTAACTTATGAAGAGGAACCAGTGGAAATTTTTGCTCGAGAAATGAAAGAGCTACGAAACAAAAAGTTACCATTGGTGAAGGTCCTGTGGAAAAATCACAAGTCAGAAGAGGCAACTTGGGAAAATGAAGAGGTGATGATGGCTCAGTATCCACAATTATTCCACTCCAGCTAAAAAGGTAAATTTCGAGGACGAAATTTTTTTTTAAGGAGAGGAAAATTGTAATGCCCGATAATTTAGGCCACGGTCGCGGTTGACCGAAATCCGGCGCACTGAACCGATGGGGTCTAAATTTGGACATGAAAGAAATAAATTTAAATAATAATAAGATGGGAGAAAAATATTTTGAATATTATTAATTGAGATTTTTGAAGTTTGGAATTAAAATTGGGAAAAAAATTATTTTTCGCTGAACGAAATTTGGAATTGCAGTGTTTTTGGCACAGAAATTCTAAGAAGGCATAAAAATGGAATATTCTTTATATAAGGAAAGGAATATTCTTTTGATTAAAATAAAGTAAGAGTGATTTAAATTAATGGACCAATAGGAATCAAGATTAGTAACTAATCCTAACCACCTACCTAATCCAACTATAAAAAGTCAAATTTTCACTTTTTTGACCATTCTTCTTCTTCTTCATCTTGACCAAACTCATTTCTCTCTCTTTTCTTCTTCTTTGCCGTGAGCTTCTCCTCTCCCATTTACTTTTGTTTTTCTTTCTTCAAATCAAGCTAAGATTAGATGAAAAAAAAGGGGATTAAGGCAGGATCATGAAGAAAGTGAAGTAAAGTGAGCAAAACTAAGGAAGAGGAAGGAAGAAAGGAAGAAAAAAAAAAAAGAATTTTTAGCCATTTGGAAGATCATCAAAGGTGAGTTTAGATTTTCCATCTCCTTACTTTCTTCTTCTCTTTTCTTTGAGTTTGAGGTTAGTTGCCATTATAGCTAGTAAATTAGGGTTATTAGTATGCTAATGGTGATTAAGGGTGGATTAGTGTGATTAGTGTTTGATTAGTGTAAAATTTATTGTTAGGGCAAGGAAGTGAACAACCTTTGAACCAAAATCAAAGGGGAAGTAAGGGCAAGGAAAAGGCTATCTAAGAGGAAGAGAAAAGTGAAGAAAAATAGAACTTTGAGGTATGTACATTTGGCAAAAATTTAATATAGAAAAGTATTGATTTTGATTTTGTGATGTAGTGAATTTATGTATGAAATTCTGAACATTTGATTGAGTGATTAAATGATGCCATGAACGTGAAAATAAAGACTAGAAAATGAGGTTGATGCATGAAAATGGAAAATGTATGAATTATTTGATGTGCTGGAAAATTCGTCTTATGAACAGTGTCTAGTGTTTTGGTCATAACTTGAGTTCTGGAAATCATTTCTGAGTGATTCTTGCTGGATTGGAAAGTTAAGACATAGGGCTTGAACTTTCATTCAGACCATTAGACCTAAATATTCCTGGAATTAGGTGAAAAATGGACTCAAACTTTGAACTAGAAATCTGTCCAGAAAAAAAAATACTGGGCAGATTGCAGTGAACATAGGTTGGAAAACAATTCATAACTTTTTCTAAGAAATTATTTTTAATGTGATTCTAGTTGGAAATTAAATATAAGACATGTATCTGAATTTTTCTAGTTGATCACTTGTCCAAATTCCATCTAGAAATGGATGAAAAAGATATAGAAAGATAAGGCAGAAATCTGTCCAGTAAAATACTGGGCAGATTGCAGCGAACGTAACTTAGGAGAAAATTTATAACTTTTGCTACAAAATTTTTTTTGATGTGATTCCAGTTGGAAATTAAAGATAAGACATGTACCTATATTTTGTTAGATGATCACATGTCCAAATTCTGTCTAAAAATAGACGACAAATGCAGAGCAACATAAGGTAGAAATGCTGTCCAGAATAGGACAGCTGGTAGAAATGTGTTGATTGTGGATTTATGTGTTAGAAAATGTATTGATTGAATTTTTCTTATAGTTATAATGATTAAATGAGCTAGTATGAGGTTGTAAAATATTGAATGAGAATTATTGCATTTATATGGAATTTATATTAATGTTTCCCTACATAATTTATGCAAATATGAATAAAGGTAACAAATGTAATTTAAGCCCTATAACATCTAGTCGAGAACTAGAAATTAGGATAAGTTGGCATGCCAATAAAATGGTAGAAATGTAGGCACTAAATATAATAGTGCTGAGTTAAAATTATGTAGGCACTAAAAATAATAGTGTTGAGTTGAAATTTACTTAGACACTAAGAATTAGTGCTGAGTTCGAAATTTACGTAGGCACCAAAAAGGTGCTGAGTTGTTATTGAAAATGTAGGCGTTAAACGCCGAGTTATAAAATAATTATGTAGGCGCCGAGTGTACTGCCGGAGAGCAGAAACCCTGTATCCAGTGTTTAGTTCCGGTCTAAGATGTCGTGGGCTATTAAATAAATAACAGAAAAAAAATGTGAAGTATGAAATTCATATTGTAAATTTTATACCTTGTATTATTAAAATTTCAAGCATGCTTAATGAATAAAATATCATAATTCATGAATTAAATATTTTTGCATGAAGAAAATAGTTTATTATTAATTGAATATTTGGCATGCTAAATAGGTTAATTGTAGTTTCTAAAATTTTATTTTAGAATTATTTATGTAATGATTGGATAGTTGTCAAACGTACCACTAAGCTAGTAGCTTAGCGCGTGTGTTTCACGCGCAGATAAATAGAAGTAGCTGTTCCGATAGGGCGACCGAAGAAGAGGGAACCCCAAGATCAGATTGCAGCAGTCTAGTTCTTTTTGTATGTTTTGATAATGATGTTGTAAAAATTAAGTTTTAAGAATTTTGTTAATGTAAATTTGTGGCTTGTAATATTTATAAGTAATGGATTTGGTAATTATATATATCTAGAATTATTGTAGTTATATTTTTAAATATCATGGTTTAATGAATAAGTTATTTTGAATCACAATATTCCCATCACTAGATATATATTTAAATTGAAAAAAAAATATTTATACAAAATTGAACGTTGGTTTTAAATTAAATGAGCTTAGTAGCACTTCCATATCCTATTAGCAATTAGTAGGGTAAGTGAGCGCTACAATGGTCATGATATGAATCATATATCTATTAAATGTGACAATACAAGTGCTATAAATCTTTCAAATAATCCCATTCAACACTCTAGAAGTTAGCATATTGACATTACACACCACTTTATTAGAGATCATGTTCAATATGGAGATGTTGCATTAGAATTTATAAGCACTGAAAATCAATTGGCAGATATTTTTACTAAGTCTCTAAATGAGGAAAGATTTAATTTCATTAGAAGAGAACTTGGTATGATTGATGGATTAACTTTGTGATTGCTAAATTATCAAATCTTAAGTGATAATCTTGATTTTGTATCATATCACTAGATATAAGGTAGTAAATTTGATGAAAATTTTATGTTATAAGGGATAGAATCTTCATAGATTGATTTAGTCTTGTTTTAGGACTTAATTTTATTTGATGAAAATTTTAAGCAATTCACACCCGTGACATATGTTCACGCCCGTGAATTAAATAGTCAAAAGAGGCAGTGTCTTTCATGACTTGATTCATGACATCGTTCACGGCTTCAAATAGTGAAGCTTCTATTCACGACTTCATTCACTCCTGTGAAAAGCCTTGTTCACGCCCGTGACGCATTTTCATGCCCACGAAAATTTTCACCTAAAACTCATAGAGACGTTCACGTTTTAAGTCACGCTTTGTTTCACGGGTATAAGTAGTGAAATTCAACCATTCACGCCCGTGACTATTCTTTCACGCCTTTATTCACGGGTAGAGCACCCCTTCAGCAAACTGTGAACACGACACTTCACACCCGTGACTACATAATTCACGCCCATGAATGCATTGGGTATATAAGAAATCAGCCGGTTATTCTTCATATTTCAACCTTTAAACTCCTTGAAACCGCTCTCATTTACACACATTCAATGAGATATTGAAGATTCCGGCCCCTATGTCACAAACGTTTCCTATAAATACCATAAAAGTCCCTTCCTTCATCAAAAATCATACTTCTTTAGGGTTTCCTGAAATTTTCTATCAAACTTTTCCAAACTGTACAAAGTTAATTTCTTCAATCCAAATGGAAATCGGCTCATTAAAGGGTACTAGAAAGAAGTATCATGTTCCCAGGAGGTACTTAGATTACCTCATGAACAGAATCCCAAAGCATTGCCATCCTCAGTACTCAACCTTGAAGCAAAGGCCTCTCATTTCATCAAGGTCCTTTGAGTGGCAAACCATACGCACTCTCGGGCTTGAGACAACAATGACAGAGCAACTCCAGACCTATCATTTGAAGCTTCTGTTCACGACTTCATTCACTCCCGTGAAAAGCCTTGTTCATACCTGTGATGCATTTTCACACTCGTGAACATTTTCACCTAAAACTCACAGAGACATTCACGCTTTGAGTCACGTTTTGTTTCGCAGGCATAAGTAGTGAAATTCAACCTTTCGCGCCTGTGACTCATCTTTCACCACCATGATAGTTCATCATTCACGCCTGTGACATTAAAATATCACGACTGTGAACCTATTCACGCCTTTATTCATGGGTAGAGCACTCTTTCAGCAAACCGTTAACACGACTATTCATGACCGTGACTACATATTTCACGCCTGTGAATGCATCGGGTATATAAGAAATCAGCCGGTTATTCTTCACATTTCAACCTTTCAAATCCTTAAAACTGCTCTCATTTACACACATTCAATAATATATTGAAGATTTCGGCCCCCAAGTCACAAACTTTTCCTATAAATACTATCAAAAGTCACTTCCATCTTCAAAAATCATCTTTCCTTAGGGTTTTCTCAAATTTTCTGTCAAATTTTTCCAAACCCTTCAAAGTTCATTTCTTCAATCCAAATGGAAACCGATTCATCAAAGGGTACTAGGAAGAAGTTTCATGGTCCCAGGAGGTACTCAGACTACCTCATGAACAGAATCCCGGAGCATTTCCATCCTCGATACTCAACCTTGAAGAAAAGGCCTCTCATTTCATCAAGGTCCTTTGAGTGGCAAACCGTACACACTCTCAGGCTTGAGATGGTAATCACAGAGCAACTCCAGGCCTGTCATTTGAAGGAATTCGTGGACATTCATCAGCCCACTTTAAGGGAGCCAACCCTGGAATTTTTTAGCACTTTGCGAGTGTCTCCCACTGGAGTGGTGAAATTCCAACTCTGCAGCAATCCAAACACCCTCAATGCCACAGAATTCGGGGAATTATTCAATCTACCCTCGGAAGGCATTCTTAATGACAGTAAAGTGGAGTTCTTCGCAACTCGAAGATGGACTCATTTTGGCACTGATTGCAGTTGGGATGTCAAGAAGACCAAGAGCACTCATCTCCGGTCCCCAGTGCACAAATATTTGTATAGGTTTCTAATCTATAGCATATTTGCTCAGGGAGACAGCAATGAGACCATTCAGAAATCTGAGCTCTTTCTTTTTGAGATGCCAGAAGAGGTGTCACAATGGCGCTTTCTCGATGGTTTGCAAACCATCTTCTATCCATTGCCACCAAGCCTTTCGTAGATATACTCATTGGTGGATATGTGACCCCATATGGCCTTGAAGCTTGGCTATTTGAAGCTGGATGACCATCACTTCAATCTCATCCTAGGGCATCCTCGAGATCGATTAGATGTTGAGTCCTTCATTAAGATGGGAGCGGCTGTCAGAATTGTTCATGAGAACAATATTTACTACCGTTTCACCAACACTGCTGGTGAAATAATTTGGGAAGATAATGATTCGGAGGACTTCAAAGCCGACCTCCAAGGGATCCAGTAGAGGAAAAGGGCTCAGGTTGAGGAAGCACCTCTAGCGGCTGAGCAGGACATCGGACAATCCTCGGCTTCCACACAAAATTTGGCGCAGCAAGTGGTTGACCTCCTGGCACCACGATTTGAGCAGCTGCAGGCTTCGATGGATGAGAGGTTGGAGAACCTCAAAGACTTCATGGAGTCTCAGATGGACAGCCTTGAGGCAGAGGTTGCTCGACTTAGGGATAGGATGTCCGGTAAGGTGTTAGGCTAGATGGTACCCTTAATATGATTGTTTCTTTTGTTTGCTTGCTTGTTTTGTTTGTTTTTAGGAAATTTTAAATTTCCTTTCTGACTTTTATTTACTTTGGTTTGCACTTCTCTTTAAATATTAATATATTTTCTTTTTTTTTGGTATCTTTATATTCTTTTTATTGATGACAAAAGGGGGAGAACCAATCAATATATTAAGATATATTAAGATAAATGAATTTTGAATCAAAAATAAGAACCTACAAATACATTGAAGTTACGTAGGGAGAAATTAGCAATACTTAAAATTTGATTCAAAATGAATATGCAAGTATGAAATTGAGCTTTATACACATTAGATATATCTTAAGAATACTTTGCATATACCTTAATCCAAGTTACATAAATGAATATGCCTTGATATGCTTTAAATATACCTTACATTTACTTCATGACTTAAAGAGAATTTTGGTATATATTGGATATACTTTGCATATAACTTGCAAATACTTAAAACTAGAAAATTTATTTCAATGCTACATCATTCTTTACAAATTTTTGCATTTCATCAATTTTTATCCTAAGTATCTTTTGAGGGGGAGACTTCTTAAAAGCACATATTGCTATATTATTTGTCACCATCAAAAAGGGGGAGATTGTTAAACCTTGAGGGGTATTTCTGTCATTTTGATGATAACAAATAAAATAGCAATATTGTATTTAACATACTTTTTTTCTAAGTCTATTAAACAGGGTATGGAATAAAATAGCAAGAATGGAGAATGGAAGATTAATCCTTGAAAGAAAAAATTAAGGAAGTAGCATGTTCAAGCCCATGACCCTATGTGTCACGCCCGTGAAAAAGCTAACCATCACCAAAACCAACATTTGAAGTTCACGGCCATGAAGGAAGACAACAAACTGTGAAATGCACATTTAAGTCACGCCCGTGAATTAAATGTCACGCCCGTGAATTAAATGTCATGCCCGTGAACCTTCATGACAATTTCATCCAGAGAGCTTCACGACCAAAGTCACCACTTGGATCACGGCTGGGAAGTTTGTCACGCCTGTGAAGATATATGTCACGCCCGTGAAGATATATGTCACGCCGGTGACCCAATGTTTCAAAAACCAAGGTGACCACTTCAGTCACGACTTGGAAGAACAGTCACGCCCGTGACAAATATAGTCACGCCCGTGAAAGATGAAAGAGAAAAATGTCAGGTGCGATTATTTGGGTTGGTGCAACGGCTAGTTTCGTATTAAATGCACTCTAATGGCTATAATTAGCCATAGAAGTATAAATGCAAGTCATTTATGCATTAAGGACAAGAGGATAGCAAATACTTTGAATCAAAATCTTATTTCAAGCTATTTTTATATTTAATACTTTCATAACAAATATCTATTCTCTGTGAAAATCTTTTTGCTCATCATTTATTGAGCAATAAAGATTTGTAAGTGTTTCTCTCTGTAATCATTTATTACTCAAGTGAGTTTTTGGTATTTCTGGGTTAAGAGTAGAACACTTGTAAGGGTTAGTTGTGTGAGCCTTTAAAACACAAAGAAAGGTTATTTGTGTGAGCCTATAAAAACACAAAGTAAAGGTTGTTTGTGTGAGCCTGTAAAACACAAGATAAAGGTTGTTTGTGTGAGCCTATAAAACATAAGATAAAGGTTGTTTGTGTTAGCCTGTAAAACACAAGGAATTGGTTATTGTGTTAGCCATTAAAACACAAGGGATTTCAGGGTTAGGTGTGAGCCATTGTGAGAAACACCATAGTTGGGAGTGAGCTTGTAAAACTCCATTGTAACACTTAGTGTGTTAGTGAAACTCCCAATTGCGATTGGGGAGGGGAGTAGGGTTTGTTAACACCCAAACCTCTATAAAAATCCTTGTGTCAAATTTCTCTATCCCTCCTAAAATTAATTTTTATTTCTGTACTTTAAAGTTAAATTTTTAAAACTTCAATTCAACCCCCATTCTTGGCTTAATATTTGGGCAACAAAGACTATATAAGCTTTGCTAGTAGTGAAGTATCCTAAAAAGATACCCTTATCAAATTTAGAGGCAAAATTTCTAAGGTTGTCCTTGGTATTTAATATAAAACATTTCCATCCAAATACTCTAAAGTATGATATCATGGGTTTTCTTCCATTCCATAAGTGAAAAGAAGTTTTTTTTAAGAGTGGTATTTTGAAAACTCGATTTGAAAATGAACATGCAGTATTGGTGGCTTCGGCCTAAAAGTAGGTTGGGAACCCATACTCATTGAGCAATGTTCGAGCCATTTCAATTAAAGTTCCATTTTTCCCTTCGACTACCCCATTTTGTTAAGGTGTCCTAGGAGTTGAAATATTTTGTGAAATACCATGTTCTAGACAAAAGTTTTCAAAATTTTCATTTTCAAACTCTTTACCATGATCGCTTCTTATTTTTGAAATAAAATATCCTTTAAAGTGCAGAAATAAAAATTAATTTTAGGAGGGATAGAGAAATTTGACACAAGGAGTTTTATAGAGGTTCGGGTGTTAACAAACCCTACTCCTTTCCCCAATCTCAATCAGGAGTTTCACTAACACACTAAGTGTTACGATGGAGTTTTACAAGCTCACTCCCAACTATAGTGTTTCTCACAATAGCTCACAGCTAACCCAGAAATCCCTTGTGTTTTAATGGCTCACACAATAACTAATTCCTTGTATTTTACAGGCTCACACAAACAACTTTTATCTTATGTTTTACAGGCTCACACAAACAACCTTTACTTTGTGTTTTTACAGACTCGCACAAACAACCTTTATTTGTGTTTTAAAGGCTCACACAACTAACCCTTACAAGTGTTCTACTCTTAAACCAGAAATACCCAAAACTCACTTGAGTAATAAATGATTATAGAGAGAAACACTAACAAATCTTTATTGGTTAATAAATGATGAGCAAAAAGATTTTCACAGAGAATAGATATTTGTTATAAAATTATTAAATGTATAAATAGCTTGTAATAAGATTTTGATTCAAAGTATTTGCTATCCTCTTGTACTTAATGCATAAATGACTTGCCTTTATACTCTCATGGCTAATTATAGCCGCTAGAGTGCATTTAATACGTAACTAGCTGTTGCACCAACCCAAATAATCGTGCCTGACACTTTTCTTTTTCATCTTTCACGGGCGTGACTGTTCTTCCAAGTCGTGTGACTGAAGTGGTGACCTTAGTCGTGAAGATCTCTAGATGGTTTTGAAACATTGGGTCACGGGCATGACATATATCTTCACGGACGTGACAAACTTCCCAGCCGTGATCCAAGTGGTGACTTTGGTCGTGAAGCTCTCTGGATGAAATTGTCATGAAGGTTCACGGGCATGACATTTAATTCATGGGCGTGACTTAAATGTGCATTTCATGCTTTGTTATCTTCCTTCATGGCTGTGAACTTCAAATGTTGGTTTTGGTGACAGTTAGCTTTATCACGAGCATGACACATAGGGTCACGAGCGTGAACATGCTACTTCCTTAATTTTATCTTTCAAGGATTAATCTTCCATTCTCCATTCTTGCTATTTTATTCCATACCCTGTTTAATAGACTTAGAAAACAAGTATGTTAAATACAATATTGCTATTTTATTTGTTATCATCAAAATGACAAAAATACCCCTCATGGTTTAACAAGGTACTTATAATATTTTTAGATTTGAAGGAGGACTAGTGTTGTTTTACTTTTTAGCAAGGTTCACATGTCTTATTCTTTTCAAATTTGACTATTGGTAGTCCACTTACTAGCTCTCCTTTGCTAAGGCTTTGAAATCCATGCTTGCATGATAAGCCTTCCATGTCATAGCCAAGATTCATCACTAGTAGTCATAAGACATTTAGAGGAAAGGTTAGATATTTCGTGTAAGTCTATTATGTAAGTATTGACATATCTATTTCCTTTGAATATCTCTTGGCCACTAAAGGAGGTTACAAGACATTCATTTGAGGTAAAGATTACTTGGTTTTGCTTATCACATAATTGACTCACACTTAACAAATTATGTTCCAAACCATCAACAAGTAAAACATCTTCAATGAAAGTAGTATTATTAATACCAATAGAGCCAATGTCAATTACCTTACCCTTAGCATTGTTCCCAAATGTTACCTTACCACCAATAATACTTTTAATGTTATTGAATAGTTCTTTATTTCCAGTTATATGACTTGAGCATCCACTATCCACAAGCCAAACATTATCTTTTATAGCAGACTTAAGGCATACCTATAAAATCACAATTTAAGCCAAACACTATATCTTTTCTTATGTTTCTTAAGCTTTGGACATTCTGGTTTGATATGTCCTTTCTTCCCACACTCATAACATTTTACCTCCTCTTTATTTCTTTGAGAGTCATTTGAGTAGTGTTTGAGGTTTCTTTGTTTAAAGTTTCGAGAGTTGCCAATTCTATTTTCAATTATTCTTTTTAATCTCCTTGAGAGCATGGCAATGTCCTCATTTGCATAATCACTCTTTTCTTCATCATATTCAACTTCTTCTTAAGATTTTGAAGTAGAGGCTTTGAGTACTAGAGGCTTTCTTTTTTCAGGTTCGGCTTCAAGTTCTCTATCTCTCTTTACCGCCATTTCATGTTTTAAAAGTTTGCCAATAAACACATCGGTAGGCATGACGCTCATGTCTTCATTGGCTTCTTCTATACCCACAACTCTTGAACCATAGTCTTTGAGAGGAAGGCTTCTCATAATTTTATTGTTTATATCTTCCAAGCTCAAGTACTTTCCAAGCTTTCTCATGCCATTTATGATGGCTAGAAGACGGTTCGTCATATCAGTGATAGATTCATTGGATTTCATCTTGAATAGTTCATATTTTAAAGTGAGAAGTTTAATTTTCTTGGATTTAACTTGCTTGGTTCCTTCATGATAATTCTCCAATGTCTTCCACATACTATATGCGGTAGGGCAGTGTTGGATTCTACCACATTCTTCAACGGATAAAGAGCTTGCGAGGATTGTCATTGCCTTCTTGTTTTTGAAGTTTGCTCTATGTTGAGGCTCTGTTCAATCATCTCTTGAAAGAACTTCTTTTTCACCATCAACTTCTCTCCTGGTTGGCGGTGTCCATTTTTTCTGAACACTATCCCAAATATTTTTTCCAAACATCTCCATCCAGAACTTCCAATGAGCATAGTTTGCTCTATCAAAGTAAGGCTTGAGACTTTCAAATCCTTCATTGGCCATTTCTTGATCTTTGCTAGCGTTTTTCAGGCTTTGTTGCTAGACAAGCTCTGATACCAATTGTTTCCCAGAATGAACTAAGAAAGGGGTTGAATTGGTCATGAAATAAAAAATTTCTTAACTTTAAGTGCAGAATAAAATTAAATAGAGTAGGGAAAGAGAGATATCACATAAAAGATTTATAGAGGTTCGGGTATTAATAAACCATACTCCTCTCCCCAATCTCAATTGGGTGTTTTACTAACACACTAAGTGTTATAATGGAGTTTTACAAGCTCACTCCTAACTATGGTGTTTCTCTCAATAGCTAACACCTAACCCATAAATTCCCTTGTGTTTTAATGGCTCACACAATAAATCAATTCCTTGTGTTTTATGGCTCACACAATAAACCCTTACAAGTGTTTCAATATTAACCCAATATACCCAAACTCAGTTGAGTAATTGTTTACAATGAAAACACTTACCAAGCTACAATGCTCATAAATTATGAGCAATTAGGTTTTTACAAAGAATAAAGGTTTTTATGAAAATATTTAATGCACAAGGCTACAACAAGATTAAAGATTCAAAATAATTGTTGTTCTTCTTTCTATGATTCATAAATGACTTGCATTTATACTTCCTCTATGAATTATAGTCATTTGGGTGCATTTAATGCGAAAATAGTCATTGAACCACTATGTCCTCATTCACAGGTGTGAATATATGTGTCACAGTTCTGAATGTTCTTCCAAGTCGTGGTCCAAGTGGCGACTCTGGCCATGAAGCTCTCTAGAAGAATTTGAAATGTTTGATTATGAGCATGACTTTATACTTTCACAGGCATGAATAATCTTCCAAGCCGTGGTCTAAGTGGTGACTCTGGCCGTGAAACTCTCTGGAAGATTTTGACATGTTATCTCATGGGTGTGACTATCTTTTAGGAGTGCGACTGATTTGATAATTCACTGTTGGTATGATCCTTCATGGCCATGAACTTTGAACGGTGGAAAGTTGGCGCTAAGCTATATTCACGGGCGTGACTTTGCTATTTCTTCTAATTTTGATCTTCAAAAGTTGTCTTTCATTCTTGCGTCATATTCTAATCAAGATATATCTTGTTCATCACACTTAAAACACAAGCATTATTAAATACATAATTGCTATTTTATTTGTTAACATCAAAATGACAAAAATACCCCTCATGGTTTAACAAACTCTATAAGCTTTGCTAGTTGTAGAGTATCCTAAGAAGATACCCTCATCGGATTTATAGGCAAATTTTCTAAGGTTGTCCTTGGTGTTTAATATAAAACACTTGCATCCAAATACTTTAAAGTATGATATCATAGGTTTTCTTTCATTCCATAGCTCAAAATAAGTTTTGTTTAAAAGTGGTCTTTTGAAAACTCGATTTGAAATATAACATGCAGTATTGGTGGATTCAACCCAAAATAGGTTGGTAAGCCATACTCATTGAGCATTATTTGAGCTATTTCAATTAAGGTTTTATTTTTTCTTTCTACTACCCCATTTTGTTAAGGTGTCCTAGGAGTTGAAAATTTGTATGAAATACCATATTCTACACAAAAGTTTTCAAACTTTTCATTTTCAAATTCTTTGCCATGATCACTTCTTATTTTAGAAATCAAATAGCCTTTTTCATTTTGAACTTTTTTAGCAAAATTTTTGAAAGATTCAAAAGCATCATTCTTTTGAGCTAAGAAAATTACCCAAGTGAATCTAGAGTAATCATCAATGATGACAAATGCATAGTATTTACCTCCTAAACTAGCAACTCTAGTAGGTCCAAAAAGATCTAAATGTAAAAGTTGTAGAGGCTTAAAGGTATTTACTACATTTTTGGATTTAAAGGATGACTTGTGTTGTTTTCCTCTTTGGCAAGGTTCACATGTCTTATCCTTTTCAAATTTGACTTTTGGAAGTCCACTTACTAGCTCTCCTTTGCTAAGGCTTTGAATTAATTTCATACTTGCATGACCAAGCCTTCTATGCCATAGCCAAGATTCATCACTAATAGTCATAAGACACTTAGAGGAAAGGTTAAAAATTTTGTGTAAGTCTATTATGTAAGTATTGACATCTCTATCTCCCTTGAATATTTCTTGGCCATTTAAAAAGGTTACAAGATATTCATTTGAGGTAAAGATAACTTGGTTTCCTGATCACATAATTGACTTACACTTAATAAATTATGTTTCAAACCATCAACAAGCAAAACATCTTCAATAAAAGTAGTATTATTAATACCAATAGAGTCAATGCCAATTACCTTACCCTTAGCATTATTCCCAAAGGTTACCTTACCACTATCAATTCTTTTGATGTGATTGAAGAGTTCTTTGTTTCCGATCATATGCCTTGAGCATCCACTATCCACAAGCCAAGTATTTTCCTTTATAATGGATTTGAGGCATACCTATTAAACCATAATTCAAGTTTGATTTTTAGGTACCCAAACAAACTTGGGTCCTTGGGGGTTAGCACTTGAAGGTTCCCAATGAGCCTTCCTTATCCAACAATGTTTGTTGATATGACCAAATTTCATGCAATAATAGCATTGTTTAGCTCTAAATATATTTTTTTGGTGCTTTTTGGTCTCAACATCCTTTTAGAAGGAGTTTGTGTGCAATGACATACACATGCATGATGAATAGATGCTTTCCTAGGTGCATGCCTTTTATACATTAACGCATGATTGACCTTTTGAGGTTTCCCTTATGACGCCCCACTTATATATTAGGGATAATCCCACATATATAAGAAGGATGCCACAAGCTTAACTCGATAAAATCTGTTCGAATTAAAACTTTTTCATTTTAAATAATTTAATCTATTTATTTATATTGGTTTAGTCAAGTCGTTCTAATTAACAATATATATTTATCATTATATTGTATACACATATGGCACTCAATTATGTTATATAATTATTTACATATGAGACATGTCTACCACAAACCATATACATGGTCAAACCAAAATAAAACATAATAGGTAACCAACCCTCTAACTACATCTTTTGTGTCCCTACTGATATAGGCTTGGATTTCTTCTTGATCAACTTCACTATATACTAGCTACAGCTTCAATTCCTATGTGAAAAAGAACTCACGCTAAGCTATCTCTAGCTTAGTAATACATATAAGTATTAAGTTTTTCTCAGACAGTCACACAAATGCATGTGTCAAATAAAATCATGGCACATCAAATTTTATTACATATTTGTCATATTAAAATAAATAAATACATAACATAAAATAATAAACATAATAACCTTATTCAATAATTAAATTTACACCACCTCAAGTAAGAAATTTACACTTTGTTACTTACATAAATTAATAAAATTTTATATTTTATTCTATGATTTATTAGCCCAAAATCTCATTCACGGACTGTCCGAATACGGGGTGTGAAATAGGGGTGCTCACGGAGTTTCAGCCACCCTACTCACTATAATCTCAAGTCAAAGGCGCTCACGGAGCTTTAGCCATCTTGACCTAGTATAATTATTCATCTGTATGTAATTAGGATCAGAAGTGCTTTCGGAGCTATAGCCACCATGTCCTTAAATCATATCAATATCAATACTAAAACTTCCCCCTAATGGTGCACCATCTATCCTATGTCAGTCCTCAGGTAGAGAAATGGGCAATTAACAGTATTAATTACTTGTTTCTATAACCAATACTCATTTCATATTAACATAATCATATACTCATAATTTATTTCAATACCATGTAATAGCATGATATTTTACCAACTATTACCATAATATTAAGTTCATAGTTAATAACATTTCTATAACTTTAAAACATGTCATAATATATAATTTCATCATTGTAACATATAATTTATGTCATGCACACACAATCATGCACAAGGGGCAAACTAGAATACATATATGTACAATCCTCGATAGTATTTTTCTTTTCCAAAATACAAAATTAGAGCTTATTCACTTTTGTTGTTATTCTTCTTGTTGAAATCCTAATTTAAAAATATAATTAATTAATACCTTGATAAAATATTTATTCTTAATATAATTTAAATAAATAACTACAATTTCTTTTAAGCTGGAACAGGACCTCTTAGGACTATTGGATCTATAACTTTCTTTACACTTATCTAATTTATATAATTCCTATTCCTAATTACATTTAACATGCAAAAATAAAACATACTAAAATTTTAGAATTTTTGAACCATTACACAATTTTTGGTGTAATTTTAAATCTTGCTCTGTTTTCTGCCCTTAGGCAGTTTCGGGGTACCATTTTAAAAATTCATATCTTTCAATGTGTACATTAAATTATTATGAAAATATTTATAAAATTATATAAGTTAATTTGGAACATTTTTCATTTTTACTTCATTTTCAGATTCGGTCTCTAAGATTCTCAAATACTGGAGGATCTATAACTGGTTCAATATAGAGTATCAACCCGACCAGTTCAATTTTTTAGCTCATAACTCACAAACTACAAGCAATTTTATGGTGAGACTTTCACAAGAACTTAGATAAGATATATAAATAAAACTTTTATGTTTTTAACTTTTGCTAATTGATCTAAAAATAGGTCAAATATGAGGACGAATTTACTGGAGCTGTATAGGTATATAAAACCAGCTCAATCAAGGAACAGTTATAGTTCATTTCACTATAACTCAACCTACACAAGAGATATTTATACACAATTCTCTAGAGACCTAAATAACGCATATATCTACAACTTTTATGTTTTACAAAATCTCAGATTCATCCATTAAGATTTGAACTGAGATAGCACCAACTAAGAGAGTTGTGGATGGTGAAGAAGAAATTTGATATACTTTTATAGTGGACTTAGCCATTAAGACCATTTATCTTCATATACTCAAAATCATTTATTAAAATTTGACAGACAGATACACAAGACATAAATGAAAAACTTTTATGTTTAACATTTCTCCAAATTCGATTCACAAGATAATCAAAAATAGAGTAAAATATCCTAGAGTAACATAACCCAAAAAGTTCTAATAACACAATAATAATGGGAAAGATATTACTTACCAAGATCAGATTTGTTTGGACTGATTTTGATGCAAATCTTGAAGAAAATGATGAAGAAATGGAGGCTGGTGGTTTGAGGAAGAAGAAGAATGGAGATAAGTTTGATAGAATTGTGTAGAGTTAGGATAAAATGGGGCAAAGTCAATTGACTTTCCCCTCCCCCACCCTTCTCCTGTTTTGGTCTTCTTTCTTCTTCTTTTTTTTTTTTAATTTTATTTTCTTATTATTATTATTATTATTATTATTATCTTCACATATTTACTTATATCTAGTCTCTTTAATTTTTTTACCAAAAATACAATTTAATTATGTGGTCAAATTTAATCAAATTTACATTGTGTATCAATTTAATTTATTTTAATTTCTAATTTAATCAACTATTCCATCTAATTTAATCTCTATTATCTGTCAGGTTTTTTCTATTTATATCACATATTTATTCTATACTCTAATTAGTGGGCTTTACATCCCTCTTAAGCCAAGTGACTCTTGACCATTCTTTTTTTGAATAAGGGGTTTTGTGTGTATTAGGCTTTTAGCCTTGGGGCTATTACCTCAATTGTGGAGGTTTGTGGTGCACTAGACTTAATAAATGTAGTCTTGTGAGATGAAAATGATGTTTTATTAAATTATAGACCATGTCTTATTAAAGGTAGTTTTTGAGAAACTATGAGAGTATCCAAATTCTTTTTCCCTTTATAAAACCTTAAAATTGAGTTTCTAAGTTCCTCAACTTCATTTTTCAAAATATTGTTTTCTTAAAGTAAAGATTTAGTTGATCGTCTAGAGGAATAATCATCTAAAGATTTTTGAAGAGTTTCATTACAAGTTTTAAAATTAAAATTCTCTTTTTGTAAAGCTTCCATTTTGTGTTTCAAATCTAAAATATTATTTTTATAAGTGTTAAATCTATTTTTATATTTTTCTAATTCTAGGCTCAAAACTTCTATTAAACTCTGCTGATCATCATTTTCACTATCACTATTATTATCACTTCTATTATCATTAAAAGAGTATGAGTAAGAATGAACTATCTCATCCGTGAAGTGATCCTCTAAAGCCATGAAGAATAGGTTGATCTCTTCTCCTTCGTTATCATCTTTTTCGTTTGAAGAGCTTTCGTCATCCCATGTGGCTTTGTGACCTTTCTCCCCATCATCTTTTTCAAATCTTTTCTTGTGTTTCTTGAGCTTTGGACATTCTGGTTTGATATGTCCTTTCTTCCCATATTCATAACACTTTACCTCCTCTTTATTTCTGTGAGAGTCATTTGAGGAGTGTTTGAGGGTTCTTTGTTTGAAGTTTCAAGAACTGCCAAGTCTCTTTTCAATTATTTTTTTAATCTTCTTGAGAGCATGACAATGTCCTCATTTACATCATCATTTTTTCTTCATCATCTTCAATTACCTCTTGAGATTTTGAAGTAGAGGCTTTGAGTGCTAGAGGCTTTCTCTTTTCTGGTTCAGCTTCAAGTTCTCTATATCTTTTTACCACCATTTCGTGTGTTAGAAGTTTGCCAATAAGCACATTGGTAGGCATGACGTTCATGTCTTCATTGGCCTCTTCTATACCCGCAACTCTTAAACCATAGTCTTTGAGAGAAAGACTTCTCAGAATTTTGTTATTCACATCTTCTAAGCTCAAATGCTTTCCAATCTTTCTCATGCCATTGATGATGGCTAGAAGATGGTTCATCATATCGGTGATGGATTCATTGGATTTCATTTTGAAAAGTTCATATTCCCAAGTGAGAAGTTGAAACTTCTTGGCGTTAACTTGTTTAGTTCCTTCGTGATAATTTTCCAATATTTTCCACATGCTATATGCATTAGGGCAATGTTGAATTCTGCCACATTTTTCAATAGATAGAGAGCTTGCAAAGATTGTGATTGCCCTTTTGTTTTTGAAATTAGCTCTTCATTGAGACTCTGTCAAATCATCTCTTGAAAGAATTTCTTCTTCACCATCCACTCCTCTCTTAGTTGGTGGTGTCCATTCTTTTTGAACACTATCCCAAACTTCAATTCCCTCACTATCGAGATATGTCTCAATCTAAAATTTCCAATGAGCATAGTTTGCTCCATCAAAGTAAGGCCTGAGACTTTAAAATCCTTCACTGGACATTTCTTAATTTTTGCTTGCACTTTTTAGGCTTTGTTGCTAGACAAGCTCTGATACCAATTGTTGCCCAGACAATAAACTAAGAATTGGTTAGTAAATAAAAATTGCTTAATTTGAAAGTGTAGAATAAATTAAGTAGAATAAGGAATGAGAGATATCACACATAAGATTTATAGAGGTTCGGATGTTGACAAACCTTACTTCTCTCCTCAATCTCAATTGAGTGTTTACTAACACACTAAGTGTTACAATGAAGTTTTTCAAGTTCACTCCCAACTATGGTGTTTCTCTCAATGGCTAACACCTAACCCAAAAAATTTCTTGTATTTTTCAATGACTCACACAATAATCAATTCCTTATTTTTTATGACTCACATAATAAACTTTTATAAGTGTTTCACTCTTAACCCAATATACCCCAAACTCACTTTTGAATAATTGATTACAATGAAACCACTCAAAACCTACAATGCTCAGAAATTTATGAGCAATTAGGTTTTTACGAAGAATATAAGTTTGTTGAGAAAAGTTTTAATGCACAAGGCTACAACAAGATTAAAGATGTAAAGTAATTGTTGTTCTTCTAGTTGAAATTCATAAATGACTTGCATTTATACTCCCTCTGTGAATTATAGTCGTTTGGGTACATTTAATACAAAAATGGCCGTTGAACCAACTCTTAATTTCGTGTCTGACATATTTCTCTATTTTCTTAACGGGCGTGAGTATATGTGTCACGGTCATGAATGTTCTTCCAAGTTGTGGTCCAAGTGATGACTCTGGCCTTGAAACTCTTTGGAAGAATTTGACATGTTTTGGTCACGGATATGACTAATTGATCATTCACGGTTGGTTTGATTCTTCATGACTGTAAACTTTGAATGTTGGAGATTTAACACTAAGCTATATTCAGGGCGTGACACTTTGCTAATTCTTAGAATTTTAATCTTCAAAAAATGTCTTTCAATCTTGTTTCATATTTTAGTCAAAGTATATTCTGTTTCACACACTTAGAATATAAACATTGTTAAATACATTATTACTATTTTATTTATAAGTATCAAAATGAAAAAAATACCCCTCAAATTTCAACATGTTATATATCAAAAACTTTATTATACAATTTAAGATAATCAATCACATTCATATTTAAATGAATGTGCTTTTATTGATAAAAAAAAAAAAAGAATACTAATAGTGTACTAAGATGATTGTCATTAGAGCACATCTCTAATACCAATCAATTACACCAAACACCCCTTCAATTATTTGTAAACTTTTGTGGCCAAAAATATACTTCTTTTCCTACATTGCATGATGTTTAAAAGAAAATATTTAAAAAATAATTCTTTATTGCATTTTTAAATAAATTTTAAATTTTAATTGACCAAAAAATAAACTTTTTTTCCTAATCATCTAATATTTTGAAATTAAAGACAAATTAATTCTAAAAGGACTCTCGGTAGTGATTTTTGTATGAACAAATAAATTAAACATATTCCAATACTAAAAAAATCGAAAAACAAAAAACAAAACTGGCTTAAATAGTGGAGCAATTATAAACTGGTCAAACACTCAGAAACACACAATAAAATCACTGTGTGAGTAGGTGGCGCGAAGACAACGTCCCTCTGAATTGAAAAACCGTTTCCCTCAAATTTCATTCCAAAATAAATTTTTCTTTCTTAAATTTTCTCTTTTTCTCTCTCTAGAAAATTTGATAACTTCCCCCTTTTCGCCGGAATATTCTACCTCGGCCGCCGGTTTTCCGAGTCTCCCTCTTCCTCCGCCGATTCTTGCAGTATCCACTCTCGCTTTTTCACACCGTAAAATTATTTAGGATTTTGATGATCTAAGAGCTGTTTTTCTTTTTGAGCGTGCTTCCAGGTGAGACATTTTTCCTTTAAATTTTTTCTTTCTAATCGATTCGAATTTTTCCTTATAAAATATTTAAATATGTAAATCTGATTCATTGGAACCAACGCCCCCGCCCCCGCGCGGCCATCTTTACAGATGAACAGTATGGATTACCATATCTGTGTTCAAATCCAGAGACATGAACTTGTCAAAAACAGCCATCATTATATTAATGAATTCATCGCTAAAACTTTATGTCCCATTTTCCTTTTCAACTTCATAATTATTTTTCTTTTAACCAAACCATTTCGGGTTTTCTATCATATTATCGATTTTTGTTCTTAAAACAGGAAATCAAAAGTTCTTATCCGGTCAAATGTAAAATATAATTTAATATTACAAGGCTCTGCACATGCTTATGGAGAAGTTAATTATTTTAATCTGAAATTTGATTTTCTTTACATTTTTTTTTTGTGTAAAATGAATGATATGAATTTTTCGCTGGTTAATTCATGGGGAGGGACAATGGTCACGATTGCAGGTGGTCCTCTATGTCTCTTCCCATATCCCCAAGAACATTAGCATCTGCAACTTCAGTCTTTAATTTTTATACTACATGCAAACAAAATCACATTAATTTTTAAATGTTTTTATCATAGTAAATTCATGAACATGACAAAACATGAAAACCCAGGTAAAAGACAGTTGAAATTCATTGTATGATCGAAATATAGCTCTTTGTCTCATTGATGGCAATCACAGTTTATTCTTGAATATTTATTTGGTTATTTGCTTCAACTGACACAACGTAATTATGTTAATTAATATGGGCAACTCTCTGTGTTTCAGAAATGGAATTTACAGTTTTTACTAAGATGACTTTTAGGAGATCGGTTGATTTATTTATTTTTACCAAGTTTTGAAATCATTACTGAATTCTCTATCATGTAAAAATTTAGCTAGGTAGAGGAAGAAGGAAACAGCCTAGAGTGGGGCTATGTTGTGTTGTTGAGTGAACCTCAATTGCCAGCCCAAACAACCACGGCAGTCCCGTGAGAAGGACAAAAGGGATATTGGGGGAGGAGAAAGTGAAAGAAAAAGAGCTCTTCTAATACTACGCACCCCTCTTCTCTCTCACACACACACGCGCGCGCGCCCGCGCACACACACACAGAGCAGTAGTCCACTCTGTAGTCTCCCCATTTTCTTTTGGGGCATGTTTAGCCCAGCATTTCATTACAACCTAAAAAAACCGACATCTAGGGATGACCGTTAATGCACTTTGTGACACCTCCAAAGTTCTCTGTGACTCTATCTCTACCAGATGGTGTTTTATCATCCTTATCCTCATCATCAACATCAACTCTGCCTAACCTCTTTATCCTGCCCTGATCTGCTTAAAATTGGGTTTTTCTTGATGAAAATTAATTACCCATTTTCAATTACTTGTATTTCTCAAACTCATCCTCTATCAGATCTGGTTCCTTGGAAAAATGTACTTTCTTTTTGGTTTTCTGCTTCCTTTTTCTTTTTTATTGATTTATTCGTTTCTTTTGTTGTGTCATTCTGTAGTATCTTACTTTTTCGTGTTATATGCATTTGTGGCAGATTTGTTGCAGGGAAAAGTATCTTCTTTTTGAGCAATTGGCCTGATTCCCTTCAATGTGGGATACATAAAAGCCAAAGCGTCGAATGTGGTCCAATTATGTGAAAAAATTCATCAATGTAGTCTAATTCGGACAGTGTTTGATGGATGTATGTGAATCAGGGAAGCACACAGCTGTGGATACCCTAAGACCTCCGTTACTTCCAGCTGAAAGGAACAGCAATGCACCAGCCAGCAGCCGCCGCCCTCGAACGAGGGAAGTTAGTTCTAGGTATAAATCGCCAGCACCTTCTATTTCTAGGCGTTGTCCATCACCAAAAGCACCTAGAACACTGCTTACAAATTCCCAAGTGGTTCCCAAAAGAGCCCAATCAGCGGAGAGGAGGCGCCCTTTAACTCCACCTTCACCCTCAAGTCCCTGTACACCAGTTCAGGATTCATCTCTTGATTTGCAGTTGCCATCTAGAAAGATCAGTAACCGGATACCGGAGAGTTTATGGCCATCTACCATGAGAAGTCTCAATGTTTCCTTTCAGTCGGATATTATTTCTATTCCTATCAGCAAGAAGGAAAAACCAATTACTAATGCATTTTCTGATCGCACGCTGAGGCCATCTTCAAATGTGGCTCATAAGCAGGCTGAAACACCTGCTAGGTCACGAAAGCCTACTCCAGAGAGAAAGATGAGTCCTCTTAAAGGAAAGAATGCACAAGATCAATTAGAGAATGCTAAACCTATTGATGGTTTACATACTAGATTGATTGATCAGCATCGATGGCCAAGTAGGTCAACTGCGAAGTCATCTTCCAATTCGTCAAAAAAATGCATGGATCTCACTGATAAGTCTATGAGAGTATCATCCATACCAATTGGAATTGGTTTATCTTCATTCAAGCGAACATCTTCACCCTGTGATAACGTTAAACCCTTGCGAAAATCCGTTAGTGAGGCTGCAAAATTATCGTACTTGGAAGATATTGGCAGGATAGGTTTTGAGGCAAATTCTGCAGATGATATTTTATTGCAGGTATCCAGAGCTCAGAAGATTGTCGCTACAAGTTTATCAGATAGAATGTCTTTAGTAAGTCCTACAGCAAGATCTCAGTCTTTGCCTACCTCTGGATCACGCCCTCCTTCGCCAAGTAGGACATCAGTTAGTAGAGGGGTCAGTCCATCTCGTGCAAGAACATCCACTCCTCCATCTAGAGGTGTCAGTCCATCTCGAACAAGGACATCGAGTATATGTAACCAATCAAATATTTCTACTTCTGTACTTAGTTTTATCGTGGATGTTAAGAAAGGGAAAAAAGGTTCAAGCTATATTGAAGATGCTCATCAGATACGGCTTTTATATAATAGATATTTGCAATGGCGTTTTGCAAATGCCAGGGCAGATGCTGTTCTTTTCATTCAAAAAGTAACTGCAGAGGTAGGACATACTGCATGTAGACCATATTTCTTTCTTTTGTTACTAGCTAATTTTAATCTGAGCATAATTGATCGGCTTTCTTTTATTATGCAACCCAAACATAATAGTGAATCAAAAAGATAAAAAGGGAGAAATTTGCTACAGAAAATGTGTAGTAACTTAATGTACACCTTTGTTTATTGTTCATATTTTTGTTTAATTTTAACATTGCTGACATAGAAAAATATGACATCTTATATTTCATAGAGTATTTTCTGGTGTTGCAGCAAACTCTGTTCAATGTTTGGAATAGTACTTTAGCACTATGGGATTCAGTAATTAGGAAGAGGATCGATCTCCAGCAGCTGAAGCTGGAGCTTAAGCTAAGTGCAATTTTGAATGATCAAGTAATGTCTCCTCTGTCAGCTCTATAATTTTGCACATTAATACTCTGAGTGGTTTTTCGTTTGATTATGTTATTGGTCATGGTTCTTTCTGATGCTTCCTGATATGCTTCCATTGGCTATGCAATCTTGTCTTGATCCATCTAGTTCAAGGTTTTTCTTTTTATCTTGCTTTCCTTTTTTTTTTTTTTTTTTTTCTATAAGAGGTAGGGGAGTAGCAGAGCATGGCCAGGCAGGTGAGTGGAAAATAACTTTTGGCAACAAAATATACGAACCAATATATATATATATATATATATATAAAGTTTTCACTACCACATGCTTAAGTTTTACATGAATGCTTGTCTAGCAAAGCTAGCATAGTCCAGCATTTTCCAATTACTGTTGCCAAATGCTTTAACATTTGACAAGATATAAAGAAATAGTAATAACTTGGAAGCCATCATGAGAGTAGGTGTTATCCTGCCAGCTGTAAATGCAGAATACTGAGGTTTAATCCGATCGATGTACTAGATGATATACTTGAGGATTCATTTATATCAAACTCAGTCTCTGATGGACGATGGCTAAACATTGGCTATTGGTCTTCTTTAAAACACATCAGAGTTGGTTGGACATTTTACTTCTTACCAACTAGTCTATGCTCTCTTTGTCCTATCATCTGCAGCTTGTTATAATCACCTGATCTGGCCATGGATAAAATATAGTAAGATTTACTGCATATTATCAGTAGATAAACTCTTGATATGGTTGCCGTAAGTCCATCTTATTTGCCTTGGTAGTGTCCAACTGCAATGTAGGAAAAACAGGGCAGATCTGAAACTAATCTGATAGGTATTAAGGCAGCAAACTAAAAATTATGATCTTTTTAAATGCAAAGTTCTCTTGACTTAGTAGCATCAAATTCAAATTAGTTTCAAAATAAAACTTTTAGAAGGATAAAAGGGTCAACTGGGGTTATAATTCCTATATCTAATAATTTAAATTTGTAGTACCTAGTTTATAATTTGTTACTGACTGATAATTATGTGGTAAAAATGCTTTGGACAATTGAATTGTAGAGTCTTAGGAGACTAATAACAACATCGAATGGAAGTGAGAGAGCTTATCTAAGGTTGTAAGAGTGGTGAGAGTTGGTAAGAGGACAAAAATACGACCAAAAGGAAAAAATGAAATAGGTTGACGTGGGGCGAGGAAAGTTAGATGGTCGTGATTTAATCATGGATGTAGATGAATTGCTGAAAAGAAGAGTGAAGGAAGTTGATCACAGAAATGCAGAATTACTAACTTTTTCATCGATTGCAGACAAGCATTATTTGTCATTGTGGACTATTCAGAAGCTAATTGTCATCTTCAACAATGTTTTTTTTAAAATAAAAAATAGAAATTTCTGGCATTAGTGATACTTGTGTCAATGCAGAGCCATCCTTCATTTTCTGCATCTTGTTTCTGGACTAAAATGTAGCTGTGTATATGATGCAGAAGTTTCATTCCTCACTTCTATGGAGTTATATTTTTCTAATATATAGCTGAGCTTTTTTCTAAAACATGCAGTGCACACAGAATACCATTTTTCTTATGAAGTCGTATTGCATATCTAAGCAGGGTCATGAGCTAATTACAGATCCAGGATATTAACTGCTTTACCACATCTTACTTGTCCAAATTACAGGATGAAGTTACTTCTACTTAAAATAAATAAAGTCCTCTGGAGTGTTCTTAATGCTATTTAATCCAGAAACACACACACACCTAAACAAAAACTATTTTCTGGTGAAAAGGCATTATTTTATATCTCTTTTAAGAGTCCCATTCTATTTCCAGTCCTTTATTTGAATTCATTCTTTATCATTTATTTCTTTTGGTTAATAGAGTAGTTCTGCTTTTATTTAATTGCTTCAATCACTTATTCAGATGGCCTACCTAGACGATTGGGCTTTAATTGAAAGGGATCATATAAGCTCTTTAGCTGGAGCTTTGGAAGATTTGGAGGCAACCACTCTTCGTCTTCCAGTGACTGGAGGGGCAAAGGTGTTTTGGTTTAAAACAATCATTGAAAATAACTTTTGAAGGAACAAAATTTTGACAATCTTATTGGGTTTTCTACTATTTTCAGGCAGATATAGACTCCTTGAAGGTTGCTATTTGCTCAGCTGTTGATGTGATGCAGGCAATGGGATCCTCCATATGTTCTTTACTCTCTAGGGTGAGATGCATGCCTTCTCTCTCTCTCTCTCTCATGTTGTAATCCACACATAAAACATAATGATGAAGTTATCTTTAGACAAATTCTCTTTTAGAGATATTCTGTTTTACCATTATGTGGACAATGCCTTGGCCAATGTTAACACCATCATGCAATTATAATTACTTTCCATCATTGCAATTGAGAGGTTGAAAGGGTTTTTTTCATTTTTATTTGTATTTTTATTTTTTTCCACCCTCTAAGATTCTAAGTTATGATCATCTGCTTGTTTGCAGAACCCCACTTATTTCAATTAAATTTATAGCATGTAAATTCAAAATATTAAATATCTCAGTGTTATAGGTACGGGTCATTTGTTTGTGATTTCATATCTCAGTGCACTTTTGCTTCTTTAGAATGAAATAGCTGAAATCTCTTTTCTGAACGTCAATTTCTAATGATATTACAGTTCCATGTGATTTTTGCTGTGGAAAAGTTATTTGAGAAGAACTAGTTATTTAGAAGAGGTAGTTGGCCCTTTAAGATTTAAGACTGATATAAGAAGATGGGGTTGTCTGGGATGCCATGCAGGTGGTGATGGAGACCTGATGAAACTCATTAGAATATTTAAATATTTTCAGATCCTACTCAGATATGGATAGATCCCTACTATATCTTTGAAAGCCAAGTTAGTTTAGTTCATGTATGCAAAACAACAGATAGAGTCATTTCAACATATGCTCTTCTGAAGCATAAATCTAAAACTTCATGTTCTATCTTGAGGTGCCAGTTCCTCTAGTTTGTTGCTCATGCTGCATATATACTATGTTAATAGATAATGTTCTTATCCCACCAGTTCTCATATCAACTGTTACTAAGTTGAATGTTGTACAAGAAGGTATTGTAAAGCTAAAAGCTTGAGGCATATATATGATTCTGAAAATTTGGTTTCTCCCTGTAAGCCAGTCACATGGTCTTCATCTGAAACACCCAGGAACCTCAAATTCATATATGCATACATTAAAATGCTTTGATGGTATATAGAGACTGGGTTCTAGCACTTCAACATCTATTGTTCCATTCTGCAAATTTTCATTTTTTGGTGGGGTGGACCACTTCAGAGAAGTGAAATTTAGAAATCTTGAAAGGTTTTGAAGGTTAATTTATAGTTTTAAAGAACAAATCTAGTACGTTATTATATTTGTGGTGTGTGTTATGCTGCTTCTTAGAGTACACTGCTTTGAAATTCACATACATCTTGATGACTTGAATTTTTTTCATAATTTTTCTTCTTTTCACCTGTTCATACAAAGCACATCTTGATGATAGATTAACTACATTCACTTTTCTTTTCTATTATTTTTCTTTGGGGCGAGGGTATATGTGTGTTCAAGTAGATTATTATTAGCAGCTTGAGTTTTAGCCTGTTTCTACAGTGTGATGCTAGCTGCAGACTGTTGTTATGGATAATTATTTTCATATCTGATGCTTATTTCTGAATGCTAAATTATGTTCTCCACTCCATTGTATAGGTGGAGGGGGTGAATGCATTGGTATCTGAGCTTGCTGTTGTAGCAGCAGAAGAGAAAGCTATGCTTGATCGATGTGAAGCTCTATTTGCTTCAACAGCAGCTTTAGAGGTGAGGAACAGATATGCATGGTTGCAGAATATAATTTTTGTTGTTAAAAAACATGTTGCAGTTGTGAAACTAAGAACTTTAATGCATTTAAGAATATAATAGTCATGACCAATTAAGGCTAACTCAGTTGGTACACCTACCGTGAATCTCATTCTATACATTAGAAAACTGAAAATCAATGCTGTTTTTTCTGTATTAGCAAAAAGTTGTTTCTATCATATACAGTTGAAAAGTTTAGAGAGAAAAGAGAAAGAGGGGTGCCTCAGATTTATTTTTTTCTATTGCTTGGTTTTTTTATCCATGCCCCCTATGCTAATAGTTCAGAAAGTTTTTCTAAAATTTTCAGAATCTCTAGGAAGCAAACAATTACTTTACTGTCAAATTTTTAACCTGCCATATAATTGGAATGTTGAGAATAGGTTGCAGTATGAGTGTTCTCCAGAGGTCCCATTTACTAAGTCAAATAAAACAAAAATGAAACAAATGCGTAGAATGATGGAAACATGGAAGATGGAATGATACGATAGTTGCATGAATTTGGAAAGTTATTTCATCTGTTATAGCATATGGGCCAGCTTGACATGCTTTAATATGTTAGGCATTTGGTTGGCTGTGGGTCAGATCATCACCTATTCTAATGGGGTCTGTCGTTGTAATACCCTGGCTCAGTATGATCATTATAGCAGTGGTTAAATAGTTGAGCCACTTCTTTTATGGGGTATGGTTTAAAAATGGGTGGCTAACTTGGTTGGACATTAAATATAAGTTGTTTGGAATCATTAATACAGCCTGTCAATTGCTTCATTCTCTTCTTATGTGTCGACTAGTGCTTTGTTTTGTTGCTATTTCATTGTTATACATGTGGGCTAATCTGGTCTGATCATTCTCATTCATTATTTAGATTGCTTTAATGGAGGTTCATTTTGCTCTTTTTTTTTTTTCTTAACTTTTTTCCCCAAAAGCAGGTAGAAGAATGCAGCTTTAGAAGCCATATTATACAAATGAAACATGTTCTTGAGAATCAACTAATCTTGGGGACCAGAACTCATCAATGGCCTTGATTTTCTGCTAAGCTAACCTTATTTCATCTGGCACAGATAAAACCAGTCTTTCATGCTCTCAGTAAATGTAAATTTATTTTCATTTTTTTAACTTTCGTTGAAAATTTTTATATGGGCTTATTCTTTTCTTTTCTTCTGTTTCTCAATAGTGAGAGTTGGTTGCTCCATCAATATCTACGTGTAATTTTTTGTATTACAGAAATTAAAAGAAAAATGAAAAGGAAACAAAAGATGATGTAAGATCAGTTTTTCATGCACCACAAAAAATCCAACAAATAGCTGACTACCAAATATGGTCATTTAATGGTTGCTAAACAGCTTTAGTGATCACACAATGACCACATAAGGTGATCAACAAAAATCGGATTGCTAAGCAAATTTAGCGGCCTCTTTTTCCAAGTGATAGCAATTTGTGACCACATTGCAAGGTGGTCACTAAATGTAGCATTTAATCAATCTATTTCATTTTTTTCATTTACAACATTTTAACATCCTTCAATTTAGGCTTCAAAAAGCAAGTGTACGTAAATTGCAATTAGAATGGATCATAACAAGGTTGAAGCAATTATGAATTGAAAACCTCTAAGAAATGTGATTGAGATCAAAAGTGTTTTTAGGTTAGTAGGGTGTTACATGAGATTTGTGAAATGACAAGTGTCAAGCCAACTTTGACCGATTGAAAGTGATGTTGACATAGGTTTCAATTCTGACAAAATTGGTGCCATATAAGGACTATATCATATACAGTGATGTCTCCCACAATATTTTGTGATGCTTTCTTATGTAAGAGGGAAAGATCATGGCTTATGCTTCCCGACAGTTGAAACCCCTTGAAATGAATTGCTTGACATATGATCTGGAATTAATAGTCATCGTATTTTTTTTAAGATATGATGCCATTATTTGTATGGTGATAAGTGTTTCATCTACATCGACCACAAAAGTCTGAAGTATATTCTTACCCAGAAAGAGCTTGACTTAAGACAAATAAAATGGTTAGAATTGATTACATATTACAATTGTGTGATTGACTATCATCTAGGTAAGCCAATGTTATGGCCGACACTTAAAGCAAGAAGACTTCAATGGAGTTACACATTTGATATACTCTTAATCAAGAGATCAGAAACGCACAAAAGCAAGATGCTAAGCTAATAGAGACTGATGAGTTGGTCTTTAAGGCAAGGAAATCGGAGTATTCAATTGAAATAGATGGTGGGTTGTATTACCAAAAGAGGTTATATGTACCTAATGTGAAAGATATGAGGCAAAGGATTTTGAATGAGGCACACGGGATAAAGTATGCTACGCTCAATACTTGAAGAAGAAGTATTGGTGGATAGAAATACACACACATAAATATATATTTTACTATTTATTTATTTCTTATCTTATTTATGTCCATAATACCTAGAAACCACTAATTATGATAATAAGGTTGGTCATCCAGATATTTAAGAGTGTCATTTGAGCATTATGGTATACGCATACAAGTATCATCACCGACATTAATATATAGGAGTCATCACTGACATTAATAATATTTTCATCACTGACATTAATAATATTTTCATCACCGACATTAATATATGTGTCATCACTGGCATTAATATATCCCTAGATTGACATGCCAAACTATCTAAAATTCTAGTTCTACGCTAGGTGTTCTTGAGCTTAATTCATCTCATTACTTATTTATTCAATTTTTTTACTATTCTCATACTTCTTTTATTTTATTCATCACATACTTTCTCTCTTTATTAATTTCATAATTCTCTTATTTTTCTTTTTTACAAGTTCCTTTCATATCATATAATGCATAACAAATCTCATTCTTACTTGTTCACGCATACAAATTTTCTCATTTTATCGAATGCATTATCTCCTTTAATTTCATTTGATATTCCGGAATGATTACAAAATATACAAATTATTGACAACAATGCATTCATAACCATGACTCCTTATTCATGCCTATGAACAATGTCAGACACACTGCCTCATAATAATAGTCAAAACATTCATGCCCATGAATAAGTTCACGTTCGTTATCCAAGCCATGTTTTTTCTATCAAATTCAAATCCTAACATGTGATTAATAGAACAACCATGCACACAATGTCACTTTTCTCATGTAGATTGTAGTTTTCATGCAATCATTCATTGTTAAATGCATTTCCAAAGGGCTTCTTTAATCGAATGATTCTGCCACAAGATTTTAATTAGATGAACTCTCTTTTTCCGAAAAACTTTCTTTTTGTGTGTTAAAATAGTCATTGGTTCTTCTTCATATGTCAAATCTATTTGTACTTTAATTTTCTCGGTTGAAATAACATGAGTTGGGTTCGAGCGATATCTTTTTAGCATAGACATATGGAATACTTGTGAAGTGAATTATGCCACTAGTTTGATTTTTTATAGAATCTCATAAGGACCAATGGACCTCAAACTCAACTTTCTTTCCTTGCCAAATCTCAATACCTTCTTCCAAGGTGAAACTTTGAGAAACACTTTATCTTTTACAGCATATTCTATGTCTCACCTCTTGAGATCAGCGTATGATTTCTGTCGATCTTGTGCTGCCTTTAATCTTTCCTTGATAACTTTCACTTTTTCTTCCATCCGTTGAACTATCTTCAACCCTATCAATTTCTTCCCATTCAATTCAGTCCAACAAATTGGTGTCATGCATTTCCTTCCATATAATGCTTCATAAGAAGCCATGCCAATGCTAATCTGATGGTTGTTATTATAGGCAAACTCCATAAGAGGTAAATATCGATCCTAGCTTCCTTCAAACTCAAGTACATAGCTTCTTATCATATCTTCTATTAGTTGTATAACCCATTCTGATTGTTCATCTGTCTGTGGATGAAATGTCGTGCCAAAATTGAGTTGAGTTCCCAAAATCTGTTGTAAGCTGTTCCAAAACTGTGACGTAAATCGGGAATCTTTGTCGAATATGATGGATATTGGTACTCCATAGAGTCTTACAATCTCATCCGCATAAATCTCTACCAATTTGTTCAGTGAATAGTCCATCCGGACTGGTAAGAAATGAGCTGACTTTGTTAATCGGTCCATTATTACCCATAGCATTATGTCTTTTTTGATTCATTAACAACCCTGAGACAAAATTCATCATAATTCTTTCTCATTTCCATTCTGGTATGGGTATCAGTTGTAATAACCCTATAAGCATCTGATATTTGACTTTCAGTTGTTGGAAAGTCAAACACTTAATCACATATTCGATGATATCTTTCTTCATTCCTAGCCACCAATACTGAGCTTTCAAATCTTGATACCTCTTGTTCCCACCTGGATGCATGGTATATATCATTTCATGAGCTTTCTTTAAAATCTCTGACTTCAATTCTTCTTTACTTGGCACACAAATTCTATTTCCATAATATATCGTGCCATCTTCTTTCATTAAATATTTTGACTTTTCTCCCTTTTCAGTAGCTTTAACTATCTTTCTCAATTTCTCATCTTACTTCTAAGCCTTTTTAATCCTCTATATCAAAGTTGGCTCTACTTGTATCTCAGCTAACATCTTTCTGCTTAAGGCATTAGCCACCATATTCTCTTTTCTCGACTGGTAATCGATCATACAATCATAATCTTTAATCAACTCAAACCATCTTTTTTGCCTCAGGTTCAACTCTTTCTATAAAGGTAGGTATTTAAGGCTTTTGTAAAATGTGTACATATAGCATCTTTCTCTATATAAATAATGTCTCTAAATCTTGAGAGCAAAAACTATCACCGCAAGCTCCAAGTCATGCGTTAATAATTAAGCTCGTGTGGCTTAAGCTTTCTAGAGACATATGTAATTATCTTTCCTTCTTGCATTAGGACACAACCTAGACCATTATAACTCGCATCACTATATACCACAAAATCTTTTTGTAGAGTATGCTGAGTCAAAATTGGTGCTTCCATCAATATTTTCTTAAGTCTATTAAAACTTACCTAACATTTATCGAATATCTTTCAGCAACAATCGTGTCAAAGGAGTCGCTATGGATGAGAATTTTTTAACAAACCTCGTATAATATCCGGCTAATCTAAGGAAACTCCTCATTTCTGTCACATTACGAAGTAGTTTCCAATTAAGAAAAGCTTCGATCTTGCTAGGATCAACTTGGATACTCTCTACTGAAACTACATGGCCCAAAAAACTGACTGCTTCTAGTCAAAACTTGCATTTAGATAACTTTGGATACAATTATTGTTCCCTCAATGTCTATAGTACTATTCTGAGGGGTTGATCATGTTCTTTTCTATCTCATGAATACACAAGAATATCGTCAATAAATACAACTACAAACATGATCAAGATATGGCATGAACACTCAATTCATCAGGTCCATAAAAGTTACTGGTGCATTCATCAAGCCACGCATTACTAGGAACTTATAATGACTATAATAAATCTTGAATCTCATCTTAGGTACATCTAACTCTTTAATCTTTAGCTAATGGTACCTTAATCGAAGACCTATCTTTTAAAATATGCCTAATCCTTTCAGCTTATCAAAAAGATCATCGATCTTAGGCAATGAGTACTTATTCTTGATAGTCACCCGATTAAATTGCTTGTAATCAATGCAAAGACATAGGACGTCATCTTTCTTCTTCACAAATAACACCAGAGCATGCCATGGTGACACATTGGGTCATATAAAACTTTTATCTAACAAGTCTTGCAACTGCACTTTCAATGTTTTCAACTCTATAGGTGTCATCTTGTATGGTGTAATTGAAATAGGAGTAGTGCCAGGTAGCAAATCAATAGCAAACTCTATTTCTCGGTTTGGTGGTAACCCTGGAAGCTCTTCTAGAAATACATCAGAAAACTCACACATAATAGGAATGTTAGCCAACTTCGGACTGCATTTTTTTCGTATTGATCATATGTGTTATATAGACTTCACATCCCTTATTGATGAGTTTCCTAATTTTCAGCACTGATATTGTAATATCCGCTAATTTAGGCCCAAGTTGCACGTGTCGCGAAGTTGACGCGTTTGACCGATCAGAGTCTAAATTCGGATTTTTACAAAAATTGATCAAGTCATGGCTAAATTAAATGATAAATTCTTAATTAAGTGATTATAAAGTTTAAAGAAGTTGATTTACAGAAAATGACTAAATTGTAAAATTTGATAAGTTTTGGGGTTAAATTGCAATTTACCAAAAATTGGAGGATTAATGAGATTAATTGCTAATCAACATATTGATTTTTGGGGAAATTTTGATAGGTTTGGCCGGCCACTCAATGAGGAAAAATGAGATTAATGGGTTCATTAAGCCTAATGTCAAGAAATGGTCAAAATGGTGGGTCCCACATGAAGACTTTTGGGTACCCTATTTAATGCTTTCTTTTCTTCTTCTTCTGCTCTTCATTTTCTACCTTCTTCTCTCTCTTCTCTACCAGTCACGCCAGCCATTTCTTTTCCTCCATAGCCATCTTGATTTCTAGAGAGAGAAAGGAAGGGAAGAGAAGGGAATGAGCAAGATAAGGTGATCTTCATGGTCCATAACTCCTAAGGAAGCTGGAAAGAACAAGAAAGAGGAAGAAAAATCAAGTTTGGTAGAGAGAGAAAATCTCAAAAGTGGTGATTTAGTGAAGAAAGTGTAAGGTAAGAAGCATTTCTTCTTCTTCTTCTTCATCTTTCTTAAAGGAAGTTCGAATTTTGAGCTCATCCAAGACTTATGTGGAAAGAGCGAGAAACTAGGGTTTTGAGAGAGAATAAGAGAGTTTAGGGTTTTGAGAAAATCAGATGATAATAATGATTTATGATGTTATAGGAGTTCCAAGTGACAAGGAACAAACTCTAAGGAGCAAAGGAAAAGAGAAAACTACCTAGAATAGTGAATGAGAAATATTAAGGTTTGTGCATAACTTAAGGCAATAACCAATTTTTGTTTGAAATAATGCATGCTGAACATGATTTTAGATAAATGCATTTCAAGAATGATGATGATTATGGCATGGAACCATAGGTTTAGACATGTATGAATGAGATCCTTGTGTGACATTGAATTAATGATGCATGTTAGAAAATCTTGTATGATCAAGACATTTACATGTATTAGAAAGTAATAAGTTGAGTAAATAACCTTAGAAATGCATGAAATAGAATTTGGTATGATTTGGATGATGTTAGAATGAATGAAAAGTGATATGCAGATTTCCTGCTGAAAGGCTTGGGTGTGACTATTGAGTCACGGGTGTGAACTTGAGGGTTCACAGTTGTGACTGATTGTATCACGGTTGTGACTTCTAGGTGGAAATGGTACTATTCATTCCAGAAGCATTCACGGGTTGGAATCACGGACGTGAGTTTATTCACGGGCGTGAATGAGTAATCACGACCGTGAATGCTTTTGGGCAATTCATTCCAGTAGCATTCACGGCTTGGGATTACGAGCGTGAACTAATTCACGGGCATAAAATTAGTAATCACGGTCGTGAATGCTCTGTATTTGTAATTATGAATGTGTTTATCAAATGAGGAATTCAGGTAAATAAATGAAAGTCATTGTCTATCCAGGGAAATAAGAATAATTATATATATAAGTATTGATGAGAGAACGTGTTATGTTATGATAAACATGAGAATATTGATGTACCTAGTTAAATAAATGAAAAGATGTTATCCAGTATGTATGAGTATGACTATATGTTTGCAAAACAAGAAAATTGAGATGTTGATAAACATGAGAATATTGATGTGTTGAAATTTGAGAATTATGATCGATGTGAAAATATAAAGAAGCCCATTACTCTACCTGCAGACAAGAATTAGGATAGATGACATGTCATTAAGGGGGCGAACGGTACCATACTATTCCTCAACCAATGTGGCTTAAGCTCGAAGAGGCCATTGGTTTGAGATGCTCGGTCAATGTGGCTTAAGCGCTGGAAGCGCTATTGACTTGAGAAGCTCTGATGAGCACATATAAATAAGGACAAGGTGGCTTAAGCTCGGAGAGCGCCCTTGGTCCGGTTATTCATCTATGATGAAATTATACTCAATCAATGTGGCTTAAGCTCGGGGAGCGCCATTGATTTGAGAAGCTCGTATGAGCCAGATAGTGGACAGGGTGGGTTAAGCTCTGGGAGCGCTCCTGATCCATAACTCGTATCCAATCAGTCCAAATTTAGAGTGATGTGGGCAAGATAATGAGGATATGTCAAAAAATAAGAAAAGAAAGGAATAAGAAAATGATGATGATATGAGATTGAGATATAATAATAAAGAGATTAACAGAGTAATTTACCATCAAAGATAAATGAAAATAACATTGTCTATGTGAGCATGACATGTATACTTGTATGAAATAGTAACATGTTGATAGAAATAGCATGTAAACATTTTAAAGCATAAAATGATACATGTTAATGCTTGTTGCATGATATAGTATATTGCCTTATTTATATGCACCACTAAGCTTAGACTTTAGCCTGGGAGTTTCCTTCCGCGCAGATATAGAAAGGTACCTGAAGGTGATAGATAAAGCAAGCGGTGATCCTATTCAAGTAAACCATCTGAACCTTGAAAAAGTGGGTTACAAACTTTGAAATTTTTGTATTTGGCTTTTTATTTTAAAGAGTTTTAGAGTTTGTAAAACTTAATTTTAAAGTTTGTTAAGAATTAATTTGATGTTTAAAATTACTATCTTATGTAAATAAATTGTACTCTGGTTTCTGTATATATCTATATATACATGAGTGTTGAGAAAATAAAGGTATAATAATAATAATAGCGATTTGAAGAAGTAAATAAGACAGGCCTTAACACTCCCTTATCCGGGCACATGTTGATCGGGTGAGGAGGCGCTACAGATATCGCATTATCAGAATATTCTATATTTTCACCCATCACTATTATCTCTTCTTGATCTTGAACTCTGATGCTCATCTGCTTCTTTCTATAGTCTACTATCACTTTACGACAAGCTAGCCAATCCATTCCTAAGATTACCTCTTTATGAAATGACAGCTCTATCAAATTTGTCGAGAATTACCTACCTTGTATCCCAACTAGGCAACCCTTGAACACTTTTCTAACCCTCACATTATGCCCTAACAGGTTAGTCATAAGGATTTCCAATTTTAAAGCCATTAGTTCTAAACCCTCTCAACCGGGTGGTGGTGTGCAAATGTATGAATGCATTGACCCCAGATCTATCAATGCATGTATATCAAAGCCAAAGAGAAGGAATTTACCAATTATAACATCAAACGCATCTTGCTCTTCATATCCCCACATGGCATATGCTCTAGCTGGTGCAGCTCTATTAGCTTTCAGCCTCTCAACTATCTTTAATTTGAACTTGCTAGGTCCTGCTTGGCCTCCTCTACCTTGTCCTCTGCCTCAACCTTTGTCTTGACCAGAAATCTACATATGTACTAGCTTGGTGTTCCCTAAACCTCTGTTATACTGTAGTAATGGACCGTCTCCTCTCAGATGGTCTTTGGAGTCACATCTCAAACAAGCTCCCGTTGTCCACCAACACTCTCCTAGGTGAGAAAGACCACAATATTGATACATTGGTAGAGGTATAGATCCACGTGGTACCTGTGTCAGTGCACTAGCTACTAATGAGGTAGATCTTGCTAGTTGTTCCCGCCTATAGGAAGGTGGCGTACTGAAACGCCCACTATGAAATTGACCACTAAAAGATCTTGCTCTCTTGCCACTTTATGGTCCCCCACTCAGTTGTGGCATAGGTCTTCTGAACCCTCTTTTTTATGCTAGTTGTTGTGCCGCTAAAACTCTTTCAATTGTTCTAGCATATACTAATAAATCTAGGAAAGTTCATCAGACATTGGGCCGAAATCTGTAGCTTAATCAAATCCCAGAACCCATCTTCAAATCTTTTGTATTTATCTACCTCTGTGGTTATAATGCCATCAGCATACTTATAGATGTGTGTAAAATCTCCCTCCTATTCAAATACTGACATATCCCTCTATTTCAGCATCAGGAACTCCCTCTTCTTATCATCTGTATAGATAGGGGGAATATACTACTCTTTGAACTTCTCTAGAAAAAATTTCCAAGTCATGGGATTAGGTGTTTCTGAACTCTGTCAGTCATATGTATGATCTTGTAGCAAAGACGCTACATATTCATACTTCTGCTCGTCAGTGTAGTGTAACTGGTCAAAAACTCTTTCAACTTTCTCTAACCAAAACTCTGCCATAAACGAATCATCCTTCCTTTTTCCATAAAAATCTTGCGCCCCTAACTTTCGCAATCTCTCAAATTGTAGTACTAATGGGGCTACCTGTGTTGTTCTCTGTAGCAGGTCTATCATATTTCTCATAAGCTTCATTTGTCCCACATTGGTTGCTGATTGCCCATGTGATGAGCTAGCACCAAATTTTGGTGCCACAGCTCAATGACGACTTGGTCGTAATGAAGCCTCTGTCTCAATAGGCTCATAACTTTTAGTCTATTCAACCATGATTTGTTGTGATCCCGAAGCCATAACCTACCTATATTATAAAAGTAATGACCCTAATAAGTAAGCAACAACTCATATACTTAATTGTGGGTATGCTCATGTCATAATGTTTTTGAAAACTCATTTTTAAAAACCCAAAATTGCCCAAACTGGCTCTGATACCAAAAATTGCAACACCACCTCACCTTGGAATCACATGCCCTAATAAGGAAGCGTTGTGCCATCTTTTTCAAATTGTTATTTGATAAATATCTAAAAACAAACAACATTTTCTTATAATAATATGAAAGAAATAACATACATTTTATTTACAACATATATTTTACAAAACTTAGAGTATATCTACAAAAATATAAAAATAATTTGTAAACCCAAATACAGAAGGACATAACCCCACAGTATTAGAGTTTGGGTAGTTTACTTGATAGAAACACTGTTAGCCTTGTCTATCAGCCTCCGCTCACTTTTCTCTAGATCTGTGCAAAAGAAAACTTCTACGCTAAGCTTGAAGCTTAATGGTGCATATAATGAAAGCAATAAACTATTTCATGAGATAAGTGATTATGAAACTTTTTGATTGAATGAGAAATGTTTTGCAAGTTATGGCATAGTATGCACATGATATATTTTTTAAAGTATGCAATAAAAGTCACATGTTCATGCATACATATTGACATTCATAACTATGCATACACTTAGTATTATATTTAGTATGTTGTTATGTATCACTAACAGAGGTAAGCTTAGCATGTGGGTGTTTTGTTTCTCCCATGCAGTTTGAAGTCATGCATAGGTGGATAGAGAAGACACCCAAGAGAAGAGCAAAGGATAAACACTTCAAGGGTTGGTGATATAATACTTTTTGATTGTTTTGTTGGAAAAAAGGGAATAGTTACTAATGTACATGCTTTAAATTTGTAAGGACATGAAATCATGTAACTAATTACATAGATATTCTTTTATAAACATTTGGGTAAGTGTTAGCCCTATTTATATTAATTTGAATTTTAAATTTTAATTTCAGTATTGTTCATTATCATATGTTTTATTAAAGTCATCCTAGTCATGGTACATAAACAAATTTTAAATTTAACTAGCTTTGGTCTTATACATTGTAATATTCTTTCATGTAATTAGAAAGGTTCTTAGTTATGTGAAATGGGTGTTTCAAAGCCGGTGGAGCTAGAGTTAGTACAAAAGATAGAGAAGAAAGTGCAGATTATTCAAGAAAGATTGAAGGCAGATTTAGACAGTCAAAAGTCTTATACTGACTTGAAAAGAAAAGATAGAGTATGAAGTGGGAGATAAGGTGTTTCTCAAAGTTTCTCTATGGAAGAAGGTCATCTGGTTTGGGAAGAAAGACAAGTTAAACTCGAAATTTATAGGACCTTATGAAGTTTTGGAAAAGGTTGGACCAGTTGACTATAGGCTTGCTTTTCTACTAAAGTTGAGTAAGATACACAACGTCTTCAATGTCTCTATGTTGAGGAGATATAGATAGGATCCTTCTCATATTAGTCCAATTAAGAGCATTAAAGTGAGGTCGGACTTAACATATGAAAAATAACCAATTGAAATTTTGGCTCGACTCAAGCATCCACCCTCACCCTCTCCCTCTCCAAAAATGCAGAGCATACCTTCATCTCCATCTTAATCTTCTTTTTCACCTTATTCTCTTTCAAAACCCTAAACCTACTCAAAAATCAGAAGAAAACATGTATATGACCGAATTTTAAGAAAAATAAAGGAATGAATAAGGAAAATAAGGAGAAATGATCTTTAGAAGAAAGAATAGGAGGAAAGGTTTAAAAACCCACACACCCATGCCCCATTTTGGTGGAATCTTGGTAAAAGAAGTTTGTTTCCATCTTTTCCATCTTCATCTCTTTCTTCTTCTTGCATTTTTTTCTTGTAAGAGACTCATTTCAAATGGGTTAGGGTTTAGTTCAAGCTTTGGTTTTTAAGGTTTAAAACCCTTTCTTTAGACATCTAGTATGGTTAAAAGTAGAACTTGATGTAGATTAAAGCTCAAAGTAACATCTGGATGGGTTAATTTAGGGTTTAAGCAAAATGAATAGATTTTATGCTTATATGTGATTAAAAAAAAGTTTAAAAGAAATGTTTTGATTTGTTAGAAGGTGATTAAGAGCAAGGAAACACACCACAAGAGGGAGAGCAAGCTTGAAAAAGGAAAGAAGCCCATTTTTGTTTTACATATGAGCATTGAATTTTAGTTATGTGTTATTTGCATGTTATGTGTTGTTCAATGACCTGAAATATATGTTTAAGGAGTTAAATGCATGTTGGGTATGTTAAATGCTTGGTAGCTGAATGAAATTAATGCGGTATGCCATAAATGCTCTTGTTAATGTTTGTTAGACGTAAGGATATGAAACAACATGATTGAGGCTCTAAATATGTTGAAAATTGTACAATGGTATGAAATGATGTTATGTATGAACTTATGTATTGATAGGAGTGATTGTCATTGACCAATTTAGTGTTGTGTGAATTGTGGAAATGCTTTTTTTTAGGCACGAATTCAACACAAAGAAATTTCCATATTCACGCCCATGAACACTATGTTACGACTGTGAATCATAAGGCATAAGGTTGTGACTTTGGGCAGATTCATTCACGACCAGAGTCACAACTAGTTTCATAACTAGAAAAGTTGTGAAGTATTGCTTCATGCCTATGAAAGATTTTTCATGCTTGTGAACCGGTGTTCAACACTTGATTTCAATTTTCACAATTGTAAATGAACAATTACATATCATCTTTTGACAACATGATTTACAGGTACCAAATCATGAAGAGAGTGATCACAGTCGTGAAACTCTTTTGACGATCGTGAATAAAGATGAATGAGTGAGGATCAATGGTTGAGTTACAAGTTTTGAAAATGAATCCAAATATGATATGTCATAATGTCTACTACGACTAAAAGAATTTTATGCATATGAAATGTACATAAACTAACACATGTGGATGAAATATGGAATGATGATTATATTGTTATACAAAGATGTGAACCATGATAAACTAATATGCTTATGATTATGTATGTGATTATGACAACCAGAATGATAAGAGATTTGTACAATTCCCATTTCTCTAATCTAAGACTAGAGATATCATATATGACAAGCCATTGAGGGGGCTAACAGTACCGTAGAATAAGTTGGTCAAATATAATTATATTATGAGGGACAAGGCAACTTAAGGTCGAGTGCAAGTGCCCTTGATCCAAATATGCATGCAATTATGAAATGAACTTAGTCAATGTAACACCCTCTCATATAATCAGAATATTCCAATTATATAAGGGAATGTTACCATGCACATGAAGAAAAATTGATAAAGTTAAATTTTTTAAAAATTATAAACATTGTACCATGGACATGATGACTTATTTAAAATATATTAGAAAAAGTATAGAAAACATACACATAAGAATAAATGTTTGGTCATCCACTAGCCCTATAGTTTAGAAAACCAAAATATAACATGAATTACATGTCCAAATTTGGCATATACCTGTGCCATTCCCAAAAAAGAATCCTCATCCTATACACATCCCAATGATATGAACAAAAACGAAAGTTGTCATGATATATCACCAACCCTTAGATGGGCTTGTTCTATGACTCCTCTTTAAGCCTTTTTCTTTGACGATACTCTTTATACGGTCCAACCTAAATGTGAGAGAAAACATCCATATGTTAAGCAAAACTTGCTTAATGGTATACAATGGCATGCAAATTTACACACATACGAGACATGTATAATGTAATGGCCCAAATACCTGGTTAGTCATAAACTGTAGTTTCCGAGATTGATCAATATAACAGGGGTCAAAAATACACCCGTTGGTGAAAAATATTTTATTTGATCATCGGAAAAATAGGTTATGACTAGTCTGAGGGTAAAATTTGGAGTGAAAATGAGGTCAAATAAGTCATCAAAAGTCAAAAATAAGAAAAAATGGAATATGGTTTAATTAAATAGTTGGTTGACCGTATATTAACCGGGCTAAGAAAAATAGCAAATGACATCCAAAATTTTATTTTAATATATGGATAGACTCTAAATAATATTTAGTATTATTTGACAGTAAAAAATGAATTTTACGGTAACACCGAAAATTGACTTATCAGTCCGATTTGAGGCAGCTTGATAGAAAACGGACTCTGATTGAGTTAAAAACATTTTGTAGACATATAAAAATATTTTAAGAATTATGGAATCAAATTTGGATGAAATTGAGCTTGGAAAGTGAGAAAAATAATATATAAAACATAATTTGGCCTAATTGGGTTGGGCTTTGTTTGGCCCAAGCCCATCAAAATTAACCCATTATATAAGACCCAGATTATCAGAATTCTCTAAAGAGAATTCTACTTAATCTTCTTCCTTTTCCCCTCCCTCTTGGCCGAACCACTCTCTCACTTTTTCTCTTTCAAATTTCTACAATTTTCCTCAATTATTACACCAAAATCAACCACCCAAAAATAATTTCAGTCTCTCTAGTAGCTAATATAAGTTTTTAATCTTCATTTGGAGAGCTAGAGTGGAAGAAAATCAAAGGAGAAAAGTTAGGATATTAATTTGAGGTAAGCAAAATTTATAGTTTTAAATTAGTTTAATGGCTCAAATAGGTAGTTTAAGAGATGTAGATGATAAATATGAAATTTATTTGAGTTGAGAAAGTAAGATATTGGTGGATTAATGAAGGGAAAAGTTTGGCTATAGTAGGTTCAAAGCAAGGTGAAGGTTCTTCCAAAGGAAAAGATAAGGAAAAGGAAGATTAGGAAGGCCTAAAGAAGAAATTAAGGTTAGTGATTTCAAAATCTATTTATTTCCATTCATTAAGCATAATTTAGGGTTATGGAAAATTAGAAAATTGTGTGTTTTGAATGTAATTGCTAATTAATGCTTAAAACATTATTAATAGATTATGAAAAGTAAATTAGAATGATTAATTTCAATTAAAAAATTAATTAATGGAAATTATAAAATATGACCTTATTATGTGAAAAATGAATATTAAGGAATAAATACATTTTAGAGTAGTATTATGATATATATGGAATAATGAATGTATTAATTAGTGAAATGAATAATTATAAAGTGAAAGAAAAATTTTAATGATGAAAATTAAATATAGGCCGAAAAATTAAGAAGGAGAAATTAATATTTTTTTTGCTAATTAAATGAAAATTTAGTCATGAAATGCAAGAAAATATGATTTTCAGAGTGCAGAAATTTATTGAAAATTTTTAAATTAAATATTGAATATTTTTTATTTATTGATGATATTATGTATGAAATGAAAAATAATGAATAAAATGTATTTAGTGAGTTTATAACTTAATTGATTATCCATAATGAAATATTGATATATTAGAATGAAAAATGTGAAAAAGTTTGGTAGTAATAAAATTGTTATGAAAGAATAAAATATTAAGTGATTAATAATGCAAAAATAATGGAATATATGAATTTAATAGAAATTGAATTAAATGAATAAAAGAATGCCCTTAGTTATTTTTCTGATAGTTAAATCTAGTCCATGATATAATTAGCTAGCCATAGGAACACTATTAACGTGGTGCGGGTCATGACGATTCGCTTATGTAGGCTAATGATGATCTTTTTCAATGATTGTGACTCAATAATTCACTGTAGTGCTCAGGTGATCTTTCGGGATTACTTTTCAGTATAGTGAACTTTTGGATCCACGTCCCATGTATCTGGTCTAGAGATTTTCTATTGGATTGAATCTAGGGGAAAATAAAAATAAATAAATAAATAAATAAAAAAGAAATGAAACGATAAATGTGAATAAAATGATAAAAGTGACAATTGTGAATAAAATATGATAAAAGTGAAATAAGTGACCAATATGAGAAAAGTGATTAAAATAAAAAATATTATAAATATGAAATAAGTGAAAAATATAATAAAATTGAAAAATGTAAATTAAATGGAGGATAGATATTAAATTGGGTAGTAAAAAATAAATAAATAAATAAAAAATAATAATGTTAGTGACAAAAGTGTAAATAATATATAGTTAATGGCATAATTGTAAATAAATAGAAATTTGAAAATTAAAGTGAAATTGTAGCTAATTAAATGAAAAATTGAAAATAAGAAAGAAAAGAATGATTAAATTGAAAACTTTTGAAAGTTCGAAAAAAATAAAATTATTTGAAAAACAAATTGACAAAATTAATTAAGAGCTTAAATAGTGAATTAAGAGTAATTAAAAATAAAGTATTGATAAAATGAATTTTATATTAAAGAGAAAAATTGAATAGTATATTGAAAATATTATTACATGAAAAAATATAGATAGTGGAAATTTATAGATTAGTAATTACTACTGAGCATATTAATGCTCAACAAGTAGTTATTTGACTGCGTGCAGGTAGTAGCGGGAAAATCAGGAGCAAGTATACAAACTTTAGGAACAGACGGAAGAACAAAATAGTAATAAGATATTACTAACAATGACATGTATATATATGTATAGATATGGAGTTGTAAGAATGAACCTTATACATATTATGATAAATTGTATTTATAAATTATTACATGTGCGGAGAATGGAAGAATGATTTGTGGATGAATGTAAAATATTTTGTATTATTTGTGTGTTGTTGTGCCCAAAAATGGGTTGTGGATTATTTGTCTTGCAGGTGGGTTAGTTAGTTTATAGTCGTTATGCTGCCGAAATTTTTAGAAAATTAAATAGGATTAATTAAGTTTTGACAATTTATGGTCATTAAATTAAAAAAAATTTGGCATACATCGGCTATAATCGTATTTAACCACATAACGTACATATAAAATGTTATAAGGGTGTCACAGTTTTAGTGGTATTAGAGTATGGTTTAGACGGTTCTAAGATCGGAGTTGGAATTAAGTGAATAGATTATATGTATATACATGTCAATGGATGGATGAAATGTGTAATAAGTCTAACGTATGCTTGCTCCTTTCCTGTTTTATAGTGAATGATGGCATCCCAACAAGGTCAAGGTGATGAGGATGGTGAGAGTGAAACGTCGATTAGTGCTAAGCAAGCTTAAACCTCGCAACAGAATATCACTCCACCAGTTGCACCACCTCCACCACCACAGCTAGATTTTCTCCATCCCATGGCTGATTATATTCAACATAGAATGCAAGCTGAACAGCCACAGCTAGCGGCACAGGTACAACCTCATACTCCACCTAAAAAGAAGCCTATTTTGGAGCAGTTAAAGAGATTGGGAGCTGAAGATTTCTTTGGGCGGGATCCATTGACCCCTGTAAAAGTTGAGGAATGGTTGTTTGAGATAAAGAGATTATTTGAAATTACTCACTGCCCGGCTGAAGAGAAATTTGAAGGTACTGTGGCATTACTTCAGGGTCCTGCATTCATCTGGTGGAATTCAGTATGCAAACATACCCCAGGTGAACAGTTGAATTAGGATTTCTTCTTGGCCTAGTTTGAAAAGAAATATATAGGGTCAAAGTATAAAGCAGAGATGCAAGATGCCTTCTGGAGACTCAGGGAAGGAAACAAGACAGTAGCAGAGTATGAGCATGAGTTTGAGCACTTCAGTGCCTACCTTGATGGTTACCAGTTGACAGAAGAGAAGTTATATCAAAGATTTGAAAGGGGTCTCCATAACAAGATCAGACGGATAGTGGGTGCAAAGCATCATCCAAATTTGCGTGCCTTGGTAGAAGCTGCAATTAAAGTAGAAAGTATCCAGCCAGATGAGGCTAATAGGCAAACTCGGTTTCAACAGAAGAGGAAGTCGGGACAATTCAGTGGTTCAGGTGCTCAAAGTAAGAAGTTTAGGGGACCAGCACTATCACAGAGTCGTACATCAGTTGTACCAGGGCGTGGACAAGGAAATACATTCCATGGCAATGCCTCAATCACTTATGTGGGCAGTACACCTAGAGGTAGAGGGGCAGGTACAGTTCATACTTGTAGCCATTGTGGTAGATCTCACCCAAGAGTGCAAATATTTGACTAGCGCCTGTTTCAAGTGCGGTTCAAAAGATCATCAAGTCAGGGATTGTCCAGTGGCTTAAGCTTTTATGACTATATTACTAGCACTCGATATTAGAGCTTTACCATCCAGAGGCCAAGGTAGGGGAGAAACCCTTAATCCATTAGCATCTAGACCTTCTGCATAGCAAACTCAGGGTCAGGGATGAGCTACAGGCCGTACTTATACAATGAGAGCCAGAGAAGAGGAGGATGCTTCTGATGTGATATTAGATAAATTCATACTTATGATTGCTTCTGTTTATGCACTTATTGATCCTGGTTCCACACATTCCTACATGAATACTGATGTTGAACGAGGGAAAGGGTTAAAAGATTTACAATTAGACCAAGATATCCTAGTGAGCAATCCTTTAGGGAATAGTGTTGTGGTGGACAAAGTGTATAGGAATTGTCCCATTAGTACACAAGGTTATGAATTCCTAGCTATCCTAATTGAACTCCCATTTCGTGAGTTTGATGTGATATTAGATATGGATTGGTTATCCGCCCATCAAGCTATAGTAGATTGTAAATGGAAGAGAGTGACACTTAAACTCTTCGAGGATCGGGAAATCACTATTGTTGGTGAAAGAACAGACTTCTTATTAGATGTGATCTCAGCTACAGCTGCCAAGAGACTTATAAGAAAGGGGTGCATTACTTATTTTGTTACGCAATGGAAGGTAAAAAGGAAGATTTCATATGTGCCTACAGTGAGAGATTTTCCAGATATCTTTCCTGATGAATTACCAAGCTTGCCACCTGACAGGGAAGTTGAATTCACTATTGATGTAGCTCTAAGTACGACACCTATTTCGATTGCACCTTACAGGATGATGCCTACAGAACTTAAGGAATTGAAGACTCAGCTACAAGAAGTACTCGAAAAGGCTTTATCAGACCCAGTATTTTACCATGGGGGGCACCAATACTCTTTGTAAAGAAGAAGGATGAGTCTCTTAGATTATGCACTGACTACAGACAATTGAATAAGGTGACGATCAAGAATAAGTATCCCCTTCCACATATTGAAGAATTATTTGATCAATTGCAGGGAGCAGGTGTATTTTTAAAGATTGACCTATGATCGGGCTACCATCAGTTGAAAGTAAAAGAAACAAATGTGCCTAAGACTGCTTTTCGCATGAGATATGGCCACTATGAGTTTTTAGTCATGCCATTTGGACTTATGAATGCCCCAACATCTTTCATGGATCTAATGAATAGGATCTTTCATCCTTATCTAGACCAATTCATTGTGGTATTTATTGATGATATTCTAGTATATTCGAAGATGCTAGAAGAACATGACAAACACCTACGAACTGTCTTGAAGTATCCTTGAGTTCTATAGTTTAGTAAGTGTGACTTCTGGTTGAATGAAGTATCCTTTTTGGATCATGTAGTTTCCGCTAAAGGGATAAAGGTGGATCCAAATAAGATTGAAGCAATTTTACAGTGGAGACTACCTAAGACTGTTACAGAAGTCAGAAGTTTCTTAGGTTTGGTTGGGTATTATAGGAGATTCATAAAAGGTTTTTCTACCATAGCAGTGCCGCTCACTTGACTATTACAGAAGCATATTAAGTTTGAGTGGATAGATAAATGTCAAGGAAGTTTTGAGAAGCTTAAGAACATGTTCACAGAAGCCCTAGTGTTAACTCAACCAAAGTCTGGCAAAGATTTTGTGATTTACAGTGATGCCTCCAAGAATGGATTAGGTTATGTATTGATGCAGGAAGGTAAAGTGATTGCATATGCTTCCTAATAACTCAAAACTCATGGAAAGAACTATCCTACTCATGATCTTGAGCTTGCAACAATTGTACTCGCCTTGAAGAGACATTGTCTTTATGGTGAGAAATGTTACATTTACACAGATCATAAAAGTCTGAAATATTTTCTCATACAAAAGGAACTTAATTTGAGACAAAGGCATTGGCTGGAATTGATAAAAGACTATGACTGCTTAATCGATTATCATCCAGGAAAGGCGAATGTAGTAGCTGATGCACTTAGTAGAAAATTTATGCCAGCCCTTCGGGTGATGAATGTCAAATTGGATATGGCATAAGATGGAGCGATAATAGTAGAAATGCAAGTAAAACTAGATTTTCTTCAGTAAGTGAAAGCGGTACAAAAGCTAGACGATCACTTGATTTCCACAGTGAACAGAGTAAAAGAGGGCAATGAAGGTGATTATTCTTTAGGTGAAGATGGAAGCCTTTATTTCAATTGGAGGTTATATGTACTGGATCAAGATGAATTGAGAAACAACATTCTCACAGAAGCTCATCATAGCAGTTATGCAATCCATCCTAGTGGTAACAAAATGTATTAGGATTTGAAAGTACACTATTGTTGGCCAAGAATGAAACGTGATGTGACAGAATTCGTGAGTAAATATTTGATATACCAACAGGTGAAAGTTGAACACCAAGTTCCATCGGGTTTACTTCAGCCTATTGTGATACCAGAGTAGAAATGGGATCGAGTGACCATGGATTTTGTGATGAGATTGCCTTTGACGAGAAATAAGCATGATGCTATTTGGGTAGACATTGATAGGCTCACGAAATCAACCCATTTCATACCAGTACGGAGGGACTATCCATTAACCAAGTTGGCAAAAATCTACATTAATGAGATAGTGAGAGTCCATGGAGTACCATCCTCCATTATTTCAGACAGAGATCTAAGATTTACTTCCCAATTCTGGAAGAAGTTGCAAGAAGCATTAGGGACAAGACTCCATTTTAGTACAGCCTTTTCATCCTCAGATTGATGGGCAGTCGGAATGTGTAATTCAGATACTTGAAGATATGTTGCGATGTTGCATCCTCGAGTTTGAAAGTAGTTGGAAAAAGTATTTTCCATTAGCAGAGTTTGCTTTCAATAACAGCTATTAGTCCAACATCAAAATGGCATTGTATGAAGCACTGTATGGGAGAAAATGTAGAACTTCTTCATATTAGATGGAATTAAGTGAGAAGAAGCTAATAGGAACTGACTTGGTCTGAGAAATTGAAGAGATGGTACGAGTGATCAAAGATAGCTTGAAGGAAGTCATGGACCGACAGAAGTCATATGCAGATTTAAGAAGAAAAGATATAAAGTTCCAGATCGGAGATCAAGTGTTTCTAAAAGTATCACCCTGGAAGAAAGTTATGAGATTTGGTAAGAAGGGCAAACTAAGTCCGAGATTTTTAGGCCATTAAGAGATTATACAACGAGTGGGACCCATAGCCTATCGATTGAAGCTGCCTCAAGAGTTGGAAACGATTCATGATGTGTTCCACGTATCAATGCTACGGAAGTATAGGTCAGACCCAAGCCATGTGATCAAGCCAGAAGAAATTTGAATACAGACTGATTTGACTTATGAAGACAAACCATTAAAGATCATAGCCAAAGAGGTTAAACAACTCTGGAACAAGCAAATCCCACTAGTGAAGGTGTTATGGAGTCATCATAATGTGGAAAAAGCCACGTGAGAGCTAGAAGGCACAAATACTGAGGAAGAAAATTTTATTAGTAGGGGAGAATTGTAATGGCCCAAATATCGAGTTAATCGTAAACTGTAGTTTTCAAATTTGATCAGCATACCAGGTGTCAAAAATACACCCGTTGATGAAAAATATTTTATTTAATTATTGGAAAATAAAGGTTAGACTAGTCTGAGGGTAAAATTTGGAGTAAAAATGAGGTTAAATAAGTACTCAAAAGTCAAAATTAAGAAAAAAAAAATGGAACCTAGTTTAATTAAATAGTTGGTTGACCGTATTTTAACCGGGCTATTAAAAATAGAAAATGACATCCAAAAACTTATTTTAAGATATGAATAGACTCTAAATAATATTTAGGATTATTTGACAGAGAAAGAGCAATTTTACGGTAATACCGAAAATTGACTTATCAGTCCGATTTGAGGCAGCTGGATAGAAAATGTGTAACATCCTTGACCTTCCCTACATGCATTTCATTGAACGTAAGCATCTTGCATACAATTTAATTGAACACGTGCATTTCATACTTATTTTCGTAGGAACAAGTTTATGACACACCCTAGCTACGTGTCCAAGTATTTGGCACTTGTATCGAGTCGCACTTGTGTAATTATAACCTAAATTAGGATAACAAAGTATTAGATATGAATTGAATAAGGTGACTAAATTAAATTAAGCAAAATGATTAGATTAATATTAGTAAACATTAACATTGTTAATTTAGTTCAATTGGGTCAAATGATTAAGCTGTATTATTGTGTGAATTAGTGGAATTATAAATATATGTAAATAATAATAATAATAATAATAATAATAATAATAATAATAATAATAATAATAATAATAATAATAATAATAATAATAATAATAATAATAATAATAATAATATAGACAAAATAAAATGAAAATGACACAAAAAAAAAAAGAGAAGAGAAGAGAAAAGAGATGAGAAAAGAGATAAAAAGACAAAAAACAAAAAGTTAGCTTTATCTTCCCATTTCTGCCTTCTTCTCCAGCCCGACTTCTTCTTCAATTTCCTCCATTTCAAACTTCAATTCATCCTTGTTTCACTTAATTTTTGAAGCTAATTGATCCCTTGCAAGGTTGTTTTTGGTAAGTAATCAATTCTTATTGCTATAGGGTTGATTTGAGTTGCTTAGGTTCATTAATAGGCACTGATTTGCAACCCGATTTTGGATACACATGGAAATTGATTCTAGAAACGTGTAAAACACAACTATTGTTCCTTTATGTCTTATATTTATGGATATGTAAACGGTTTTTCATGATTTGGTGTATAGGAAGAGAAATCCTCTCTCTCCTAAAACTGGTCAGGGTGTGAACCCTAACCAAGTTAGCTACTGTGTTCTTTGATTTCGAATATGTTAAAGCCATTATTTGAGGTATCTCAAAACTTAAAAGTTGTAGATATATGTGTTATGTATCTTTATACCAAATATTAGGTTCATAGATTTTGTAAATGTTGAGTTATGGTGAATGGAACCATGACTGTTCCCTGGTTTGAACTGCCTACTGAGTGCCCTGGGCAGATCCAGTAAATCGTTTGGCTAATTTGAGATTTGTAGAGCTAGATTCTATAAAATCTCAAACCAGAGAAGTTATAGGTATATGTCTTAGATAAATTTTGGTACTAATTTCAGCTTAATTGGTTATTTATAGACTAATTTATGTTGTTTGGAAGTCATAATGGTCTGTAAGCCAATTCTATTCTGGACCAGTAAAATGTTTGTTATAATTTGAAGACCTTAGAGACATAATTAATAAAAGTTGTAAACCTAAAACATGTTCCATATGAACCTATAAACGTGTCTATAATTTTCATTAAAATAAGACTTATATATTATAAGTTATGATGAAACCAAATGAGTACCCTGAAACTGACTAAAGGCAGAAAACAAGGTAGAAAACAAAACACACTTAGAAATTCCACAAAATATTGTACAATGATCCAATTGGTTTGAAATTTTAATATGTTCTATAATGATATGTTATTTTTAATTAGGAATAATAATCAGATTAATTGGCAAGTATAGAAAACGTTATAGGCTAAACAGTCCCATAAGGTCACACTACCTCATAGGAAAAATCTTAACTATTGACATGAACAATGCATATTAATTTGTTTAAGCCACATTAAGTCTCCCTAATCGTGAGTTAATCGATTATGTTTTCATATTAGGCTCGCAACATATTGGAGACCCACAAGGAGCGGATAGACAATAAGTTATGGGTCAGAATCAGGGGAGAACGATGAGTCTAATTATCGATTGAATTCTTTAGTGCAAATGAATGTTGCTTGCTATGTGATTCATATGATTGTCATGATTGGCCCTTGATAATGTAATGATGGATAATTTGTGACATTGTGGTACATATAAATGGTATACTTGCGGTATAAGTGAAGTATATGTTTGACATATGTGATATATATACATGGTACATGTATAGTATATGCAAGGTATATGTGTGGCATATGAGGTATATATGTGGTATATGTTTATTGTATGTGATAAGATACAATGGTTGATGAATGCTTAAATACAAGTGCATATGCATATGGACTAAAAAGGCATTGTGACTAGTTAATTGATATTGTAAAGCAAAAGAAGAGGCATATGGCCCAACAAATGTGCAAATGAAACAAATGATCAAGCTAGCTAGCAAATGCAAATGCAAATGTTCACATAGCAAATGTTCGCATGGAAACCCGGGGCAATGTCTATTTAACTTAGTCACAATAAAATGAAATAAGCAAAGCATTTGCATACATAAAGAGTAATGATTATATGTTTCAACTTTGTGGATACATATATGATACTGATGAATGGAATGGAATATATGGTATATATTGGATTTGTGATTTATTACTATGAGTTGTTTGGTACTTTAGAGCTCATTGGATGATTATTCTCACTGAGTCGCTACTCATTAATTTGCATCATTGTTCAGGTAAAGAAAAGTGATAGCTCATTTTGAGTAGTGTATAGAAGACATGGAGCACAGGTCATTGGTCGAGCCTCATCACTCTCTCTCCTTGCATTCCACACAAGCATGAAAATATGTCATATGTGTTTTGTATTTACGTGCTTGAATATGTATTGTCATTTTGGAATGAGTCTAAAAATGTATAAATGAAATCAACTCGAAAATACTTATGTGTAAAGTTTATATTTTGATATATGTGATATATTATATTGTGGTGAAAACCTTAGTGTAAACTTTGCAAAGTCAGTGAATAATATTATAGGATATGAGACTTGCAAGTGATTGAATGAAATTATAGGATATGAGACATGCAAAGTCATTGAATTATATTACAGGATATGAAAAAAAATTTACTACCACTGTTATCAGGGTTTTTTTTTCTTTCCAACATGCAGTATGTGATTATTTGATATAGAGATAGGTTTTATTGAAATCCATATGATGTGGATCCGATTGAGTTGAAAAGTTTTTTGTAGACATATAAAAATATTTTAAGAATTATGGACTCAAATTTGGGTGAAATTGAGCTTGAAAAGTAAGAAAAATAATTTATAGTGCATAATTGAGCTTAATTAGGTTGGAGTTTGTTTGACTCAAGCCCACTCAAATTAACCCACTATATAAGACCAAGCTTATTAGAATTCTCTAGAGACAATTCTGCTTAATCTTCTTCCTTTTCCCCTCCCTCTTGGTCAAACCACTCTCCCTTTTTCTCTTTTAAATTTCTTCATTTTTTTTTCAATTATTACACTAAAATCAACAACCCAAAAATACTTTCAGCCTCTCTAGTAACTAATAGAAGTTTTTAATCTTCATTTGGGCTATAGTGGAAGAAAATCAAAAAAGAAAAATTAGGATATTAATTTGAGGTAAGCAAAATTTATAGTTTTAAATTAGTTTAATGATTTAAATACGTAGTTTAAGAGATGTAGATGATAAATATAAAATTTATTTGAGTTAAGAAAGTAAAATATTGGTGGATTAATGAAGGGAAAATTTTGGCCAAGGTAGGTTCAAAACAAGGTGAAGGTGCTTCCAAAGGAAAAGATAAGGAAAAGTAAGATTAGGAACTTCTAAACAGGAAATTAAGGTTAGTGATTTCAAAATCTATTTATTTCTATTCATTAAACATAATTTAGGGTTATGAAAATTTAGAAAATTATGTGTTTTGCATGTAATTGCTAATTAATGCTTAAAACATGATTAATGAATTATGAAAAGTGAATTAGAATGATTAATTTCAATTAAAAAAATTAATTAGTGGAAATTGTAAAATATGACCTTATTATGTGAAAAACGAATATTAAGGAAGAAATACATTTTAGTGTAGTATTATGATATATATGGAATAATGAATGTATTAATTAGTGAAATAAATAATTATAAAGTGAAAAAAACATTTTAATGATGAAAATAAAATATAGGCCAAAAAATGAAGAAGGAGAAATTAATATTTTCTTTGCTAATTAAATAAAAATTTATTCATGAAATGCAAGAAAATATAATTTTAAGAGTGTAGAAATTTATAGAAAATTTCTAAATTAAATATTGAATATTTTTCTATTTATTAATGATATTTTGTATGAAATAAAAAATAATGAATAAAATGTATTTAGTGAGTTTATAACTTAATTGATTATTCATAATGAAATATTGATATATTAGAATGAAAAATGTGAAACATTTTGGTAGTATTAAAATTTTTATAAAAAAAATAAAATATTAAGTGATTATGTAATGCCCGATAATTTAGGCCACGATCGCGGTTGACCGAAATCCGGCGCGCTGAACCGATCAGGGTCTAAATTTGGACATGAAAAAAATAAATTTAAATAATAATAAGATGGGAGAAAAATATTTTGAATATTATTAATTGAGAATTTTGAAGTTTAGAATTAAAATTCGGAAAAAAAATTATTTTTCGCTGAACGAAATTTGGAATTGTAGTGTTTTTGGCACAGAAATTCTAAGAAGGCATAAAAATGGAATATTCTTTATCTAAGGAAAGGAATATTCCTTTGATTAAAATAAAGTAAGAGTGATTTAAATTAATGGACCAATAGAAAGCAAGATTAGTAACTAATCCTAACTACCCACCTAATACAACTATAAAAAGTCAAATTTTCACTTTTTTGACCATTCTTCTTCTTCATCTTGACCAAACTCATTTCTCCCTCTTTTCTTCTTCTTTGCCGTGAGTTTCTCCTCTCCCATTTACTTTTGTTTTTCTTTCTTCAAATCAAGCTAAGATTAGATGAAAAAAAAAAGGGGATTAAGGCAAGATCATGAAGAAAATGAAGTAAAGTGAGCAAAACTAAGGAAGAGGAAGGAAGAAAGGAAGAAAAAAAAAAGAGTTTTTAGCCATTTGGAAGATCATCAAAGGTGAGTTTAGATTTTCCATCTCCTTACTTTCTTCTTCTCTTTTCTTTGAGTTTGAGGTTAGTTGCCATTATAGCTAGTAAATTAGGGTTATTAGTATGCTAATGGTGATTAAGGGTGGATTAGTGTGATTAGTGTTTGATTAGTGTAAAATTTATTGTTAGGGCAAGGAAGTGAACAACCTTTGAACCAAAATCAAAGGGGAAGTAAGGGCAAGGAAAAGGCTATCTAAGAGGAAGAGAAAAGTGAAGAAAAATAGAACTTTGAGGTATGTACATTTGGCAAAAATTCAATATAGAAAAGTATTGATTTTGATTTTGTGATGTAGTGAATTTATGTATGAAATTCTGAACATTTGATTGAGTGATTAAATGATGCCATGAATGTGAAAATAAAGACTAGAAAATGAGGTTGATGCATGAAAAGGGAAAATGTATGAATTATTTGATGTGCTGGAAAATTCGTCTTATGAACAGTGTCTAGTGTTTTGGTCATAACTTGAGTTCTGGAAATCATTTCTGAGTGATTCTTGCTGGATTGGAAAGTTAAGACATAGGTCTTGAACTTTTATTCATACCATTAGACCTAAATATGCCTGGAATTAGGTGACAAATGGACTCAAACTTTGAACTAGAAATCTGTCCAGAAAAAAAATACTGGGCAGATTGCAGTGAACATAGGTTGGAAAACAATTCATAACTTTTGCTAAGAAATTATTTTTAATGTGATTCCAGTTGGAAATAAAGATAATACATGTACCTGCATTTTTTTAGTTGATCACTTGTCCAAATTCCATCTAGAAATGGATGAAAAAGATATAGAAAGATAAGGCAGAAATCTATCCAGTAAAATACTGGGCAGATTGCAGCGAACGTAACTTAGGAGAAAATTTATAACTTTTGCTAAAAAAAATTTTTTGATGTGATTCTAGTTGGAAATTAAAGATAAGACATGTACCTATATTTTGTTAGATGATCACATGTCCAAATTCTGTCTAAAAATAGACGAAAAATGCAGAGCAACATAAGGTAGAAATGCTGTCCAGAATAGGACAGCTGGTAGAAATATGTTGATTGTGGATTTATGTGTTAGAAAATGTATTGATTGAATTTTTCTTATAGTTATAATGATTAAATGAGCTAGTATGAGGTTGTAAAATATTGAATGAGAATTATTGCATTTATATGGAATTTATATTAATGTTTCCCTACATAATTTATGCAAATATGAATAAAGATAACAAATGTAATTTAAGCCCTATAACATCTAGTCGAGAACTAGAAATTAGGATAAGTTGGCATGCCAATAAAAGGGTAGAAATTTTCAATATTCTAATTAAATATTTAATATTTAATTAGAATTTAATATTTATGTAGGCACTAAATATAATAGTGCTGAGTTAAAATTATGTAGGCACTAAAAATAATAGTGCTGAGTTGAAATTTACTTAGGCACTAAGAATTAGTGCTGAGTTCGAAATTTACGTAGGCACCAAAAAGGTGCTGAGTTGTTATTGAAAATGTAGGCGTTAAATGCCGAGTTATAAAATAATTATGTAGGCGCCGAGTATACTGCTGGAGAGCAGAAACCCTGTATCCAGTGTTTAGTTTCGGTCTAAGATGTCATGGGCTATTAAATAAATAACAGAAAAAAAAATGTGAAGTATGAAATTCATATTGTAAATTTTATATCTTGTATTGTTAAAATTTCAAGCATGCTTAATGAATAAAATATCATAATTCATGAATTAAATATTTTTGCATGAAGAAAATAGTTTATTATTAATTGAATATTTGGCATGCTAAATAGGTTAATTGTAGTTTCTAAAATTTTATTTTAGAATTATTTATGTAATGATTGGATAGTTGTCAAACGTACCACTAAGCTAGTAGCTTAGCACGTGTGTTTCACGCGCAGATAAATAGAAGTAGTTGTTCCGATAGGGCGACCGAAGAAGAGGGAAACCCAAGATCAGATTGCAGCAGTCTAGTTCTTTTTGTATGTTTTGATAATTATGTTGTAAAAATTAACTTTTAAGAATTTTGTTGATGTAAATTTGTGGCTTGTAATATTTACAAGTAATGGATTTGGTAATTATATATATCTAGAATTATTGTAGTTATATTTTTAAATATCATGGTTTAATGAATAAGTTATTTTGAATCACAATATTCCCATCACTAGATATATATTTAAATTGAAAAAAAAATATTTATACAAAATTGAGCGTTGGTTTTAAATTAAATGAGCTTAGTAGCACTTCCATATCCTATTAGCGATTAGTAGGGTAAGTGAGCGCTACAGATTAATAATGCAAAAATAATGGAATGTATGAATTTAATAGAAATTGAATTAAATTAATAAAAGAATGCCCTTAGTTATTTTTCTGATAGTTAAATCTAGTTCAGGATATAATTGGCTAGTCATAGAGATATCATTACCGCGGTGTGGGTCATGACGAGTCGCTTATATAGGCCAATGATGGTCTACTTCAGTGATTGTGACTCAATGATTTAGTGTAGTGCTCGGATGATCCTTAGGGATTACTCTTCAGTGTAGTGGACTTTTAGATCTACGTCTCATGTATCTGATCCGAAGATTTTCTATTGCATTGAATCTAGGGGTAAATAAAAATAAATAAATAAATAAGTAAAGAAAAAAGAAATGAAATTATAAATGTGAATAAAATGATAAAAGTGACAATTGTGAATAAAATATGATAAAAATGAAATAAGTGACCAATATGAGAAAAGTGATTAAAATGAAAAATATGATAAACATGAAATAAGTGAAAAATATAATAAAGTTGAAAAATGTAAAATAAGTGGAGGATAGATATTAAATTGGGTAGTAAAAAAATAAATAAATAAATGAATAAATAAATAAAAAATAATAATGTTAGAGGCAAAAGTGTAAATAATATATAGTTAATGACATAATTGTAAATAAATAGAAATTTAAGAATTAAAGTGAAATTTGAAGCTAATTAAATGAAAAATTGAAATGAAGAAAGAAAAGAATGATTAAATTGAAAAATTTTGAAAGTTCAAAAAGATTATTTGAAAACAAATTGACAAAATTAATTAAGAGTTTAAATAGTGAATTAATAGTAATTAAAAATAAAATATTGACAAAATGAATTTTATATTAAAAAGAAAAAATTGAATAGTATATTAAAAATATAATTCCATGGAAATATAGATAGTGGAAATTTGTAGATTAGTAATCACCACTGAGCATATTAATGTTCAGCACCTACAGGTAGTAGCGGAAAAAGTAGAAGTATACAAACTTTGGGAGCATACATAAGAATAAAATAGTAATACGATATTACTAAAAATGACATGTATATATATATGTATAGATATGGAGTTGTAAGAATAAATCTTGTACATATTATGATAAATAGTATTTGTAAATTATTATATGTGTGAAGAATGGAATGATGTTTTATAGATGAATGTAAAATATTTTGTATTATATGTGTGTTGTTGTGCCTAAAAATGGGTTGTTGATTGTTTGTCTTGCAGGTGTGTTAGTTAGTTTATAGCCGTTATGCTGCCAAAATTTTTGGAAAATTAAATAGAATTAATTAAGTTTTGACAATATTATGGTCATTAAATTAAAATATTTTTGCATCTATCGGCTATAATCGTATTTACTCACGTAACATACGTATAGAATGTTATAAGAGTGTCACATATAACATCTAGTCAATATGTAATATCATGTTTATAAAGCCAAATACGATTTGAAAAGATAGTCTTATCCTTAAATCTTGTGTATATGTAGGCATGGATAACCACATATTACTTAATGTCTACATGCCAAGCATTCACAATTTGTTAGTACCACTCGCACATATAACGACAACTTAAGAGTTCAAATTACTCTATCATTATGTTTGATTCCCCACATTACTCTAAGTCGGACTGAACCGAATACAGGTTGGGAGCAAAGATGCTCCTACAAGCTAACATAAGACCTTTTGTCCTTAAATATATTACTTTATCAAGCTCATGGGTTAAGGGCGTTGACCCCCTTAATCAAGAATTATTTTTTAAGTATGCATCTTTAAATGGGTTAGAAGTGCTCAAACAAGCTGACAATTTACCTCCCATTCAAAATCATTTTCATTTATTCTTGTTTGGATATTATAAGGTACCATTTAATCTCTTAATGTCATGTCATTTATCCTCCTTATAGTCTATATTATAGTAATTGGCTTATTTATTAGCATATGTCATCATTTTGTTTCATACTTATCTTTTTTTTGCATTAACCTTTCAATTCATGTCCATTCATACTCAAGTCATGTTTTGCGGTAGCTTGGAATCATGGTATTTCACTTTATATTATGTGACTATGAAAATCTCCCCTCTTGAACCCCCACTTCTTCCTACCCCCATAGTTTTCAAAACCAATGTTTTAGATCGACAATTAATTACAACTCCATGCTGTGAAAGTCAATCCATTCCCAATATTACATCATATTCATGGAATGGTAATTCGATTAAGTCAACTGGAAACTCATTCCCTCGCACAACTATGGGGAAATTTTTATATACTTTGTTGACAGTTGCATTATGTCTAAGAGGGTTAGTAACTTCTATCTCATAGTCTAAACGCTCTACTGTCATCTTATTCTGGCTATCTAGGTTGGTGAAAATGTAGGAATGCCTAGAACCAAGGTCAATTATTGAGATTATATATGATTCATATAGTAAGAATATATCGACAACCACGTATGTAGCATACTGATTCTCTCTAGCTTTCATTGTGTAGGCCCTAACTAGAGTTCTATAGAGTCCCAGCTTGTTAATTATCTCTAAAATGGTCTGGTTGGATCTTATTCGACCTCCTCTGGCCTATCATTGGTGCCTACTCTACTCTGGAGTTGACCCCTGAGTGTGAATCAGAGTCACCTTAGTAAAAAATGGGCAGTCTCTCCTAAAATGATCCTAGTCCCACATCTAAAATAGGTTTTGTTTGCCAATCGAGATTCCCTTCTATGTTCTTACCCACAGATGGCACACTAGGTAAATGCAACAGTCCCTCTCGTTGATTGAGTTTATATACTGTCAAAGGCTAAGATGGGTCTAGACGGTGCTCTTCACCTAAAAGGTGTAGACTAAATACAACTCTATCCCTGGTGCCTATCCTGATAATGTATTGGAATGAACCACACTAGAATATGGTTTCCTAAAGTCTTTTCTGAATGATTCATCCGAATTTTATGCTCTCTTCATCATCTCCACACTAATGGTGGAAGAAAATAACTTAGCAAAGTCTTCATATTGGTGGGAAGCCATTTGGAATCCAATGACCTCATTAAAGTTGTCCTCAAATCTTCTGCATCTATCTGCCTCGTCACCCATAATTCTATTTGCATATCAACTCAATCTAGTAAATTCCTTCTCATACTATGATACTGTCATCCCTTATTACTTCAAACTGAGGAATTCTCATTTCTTCTCATCAATGTATAGATGGGGCACATACTTTTTATTGAACTATGCCAAGAAGAATTTCCATATTGGCAGTTTAAAAGCATAGGGCTTTGTTAAGTCCATTCTCTATTAATCATATATGGGTTGTTACAATAGGGAGACTATGTAAAGAGTTTTTTGCTCTTCAATGCACTAAAGTTGCTCCAAAACTCTCTTAGTCTTCTCTAGCTAAAACTTAATAACGATTGGATCATCATCTTTCTTTCCCATAAATTCTATGTTCGGATCATCATCTTTCTTTCCCATAAAGTCTATATTCGGATCATCATCTTTCTTACCCATGAAGTCTGTGGCTCCTTACTTCCTCATTTTGTTAAAAAACAACTTAGGCTAAGGTGGTGGCATTGTTTGAGCTATCCTTTACAACAAGTTCACCATTTGTTGCATAAATGGTTCCTGAGCTTACTCGGCTGGCCTAGTTGTAGGCTATTGTAGTGAAGGAGTGGCACTCTGATGGGCTAGGCTCGATTGATTCTGGGCCTTGGTGCCCATAGGGCTATTACTTTTAGACACATCATAAGGTTCGATCTCCACATGATCTCACTTAACCTATACATCAATAAAGAATAGCCTATGTTAGAGTCACGTAAAATATAACCTATATGCATAATACAACTCTTAACTTAGGTTTAGAAATGCCTAAACCTAAGCTTTGAAACTACTAAATGTAACACCCTATCATATTATTAGAATATTTCAATTATATTAGGGAATGTTACCATGCACATGATAAAAAATCGATAAAGTTAAAACTTTTTAAAATTATAAACATTGCACCATAGTCTTGATGACTTCTTTAAAATACATGAAAGAAAGTATAGAAAACATAATCTTCATGCATATAAGAATAAATATTTGGGCTTTCAATAGCTTTGTGGTTTACAAAACCAAAATATAATATGAATTATATGTCCACATATGGCACGTACATATGCCATACACAAAAAAGAATCCTTATCTTATACCCCTCTCAGTGACATGTACAAAAACAAAAGCTGTCAAATTTCATCACTAACCTTTAGATGGGTTTGTCCTGTGAATGCTCTTCGAGCCTTTTTCTCTGTCAATATTCTAACTATAACTCCAACCTATGTGTGAGAAAAAACACCCACACGCTAATTAGAACTTATTTAGTGGTACACAATGGCATGCAAGTTCACACACATATGATACATGTATTGCATATAATCAGTATGTAATATCATGACCAAAAGGCCAAATGCAATTGGAAAAGATTGTTGCATCCTTAAATCTAGTGTATATGTAAGCATGCATATCCATATATTACTTAATGTATAGGAATTACATGTCAAGCATTCACAATTTGTAAACACCACTTGCATATATAACGACAACTTAAGAGTTCCTATTACTCCATCATTATGTTTAAATTGCCCACATTACTCTAAGATGGATTGAATTAGATACGGCTTGGCAATAAAGGCACTCACACAAGCTGACAATTAACCTCCCACCTAGAATCATTTTCATTTGTTCTTGTTTCCATATTTTGAGGTACCATCTAAACCCTTAATGACATGTCATCTATCTTACTTCTAGTCCTAGATTAGAGTATTGGCTTATTTATTAGCATACATCAACATCTTATTTCATACCCATCTTCTTTTGCATTAACCTTTCAATTAATGTCCATTCATGCTCATATCACGTTCTGTGGTAGCTTGGAATCATGGTATTTCACTTTAAAATTCAATTTTAGAACAAAAAAAGGCAACATTTAATAAAACATTTCATACTTTATGTCACGGTTATGAAAGTGATCTTCATGGGTGTACTCTTCTAAAACAAGTGGTTATTCTGCCTGCGAAAGCTTCTATCTAAAACTCTCATCCTAGTGACGAATTCACGATTGTGAAAGAACCTTTATAGGGGGTGAACTATGTTGTGACACAAATTATGAAATAAACTATAAAAAGATCTGTTCGAATTGAATATTTCCTAGTACAAAGATTCATGATAGTGAATCTCTCTTCATGGACTTGAATATGAGGTTCTCAAATGTGCAAAATACGATTCAAAATAGAGTATTACACATTCAACACATAAAGTCTCTAAAATTGGTCAATGTCAATCACTCCTATCATATACAAATGAATTTATAGCATCATTTACATACTTTGATACTACTTTCAACACTATATAACACTTAAATCAATCCACATTCCTCTTTAGCACAATCTTAAAGCATAACATGCAAATATGGATATTTTGTACTTAACATTCATTTAAACCTCATAAATGCAACCAACAACTCAAAAAACCATATTTATTATATCAAGCATGCCAAAATTCACAAATAAATATATTGGAAGACTTGAATGCCAAAGTGTACTAACCTTTATCAATGGAGCCTTCAAAACCTCTTTTCTTCCTACCTCAAGCTTAACATCCCTTTTGAAGAGCCCTTCCACCTTTAAGGTTTCCTATAGCATAACAATACTCTTTTTAACATACTATGACCCAAATATAATCAAGAATGTGCCTTTTAAACATAAACCCTAGGTCATTCTTAAAGTCTAATTTTTGGTTCATTAACTACTCTAAGTTCCTCCCTTTTTAGATTTATTAACATCGTTTATGGGTTTTCTAACTTTAAAACCGTTACTTGAGGTTTCAAACCTTAACCTCCTATGTGTGGGTCTCTAAAGCACAAAAATGAAGATGAAAATGGGAAATAGAAGGAGAAGAGCATGAGTAGGAAGCAAAACTTACCGAAAATCTCCCTCTTAGAAGATGGATGTGACATTTGTTAACCTCCTTATCCATTATGACTTCTTCAATCTCTTTCCCAAAACTGAAATACTTGCTTTCTACTTCTTTTCTTTTAGGTTCTAATGAAGAAAATGGGTTTTCTACTTGAAATATCAAGTGATATGGCTTTATGTGTAAGAAAAATTCAAAGAAGAGGAAATAGGATGAGGGAGGCATGAATGGAAGAGGAAGAAGAGGAATGGTTAGATTTTTAGGGTAAGGAAGAAAGAGAATATAAGGTTCTAATGTAACACCCTCTCACCCAGTAGCATGTATCCGGATAAGGGAGTACTATACCGATTTCTTCAATCTTTAACTTATTTATTGAAAACAGTCCATATTCATATTTTTTTTACAATAATATAAAGGAAATATAACATACATTTTATTTATATTGGATAATGTTTATAAAACATCAAGTTAATTTTACAAAACCATAAAATATATTACTTAAATCCAAGTATAAAATATAAATACAAGATACAAAAGTTTGTGACCCACGATTTCTAGAAAACAACTACTTTACTAGACTAAGATCACTATTGCCCTTATCTACAAGTTTCAACTACCTTTCTAAAATATGCATGGAAGAAAACTCTCACGCTAAGCTTTCAACTTAGTAGTGCATATAAATAAGATAATATACTATTTCATACAATATGCATTGTCATGTATAATATATATCATATCATCTTTTTATATAGTTTCTTATCTCATTACATTATAGCATTCAAAGACATCAAGTCATCTATTTATATCTCATATTCATTATACTTTATTATATTATTATACAAAATTAACTATTTCACATATCAAAGATTCTTTTAACTTTTATTAACTCATTTATGCCCATAACACCTAAGAACTACCAATTAGGATAATGGGGTTATCATCCAGGCATTTATGAGTGTCAACCGAACATTTATGGTATGCGCATACAAGTACCATAACTGACATTTATATATATATATATATATATATATATATATATATATATATATATATATATATATATATATATATATATATATATATATATGTGTGTGTGTGTGTGTGTGTTTGTGTGTCATCACTGATATTAATAATAATGTCATTGTTGGCTTTAATTATAGTGTCATCACCAGCTTTATTAATCGTGTCATCATAGACATTAATAATCTCCCTGATTGACATGCCAAACTATCCAAAATTCTAGTTTTAAGCTAGGCATTCTAGGGCTTAATTAATGTCATTAAAATTCATAACTATAAGAAAATAAAAATATATATTCCTTTATCTTTTATTATCTCAATCATAAAATACTTCACTATGATTTTGATTGCACATTATTTTTATGAGTCTAATAACTCATTTGATTTCTTATATACTTCATTTAGGTAAAATTCACATTATAAAAATTAATCTAATATAACTTAAATATTTAAATTTCATTTTTTTTCATTCTGCCCTATTTTAGACAAAATTCGTGTTTTGTATTTTACCTCAATTTTGGCCCTATTTCAGTTTGAAGTAAATTAAGTAATCTTCTAGAGATTTATAGCCTATGATCTTAGCTTTAATATACAACTTAAATCACTAAATATGGAGTTTTTTAGAAAAATATATACTCAATTGAACATTGACTGCTCATAAACAAATTTGTCCAAAATTTTCTGGACAAATTCCAGGTCGGAAATTTATGTATTTGTTTGGGAAAATGTAGACATATTTAGATTTTATGGTATAAATAAAAGTTAAATCTCTATATCTTAGTTTTCAAACCCAACTAACAATACATTAATCTAAATTCTAGAGCTTAAGTTATAGAAATATATGTGATTACTGCTCCATAGATTCCAGCATTGCACACACACAATCACCTAATTTAATTTTTACTAAATATACTTCTAAGTCTAGCAAACATGTATACCCAAAATTTTATCACAAAATAATGTTTATTTACAATCATTTAGATTCCAAATGCTCAAATCATGCAACTTGAAAATAAAACATAGGTTATTGTCTTAAGTTATGCATAAATCTTTTCTTAATTTCTTTCACTTTCTCTATGTAGCTTTCTTTTTTCCTTTGCTTCCTTGAGCTCTTTCTTTATCACTTTGAACTCCTGAAACACACAAAATCATCATCAAAATCGTACCTTATCAAAACTATCTAAACCCTAAACTCTTTCATGAAACCCTAAACCCTCTTTCTACATAATCAAGATCTAAATGAGCTCAAAACCATGTTTTCCTTTGATGAAAGTTAAAGAGGAGAAGAAAAGCTTCTTACCTATACTTCTTTCTCTTATTGATCAACACTTGAAGGTTTTCTCTCTCCTCTTTTCTTTCTTTTCTTCCTCCTTTCTAGCTTCCTCTAGCTTTCTTAAGTCTTTTGGAGCATGACAATGACTTTACCTTATTCTTCTCTATCTACTTCCTCTCTTTCTCTCTCTAGATTAAGCTTTGGCTATGGTGGTTAGAGGTGGCTAGTGTGGAGACTGATTTTACTGTAGAAAATGAAGACCAAAGATAAGGAAGAAGAAAGAAAATAAACCCAAAAATTCTTATGTGGGACCCACAACTTTGACCATACAACAATACATTAGCTTAATTAACATCTTAATTCTCTTCTATCATGCTCTGGTTGGCCAAATCATGTGTTAATGTCCAACATATGTATTTAATTGGTATTTATCCTAATTAATACTCCAATTTTCGATAAATTACAAATTAATCTCAAAACTTATCAAATTTTGCAATTTAGTCTTTTACCGTAATCTAACATCTTTTAGCACTTTAAACACTTTATTAAGCATTTTTCATACTTATTTACCTTTATTTTAATTTTTTCCAGTAAAAATATGAATTCACACTCCAATTGGTTCAATACGTCAGTTTAGTGATATACGCGACTAGGGACCTAAATTAGCGGATATAACATCTAATGCCAAATATCTTTTTGGTCATTGTACTTTTACTTTTTTAATACCTTATAACCCAAGGGTTTTTTTTTTATTATACCATTGGATATAGGTTTAGTTTCATTTTGGACATGTATTATTTTGTAATGATATTATTTTTGTAAACCTTGGGTCTATTGAAAGCCTAAACATTATTTACATTTATATATAATTGATTGGATTTTACTTCATATGTATCGTGACATTCTTTTATATAGTTAGACTATCCTAATTATATAAAAGGGTGTCACAGATCATTACTCAGTCGACACAACCAATTATAGAAAGATCAAACCTTCAGTTGGGCTGGTCGAGCTTTTGCCTATAGAGAGTCAGCATGTGTTCATAGAAGTTGTAGGCACTAAGCCTAATTATCGTCCTGCATATGGATTGGGTATCAAGATTTCAATGTTGTTCTCAGACCAAGGTAGCTCATCCCAATCCACTATCAACTCCATTGTAAATCCATAAACTATTTGCACTCAGATCATGAAGGAGATAGAGAAGACGATCAATGAGCGAATAGATGAGCAATTATAAGTGCTTTTGGGAGGGGTATTAGTAGGTTGAGCAATTAGTTGATCGACACATTCAAAAAAGGAAGCTACAAACTAAGAAGGGGATATAGGCTATGATGGAAGAGCGGATGCATGCTTTGGCACAATGCATGCCATCCTAGTTCACTAATACCACTTCTTAGCGTTCCTTGCCCAGAGATCCTTTATCCATTTCCTAATGCTTTTTTTTTTTTTTACTTATGTTGAGATTTCCTTCTTGTATTAACTTTTTTAGACATATTGTTGAAAAGAACTTTGGTTTAGTGTTGTAATTTAATTTATTATTACAATTTGTTGAAATATTTCATTTTGGATTATAATGAATATTGGATGGTGTGATATTATATGTAGGTTGATTGTTTTGTTTTATAAGCAACAAGTTTTTTATAAGTTTTTTATTTAAAATATAAAAAAATTAAAGATTTAGCGATGACTTTAGTGATGTTAGGCTGTGTAGCTAAAATAATTTATAATTTAAATAAATTAAATATCACCACTTGCCATTTAAGCGTTGCTACCTTTATGTCACTAATTTGGTTGCCAAAGACATCACCTAATGATTCATGTCACCAACTTAGTGACATTTTTTTGTGAGCAACGTACCATCTGTGTCGCTATTTAGTAAAGTCATAGGAATAGCGATGTTATTTTTCTTAGCGTCACTACATTGACTTAGCGATAAAGTTTTTAATGACATCACTAATCCATTTTAGCAATGCCCCATTAGTGTCATTAAATTATTAATTCTTATAAGTCTTTGAAAAGTTCAAAGAATTCAATAATGAGGTAGAGAAACAACTTGGCAAAAGTATTAAAACATACTTAAACCAAGAGTTTTAAAGTTATCTGAGAGACAATGAGATATTATCTCAATGGACTCTACCATATATGCCAAAATATAATGGTGTGTCGAAGAGCACAAATTGAACACTATTAGATATGGTTTGGATCATGACGAAGTATTCAAAACTACTAAAGTTTTTTTAGGAGCTACACACTAAAGATTTGTTATTTATGTAGTAAACATAGTCTCATCAAAGTCAATTGATGTTATTCCATATGAGATATGGAATGATAAGAAACTTAGTTTTTCTCTTACAAAACTCTAAGGATGTCCTGCTTATGTAAACAATATAGTATCAGACAAGTTATAAGCAAAGTCTGATAAATATTTGTTTGTAAGGTATCCAAAGATAGAACTGACAATTTGTATCTTACATATATGAATGTATCGTATCACTATTCGTATTAATCTAAATGTGTCGTTTTGTATCATGTAATCGTATAACATGTTTATAAATATATATATATATATATATATATATATATATATATATATATATATATATATATATATATATATATAATTACAAACAACCAAAGTTAATATTTCATAAGTATATGTTAATTTTTATAATGTATTAATAACTTGGTATGATATTTATATATAAACATTTTTGTATGTGTACAAAATAAAATTTATTGTTTTAATAAAATTTAAGCATTTAATTAACTATACGATTCAAGTTTAAACGTGTCCTCATAAATGTCGCTAGGACATGTTTACATAGGCTCATAAGTCTTAACATGTCCGAACGTGTCCTCATAAGTCATGTGACATCCCGCCTATATAATAGGAATAATCTCATTACATAAGCGAAATGACACAGACAATCTGAATGAAACTAGCCTGAATTTAAAATTTTCATTTAATAACTAAATTGACATTTTTTTTATGTTCAAATATACATATGGATTCAATTATCAAATACATCATCATGTTACATAAATATTATACTTCATTATAACTATCAAAATTAATGGCTTTTACCTTACATCTAACTATATAGATATAATAGCAAAATACAAAATATGTTCTTAATTATATATAAGACATGTCTAACAAACCCATATGCATGATAATGAAGCAAAATGCAAAAATAATATGCATCAAACCCTCAACCAGTTCTGACGCGTCTCCTCTAGTATGAGCTTGTACTTCCTCTATCAATTTCACAGTTTACTACTTGCAAGCTCCGGTTCCTGCGCAGGAAAAACCCACGCTAAGCCATTTCTAGCTTAGTGGTACATATAAGCATTTAAGTTTTCCCATGCCGTCACACAAACGTGTGTCATAATAATCATAATATAATTTAAATAAATTATTGCATAGAATTTAGAAAATATTATAATAAAATAAAATTTATGTTCCATTATATTATCATTATATTTGTATCAGGACATGAACTGTATATATATTCAACCATATTTAATATATAAAATATTAAGCATTCTACCTCCTCTCATGTTTCCATAACTCATTTTAATTTAATTAATTTCCCTAAAATTATGATTTTTTAGTTAACTCAAATCTCAATCCATATAAACATAAATATTTTAACATACAATTACCAAAATGCAATGTAGATCATTTATAATACAGTACACAATATTCCAACATACATTATACAGGGACAACCACATGATTATACAATAGTACCAAATTCATTGATAATATATATATATATAACTCAATTATAAATTTAGCTTACCTTAAGCAATATTTATCATTCATGCTATTTCACACATTTTATCTTTCAACAAGTACATGTATGTCTTTTAATTATTTTATATATAATATTTTAATATAAATAAGTCAAATCTCATTCCCGGATTGTCCGGATATAGGGCGTGTAATAAGGCCGCTCGCGGAGCTTAAGCACCCTACTCACTATAGTCTCAAGTCAAGAGCGCTCGGGGAGCTTAAGCCTCATGACCGAGTATAATCACACCATCTGTGTATAATTAGGACAGGGGTGTTAGAGGAGTGCTCTAAAGGCAATCACCTTTAGCACTTATTGTACAAATTTATTTGATTAATAAAAGGCTTTTTCATTAATTTGATGTTCATTTGATATATGAATTGATAAGTGATCTTAAATCAATTAATGAAGTCCTTGATACATAACATAGCATAAAGGAAATCATGATAAGATCATGATATTGAGATTCTTATCATGTTTAATTATGTTAGTATCAAAATTATCCCTAGTCATAGGATTAATGAGACGGTACATTATTAATCCATACATACTAGCACATGTTACACTCCTTGATTGGATCGAGTAGTAGATCTCATAATCTATAAACATGAGATGTTTAGAGTTAACATATGGATGCTTGCTAAGTGTAGCTAAGTGCATTGGATGACCAACTATGAGACAATCATATGGATAATCTATTCAAATGTCAATGATAGTCGCATCATTGCAATGGTGCAAGTATCCTTAGACTTGAGGTACTCAAGGATATCTTGAATATTGATTCTGTATTTTGACACTATTCCTTGTTGCCTCAGAGAGGTAGCTCATAGGATGGTGATTGGATACAACTTAAGGTATTCGAAGGTAATTGGGTAACCAACAAATGATTCACCACTATTGATAGAAGGAGTGTATACCCATGGCCTCTTGTCATGGTCATTACTCAGGAATCTCTGGCCAGAGTGGAAATGTCATAAAGATAGTCTTCAATGACATATCTAATAGAGTAATGAGCCTCAAGGACAAGAACTAATATTACTTGGACTAGACGTGATGTAGTCAGTCTAGTGGGAGTTCACACATGTTCATACTCTAAACCAAGTGGGGTATAGATTAGTGAAAGGAATAATTGTATAGAAATTGTCTATGGAAAGGTTCGTAGTCAAACCACTGACTTTCCGGTCAATCGGGGGTCATGATATGTTGCTAGATACCGCTCATGACCTGCTTAAATTAATTGTTAACTTAAGTGGCCAACATAACTGGGAACCTAATGGGTCACACGCATTGAAGATATGGAGAATGAGTAAAATGGTCTTGGATAAGATCCAAAATATGACAAAATTATTTTAGGATAAACCGCGATGAGATCGCATGAAAAAATCGTTCGGGAGTGTCACGGACCCATACGGGCCCGCGCGGGCTAGGCAGGCTGATGGCCGGCCTTGCGGGCCAACTTGGCTGCCCAGGGCCTGCAACTTCCATTCGTTGGCCAATGGCTGTAATTGGCCATAATTAGGCCAATTATGGCCAATTACTATTCATTAGTTGTCATTTTCTCCATTTTCGATTTTTTATCTTATTTTTGAATTTGATTCAAATAGAAAAGACATCAAATGGCAGAAAATAGATATAAAAATATTTTTTGTAAAAAAAAAATATTTTTAAGACAACAAAAATTCTCTCAAGAATACTTTTAAAGCTAGCACTTTGAATTTGTTCAAACCATTTTCTCTTGATAGTTTCTTCTTCATTCTTCGCATGGATTATCATTGGAGACATCCTAGTGTAGATTGTTGTGGTTTGCTACAATCCAACAAAGTGAAGATTTGAAGAACAATTAAAAATTACAAGGTATAATTTTTAACATTTACATTTATATAAATTAGTTTTAATAGTACAAGTATGATCTTTTATTTTGGGTTTTGAAATATTTTATTTTTCGCTGCGTTTATGAATATAATTCATTCTTCAAAACCCAACATTGGTATCAGAACCTTCTTGTATCCATTAAAATTAATTTTAATTGAAAGTGCAATGAGATTGCATGTTTTTGATGATTTTGGATCAATAGGTCTTGAAAAAATTGAAATTAATTTGTAAAATATAATTTACACATTTTTCTTTCTTTAATCTGATCATGGAATGATTAAGAATGATTATTTTGATTGAAAAATGATTTGAATGTGATTCAAATAATTAATTTTGAATTTATTTCAAAAATGCCTAAAATTGTCTTGTTTATGAACATGTGTTGTTGTTTGGCTTAATTGATGGGGCTGGTTGCATTTTTCTTATAATTTAATTATGAAATTAATTAAAAATTATTTTCATTAATTGTTAAAACAAACACAAAAACGATACTGTTTTAGCTTACCCGGTGGGGCTGTTTTGTTTGATTTTTTTGTCTGTGTTTATTTTATTTTCAGAACCTTGAAATACTTTTATGTGATTAAAAATATGTTATTTGGATGTTAGATGCATGCCAAAATTATTTTGCAAGCATTTGAAATTTTAAAAATTCTAGAAATTGAATTAGTCATTTTGAGCATTTAAGTGTGTTGGTTCGTTTGTCTTAGTAATTTTGGCTTGTGCCAAAACTATTTTGATGAACTTGAGCTGACCTAAAGACAATTAGAATGGTGATTTCATGTTCTGAAAATTTTTAGAATTTTTGGAGATGAATTTTGAATTAATTTAAATTGTGCAATTGTAATTCAAGTAGGACTAAAAATTGGTATGTATATTAAAATTAAATTGTTTAATTTTAACATCATAATATTCTGGTTTTAAGGAGAATTAATTTTGAATTATTTCTGGAAATATGGAATTTAATTTAATTTGATTAAATATTAAATTTCACTTTAAAATGACGTACAAAATTAAATTAACCGAAAGAACACATATAGGCAATTTCGATTCAAGTGTTGAATCGATTTACAAATTGAAATCCAAAATTGTCATTTTTATTTTGTGCATTAGAGAATGCATGTTAGGGGTGTATGAAAAGGCATGATGGATGATTATGGACTTAGGCCCAATGTGATTGAGCATGCATGAAATTATTTTGTTTTATGGTAAATAGGGTCTGCGTGTCCCTACCTCTTTTTTTCTTTCTTATGTATTTCTCTTCTCATCTTACTCCACTCAAATGTAAATTGAGGTTTTCTATAATTTGAAATATGTAATTAGATTACATAAGATTAGGATAGAATGAAGATACAAAGGAGTAAGAAGCAAAGGAGTAAGAAGCAAAGGAGATGGTACCATAAACAAGAAGACTTAGAAATAGGAATTTGATTTCTATTTTGGGTTGTAAATTCATGCATATACCTAGGTAAGACCATCACTAAATAAACAATTAAGTCTTATGTCTTCCATTAATATGGGGAGAACCAGAATTCTTCTAGAGTTAGGATTGTTGAGTTGCCTCAAGCTCATTCTATAAGAATATGTTCAATCCGTTGAAATTAGATTTTACGATTAATGGGTTAGACTTAACCGATATTATTAACTTGTTGGATTTGCGCCAAGGTTAATGTATATTGGAGGAGAAGTTGCGTTTGTATACATGAGATGTACACATATCAAGAGTCGATAGCCCAATGTATGTGCACACATCAATAAGTTGATAGCACAAGATTCGATAGTTGCATGAATAATGCAATTGGTATGGATTAGATACCTACCAACCAAACTAATGATAGCTTGTTGAGTTGCCTCAAGGTTATTCTTAGCTAGTTAAATATCGACACACTAGGAAAACTTCCATATAAGTTCTCTCGGGTTCATAGTGAGGGCTATGGATTCGCTATAAAATAGTGGGAGTCATAATGTGATTTATTAAAGACCTAATAAATATGCATTTTATGTACATTCTAACATGTTCTAGTTTACATCTAGGTTGCTAGAATCATCATCATGACAAGTGTGAATTTATGATCGCTAATGGAATTAAATAAGTTGAATGGGCCCAATATTTTGGATTAGCTAAGGAATCTGAGAATAGTTCTCAAATCTGAAAAGATTGGCTATGTCCTAGATGAGGCACTCCCTAATCCCCCTACTATTAATGCTTCTGAAGATGTTCAGAAGGCATATCAAAAGCATCTCGATGATAGTGAGATGGAAAGCTGCATTATGCTTGCTACTATATCAGCTGAGTTGCAAAAGCAGCATGAGGCTATGGATGCTAATTCCATAGTATACCATCTAAGAGAGCTTTTTGATAAGGAAACACGTTCTGAAAGGTTCGAAACTTCAAGTTTGCTCTTCCGCACTAAGATGGTTGAGGGGACATCTCCAGTGCAATATGCATTGAAGATGAATGGCTATATTGAGAGGTTGGCCACTTTGGGATTTGTGATAAACCATGAATTAAGTATTGACTTAATTCTAACCGTTTTATCTGATAGTTATTCACATTTTGTGCTTAACTATAGGATGAACCAAATCTCTACCACTATTCCTGAGCTGATTAACTTGCTTAAAACAGCTGAGCCATCTGTCAAGAAGGACAGTAAGGCTGTGATGCTGGTGGACTGATATGCAAGGCCTAAGGAACAGTATACAGCTCAATAAGGGAGAGTCAGATCCACGCGTTGGAAATGGAGCAAGGGTTGTTGCATTAGCTATAGGAACATATGTATTGACCCTCCCTAGTGGGCTTATATTAAATTTGGAGAATTGCTATTATATACCTGCTTTGACTAAAAACATTATTTCTGTTTCAAGTCTAAATAAAGATGGTTTCCTTTTAGCTTTTAGTGACAATTGTTGTTCTATTATGTTGAATGGAATTCTTTATGCTAATGGTACATTATGCAATGGAATATACATATTAGATATGTCAAATCCAATTTTAAACATCAATGATAATAAAAGGCAAAAACAAGATATGTTGAAATCATCTTATTTATGGCATTGTCGTCTTGGTCATATAAGTGAGAAACGCATGGCTAAGCTACACAAAAGTGGTAGTTTGGGGTCATTTGATTATGAATCATATGACACATGTGAATCTTGTTTACTAGGCAAGATGACTAAATTACCCTTTATGGGAAAGGGTGAACGTGCTAATGGACTTTTAGACTTAATACATTCAGGTGTATGTGGTCCAATGTCTACACACGCTAGAGGTGGTTTCATCTACTTCATTTCTTTTATCGATAACTACTCACAATATGGATACGTGTATCTTATGAGATACAAATCTGAAGCTTTTGAAAGGTTCAAAGAATTTAGAAATGAAGTTGAGAAATAACTTGGCAAAAGTATTAAAACACTTCGATCAGATAGAGAAGGTGAATACTTGAGCCAATAGTTTCTAGATTATCTTAGGGATAATGGAATTTTATCTCAATGGACTCCACCTTACACTCCACAACACAATGGTGTGGCTGAAAGAAGAAACTGAACCTTGTTAGACGCTAAGGTCTATGATGAGTTTTGCGGAATTGCCTAAATCCTTTTGGGGTTATGCACTAGAGACTGCAATTTATATATTAAATGGAGTTCCTTCAAAGTCAGTTAATGTTATTCCATATGAGATATGGTATAACAAGAGGCCCATATTTTCTTACATGAGAATTTGGGGTTGTCCTGCTTATGTGAAGCGGACAATGTCAGATAAGCTAAAAGCTAAGTCTGACCGATGTCTGTTTGTGGGATATCCAAAAGTATCATATGGATATCAATTTTACCACCCCTTGGAACAAAAGGTTTTTGTTTCAAGACATGCTATCTTTTTAGAGAGAGAATTCCTTCTAAAAGAAGATAGTGGGAGCAAAATTGAACTTGAAAAAGTTCAAGATGCTCAAACAGATGCTGATCAACTGCTTGAACCCGAGCTTGTTACTCATACAGATGATATAATAGCTCAACCTTCTGAAGCACAAAAGCTTTGTAGGTCAAATAGGATACGTACTATTCCAGAGAGATATAAATTTCTCATTAGTGAACAGAACGACGTATTGCTCATAGAAAATGATGAGCTTACAACCTATGAAGAGGTTCTGAATAGTTCAGAATCTGACAAATGGCTTCAAGCTATAAAGTCAGAAATGGATTCCATGTATGAAAACCAAGTATGGACTTTGGTTGACCCACCCGAAGGAATAAAGCCTATAGGGTGCAAGTGGGTTTTCAAAAAGAAAACGGACATGGATGGTAATGTGATTACCTATAAAGCTAGACTTGTTGCTAAAGGTTATCGTCAAAGACAAGGAATTGACTATGATGAAAATTTTAGCCCAGTAGCTATGCTTAAATCCATAAGGATACTCCTAGCCATTGCTACTCATTATGATTATGAGATATGACAAATGGATGTGAAAACAGTTTTCCTTAATGGAAATCTGACTGAGGATGTGTACATGACACAACCAGAAGGTTTCATATCCTAAGATGGCAAAAACGTATGTAAGCTTCAAAGATTCATTTATGGATTAAAGCAAGCATCCAGGAGTTAGAATATTCGGTTTGATGAGACAATCAAACAGTTTGGTTTCTTATAAAATCCGGATGAACCTTGTGTCTACAAGAAGGTTAGTGGGAGTGCAATCGTATTTCTTGTGTTATATGTAGATGACATATTATTAATGGGAAATGATGTCTCAACGTTACAATCAGTTAAAATTTGGTTATCCAAGAATTTCTCTATGAAATACCTTGGAGAAGCAGTCTATATTTTAGGGATAAAGATTTATAGAGATAGATCTAAAAGGTTGGTTGGTCTTTCACAGTCTACATACATAGATAAAATGCTAAAGAGGTTTAGCATGGAGCAGTCCAAGAGGGGATATATTCCCATGACCCATGGGATTACTCTCTCAAAGTCTTTGTGTCCAAAGACACAAGATGAGAGGACACACATGAGTTTGATTCCATATGCTTCAGCTATAGGATCAATCATGTATGCTATGATATGTACATGTATGTTATGATATGTACAAGACCTGATGTATCATATGCTCTGAGTGTCACGAGTATATACCAATCGGACCCTGGTGAGGGTCATTCGGTGGCTGTCAAGAATATCCTTAAGTACTTAAGAAGAACTAAGGATGCATTCTTGGTATATGGAGATGGAGATATTACTGTGAGCGGGTATATCGATGCCAGCTTCCAATCTGACAAGGATGACTCAAAATCTCAGTCAGGTTATATATTCACACTAAATGGTTGAGCAGTTAGTTGGAAGAATTCCAAACAGGAAATGACTACTGATTCCACAACTGAAGCAGAGTACATTGCAGCTTCTGAAGCATCAAAGGAAACAGTTTGGATAAAGAAATTTATCACAAAACTTGGAGTGGTTCCCAGCATTATTGATCCAATACAATTGTATTGTGATAATAATGGAGCCATTGCGCAAGCAAAGGAGCCACAGTCTCATCAGAGATCCAAACATGTACTCAGAAGATACCATTTGATTAGAGAAATCATTGGTAGGAATGATGTAAAGATAGAAAGAGTGCCCACTAATCAGAATATTGATGATCCTTTAACTAAGCCACTTCCCCAAAAGAAATATGATTCTCATGCACTCGCCTATGGAATTAAGTACAAAGGCGATTGGCTTTAGTGGAAGTGGGAGCTTGTTAGAGGAGTGCTCTAAAGGCAATCACCTTTAGCACTTATTGTACAAATTTATTTGATTAAAAAAAGGTTTTTTCATTAATTTGATGTTCATTTGATATATGAATTGATCAGTGATCTTAAATCAATTAAGGAAGTCCTTGATACATAACATAGCATGAAGAAAATCATGATGAGATCATGATATTGAGATTCTTATCATGTGTAATTATGTTAGTATCAAAATTATCCCTAGTCATAGGATTAATGAGATGGGACATTATTAATCCAGATAGACTAGCACATGTTACACTCCTTGATTGGATCGAGTAGTAGATCTCATAATCTATAAACATGAGATGTTTAGAGTTAACATGTGGATGCTTGCTAAGTGTAGCTAAGTACATTGGATGACCAACTATGAGACAATAATATGGATAATCTATTCAAATGTCAATGATAGTCGCATCATAACAATGGTGCAAGTATCTTTAGACTTGAGGTACTCAAGGATATCTTGAATATTGAATATCTTTAGTCCACAGGTTAAGAACTAGGCAATTAATGTTATTACTTATTTATTTTCTTTATATATTAATATGTTGGAATCAATATTCTCATTACATTTATAATGAAAATATGATTATAAAATTTTAAATCATATAATCATATGATATTCCATTATATATAACTATTTAAGTAATATTGACATACTTTAATTAGTTTTCTATACAATCAAAACCAACAAATCTTTTGATATAAAACCAAAATTTATAATAAATTTATAAGTTCAAGTATGTCATATAACCTTTCTCTTCATATCAAATACATATGTCATACATGACTTTCTAACTTCACTCTTTATTGTCCTAATTATTCAATAATTACCATTAATAATTATCCCATTTTTAATCAATCATATACTAATCTATATTGAAAAATATATTATATTACATATTATAAACCAAAATTTCCTACATTTTATCAATCAATTATTCATCCATATGTCTATACATGCATTAACATGAAATTTCATTGATTAAGCACTCAATTCATTTCATATTTACACATTTTAATACATTATTCAAATATACCACTTATTCAATTAACACACAAGCATGCAACAAGGCAAACTAAAATGCATATATGTATAAACCTCAATGGAGCTTTTTCCAAAATCTAAAATTTGGAGCTTGTCTACTTTTATTGTTTTTCTTCTTGTTGAGATCCTAATTCGAAAATATAAATAATTAATACATTGATAAAATATTTATTCTTAATATAGTTTAAATAAATAACTACCATTTCTTTTGAGATGGAACAGAACCTTTTAGGACTGTTGGATTGGATCAATAACTTTTTCTACACTTATCTAATTTATATGATTATTAATCCTAATTAAATATAACATCTAAAACTAAAATATACTAAAATTTCAGAATTGTTGAACTATTACATGATTTTTGGTATATTTTTAAATATTGCTTTGTTCTCTGCCTTTAGGCAGTTTCGGGGTACCACATTTAAGAATTCATATCTTTTAATGTGTAGCTTCAATTATTATGAACATTTTTATAATGTTATATAAGTTAATTTCAAATATTTTGTATGTTTACCTCATTTCCAGATTCGGTTTCTATAGCTCTCAAATACTAGAGGATCTATAACTGGTTTAATATCAAGTATCAACCCGACCAGTAAAATTGTTTAGCTCATAACTCACAAAATACATGATATTTTAAGGTGAGATTTTCACAAGAATTTAGATAAGACATAGGATTAAAACTTTAATATTTTTAACATTGGCTAATTCGATCTAAAAAGAGGTCAAATATAAGGATGAACTTACTGGAGCTGTACAGGTATATGAAACCAACTCAATCAAGGAATAGTCATAGTTCATTTCAGAATAACTCAACCTACACAAAAGAAACTTATACGAAATTTGGCAGAGACCTCAAAAACACATATACCTACAACTTGTATATTTTACAAAACCTCATATTAAGCCACGAAGATGATCAATTTAAACAAAAACCATAGGTTATTTAGTTGATACGTCTCCTTGAACCAGTGTCACTCCAATAATCATTTCTCTTCCTATACTCAAAATCATTTAATAAAATTTGGTAGAAAGATACATAGGATATATATGAACTACTTTTATGTTTAACACTTCCCCAAATTAGATTCACAAGATAATCCAAAATATAGTGCAATATCCTGTAAAAACATAACCTAAAGAGTTCTAATAACACGATAATCATGGGAAAAATATTTCTTACCAAGATCAGATTTATTTGGACTGATTTTTGATACAAATCTTGAAGAAGATGATGAATAATTTGAGCTGTGATATGGAGGAAGGAAAAGGGATGATGAAGAAGAAGAAGGAGAAGAGAAATGAAGTTGGAAGAAATGGCCAAAAGAAGTCTTCATTGACTTCAGCCCCACTTCCTCCCTATTCACCTTTTTGGTCTTTTTTTTTATTCTCTGCTGTGACCCCTTTTTACTGTTCAATTTTCTTTTATTATTATTATTATTATTATTATTATTATTATTATTATTATTATTATTATTATTATTATTATTATTATTATTATTATTATTATTATTATTATTATTATTATTATCATTATCATCATCATCTTCTTCACATATTTTCTTATATCTAATATCTTTAATTTTTTTATACCAAAAATATAATTTAATTATGTGGTATAATTTAATCAAATTTATCATGTCAATAAATTTAATTTATTTTAATTTCTAATTTAGTCATTTATTCAATTTATTTAAATTTTTAAGTCTATCATGTGTTTTCTATGTATACTACATACTTATTTTAATTTAGACTAATTTGTGGGCATTACAACTCATAGGCTCATTATTATTATACATTATTACACAATACAATTAAGCATATTTTTAAATGTATTACTCATAGAGGATAATGAGCTTGTGACTTATGAGAAAGTCTTAACGAGTTCATAATCTGACAAGTGGTTGAAAGAAATAATGTAAGAGATGAATTCTATGTATGATAACTAAGTATGGACTTTGATTAATTGACTTGAAGAGATAAAACTTATAGGGTGCAAATGAGTCTTTAAGAAGAAGATTGACATAAAAGGTAATGTAGTTACTTGTAACGCTCACTTAGTTGCAAAGGGATATCGTCAAAGACAAGAATTTGTCTTTGATAAAATCATTTCACTAGTTGTTATGCTTAAATCTATCAAAATATTCCTAGTTATTACTGCTTATTATGATTATGAGCTATGAAAAATGGATATGAGGGTAGCTTTCTTTGATAAAACATTTTCACTGGTTGCTATGCTTAAATCTATCAAAATATTCCTACTTATTACTGCTCATTATGATTATAAGATATGACAAATGAATATGAAGTTAGCTTTCTTTAATAGAAATCTAGTTAAGGATGTGTTTATGACACAACCCAAAGGCTTCATAACTAGTGATAACAATAAGGTGGTCTATTTATGGATTGAAGTAGACATCTAGAAGATAGAACATTTGTATTGATCAAATAATCAAACAATTTGTTTTCTCATAAAATATGCATGAACCTTATTTATACAAGAAGTTTAGCGGGAGTGCAATTATTTTCTTAATGTTATTTGTAGATGACATAGTACTCATAGGAAACAATATCTCAATTCTTTAATCAATGAAGAAATGGTTTTCTAAGAATTTCTCTATGAAAGACCTTTGGAAACAACCTATATATTGGGGGATAAAGATCTATAGAGATAGATCTAAGAGGTTGTTAAATCTTTCACAATATATATATGTATTATCATATCTGCTAATTTAGACTAAGGTCACGCGAGTTGTTAAATCGACTCGTCGGTTTGACCGAAATCTAAATTTGGACTTTTATCGAAAAATAATGAAAATAATGGTAATTAAGTATGGAAAATATCTAATAAAGTGTTCAAAATATTTAACGATGTTAAATTTCAGTAAAGGACTAAATTGCAAATTTTGAAAAGTTTAGGGGTCAGTTTGCAATTTATCAAAAATTGAAGGATTAAATGGGATAATCATAAATTAAATGCATGAATTGGGACATAAAATGAATATGGTGGCCAGCCACGCCAAGTGGCAACCCTTAATTGGCCATATAACATGCATGAATGAGACATTTAATGTATATAAGCTTAGGTGTCCCATAATTGATTAAGTTTGTCATTTTCTCTTAATCGCCTCTCTTCTTCCTTATCACTTAAACATCTAGAAGACTTTTATCATCCCTCAAACCAGCCCACGTTTCTTGAAGCATAATCTACCAAATGGCAAAGTTTAAGAAGTTAATTAGCATACATGCATTTAGCATTAATGAAAGCTTCTAGATTGAGCTTAGGTGTCCCCCCATTTTAATGACTTTTGTCATCTTCCTCTTGATTGTTTCTTCCTCTTCCTTATCCATTTTTCATTGAGAAAAATTATGTTCTCCACACCAGCCACGTTTTCCCTTGGATAGCCATAACCAAACCTTGTTCTAAGAAGAGAAAGTGAGAAAAAGAAAGAGAAAGGCATGAGAAATTCCATTTTCATGCTTAAGAAAGCTTAAAAAAGTAAGAAGAAAGAGAGAGATTAGGTTTATAAAGTTTTAATAATCTGTTTATGAACTTTAGGAACTCAAAGTGATAAGGATTTATCTCAAAGGAGCAAAGGAAAGGAGAAAGAGAAGTAAGGAGAAAGAAAAGAGAAAAATAGAGGTTTGGGCATAACATAAGGAAATAGCCTATTTTATTTTTTTTTATTTGCATGATTTAGTTATTTGGCATGTTGATGATTCTGAATTGATATTATTTTGTGATGAAAATCTTTGGGATGCATGTTTTCTAGACTTAGGATTTAATTTGGTAAAAATTGAATGTGATTATCTTGTATGTTCCTTGCTGGAAATTGATGAGCAGTGTTCACTTAAACTATTATAACTTAATATCTGGAATTCAGTTTTGTATATTCTTTATTGGGTTTTAAATATAAGACACAGGCATATAATTTTTATTTAGACCATAAAACCTGAATATGTCTGTAATTATCCAGAAAAAATCATAAAGCTCGGATATAGAATCTGTCCAGAAATTCTGGGAAGAATTGTTAATAATGAGCAGTAAGTACTTAAATTATTATAACTTGAGTTCTGGAGCTTCGATTTGGGTGTTCTTTGTTCTGTATAAAAGCTACGACATTAGGTTATAATTGTTTTTTAGACTATAATATCTGAATATGTCTGTAATTGTCCAGAAAAATTCATAAAGTTTAGACTTAGAATCTGTTCAGAAACTTCTGGGCAGAATTATTAGTGACCAGTTAGTGTTAATATTATCATATCTTTTGATACAAAACTTAGAAATAGGTGATTCAAGTTGAATTTTAAAGCTAAAATCCATATCTAAAAGTTCTATGAAGATTCTATAACTAAAGTCAGAACGGAACATGACCAAAATTAAGGTCCAAAATAGAGGACAGAATCTGCCAGTGACAGGACAACATGTGAATTGAGAAATGAAATCAGTAAAATGATGAGATATTTGTTATATTATGTAAATATTATTTTAATTGAGTGATTATGTGATTATTTTGAGATATTACATGCATGAAAAGTAGTAAATTAATTGTTATGAATTTTTAATAAAATTGTATAAGCCCTAGAACACCTAACTAGAACCAACTTACAATAGTTTGGCATGCCAAATAGGGGGAAGTATGATGAAAATGATTAAATCCATTAATGGTATGATTATCTACGCCGGGTTTGGCAATGTTATTTACGCCGGGTTTGGCAATGTTATTTACGCCGGGTTTGACACTGTTATTTATGCCGAGTATGACATTATTATCTACGCCGAGTTTGGCACGGTTATCTACGCCGAGTTTGGCACGGTTATCTACGTCGGGTTTGACACTTACATGCGCACATCATATTGCCCGGGTGGCACTCCTAAGTGCCTGGATGGAAACTCCGTTATTTTATTCAGTGATTCATAGGTGTCCTGGGCATAAATAAAGACATAAATAAAAAGTCATGGAACATAAAAGAATTATTGAAAATAAAAATGAAATTATGAATTGTGGTATGTATAAAAAGAAGATTTAGTGTTATACAATAAGGTAGTAATAAAATAAATAAGTATGAGATAATATAATATAATTTGATGTCTATACATGCTAAAATACCATGATTTGCATGAGAATGATGATTTGATTATGTTAAACAAAATGAGATACAATAAATTGATGTTATGCATACTAGAATATCATAAAATGTATGTTTGCATGATTTGATCATAAATTGTTATATGACAATGTATGTGACATTAAAAATAGTTTATTGCCTTATTTATATGCACCACTAAGCCAAGAGCTTAGCGTGGGAGTTTTTCGCATGCAGATTTAGTAAAGAATAAATAGAAGATAGTAGACAAAGCCAACGGTGACCTAATCCAGTAAAGCAGCTTGTTTCACACATCGTGGGTTACACAACTTTTGTATATTATCATGTAAATTTTATTTTGTAGTATTTGTAAAATAAACAGTATGTTTTGTAAAGAACATGTTACTATATAAAAAGGTAGTTTAACTTTTATGTTATATTTCTTTTATAAATGCAAGGTAAATAAATAGTGAATATTGGAAATAAAAAAAAATATGTACGAGTGATTTTGCTTTATATATAACTTATATAATGATATTTTAATCTATGAAGTCAGTGTAGCACACCCTCATTCGGGCACGAGCTGCTGGGGTGAGGAGCTGTTACAGTTTTTAGTATCAGTGTCAGGTTGGTGTTTTTGGATTTTGGTATTAAAGCCTGGTTTAGGCGGTTTTGAGATTTTAAAATGGTTTTCAAAAATAATTATGATATGTGTGTACCCACAATTAAGTATTAAAGTTACTGCTTACTGATTGGGGCTGTTATTTTATGATATAGGTATAGTATGGCTTCTGGGTCATGACATATTGTGGCCGAAGGAGGTGAAAGTAATGAGCCTACTGAAACACAGGCTTCATCGCGACCCAGTCATCGCTAAGCTAATGTATCTAGATCCAGTGCTAGCCTATCAAGAGGGCAGTCTATTACTGGCACAGGACAAACAGAGCTTATGAGGAATATGATAGATTTGCTACAAATAGCATCACAACCAGCCTCATCAGGATTACAATTTGAGAGACTGAGGAAGTTAGGGGCACCCGATTTCTACGGTAAACGGGAAGATGACCCCTTAGTGGCAGAGTTTTGGCTAGAACGAGCAGAGAGAGTTTTTGATCAGCTGCATTGCACAAACCAGCATAAATATGAGTATGCAGTATCTTTACTATAGGAGCATGCATATGACTGGTGGCGATCTGAATCACAGAGCACAGAGGCTCCTAACCCTATGACATGGGAGTTCTTTCTAGAGAAATTTAAGGAGCAGTATATTCCTCCTATCTACACAGACGATAAGAAAAGAGAGTTTAGGATGGTGAAACAAGGAAACTTATCGGTAACAGAATATGAAAGAGAATTCACACATCTTTGCAAGTATGCTGGAGGCATTGTATCCACTGAGGCAGATAAGTGTTAACGATTTGAAGATGGATTGAGAGACCCAATCAAGCTACAAGTTTCAACTCTACGTCTGATGAGTTTTCCTATTTTGCTAGCATCTGCCAGAACAGTTGAGAGAGTTCTAGCCACACAACAGTCAACACAAGATAGAGGGTTCAAGAGGCCCATATCACAACCCGGTATAGTACAGTCAAGTGGCAAAAGAGCTAGATCTTTCAGTGGCCGATTTCAGACTGGGGGTTCCAATAGGCCTTCTTCCTTTAGGCGGGGATAACCTACGAGATCTGTTTCTTCGGCAGCCAGTGCACTGACACAGACACCATATAGATCTCTACCCCTACCAGATTGCCAGTATTGTGGTCGTTCTCATCCCGGAGAGTGTTAGTGGATGACAGGAGCGTGTTTTAGATGTGGCTCTAAAGACCATATGAGGAGAGATTGTCCCTTGTTACAGTATGGTAGAGGTTCAGGGAGCACTGAGCTGATGCAGACATAGGCTTCTGGGCAAGGCAGATGCCGAGGTCGAGGGCAAGGCAGAGGAGGCCGATCAGGGTCCAGTCAGTTCAGATCAGAGACAGTTGAGAGGCCAGAAGGTAGTAAAGCTGCCCCAGCCAGGGCATATGCCATGCGAGGCCGAGAGGAGCAGGATGCACCAGATGTCTTAATTGGTAAATTCCTTCTCTTTGGCTCTGACATACATGCATTGATAGATCCGGGGTCGACGCATTCATACATATGCACACCACCACAAGGTCGAGAGGGTTTAGAACCACAGACTCTAGAATTTGAGATTATTGTGACTAACCTGTTAGGGCACAGTGTAAGGGTTAGCAAGGTGTTTAGGGGTTGCCCAGTTGAAATTCAAGGAAGGCAATTCCCAGCAGACTTGATAGAATTACCATTCCATGAGTTCGATGTGATCTTGGGAATGGATTGGTTGGCTCGTTATGGAATGGTAATGGATTGTGGAAAAAAAACAAATGATCATCAGAATTCCAGAACAAGATGAGATAGTGGTGATGGGTGAGGATAGAAGATACCTAGACAATATGATATCAGTGTTGAAAGCCCAGAAACTCATCAATAAGGGATGTGAAACATACTTAGCGTATGTGGTTGATATGGAAAAAGCAAGTCCAAAGTTGGTGGATATTCCTGCTATTAGTGAGTTCCCCGACGTATTTCCAGAGGAGTTGCCAGGGTTACTACCGAATAGAGAAATTGAATTTGCTATCGATTTGGTACCCGGCACCACCCCTATTTCCATTACACCATATAGGATGGCACCAGCAGAGTTGAAATAGCTGAAGGTACAGTTGCAGGAGTTGTTAGATAAGGGTTTTATACGACCCAGTGTATCACCATAGGGTGCTCCAGTATTATTTGTCAAGAAGAAAGATGGCACTCTTCGTCTTTGCATCGATTACAGACAGCTTAATAAGGTGACTATTAAGAATAAATACCCGCTGCCTAGGATTGACGACTTATTTGACCAATTGAAGGGAGTAACCATATTTTCAAAGATAGATCTTCCATCAGGGTATCATCAACTAAAGATAAAAGAGTCAGATGTACCTAAGATGACATTCAGGACACGTTATGGTCATTATGAGTTCCTGGTTATGCCCTTTGGATTGACGAATGCACTAGCAGCTTTTATGGACTTGATGAACCGAGTGTTCAGGCCATACCTTGATCAATTTGTAGTAGTGTTTATTGATGACATTCTTGTCTACTTTAGAGACCGAGTAGAACATGATCAACATCTCAGAATAGTGCAACAAACATTGAGGGAGAAGCAGTTGTATGCAAAGCTATCTAAGTGCGAGTTTTGGCTTGAATCAGTTAGTTTTCTAGATCATGTAATTTCAGCAGAAGGTATCCGAGTTGATCCTAGTAAAATTGAGGCTATTCTTAATTGGAAACCACCACGAAATGTGACAGAAGTGAGAAGTTTTCTCGGATTAGCCGGATATTATAAGAGATTCATGAAGGGATTTTCATTCTTAGCGACTCCTTTGACATGACTGCTACGAAAAAAGGTCCGTTTCGAGTGGACAGACAAGTGTCAAGCAAGTTTTAATCGACTGAAGGCAATGCTGACTGAAGCACCAGTTTTGACTCAGCCTATTCTAGGAAAAGACTTTGTTGTGTACAGTGATGCTAGTCATAATGGTTTAGGTTGTGTTCTTATGCAAAAAGGAAAGGTGATTGCTTACGCCTCAAGACAACTTAAGCCTCACAAGCTTAACTATCCAACACATGATTTGGAGTTAGCTGCGATAGTTTTTGCCCTTAAGATCTGGAGACATTATCTGTATGGGGAAATATGTTATATCTATACAGATCATAAAAGTCTTAAGTACCTTCCATCACAGAAAGAGTTGAATCTGAGACAACGAAGATGGTTGGAGTTGATTAAAGATTATGACTGTGTGATCGACTACCAGCCAAGAAAAGCTAATGTGGTTGCAGATGCACTAAGTAGGAAGATTTTAGCTGAGATGCGAATACAATCTACTTTGATGCAGAGGATCAAAGATGCTCAGAAGAAAGATGAAAAGTTAGTAGAGATAGTCAAGGCAGTGAAAAAGGGAGAAAAACCTGATTTTTCATTGACAGAGGATGGCACAGTGTACTTCAAGAATAGGATTTGTGTGCCTGGTGTAGAAGAGCTGAAGTCCGATATTTTAAAAGAAGCATATGAAACGGTATATACCATGCATCCAGGTGGGAACAAGATGTATCAAGATTTGAAAACTCAATATTGGTGGCTAAGGATGAAGAAGGATATCACTAAATATGTTGTTAAATGTCTAACTTGTCAACAAGTGAAAGCAGAACACCAGTTGCCACAGGATTGCTGCAACCAATACCGATTCCAGAGTGGAAATGGGAAAGAATCATGATGGATTTTGTGTCCGGTTTACCGATGACTCAGAGAAAACATGATGCAGTGTGGGTGATAGTGGATCGATTGACGAAGTCGGCACACTTCTTACCTGTCAGAATGGACTACTCATTGAACAAGCTAGCTGAAATTTATGTAAGTGAGATAGTGAGATTGCATGGAGTGCCAATGTCCATCATATCTGATAGAGATTCCAGATTTACTTCACAATTCTGGAAGAGTCTACAGCAAGCTTTGGGGACTCGACTCAATTTCAGCACGGCCTTTCATCCGCAAACGAATGGACAATCGGAGAGAGTTATTCAGTTGCTAGAGGATATGATGAGAAGTTGTGTGCTTAAATTTGAGGGAAGTTGGGATAGATATTTACCTCTTATGGAGTTTGCCTACAACAACAGCCATTAGACGAGCATAGGCATGGCTCCGTATGAGGCATTGTATGGAAGAAAATGCAGGAGACCAATCTGTTGGACTGAATTGAGTGAAAAGAAGTTGATAGGGCCAGAGTTAGTGCAAGAAACAGAAGAAAAGGTTAAAATTATCCAAGAAAGATTGAAAGCAGCTCAAGATCGACAGAAATCATATGCTGACCTTAAGAGGCGAGATATAGAGTATGTTGTGAGAGATAAGGTGTTTCTTAAAGTTTCACCTTGGAAGAAAGTATTAAGATTCGGTAAAAAGGGAAAGTTAAGTCCGAGGTTCATTGGTCCTCATGAGATTTTGGAAAGAATCGGATCAATGGCATATCGGTTAGCACTTCCACTAGAGTTGGATAAAATCCATAATGTTTTCCATGTGTCGATGCTAAGGAGATATAGGTCTGATCCGACTCATGTTATTCCAACTGAGGAGATAGAAGTGCAGACCAACTTGACGTATGAAGAGGAACCAGTGGCTATATTAGCACAGGAAGAAAAAGTTTTACGAAACAAGAAAGTTCCATTAGTTAAAGTGTTATGGCGAAATCATGCTATTGAAGAAGCCACATGGGAGAGCGAAGAAGTCATGAAGAAGTAATATCCTCAGATGTTCAACAAAGAATGAACAGGTAAAAATTTCGAGGATGAAATTTATTTTAAGGGGGAGAGAATGTCATATCCGCTAATTTAGACTAAAGTCACGCGAGTTGTTAAATCAACTCGTCGGTTTGACCGAAATCTAAATTTGGACTTTTATCGAAAAATAATGAAAATAATGGTAATTAAGTATGGAAAATATCTAATAAAGTGTTCAAAATATTTAAAGATGTTAAATTTCGGTAAAGGACTAAATTGCAAATTTTGAAAAGTTTAGGGGTCAGTTTGCAATTTATCGGAAATTAAAGGATTAAATGGGATAATCATAAATTAAATGCATGACTTGGGACATAAAATGAATATGGAGGCCAGCCACACCAAGTGGCAACCCTTAATTGGCCATATAACATGCATGAATGAGACATTTAATGTATATAAGCTTAGGTGTCCCATAATTGATTAAGTTTGTCATTTTCTCTTAATTGTCTCTCTTCTTCCTTATCACTTAAACATCTAGAAGACTTTTATCTTCCCTCAAACCGGCCCACGTTTCTTGAAGCATAACCCACCAAATGGAAAAGTTTAAGAAGTTAATTAGCATACATGCATTTAGCATTAATGAAAGCTTCTAGATTGAGCTTAGGTATCCCCCCCATTTTAATGACTTTTGTCATCTTCCTCTTGATTGTTTCTTCCTCTTCCTTATCCATTTTTCATTGAAGAAAATTATGTTCTCCAGACCAACCACGTTTTTCCCTTGGACAGCCATAACCAAACCTTTTTCTAAGAAGAGAAAGTGAGAAAAAGAGAGAGAAAGACATGGGAAATTCCATTTTCATGCTTAAGAAAGCTTAAAAGAGTAAGAAGAAAGAGAGAGATTAGGTTTATAAATTTTAATAATCTATTTATGAACTTTAGGAACTCAAAGTGACAAGGATTTAGCTCAAAGGAGCAAAGGAAAGGAGAAAGAGAAGTAAAGAGAAAGAAAAGATAAAAAGAGAGGTTTGTGCATAACCTAAGACAATAGCCTATTTTATTTTTTTTATCTGCATGATTTAATTATTTAGCATGTTGATGATTCTGAATTGATATTATTTTGTGATGAAAATCTTGGGGATGCATGTTTGCTAGACTTAGGATTTAATTTGGTAAAAATTGAATGTGATTATCTTGTATGTTCCTTGCTGGAAATTGATGAGCAGTGTTCACTTAAACTGTTATAACTTAATATCTAGAACTCGGTTTTGTAAGTTCTTTATTGGATTTGAAAGATACGATATAGGGCTATAAGTTATATTTAGACCATAAAACCTGAATATATCTATAATTATCCATAAAAATTCATAATGCTCGGACATAGAATCTATCCAGAAATTCTGGGCAGAATTGTTAATAATGAGCAGTAAGTACTTAAACTGTTATAACTTGAGTTCTGGAGCTTGGATTTGTGTGTACTTTATTCTGTATGAAAGCTAATACATTGGGCTACAAATTTTATTTAGACCATAATATTTGAATATGTCTGTAATTATTCAGACAAATTCATAAAATTTAGACTTAGAATCTGTCCAGAAAATTTTGGGTAGAATTATCAGTGACCAGTTAGTGTTAATATTATCATATCTTTTGATACAGAACTCAGAATTAAATGCTTCAAGTTGCATATTAAAGCTAAGATCTATATCTAAAATTTTTATGAAGATCATGTAACTAAAGTCAGAACGAAACAGGACCACAATTAAGGTCCAAAATAGAGAACAGAATCTGCCAGTGACAGGGCAACATGTGAATTGAGAAATGAAATGAGTAAAATAATGAGAAATTTGTTATATTATGTAAATATTATTTTAATTGAGTGATTATGTGATTATTTTGAGATATTACATGCATGAAAAGTAGTAAATTAATTGTTATGAATTTTTAATGAAATTGTATAAGCCCTAGAATACCTAACTAGAACCAACTTAGGATAGTTTGGCATGCCAAATAGGGGGGGAGTATGATGAAAATGATTAAATCCATTAATGGTATGATTATCTACTCCGGGTTTGTCAATGTTATCTACGTCGGGTTTGACACTGTTATTTATATCGGGTATGACATTATTATCTACGCTGAGTTTGGCACGGTTATCTACGCCGAGTTTGGCACGGTTATCTACGCCGGGTTTGACACTTACATGCGCACATCATATTGCCTGGGTGGCACTCCTAAGTGCCTGGATGGAAACTCCGTTATTCTATTCAATGGTTCATAGGTGTCCTGGGCATAAATAAAGACATAAATAAAAAGTCATGGAACATAAAAGAATTATTGAAAATAAAAATGAAATTATGAATTGTGGTATGTATAAAAAGAAGATTTAGTGTTATACAATAAGGTAGTAATAAAATAAATAAGTATGAAATAATATAACATAATTTGATGTCTATACATGCTAAAATACCATGATTTTGCATGAGAATGATGATTTGATTATGTTAAACAAAATGAGATACAATAAATTGATGTTATGCATACTAGAATATCATAAAATATATGTTTGCATGATTTGATCATAAATTGTTATATGACAATGTATGTGACATTAAAAATAGTTTATTGCCTTATTTATATGCACCACTAAGCCAAGAGCTTAGCGTGGGAGTTTTTCTCATGCAGATTTAGTAAAGAATAAATAGAAGATAGTAGACAAAGCCAACGGTTACCTAATCCAGTAAAGCAGCTTGCTGCACACATCGTGGGTTACACAACTTTTGTATATTATCATGTAAATTTTATTTTGTAGTATTTATAAAATAAACAGTATGTTTTGTAAAGAACATGTTACTATATAAAAAGGTAGTTTAACTTTTATGTTATATTTCTTTTATAAATGTAAGGTAAATAAATAGTGAATATTGGAAATAAAAAAAATATGTACGAGTGATTTTGCTCTATATATAACTTATATAATGATATTTTAATCTATGAAGTCAGTGTAGCACACCCTCATTCGGGCACGAACTGCTGGGGTGAGGAGGTGTTACATGTATATATACAAGATGCCAAAGAGGTTTAACATGAATCAATAGAAAAGAAGATTCGTACACATGTCACATCATATAAAGCTTTCTAAATATATGTTTCTTAAGATACAAAATAAAATAAAAAGGAACATAAGTGTAAGATTCCATATGCTTCAACTATAGGATATATCATATATGTTGTACTAGACCAAATGTATCATATGCTCTGAATGTCAAGAGCATATATCAGTCTAATCTTAGTGAGGGACATTGTGTGGTTGTAAATAACATCATTAAGTATTTGAGAAGGACTAAGGATAACTTCTTGATATATGGAGAAGGAAATATGCAAGTTTTCAATCTGATAAAGATGATTCCAAATCCTAATGAAGCTATGTTTTCACTTTTATATGGTGGTGTAGTCAATTAGAAGAGTTCCAAATAGGAGATGACTATACACACAATGATTGAAGATGAGTACATATTAGCATCTGAGATAGCTAAGGAGACTATATGGATCAAAAAGCTCATCACATAATTAGGAGTGGTTTTTAGCATTATTGATCTAATACCATTGTATTTTGATATATTACAATGGAGCCACTGCACAAGTAAATAAGCCTAAACATGTACTTAAGAACTACCACTTGATCAGTGAGATAATTTGTAGATAAGATGTAAGGATTGAAAGAGTTTCAATGGATCAAAATATAACAAATCCACTCACTAAGCCGCTTCCCCAAAGTAAACATGATAGTTATGTTTATGCCTATGGTAATAGATACAGAGATGATTGACTCTGATGCAAGTGGAAGATTGTTGGAGTTCTGTCTTAGAGACAATCACTCTTAGGCATGTAAAATGTACATTTCATATTTAATGAAGGCAATCTTTATCTTTCAATACTTATATCAACATTTGTGTTTGATTAAATATCTTAAACTAATTGATAATGTCCCTAATATAAAACACAAATGTAGACACTCAATTTTTACACACAAAAATGAGCCCAATCATAATAGCCAGACATTGGCCCTTCTTTAGAAAAATGGATAAAGGTGATCATGTAATTGAATCCATCAAATCTAAAACCCAAAATTAAAGCCTAAAAGATGAAAGCCTATAACAAAAAAAATTCAAGTAAAGCCCAAAAGTCCATTAGCCCAATTTGACTTCAAATTTCCAATTAGGATTATGATTTATAATGCGTTGCCAATTGTTGGGTTTTAAACATGTATCTCATACATATGACAGCAAAATTTAAAATTTAATTAAACCCAAAACTCATGTAACGCCATATTTAATTTAAAATCGAATTGAACCATTTAATGAGAGAAATTGATTACCTTTGTTTACAACTCTTGATTTACTAAGTTGTGATTTTTTCTTCTTTGTTAGGTCAACAATTCAAATGCTGGATTGACTATCCATGCGAAGGAAGAAGAAGAAAATCACAATGGAGATTGGGTGACAATCAATCTAAGTGTTATTTATGGTGGATACACCTTATGAGAGAGATGAGAGAGATAACTTTAATTTATTTTTCTAAATTGGTAGTCACAAAATTAACCTTTAATAAGACTATTTATATACCTTCTAATATGTATTAGATTAGGATTTCTCAAACCTAAATTTAAGCTTCCAATTCAAAATATAATTATTGAACCGACCTGATTCTTAACCATGAAACACCTTTTTCGCAATTGTGAATTTTATTGATGTTGAGATTGTCACGGCTATGGCAATTTGCGAAGCAAAATGGCAGAATGGTTCACGGACTCATTAGTCACCATGAACTCTATCGCGAATACCATTTGCGACTACGCTATCATGACTGATACCAATAATAACGATAAATATCAATTGTGACCACAATGCTTTGCGATTTTGAGAACTATTTTCCGACTGCAAATTATCCTGACCCAAAATTTCTCTCTTGATTTTAGATCTAATCTAAAACTCATTTCAAATATCTTTCATTCCTTCAATGCATATGACAAATTAGTTTAGCGATGATTTTGTAGCCACATAGTGATCATTAATCAATGTATTGTAGTCACTAGATTTGGAGTACATTGGAAAGAATTATTAGCAACCACATTTAAAGCGAATTTTAGCAGCCACCGTTAGGAAAACGTTGAGAAAAATGATTTTAATGTGTTCTCTAAAATTATTTTAGCAACCAGTGGTCGCTGATTAACATTAAAAGTGATTATGTTAGCGATCAAAATTTCGGGGTCTTTAATTTTGTAAAAAAAAGATCAAAATCCTGCTCCTCTTATCAGGAACCCTAGCTTCTCTTTCTTCTCTCAAAAGTCTCTACTCTCTCTTTCTCTCTCTCTACACCTTCTTTTCGCTGTTTTGGCCAATCCACTCTGCTCCGCGCCAACATTTGCAATGAACTGAAACCTATAATTCTTTTTCTTCATCTTCCTATTATTTCGTTCTACAAATCGCCCGCTTCTGTAGGCATTTGCTCTCCCTTTGTCTAGATCAAAGCAACGGGAGGTTTCAACTCTCGACAAAAATCCTATCCCGAAGTCGAACTAGCAATTTCCATTTCTTTCCCCTTCCCTCTACATCAATTGAGCTAAGATGGACTCGTTGTCTCTATTCTTCGGAGCAAATCATAAAACCCATTGTTTTCGGTAGCTTGTTTCTGCATAAAAAATCAAGGTAGGTGAAGTTCGATCAAAATGGATTCATGGCAGGCCCAGAACAACGCGTTGTTGCTGCGACTTCAAAATGTGGAAAAGGTATTTACTTTTACAGTTAAATATTTCATTTCCAATCAATCAAAGCAATGGATGAAGGAATGGAGGAAAGGATTTCCATTCTGAACGATAGTTAGGGTTTTTGGATTTCTGTTCTATTCTGAACGATAATTAGGAATGGAGGAAAGGCTTTTTGTTCTGAACGATAGTGAGGGTTTAATTGTTGGGTACATGCTTCAAATTAATATGATCGGTGTCATAGTTATAGTTGGGTCCATGCTTCTAAATTTGGTTTTTTGTCGTTTAGTTCCTTCGTTGTTTTCAAAGCCATTTCGATGAAGTATTTTTTTTTACCTTTACTCGAAAATTGAATTTGATTAAAAATTTGAATGGCCTCTTGAAAATTGCTTTATGGAAATTGGAATCTGAAATTTCAGATTGATTGGATATGACTGGGCTTCAAACGCTTTACCATTTTCTTAATGCAATCAACGTAGCTGCAGGTGCAAAGACACTTACTGCCATTAATTATTTATTTTTCATTCAGTTTTTGTTTGTTGTTTTCAAAGACATTTCGATGAAGTATTTTTTACCTTTACTCGAAAATTGAATTTGATTTAAAAATTGAATGGCCTTTTGAAAATTGCTTTATGGAAATTGGAATCTGAAATTTCAGATTGATTGGATATGACTGGGCTTCAAACGCTTTACCATTTTCTTAATGCAATCAACGTAGCTGCAGGTGCAAAGCCACTCTTTTTCTGTTACTGCCATTAATTATTTCTTTTTCATTCAGTTTTTGTTGCAATATTCTTTGATTGCCTTTAGAGTAATGCTGGATATATGAATGAATGTGTCATTTAGATCTTATTGTATGCTGGATATAATTATTGCCTACTTTTCTGTTGAGGGTGAATGAACATTTGCTTAGATCTTGATGTTTTTTCATTATAGCTCATTCCAACTGATATGTGTCTCTTGCCCACAAGCAAGTAGATACAAGTTTGACAAATTGAACATAATACAGAATATGTAAGTCTTAGAGTTGAGCATGGCATTTGTTAACTTTTTTAATGATGTTTTATGAAGCATAGAAAGGTATTATCTACGAATTAATGCAGCCTTGTTGGGCTTTTCACAGATCCGGCAAGAGCAATATAAATTTGCATTTGGCATGCCATGTTCAGTTGTCTTACAGTAACCATCTTCAAACTACCTGAACTGCTCTTGCCTGGAAAGAAGAGATTAGATCTTGATTAAACTCTTTTAATATTATCTCTGTGGAGTTTCTCTGCTGAAGAAAGGAAATTGTCAAAAAGATTCTAAGATTTTTGGAGTTAACAAAAATTAATTGAACTCTAGCAATTTGTTTGCATTGTGCTTTTAACTTATCCTTGTCATTTGTTGTTGTATTATGATTACCTTGTGCATTATTGTATCAAATTAGTGATGTCGTTTGGTTTTATGATAAGGGCATGTAACCAAGATTCAGATCAAGAGCTAAGGAACAACAAAAAAATAACAGCATGTTAAGTTACAATTTCAGTCTCAATGGATTCAGCATCTTAAAAAGAAGTTTCTCATTTTCTGTATTTGGCATCATTAAAACCAACAAAATTCTTACCGTGCATGAAATTATTAATTGTCTCATAAGAATGAGGTGTTGCAGCTGTTAGAGATTATATATATAACAAAAACTTAATTTTATCTTTGGATCATGTGTCAACATCTTTAAATCCTTAAAGAGCAAAGAAGTTTGTTTTGGCATTCAAAGAATATGGTACATCAATTACAATTTTTTATAAACTCAAAAAAAAAAAAGAAATATGTTTGCTGAATAAAATAAGATTCACTTTTAGATCACTGAAATTTTGCAAGTATTTCTTTGTCTTTCATGTTGTGCATTTTTCTGTTTTCTTTAATATAGTAGCAAACTTCTCAGATAATTTGTTGCTCACTGCGAACCCGAAGTTTGTTAGGCTTGCAGATTTTGGTCTTGCAAGAGAAGAATCTGTGACTGAAATGATCACTACAGAAATGGGGACTTATCGCTGGATGGCCCCTGAGGTTTGTGCTCTGTCACTTGTACAAATATGTTGCTTTGGTTTGATAGGCCCTGTAGTGAATTCTGGAAGAAGCCTAAGGTGGTTTGCCAATAATAATGGTTTTGATATTCTTCTTATTAAAGTGATTAATAAAATCTGTCTTACCTCTTTTCGTCTTTCTCAATATTATTTTAGTGAATGCTTTCTATAAAAACTAAAAAAAATGTATATTTTAGTTGAAGGGATGAGCTTTCCAACATTAAAATGAAAACTAATTATTACTTTACTGATAAAAAAAATCGGTTTAATAAAGTTTAGTTTCAATTTCTCTGTGTGAAGGCAGTGATTTCCCTACAAAAAATTTGGATAGGCCTTATAGATTCTTTAATTATACGTCATATATATAGGAACTTAGAACTAGAATACTTTTTCTTTAACATATTTCGGTCTCTCACAATTTATTGACTTGAAATATTCTCTGATTTTATTAATGCAGTGATGGAACAATACCTCACATATCAATTATAACTTTGTAGAATTAATCCCTTTGTAGTGATGGAGACAGGTTTATTTTCTAGTATTGACATGTCAATTAAGCCCTTTGTAGAATTTTTAGTGGCTTTTTAGATTATTAACAATTATTTCCTGGTTCCTGATAGGTAGGAAGTCATTTTATTTGGCGTTGGACATTTTATGGAGAGGCAATTATGATGCTTCTTTTGCTAATTTAGGTTTTGTTATGAAGCTTTTCTTTTCGTTTGGAACTGTGAATTAAATATTGAATAGAGAGATTAAATCAAGAAAAAGAATGAAGAGTTCGAAATTAATTGGTTGATTGTATCATTAATCATTTCTTTATTATTATTATTTATTTATTTATTTTGGTAAGATGAACTTATCATGAATCCATTTATTTGTACTGCCTTCTTTGGTAACATGTGAACAGCTTGGGACTTGTATAAAAAGTTAGGGTTGGAATTACTTATTAGGAATTGTTTTTTTGTTGTATGATAAATTTTAAATTTGTATTGTATTGTTCATTTTTTTTATTTGTTATATAATAAATATGTTTATTATTTCTAGTTATTCTTTATATTTAAATTATATTTAATAACTATTAATAATAATATATAAAATAATTTATTATTTAATTATTTTGATATTTTATAATAATTTTGCATATCTTTTTAAAAACCACTGTTAACTTAGTGACAACATCACTTGGTCGCTAAATGAACATAAAAACTTTTTGTAATCACAATAGAGATCAACCTTTACGGACCAAATTGAGACCACATGTGTTGCTATTTAATAGTTTAAATGGGCGTAGTGGCCACGTTGTGTGGTCACTAAACTACTTTAACAATCACAATGTGGTTGCTAAAATATAATTTTTTTAGTGATGCCTCATGTTATATCCAATTATTACATTATAAGCGACATTTGAAATATAACAAAAAAAATGGAGTCAAAATATATGATTTAGTATCCAAAATAAACTTACATATCTAATATTTGTATCATTGATATGATGAGATTATTACTGATATTGAATATATAATTATGTGATTGTTTTATAGTATGTTATCCAATGTATTTAGTTACTCTAACAAATATCAACATGTTAATTTTAAATATCTCATATTTTCAGTATTTGAGATCAGCTGCTTGATCTAGTTAATGAGCATAATATGTGCTCGTTTATTTGAATTAACAATATCTCATTTTGTTAATCCTATGACTAGGAATAATATAGGTATAAACACAATTGCACGTAGGAATGTCACCATCATGATCTTATCATTATTTCCTTTATGATGCATTACATACCAATGATTTCATTAAACGGTCTAAAATTTAAATTAAATTTATATGTGAATGAATAGTAATATAATAAAAATGTCTTAATTATAAATTAATACATCAAGTATCTAAGGTGATTGCATTTAGGACATCTCTCTAACAATCTTCCACATGCACTAAAGACAATCACTTATATACATTATATTATATGTGAGTACATGACTATTATATTCAACTATATTATGATAAGTGGGTGCTCTTTTTTATCTTTACATCATGTTTACTTATGATTTCTCGAATCAAATGGTAACGGCTGATTACATACTTTGATATTTGATGAGACTGTGCCTTCTTTACTTGTGTAATGACTTCATTTTTATCACAATAGAATGATATTGGATTAATAATGCTAGAAACCACTTCTAGCTTCGTGATAAATTTTTTTTATTCATACTGCTTCTTTAGTTATTTCAAAAGTTACAATGTATTCTACTTCGGTTATGATGCAGTCATCTCTATTTGGAACTCTTCCAATTGATTGCATTGTCATTTTAGTGTGAAAATATAACTTGACTAGGATTTGAAGTCATCCTATCATATTGAAAACTAACATCTGTATACCTGTTATTTTAAGCTCACAATCTCTATAAATAAAGAATGTATTTTTAGTTCTTTTTAAGTACTTAAAGATGTTCTTGACAACCATTCAATGCCCTTTGCTATGATCTGGTTAATATTTAATCGTGACACTCAGAGCATATGATGCATCGAGTATAATATATAATATAACATATATGACAGATCTAATAGTAGAAGCATATGAAATCCTACTCATGCATGGTCATTCATCTTGTCTTTGGACACATGAATTTAGAGAGGGTAATCCAATGAATTATAGGAATAAATCCTCTTGAACAGTTCCATATTAAATCTCTTTAGCATTTTATTTGTATATGTAGACTGAGAAAGACTATACAACATTTTAAATCTATATCTATTGATCTTAATCCCCAATATATAGATTACTTCTTTAAGGTCTTTCATCAAAAAATTCTTAGAAACCCTAATTTTGACTGATTGAAGAATTAAGATGTTGTTTCATATAAGAAGTATATCATCTATATACAATACTAGGAATATGATTGCATTCCCACTAACCTTCTTGTAAACATAAAATTTATTCATATTTTGTGAGAAACAAAACTCTTTGATTGTCTTATCAAATCGAATGTTCAAATTCTTGGATGTTTGCTTTTAATCCATAAATGCAATTTGTATACATTTTCGCCATCATTGGATGTGAAACTCTCATTTTGTATTATGTACACAACCTTAGTCAGATTTTTATTAAAAAAAGTCATTTTCACATTCATTTGCTAAATCTCATAATCATAATCAGCAACAATGACAAAGTATTTTGATGGATTTAAGCATAGTAACTAGAAAATAAAATTTGGTCATAGTTAACACATTGTATTTTTTTTTGATATTCTTTAGCTACTAGCATAACTTTATAGGTAATTACATTACTTTTCATGTCGGTCTTTTTTTAAAGACTCATTTACACGAAATGGGTTTTATCCGTTCAGGTGGATCAACTAAAGTTCATACTTGGTTTTCATATATGGAATCTATATCTGACTATATGATTTTAGCCATATGTTAGATTCTATACTATTCTGAACTTTTTCATAAGTAGTAGGCTCATCATCCTTTATAAGCAATACATTATTCTGTTCACTTATGAGAAATCTATATCTCTCATAAACTACTTGATCTATGAAGTTGTTGTATTTTAGAAGATGTAGCTATTATTGCATCTGTATGATAACAAATTCGAGTTTTGTCAATTGTTTTGCATCAATTTGAGCATTTTGAACTTCATCAAGTTCAATCTTGCTCTCATTATCTTCTTTTAAAAGAAACTTTTTCTCTAAAAAGGCAACATGCTTTGAAACAAACACCTTTTGTTCCAAAAGGTGGTAAAATTGATATCTAAGTGACTTTTTTAGATATCCCAGAAATAAATATTTATCAGACTTAACTTTTAGCTTATCTGACATTGTCTATTTCACATAAGCAGGACAACCTTATTCTTTCATGTGTGAAATAATATCTCTTGTTATTCCATATCTCATATGGAGTAACATCAACTGAGTTAGAAGATATTCAAATTAATATATAAACAGTAGTCCTTAGAGCATGATCCTAAAAGAATTTAGATAGTTCTACATGTCTCACAAGGTTCGGTTTCTCTTTTCAGTCACACCATTGTGTTATGGGGTAAAAGGTGGAGTCCATTGAGATAAAATCACATTATCTCTTAGATAACCTTAAAACTCTTAAATTAAGTATTCCTCACATCAAACTGATCTAAATGTTTTAATACTTTTTCCAAGTTGTTTCTCTACTTCATTTCTAAATTCTTTAAACTTTTCAAAGGCTTCAAATTTGTATCTCATCAGGTACAAATACCCAAATCATAAGTAATAATCATTAAAAGTTATAAAGTAGATAAAACTATCTCTAACATGCACTGATATTGGTTCACATACATATGTATGTACAAGTTCTAATAGTCCATTGGCATGTTCACTCTTTCCACTAAAAGGTGATTTTCTTATACTATCTAAGAAACAAGATTTACATGTGTCATATGATTTATAATCAAATGACCCTACGTCACCATTCTTGTGTAACTTGGTCATGCGCTTCTTATTAGAAAGGAGCTCTAAAGGCAATCACCTTAGACACTTGATGTGATTGTCTAACATTGATCCATATACATCTATATGTACAAGGTCCAATAGTCCATTGGGACGTTCACCCTTTCCACTAAAAAGTGATTTTGTTATACTACCTAAGAAACAAGATTCACATGTTATATGATTTATAATCAAATGACCTTAAATCACCTTAGACACTTGATGTGATTGTCTAACATTGATCCACATACATCTATATGTACAAGGTCTAATAGTCCATTGGCACGATCACCCTTTCCACTAAAAGGTGATTTTGTTATACTGCCTAAGAAACAAGATTCACATGTTATATGATTTATAATCAAATGATCTTAAATCACCTTAGACACTTGATGTGATTGTCTAACATTGATCCACATACATCTATATATACAAGTTCCAATAGTCCATTGGCACGTTCACCCTTTCCACTAAAAGGTGATTTTGTTATACTGCCTAAGAAACAAGATTCACATGTTATATGATTCATAATCAAATGACCCTAAGTCACCATTCTTATGTAACTTAGTCATGTGCTTCTTATTAGAGAGGTGCCCTAAAGGCATCACTTTAAATACTTGATGTAACCACTTATAATTAATAAAAGACATTTTCATTATATTGGTGTTCATTCATATATGAATTTGATATAGATCTTAGATCGTTTAATGAAATCCTTAGTATGTAACACAATATGAAGAAAATTGTGATGAGATCATAATAGTGAGATTCATATCTTGTGCAATTATGTTTATACCTAAATTATCCCTAGTTATTGGATTAACAAGATGAGATATTGTTAATCCGGATAGACTAACACACATGAGATATTTAGAGTTAACAAATGGATGTTTGCCAGAGTAGCTAAGTACATTGAATGACTTGTTATGAGACAATCATATGGATATCTATTCCTTGAGATGCTCAAGGTTATCTTGGATAGGGTGGTGATTGGGTATAGTATGAGGTATTCGAAAGTAGTTGAGTGGTCAATAAATGATTCACCACTCTTGATAGAGGGAAAGTATACCTATGACCTCTTATAGAGATTATTACTAAGAAATCTTGACATGACTTTCCAAGAAAGAAAAATGTTCCTTTCTATTTGCAAGCATTATTACTGGGAAGATCCACACCTTTTTCAAGCACTGTGTTGACTAGATCATTAGGAGATGTATTCTAGAGGAGCAGTAGAGTATCCTTGCCTTCTATCATGAATTTCAAGTTCGGGGTTACTTTGGTGGTAAGAAAATCAGTCACAAGGTTCTCTAATCAGGTTTCTTCTAGCCCACATTATTTAAAGATGCCCACAATTTTTGTTTAAAATGCAATAAATGTTAAAGAAGTGTGAAAAGATCCATACCTTTTCAAGCATTGTGCTAACAAGATCATTAGGAGATGTATTCTAGAGGAGGAGCAGCAAAGTATCCTTGCCTTCTATCATGAATTTCAAGTTGGGGGGTCACTTTGGTGATAAGAAAATTGCTCACAATGTTCTCCAATCAAGTTTCTTCTAGCCCACATTATTTAAAGATGTGATAAATGTCAAAGGAGAAGTAGTAGAGTATCCTTGCCTTCTATCATGAATTTCAAGTTGGGGGTCAATTTGTGGTAACTTCTGGCCCATATTATTTAAAGATACCCACAATTTTTGTTTAAAATGCAATAAATGTCAAAGAAGTGTGAAAAGATCCATACCTTTTCAAGCACTGTGCTGACTAGATCATTAGAGATGTATTCTAAAGGAGGAGCAGTAGAGTATACTTACCTTCTATCATGAATTTCAAGTTGGGAGTCACTTTGGTGGTAAAAAAACTGCTCACAAGGTTCTCCAATCATGTTTCTTCTAGCCCACATTATTTAATGATGCCCCCAATTTTTGTTTAAAATGCGATAAATGTCAAAGAAATGTGAATATAAGTAAAAAGAATGAAATATCTCAAACCTACAATTTTGTTTATGGAATTATATGATGTTTGGGGAATTGACTTCATAAGACCCTTTCTCCCATCTAATGGTTTTGAATTTATACTTATTGTGGACTGTGTGTCTAAATGGGTTGAGGCAATCTCTACACGTACTACTGATGTTAAAATGGTAGTCAAATTTGTGAAAGACAATTTTTTTAGCAGGTTTGGCACTCTAAGGGTACTCATTAGTGATGGTGGGAGTCATTTCTACAACAAAGTATTTAGTGGACTCTTAAAGAAGTATGGTGTTACTCATTGGGTAGCCATGTCATGTCATCCTCAAACTTCAAGCCAAGTGGAGGTAAGAAATAGATAAATTAAGTCTATATTGGAAAAGATAGAGTGACCTTTATGCAAGGATTAGGCTTTGAAGTTGATAATGCCCTATAGGCATACCGAACAACCTACAAGTCCCCTATTGGCCTGAGCCCTCATTGACTAGTGTATGGAAAGGCATGTCACTTACCTGTTGAGTTGGAACATAAGGCTTATAAGGCCATTATGGCTTTAAACATGGAGATGGATAAGGCTAGTGAGGAAAGATTACTCCAATTGTATGAATTGGAAAAGCTCAGAAATAAGGCATATGAGTATGCTAAGATTTACAAAAAAAGAACCAAACGACTTCATGGAAAATTTCTAACCCATAAGAAGTTAATTACTTGTATGAAAGTTTTACTGTTTAACTCTTGTTTTAAAATTTTTATGAAAAAACTAAAATCGAGATGGGTTGGATCCTTTTATTTGGTTCATGTGTTTCCTCATGGTGTTATGGAGCTGATGCATCTAAAGAATGGAGAGAAGTTTAAAGTGAATGGTCATGTTGTAAAGCCTTATTATGATAACATTCCATTAGTGAAAAAGGTGGTAACTTAAACCACCATATTGAAACAAAGTTGAAAGATATTAATATCTTGTTTGGACAATAATTGTGGCGTTTCTTAGGAGGCAACCTAAGTTTAATTGTTCAACTCTTAGTTTTAATTTTCTTAATTAATTCTAGTTGATTTCTAGCTATTTTTATTTTACTTAAAGTGTTTGACATAAGATTTGTGATTGAAGTGTGCGTGAATCTTGAAATAGTTGGGAGATAGAAATGATAAAAATTGAGTCGCAAGAATGAGCATGAGCTAGGTACATATGATAACAGCTAGGTGTGTTGTAGGTGCACTATGTTGTCACATGCGTGAGGAAGAACTGTCTTGTGAAAGGCATGCTTCTATCGCAATTGTGCCAACATTTCACGCACGTGATAGTGAAAGCCAGTTAAAGAGTGTCATGTGCGTGACACTCCCAAAAGAAATAAAAGGATGTCACGCACACGACAAGTTTTCATGCACGTGATGACTATTCTATATTGTTTTAGTTTGAATTAAATACTCTCTATAATACCTTTCGATATAATTAAAAATAAATCCAATTATACCAAAGAATATTACAATGCAAATGATTTAAAATGTCAAATCTTTAAAACTTTGATGACCATGACTATGATAACTTATTAAAAATATAAAACGTCACTAAAAGACTTAATACAATAAAAGTTTAAATACAATAATCAATGGGCATCTACAAGCCCAAAAGGTTATACGGAAAATGAGTAGTTACAAAACTACATGTCTCTAGAAATAAAAGTATATAAATCTATAACTATCCAAACCCAATAAAAAATAAAAAGTACAATGGTTTTATCACCCACCCAAATATGTTTTTGTGACCCTGATCTTTGAGTGTTCTCCTCTGTAGCTCTTACCTAAGCTCCAAACCTGTGCATGAGAAGCTCATACGCTAAGCAAACTAATAGTTAGTGGTATATAACAACATGCAAAGTACAATACATGACATATACTTCCATTATATTCTAACCAACTTACTGTACGACTTACCACAAGCCTGCACGTGCATTATCTCAAATTCTACATAACATACCATAATAATTTCATATATAATATCACACACTGAACATGACATATCAAAATATCATATATTAATCATACAAATGTATACCACACTTAGCAAATTATTTAAATCAATTTGTTGTTCGCTTTACACATAACTAGACTAAATTGGATACAGAGAATCTAGGCTCTCATCCAAGCCCTCAGGACACCTGTCTGAGCTTCCTAAAACATCTATCTAAGGGAAAAAGAGTGTGCACATATCAATTACTGAGGGAAACACACTTGACTTAACTCTAGGCATTCATAGAATCTCGAACATGACCAACCTATGCCATCTGGTACTGATTTTCTCTCAATGACATGTCATTTATCCTAGCTTTAGTCATAGTTAGAGTATTGGGCTTAACCGTTTATCACACACTTACCATTTCATATCGTAAATTAATCCACATTCCATAATTTTTATAAATCATAATTATAACATGCATTCTCATACCATGTTATAACCATATGATATAGGTCTCAAAACGAACCAATCTTGATTCATATGCAAAAACATAAAAATGCAATTTCACAACTTCATGCCCATGAACTCATTTTCACTGCTGTGAAGAACCTTCACAAGCAATTTACCCGTGAATCATACCATGATTTAATCTCTAAATCACCAACGGTTTTATGGTCACGACCACCCCTTCACGGATGTGAACAAATTGTGATCCCAACCATGAAACTACTTGAAAAAGGGTCTGCTTCAACAACAAAACTGTAGTTCACAACATTCACTCCCGTGAACCACTAGTTAACGACCATGAATTTTAAAATTTTTCCAGAAAATGGAGCAAGCCATTTCATACCATTTTCATATGCAATAATCTCTACGATTGACCTAGATCAACCATCCTTTCAACACTCCAGCATGCATACAAGCTATATATCATGCCAATAACATTTATTTACATCAATGGACAACAAATTATGATATCAAATATACCATAGTATAAAAACACTCATTATGCATATCAACCTAAAAACATGTCATTTAATACCCTATTGACCACTAATAGAATGCATTTAAGGCAAATAATACATATTCATGCAACTCAAGTTTTTGAATGTGGTTATATATAAATATTACACCTAGGATGAAGCTTAGCAAAAACTCTAGATCTTCAAGCTTGTCATCTCCCTTGAGATTTATAATCTCTACAATTGACCTAGATCAGCCATCCTATCAACACTCCAGCATGCATACAAGCTATATATCATGCGAATAACATTTATTTACATCAATGGACAACAAATTATGATCTCAAATATACCATAGTATAAAAACACTCATTATGCATATCAACCTAAAAACATGTCATTTAATACCCTACTGACCACTAATAGAATGCATTTAAGGCAAATAATACATATTCATGCAATTCAAGTTTTTGAATGTGGGTTATATATAAATCTTACACCTAGGATGAAGCTTAGCAAAAACTCTAAATCTTCAAGTTTGTCATCTCCCTTGAGAAGGACTGCTAGCGCCACTGCCAATTCTTGGACACAAACAAAATGTCTTCTTAGACTATTGGAACTCAAACAAAACCCAGAGAACAAAAAATGGAGCTCTTTACTCATAAGCTTCCTTTCTCACTTCCCTTAGGTAGAACTTGACATTTGAAGCTCTAATAATGGAGAAAAAGGTTTATGGAGGTAGGAGGAGGTTAATATGGTGTGTTTGGTTGCTTAATAGGGAGTGAGGAGCGAATTTAAAGGAAATGGTAGAGAGAAAATCATAGCTATCTCACCTGTCCTATCTACCCAAGATTTACAGTCGTGACTCATCCTTCACGGGCATAAACCACTCATTCACAATCGTGATTAACCTTCATAGTTTGTTCACTGAAGACCCGACATTCAGGGCCGTGATACCACTTATCACGGGCGTGAAACAATAAAATTAGCAACTTTAAAACCTTTCAATACTTTTCTTAACTCCTAACTCTCACCAACCATTAATATAACTTATAGACCCTATTTATGAGCATTACACTTTCTTGTCATGTGTTTATTTAAAGTTTACAAGTTGTAAGGTTTCATGATCATGCTCTCCTTTTCAACTTCCTCTCCAAATTTCTCCTACCTTGTTCCAATCATAACCCTCAATTGCTTTCCAAACCCTAATTTAGCACTAATTGTTTCTCTCTCCTATAGCCACTATGCCTAGGACTAAGAGAGTTGCCATCAAGAATGAAGCAGGGATAGATGCTCATGAGGAGCCATTTGACTCGTTTAAGCAGCCATTCTCTTTTCAGCTCGTGCGCGATAAAAGGAAGGATAAATGTGTCACCATTGACACTGAACATCAACATCCTCAACCCAGTTTTGATATCTCAATGGATTTTCAGGCTCTTTTTCCTATATATATAAAGAAGGAAAGTAGAGGTTATGTTGCTTCTCTAACTTGAGGATACAATTCATGTAATTTTTAGATTATTCTATTTTACAAAAGTTAGAAAGCTTGGAAACTATTAAGGAATCCCTTAGAAACCTTAGGTGGGTGAAATTTGTGGATTTGAAATACCCTGGCTATAAATAACTCATCTGTGAATTTTATTCAACTGTGGTTATAAAACAATCACTTCATAAAATCATTTTAGGCTATTTGATAGACAATGCACCGTTGATCTCTACACTATGCAAAATATTTTTGGGTTTTATAAAATAGGTGCTATAGGTGTGCCTGGTGATTTTAATTGCTCTGATGTATGAATTTTCTTTACTAGTCAAAACACTTATAATACTAAGCATGCATCTAATGTGCATTTTATAAATCCTTCTACAATTGTTATGTATAAATTTATGTGTTACGCAATCTTTGGGCCTTTTGAGAGTAGTAAGGTTTCTTAGCTTGAATTATTTTTGTTGTGGTGCATGCATAAGAAAATTATAGTGTCCATTTTGACTTTTATTTTTTGAACTATACTTCACATTATTAGTCACTCTACTTCTCCTCTTAGTTTGGGTCATATTGTCACTACATTTGTCATTCATTTTTGTAAATTTGACCTTACTCGTACTGAACTAACCAAAGTGCGAAGTATGGGTGATCTAGATAATGTTGCTCTTGTTAAGGTATGCAAAGCTTTCACAGTCATGGAAAGCTCAGCCAACACAACTAACTCTAACTCAACAGAACCTTCCGAATGGTAGTTGGTGCTCTCTCGGCTCGAGGTAATGGAGGCCGCCAATAGAGAAATGTTTGACCAATTGACTATAAGAAACATAGAGTTGTTGGAAAAATGGGAGATGAGTAACAAAGTTATCCACGACCAATTGATGGAGTCACAAGATCATGTGGTAAATGTGGAAAGAAAGCATGGATATTAAATGTTCGAGCTCTCTAAAAACTTCGAGGTCATTGGAGTTTAAATGCCATCTTCATCGCCATCTTCTCCACTTTACTGAATTTTGATTGCACTTTAGGGGCATATTCTCTTTCTTTTCACTTATTTATTTTTATTTTTTTAGTCATTAGAGGCAATGCCTTGATTTGGTGTGAAGAGGGAGGAATTCTATCTTTGGTGTGTTTTTGTTTATGTTTTAAACTTCTATATGTGGCCTCTTTTCCTTATTTTCTCATTCATAAGTTAATGAAAAAATGTTAAATTTTGACATTGTTTAACTCACATAACTTGCTAAAGTCTAGAAAAATTTTAATGTTAGTTTTTGCTTAGGTTTTAAAGACATTTCAGTTTGGTTAGTACATTGCCTTATATATATATATATATATATATATATATATATATATAAAATTAGTAATATAGTATGCTATGAGTTGTTAGATACTAGATACTAGTATGTTTATTCTTTAAATGCAATAATAACAACAACAACAATAAAAGAGAAAAGAAAAAGAAATTTCAGTTGAATTATGGAGTTGATGAAAATAGCGAGGAGTATAAGACACACTCGCCTTATCTACTCCATTGTCCTATTAAGGATGTGAGCATGCAAAGCACTCTAAATGAGCATAGTGTATTTCTAAAAAAAATAAATCTTACAAAATTCAAAGTAAGAATGAGAAATACACTATGATTTAGGGAAGAATAGTTAACTTTAAAAAAAATGTTTTATAAAAGAAATAAGTGTGGGGGACTAAAGTATATGTTTTTGACATTTATGATAAGTAGTTTTACTAGATTGCTTTTTACTATATATGTTGAGGCGATGGATGATTAAATTGTTTTTTTTTAAACTAAGGCATGGAATTGGTATTAAGGTGGTCTTAGGCATAGTATACAATGTTATTCTAATATAGGTCAGATTGGTGCATTAGTGAGACTTAGAGATTATAGGCAGTGGGATCAACTATAATAGTTTAATACATTAATGAAGTTTATGTTTGTCATGTATATTTACCTATATTTAAATATTTTTTGGGAACAAGCAATGTTTAAGTGTGGAAAAATTTGATGTGTCTATATTTAGTATAGTTTATATTCATATTATAACACCCTCTTATATAGTTAGGAATAATCCCAACTATATAGGAGAATGTCACCTGCCTATTACCTTAAAATTAATTTGAATTAAAGTTTTTACATTTTAGTTATTATATTTTCATATGTTAATTAAATTTTTTTTTTCATGAGAGCAATATGTCATACAATTAATGAATCTATTTTTTATGCGGAATTAACAAACCATGACCATATTTTCAAACATAAGTTTGGACTTTCATTATCCTGATGTTTACAAAATACATATAATCCAAATAAAATTATATGTTCCCAACATAAAAAGACATGTAAAACTTTTGAAAACTATAATTATACTCATCACCCATGACATGTGGACAGGAACAAAATGCATGTCATGTAAAACACCAACCCTCTGATGTGGATTTACTTTATTTGACTCTGTATGGGCTTGCTTCTCTTCCTGTCAACTTCTCCCTATAGGCTCTGAACCTACGTATGGGAAAACACCCACATGCTAAGCAACCTAATGCTTAGTGGTACATATGTGCATAAATATTCATACATACACTCATGATGTATCATAAAAATTTCATGTTCATATTATCTAATTTTGCATATAAATAATCATAAATAATAATCCATATATCACAATCCTTTTATAGCAATATAGAAAGAATTCAATTTATCTTATATCAATATGGAATATTGCATACTTGGTTTACTGGTTTAACACATATACATGCCATAATTTACAAAGGTAAATTCATATTCATACCTCATTTATGAATTCTATTTCCTTATTTCATTTACCTAATAATTGATTTGTTTTATATTCTTTTCTTTAAAATATTTTATATTTTATAGCCCCAAAACTCTAAATCTGGACTATTTGGATGCGAGTTGTGAAACAGGAGTGCTCTCACCCGAGCTTAAGCCACCCTGCTCACTATCTGTATCTGTCTGTATAAGTGATCAACCGAGCTTCTCAAGTCAAGAGCCCTCTTACCTAAGCTTAAACCATCTTGACTGAGTAAAATAAATAATTACATGCATTTTGGATCAAGGGCGCTCTCACCCCAGCTTAAGCCACCTTGTCCATATAATAAAATTTTTCATATCATCATAATTTTTATGAAACCGTAAACCCCTCAATGACATGCCATCTATCCTATTTCTAGTTCTAAATTAGAGAATTGGGCTTAATTGATGTCATCATCTTATTGTTTACATAATTTATCAAAATTCACATATTTATAATAATTTTCAGTTTACTTGCCCTATACATATAAAAATTTCTCAATCTCATTTGAAACCTCAAACCACAACACATCATATTAATTTAGTCAATACACAATAAGAATTTTAAATATAACTACTATCATATTATTCAAAATTAAAACATATATATATATATATATATGTCATCCAATATTTAAAATACCAAATTACTAAATTTTTATTTCTAGACAGATTCCTGCCCTGATTTTAGATTGCATCTTTCACCTATTTTGGATTCAAATTTAACCTTATGGTATTCTATAAATTTTTAGACTGATGTCTTATCTTTCATATACAAAATGAATCATATAAATCTGAATTTTCTAGCTAAAGGTATGTACAAATAACCGTATAGTGCTCAGTAAAAATATGTCCAGTATTTTTCAGAATATTCTTAGGTCCGAGATTTTGTATCAAATTTTAGGTCCAATATAAATCATAAATGAAATTTATACTCTTCATAAACTTTTTGTATTTATGTATCTACTTTCATTTTTAATTAGTTTCATCCTGATCTAAGTTCCAAAACAAAATATATAACTAAAATACCATAGAATGTTCAAAAAATAACTACCCAGAACTTTCTAGATACTTTCAAACCCGAGAATTTATAGAAATGCTTAGACCAACTTAGAATCAGATATAGCATTTACACGTTTTATAAACGTTTTAGATATATGTGTCTATTTTAAATTTCAACTGATTTCATCCCTATCCAAGTTGCAGAACAAAAGATATAACCAAAATACCATAGAATGTTCAGAAAATAACTACCCAGAATTTTCTGGTCACTTCCAAATCCGAGAATTTATAAAACTTTTTAGACCAACTTAGAATTAGATATAGCATTTATACTCTTTATAAAAGTTTTAGATATATGTGTCTATTTTCATTTTCAACTTATTTCATCATGATCCAAGTTCCATAATAAAAGATATAATTAAAATACCATAGAATATTCAGAAAATAACTACCCAAAATTTTCTGGGTACTTTCAAATCTGAGAATTTGTAGAAATTTTTAGACCAACTTAGAATCAGATATAGCATTTACATTCTTTATGAAAGTTTTAGCTCTATGTGTCTATTTTCATTTTCAACTAATGTCATCCCAATCTAAGTTCCAGAACAAAAGATATGGTCAAATATATTAAGACTGTTCCAGATGAATTTTAACAAAATCAACAAACATAACAAATTATTTGTTCACTTTTCCTTCAACATCAAACATCATTGTAATGCAAATAAAATGCACAAAAGAATAAATATGCTCATATGTACAAATCTTGACACGATGAAGTCTAAACCTTGACACAATGAAGTCTTAACATCTTCAAATCTTAAGTTATTATAGTTGTTTTAAGTTTTTGGGAAGAGGAAGAGGAAAAAGAGGAAGAAGAAAATGGGTGAAAGAAGAGAGAATTTGTATATGGAAGAGTGGGAGGGAGGCTAGGGTTCTGAAATTTGAAAGAAGAAGAAGAAAATAACATTTTTATACTCATGGTAAATACCCTATTAGGCCCCCCTTGTTTTTGCCAAATATCCACTTAAATCCTTGGTTTTTATCTTATTATTATTAACTTATCCAACCTTTCTATTTATTTTATTTAACACACATAACTTAATATAAATTCACTTATAAATATTTTTATTATATTTTATTTCCAAATTTAGTCTCAAATAATTTTAATTACGATCATTAAATATGTTAATTAGCCAAGCCTAAATTGATGGGCGTTACATATATTTTTTATATTTTAAATATATATATATATATATATATATCATAATTAGGTACTTAGTAGTTTTATTTTCATGTTTGCACGGAAGGAAGAAGAAATGCAGAGTAGAGCAAAAAGCCTCACGCGCGTGAGGAAGGTGTCACGAGTGTGAGGGGAGAGTTAAGCTAGAAGCTTTAGGAATTGAAGGATTATCATACACATGAGGGGCTATTAAGTATGTGAGGAGTTCTTCCACGTTTTGTCTTGAGCGCATGACCTTCTATAGGGGGTATAAAGTTCCTGAAGCTCAACCTTCTATGGCAAGGGCATGACCTTTTGTCACAGGCATAAAGTTTTTGAAGTTCCACCTCTTGTCGTTAGCATGCAGATTCAATGTGAAGGCGAGAATGTCATGATCAACCAACTGTCATGTTGCCCAGATATTGAACCAAGAAGGGGGGTTGAATTGGATATTAAAAATTTAACTTTTAAGTGCGGAAAGAAAAGTTAGGTTTAGTAGGGATAGAAAAATATGACACAAGGATTTTTATAGAGGTTCGGGTGTTAACAAACCCTACTCCTCTCTCCAATCTCAATTGGGAGTTTTACTAACACACTAAGTGTTACAATGGAGTTTTACAAACTCACTCCCAACTATTGTGTTTCTAACAATGGCTCACACCTAACCTAGAAATCCCTTTTGTTTTGATGGCTCACACAATAACCAATTCTTTGTGTTTTATAGGCTCACACAAATAACCTTTACCTTGTGTTTTAAAGGCTCACACAAATAACCTTTCTTTGTGTTTTAGAGGCTCACACAACTAACCCTTACAAGTGTTCTACTCTTAACCCAGAAATACCCAAAACTCACTTGAGTAGATGATTACAGAGGGAAACACTTACAAATCTATATTGCTCAATAAATGATGAGCAAAAATATTTTCATAAAGAATAAATATCAAATGCACAAAATGGCTTACAACAAGATTTTGATTCAAAATATTAGCTATTATCTTGTTCTTTTGTTCTCCTTATTCTCTCTCTTATGCTGGATGCATAAATGACTTGCATTTATACTTCCATAGCAAATTATAGCCGTTAGAATGCATTTTAATATGAAACTAGTCGTAATCGCGCTTGACATGTTTCTCTTTCATCTTTCATGGTCGTGACTATGTGTGTCACAGTCGTGACTGTTCTTTCAAGCCGTGAATTGAGTGGTGACCTTGGTCGTGAAACATTCTAGAAGGTTTTGAAGTGTTTGTTCATGGGCGTGACATCCTCCCAAGCCGTGGTCTAAGTGGTGACTTTGGTCGTGAAGCTCTCTGGAAGAATTTGTCATGTCTTCTCATGGGTGTGACTAAAATGTTCATTCATGGTTGCTATCTTTCTTTATAGCCGTGAAGTTTAAATGTTGGATTGTTGGCGCTAAGCTTCATCACGGGCATGACACATAAGGTCATGGGCGTGAACATGCTATTTCTTCAATTTTATCTTTTTAAGATTAATCTTCAATTCTCCATTCTTGCTATCATATTCCATACCCTATTCAATAGACTTAGAAAACAAGTATGTTAAATACATTATTGCTATTTTATTTGTTAGCATAAAAATGATAGAAATAACCCTCAAGGTTCAACAATCTCCCTCTTTTTGATGGTGATAAATAATCTAGCAATATGTGCTTTTGAGAAATCTCCCCCTCAAAAGATGCTTAGGATAAAAAATGCTGAAGTGCAAGAATTGTAAAGAATGAGGAAGTATATGCAAGTTATATGCAAAGTATATCCAATGTATACCAAAATTTTCTTTGAAGCAAGTTAAGTTTATTTAAGGTATATTCAGAGTATATCAAGTACATATTCATTTTGATTCAAAATTAAGTATTGCACTTAACTTTAAACAATATATTGCTAGGTTCTCCCCATTTTGTCATCAACAAAAGGGAATATAAAAGAGATAAAACATAATGGAAAACAAAAGCAAATATATTAATTTAGAAAGAAAAGTAGAAAAGAGATTAAAAATTCTGAAAGAAAATTAGAATTTCCTATAACAAACACACTAGAAACAAAGATAACATCTAGCCGGACATCCTATCTCTAAGACGAGCAACTTCTGCCTCGAGGCTGTCTATGCGAGACTCCATGAAATCCTTGAAGTTCTCAACCTCTCATCCATCAAAGCCTGCAATTGCTCAAACCGTGGTGCTAAGAGGTCAACCACTTGCTAAGCCAAGTTTGGTGTGGAGGCAGAGGATTGTCCGATTTTTTGCTCAATATTTAGAGGTGCCACCTCAACTCAAGCCCTTTTCCTCTACTGGATTTCTTGGAGGCCAGCTTTGAAGTCATCCGAGTCATTTTCCTCCCAAATGATTTCACCAGCAGTGTTGGTGAGGCGGTAGTAGATGTTGTTCTCAAACACTATTTGAACAGCCGCTCCCATTTTGATGGATTCGACGTCTAGTCGGTCTCGAGGATGCCCTGGGATGAGGTTGAAGTGATGTTCATCCAGCTTCAAGTATCCGAGCTTCAAGGCGATATGAGTAACATACCCACCAATTAGAATGTCTCCGGAAGGCTTGGTGGCAATTGACAAAAGATGGTTAGCAAATCATCGAGGTAAAGCCACTGTAAGGCCTCTTTGGGCCATCTGCAGGAGAAAGAGCTCTGACTTCCTGATTGTGCCATTGCTGTCTCCTCTGGAAAAGATGCTATAGGTCAGAAACCTATGCAAATACTTGTGCACTGGGGATCGAAGGTGAGTGCTCTTCTTCTTTTTGACGTCCCAGCTGCAATCAAGACCGAAGTGAGTCCATGCCTGAGTAGCATAGAACTCCACTTCACTGTCATTTAGAATTCCATCAGAGGGAAGGTTGAACAAGTCTCCAAACTCTATGGCAGAGAGGGAGTTCAGATGCTTGAAAATTTGGAACTTAACCGTGCTAGTAGGAGATACTTGCAAAGTGCTCAGAAATTCTAAGGTTGGCTCCCTCAAAGTCGATTGATGGATATCAACGAATTCCTTCAGATGACAGGCCTGGAGTTGTTATGTGATGCTTGTCTCTAGGCCGAGTTTAAGAACGATTTGCCACTCAAATGATCTAGAGGAAAGGAGTGGCATTTTCTTGAGCACTGAGTATCTAAGATGGCATTGCTCTGGAATGATGTTTATAAGGTAATTTGTGTACCTTCTCGGAGCATGAGACTTCTTCTTTGTACCCTTGGAGGAATCGATTTCCATCTTGATTGAAAGAATAAATTTTTGAAGAGTGAGAATTTGATAGAAATTTTGAGGAAACCCTAAGGTGATATGATTTCTGATGATGGAAGTGATTTTTGAAGATATTTATAGATGGAATTAATGGCTAGGGGGCCGGAATCTTCAAAATGGTATTCAATGGTGATAAATGAGAGAAGTTAAGTGAAGTTTGAGAGTTGGAATGAGAGAAATAACGGCAAAAATATTATAAAGCCGATATCTTCACGGGCATGAAATACTTAGTCATGGGCGTGAAGTGTCGTGTTCACAGTTTGCTGAAGAGATACTCTGCCCATGAAGAGAAGTGTGAAATTGATCACGGTCGTGATATTTAAAGGTCAAGAGCTTGAATGATGAACTATCACGGTGGTGACAAATAAGTCACGGGCGTGAAGTGTTAAACTTCACTGCTTATGATCGTGAAACAAAGCGTGACACAAAGCGTGAATGCTTCTGTAAGTTTTTGTGGAAATGTTCACGGTCATGAAAAAAATGTCACAGACGTGAACAAAGGGTTTCACGGGGGTGAATAAAGAAGGTTGTAGTCGTGAAACATAGTCTTCACTACCTTAAGCCGTGAAGCAAGTCATGAAAGCTACTGGTTCTTTTGGCGATTTAGTTCATGGTCGTGAATATATGTCACGGGCGTGAATTGCCTAAAATTCTCATTAAATAAAATTAAGTCTAAAACAAGACTAACGCATTTTTAGGGAGATTATATCCCTTATAACATATATTTCCATCAAATTAGCTACCTTGTTTCTAGTAAGATGAGACAAAAATCAAAATTATCAATCAAGGTTAGGCAATTTGGCAATAACAAAGTTAATCCATCAATAATATCAAGCTCTCTTATTATGAAGTTAAATCTTTCCTCATTTAGAGACTTAGTGAAGATAACTGCCAATTAATTGTCTCTGCTTATAAATTCCAATACAACATCTCCATTTTGAATATGATCTCTAATAAAATGGTGTCTAATGTCAATATGCTTACTTTTAGAATGTTGAATGGGATTCTTAGAGAGATTTATTGTACTTGTATTGTCACATCTAATAGGTATATGGTTCATACTATGACCATAATCCTTAAGTTGTTGTTTCATCCAAAGGATTTATATACAACAACATCATGCTGCTACATATTCCGCTTCAGCGGTAGAAAGAGCAATTGAAACTTGTTTCTTGCTAAACCAAGAAACTAAACACTCTCCAATAAAGTGACAAGTACCTGAAGTACTTTTTCTATCTAAAAGACTTCCAGCATAATCAGCATCTGAATATCCTACAATGTAAAAGGATGAATTTCTAGGATACCACAAACCTAGATGCAATGAGCCATGTAAATATTTTAGAATTCTTTTTACTGCATTTAAATGAGAATCTTTTGGACATGATTGAAAGCATGCACATAAGCATACACTATACATTATGTCGGGTCTAGAAGCAGTAAGATATAAAAGTGATCCGATCATACCTCTATAGAGCTTTTCATTAATGCTCTTACCCTTTTCATCCTTGTCCAGTTTTGTTGATGTGCTCATTGGAGTCTTGGCATTCTTGCATCATTCCATTCCAAATTTCTTAAGTAAGTCTTTGGCATATTTGGATTGGTTGATGAATATGCCCTCATTGCCTTGTTTTATTTGTATACTAAGGAAATATTTAAGCTCACCCATCATGCTCATTTCGAATTCCCTAGTCATACACTTAGCAAATTCTTGACAAAGAAATTCATTAGTAGACCCAAATATGATATCATCAACATAAATTAAAACAATTAGAATATCATGCTTATGCTTTTTAGTGCATAATGTAGTGTCAACATTCCCTTTTGTAAAGCTATTTTCTAAAAGAAAAGAACTTAGTCTTTCATACCAAGCTCTTGGGGCTTGTTTCAAACCATATAAAGCTTTTGAAAGTTTAAAAACATGATTAGACAAATCATAGCTTTCAAAACCTAGTGGTTGTTCTACATAAACTTCTTCTTCTATATAACCATTTAAGAAGACACTTTTTACATCCATTTGAAAGAGTTTGAAATTCATGTGGCATGCATATGCTAAAAGTATTCTTATGGCTTCTAATCTTGCTACAGGAGCATAAGTCTCATCATAATCTATTCCTTCTTCCTAATTATACCCTTTTGCAACTAATATAGTCTTATTCCTAGTTATTGAACCTTGTTCATCTAGTTTATTTCTAAATACCCATTTGCTACCTATAATTTGATGATCCTTGGGTCTAGGTACTAAGGTCCATACCTTACTTCTCTCAAATTGGTTGAGTTCCTCTTGCATTGCAATCACCCAACTTTCATCATTAAGAGCCTCATCAATGTTTTTAGGCTCAATTTGAGAAATAAAAGCAAGGTTAGAGGCTAAATGTTTGAAATGAGATCTAGTACTTACTCCCCTTGAAGGATCACCAATGATTTGCTCTTTGGGGTGGTCTTTTGTCAATCTCCATTCCTTTAGGAGCTCTTGCCTGTTTTCTTCTTGAGTTTGAGGTAGAGAATCATCTTGACATGAATCTTCTTGATCATTTTCTTCTTTTCCATTTTCAAGATCAAGTCTTTCTATGGAACCTACAACATCATCAAGAACACTACCTTTCACAAGATCAAGTCTACTAAATTCATTAAAAACAACATGCATAGATTCTTCAACAGTTAATGACTTTTTTTATTAAATACTCTATATGCTTTGCTAGTTGTAGAGTATCCTAAAAAGATACCCTCATCAGATTTAGAAGCAAATTTTCCAAGGTTGTCCTTGGTATTCAATATGAAGCACTTACATCCAAATACTCTAAAGTATGATATCAAGGGCTTTCTTCCATTCCATAGCTCAAATGAAGTTTTGTTTAGGAGAGGTCTTTTGAAAACTTGATTTGAAATATAACAAGCAGTATTTGTGTCTTTTGCCCAAAAGAAAGTTGGTAAACCATACTCATTGAGCATTGTTCTTTCCATTTCAATTAAAGTTCTATTTTTCCTTTCAACTACCCCATTTTGTTGAGGTGTCCTCGGAGATGAAAAATTCTACGAGATGCCATGTTCAAGACAAAAACTTTCAAAGTTTTCATTTTCAAATTCTTTTCCATGGTCACTTCTTATTTTTGAAATGCAATATCCTTTTTCATTTTGAACTCATTTAGCAAAGATTTTGAAATTTTCAAAAGCATCACTCTTTTGAGCTAAGAAAATTACCCAAGTAAATTTAGAGTAATCATCTACGATGACAAAGGCATAATGTTTACCTCCTAAGCTTGCAATTCTAGTAGGTCCAACTAAATCTAGATGCAGGAGTTATAGAGGTTTTGAGGTACTTACTATGTTTTTGGCTTTGAAGGATGACTTATATTGCTTCCCTCTTTGGCAAGGTTCACATGTCTTGTCGTTTTCAAATTTGACTTTTGGCAGTCCCTTTACTAGTTCTCCTGTGTTGAGGCTTTGAATTAAGTCCATGTTCCCATGACGAAGCCTTCTATGCCACAACCAAGATTCATCACTAGTAGTCACAAGACACTTAGAAGAATGGTTAGATATTTCATGCAATTCTATTATGTAGGTGTTGACATCTCTATTTCCTTTAAATATCTCTTGACCATTAATAGAGGTTACAAGACATTCGTTGGAAGTAAAGGTTACTTTGTTTCCTTTATCACATAATTGACTTACACTCAACAAGTTATGTTTGAACCCATCAACAAGTAAGACATCTTTAATAAAAGTAGTACCATTAATACCAATTGAGCCAATGCCAATTACCTTACCTTTAGCATTGTTTCCAAAGGTAACTTTACCTCCATCAATACTTTTATTTTCATTGAAGAGTTCTTTGTCTCCTGTCATATGCCTTGAGCATCCACTGTCTACTAGCCAAGCATTTTTGTTTATTGTGGGCTTGAGGCATACCTATAGAATCACAATTCAAGTATGATTTTTAGGTACCCAAATGAGCTTGGGTCCTTGAGGGTTAGCACATGAAGGTTCCCAATGAGCCTTCCTGATCCAGCAATGTTTATTTATGTGACCAATTTTCATACAATAATCATACTATTTAAGTCTAAAATTGCTTTTTGGTCTTACAATGTTTTTGAATGCCATATTTCTATTAGACTGAGTTTGAGAAAAATGGCATGCATAATCATGATTAATTGGTGTTTTTCTTGATGCATGCTTCTTATACCTAATGGCATGATTAGCCTTTTTGAGGTTTCTTTCTTAGGCTTACCAATCCTTGATTATTCCTTTTATGTATAAAAGGTTTAGTGTACTTATTCCTTGGTGCTATTTCATCAAGTGTGGATATGTGAGGTTCACTTGACTTAACAAAAATATTTTTGTGAGAAGATGATGATGTGTCCTTAAATCCTAGACTGTGTCTAATTAAAGGTGGTCTTTGAGACACAATGAGAGTATCTAAGCTCTCTTTTCCTTTGTGAAATTTTGAAATGGAGTTTCTAAGTTCCTTAACTTTATTTTTTAAAGTATTATTCTCTTTAAGCAAGGATTTAGTTGAGGGTCTTGAAGAGTATTCATCTAATGACTTTTGAAGAGATTCATTAGATAATTTAAGCTTAAAGTTCTCCTTTTCTAAAACATCCATTTTGTTTTATAAATTAGAAATGTTATTCTTATAAGTATTGAATTTACTCCTATATTTTTCTAATTCTAGATTCAATTCTTCTATTAAGCTTTGTTCATCATCATCATCATCACTGTTACTATCATTATCACTACTATCATTATTGAAAGAGTATGAGTGAAGTGATCTTACCTTATCTGAGACATGATCCTTTATAGCAATAAAGCATAGGTTGACCTCTTCGTTTTCATTGTCATCTTTTTCACTTAAAGAGCTTTCATCATTCTATGTGGCTTTATGACCTTTCTCCCCATTGTCTCTTTGATATTTGCTCTTATGCTTCTTGAGCCTTGGACATTCCAGTTTAATATGTCATTTCTTTTTACTTCTTTGTGCATCATTAGAAATCTGTTTGAGGTTTCTTTGCCTGAATTTTCTAGAGTTGCTCATTTTCTTATCAATAATTCATTTCAACCTTCTTGAGAGCATAACAATGTCCTCATTCTCATCATCACTCATTTCTTCATCATCTTCAACTTCTTCTTGAGATTTTGAAGTAGAGGCTTTTAGTGTTAGAGGCTTTCTTTTTTCTGGCTCTCCTTCAAGCTCTCTATCTCTTTTCACTTCCATTTCATGTGTGAGAAGTTTGCCAATAACCACATCAGTATTCATGATGCTCATGTCTTCATTTGGTTCTTCTATACCGACAACTCTTGAACCATAATCTTTGAGAGGAAGACTTCTCAGGATTTTGTTACTCACATCTTCCAAGCTCAGGTGCGTCCCAAGTTTTCTCATTCCATTTTTGATAGCTAGAAAAGAGTTGGTCATGTCAGTGATTGACTCATTGGATTTCATCTTGAAGAGCTCATATTCTGAAGTAAGAAGTTGAATCTTCTTAGACATAACTTGCTTTGTTCCTTCATGATAGTTTTCCAATGTTTTCCACATGCTGTAAGCTCTTGGGCAGTGTTGTATTCTACCACATTCTTCAATGGATAATGAGCTTGAGAGAATCGTCATTGCCTTCTTATTTTTGAAGTTTGCTATTCTTTGAGGTTCTATCCAATCATCTCTTGATAAGATTTCTTCTTCACCATCAGCTCCTCTTCTAGTTGGCGGTGTCCATTCTTTTCAACCACTATCTCAGACTTCAATTCCTTCACTATCCAGATATGTCTCCATTCGAAACTTTCAATGAGCATAATTTGCTCCATCAAAGTAAGGCTTGAGACTCTGGAATCCTTCATTGGCCATATCTTGATTTTTACTAGCGCTGTTTAGGCTTCGATGCTAGACTTAGCTCGAATACTAATTGTTGCCCATATATTGAACCAAGAAGGGGGGGTTGAATTGGATATTAAAAATTTAACTTTTAAGTGCATAAAGAAAATTTAAGTTTAGTAGGGATATAAAAATATGACACAAGGATTATTATAGAGGTTAAGGTGTTAACAAACCCTACTCCTCTCCCCAATCTCAATTGGGAGTTTCACTAACACACTAAGTGTTACAATGGAGTTTTACAAGCTCACTCCCAACTATGGTATTTCAAACAATGGCTCACACCTAACCCAAAAATCCCTTGTGTTTTGATGGCTCACACAATAACCAATTCCTACTGTTTTACATGTTCACACAAATAACCTTTACCTTGTGTTTTAAAGGCTCACACAAATAACCTTTCTTTGTGTTTTAGAGGCTCACACAACTAACCCTTCCAAGTGTTCTAATCTTAACCCAGAAATACCCAAAACTCACTTGAGTAGATGATTACAGAGAGAAACACTTACAAATCTTATTGCTCAATAAATGATGAGGAAAATGCTTTTCACAAAGAATAAATATTAAATGCACAAAATGGCTTACAACAAGATTTTGATTCAAAATATTAGCTATTCTCTTGCTCTTTTGTTCTCTTTGTTCTCTTTCTTGTTCTGGATGCATAAATGACTTGCATTTACACTTCTATAGTAAATTATAGCCGTTATAATGCATTTAATATGAAACTAGCCGTTGCACCAACCCTTATAATCGTGCCTGACATGTTTCTCTTTCATCTTTCACGATCGTGACTATGTGTGTCACGGTCGTGACTGTTCTTTCAAGCCGTGACTTGAGTGGTGACCTTGGCCATGAAGCATTCTGGAAGGTTTTGAAGTGTTTGTTCACGGGCATGACATTTTATCCTCACAGGCATGTCATCCTTCCAAGTCGTGGTCCAAGTGATGACTTTGGTCGTGAAGCTCTCTGGAAGAATTTGTCATGTTCATTTACGGTTGGCATTTATTCACGGGCGTGAATGAAATGTTCATTTACGGTTACTATCTTTCTTCATAGTCGTGAACTTTAAATGTTGGATTGTTGGCACTAAACTTCATCACGGGCGTGACACATAAGGTCACGGGCGTGAACATGCTATTTCTTCAATTTTATCTTTTTAAGATTAATCTTCTATTCTCCATTCTTGCTATCATATTCCATACCCTGTTCAATAGACTTAGAAAACAAGTATGTTAAATATATTATTGCTATTTTATTTGTTAGCATGAAAATGACAAAAATACCCCTTAAGGTTTAACATGTCACACACGTGAAAAATTATCACGCATGTGACAAATGCTAAATTCAACCATCTGTCACGCACGTAAGAGTATGTCACATGCGTGATTCCTTTTTTTGCTGCAAAGTCCAGTCGTATTCAAACTCTTATTTTGATGAAGTAGATCCCAGACTTTGAAGATAAATGTTGATATGAGGATTGATTTTGTGGAAATTATCTCTAAAATTAGGGAAATATTGTATTTTTAAGAGTTAGAATGTAATTAGAACTCTATGAGATATAAAATGATGTTTCTTTTTGTAAAAGGGAGTTCAACAGTTTTTGAGACTAGTGGCTAAAGAGAACTTATAGGTCACCATGTTCTATGCCGTTCTTGTAATTTTTTTTATCATTTAATGGAGTTAATTTGAAACTTAAAGATTAGTTTGGAGTGTAGCTTGAAGATTAGGAGACCAACCGGCCTTGAGTTAAATTCTTCATCAACTTTCAGGGGAACAACTTAGTTCTCTATTTCTTTATTGTTCTAACATATTTAGTATAGTATTTGATATTAACATGACTATTATAATATCAATGTTAGGCTAATTTCCATTGAGTATTTAGTGAGCTTACCAAGTTTGTATGAACTTCCCTTTATTATTTATGAAGTATGATTTCTTTTCCAATTTTAATTATACTTATTTAATTTTAGATTGAATGATTGACTGACCACTTTTTGTTTTATTTGGAATGAACATACTAAGGTTATATTATTAGAAACACCATTTTAAATTTAACCTAAAAATTGAATTGGGCATTAATTATATTATTAGTTTAGGTAATTGGTGGATTAAGGCGAGAGCCATTGAAAACTTACTTCATAGGGCTTACGTGAATAAGAGAAGAGATTGAAAATTTGAAAGGTGAGCTAAATACTTACTCTGCTCTCATTCAAACTTTACACATTAGATTCATTTAGTAGCTTAATTATTTAGTTTTACTTTTGTTACTTTGATGCATTCATCAAACTTGGTTAGAGTGTTTACAATTTTATTCTCTTTGTTTATTGGTATTATGTACTTAATTAAGAATCTAAGACAATAAGTTCCTTGAGAGATTGACCTCAGGAGTAACTTGCTAATATTATAGCTGGCTCGTGCACTTATGAGTACACTTTGAGTTATTTTAGCCAGCATAACTTTAACCAACTTAAAAGTTTGTTGACAGAAGCTTTAATTCTAATCAAAGAGTATGTCATCTACAGTGATTCTTCTCCAATGGATTGAGATGTGTCCTGACGCAAGAGAGGTAAGTTGTTACTTATGCTTCCAGGCAGTTGAAGCCTCATAAGAAGAATTACCCAACTCATCACCTAGAGTAGTAGCCATTTGTTTTGCCTTAAAAATATGGCTCAACTATTTATATGGGGAAAAGTGTTTCATATACACCAACCATAAGGGTTTGAAGTATCTTCCTATATAGAGGGAGATGAACTTGAGACAAAGATAATGGTTAGACTAGATCATTAATTACAAATGTGTGATCGATTATCATCTAGATAAAGCCAATATAGTGGTCAACACATTAAGTAAAACGATGATAGCAGAGTTGCACATTCATCCTACCTTGAATTAGAAGATAAAAAAATACATAGATGAAGTATGCCATATTAGTTAAGTTAACTGAGTTGGTCTCTGAGGGGGAGAGACCGGAGTATGCAGTTGAGCAAGTTAATGGTTTGTACTATTAAGGTCGTTTATGTGTGCCTAATGTAGTAGATTTTAGACATAGGATTCTGAAAGAGGCACATGAGACGAAGTATGCGATGCACCCTAAAAGCAACAAGATGTAACAAGATTTGAGGATAAAGTATCGGTGGTCAGAAATGAAGAAAGATATCATTAGGTATACTACAAGATGCCTAACATGTCAACAAATCAAGATAGAACATCAAGTATATTAGAGAAATTCTCTAAAGGTAATCACCTTTAGCACATATTATACAAATTTATTTGATTAATAAAAAACTTTTTTCATTAATTTGATATTCATGTGATATATGAATTGATAGTGATCTTAAATCAATTAATGACGTCCCTGATAAATAACCTAGCATGAAGGAAATCATGATGAGATCATGATATTGAGATTCTTATCATGTGTAATTATGTTAGTATCTAAATTATCTCTAGTCATAGGATTAATGAAATAGGATATTTTTAATCCAGACATACTAGCATATTTTATACTCCTTGATTGGATCGAGCAGTAGATCTCATAATTTGTAAACATGAGATGTATAAAGTTAATATGTAGATGCTTACTAAGTGCAGCTAAGTACATTGGATGACCTACTATGATACAATCATATGGATAATCTATTCATATGTCAATGACAGTCTCATCATGGTAATGGTGCAAGTATATTTAGATTTGAGGTACACAAGGATATCTTGGATACTGATTATATATTTTGACACTATTTCTTGTTGCTTCCGAGGTTGCTTATAGAGTGGTGATTATGTGTACCTTGAGGTATTCGAACGTAATTGGGTAACCAATAAAGGATTCACCACTCTTGATAGAAGGAGTGTATACTCATGGCATTTTACTCGGGAATCTCTGATCGAAGTGAAAATGTCATGAAGATAGTCTTCAATGAGATGTCTAATAGAGTAATGAGCCTCAGGGATAGGAACTAACATTACTTGCGCTAGATATGGTGTAGTCGGTCTAGTGAGAGTTAAAACATATCCATACTCTGAACCATGTAAGATATAGAATGGTGAAAGGAATAATTGCATGAAAATTATATATGGAAAGGTTCGTAGTCAAACCATTGACTTTCCAGTCAATTGGGCATCATGATGTGTTGCTAGATACAGCTCATGATTTGCTTAAAGTAATTGTTAATTTAAATGGCCAACATAATCGGAAACCTAATGGGTCATACGCATTAAAGATATAGAGAATGAGTAAAATAGTATTGGATATGATCCAAAAATATGATATAATTATTTTGGGTTTTGATCGCGATTAGGTCACAGAACAATATTACTCGGGAGTAGTCATGGGCCCGCGAGCCAAGCTGGTTGTTGGCTTGTCCAGTAATAGGCCCACCGCATGCGACCCTGTGCGCTGCAACGTGCTGTGTGGCCATTAGGCCAATTTTGGTTTTTATTAGCTAATTATGGTCATTACTATTCATTGAATTCATTTTTTTCCATTTTTGACTTTTAGTATTCTTTTCGAATATAATTCAAATTGAAAAGACATCAAATGCCATAAAAGATACATAAATTTTATTTTTAGTGAAAAATAATTTTTGAGATAAAAATTCTCTAAAAAACAAACTCAAAGCCAACACTTTGAAATTTGTTAAACTCATTTCTCTTGTTAGTTTCGTCTTATTGTCATTATAGACATCTTAGTATGGATTATTGTAGTTTGCTACAGCCAAACAAGATAAAAATTTGAAAAATAAATCAAGAAATTACAAGATAAAATTTTATAACATCTATGTTTAATAAATTATTTTTAATGGCATAAGATGATATTTGTTTTGGATTTTGAAAAATTTTATTTTTTCACTACATTTATGAATGAGATTTGTCTTCAAAACCCAATAGTAGTATCAGAGACCCCTTGTGTCTATTAAAATTAATTTTAATTGAAAGTATAATAGGATTGCACGGTTTTAATAGTTTTGGATCAATAGGTTTGAAAAATTGAAATTAATTTGTAAAATATGTTTTACATTTTTTTTATCTAAGCATGAGATGATTAAATATGATCATTTTGATTGAAAATGGTTTGAATGTGGTTCAAAAAATTAATTTTGAATTTATTTAAAAAATGCTAAAAATTGCAATATTTATAAACATGTGTTGTTATTTGGATTAATTTATGGGGCTGTTTATATTTTTTTTATAATTTAATTATTGAAAATTTATTTATACATATTGAGAATGTGTTTAAACATTTATAAGTGTCCAATAATTATTTAAAATATTTTTAATTAAAATTTCAAACAAACATAATAAAGAAATTGTTTTGGCATACCTAGTGGGACTGTTTTGTTTGATTTTTTGTTTGTAATTATTTTGTTTCCTGCACCTTGAAATAATTTTTATGTAATTAAAAATATGTTATTTTGATGTTAGATATATGCCAAAATTATTTTGCTCTAATTTAAAACTTAAAAAAAATTCTAGATATTGAATGAGTTGTTTTAAATGTCTAGGTGTATTGGTTTGTTTGTCTTAATAATTTTGGTTTGTGCCAAAAATATTTTGATAAACTTGAGCTGACATAAAGATGTTTAAAATTATGATTTGAGGTTCTAGAAAATTTTGAAAATTTTAGAAATTAAGTTTGAATTAATTTAAGATGACCAATAGTAATTCTAGTATGACTAGAAATTGGTATGTATATTAAAATTAAATTGTTTAATTTTGATATCATAATATTTTGATTTTAAGGTGAATTAATTTTGAATTAATTTTAGAAATATAGAATTTAATTTAATTTGATTAAATATTAAATTTCACATTGAAATGACATACAAAATTTAATTAATTGAAATAACACAAGTAGACAATTTCGGTCAAGCGTTGAATCGATTTTTAAATTAAAATCCAAAATTATCAATTTTATTTTATTTTATGTATTAGAGAATGCATGTTAGGGGTGTATGGATAGACATGATGGATGATTATGGATTTAGGCCTAATGTGATTGAGCATGCATGAATTTGTTTTGTTTTATGATAAATAAGGTCTGTGTGTCCCCACCTCTCTTTCTTTCTCATGTAATATCTTCTCATCTTTCTCCCCTCAAATATAAATTGAGGTTTTCTATACTTTGAAATATGTAATTAGATTACATAGGATTAGAATAGAATGAAGATACAAACGAGCAAGAAGCAAATGAGGTGGTACCATAAATAAGTTGACTTAGAAATAGGAATTTGATTTCTAGTTTGGGTTTATAAATTAAAGTATATGCCTAAATCAGACCTAATAAATCTCTTTTAGCTCAATATATTGACTTTTATATGTCAATAATCAAACCATATAGTTAATGTAACTATCTTTATATATCTATGTGATGAATGTATGATATATAAAAGTATGCAATAATAACATGATGAGACTTAACAAAGAAATCCCTCGCTAAAAAAATAATTAAGTTTTACACCTTCCACTAATATGGGAGAATCAGAATTTTCTAGAGTTAGGATTGTTGAGTTACCTCAAGCTCGCTCTATAAGAATATGTTCAAACCATTGAAATTAGATTTCATGATTAATGGGTTGGACTTAATCGATATCATTAGCTTGTTGGATTTGCGCCAAAAAGGCAAAGTTGGGTTAGTGTACATAAGATGTACATATATCAAGAGTTGATAGCTCAATGTATGTACACACATTAATTAGTTCATAGCACAAGATTCGATTGTTGCATGAATAATATGATTGGTATAGATTAGATACCTACCAACCAAAATAAGGAAGGCTTGTTGAGTTGCGTCAAGGTTATTCTTAGCTAGTTGGATATCAACCCACTAGGAGAACTTCCTGATAGGTTCTATCGGGTTCATAGTGAGGGCTATGGATTCACAATAAAATAGTGGGAATCATAATGCAATTTATTAAAGACCTAATAAACATGCATTTTCATGTATATTCTACTATGCTTTATTTTACATCTTAGTTGCTAGAATCATCATCATGTTGACGAGTGTGAATTTGTGATCACTAATGGAGTCAAATAAGTTAACTGGACCTAACTTTTTGGATTGGCTAAGGAATTTGAGAATAGTTCTCAAATCTGAAAAGATTTGCTATGTCCTAGATAAGGTACTCCCTAATCCCCCTACTGCTAATGCTTTTGAAGATGTTCAGAAGGCATATCAAAAACTTCTCAATGATAGTGAGATGGAAAGCTACATTATGCTTGCCACTATGTCAGCTGAGTTGCAAAAGCAGCATTAGGCTATGGATGCTTATTTCAAACTCTACCATCGAAGAGAGCTTTTTGATGAGCAAACATGTTCTAAAAGGTTTGAAACTTCAAGGTTGTTCTTTTGTACTAAGATGGTTGAGATGACATCTCTAGTTCAATATGCATTAAAGATGAATGACTATATTGAGAGGCAGGCCATATTAGGATTTGTGATGGACTATGAATTAAGTATTAACTTAATTCCAAATGGTTTGTACAATAGTTTTTCACATTTTGTACTTAACTCTAGGATGAACCAAATCTCCACCACTATTCTTGAGCTAGTCAACATGTTCAAGACAGCTGAGCCATATGTCAAGAAGGACAGTAAGGCTGTGATGCTGGTAGATTCTTCTAGTTCTAAGAAGAAAAACCTTAATAAGAAGAAGTTCATGAAGCTTAAGGGAGGTATGGCTAAGAATAAGGCCAAAGAGATTGCTGCAAAGGGGACATGCTTCCATTATGATAAGGATGGCCATTGGAAGAGAAATTGCAAGGCCTACTTGGAGTCCTTGAAGAAGAACACATCTGATGCCCATCTACTTCAGGTATTTTTTTCATTGAAATTAATATTGTTTTCAATAATAATATATGAGTATTAGATACCGGTTGTGGCTCACACATATGCACTAATATGCAGGGCCTATGGAATTGTAGGCAGCTCAATAAGGGAGAGTAAGACCTGCAAGGGGACATGCTTCCATTGTGGCAAGGATGACCATTGGAAGAGAAACTTTTGAAGTCCTTAAATAAGAAGACATATGATGTCCATCTACTTTAGGTTTTTTTATTGAAATTAATACTGTAATAATATATGGGTATTAGATATCGATTGTGGCTCACATATATGCATTGATATGTAAGACATAAGGAATAGTAGGCAGCTCAATAAGGGAGAGTAAGACATGCGCGTTGGAAATGGAGTAAGAGTTACTGCATTAGCTGTAGGAATTTATGTATTGACCCTCCTTAGTGGGCCTTATCTTAAATTTGGGAAATTGTTATTTTGTACCTTCTTTAACTAAAAATATTATTTATGTTTCTAGTTTAAATAAAAATGGTTTCCATTTAGCTTTTAGTAACAATTGTTGTTTTATTATGTTGAATGATATTCTTTATACTAGTGATACATTATTCGATGGAATATACATATTAGATATGTCAAATCCAGTTTTGAACATCAATGATAATAAAAGGAAAAAAAAGATATGTTGAAATCATCTTACTTATGGCATTGTTGTCTTGGTCATATAAGTGAGAAACTCATGGCTAAGCTACACAAGAGTGGTAATTTGGGGTCATTTGATTATGAATCATATGACACATGTGAATATTACTTATTAGGCAAGATGACTAAATTACCCTTTAAAGGAAATGGTGAACATGCTAATGAGCTTTTAGACTTAATACATTCAGATGTATGTGGTCTAATGTCCACACACGCCAAAGCTGGTTTCATCTATTTCATTACTTTTATCGATGACTACTCATGATATGGGTACATATATCTTATGAGATACAAATCTGAAGCTTTTGAAAAGTTTAAAGAATTCATAAATGAAGTAAAGGAAGAACTTGGAAAAAGTATTTACATACTTCGATTAGATCAAGGAGGTGAATACTTGAGCCAAGAGTTTCTAGGTTATCTTAGGGATAATGGGATATTTTCTCAATGGACTCCACCTTATACACCACAATACAATGGTGTGGATAAAAGGTGAAACCGAACCCTGTTAGATATGGTAAGGTCTATGATAAGCTTTGCAAAACTCCTTAAATCCCTTTAGGGTTATGCACTCAAGACTGCCATTTATATATTAAATGGAGTCCTTTCATCAAAGTTAGTTGATGTTACTCCATATGATATGTGGAATAACAAGAAGCCCACACTTTCTTACATGAGAGTTTGGGGTTGTCCTGCTTATATGAAGCGGATAAGGTCAGATATGCTGAAAGCTAAATCTAAACGATATCTATTTGTGGGATATCTTAAATCATCATATGGATATCAACTCTACCACCCATTGGAACAAACGATGTTTATTTCAAGACATGTTATCTTTTTAGAAAGAGAATTTCTTCTAAAAGAAGATAGTGGATACAAAATTAAACTTGAGGAAGTTCAAGATGCTTAAGCAGATGCTAATCAACTGCCTAAATTCGAGCATGTTATTCATACAGATGATATAACAGCTCAACCTTCTGAAGCACAAGAGCTTCGTAGGTCAAGCAGGATACGTACTGTTAAAGAAAGATATGGATTTCTCATTAGTGAATATAATGATGTATTACTGATAGAAAATGATAAGCCTATGACCTATAAAGAAGTTCTGAATAGTTCATAATCTGACAAATGGCTTTAAGCCATGAAGTCAGAAATGGATTCCATGTATGAAAACCAAGTGTGGACTTTGATTAAACCTATAAACAAACTGACATGGATGGTAATTTGATTACCTATAAAGCTAGACTTGTAGCTAAAGGTTATCGTCAAAAACAAGGAATTGACTATGATGAAACTTTTAGCCTAGTAGCTATGCTTAAATCCATAAGGATACTCCTAGCAATTGGTGCTCATTATGATTATGAGATATGGAAAATGGATGTGAAGATAGCTTTCTTTAATGGAAATATAATTGACGATGTGTACATAACACAACCAGAAGGCTTCATATCCAAAAATGGCAAAAAGGTATGCAAGCTTTAAAGATCCATTTATAGATTAAAGCAAGCTTCTAAAAGTTGGAATATTTGGTTTGATGAGACAATCAAATAATTTGGTTTCTTACAAAATCCAGATGAACCTTGTGTATATAAGAAGGTTAGTGAGAGTGCAATCATATTCCTCGTTGTTGGGTTTTGAAGAATGAATCATATTCATAAACGCAGCGAAAAATAAAATTTTTCAAAATCCAAAACAAATATCATACTTGTACCATTAAAACTAATTTATATAAATGTAAATGTTAAAAATTATACCTTGTAATTTTTATTTGTTCCTCAAATCTTCACTTTGTTGGGTTGTAGCAAACAACAACAATCCACACTAGGATGTCTCTAATAATAATCCACACGAAGAATGAAGAAGAAACTATCAAGAGAAAATGGTTTGAACAAATTCAAAGTGCTATCTTTGAAAGTGTTCTTGAGAGAATTTTTATTGTGTATTAAAAATATTTTTTTTCACAAAAAATATTTTCATATCTATTTTCTGCCATCTGATGTCTTTTCAATTTTAATCAAATTCAAAAATAAGATGAAAAGTCAAAAATGGAGAAAATGACAACTAATGAATAGTAATTGGCCATAATTGGCCTAATTATGGCCAATTACAGCCGTTGGCCAACGAATGGAAGCTGCAGGCATGCTGGATCTGCTACGGCTGCTGCTGGGCAGCCCAGCTAGCCCGCAAGGCAGGCCAGTAGCCTGCCTAGCCTGCGCGGGCCCATAACACTCCCGACCGATTTTGTCGTGCGATCTCATCGCGATCCATCCTAAAATAATTCTCTCATATTTTGGATCCTATCCAAGACTATTTTACTCATTCTCCATATCTTCAATGCGTGTGACCCATTAGGTTCCCGGTTATGTTGGCTACTTAAATTAACAATTAATTTAAGCAAGTCATGAGCGGTATCTAGCAACACATCATGACCCCTAATTGACCAGAAAGTCAGTGGTTTGACTACGGACCTTTCCATAGACAATTTCTGTGCAATTATTCCTTTCACCAATCCATACCCCACTTGGTTCAGAGTATGGACATGTGTCAACTCCCATTACACTAACTTCGTCACGTCTAGTCCAAGTAATATTAGTTCTTGTCCTTGAGGCTCATTACTTTATAAGATATGTCATTGAAGACTATATTTATGACATTTCCACTCAGGCCAGAGATTCCTGAGTAATGACCACGACAAGAGGCCATGTGTATACACTCTTTCTATCAAGAGTGGTGAATCCTTTGTTGGCTACCCAATTACCTTCAAATACATCAAGTTGTATCCAATCACCACCCTATGAGCTACCTCTCTGAGGCAACAAGGAATAATGTCAAAATACAGAATCAATATTCAAGATATCCTTGAGTACCTCAAGTCTAAGGATACTTGCACCATTGCTATGATGCAACTATCATTGACATTTGAATATATTATCCATATGATTGTCTCATAGTTGGTCATCTAATGTACTTAGCTACACTTAGCAAGCATCCACATGTTAACTCTAAACATCTCATGTTTATAGATTACGAGATCTACTACTCGATCAAATCAAGGAGTGTAACATGTGCTAGCCTGTCTGGATTAATAATGTCCCGTCTCATTAATCCTATGACTAGGGATAATTTTGATACTAACATAATTACACATGATAAGAATCTCAATATCATGATCTCATCATGATTTCCTTCATGCTATGTTATGTATCAAGGACTTTATTAATTGATTTAAGATCACTGATCAATTCATATATCAAATGAACATCAAATTAATGAAAAAACGTTTTATTAATCAAATAAATTTTTACAATAAGTGCTAAATGTGATTGCCTTTAGAGCACTCCTCTAACAAGCTCCCACTTGCACTAAAGCCAATCGCCTTTGTATTTAATTCCATAGGCTAGTACATGAGAATCAAATTTCTTTTCGGGAAGTGGATTAATTAAAGGATTAGCAATATTATGATCAGTGGGCACCCTTTCTACCTTTACATCATTCCTACCAATTATTTTTCTAATCAAATGGTATCTTCTGAGTACATGTTTGGATCTTTGATGAGACCGTGGCTCCTTTGCTTGCACAATGGCTCCATTATTATCGCAATACAATTGTATTGGATCAATAATGGTGGGAACCACTCCAAGTTATGTGATGAATTTCTTTATCCAAACTGCTTCCTTTGCTGCTTCAGAAGCTGCAATGTGCTCTGCTTCGGTTGTGGAGTCAGTAGTCGTTTCCTGTTTGGAACTCTTCCAACTAACTGCTCCACAATTTAGTGTGAATATATAACCTGACTAAGATTTTGAGTCATCCTTGTCAGATTGGAAGCTAGCATCGGTATACCCGCTCATAGTAATATCTCTATCTCCATATACCAAGAATACATCCTTAGTTCTTCTTAAGTACTTAAGGATATTCTTGATAGACACCCAATGACCCTCACTAGGGTTCGATTGGTATCTACTCGTGACACTCAGAGCATATGATACATCGGGTCTTGTACATATCATAGCATACATGATTGATCCTATAGCTGAAACATATGGAATCAAATTCATGTGTGTCCTCTCATCTTGTGTCTTTGGACACAAAGACTTTGAAAGAGTAATCCCATGGGTCAAGGGAATATATCCCCTCTTGGACTGCTCCATGCTAAACATCTTTAGCATTTTATCTATGTATATAGACTGTGAAAGACTAAGCAACCTTTTAGATCTATCTCTATAGATCTTTATCCCTAAAATATAGATTGCTTCTCCAAGGTCTTTCATAGAGAAATTCTTGGATAACCAAATTTTGATTGATTGTAAGGCTGAGACATCATTTCCCATTAACAATATGTCATCTACATATAACACAAGAAATACGATTGCACTCCCACTAACCTTCTTGTAAACACAAGGTTCATCCGAATTTTTTAAGAAACCAAACTGTTTGATTGTCTCATCAAACGAATATTCGAACTCCTGAATGCTTGGTTTAATCCATAAATGGATCTTTGAAGCTTACATACCTTTTTGCCATCTTTGGATATGAAACCTTCTGGTTGTGTCATGTACACATCCTCAGTCAGATTTCCATTAAGGAAAGTTGTTTTCACATCCATTTGCCATATCTCATAATCATAATGAGTAGCAATGGCTAGGAGTATCCTTATGCATTTAAGCATAGCTACTGGGCTAAAAGTTTCATTATAGTCAATTCCTTGTCTTTGATGATAACCTTTAGCAACAAGTCTAGCTTTATAGGTAATCACATTACCATCCATGTTAGTTTTCTTTTTGAAAACCCACTTGCACCCTATAGGCTTTATTCCTTCAGGTGGGTCAACCAAAGTCCATACTTGGTTTTCGTACATGGAATCCATTTTTGACTTCATGGCTTGAAGCCATTTGTCAGATTCTGAACTATTCAAAACCTCTTCATAGGTTGTAGGCTCATCATTTTCTATGAGCAATACGTCATTCTGTTCAGTAATGAGAAATCCATATCTCTCTGGAATAGTACGTATCGTACTTGACCTACAAAGCTCTTGTGCTTCAGAAGGTTGAGTTGTTATATCATCTGTATGAGTAACAAGCTCGGGTTCAGGCAGTTGATCAACATCTGTTTGAGCATCTTGAACTTCCTCAAGTTCAATTTTGCTCCCACTATCTCCTTTTAGAAGGAATTCTCTCTCTAAAAAGATAGCATGTCTTGAAACAAAAACCTTTTGTTCCAAGGGGTGGTAAAATTGATATCCATATGATGCTTTTGGATATCCCACAAATAGACATTGGTAAGACTTAGCTTCTAGCTTATCTGACATTGTTCGCTTCACATAAGTAAGACAACTCCAAATTCTCATGTAAGAAAATGTGGGCCTCTTGTTATACCATATCTCATATGGAGTAACATCAACTGACTTTGAAGGAACTCCATTTAATATATAAATGGCGGTCTCTAGTGCATAACCCCAAAAGGATTTAGGCAATTCCGTAAAACTCATCATAGACCTTACCATGTCTAACAAGGTTCGGTTTCTTCTTTCAGCCACACCATTGGGTTGTGGAGTGTAAGGTGGAGTCCATTGACATAAAATCCCATTATCCCTAAGATAATCTAGAAACTCTTGGCTCAAGTATTCACCTCATCGATCTGATCAAAGTGTTTTAATACTTTTGCCAAGTTATTTCTCAACTTCATTTCTAAATTCTTTGAACCTTTCAAAAGCTTCAGATTTGTATCTCATAAGATACACGTATCCATATTGTGAGTAGTCATCGATAAAAGAAATGAAGTAGATGAAACCACCTCTAGCGTGTGTAGACATTGGACCACATACATCTGAATGTATTAAGTCTAAAAGTCCATTAGCACGTTCACCCTTTTCCATAAAGGGTAATTTAGTCATCTTGCCTAGTAAACAAGATTCACATGTGTCATATGATTCATAATCAAATGACCCCAAACTACCACTTTTGTGTAGCTTAGCCATGCGTTTCTCACTTATATGACCAAGACGACAATGCCATAAATAAGATGATTTCAACATATCTTATTTTTGCCTTTTATAATTTTTGATGTTTAAAATTTGATTTGACATATCTAATATGTATATTCCATTTCATAATGTACCATTAGCATAAAGAATTCCATTCAACATAATAGAACAACAATTGTTACTAAAAGCTAAAAGGAAACCATCTTTATTTAGACTTGAAATAGAAATAATGTTTTTAGTCAAAACAAGTACATAATAGCAATTCTCCAAATTTAATATAAGCCCACTAGGGAGGGTCAATACATATGTTCCTATAGCCATTGCAGCAACCCTTGCTCCATTTCCAATGCGTAGGTCTGACTCTACCTTATTGAGCTATCTACTGTTTCTTAGGCCCTACATATTAGTGCATATGTGTGAGCCATAACCGGTATCTAATACCCATATATTATTATTGGAAACAGTATTAATTTCAATGACAAAAATACCTGAAGTAGATGGGGCATCAGATGCCTTCTTCTTCAAGGAGTTCAAGTTAGCCTTGCAGTTTCTCTTCCAATGGCCATCCTTGCCACAATGGAAGCATGTCCCTTTTGGAGCAATCTCCTTGGCGTTCTTCTTGGCCACGCCTCCTTTAGGCTTCATGGACTTCTTATTCTTTTTAAGGTTTTTCCTTTTAGAACTTGAAGAGTCCACCAGCATCACAGCCTTACTGTCCTTCTTGACAGATGGCTCAGCTGTTTTAAGCAAGTTAATCAGCTCAGGAATAGTGGTAGAGATTTGGTTCATCCTATAGTTAAGCAAAAAATGTGAATAACTATCAGACAAACCGGTTAGAATTAAGTCAATACTTAATTTATGGTCCATCACAAATCCCAAGGTGGCCAACCTCTCAATATAGCTATTCATCTTTAATGCATACTGCACTGGAGATGTCCCCTCAACCATCTTAGTGTGGAAGAGTAACCTTGAAGTTTCGAACCTTTCAGAACGTGCTTGCTCATCAAAAAGCTCTCTTAGATGGTATACTATGGAATTAGCATCCATAGCCTCATGCTGCTTTTGCAACTCAGCTGACATAATAGCAAGCATAATGCAGCTTGCCATCTCACTATCATCGAGATGCTTTTGATATGCCTTCTGAACATCTTCAGAAGCATTAGCAGTAGGGGGATTAGGGAGTGCCTCATCTAGGACATAACCAATCTTTTCAGATTTGAGAACTATTCTCAGATTCCTTAGCCAATCTAAAAAATTGGGCCCAGTCAACTTTTTTGATTCCATTAGCGATCGCAAATTCACACTTGTCATGATGATGATTCTAGCAACCTAGATGTAAAATAGAACATGTTAGAATGTACATAAAACACATGTTTATTAGGTCTTTAATAAATCGCATTATGGCTCCCAATATTTTATAGCGAATCCATAGCCCTCACTATGAACCCGAGAGAACTTATATGGAAGTTTTCCTAGTGGGTCGATATCCAACTAGCTAAGAATAACCTTGAGGCAACTCAACAAGCTATCCTTAGTTTGGTTGGTAGGTATCTAATCCATACCAATTGCATTATTCATGCAACTATCGAATCTTGTACTATCAACTTATTGATGTGTGCACATACATTGGGCTATCGTCTCTTGATATGTGTACATCTCATGTGTACAAATCCAACTTCACCTCCAATACACATTAACCTTGGTGCAAATCCAACAAGTTAATAATATCGGTTAAGTCTAACCCATTAATCGTGAAATCTAATTTCAATGGATTGAACATATTCTTATAGAGTGTGCTTGAGGCAACTCAACAACCCTAACTCTAGAAGAACTCTGGTTCTCCTCATATTAATGGAAGGCGTAAGACTTAATTGTTTATTTAGTGAGGGATTTCTTTGTTAAGTCTCATCAAGTTATTATTTCATGCTTTTGTATATCATACACTCATCACATTGATATATAAAGATAGTTACATTAACTATATGGCATGATTATGGACATACTAAAGTCAATCTCTTGAGCCAAAGAGAGATTGACTAGATCTTACCTAGGTATATGCATGAATTTACAACCCAAAATAGAAATCAAATTCCTATTTCTAAGTCTTCTTGTTTATGGTACCATCTCATTTGCTTCTTGCTCCTTTGTATCTTCATTCTATCCTAATCCTATATAATCTAATAAAATATTTCAAATTATAAAAAACCTCAATTTACATTTGAGGGGAGTAAGATGAGAAGAGAAATACATAAGAAAGAAAAAAAAGGTAGGGACACGTAGACCCTATTTACCATAAACAAAATAATTCCATGCATGCTCAATCACATTGGGCCTATGTCCATAATCATCCATCATGCCTTTTCATACACCCCTAACATGCATTCCCTAATGCACAAAATAAAAATGACAATTTTGGATTTCAATTTGTTAATCGATTCAACACTTGAATCGAAATTGCCTATATGTGTTCTTTCAGTTAATTTAATTTTGTATGTCATTTTAAAGTGGAATTTAATATTTAATCAAATTAAATTAAATTCCATATTTCCAAAAATAATTCAAAAATAATTCTCCTTAAAATCAGAATATTATGATGTTAAAATTAAATAATTTAATTTTAATATACATACCAATTTCTAGTCATACTAGAATTACAATTGCACAACTTAAATTAATTCAAAATTAATTTCCAAAAATTCTAAAAATTTGTAGAACATCAAATCACCATTCTAATTATCTTTAGGTCAGCTCAAGTTCATCAAAATAGTTTTGGTACAAGCCAAAATTACTAAGACAAACGAACCAACACACTTAGACGCTCAAAATGACTAATTCGATATCTAGAATTTTTAAAATTTCAAATGCTTGAAAAATAATATTGGCATGCATCTAACATCAAAATAACATATTTTTAATCACATAAAAATTATTTCAAGGTGCTAAAAATAAAATAAACACATACAAAAAAAATAAAACAAAATAGCCCCATCGAGTAAGCTAAAACAATCTCGTTTTTGTGTTTATTTGAAAAATTAATTAAAATAATTTTTAATTAATTATTGGATACTTCCAGAGGCACAAAAATATTCTCAATATATCTAAATAATTTTTTCATAATTAAATTAAAAGAAAAATGCAACCAGCCCCATCAATTAAGCCAAACAACAACACATGTTCATAAACAAGACAATTTTTGGCATTTTTGAAATAAATCCGACATTAATTATTTGAATCACATTCAAATTATTTTTCAATCACAATAATCATTATTAATCATCCCATGATCAGATTAAAGAAATAAAAATGTGTAAATTATATTTTACAAATTAATTTCAATTTTTCAAAACCTATTGATCCAAAATCATCAAAAACATGCAATCCTATTGCACTTTCAATTAAAAATAATTTTAAAGGATACAAGGAGATTCTGATACCAATGTTGGGTTTTGAAGAATGAATCATATTCATAAACGTAGTGAAAAATAAAAGTTTTGAAAATCCAAAACAAAATATCATACTTGTACCATTAAAACTAATTTATATAAATGTAAATGTTAAAAATTATACCTTGTAATTTTTATTTGTTCTTTAAATCTTCACTTTGTTGGGTTGTAGCAAACCACAACAATCCACACTAAAATGTCTCTAATAATAATCCACATGAAGAATGAACAAGAAACTATCAAGAGAAAATGGTTTGAACAAATTCAAAGGGCTAGCTTTGAAAGTGTTATTGAGAGAATTTTTGTTGTCTTAAAAATATTTTTTTTTCACAAAAAATATTTTCATGTTTATTTTCTGTCATTTGATGTCTTTTCAATTTGAATCAAATAAAAAAATAAGATGAAAAGTCAAAAATGGAGAAAATGACAACTAATGAATAGTAATTAGCCATAATTGGCCTAATTATGGCCAATTACAGCCGTTGGCCAACAGATGGAAGCTGCAGGCGCGCTGGGCCTACTGTGGGCTGCTGCTGGGCAGCCCAGCTGGCCCGCCTTGCCTAGCCCGCGCGGACCCGCGCAAGCCTATACGGAACCGTGATACTCATCGCGATCCATCCTAAAATAATTCTCTCATATTTTAGATCATATCCAAGACCATTTTACTCATTCTCCATATCTTCAATGCGTGTGACCCATAAGGTTCCCAGTTATGTTGGCAACTTAAATTAACAATTAATTTAAGCAGGTAATAAGGGGTATCTAGCAACACATCATGACCCCCAATTGACTGGAAAGTCAGTGGTTTGACTACGAACCTTTCCATAGATAATTTCTGTGCAATTATTCCTTTCACCAATCCATACCCCACCTGGTTCAGAGTATGGACATGTGTCAACTCCCACTAGAATGACTACATCATGTCTAGTCCAAGTAATATTAGTTCTTGTCTTTGAGGCTCATTACTCTATTAGATATGTCTTTGTAGACTATCTTTATGACATTTCCACTCCGGCCAGAGATTCCTGAGTAATGACCACGACAAGAGGCCATGGGTATACACTCTTTCTATCAAAAGTGGTGAATCCTTTGTTGGCTACCCAATTACCTTCGAATACCTCAAGCTATATCCAATCACCAACCTATGAGCTAACTCTCTGAGGCAACAAGGAATAGTGTCAAAATACAGAATCAATATTCAAGATATCCTTGAGTACCTCAAGTCTAAGGATACTTGCACCATTGCTATGATGCGACTATCATTGACATTTGAATAGATTATCCATATGATTGTCTCGTAGTTGGTCATCCAATGTACTTAGCTACACTTAGCAAGCATTCACATGTGAACTCTAAACATCTCATGTTTATAGATTATGAGATCTACTACTTGATCAAATCAAGGAGTGTAACATGTGCTAGTTTGTCTAAATTAATAATGTCCTGTCTCATTAATCCTATGACTAGGTATAATTTTGATACTAACATAATTGCACATGATAAAAATCTCAATATCATGATTTCCTTCATGCTATGTTATGTATCAAGGACTTCATTAATTGATTTAAGATCACTTATCAATTCATATATCAAATGAACATCAAATTAATGTAAAAGCCTTTTATTAATCAAATAAAATTGTACAATAAGTGCTAAAGTTGATTGCCTTTAGAGCACTCCTCTAACACTCATGTTGTATTTAAATGACATAATATTAATGGGAAATGATGTCTCAACCTTACACTCAGTCAAAATTTGGTTATCCAAAAATTTCTCTATGAAAGACCTTGGAGAATCAATCTATATTTTGGCGATAAGGATTTATAGAGATTGATCTAAAAGATTGCTTGGTCTTTCATAGTCTCCATACATAAACAAAATGCTAAAGAGGTTTAGCATGGAGCAGTCTAAAAGAGGATATATTCCCATGACCTATGGGATTACTCTCTCAACGTCTATATGTCTAAAGACACAAGATGAGAGGACACGCATGTGTTTGATTCCATATACTTCAACTATAGGATCAATCATGTACACTATGTTTTGTACTAGATCCGATGTATCATATGCTCTAAGTGTCATGAGTAGATACCAATTGGACCCTGGTGAAAGTTATTGGGTGGTAGTCAAGAATATCCTTAAGTACTTACGAAGGAGTAAGGATGTATTCTTGGTATACCGATGCTAGCTTCAAATCTGACAAGGATGACTTAAATCCTAGTCAGGTGATATATTCACACTAAATGGTGGAGCAGTCAGTTGGAAGAGTTCCAAACAGGAAATGACTGTTGATTCCACAATCGAAGCAGAGTACATTACAGCTTCTAAAGCGACAAAGGAAGTAGTTTAGATAAAGAAATTAATCTTAGAACTTGGAGTGGTTCCTAGCATTGTTGATCCAATACAATTGTATTATGACAATAATGGAGCCATTGCACAACCAAAGGAGCAACTGTCATATCAGAGATCCAAACATGTACTCAAAAGATACCATTTGATTAGAGAAATCATAGGTAAGAATGATGTAAAGATAGAAAGAATATCCATTGAATAGAATATTACTTATCCTTTAACTAACTTGTTTCCCCAAAAGAAATATGATTCTCATGTACTCACCTATGGAATAAAATACAAAGGTGATTGTCTTTAGTTCAAGTGGGAGGTTATTAGAGAAGTGCTCTAAAGGCAATCACCTTTAGCACTTATTGTACAAATTTATTTGATTAATAAAAGGCTTTTTCATTAGTTTAATGTTCATTTAATATATGAATTGATAGTGATCTTAAATCAATTAATAAAATCCATGATACATAACACAGCAAGAGGAAAATCATGATGAGATCATGATATTGATATTCTTATCATGTGTAATTATGTTAGTGTTGAACCTTGCAGGGTATTTCCGTCATTTTGATGCTAACAAATAAAATAGCAATAATGTATTTAACATACTTATGTTCTAAGTTTATTGAACAAGGTATGGAATATGATGAAAGAATGGAAGACTAACTTTAAAAGTCAAAAAATGAAGAAATAGCATGTTCACGCCTATGACTGTGTATGTCATGCCCGTGATGTAGCTTAGTGCCAACTATCCAACATTTAAAGTTAACGGCCATGAAGGATCATAGCAATTGTGAATGATGATATCAGTCATGCGCGTGAATGATAGTCATGCCCGGGAGAAAACATGTCAAATTCCTCTAGAGAGCTTCACGGCGAGAGTCACCACTTGGACCACGACTTGGAAGGATATTCACCCCTGTGAAAGAATAATGTCACTCCATGATCAAACACTTAAATTCCTTCCAGAATGCTTCATGGCCAGAGTCACCACTTGGACCACGGCCTGGAAGAACATTCATGACCGTGACACACATATTCACGACCGTGAATGAGGAAAAAGAAACATGTCAGGCGCAAAATTAAGAGTTGATGCAATGACTATTTTCGCATTCAATGCAATCAAACAACTATAATTCACCAAGGAAGTATAAATGGAAGTCATTTATGAATCCAGAACAAGAGAATAGCAATTACATCGAATCAAAATCTTGTTGTAGCCATTTGTCATTTTCAACAAAACTTTAATTCTCTAAAAACTTTTTTTGCTCATTATTTCTGAGCATTATAGATTTATGAGTTTTTCTATTTGTAATCTATTACTCAAGTGAGTTTGGGTATATTGGGTTAAGAGTAGAACACTTGTAAGGGTTATTTGTATGAGCCATAAAATAGAAGAAATTGGTTTATTGTGTGAGCCATTAAAACACAAGGGATTTTCTAGGTTAGGTGCGATCCGTTGATAGAAACACCATAATTGGGAGTGAGCTTGTAAAACTCCATTGTAACACTTAGTGTGTTGGTGAAACTCCCAATTGAGATTGAGGAAAGGAGTAGGCTTTGTTAACACCCGAACCTCTATAAATTTCTTGTGTGATATCTTCCTATCCCTACTCTACTTAACTTTTCATTCCACACTTAAAAGTTAAGAATTTTTAATATCCAATTCAACCCCCCTTCTTGGTTCATTATCTGGGCAACAATTGGTATCAGAGCTTAGTCTAGCATCAAAGCCTAAATAGCTCTAGCAAAGATCAACAAATGGCCAATGAAAGATTCCAAAGTCTTAAGCTGTACTTTGATGGAGCAAATTATGCTCATTGGAAGTTCCGGATGGAGACATATCTCGATAGTGAGAGAATTGAAGTCTGGGATAGCGTTCGGAAAGAATGGACACCACCAACTAGAAGAGGAGTTGATGGTGAAGAATCAATCCTGTCAAAAGATGATTGGACAGAGCCTCAAAGAAGAGCAAATTTCAAAAACAAGAAGGCAATGAAAATTCTCTCAAGCTCATTATCCATTAAAAAATATGGCAGAATACAACACTGCCCAACTGCATATAACATATGGAAAACATTGGAAAACTATCATGAAGGAACAAAGCAAATTAAATATAAGAAGATTCAACTTCTCACTTCAGAGTATGAACTCTTCAAGATGAAATCCAATGAGTCAATCACCGATATGATGAACCGTCTTCTAGCCATTATAAATGGCATGAGAAAGCTTGGGAAACACCTGAGCTTGGAAGATGTAAATAATAAAATTTTGAGAAGTCTTCCTCTCAAAGATTACGGTTCAAGAGTTATTGGTATAGAAGAGGCCAATGAAGACATGAGCGTTATGAATACCGATGTGCTTTTTGGCAAACTTCTAACACATGAAATGGCAGTGAAAAGTGATAGAGAGCTTGAAGCCAAGCTAGAAAAAAATAAAGCCTCTAGCACTAAAGGCCTCTACTTCAAAATCTCAAGAAGAAGTTGAAAATGATGAAGAAAAGAATGATGATGCAAATAAGGACATTGCTATGCTCTCAAGAAGTCTGAAAAAAATAATTGAGAAGAGAATGGGCAACTCTAGAAAATTCAAGCAAATAAATCTCAAATAGGCCTCAAATGGCTCTCAAAGGAGTAAAGAGGAGGTAAAGTGCTATGAATGTGGGAAGAAGGGACATATTAAACCGGAATGTCCAAGGCTCAAGAAGCACAAGAGTAAATACCAAAGAGACAATGGGGAGAAAGGCCACAAAGACACATGGGATGACAAAAGCTCTTCAAGCAAAAAAGATGACAATGAAAGTGAAAAGGCCAACCTATGTTTCAGGGCTATAGAGGATCACATCTCGGATAAGGTAGGATCACTTCACTCATACTCATTCAATAATGATAGTAGTGATAATGATAATGATAGTGAAGATGATGATGAGCAAAGCTTAATAGAAGTATTGAATCCAGAACTAGAAAAATATAGAAGTAAATTCAATACTTATAAAAATAACATTTCTAGTTTGAAAAACAAAATGGATGTTTTAGAAAACGAGAACCTTGAGCTTAAATCATCTAATGAATCTCTTCAAAAATCTTTAGATGAGTACTCCTCAAGATCCTCAACTAAATCCTTATTTAAAGAAAACAATATTTTAAAAAATGAAGTTGAGGAACTTAGAAACTCCATTTCAAAATTTCACAAGGGAAATAAGAGTTTAGATACTCTCATTGTGTCTCAAAGACCACTCTTAATTAGACATGGTCTAGGATTTAAGGGTACATCATCTTCATCTCACAAGACTACTTTTGTTAAGTCAAGTGAACCCCACATCTCCAAATTAGCAGTAACAGCCCCAAGGGCTAAGTGCATAACATACACTAAACCTTCTATACATAAGAGGAATGATCAAGGGTTGGTAAGCCTAAGAAGGAAACCTCAAAAGGCTAATCATGCTTTTAATTGGAATTGCTCTATTGGTATTAATGGTACTACTTTCATTAAAGATGTCTTACTTGTTGATGGTTTGAAACATAACTTGTTAAGTGTAAGTCAATTATGTGATAAGGGGAACCAAGTAATCTTTACTTCTAACCAATGTCTTGTAACCTCAATCAATGGCCAAGAAATATTTAAAGGAAGTAGAGATGTTAATACCTATATAATAGACTTACACAAAATATCTAACCTTTCCTCCAAGTGTTTAGTGACTACTAGTGATGAATCTTGGCTGTGGCACAGAAGGCTTGGTCATGCAAGCATGGATACAATTCAAAGCCTCAGCAAAGGAGAGCTGGTAAAGGGACTACCAAAAGTCAAATTTGAAAAAGACAAGACATGTGAGCCTTGCCAAAGAGGAAAACAACACAAGTCATCCTTCAAATCCAAAAACATTGTAAGTACCTAAAAACCTCTACAACTCTTGCATCTAGATCTTTTTGGACGTACTAGAGTTGCAAGCTTAGGAGGTAAACACTATGCCTTTGTCATCATCGATGATTACTCTAGATTCACTTGGGTAATTTTCTTAGCTCAAAAGAGTAATGCTTTTGAAACTTTCAAAAACTTTGCTAAGAGAGTTCAAACTGAAAAAGGACATTGTATTTCAAAAATAAGAAGTGATAATGGTAAAGAATTTGAAAATGAAAACTTTGAAAATTTTTGTCTAGAACATGGCATTTCACAGAAATTTTCATCTCCTCGGATGCCTTAACAAAATGGGGTGCTCGAAAAGAAAAATTGAGCTTTAATTGAAATGGCTCGAACAATGCTCATTGAGTATGGTTTACCAACTTACTTTTGGGCCGAAGCTACAAATACTGCATGTTATATTTCAAATCGAGTTTTCAAAAGATCTCTTTTAAACAAAACTTGTTTTGAGTTATGGAATGGAAGAAAGCCCATGATATCATATTTTAGAGTCTTTGGATACAAGTGTTTCATATTGAATACCAAGGATAATCTTGAACAATTTGCCTCTAAATCTGATGAGGGTATATTTTTAGGATACTCCACCACAAGCAAAGCTTATATAGTATTTAATAAAAAGTCATTAGCTGTTGAAGAATCTATGCAGGTTGTTTTTGATGAATGTAGTAAGCTTGATCTTGTGAAAGGTAGTGCTCTTGATGATTTTGTAGGTACAATGGAAAAACTTGATCTTGAAAATGAAAAAGGAGAAAATGATCAAGAAAATTCACATCAAGATGACTCTCTACCTCAAACTCAAGAGGAAAACAATCAAGAGCTCCCAAATGAATGGAGATTGACAAAAGATCACCCCAAGGAGCAAATCATTGGTGATCCTACAAAGGCAGTAAGTACTATATCTCATATCAAATCTTTAGATTCTAATCTTGCCTTTGTCTCTCAAATTGAGCCTAAAAATATTGATGAGGCTCTTAATGATGAAAATTGGGGATTGCTATGTAAGAGGAACTCAACCAATTTGAGAGAAGGTATGAACCTTAGTTCCTAGACCCAAGAAGCATCAAATCATAAGAAGCAAATGGGTTTTTAGAAATAAACTAGATGAACAAGGTTCAATAACTAGGAATAAGGCTAGGTTAGTAGCAAAGGGATATAATCATGAAGAAGGAATAGATTATTACGAGATCTATGCTCCAGTAGCTAGATTAGAAGCCATAAGAATACTTTTAGCATATGCATGCCATATGAATTTCAAACTCTTTCAAATGGATGTCAAAAGTGCTTTCTTAAATGGTTTTATAGAAGAAAAAGTTTATGTAACACCACATCATATGCATTTAAGTATAACCTATTTCTGTATAAAATAATCACATACTGCATGTTGGAAATAGAAAATACCCTGATAACAGTGGTAGTAATTTTTTTTTCATATCCTGTAATATAATTCAATGACTTTGCAAGTCTCATATCCTATAATTTCATTCAATGACTTGCAAGTCTCATATCCTGTAATATTATTCACTGACTTTGAAAAGTTAACACTAAGGTTTTCACCACAATATAATATATCACATATATCAAAACATAAACCTTACACATAAGTATTTTTGAGTTGATTTCATTTATACAATTTTAGACTCATTCCAAAATGACTATACATATTCAAGCACGTAAATACAAAACACATATGACATATTTTCATGCTTGTGTGGAATGCAAGGAGAGAGAGTGATGAGGCCCGGCCAGTGACCTGTGCTCCATGTCTTCTATACGCTACTCAAAATGAGCTATCACTTTTCTTTACCTGAAAAATGATGCAAATTCATGAGTTGCGGCTCAGTGAGAATAACCGTCCAATGAGCTCTAAAGTACCAAACAACTCATAGTAATAAATCACAAATCCAATATACACCATGTATTCCATTCCAATCATCAGTATTGTATAAGTATCAATAAAGTTGAAACATATAATCGTTACTCTTTATGTACGCAAATGCTTTGCTTATTTCATTTTGTTGTGACCAATTTAAACAGACATTGCCCCGGGTTTCCATGTGAACATTTGTATTTGCATTTGCTAGCTAGCTTGATCATTTGTTTCATTTGCACATTTGTTAGGCCATAGGCCTCTTCTTTTGCTTTACAATATCGATTAACTAGTCACAATGCCTTTTTAGTCCATATGCATATGCACTTGTATTTAAGCATTCATTAACCATTGCATCTTTATCATATACAACATACATATATTCCATATATACGTCATATGTCAAGCATATACCTTAAATATACTATACATATACCATGTATATATATCACATATGTCAAACATATACCTCAAATATACCACAAGTATACCATTTATATGTACCACAATGTCACAAATTATCCATCATTACATTATCAAGGACCAATCATGACAATCATATGAATCACATAGCAAGCAACATTCATTTGCACTAAAGAATTCAATCGATAATTAGACTCACCGTTCTCCTTTGATTGCGACCCCTAACTTATTGTCTATCTGCTCCTTAAGGGTCTCCAATATGTTGCAAGCCTAATATGAAAACATAATCGATTAACTCCTGATTAGGGAGACTTAATATGGCTTAAACAAATTAATATGCATTGTTCATGTCAATAGTTAAGATATTTCCTATGAGGCAGTGCGACCTTATGGGACTGTTTAGCCTATAACGTTTTCTATACTTGACCAATTAATATGATTCTTGTTCCTAATTAATACTAACATATAATTGTAGAACATATTACAAATTTAGACCAATTGGATCATTGCACAATATTTGGTGGAATTTCTAAATGTGTTATGTTTTCTGCCTTTAGCCAGTTTCAGGGTACTCATTTTGGTTCATCATAACTTATAATCTATAAGTAATATTTTACATAAACTTTACAGAAGCTTATATAGGTTCATAAGGAACATATTTCATGTTTACAACTTTTATCAATTATGTCTCTAAGGGCTTCGAATTATAACAAACATTTTACTGGTTCATAATAGAATTAGCTTCTAGACCAGTATGGCTTCCAAAGGCCATACCTTAGTCTATACATAACCAATTAGGCTATACCTATAACTTTCATTTTTTGACCATGTACAGACTCTAGCTCTAACAAGCTCAAATTAACCAAACAAGTTACTGTATCTGCCCAGGGCACTTAATAGGCAGTTCAAACCATGGAACAGTCATAGTTCCATTCACCATAACTCCACATTTATAAGACCTATGAACCGGACATTGGGTATAAAATACAAAACACATATATCTACAACTTTTCTGTTTTGAGAGACTTAAAATAATGGCTTTAACATATTCGAAATCAAAGCACACAGTAGCTAACTTGGTTAGGGTTCACACCCTGACCAGTTTCCATACGAAGAGCATATCTCTCCCTATACATAACATCTTGCACAAATGTTTACATATCCACAAATCTAAGACATAAAGGAACAACAGTTGTGGTTTATACTTTTCCAAAATCAATTTCTATTAACATCAAAATTGGGGTGCAATTCAGTGCCTAATATTGAACCTAAGCAACTCAAATCAACCCTATAGCAATAAGAATTGATTACTTACCAAGAACAACCTTGCAAGGGATCAATATACTTCAAAACCTAGGTGAAACAAGTATGAATTGAAGTCTGAAATGGAGAAAATTGAAGAAAAAGTCGGGCTGGAGAAGAAGGCAGAAATGGGGAAGGAAGATAAAGCCAACCTTTTTGTTTTTTTTTGGCTTTTTATCATTTTCTCTTTATCTCTTCTCTTTTCTCTTTTCTTTTCTCTTCTCATTTCTCTTTTCTCTTCTCTTCTATTTCTCTTTTATGTCATTTTCATTTTATTTTGTCTATATTATTATTATTATTATTTACATATATTTATAATTTGACTAATTCACACAATAATACGACTTAATCATTTGGCCTGATTTAACTAAATTAACAATGTAAATGTTAACTAATCTTAATCTAATCATTTTTCTTACTTTAATTTAGTCACCTTATTCAATTCATTTCTAATACTTTGTTATCATCATTTAGGTTATAAGGATACACGTGTGACTCGATACAATTGCCAAATACTAGGACACGTAGCTAGTGCGTGCCATGAACTTGTTCCTACAAAAATACGTATGAAATGCACGTGTTCAATTGAATTGTATGCAAGATGCTTATGTTAAATGAAATGCATATGGGGGAAAGGTCAAGGATGTTACAATTCTCCCCTCTTTTTAAAAATTTCGTCCTCGAAATTAATACCTGAAAACAGGTGTGGATATTGCTTTTTCATATTTTCTTCTGTTTCCCATGTTGCCTCTTTTTGTAAATGGTTACGCCATAATACTTTAACCAAAGGTATTTCTTGATTTCTTAGCTGTTTAGTCTTGTATCGAATGATTTTCACTGGTTCCTCAACATAACTCATGTTCTCTGCAATCTCAATGACTTGATCTTTAAGTACATGTGTAGGATCTGACCTGTATCTTCTAAGCATGCTCACATGAAAGACATTATGAACATGAGCCATCTCTGGTGGTAATGCCAATTTGTATGCAAGTGGACCAACCTTCTCAAGAATTTCATAAGGCCCTATGTATCTTGGGCTCAATTTACCCTTCTTGCCAAATCGGACTATCCCTTTCCATGGAGATACATGAAGAAACACCTTTTCACCTAACTTGTATTCCGTCTCCCTTCTATGCTGATCAGCGTAACTTTTATGTCTATCTTGGGCTGCCTTTAGCTTGTTCTTGACAACCTTGATCTTATCCACTGTGTCTTGCACTATCTCTGGCCCTTCTAATGCACGTGCTCCTTCTTCATCCCAAATGATAGGGCTTCAGCACTTTCTGCCATACAATGCCTCATATGGTGCCATCTGGATACTGCTATGATACTGGTTATTGTAAGCAAATTCAATCAATGCTATATATTCATCCCAAGCACCTTTGAATTCCATAGAACATGCCCTAAACATTTCATCCAATGTCTGCATAGTCCTTTTTGATTGTCCATCAGTCTATGGGTGGAATGCAGTGCTAAAGTTCAATTTTGTTCCCAATGCATTATGTAAACTCACCCAAAAATGTGAAGTAAACCGTGGATCTCTATCAGACACAATGGACATTGGAATGCCATGCAATCTGACTATCTCATTCATATATAATTTGGCCAAACTCTCAAGTGTACAGCCCCATCTGATAGGTAGAAAATGTGCTGACTTGGTTAAGCTGTCAATAATTACCCATACTGCATCATTTTTCCGTGGAGTTCTTGGCAATCCATAGACAAAATCCATCGTTATTCTTTCCCATTTCCGTTCTGGCACTGGCAATGGATGTAACTTACCAATTGGTTCCTGATGTTCAATTTTAATCTGCTGACATGTCAAGCATTTAGAAACATATTCTGCTATGTTTTTCTTTATTCTTGGCCACCAGTAATGAGACGTTAAACTGTGATACATCTTAGTCACCTCTGGGTGCATTGTGTGCCTCTTCCATTATTTCCTGACGCAAGTTCTCTATGTCTGGAACACATATGCGTGACTTTAACATCAGTGTATCATTCTGCAAATGAAACTCTGTATTATTTCCCTGCCTTACTACATCAATTTTCTCACATAATTCAGAATCTTTGCTTTGTGCTTCTTTGATCCTCTCCTTTAGTATAGGTCTAACTTGAAGAGTAGCAATCAGTGATCCTTCATCATGTATATTTAATTCAACATTTATAGATCGTAATTGAATCAAATATGGAAAAGAGGATACTTGCAAGTGAGCTACACTGCTACTAGCCTTCCTACTCAATGCATCTGCTACCACATTGGCTTTCCCTGGATGATATTCAATTGTACAGTCATAATCTTTCAACAGCTCTAACCACCATCTCTGCCTCATGTTTAATTCTTTTTGTGTCAACAAATAACCCAAGCTTTTTATGGTTTGTGAAGATCTGGAATGTCTCACCATACAGATAATGCCTCCAAATCTTCAATGCAAATACAACTGCAGCCAATTCTAAATCATGCACTGGATATGAGATCTCATGTGGTCTCAGTTGTCTGGATGCATAAGTTATCACCTTACCATGTTGCATCAACACACATCCCAAGCCTTGGTGAGAAGCATCACTATATACTGTAAACCCACCTGTACCTGTAGGGATGGTTAACACTGGTGCTGAGGTTAGCCTGTGTTTTAGTTCATCAAAACTCCTCTGACATTCTGTAGTCCACTTGAAAGGCACATTCTTTCTCAACAATTTAGTCAAAGGGCTAGCAATTAAGGAGAATCCATCAACAAATCTACGATAATATCCGGCTAAACCCAGAAAACTATGCATTTCATAAACATTTTTAGGAGCTTCCCAATTTACCATAGCCTCAATTTTCTTTGGGTCAACCTCTATGCCTTTACACGACACCACATGTCCAAGAAACACCAAATGATCTAACCAGAATTCACATTTACTCAATTTGGCATATAATTGTTTCTCCTTCAAAGTTTGCAACACAATTTTTAAATGTTGTTCATGTTCTCCCCTATTCCTTGAGTACACCAATATGTCATCAACAAATACTATCACAAACCTATCCAGATATGGTTGAAAAACTTTATTCATTAATGCCATAAATGCAGCTAGAGCATTAGTCAATCCAAATGGCATTACTAAAAATTCATAATATCCATACCTGGTTCGAAAGGCAGTCTTTGGAACATCCGCTTCTGCTACCTTCAGCTGGTAATAACCTGATTTCAAATCAATCTTGGAGAATATTTTGGCTCCTTGCAACTGGTCAAACAAATCATCTATTCTAGGCAACGGATATTTGTTCTTCACTGTCATTTTATTCAGTTCCCTGTAATCGATACACAATCTCATTGTTCCATCTTTCTTTTTAACAAATAATACTGGAGCTCCCCAAGGTGATACACTAGGTCTAATATACCCTTTGTCAAGTAACTCCTGCAATTGGGCCTTCAGTTCTTTCAACTCAATTAGGGCCATTCTGCAGGGTGACCTTGATATTGGTGCTGTTCCTGGTACTAGTTCAATAGTGAATTCTATCTCTCTATCTGGTGGTAAACCAGGTAGATCATCTGGGAATACATCAGCAAACTCCCTTACCACTGGTATATTTTCAAGCAAGCTATCAGTGGTTCTAGTATCAGTCACATATGCCAAATATGCTTCACATCCCCCTTTGATCATTCGAAATGCCTTTACAGCTGAAACTAGACATGTAGGAACAAGTTTTCTTTCATTTAGAAATACTACCCTTGGCTGGTTTGGTGATTCCAAAATTACTTCCTTAGTAAAGCAATTCACTATTGCATGATTTCTAGTTAACCAGTCCATTCCCAGTATCACATTAAATTCATATATTGGCAATAAAATCAGATCAGCTATTAACTCAGGTCTGTCAATGCACATCAGGCAATCACGACAGACATTATTCACAACTACCACTGTACCCAATGGAGTACTCATATTTATGTCAATCCCTAAAGGCTCATGCGTTTGATGCAATTTAGATGCCATATGCAATGATATAAATGAATGAGTGGAGCCTGGGTCAATCAATGCATATGCTAATATTTCAGAAATATAAATATTACTAGTGACTACTTCAGGAGCATCCATTGCCTCTTGTCTAGTCATAGCAAACACCCTGGCCTGAGTAGGAGGTCTAGAACTCTGACCTTCAGATCTGGTCACTCCTCTGCCCATCATACTAGTCCTGCCCCTGCCTTTTCCTTTGCCTTATGTCCCACTAGTAGGGTAGGCCCTCGGTGCCTTAACTATAGTCTCAGATACTCCTCTACCTCTGCTGGTCTCTGCTAGTTTGGCTTTATTTGGATAGTCTCTATACATGTGCTACATCGATCCATAGAAATAACATGCTCCTATGAGCCTTCTACATTCACCCGTATGTTGTCTACCACAATGACTACATGTGGGCCTTTGTTCAATATATTGGCTCTGCCCTTTGCCTGGGTAAGAGAAAGTCATGCCTCAACTTCTAAAACTGGAGTACCCACTTCTGTTGCCAGACTGTGCAGGCATATATCTACCTCTTTTTCCCGACCTTTTGCTAGACTCACCAAAGAACTCACGTGATGGCCTTTTTATTTATTGCTCCCAAGCTTCTTTCATTAACCGTTCAGCTCTGATTGCAGCAGCTCTGAGTCTGGCATAATTATCAAGATCAGTAGTCGTGATTCTGTTTCTGATCTCATATTTAAGGCCCTCCTCAAACTTCCTGCATTTGTCTCTTTCAGTAGAGACTATGAAGGCGGCATAATGGGAAAGTTTGTTGAATTGTACTTCATACTCTGCAACATACATGTTCCCCTATTTCAGATTCGAGAATTCCTTCCTCTTCTCATCTTTATATGCTTCAGGCATATAATTGTTCTGAAATTCCAGGAGGAAATCATTTCATGTCAACATCGGTGGTTGTGCACCATTGTCGGGGACTGTCTCCCACCATTCATAAGCATTTCCTTGCAATAAAGATACTGCATAATCAAATTTCTCATCCAGGGTACATTTCATCATATTAAGTACCCTCTGTGTCCTTTTCAGCCATGTTTCAGCTTCTGCTGGATCTGTTGTGCCATTGAAATCAGTTGCACCATGTTTCCTCAACTTGTCATAACGTTTTTCCTTGTACATTTCAGGACCATATACTTCTTGTTCTATATTTTCATGGGGTACTTCTGCATGAGATGATTGTGATGCCTCATGAAAATGCATTTCGGCCGACCTCTCCCTCCTTGGTGAATTATGTCTTATGATGTCCCTAAAATAAATAAAATTATGTCACTACATAATGTTCAACACATAGGATGCATATGTTATCATGCTTTTATGCTTATGCATGTTCCCATGGAACCTATCCCTGCACTGATACCAAAAATATAACACCACATCATATGCATTTAAGAATAACCTATTTCTGTATTAAATAATCATATACTGCATATTGGAAATAGAAAATACCCTGATAACAGTGGTAGTAAATTATTTTTTCATATCCTATAATATAATTCAATGACTTTGCAAGTCTCATATCTTATAATTTCATTCAATGACTAGCAAGTCTCATGTCCTGTAATATTATTCACTGACTTTACAAAGTTAACACTAAGGTTTTCACCACAATATAATATATCACATATATCAAAAAATAAACTTTACACATAAGTATTTTCAAGTTGATTTCATTTATACATTTTTAGACTCATTCCAAAATGACTATACATATTCAAGCACATAAATACAAAACATATATGACACATTTTCATGCTTGTGTGGAATGCAAGGAGAGAGAGTGATGAGGCCCGACTAGTGACCTGTGCTCCATGTCTTCTATACGCTACTCAAAATGAGCTATCACTTTTCTTTACCTGAAAAATGATGCAAATTGATGAGTTGTGGCTCAGTGAGAATAACCATCCAATGAGATCTAAAGTACCAAACAACTCATAGTAATAAATCACAAATCCAATATACACCATGTATTCCATTCCAATCATCAGTATCGTATAAGTATCAATAAAGTTGAAACATATAATCGTTACTCTTTATGTATGCAAATGCTTTGCTTATTTCATTTTATTGTGACCAAGATAAACAGACATTGCCCCGGGTTTCCATGTGAATATTTGCCATGTGAACATTTGTATTTGCATTTGCTAGCTAGCTTGATCATTTGTTTCATTTGCATATTTGTTGGGCCATAGGCCTCTTCTTTTGCTTTACAATATCGATTAACTAGTCACAACGCCTTTTTAGTCCATATGCATATGCACTTGTATTTAAGCATTCATCAACCATTGCATCTTTATCATATACAACATCCATATATTCCATATATACCTCATATGTCAAGCATATACCTTGCATATACTATACATATACCATGTATATATATCACATATGTCAAACATATACCTTAAATATACCACAAGTAAACCATTTATATGTACCACAACGTCGCAAATTATCCATCATTACATTATCAAGGACCAATCATGACAATCATATGAATCACATAGCAAGCAACATTCATTTGCACTAAAGAATTCAATCGATAATTAGACTCACCGTTCTCCTTTGATTCCGACCCCTAACTTATTGTCTATCTGCTCCTTAGGGGTCTCCAATATGTTGTGAGCCTAATATGAAAACATACTCGATTAACTCCTGATTAGGGAGACTTAATGTGGTTTAAACAAATTAATATGCATTGTTCATGTCAATAGTTAAGATATTTCCTATGAGGCAGTGCGACCTTATGGGACTGTTTAGCCTATAACGTTTTCTATACTTGACCAATTAATATGATTCTTGTTCCTAATTAAAACTAACATATAATTATAGAACATATTACAATTTTAGACCAATTGGATCATTGCACAATATTTGCACAATATTTGGTATACAGCTACAAAACACATATATATACAACTTTTCTGTTTTGAGAGACTTCAAATAATGGCTTTAACATATTCGCAATCAAAGCACATAGTAGCTAACTTGGTTAGGGTTCACACCCTGACCCGTTTCAGTACGAAGATAATATCTCTCCCTATACATAACATCTTGCACAAATGTTTACATATCCACAAATCTAAGACATAAAGGAACAACAATTGTGGTTTACACCTTTCCAGAATCAATTTCTATTAACATCAAAATCGGGGTGCAATTCAGTACCTAATATTGAATCTAAGTAACTCAAATCAACCTTATAGCAATAAGAATTGATTACTTACCAAGAACAACCTTGCAAGGGATCAATATGCTTCTAAAACTAGGTGAAACAAGGATGACTTGAAGTTTGAAATGGAGGAAATTGAAGAAGAAGTCGGGCTAGAGAAGAAGGCAGAAATGGGGAAGGAAGATAAAGCCAACCTTTTTGTTTTTTTTGGCTTTTTATCATTTTCTCTTCATCTCTTCTCTTTTCTCCTCTCTTTTCTCTTTTCTTTTTTCTTCTTATTTCTCTTTTCTCTTCTCTTCTATTTCTCTTTTATGTCATTTTCATTTTATTTTGTCTATATTATTATTATTATTTACATATATTTATAATTCCACTAATTCACACAATAATACAACTTAATCATTTGGCTCGATTTAACTAAATTAACAATGTAAATGTTCACTAATCTTAATCTAATCATTTTTCTTACTTTAATTTAGTCACCTTATTCAATTCATTTCTAATACTTTGTTATGATCATTTAGGTTATAAGGATACACGTGTGACTCGATACAATTGTCAAATACTAGGATACGTAGCTAGTGCGTGCCATGAACTTGTTCCTACGAAAATACGTACGAAATGCACGTGCTCAATTGAATTGTATGCAAGATGCTTATGTTCAATGAAATGCATATGGGGGAAAGGTCAAGGATGTTACAGTTTATGTAGAACAACCACCAGGTTTTGAAAGCCATAATTTGCCTAACCATGTATTTAAACTTTTAAAAGCTTTATATGGTTTGAAACAAGCCCCAAAGCTTGGTATGAAAGACTAAGTTCTTTTTTTTTAGAAAATAATTTTTCAAAGGGGAATGTTGACACTACTTTATTTATTAAAAAACATAAGCATGATATTCTAATTGTTCAAATTTATGTTGATGACATCTTATTTGGGTCTACTAATGAATTGCTTTGCCAAGAATTTGCTAAGTGTATGACTAGGGAATTCGAAATGAGCATGATGGGTGAGCTCAAGTTCTTCCTCGGTCTACAAATAAAACAAAGCAATAAGGGTATATTCATCAAACAATTCAAATATGCCGAAGACTTAATCAAGAAATTTGGAATGGAAGGATGCAAAAATGTCAAGACTCCAATGAGAACATCAATAAAATTGGACAAGGATGAAAAGGGTAAAAGCATTAATGAAAAGCTCTATAGAGGTATGATCGGATCACTCTTATATCTTACTGCCTCTATACCTGATATAATGTATAGTGTATGCCTATGTGCTCGCTTTCAATCATGTCCTAAAGAATCTCATTTGAATGCTGTGAAAAGAATTTAAAAATATTTACATGGCTCATTGCATCTAGGTTTATGGTATCCTAGAAATTCATCCTTTCACATTATAGGATATTCAGATGCTGATTATGCTGGAAGTCTCTTGGATAGAAAGAGTACTTCAGGTACTTGTCACTTTATTGGTGAATGCTTATTTCTTGGTTTCGCAAGAAACAAGTTTCAGTTGCTCTTTCTACTGCTGAAGTGGAGTATGTGGTAGCAGGATGTTGTTGTACTCAAATCCTTTGGATGAAACAACAACTTAAGGATTATCATCATAATTTGGACCATATATCCATTAGATGTGACAATACAAGTGCTATAAACCTATCTAATAATCCCATTCAACACTCTAGAAGTAAGCATATTGACATAAGACATCATTTTCTTAGAGATCATGTTCAATATGGAGATGTTGTATTGGAATTTATCAACACAAATAATCAATTGGCAGATATTTTCACTAAGTCTCTAAATGAAGAAAGATTTATCTTCATAAGAAGAGAGCTTGGTATGATTGATGGATTAACTTTATAATTGCCAAATTTGTCAAACCTTGATTGTTAATCTTGTGTTATTGTCTCATCTTTTAAAGTATGAAGTGGCTAACTTGATAGAAATATATGTTATAGGGGATAGAAGCACCTTAGAAATCCTTTAGTCTTGTTTTAGACTTAGTTTTATTTAATGAGGATTTTAGGCAATTCACGCCCGTGACATATATTCACGGCCATGATCATAATCGCCAAAAGCTCTAGTAGCTTTCACGCCTTGCTTCACAACATGCTTCACGGTTGAAGGTAGTGAAGACTATGTTTCATGCCTATAACCTTTTCTGTCACTCCCGAGAAACCATGTGTTCACGACAGTGAATATTTCTCGCTTTGTCTCACAGTCACAAGTAGTGAAGATTGTATTTCACGACCGTGACTCATTTGACACCACTGTGAAATTTCAACATTCATGCCCGTGACCATTAAATGTCACGATCGTGAATCGTTTCACATTCTTCATCACGGGTAGAGTGCCTCTTCAGCAAACTATGAACACGACATTTCATGCCCTTGACTTAGCATTCACGATCGTGAAGATGTTGACTATAAAACATTTTCTACCATTATTTCTCTCATTTCTAACTCTCCAACTTCTCTCATTTATCACCACAATCAATACCTTTAATAGATTCCGGCCCCCTAGTAGCATTTTCCATCTATAAATACCTTCAAAAACTATTTCATTCATCAGAAATCAAACAATCACTAGGTACTCTTCAAAAATCCTTTCAGAAAGTTTATTCTTAAAAATCAATCTCAACTCAAAATGGAATCCGACTCCTCTAAATGAACCAGAAAGAAGTCTCATGCTCTAAGAAGGTACACAAACTACCTTCTCAATATCATTCCGAAGCACTATCATCAGAGGTATTCGGTTATCAAGAAAAGACCACTCCTTTCTTCTTAATCATTTGAATGGCACGCTGTCAGAACCCTTGGTCTTAAGACAAGCATGACAGAACAACTCTAAGCTTGTCATCTAATAGATTTTGTTGATATTCATCAATCGATGCTAAGGGAACCTACCCTCAAGTTCCTTAGCATCCTGCAAGTCTCTCCCACTGGCACGATGAAATTTCAACTCTGCAAACATCCGAATAGACTCATTGCAATGGAGTTTGGTGACATGTTCAACCTTCCCTCTGACGGTATACTCAATGAAAGTGAGGTGGAGTTCTATGCCAATCAGGCATGGACTCATTTCAGACTCGACTGTAGCTGGGACGTTAAGAAGATGAAGAGCACCCACCTTTGATCACCAGTGCATAAGTATTTGCATAGGTTTCTGACCTATAGCATCTTTGCCAGAGGGGACAACAATGGTTCAATTCAGAAATCCGAGCTCTTTCTCCTGGAGATGGCCCGAAGAGGCCTAATAGTGGCTCTATCTCAATGGTTTGCAAACCATCTACTATCAATTGCCATGAAGCCCTCCGGAGACATTTTGATCAGTGGGTACGTGACTCACCTTATTGTCAAGCTTGGTTATCTGAAGCTAGAAGAGCACAACTTCAATCTAGTACCAACTCATCCTAGAGACTGGCTAGATGTCAAGTCTTTTATCAAGATGGGAGCAGTGGTTCGTATAGTTCATGAGAATAACATCTACTACCACTTCACCAATACAGCTGGTGATATTATTTAGGAAGACAATGATTCGGAGAACTTCAAAGCTGACCTCTAAGGAATCCAGCAAATAAAAAGAGTTTGAGTTGAGACGGAGACCCCAGAGGTTGAGCAGGAAGTTGGACAATCCTCGGCCTCCACACCAAACTTGGCTCAGTAGGTGGCTGACCTTTTGGCACCTCGTTTTGACCAATTGCAGGCTTTGATTGATGAGAGGTTGGAGAACCTCAAAGATTTCATAGAGTCTCTGTAACATCCTTGACCTTCCCCACATGCATTTCATCGAACATAAGCATCTTGCATACAATTCAATTGAACACGTGCATTTCATACGTATTTTTGTAGGAACAAGTTTATGACACATACTAGCTACGTGTCCTAGTATTTGGCACTTGTATCGAGTCGCACGTGTGTAATTATAACCTAAATAAGGATAAAAAAGTATTAGAAATGAATTGAAAAAGGTGACTAAATTAAAGTAAGGAAAATGATTAGATTAAGATTAGTAAACATTTACATTGCTAATTTAGTTAAATCGGGCCAAATGATTAAGCTGTATTATTGTGTGAATTAGTGGAATTATAAATATATGTAAATAATAATAATAATAATATAGAAAAAATAAAATGAAAATGACACAAAAGAGAAATAAAAGAGAAGAGAAGAGAAAGAAGAAGAGAAATGAAAAAAGAGATGAGCAAAGAGATGAGAAAAAGATAAAAAGACAAAAACAAAAAGTTAGCTTTATCTTCCCATTTCTGCCTTCTTCTCCAGCCCGACTTCTTCTTCAATTTCCTCCATTTCAGACTTCAATTCATCCTTGTTTCACCTAGTTTTTGAAGCATATTGATCCCTAGCAAGGTTGTTCTTGGTAAGTAATCAATTCTTATTGCTATAGGGTTTATTTGAGTTGCTTAGGTTCAATATTAGGCACTGCACTGCACCCCGATTTTGATGTTAATAGAAATTGATTCTGGAAATGTGTAAACACAAAGGTTGTTCCTTTATGTCTTAGATATGTGGATATGTAAACATTGTTTCAAGATGTTAAGTATAGGGAGAGATATACTATTCGTACTGGAATTGGTCAGGGTGTGAACCCTAACCAAGTGAGCTACTGTGTGGTTTGATTTCGAATATGTTAAAGCCGTTATTTGAAGTCTCTCAAAACCTACAAGTTATAGATATATGTGTTTTGTATCGGTATACCAACCAAATTTCAGATTCATTGGTCCTTTAAAGGTTGAGTTATGGGGAATGGAACCATGACTGTTCCATAGTTTGAACTGCCTATTGAGTGCCCTAGGCAGATACAGTAACTTGTTTTGCTACTTTGAGCTTGTTAGAGATAGAATATGCACATGATCAAAACATTAAAGTAATAGGTATATGTCTTAGCAAAATTTTGGTACTAATTTCGGATTCATTGGTTATGTATAGACCACGTTATGGCCTTTGGAAGCCATACTGGTCCGGAAGTCAATTCTATTATGGACCAGTAAAATGTTTGGTATAATTAGAAGCCTTAGAGACATAATTGGTAAATGTTGTAAACATGAAACATGTTCCATATGAACCCTTATAAGTTTCTGTTAAGTTTCTTAAAAAAAATAGAACTTATATATTATAAGTTATGATGAACCCAAATGAGTACCCTGAAACTGCCTAAAGGCAGAAAACAAGGCAGAAACCAGAACACTCTTAGAAATTCCACCAAATATTGTATCATGATCCAATTGGTCTAAAATTCGAATATGTTCTATAATTATATGTTAGTTTTAATTAGGAAAAATCTTAACTATTAACATGAACAATGCATATTAATTTGTTTAAGCCACATTAAGTCTCCCTAATCATGAGTTAATCGATTATGTTTTTATATTAGGCTCGCGACATATTGGAGACCCACAAGGAGCAGATAGACAATAAGTTAGGAGTCGGAATCAAAGGAGAACGGTGAGTCTAATTATCGATTCAATTCTTTAGTGCAAATGAATGTTGCTTGTTATGTGATTCATATGATTGTCATGATTGGTCCTTGATAATGTAATGATGGATAATTTGTGACATTGTGGTACATATAAATGGTATACTTGTGGTATATTTGAGGTATATGTTTGACATATGTGATATATATACATGGTATATGTATAGTATATGCAAGGTATATGCTTGACATATGAGGTATATATGGAATATATGTGTAACACCTAACACCTTATACATCTATATACCCTATATGTTATCTTTATATTGTATTATCACGTATGAAACAAGATTAAATAAAAATTCATGTTTACAGCGAGAGTAATTTTTTTTAACTCATCTCATATTATCAACAATAATTTCAAAGTCTTTCATGGCAGGCTAGTTACAAGGTAATCTTTATATAGGCCCAAGTGTCTGGAAAGAACAAAGATTATTGTTCTCTAAAGCGGATGAAGGAGAAGGCCCTCGGCCTCAAACCTGTCCAACAAGCAAATAAGAACATTAGGTTCGCTATACGCTTCATTGAAAAGGTTGTAGACAATGGGCCAAAACTATTCTTCATTTTGGTCTTTAATTCAAGACATCTTGTAACAAATCTCCACCTTGGCTTGAATTCACAATCAATACGAAAGCTTTAATTATAGCCTATAAGATCACATATATTAATAAATTAAACATTACGTTTAAAAAGTTAGTAAATTTGCAAGTATTCAATCCCCTAATATAAATGATATGTTCTTATGCTTATGTTCGATGAAATGCATGTGTGGAAGGTCAATGATGTTACAATATGTATGTTGTATATGATAAAGATGCAATGGTTGATGAATGCTATGGACTAAAAAGGCATTGTGACTAGTTAATCGATATTGTAAAGCAAAAGAAGAGGCCTAGGGCCCAACAAATGTGCAAATGAAACAAATGATCAAGCTAGCTAGCAAATGCAAATGCAAATGTTTACATGGCAAATGTTCACATGGAAACCTGGGGCAATGTCTATTTAACTTAGTCACAACAAAATGAAATAAGCAAAGCATTTGCATACATAAAGAGTAATGATTATATGTTTCAACTTTATTGATACATATATAATGCTGATGAATGTAATGGATACATGGTATATATTGAATTTGTGATTTATTACTATAAGTTGTTTGGTACTTTAGAGCTCATTGGATGATTATCTTCACTGAGCCGCAACTCATCAATTTGCATCATTTTTCAGGTAAAGAAAAGTGATATCTCATTTTGAGTAGCATATGAAAGACATGAAGCACAGGTCACTGGCCGAGCCTCATCACTCTCTCTCTCCTTGCATTCCACACAAGCATGAAAACATGTCATCTGTATTTTGGACTTATATGCTTGAATATGTATTATCACTCTAGATTAGTTTTGAAATGTATAAATGGAAACAACCCGTAATCCTTCGGATGTGAAGTTTATGTTTTAATATATGTGATATATCATATTGTGGTTTTTAATGTTGACTTGAAAAGTCATTGAGTGATATTACATGATATAAGACATGTAAAGTCATTAGTTGATTTTACAGGATATGATATGAAAAAAAAAATTTACTACCAATGTTAATAGGGTATTTTGTCTTTCTAGCATGCTATGTGTGATTAATTGATACAGGGATAGGTTGAACACAAATGCATAAGATGTGGTGTTACAGTCTCGCATGGAGAGGCTCGAGGCAAAAGTAGCTCGCCTTAGAAATGGAATGTCCAACTCCAAATCTAGCTAGAGCTTTAGTTTTGTTTTTGGTTTTTTATTTCATTTTGCTTACTAGTTTCTAGTGTTGCAATGGTAGGACTTTAATTTACTTTTCAAACCTTTGTACTTTTCCATTTGGTATTAATATAATTGCATTAGTTTTCCTTATGATTTATCTTTTATGTTCTTTTTGTTGATGACAAAAGGGGGAGAACCTAGCAATATAATTGAATTAAATGAATATGCAAGTTACATGAATGCAAATGTGTTGATACTTTGAATATATACATGAATGCAAATGTGTTGATACTTTGAATATACCTTCAATATACTTTGCATATACTTAACTAGTTAAAAGCAAACAACTTGATATACTTTGAATATACCTTCAATATACCTTGCATATACTTAACTACTATTTATATTGGATATACTTTGCATATACCTTGCATATACCTAAACTAGGAAGCAAGCATCCATGCTACAATTCATCATCCTTAAAAATTCTTGCACTTTATTTTATTTAACTGAAGCATCTTTTGAGGGGGAGACTTCTCAAAAACACATATTGCTAGATTATTTGTCACCATCAAAAAGGGGGAGATTGTTGAACCTTGAGGGGTATTTTATGTCATTTTGATGCTAACAAATAAAATAGAAATAATGTATTTAACATACTTGTGTTCTAAGTTTATTGAACAGGGTATGGAATATGATGCAAGAATGGAAGACTAACTTTAAAAGTCAAAAAATGAAGAAATAGCATGTTCACGCTCGTGACTGTGTATGTCATGCCCGTGATGTAGCTTAGCGCCAACTATCCAACATTTAAAGTTCACGACCATTAAGGATCATATCAACTATGAAGGATCATATCAGTCAAACCCATGAAAGATAGTCACGCCCGTGATAAAACATGTCAAATTCCTCGAGAAAGTTTCACGACCAAAGTCACCACTTTGACCACGGCTTGGAAGGATATTTACGCCCGTGAAAGAATAAAATCTCACCCGTGATCGAACACTTAAATTCCTTCTAGAATGCTTCATGGTCAGAGTCACCACTTGAGTCACGGCTTGGAAGAACATTCACGACAGTGACACATATATTCACGAACGTGAAAGAGGAAAGAGAAACATGTTAGGCACAAAATTAAGAGTTGGTGCAACAACTATTTTCGCATTAAATGCATCCAAATGACTATAATTTGCCAAGGAAGTATAAATGCATGTCATTTATGAATCCAGAACAAGAGAATAGCAATAACTTCAAATGAAAATCTTGTTATAGCCATTTTGTGCATATTTAACTTTCAACAAAACTTTAATTCTCTGTAAAAATCGTTTTGCTCATTATTTCTGAGCATTATAGATTTGTGAGTGTTTCTCTTTGTAATCTACTACTTAAGTGAGTTTGGGTATATTGGGTTAAGAGTAGAACACTTGTAAGGGTTATTTGTGTGAGCCATAAAACACAAGGAATTGGTTTATTGTGTGAGCCATTAAAACACAAGGGATTTATGGGTTAGGTGTGATCAATTGATAGAAACATTATAGTTGGGAGTGAGCTTGTAAAACTCCATTGTAACACTTAGTGTGTTAGTAAAACTCCCAATTGAGATTGAGGTGAGGAGTAGGGTTTGTTAACACCCGAACCTCTATAAATTTCTTATATTATATCTTCCTATCCCTACTCTACTTAACTTTTCATTCCGCACTTAAAAGTTGAAAATTTTTAATATCCAATTCAACCCCCCTTCTTGGTTCATTATCTGGGCAACAGTTAGTATCTAAATTATCCCTACTCATAGGATTAATGAGATGAGATATTGTTAATATGGACAAAATAGCACATGTTATACTCTTTGATTAGATCAAGCAGTAGATTTGATAATATGTAAATATGAGATATATAGAGTTAATATGTGGATGCTTGCTAAGTGTAGTTAAGTATATTGGATGACTTGCTATGAGAGAAGCAGTATCTATTCATATGTCAATGATAGTCTCATCATAACAATGATGCAACTATCATTAGACTTGAGGTACTTAAGGATATCTTGGATACTGATTCTGCATTTTGACACTATTCCTTATTGCCTCAGAGAGGTTGCTCATAGGGTGGTATTGGGTTCAGCTTGACATATTCGAAATTAATTGGGTAACCAATAAAGGATTCACCACTCCTGATTGAAGGAGTGTATACACATGGCCTCTTGTCAGGGTCATCACTCAGGAATCTCCGATTGGAGTGGAAATATCATAAAGATAGTTTTCAATGACATGTTTGATAGAGTACTGAGCCTCATGGATAGGAACTAATCTTATTTGGGCTAGATGTGACGTAGTCAGTCTAGTGGGAGTTGACACCAGTCTATTCTATGAACCAAGTAGGGTATAGTATTGTGAAAGGAATAATTGCACATAAATTGTCTATGGAAAGATTCATAGTCAAATCATTGACTTTCTAGTCAATTGGGGTCATGATGTGTTGCTAGATGCCGCTCATGACTTACATAAATTAATTGTTAATTTAAATGACTAACATAACCGGGAACCTAATGGGTCACACGTTTTAGAGATATAGAGAATGAGTAAGATGGTCTTGGATATGATCCAAAAATATGAGAGAATTATTTTGGGTTGGATTGCGATGAGGTCGTGGAAAACAATCGCTCTGGATTAGTCATGGGCTCCCATAGACCCACTGGCCAGGCAAGTTGCTAGCCTGCTGGCAAGCCAACTGTGCCTGCCTAGTGCACGCGGCACTATGCGTTGCAGCGTGTTGTGTGTCCCTTAGGCCAATTTGGTTTTTATTAGCTAATGATGGCTATTACTATTCATTGAATTCACTTTTCTCCATTTTTGACTTTTAATCTTCTTTTTGAATATGATTCAAATTGAAAAGACATCAAATGGAAGAAAAAGAGATATCAAATGGCAAAAAAAAAAAAGACATGAAAAATTATTTTTAGTGAAAAATAATTTTTGAAACACAAAAATTCTCTCAAGAGCAAATTCAAAGCTAGCATTTTAAAATTTGTTAAAACTATTCCTCTTGTTAGTTTCTTCATTTTTCTCACAAATTATCATTAGAGACATCCTATATGGATTGTTGTGGTTTTCTAGAACCCAACAAGGTGAAAATTTGAAGAAACAAAATCAAGAAATGACAAGGTATAATTTCTAACCTCTATGTTTAATAAATTAGTTTTAATGGCATAAGATGATATTTTATTTTGGATTTTGAAAATTTTTATTTTTTTGTTGCATTTATGAATGAGATTCATCTTCAAAACCCAATAAAGTATCGTTCGGGTTGCTACAGCCAATCACCGTTTCGAAATGGAAATGGAAAATGATCATTATTTTGAGATTGGGTTGTTTTTTACACCGAGAAAAAATGACACCATATAGGTCATTATGGATAGGTTAATAAAGTCAGCTCACTTCTTCCTATCAGAAGAGACTATCCTTTAAACAAACTAGCAAAGTTGTATATTACGAGGTGGTAAAACTTGATTATGGAATGTCAGTCTCCATCATTTCAAACAAAAGATCTGATGTTCACATCACAGTTTTAATGAAGTCTACATGGATCTTTGGGTACCAAGATCAATTTTAACATGGCTTTTCATTCTCAAACGGATGGTCAATTAGAAAAGGTGATACAAATCTTAGAAGACAGGATGAGGAGTTGTGTGATAGAGTTTAAAGGTATTTGGGAAAAGTATCCACCATTGATGCAGTTTGCTTACAATACCAGTTACTAGTCAAGTATTCAGATGGCTCCTTATTAGGCACTTTATAATAGGAACTATTAGACATTGTTATATTGGACTAAGATCAACAAAAGGAAACTAGTGGAGACTGAGTTAATGTAAAAGATGGAAAAGAAAGTGAAGATCACTCATGATGGATTGAAGTAGCTTCAGTCATGTAAAGGTCATATGCAGATCTCAAAAGGAGAGATATAAAATACATAGTGGAAGACAAAGTGTTTCTTAAGGTTTCCCTATGGAAGAGAGTTTTTAGGTTTGGAAAGAATGACAAGTTAAGCCCTAGGTTCATTGGACCCAATGAGACATTGGAAAGGATCGAACCAGTTCCTTATAGACTTGCATTGCCACCACAATTAAGTAGGATACATAATGTTTTTCATGTATCCACATTGAAGAGGTACAAATCGGATCCTTTTTGCATCATTCCAACTAAAAGCATCGAGGTGAGACCAAACATGTCATATAAGGAAGAACCAATTGAGATTTTGGCTTGGGAAATCAAAGAACTTAGGAAAAAGTGAATACCATTAGTCAAAGTGTTATGAAAAAATCATGATACATAAGACGCAACATGGGAAAAGCCATGAAGTAATAATGGCACAATACCCTAGTTGTTTCAACACAACACAATAGGTAGATTTTAATGACAAAATTCCTTAAGGGGAGAATTGTAACAACTATTAATTAGGGCCTATAAGTTATTTAGGCATATAAAGAGATAAAATGAGTAAAATATGGTTTTAAAGATTGAAAATAAAAATGAGAGTGCTTTTCATGCCAATGAATGTGTATTCACACCCGTGAAAATTGTGCTAGGGTTCAAAATGATAAAATTTAAATAAGGTGGGTTCTTTTTGAGTGTATAGTAAATGAGGAGTACATTCATGCACATGAATGGTTAAATCATGGTCATGAATGGTGTTCACACTCGTGAAGGAAGATTTATGCTCATAAATGTAGGTCGGTTCAACATATGAGCAATTGTACTTTTCTCTCTCCTTTGCTCCTTATCTCTACACCACCTACTCTCCACCACTCTTAAAACCTTTCCTAACATGCCAAAGACTTCATCTCCTCCTTCACACCCTCCATTAAAATAAACCTCCATTGTTGAGTTTGGAGAAAACTTGGAACTCAAAGGGTTAACGAAGAGTTATTGAGAGGTTGTGATAAAACTCAATTTTTAGCTTAATTCTAGCTTGTTTTTTGTTATAAAGGTATTATAAGGAAATCAATGTGTTCACTACCTTGAAACACTTATTCAAAAAATTCCAAATCAGGTAGTAGTTTTTCACGTGTTGTTTCATGACTAGAAAAGTTGTGAATGCATAATTTTATGCCTGTGAAAAAAGAGTCATAGTTATGAATTTGTTTCATGGTCAAGAAGTCGTGAAACACGGTTTCATGCTCATGAATGACGTATACTTGCAACCTATAGTGTTCACACCTTGGTTCACAGGTAAATCACTCATGAAATATGCCTTCACAGACGTGAATAGGTATTCACACCCATGAAGAACTGTGAGTTTGCAATATGTAATTTTTGATTATGATGTTATGTGATAGGTTTGTTTATTCACATGATATAAGTTGTATGTTTACGTGAATACTTACAAGTGGATGAGGTGAAATGTTATGAGCATGTTTATGATAATGAAATAAAAAGGTAAAGGATATTATTCTAATTGCCCATTTCTCTAATCTAAGACTTGTCATATAATAGATGACATGTCATTGAGGGGGTTATGGTACCATTGGTTATATTGATATGGATATAAGAAAAAGATGACTTAAGCTCGAGTTATGAGCATTTTTGATCCTATATGCTAGCAATGTTTATTAATTTCTTAGTCAAGTTGGATTAAGCTCAGGTTATGGGTGTTCTTGAATTGAGGGGTTCAGATGAGCATATTCAATTAGTGAGCAGGATGACTTAAGCTCAGATTATAAGCACTTTTGTTTCACAACTTACATATGGATAGTCAGGCTTAGAGTATTGGGCAGGAATAACAATGTGAATGGATTGTGAAATAAACTAAACAAGAATATTTGGTTTCTACATATTGAATATGTGAATGTATATAGATGCATGTTAATATCTTTTGTGTATATGGTACAAGAATGTTTGATATATGGCAAAAAGGTATGTAACATCTAGAATGTATTCTCCTATGCATTTACACAAAGTTAATGATATGAACAAGGTATGATAATGGTATGATATGACATATTTGTATATAGAATTTTTATGCACAAATGTACCACTAAGCGTTAGGTTTTTTAACATATGGGTGTTTTCTTACACACAGGTTTGGAGCTGGTAGACAAAAGTTAACTGAAGAGTAGAAAGATGATACAGAGATCAATCAAAGCAAACCCATCTTGGGTTGGTAATGCATACATGACATATCTTGGTTCTTTTTGTACATGTCATGAGTTATGGGACAATTGTGTACATGTCTTTAGGTTAATAATAGATAATTGACTATTATTGATATATTTTGTAAACATATAGCTAATGTAAGCCCAAACATGGTTTATTAAATGATCCTTTTTACAAGATTATGTTGTATGCTTTATAATTGGTTGTTTATGTTTAAAAAGGGGTTTTATGAAAAAGGTTTTGAGTGATGTAAAGTAAAAAGGTTTTAATTGGACTAGTTTTTCTATAGCTAATCCTGTAGCATGGTCCTATATGGTTAGGATCTTTTTTAGTATATGAGAAGGTGTTATAGAGAGCTTGAAAATGTTATGGCATAAAAGAGGAATTTTAGCCATGAACCTAGAGTTTGAGCATAATAGAGTGTTTTATGATATGGTGATGTTATAAATAAGCTAAATATGATGTTTTGGTTATGCTAAGAGGTCTTAGAGAAGGAGGTGAGAACCTCTAAGGGGGAGAGCAAACTTGAGGAAATAGAGAGGCTCCATTTTGTAAGGTTTGTACATATGAGTATTCAAACCCTTTTATGTGTTATTTGTGTTGTGTGGTGTTTCAATGACTTTAAAATGCAAGTTTGATATGTTAAATGCTTGGTAGTTGGATGGATTTAATAAGGTATGTGATAAATGCATCTTAAGATACAATTTTGTGTTTAAGATGTTCAACGACATGATTGAGGTTTTAAATGAGTTAAAACTGGCATAATGGCATGAGATTGTGATATATATATGCATTTATATGTTAACAAAAGTGATTGGTATTAGCTAATTTAGAGTTGTGTGAAATTGTGATAATGCTTTATTTTTAGGCATGTTTCTGCACTAAAATTTTCTAGATGCATGCTCGTGAATACTATGTCATGGTCATGAATCACAAGGCAAATAGTTGTCAATTTAGGCAAATTCATTCACATCTATAGTCATAACCAGCTTCACGACCAGAAAAGTGGTGAAGCATGGATTCATGCAGGTGAACATCATGTCACAGTTGTGAATTGTGAAGCACAAACTTGTGGTTTTTAGCATATTCATTCATATTGAGAGTCACAACTTGTTTCACAACCACAAGCCGTGAAACTTGGATTTATGCCTGTGAAGTTATTATCACACCCATGAACCCTATTGTGCACCACTTTAGATGATTTTTTCATGACCATGAATGGATTCTTTTATGTTAGTTGAACCAGAAGCAGTCATGGGCAAAATCAAATCTTGTTTCATGAGCCCCAACCTGTGAAAGACATGTTCATAGTCGTGAATTGCTCTTCATGGTCATGTACCAGAGTAAGAATATGATGATGAATGATTCAGGAATTTTTGCTTTGAATATGGTTTTAATTATGATATGCCATGACATCTACCATTATGAGAAACATGTTATGAGAAAGAATGCATATGAATGGGCTATGCCAATGATTATATACTTGACAAACATGCATTTTAATCATGTTGTAATGATACGATATCATTTGGTATATGATATGGAAAATGGATTGTGTAATGAGAATATAAGCCCATTACTCTATCCTAGGATTAGACATAGGATAAATGACATTCCATTGAGGTATAATATAGTACCATAGGATAAGGAAAACTAATGAAAGGATTATGATTTTTGGATAAGGGGTCTCAAGCTTCTGTGAGCACCCTTGATCCATGTATGCATACAATACGACTATATGATTACACTCAATCAAGGGGTTTTAAGTTTGTGTGGGCACTTCCAATCTTTAACCCTTGATCGGATAGTCCGATTTAAAGTATTTTGGGCAAAATAGCCAGGTTAAAGATTATGAGATCAATTTTGTAAAACACAACTATAAGTTGATGTTTATCCAGGAATACACTCTGATATGAAGTGATATATGCTTATCAATGTAAAAGATATTATCACGAATATGAATATTTATGTATGCACACAAATACATAATGAATTATACATGTCATAGAATGGAAGTGGAATGTTATATCATATTGTATGAACAATGCTTTAGTTTTGCATTTACATATATATCACTAAGCATTAGATTGCTTAGAGTGTGGGTGTCTTCTCACACACAGGTTCAGAGTCTCCGTAGATAAAGTTGACATAAGGAAGAGCCCATCGAATAGTCAAAGGTCAAACCCAACACTTGAAGGGTTGGGTTTGCACATATGTCATTCTTTTGATTTTGTATATATCATGGGTTAGGTTGTACAAATTTCTTATATACATGATGTCTATTGAGAACATGTAACTCATTATCAATATATTTTTGTAAACCTTGGGCTAGTGAAAGCCCAAACTTTTATTTTGCTATATCTATAAAATTCACCTTTTTTGCATTGTCTTTATATTTTGCAAAAACTTTTAAATAAACATCTTGATGATGATGCAAAAATAAAGTTTTTGAAATATTTTTAATTTTACCGGATTTTTGACATGTGGCATTATAACATTCACTTATGTAGTTGGAATAATCTAATCATATAAAAGAGTGTTACAATATAACTCTCACCATGGTTACCAAATATGTTCACACCTCTAGTGAAAGCCCAAAATTAATATACTAGGTGCGAGTGAGGAAGCTCATGACGAGAAGTTAGGAGTTGCCATTCAGTATAACAAAGAATCAAATGAGCAAGCGTCACTATTTTACCCTACCAAAAGGGACCAACTCATTGATTATGAGAGACTAAGTTCATTTGCAGTGTTTAGTCATTTTACTTGTCCAATAATGCATGTAGGGTCATTTTAATATTGACATTAAGTTTCAATAAGGTTTATGTGTAAATGAATGAGGCAATAAATTAATGAAATTAAATAAGCAAGATAGCAAATAAATAGAATACATAATTAAATAAATAGAAATAAAAACAATATTCCATATAATGTAAAATATAAAGGTTAATAATCAAAATTAATCATGTAATATTATTAACCTATAGTAAAAGCATGTTTAATTATATTTTATTACCCTTTCCTAACATCAAAACTGTACGCCCATTAATTAGAGTTTAATTAGAATAAGTATTTGGTATAAATAGGAAAAATATGATAGATAATAGAGATTAAACTAAATGGAATAGTTGACTAAATTAGAAATTAAAATAAATTAAATTGATTGACATAATAAATTTGATTAAATTAAACCATATAATTAAATTGCACCTTTGGTAAAAATTAAAGGGACTAAATATAAGTAAAAATATGAAAATAAAAAAACAGAAAAGTGCACAAAAAAACAGCAGAAGAATATAACGAGAGAAGGGAGGGGGAGGGTAAAGTCAATTAAGACTTTGCCCCATTTTATCCTAACTTTTACACTATTCTTCTTATCATCATCATCCCTTTCTTTCCTCCCAATAACAGTCCCAATTCTTCGTGATTTCACTTAATATTTGCATCAAAATCACTTCAAATAAACTATTTTTGGTAAGTAATCTCTTCCCCATTGTTATTGTGTTACTAGAACTTTTTGGGTTACGTTACTGTAGTATATTTCCCACTATTGTTGATTGCCTTATGAATCAAATTTAGAGAAGTATCGAAATTAAAAGTTGTTCATTTATGTCTTTGTATATGTCTGCCAAATTTTATTGAATGATTTTAAGTATATAAAGAGAAATGGTCATTTGAATGAGACTGGTCCCTGGAAGAGTATCCACAGGATACTCAACGATTTTTGCTAAATTTGATCATCTCAAGGGCTAAAAATTGTATCCCTATTTTTGTTCTAGGTCTCTACCAAATGTTGTATAAATATATTTTGTGTAGGTGAAGTTATAGTGAAATGAACTATGGTAATTCCTTGATTGAGTTAGTTTGACATACCTGTACAACAATAGTTATTTCATCCTCATATTTGACATGTTAGATCGAATTAGCTAAAGTTCAAACATGAAATTTTTATTTCTATATCTTATCTAAGTTCCTGTGAAATATTACCTTAAAATGTTATTTATATTTTGAGTTATGACCTTAACACATACACTGCTCAGGTTGTCATTATATACTGAACCAGTTATAGATTCTCAAGTATTTCAGAACCATAGAGGTCGAATATAAAAATGCGGTAAACATGAAAAATGTTAAAAATTAATTTATAAAATTGTGTAAAAAGTTTCATAATAATTTAATATACACGATGAAAGATATAAATTTTTAAATATAGTACCCCAAAACTGCCTAAGGGCAAAAAACAGAGAAATATTTAAAATTATACTAACATTTGTGTAATAGTTCAAATATTCTGAAATTTTAGTATGTTATATTATTACATGTTAATTTTAATTAGAAATAATAATCATATTGATTGGATAAGTATAGAAAAAGTTACAGATCCAATAGTCCTAAGAGGTCATGTTCCAGTTTAAAAGAAATTGTACTTATTTATTTAAACTATATTAAGAATAAGTATTTTATCAATGTATTAATTATTTATATTTTTGAATTAGGATCTCAACATGAGGAATAACAATAAAAGCGAACAAGCTCTGAGTTTAGATTTGAAAAAGAAAGGCTATCAAGGTTTGTATATATATGTATTATGGTTTGCCCCGATGCATATTTGTGTGTGCATGACATAAATTATGCGTCACCATGATAAAATAATGTATTACTACATTATTTTAAATTATGAAAATGTTATTAATTAGGAATTTAATGCTATGGTAATATTTGATGGAATATCATATTATTATATAGGTTCGAAATAAATTGTGAACTTGAAGTTATATTGATACGAAATAAGAGTTGATTACGGCAAGTAATGACATGATAAAAACAATTAATTAATAGTTTTAATTGCCCATTTCTCTACCGGAGGACTAACATAGGATAGATAGTGCACCATTAAAGGAGAGTTACAGTACCGATATTGATATGATTCAAGGACAGGGTGGCTATAGATCCGAGGGAGCCCCTGATCCTAATTACACAAGGATAACATGATTACACTAGTTCAAGGTTGTTAAACCTCTGCGAGCCCCTTTGACTTGAGATTATAGTGAGTAGGGTGGCTTAATATCCATGAGCGCCCTTATTTCACACCTTATATTCGGGGCAGTCCAGGAATGAGATTTTGGGCTAATAAACCATAGAATGAAATATGAAAATTTATTAATTGACGTAAGTAACAAAGTATGCAATGCTTATATGAGGTGGTGCAAATTTAATTATTGAATAAGGTTATTATGTTTATTCTTTTATGTTATGTATTTATTTATTTTATATGACAAATATGAAATAAAATTTAATATGCCATGATTTTATTTGAGAGATGCATTTTTGTGACTACCTAGGGAAGCCTTTAATGCTTATATGTACCATTAAGCTAGAGATAGCTTAGTGTGGGTTCTTCTCACGCACGAATTGGAGCTGTAGATAGTAGATAGTAAAGTTGGTCAAGAAGAAATCCAAGCTCATATCAGCGGAGGCACAAAAGACGTAGTTAGAGGGTTGGTTACTTATCATGGTTTTTTTGAGTATGACCATGCATATGGATTGTGGTAGACATATCTTATATGTTAATATTGTATATATAAATAATTATGTAATATAATTAGGTGCCATAGGTGTATACAACATGATGATAAATATATATTGTTAATTAGAATGACTTGTCTAAACCAATATAAATAAATGGATTAAGTTATTTAAAATGAAAAAGTTTTAATTTGAACAAATTTATTTAGTAAATATTATGGCATCATATTTATATATAGGAGATTATTCCTAATATATAAATAGGGCATCACATTTAGTGCTATGTTATTATTGTATATGTAAATAATTATGTAATATAATTGAGTGTCATAGGTGCATACAACATGATGATAAATATATCGTTAATTAGAATGACTTACCTAAACCAATATAAATAAATGGATTAAGTTTTAATTCAAACAAATTTATTTAGTAAATTTTGTGGCATCCTGTTTATATATAGAAGATTATTCCTAAAAGGTTTGTAGGAAAGGTTTGTAGTCAAACCACTGACTTTCCGGTCAATTGGGGTCATGATGTGTTGCTAGATACTGCTCATGACTTGCTTAAATTAATTGTTAATTTAAGTGGCCAACATAACCAGGAACCTAATGGGTCACACGCAATGAAGATATGGAGAATGAGTAAAATGGTCTTAGATAGGATCCAAAATATGAGAGAATTATTTCCGGATGGATCACGATGAGATCGTACAGAAAAATCGTTCATGAGGGTTATGGGCCTATGCAGGCTAGGCAGGCCAGCTGGGCTTCCCAGCAGTAGCCCGCAGTAGGCCCAGTGCATTACTGCCTCCCACTCGTTGGCCAACGGCAGATTTTGGCCTTAATTTGGCCAATTACTATTCATTCATTGTCATTTTCTCCATTTTTGACTTTTCATCTTTTCTTTGAATTTGATTCAAATAGAAAAGACATCAAATGACAGAAAATAGACATGAAAATATTTTTTTGTGAAAAAAATATTTTTGAGACAATAAAATTCTCTCAAGAACACTTTCAAAGCTAGCACTTTGAATTTGTTCAAACCATTTCTCTTGATAGTTTCATCTTCATTATTCACGTGGATTATCATTAGAGACATCATAGTGTGGATTGTTGTGATTTGCTATAACCCAACAAAGTGAAGATTTGAAGAACAAATAAGAAATTACAAGGTATAATTTCTAATCTTTATATTTATATAAATTAGTTTTAATAGCACAAGTATGATATTTTGTTTTGGATTTTGAAAATTTTATTTTTCCATTGCGTTTATGAATATGATTCATTTTTCAAATCCCAACAATTTATAGTGGACAGATTTACAAAGTCAACACATTTCTTACCTATCAGGAAGGACTACCCACTGAATAAATTGGCAGAAATTTATATGAATGAAATAGTATGACTTCTTGGAGTGTCTGTTTCTATTATGTCTCACAGAGATTCCCGCTTCACATCTCAATTTTGGGGTAGTCTACAGCGAGCTCTAGGTACTAAGCTCAATTTCAACATGACTTTTCATCCGCTGACAAATAGACAATCAGAAAGAGTGATTCAGATTCTAGAAGATATGATGAGAAGTTGTATCATCAAATTTGAAGGCAGCTGGGAAAAATATCTTCCTTTAATGGAATTCACCTATAATAACAGTTATCAGTCTAGTATCTAGATGGCTCCATATGAGGCACTTTATGGAAGAAAGTGTCGAACACCTCGATGTTAGACAAAACTCAGCGAGAGGAAGCATGTGGGACCAGACCTAGTGCAAGAGAGGGAAGCAAAAGTGAGAGTCATTCGTGAAAGACTTAAGGCAGCTACAGATAGACATAAATCATATGTTGATCCTAAGAGACGAGACATTGATTATACTGTGGGTGATAAAGTGAGGCAAGATTTGACATATGAAGAAGAACCAGTCCAAATTTTAGCAAGAGAAATTAAGGAGCTGAGGAACAAATGAGTACCAATAGTGAAAGTGCTATGGAGGAATCATGCAATTGAAGAAGCAACATGGGAAAGCGAGGAGGTGATGAAAGCTCAATACCCTCACTTGTTTAGTGACGATGCATTAAGCATGTTTTGAGGACGAAACATCTTAAGGGGGAGAAAATTGTAACGCCCACTAATTAGAGTTTAATTAGAATAAATATGTGGTATAAATAGAAAAAACATGATAGTAATAGAGATTAAAATGGATGGAATAGTTGACTAAATTAGAAACTATACTAAATTAAATAGATTAACATGATAAATTTGATTAAATTAGACCACACAATTAAATTGTACATTTGATAAAAATTAAAGGGACTAAATATAAGTAAAAATGTGAAAATTAAAAAAAAAACTAAAAAGTGCACAGTAGAAAAAAAAAACACAACAACAAAAAAACAACAGAAGAATATAACGGGAGAAGATAGGGGGAGGGGAAAGTCAATTAAGACTTTGCCCCATTTTATCCTAACTTCTACACTCTTCTTCTTCTTCTTTTTCTTCTTATCATCATCATCCCTTTCCTTCCTTCCAATAACAGCCCCAATTCTTCATGATCTCACTCAAGATTTGCATCAAAATTACTCCAAATAAATCTATTCTTGGTAAATAATCTCTTTCCCATTGTTATTGTGTTATTAAAATATTTTGGGTTATGTTACTGCAGTATATTTCACTCTATTTTTTATTGCCTTATGAACCGAATTTGGAGAAGTGTTAAATATAAAAATTGTTCATTTATATCTTGTGTATCTGTCTGTCAAAATTTATTGAATGATTTTGAGTATATTAAGAGAAATTGTCATTTAAGTGAGACTGGTCCTTGGAAGAGTATCAACATGATACTCTACAGTTTTTGCTTAATTTGATCATCTTAAGGGCTAAATCTAAGGTGATGTAAAACATAAAAGTTGTATTCCTATTTGTTGTTTAGGTCTCTGCTAAAGTTTGTATAAATATCTCTTCTGTAGATTGAGTTATAGTAAAATGAACTATGATCATTCCTTGATTGAGTTGGTTTCACATACCTGTATAGCTCCAGTAATTCCGTTCTCATATTTGACATATTGTTAGAGTGAATTAGCCAAAGTTCAAAACATGAAAGTTTTATTGCTATATCTTATTTAAGTTCTTGTGAAATATTTACCTTAAAATGTTATTTAGTTTGTGAGTTATGACCTTAACAAGTGAACTGGTTAGATTGTCATTCTATTCTGAACCAGTTATAGATCCTATAGTATTTGAGAACCTTAGAGGCCGAATCTGGAAATGAGGTAAACATGAAAGATGTTTCAAATTAAGTAATATAAATTTCTAAGAAATTTTATAATAATTTAATATACACGGTAAAAGATATAAATTTTTCAATATAGTATCCCAAAACTACCTAAGGACAGAAAATAGAGCAACATATAAAATTATACTAAATATTGTGTAATGGTTCAAAAATTCTAAAATTTTAGTATGTTATAGTATTACATGCTAAATGTTATTAGAAATAAGAATCATATAGATTGGATAAGTGTAGAAAAAGTTAAGGATCCAATAGTTCTAAGAGGTTATGTTCTAGCTTAAAAGAAATTGTAGTTATTTATTTAAACTATATTAAGAATAAGTATTTTATCAATGTACTAATTATTTATATTTTTGAATTAGGATCTCAACAATAGGAAGAACAACAAAAGTGAATAAGCTCTCAGTTTAGATTTGGAAAAGAAAAAGCTATCAAGGATTGTATATATATATGTATTATGGTTTGCCCCGATGCATGTTTGTGTGTGCATTACATAAATTATGTGTCATCATGATAAAATAATATATTACTACATTATTTTAAATTATGAAAATGTTATTAATTAGGAATTTAATGCTATGGTAATATTTGATGGAATATCATGCTATTATATAGGTTTGAAATAAATTGTGAACTTGTAATAATTATGTTGATACAAAATGAGAGTTGATTATGGCAAGTAATGACATGATAAAAACAATTAATTAATAGTTTTAATTGTCCATTTCTCTACCTGAGGACTAACATAGGATAGATAGTGCACCATTAAGGGGGAATTACAGTACAGATATTGATATAATTCAAGGACAGGGTGGTTATAGCTCCGAAAGCGTCCTTGATCCTAATTACACATAGATAACATGATTATACCAGGTCAAGGTGGCTAAAGCTTTGCGAGCACCCTTGACTTGAGATTATAGTTGGTAGGGTGGCTTAAACTCTACGAGCACCCCAATTTCACACCTCATATCCGGATAGTCCATGAACGAGATTTTGGGCTAATAAACTGTTGCCCTGATAATGAACCAAGAAGGGGGTTGAAATGGATATTAAAAAAAATTTTAACTTTAAGTGCGGAATAAATTTAAATAGAGTAGGGATGAAGAGATATCACACAAGAGATTTATAGAGGTTCGAGTATTAATAAATCCTACTCCTCTCCCCAATCTCAATTGGGAGTTTCACTAACACACTAAGTGTTACAATGGAGTTTTACAAGCTCACTCCCAACTATGGCATTTCTATCAATGGCTAACACCTAATCCAAAAATTCCCTTGTGTTTTAATGGCTCACACAATAAACCAATTCCTTGTGTTTTATAGCTCACATAAATAACCCTTACAAGTGTTTCACTCTTAACCCAATATACCCAAACTCACTTGAGTAATTGATTACAATGAACACACTCACCAACCTATAATGCTCAAAATTTATGAACAAATAGGTTTGCACAAAGAATAAAAGTTTTGTTGAAAATAATTAATGTACAATGGCTACAACAAGATTTTGATTCAAAAGTAATTATTGTTCTTTTGTTTTGGATTTATAATTGACTTGCATTTATATTTCCTTAGCGAATTATAGCCGTTTTGATAATTTAATGTGAAAATAGTTGTTGAACCAACTCTTAATTTTGCGCCTGACATGTTTCTCTTTCCTCATTCACGGTCGTGAATACGTATGTCACGGTCGTGAATGTTCTTCCAAGTCGTGGCTCGAGTGGTGGCTCTGGCCGTGAAGCATTTTGGAAGAATTTGAAGTTTTTGATCACGACATGACTTTATACTTTCACGAATGTGAATATCCTTCCAACTTGTGGTCTAAGTGGTGACTCTGGCCGTGAAGCTCTCTGGAAGAATTTGACATGTTATCTCATGGGCGTGACTATCTTTCACGGGCGTGACTGATTTGATCATTCACGGTTGATATGATCCTTCATGGCCATGAAGTTTAAATATTGAAGAGTTGTGCTAAGATATATCATGGGTGTGACATAATCAATCACAGGCGTGAACATGCTATTTTTTCTTATTTGACCTTCAAAGATTGTCTTTCATTCTTGCATTATATTCCATACCATGTTTAACAAACTTAGAACACAAGCATTGTTAAATACATTATTACTATTTTATTTGTTAGCATTAAAATGATAGAAATACCCCTCAAGGTTCAACAATCTCCCCCTTTTTGATGGTGACAAATAATCTAGCAATATGTGTTTTTGAGAAGTCTCCCCCTCAAAAGATGCTTAAGACTAAAAATAATAGAGTGCAAGAATTGAGCGACGTATGGCATGGATCTTTGCTTGCTAGTTATGTATATGCAAAGTATATTCAAAGCATATCAAATTGTTTGCTTTTAGCTAGTTAAGTATATGCAAAGTATATTCAAAGTATATCAACACATTTGTATTCATATATTTGCATATTCATATATTGCTAGGTTCTCCCCTTTTTTTCATCAACAAAAATAAACCATAAAACAAAAATGATGTAATTATATTAGTACCAAATAGAGGAAGTACAAAGTTTAGAAAAGTAAATTAAAATCCTACACTCACAATACTAGAAACTAGTAAACAAAATGAAAAAACTAGAACTCTAACTAGGCTTGGAACCAGATAATCCATCTCTAAGGTGTGCTACTTTCGCCTCGAGGCTATCCATGCAAGACTCCATGAAATCTTTGAGGTTTTCCAACCTCCCATCGATGGAAGCCTGCAATAGGTCAAAGCGAGGTGCTAAAAGATCAGCCACCTACTATACCAAGTTACGTGTAAAGGCTGAGGAATGACTAACCTCTTGCTCAACCTCTAGGTCGCTGTCTCAACTCAGACTCATTTTCTTTACTAGATTCCTTGGAGGCCAGCTTTGAATTCATCCAAATCCTGGTCTTCCCAATCAATTTCACCAGATGAAATGGTGAAACAGTAATAGATATTATTCTCATGGATTATTCAAACAGCTGCTCCCATTTTTATAAAAGACTCGACATCTAGTCGGTCTCGATGATGTGTGGAAAAGAGGTTGAAATTGTGCTCATCGAGCTTTAGATACCCGAGCTCAATTGTAAGGTGAGTCATGTACCCACCAATCAAGATATCTCCCGATGGCTTAGTTGCAATTGAGAGAAGATGATTTGCAAACCATCGAGACAGGGCCAATGTTAGACCTCTTCATGACATCTCCAAGAGGAAAAGCTCGGATTTACGGATTGCACCATTGCTATCACCTCTTGCAAAGATACTATAGGTTAGAAACCTATGTACATATTTATGCACTGGAGACTGAAGATGGGTGCTTTTAGTCTTCTTCACGTCCCAGCTACAATCTAATCCAAAATGAGTCCATGCTGGATTGGCATAGAATTCCACCTCACTCTCATTAAGGATACCATCTGAGGGAAGTTTGAAGATTGCACCAAACTATGATGCTGTGAGAGTGTTCAGATGCTTGCAAAGTTGGAATTTGATTGTTCCGGTGGGAAATACTTGTAAAGTGCTAAGGAACTCGAGAGTTGGTTCCCTTAGCATTGGCTGATGAACATCGAAAAACTCCTTGAGATGACAAGCTTGTAGTTGTTCTATCATGCTTGTCTCAAGACTGAGGGGCCTAAAAGCATTCCACTCGAAGGAACGTGATGAAAGCAAGGGTCTTTTCTTAAGAACAACATATCTCGGATGACAATGCTTCGAAATGATGTTGAGAAGGTAGTTCATGTAGTGTCTCAAAGTATGGGATTTCTTTCTTGTGCCTTTTGATGAGCCGGGTTCCATTGATGATTTGAGAATGGGTTTTTGGAGAGTGAGTTTCTGACAAGGATTTTGAGGATAACCTTATGATGTTGTGATTTTTGAAGAAAGAAAGGAGTTTTAAAGGTTTTTATAGATGGAAAAACATATGAGGGGGCCAGAATCTGTGAGAAGTATTGAATGAGGGTGATAAATGAGAGAATTTGTAGAGTTTGAAATTAGAGAAAATGACAAAAAACTGTTTTATAGTCGACAAAGTCACGGTCGTGAATAGTAAATCACGGGCATAAAATGTCGTGGTCACGATTTGTTGAAGAGCCGCTCTAGCCGTGATGAAGGATATGAAATGATTCATAGTCGTGACATTTAATAGTCACAGGGGTTACTTGTGAATTTTCACGGTGGTGACAAAATGAGTCACGATCGTGAAGTACAATCTTCACTACTTGTGACCATGAGGTAACGCGTGAAACAAGGCGTGAACGGTTATGTAATTTTTTTGATGTTAATGTTCACGGTCGTGAATAAGTGTCAGGTCCTGAATAAAGAGTTTCATGGGAGTGAAAGAAAAGAGTAATGGGCGTGAAACATAGTCTTCACTACCTTCAGCCGTAAAGTATGTCGTGAAGTAAGGCGTGAAAGCTACTAGAGCTTTTGGCGATTATGATCACGACCGTGAATATATGTCATAGGCGTGAATTCCCTTAAATCTTCAATAAATAAAACTAAGTCTAAAACAAGACTAAAAGATTTCCAAGGTGCTTCTATCCCTTATAACATATTTTCCATCAAGTTAGCCACTTCTTGCCTTAAAAGATTAGACAATAAAAGACAACATAAGAAAGAAATTAACATTCAAGGTTTGAAAATTTTGACAATCATACTTAAGATAAGGTTAATCCATCAATCATACCAAGCTCTCTTCTTATGAAGTTAAATCTTTCTTCATTAAGAGACTTAGTGAATATATTAGCCAATTGATTGTCTGTATTGATAAATTCCAATACAACATCTCCGTATTGAACATGATCTCTAAGAAAATGATGTCTTATGTCAATATGCTTACTTCTAGAGTATTGAATGGGATTCTTAGATAGGTTTATGGCACTTGTATTGTCACATCTGATAGGTATATGGTCCAAACTATGACCATAATCCTTAAGTTATTGTTTCATCCATAGGATTTGAGTACAACAACATCCTGCTGCCACATACTCCACTTCAGCAGTAGAAAGAGCAACTGAAACTTGTTTCTTGTTGAACTAAGAAACTAAGCATTCACCAATAAAGTGACAAGTTCCTGAAGTATTCTTTCTATCCAAGAGACTTGCAGTATAATCAGCATCTGAATATCCTATGATATGAAAAGATGAATCTCTAGGATACCATAAACCTAGATGCAATGAGCCATGTAAATATTTTAAGATTCTTTTCACAACATTCAAATGTGATTCTTTAGGACACGATTGAAATCAAGCACATAGGCATACACTATACATTATATCGGACCTAGAAGCAGTAAGATATAAGAGTGATCTGATCATAACTCTATAGAGCTTTTCATTAATGCTCTTACCCTTTTCATCTTTGTCCAATTTTGTTGATGTGCTTATTGGAGTTTTGGAATTTTTGCATCCTTCAATTTCAAATTTCTTGATTAAGTCTTTGGCATATTTGGATTGGTTGATGAATATGCCTTCATTGCTTTGTTTTATTTGTAAACCAAGGAAGAACTTAAGCTCATCCATCATGCTCATTTTAAATTCCCTAGTCACACACTTAGCAAATTCTTGGCAAAGCAATTCATTAGTAGACCCAAATATGATGTTATCAACATAAATTTGAACAATTAGAATATCATGCTTATGCTTTTTAATAAACAAAATAGTGTCAACATTTCCTTTTGAAAAATTATTTTCTAAAAGAAAAGAACTTAGTCTTTTATACCAAGCTCTTGGAGCTTGTTTCAAACTATACAAATCTTTTGAAAGTTTAAATACATGATCAGGCAAATTATGGTTTCAAAATCTGGTGGTTGTTCTACATAAATTCTTCTTCTATATAACCATTTAAGAAAGCACTTTTGACATCCATTTGAAAAACGTTTGAAATTCATATGGCATGCATATGCTAAAAGTATTCTTATGGTTTCTGATATAGCTACCGGAGCATAGGTCTCATCATAACCTATTCCTTCTTCTTAAGTATATCCCTTTGCAACTAACCTAGCCTTATTCATAGTTATTGAACCTTGTTCATCTAGTTTATTTCTAAATACCCATTTATTTCCAATGATTTGATGCTCCTAGGGTCTAGGAACGCAGGTCCATACTGTACTTCTCTCAAATTGGTTGAGTTCCTCTTGCATAGCAATCACCCAACTTTCATCATTAAGAGCCTCGTCAATATTTTTAGGCTCAATTTGAGAGACAAAAGCAAGATTAGAATCTAAAGGTTTGAGATGAGATCTAGTACTTACTCTTATAATAGGATCACCAATGATTTGCTCCTTGGGGTAATCTTTTTGTCATTTTCCATTCCTTTGGGAGCTCTTGCTTGTTTTCCTCTTGAGCTTGAGGTGGAGAGTCATCTTGATGTGAATTTTTGTGATCATTTTCACCTTTTTCATTTTTAAGATCAAGTTTTTTCATTGTACTTAAAATATCATCAAGAACACTACCTTTCACAAGATCAAGCTTACTAGATTCATCAAAAACAACATGCATATATTTTTCAACAACTAATGACTTTTTATTAAAGACATGATAAGCTTTGCTAGCGATGGACTATCCTAGAAAGATACCCTCATCGGATTTAAAGGAAAATTTTTCCAAGGTTGTCCTTGGTATTAAATATGAAACACTTGCATGCAAATACTCTAAAGTATGATATCATGAGTTTTCTTCCATTCCATAACTCAAAAGAAGTTTTGTTTAAGAGTGGTCTTTTGAAAACTCGATTTGAAATATAACATGCGGTATTAATGGTTTCGGGCCAAAAATAAGTTGGTAACCCATACTCATTAAGCATTGTTCGAGTAATTTCAATTAAAGTTCAATTTTTCCTTTCGATCACCCCATTTTGTTGAGGTGTCCTAAGAGATAAAAAAGTTTGTGAAATTTCATGTTCTAGACAAAAATTTTCAAAGTTTTCATTTTCAAATTCTTGGTATGAAGGTAAGAATATCATGCATGTGTATATGTATATTGTAATTTACATGTTGTTATGTACCGCTAAACATTAGTTTCCTTAGCGTATGGATGTTACCATACACAGGTTCGGACCCTAGGTGTTGATCAACAAAGAAGGATGCCCAAAAGTATAGTAAAGGATATTTCTCGAGGGGTAGGTGATACATCTTTGTATTTTGGTGGTTTTGATGGGTTGGCTAGTTATAGGTGTACATATTTGTTCTTTAAAAGTTATGTATTTTTGTAATTATCCATTTTGTAGAACTTTTGGGCTAGTGATTGCCCGTATGTTATTGTGTTTAAATTTTATTATATTATTAAGTTGTTTTAATTATATTCCATATTTGAAGTTTTCAATAAGTTATCCTAGCCATGGTGTATTAAGGTTTTAAATTTAATATATTTTAAATTATGTGCATTGTAATATTTTTTGGTATAATTAGGTTTATTACTGATTATATCGAATGGTATTATAGTCTTATATTCAACTTTTCATTGCAGTAATTGACAGTGTTCCCTTGACTCAATTTTTAATCTACTTCATTTTCTTTAATATTTTAAAGATGGAGAAATACAGGTCTTGAGATAAAGATTGAGCTTTGTAAAAATAATAGGTTGTGTAATCTCACCAGTAGTGTTTGTTGACTTGAATGATTTAATGTACACTTATTTGGTTCCTTTATATGTTTTGTTATTTTTCCATTTCTTGAATTTTATTATGAGACTATTTCAATGAAAATATTTGGATGCCTTGAATGGTTCTATCCAGAACAGAGGCTATTATTTTTCTCAGTTCATGGTAAGGTTTTGGACTTAATTTTTTTAATAGTGTTTTCATAGAAATATTTATTATCCTTAAAGATTTAAGTATTTGTGTTGTCCTTTTTAAATAAATTCAAGTTACTAAATGACTACAAATCAACTAATCAAGTTTTGGATTGTATTATATAGATTTTATCGATCTAGAGTTGAGAAGAACACCTAAGCAACATGCACATTAGTTCTCACACTTCTTAAGGAGGAAAGGTTAGTTCAATCAGAACCATTGAATTTGAGAAAGAAATTGTTAAGTTTTCCTCTAATTCCTAATTTACACTATCATTAAGTTACACAATTTAAATTTGTAATACTCTCTTATTCTTCTATACCTCATTCAGGTAAAGTGGTGTCTTCAATTGACTAACTGATGTATTTATACAAGATTTATAGACAATACAATATATATTAAACAACTCATAACTTATAATGAGACTATAGAAAAGTCATTGTATATATATATATATATATGAATTATACTTTTATAGACCATAAATTGACACATGATTTATTTACAACTTATACTTTCACTTTTAAAAATATACATCATGTATGTAATATTTGTTTTATAAGTATGACATGACTATCACAGTTATTGATATTCTTGCATTCTTCTAGTAAAATCATTGGATTTATAACTCTCTCAACTTACACATTGTCTTCTATTTCTTTCTTACTATCAACACAAGAGAACAATTCACATGCTGAGTTTTAGCTCAGTGGTGCAAATCTTATAGTAATAGTCATTTAGAATATAACTTTGGAACTATAATTCATTTCAGTAAAATTCCCCGGCAAGAAACAATTATAGATAAATATTTTCTTCTAAATATATAACTAATTGATTGTCAGTGATTACATTACACTATTATATAAAACATAAAAGTTCATTTTATATGTATATGGCATATAATCATTTACACCTAAAAATTCATTTCATTAATGATGTCACAAATCATAAGAAATCCATTTAAAAACCACATCAATTATCTTAGCACATCTTTCATTATGCTTATATACTAAAAAATAATTTTATTATTTCTCTACCTATATTGTTGGGTTTTGAAGAATGAATCATAATCATAAATGCAGCAAAAAATAAAATTTTTCAAAACCCAAAACAAAAGATCATACTTGTACCATTAAAACTAATTTATATAAATGTAAATGTTAAAAATTATACCTTGTAATTTTTATTTGTTCTTCAAATCTTCACTTTGTTGGGTTATAGTAAACCATAACAATCCACACTAGGATGTCTCTGATGATAATCCATGCGAAGAATGAAGAAGAAACTATCAAGAGAAATAGTTTGAACAAATTCAAAGTGCTAGTTTTGAAAGTGTTCTTGAGAGAATTTTTGTTGTCTTAAAAATATTTTTTTTCACAAAAAATATTTTCATGTTTATTTTCTGTCATTTCATGTCTTTTCTATTTGAATCAAAATCAAAAATAAGATGAAAAGTCAAAAATGGAGAAAATGGAAACAAATGAACAGTAATTGGCCATAATTGCCCTAATTAAGGCAAAAAACAACCATTGGCCAACGGATAGGAAACTACAGGTGCGTTGGGCCTGCTGCGGGTTACTGCTGGGTAGCCCAGTTGGCCCGCAAGGCTGGCCAGCAGCCTGTCTAGCCCGCACTGGCCCGTGACCCTCCCGAATGATTTTTTCATGCGATCTCATCACGATACATCCTAAAATAATTCTCTCATATTTTGGATCCTATCCAAGACCATTTTACTCATTCTGTATATCTTCAATGCGTGTGACCCATTAGGTTCCCGGTTATGTTGGCTAATTAAATTAATAATTAATTTAAGCAGGTCATGAGCAGTATCTAGCAACACATCATGACCCCCAATTGGCCGGAAAGTCGGTGATTTGACTACGAACCTTTACATAGACAATTTTTGTGCAATTATTCCTTTCACCATTCTACACCCCACTTGGTTAAGAGTATGGATATGTGTCAACTCCCACTAGACTGACTACATCACGTCTAGTCCAAGTTATGTTAGTTCTTGTCCTCAAGGCTCATTACTCTATTGGATATGTCATTGAAGACTATCTTTATGACATTTCGACTCCGGCCAGAGATTCATGAGTAATGACCACGATAAGAGGCCATGGGTATACACTCCTTCTATCAAGAGTGGTGAATCCTTTATTGGTTACCCAATTACCTTCGAATACCTCAAGCTGTATCCAATCACCACCCTATGAGCTACCTCTCTAAGACAATAAGGAATAGTGTCAAAATACATAATCAATATTCAAGATATCCTTGAGTACCTCAAGTCTAAGGATACTTGCCCCATTGCTATGATGAGACTATCATTGACATTTGAATAGATTATCCATATGATTGTCTCATAGTTTGTCATCCAATGTACTTAGCTACACTTAGCAAACATCCACATGTTAACTCTAAACATCTCATGTTTATAGATTATGATATCTACTACTCGATCCAATCAAGGAGTGTAACATATGCTAGTCTGTCTAGATTAATAATGTCCCGTCTCATTAATCCTATGACTAGGGATAATTTTGATACTAACATAATTACACATGATAAAAATCTCAATATCAATATCTCATCATGATTTCCTTCATGCTATGTTATGTATCAAGGACTTCATTAATTGATTTATGATCTCTTATCAATTCATATATCAAATGAACATCAAATTAATGAAAAAGTCTTTTATTAATCAAATAAATTTGTACAATAAGTGCTAAAGGTGATTGCCTTTAGAACACTCCTCTAACAAGCTCCCACTTGCACTAAAGTCAATCGCCTTTGTATATAATTCCATAGGCGAGTACATGAGAATCATATTTCTTTTGGGGAAGTGGCTTAGTTAAAGGATCAATAATATTTTGATCAGTGGGCACTCTTTCTATCTTTACATCATTCCTACCAATGATTTCTCTAATGAAATGGTATCTTCTAAGTACATGTTTAGATCTCTGATGAGACCGTGGCTCCTTTGCTTGTGCAATGGCTCCATTATTATCACAATACAATTGTATTGGATCAATAATGCTGGAACCACTCCAAATTCTGTGATGAATTTTCTTATTGAAACTGCTTCCTTTGCTGCTTCAGAAGCTGCAATGTACTCTGCTTCGGTTGTGGAATCAGCAGTCATTTCCTATTTGGAACTCTTCCAACTAACTGCTCCACCATTTAGTGTGAATATAAAACCTGACTGAGATTTTGAGTCGTCCTTGTCAGATTGGAAGCTGGCATCGGTATACCCGCTCACTGTAAGATCTCCATCTCCATATACCAAGAATACATCCTTAGTTCTTCTTAAGTACTTAAGGATATTCTTGACAGCCACCCAATGACCCTCACCAGGGTCCGATTAGTATCTACTCATCCTCAGAGCATATGATACATCGGGTCTTGTACATATCATAGCATACATGATTGATCCTATAGCTGAAGCATATGGAATCAAACTCATGTGTGTCCTCTCATCTTGTGTCTTTGGACACAAAGACTTTGAGAGAGTAATCCCATGGGTCATAGGAATATATCCCCTCTTGGACTGCTCCATGCTAAACCTCTTTAGCATCTTATCTATGTATGTAAACTGTGAAAGACCAAGCAATCTTTTAGATCTATCTCTATAGATCTTTATCCATAAAATATAGATTGCTTCTCCAAGGTCTTTCATAGAGAAATTGTTGGATAACCAAATTTTGACTGATTGTAAGGCTGAGACATCATTTCCCATTAACAATATGTCATCTACATATAACACAAGAAATACGATTGCACTCACATTAACCTTCTTGTAAACACAAGGTTCATCCAGATTTTGTAAGAAACTAAACTGTTTGATTTTCTCATCAAACCGAATATTCCAACTCCTGGATGCTTGCTTTAATCCATAAATGGATCTTTGAAGCTTACATACCTTTTTGCCATCTTTGGATATGAAACCTTTTGGTTGTGTCATGTACACGTCCTCAGTCAGATTTCCATTAAGGAAAGTTGTTTTCACATCCATTTGCTATATCTCATAATCATAATGAGTAGCAATGGCTAGGAGTATCCTTATGGATTTAAGCATAGCTACTGGGCTAAAAGTTTCATCATAGTCAATTCCTTGCCTTTGACGATAACCTTTAGCAATAAGTCTAGCTTTATAGGTAATCATATTACCATCCATGTCAGTTTTCTTTTTGAAAGCCCACTTACACCCCATAGTCTTTATTCCTTCGGGTGGGTCAACCAAAGTCCATACTTGGTTTTCGTACATGGAATCCATTTAGAAGGAATTCTCTCTCTAAAAAGATAGCATGTCTTGAAATAAAAATCTTTTGTTCCAAGGGTTGGTAAAATTGATATCCATATGATACCTTTGGATATCCCACAAATAGACATCGGTCAGACTTAGCTTCTAGCTTATCTGACATTGTCCACTTCACATAAGCAGGACAACCCCAAATTCTCATGTAAGAAAATGTGGGCCTCTTGTTATACTATATCTCATATGGAGTAACATCAACTAACTTTGAAGGAACTCCATTTAATATATAAATGGTGGTCTCTAGTGCATAACCCCAAAAGGATTTAGGCAACTCCGCAAAACTCATCATAGACCTTACCATCTCTAACAAGGTTCGGTTTCTTTTTTCAGCCACACCATTGTGTTGTGGCGTGTAAGGTGGAGTCCATTGAGATAAAATCCCATTATCCCTAAGATAATCTAGAAACTCTTGCAGAAGTATTTACCTCATCAATCTGATCAAAGTTTTTTAATACTTTTGCCAAGTTGTTTCTCTACTTCATTTCTGAATTCTTTGAACTTTTCAAAAGCTTCAGATTTGTATCTCATAAGATACACGTATCCATATCGTGAGTAGTCATCGATAAAAGTAATGAAGTAGATGAAACCACCTCTAGCGTGTGTAGACATTGGACCACATACATCTGAATGTATTAAGTCTAAAAGTCCATTAGCACGTTCACCCTTTCCCATAAAGGGTAATTCAGTCATCTTGCCTAGTAAATAAGATTCACATGTGTCATATGATTCATAATCAAATGACCCCCAAACTACCACTTTTGTGTAGCTTAGCCATGCATTTCTCACTTATATGACCAAGACGACAATGCCATAAATAAGATGATTTCAACATATCTTGTTTTTGCCTTTTATTATCATTGATGTTTAAAATTGGATTTGACATATCTAATATGTATATTCCATTGCATAATGTACCATTTGCATAAAGAATTCCATTTAACATAATAGAACAACAATTGTTACTAAAAGCTAAAAAGAAACCATCTTTATTTAGACTTGAAACAAAAATAATGTTTTTAGTCAAAGTAGGTACATAATAGCAATTATCCAAATTTAATATAAGCCCACTAGGGAGGGTCAATACATATGTTCCTATAGCTAATGCAGCAACCCTTGCTCCATTTCCAACGCGTAGGTCTGACTCTCCCTTATTGAGCTGTCTACTGTTCCTTAGGCCTTGCATATCAGTGCATATGTGTGAGCCACAACCGGTATCTAATACCCATATATTATTATTGGAAACAATATTAATTTCAATGACAAAAATACCTGAAGTAGATGGGGCATCAGATGCCTTCTTCTTCAAGGACTCCAAGTAAGCCTTGCAGTTTCTCTTCCAATGGCCATCCTTGCCACAATGGAAGCATGTCCCTTTTGGAGCAATCTCTTAGCCTTATTTTTGGCCACGCCTCCCTTAGGCTTTATGGACTTCTTCTTCTTCTTAAGGTTCTTCCTTTTAAAACTTGAAGAGTCCACTAGCATCACAACATTACTGTCCTTCTTGACAGATGGCTCAGCTGTTTTAAGCAAGTTAATCAGCTCAGGAATAGTGGTAGATATTTGGTTCATCCTATAGTTAAGCACAAAATGTGAATAACTATCAGACAAACCGGTTAGAATTAAGTCAATACTTAATTCATGGTCCATCACAAATCCCAAGGTAGCCAACCTCTCAATATAGCCATTCATCTTCAATGCATATTGCATTGGAGATGTCCCCTTAACCATCTTAGTGCGGACGAGCAACCTTGAAGTTTCGAACCTTTCAGAATGTGCTTGCTCATCAAAAAGCTCTCTTAGATGGTATACTATGGAATTAACATCCATAACCTCATGCTGCTTTTGCAACTCAGCTGACATAGTAGCAAGCATAATGCAGCTTGCCATCTCACTATCATTAATATGCTTTTGATATGCCTTCTGAACATCTTCAGAAGCATTAGCAGTACGAGGATTAGGGAGTGCCTCATCTAGGACATAGCCAATCTTTTTAGATTTGAGAACTATTTTCAGATTCCTTAGCCAATCCAAAAAATTAGGCCCAGTCAACTTATTTGATTCCATTAGCGATCGCAAATTCACACTTGTCATGATGATGATTCTAGCAACCTAGATGTAAAATAGAACATGTTAGAATGTACATAAAATGCATATTTATTAGGTCTTTAATAAATCGCATTATGGCTCCCACTATTTTATTGCGAATCCATAGCCCTCACTATGAACCTGAGAGAACTTATATGGAAGTTCTCCTAGTGGGTCGATATCCAACTAGCTAAGAATAACCATGAGGCAACTCAATAAGCTATCCTTATTTTGGTTGGTAGGTATCTAATCCATACCAATTGCATTATTCATGCAACTATCGAATCTTGTGCTATCAACTTATTGATGTGTGAACATACATTGGGCTATCGACTCTTGATATGTGTACATCTCATGTATACAACCCAACTTCACCTCCAATACACATTAACCTTGGCGCAAATCCAAAAAGTTGATAATATCGATTAAGTCTAACCCATTAATCGTGAAATCTAATTTCAATGGATTGAACATATTCTTATAGAGTGAGCTTGAGGCAACTCAACAACCCTAACTCTAGAAGAACTCTGGTTCTCCCCATATTAATGGAAGTTATAAGACTTAATTGTTTATTTAGTGAGGGATTTCTTTGTTAAGTCTCATCAAGTTATTATTTCATGTTTTTATATATCATACATTCCTCACATTGATATATAAAGATAGTTACATTAACTATATGGCATGATTATAGACATACTAAAGTCAATCTCTTGAGCCAAAGAGAAATTGAAATCAAATTCCTATTTCTAAGTCTTTTTGTTTATGGTACCATCTCCTTTGCTTCTTGCTCCTTTGTATCTTCATTCTATTCTAATCCTATGTAATCTAATTAGATATTTCAAATTATAGAAAACCTCAATTTACATTTGAGGGGAGTAAGATGAGAAGAGAAATACATAAGAAAGAAAAAGAGGTAGAGACACACAAGCCCTATTTACCATAAAACAAAATAATTCCATGCATGCTCAATCACATTGGGCCTAAGTCCATAATCATCCATCATGCCTTTTCATACACCCCTAACATGCATTCTCTAATGCACAAAATAAAAATGACAATTTTGGATTTCAATTTGTAAATCGATTCAACACTTGAATCGAAATTGCCTATATGTGTTCTTTCTGTTAATTTAATTTTGTATGTCATTTTAAAGTGGAATTTAATATTTAATCAAATTAAATTAAATTTCATATATCCATAAATAATTCAAAATTAATTCTCCTTAAAATCAGAATATTATGATATTAAAATTAAACAATTTAATTTTAATATACATACCAATTTCTATTCATACTAGAATTACAATTGCACAACTTAAATTAATTCAAAATTAATTTCTAAAAATTCTAAAAATTTCAAGAACATAAAATCACCATTCTAATTATCTTTAGGTCAGCTCAAGTTCATCAAAATATTTTTGGCACAAGCCAAAATTACTAAAAGAAATGAACCAACACACTTAGACGCTCAAAATGACTAATTCGATATCTATAATTTTTAAACTTTCAAATTCTTGCAAATTAATTTTGGCATGCATATAAAATCAAAATAACATATTTTTAATCACATAAAAATTATTTCAAGGTGCTGGAAATAAAATAAACACATACAAAAAAATCAAAAAAAATAGCCCCACTGGGTAAGCTAAAACAGTCCCATTTTGGTGTTTATTTGAAAAATTAATTAACATAATTTTTAATTAATTATTGGAAACTTCCAGAGGCATAAACAAATTCTCAATATGTCTAAATAATATTTTTATAATTAAATTAAAAGAAAAATGCAATCAGCTTCATCAATTAAGCCAAACAGCAAAACATGTTCATAAACAAGGCAATTTTAGGCATTTTTGAAATAAATCCGAAATTAATTATTTGAATTACATTCAAATCATTTTTCAATCAAAATAATCATTCTCAATCATCCCATGATCAGATTAAAGAAAGAAAAATGTGTAAATTATATTTTACAAATTAATTTCAATTTTTCAAAATCTATTGATCCAAAATCATCAAAAACATGCAATCCCATTGCACTTTCAATTAAAATTAATTTTAATCGATACAAGGAGGCTCTGATATCAATATTGGGTTTTGAAAAATAAATCATATTCATAAATGCAGCAAAAAATAAAATTTTTCAAAATCCAAAACAAAAGATCATACTTGTATCATTAAAACTAATTTATATAAATGTAAATGTTAAAAATTATACCTTGTAATTTTTATTTGTTTTTCAAATCTGCACTTTGTTGGGTTGTAGCAAACCACAACAATCCACACTAGGATATCTCTAATGATAATCCACACGAAAAATGAAGAAAAAACTATCAACAGAAATGGTTTGAACAAATTCAAAGTGTTAACTTTAAAAGTATTCTTGAGAGAATTTTTGCTGTCTTGAAAATTTTTTTTTCACTGTCTATTTTGTGTCATTTGATGTTTTTTCTATTTAAATCAAATTCAAAAATAAGATAAAAAGTCAAAAATGGATAAAATGGAAACAAATGAATAGTTATTGGCCATAATTGGCCTAATTAAGGACAAAAACAGTCGTTGGCCAAAGGATGAGAAGCTGCAGACGCACTGGGCATGTTGCGGGCTGCTGCTGAGTAGCTCAACAGGCCCGCAAGGCTGGACAGCAGCCTGCCCAGCCCGTGCGGGCCTGCACGTGCCCGTGACACTTTCAAACGATTTTTTCGTGCGATTTCATCGCGATCCATCCTAAAATAATTCTCTCATATTTTGGATCCCATCCAAGACCATTTTACTCATTCTCCATATCTTCAATGGGTGTGACCCATTAGGTTCCCGGTTATGTTGGCCACTTAAGTTAACAATTAATTTAAGCAGGTCATGAGCAGTATCTAGCAACACATCCTGACCCCCAATTGACTGGAAAGTCAATGGTTTAACTACGAACTTTTCCATAGACAATTTAAGTGCAATTATTCCTTTCACCATTCTATACCCCACTTGGTTCAGAGTATAGACATATGTCAACTCCCACTAGACTGACTACGTCACGTCTAGTCCAAGTAATGTTAGTTCGTATCCTTGATGCTCATTACTCTATTGGATATGTTATTAAAGACTATCTTTATGACATTTCCTGTAACATCCAGTAATTTAGGCCTTGATTGTGCGTGACCGTAGTAAGGCGTGCAGGTTCAATAGGAATCCAAATTTGAACCTATAAAAAAATGACTAATAATAAGGGAAAATAATTAAGGGTATTATTATGTAGGAGTTAAAAAGATTAGGGGTAGAATTAGAAAAATAAAATAAAATTTCCTAAGGACAACTTCGGTATTATAGAGATTGTTTGGGGAAAAAGTGTAAATATGGAGGAAAATGTGGCAAATAAGAAATTTCTTAAAATTTAAAATTTAAATAAAATTAATTTGTATCTTGGACCAATGGATGAAGAGCTTAATGTAGCCATGGAACCACCAAATGTAACACCCTTTTATATAGTTAGGAATAATCCCAACTATATAGGAGAATGTCACCTTCCTATTACCTTAAAATTCGTTTGAATTAAAGTTTCTTCCATTTTAGTTATTATATTTTCATATGTTAATTAATATATATATTTTTTTCATGATAGCAATATGTCATTCAATTAATGAATCTATTTTATATGCAGAATTAACAAATCGTGACCACATTTTTTAAATATATGTTTGGGCTTTCATTATCCCCATGCTTACAAAATACATATAATCCAAATAAAATTTTATGTTCCCAACATAAAAAGACATGTAAAAGTTTTGAAAACTATAATTATACTCATCACCCATGACATGTGGACAGGAACAAAATGCATGTCATGTAAAACACCGACCCTCTAATGTGGATTTACTTTATTTGACACTGTATGGGCTTGCTTCTCTTCCTGTCAACTTCTCTCTATAGGCTCCGAACCTGCATATGGGAAAACAACCACATGCTAAGCAACGTAATGCTTAGTGGTACATATGTGCATAAATATTCATACATAAACTTATGATATATCATAAAAATTCCATGTTCATATTATCCAATTTTACATATAAATAATCATAAATAATAATCCATATATCATAATTCTTTTTATAGCAATATAAAAACAAGAAATCAATTTATCATATATCAATATGGAATATTGCATACCTGGTTTACTGGTTTAACACATATACATGTCATAATTTACAAAGGTAAATTCATACTCATACCTCATTTATGAATTCTATTTCCTTGTTTCATTTACCTGATAACTATTTTTTTTTCCATATTTCTTTTTTTAAAATATTTTATATTTTATAGCCCCAAAACTCTAAATTCGGACTATTTGGATTCGGATTGTGAAACAGGAGCGCTCTCACCCGAGCTTAAGCCACCCTGCTCACTATCTGTATCTGTCGGTATAATTGCTCAACCGAGCTTCTCAAGTCAAGAGTGCTCTCACCCGAGCTTAAGCCATCTTGACTGAGTAAAATAAATAATTGCATGCATTTAGGATCAAGGGCACTCTCACCCGAGCTTAAGCCACCTTGTCCATATAATAAAATTTTTCATATCATCATAATTTCTATGGTACCGTAAACCCCTCAATGGTATGTCATCTATCCTATTTCTAGTCCTAAATTAGAGAATTGGGCTTAATTGATGTTATCATCTTATTGTTTATACAAATCATCAAAATTCTCATATTCATAAAAATGTTAGGTTTACATGCCCTATACATATAAAAATTTCTCAATCTCATTTGAAACCTCAAACCACAACACATCATATTAATTTAGTCAATACACAATAATAATTTTAAATATAACTATTATCATATTATTTAAAATTAAAACATATATATATATGTATGTCACCCATTATTTAAAATACCAAATTACTAAATATTTATTTCTGGACTGATTCCTACCCTGATTTTGGATTGCACATTTCACCTATTTTTAATTTGAATTTGACTTATGGTATTCTATAAAGTTTTGATTAATGTCTTATCTTTCTTATACAAAAAGAATCATATAAATCGGAATTTTCTAGCTAAAGTTATGTCCAAATAACCGTATAGTGCTCAATAAAAATATGTCAAGTATTTTTTAGAATATTCTTAGGTCCGATATTTTGTTTCAACTTTTAGGTACACAATAAATCATAATTAGCATTTATACTCTTCATATAGTTTTTGTATCTATGTGTCTAATTTAATTTCCAACTAGTTTCCTCTCAATCTAAGTTCTAGAACAAAAGATATAAGCAAAATACCATATCATGTTCAGAAAATAACTACAAGAATTTTCTGGGTACATTCAAATCCGAGATTTTATAAAACGTTTTGGACCAACTTATAATCCGATATAGTATTTACAATCTTCACAAACATTTTATGTCTATGTTTCTAGTTTCATTTCCAACTAATTTCAGCCCGATCCAAGTTTCAGAACAAACGATATAAGCAAAATACCATAGCATATTCAGAAAATAACTATCCAGAATTTTCTAGGTACTTTCAAATCCGAGGTTTTGTACAAATATTTAGACCAACTTAGAGTTAGATATAGTATTTATAATCTTTACAAACAGTTTAGGTCTATGTGTCTAGTTGCATTTCCAACTAATTTCATCCAGATCCAGGTTCCAGAACAAAAGATAAAGCAAAATACCATAGCATGTTCAGAAAATAACTATCCATAATTTTCTGGGTACTTTCAAATCCGTGATTTTGTAAAAATATTTAGACCAATTTAGAGTCAGATATAGTATTTACAATCTTCACAAAAGTTTTAGGTCTATGTGTCTAGTTGCATTTTCAAATAATTTCATCCTGATCCAAGTTCTATAACAAAAGATATGGTCAAATAAATCAATACTGTGCCAAATGAATTTTTAACAAAACCAGCAAACACAACAAGTTATTTGTTCACTCTTCCTTCAACATCAAACATCATTGCAATGCAAATAAAATGCACTAAGGAATAAATATGCTTATATGTACAAACCTTGATACAAGGAATTCTTAACCTCTTCAAACCTTAAGCTATTATAGTTATTTTATGTTTTTAGAGAGAGGAAAAGGAAGGAGAGGAAGAAGGAAATAAGTGAAAAAAGAGAGAATTTGTGTATGGAAGAGTGGGAGGGAGGCTAGGGTTCTGAAATTTGGAAGAAGAAAAATAAAATAACATTTTTATACTCATGGTAAATACCCTATTAGGTCCCCCCTTGTTTTTGCCAAATATCCACTTAAATCCTTGGTTTTTATCTTATTATTATTAACTTACCCAACCTTTCTATTTATTTTATTTAACACACATAACTTAATAAAAATTCATTTATAAATATTTTTATTATATTTTATTTCCAAATTTATTCTCAAATAATTTTAATTACGATCATTAAATATGTTAATTATCCAAGCCTAAATTGATGGGCTTTACATTTCTCTCCCCCTTAATAAATTTCGTCCTCGAAATTTACCTGATTGTTTATGTTGAAAACAACTGGGGATATTGTGCCTTCATCACTTCCTCGCTTTCCCATATCACTTCTTCAATTGAAGGATTCCTCCATAACACTTTGACTAATGGGACTCGTTTATTCCTTAACTCCTTCACTTCATAAGCCAAGATCTCCGTTGGTTCTTCATCGTATGTTAAATTTGGCCTTACTTCGATGCTGTTGGTTGGAATAATATGAGAAGGATCTGATCGGTACCTCCTCAGCATGGAAACATGAAAGACATTGTGGATCTTGCTCAACTCTGGCGGTAAAGCAAGTTTATAGGCCACTGGTCCAATTCTGTCTAAAATCTTATAAGGTCTAATAAACCTAGGGCTTAACTTGTCATTCTTTCTGAATCTGAAGACCTTTTTCCAAGGGGAAACCTTGAGAAACACCTTATCTCCCACTTCGTACTCTATGTCTCTCATTTTGAGATCTGCCTATGATTTTTGCCTATCTAAAGTTGTCTTCAATCTTTCTTGTATAATCTTCACCTTTTCTCTATTTCTTTGACTAACTCTGGTCCCACTAGCTTCTTCTCACTGAGTTATGTCCAACACAATGGTGTCCGACACCTTCTACCATAAAGTGCCTCATAAAGAGCCATTTCAATGCTTGACTGATAGCTGTTGTTGTAGGCAAACTCCATCAATGGTAGGTATTTGTCCGAACTTCCCTCAAACTCTATTACACAACCCCTCATTATGTCTTCCAAAATCTGAATCACCCTTTCTGATTGTCCATCAGTTTGAGGATGAAAAGGTGTGCTGAAACTAAGCTTGGTACCCAAAGCTCTTTGCAGACTACCCCAAAACTGAGAAGTGAACCTGGGGTCCCTATCTGAAACAATGGAGACTGGCACTCCATGAATTCGTACTATTTCATTTACATATAACTCCGCTAACCTGCTTAATGGGTAGTCTCTCCTGATGGGCAAGAAGTGAGCTGACTTCGTTAATCTATCCACAATCACCCATACAACATCATATTTTTTTGGTGTCAAAGGCAACCCAATCACAAAATCCATAGTTATTCGTTCTCATTTCCATTTTGGAATCGTGATTGGCTGTAACAACCCTGAAGGTATCTGATATTCTTCCTTGACTTGCTGACATGTCAAGCACCCGGTGGTGAATTATGTGATCTCATTTTTCATACCTGACCACTAATACTTATTCTTCAAGTCATGATACATCTTGTTACTTCCTGGGTGCATGACATATTTTGTCTCATGTGCTTCCTTTAAGATCCTCTGTCTCAAATCTTCCACATTAGGTACGCATAATCGACCTTGGTAGTATAAACTGTTATCCGAACTAATTGAATAATCAGGTCTCTCCCCCTTAGAGACTGGCTCAGCTATCTCAACTAACTTGTTATCTTGTTTTTGTGCATCTTTGATTTCTTGGTTGAGAGTCGGACGAATGTGTAACTCTGCCAAAGTCTTTCAGCTTCAGCTTAATGCATCGGCCACAACATTGGCCTTACCTTGATGGTAGTCGATCACACAATTGTAATCCTTGATCAACTCGAGCCATCTTCTTTGTCTTAAGTTCAATTCCTTCTGGGTAGGAAGATACTTTAAACTCTTGTGGTCGGTGTAAATAAAACACTTTTCCCCGTACAAGTAATGGCACCATATCTTTAAAGAAAAACAATGGTAGCCAGTTCAAGGTCATGTGTGGGGTAATTCTTCTCATGTGTCTTCAGTTGTCTAGAAGCGTAAGCTACTACCTTGCCCTCTTGCATCAGTACACACCCCAATCCATTGTGAGAAGCATCGCTATAAATGACATATTCCTTATCCGGGACTGGTTGTGTCAAAACGGGAGCCTCAATCAACATCTTCTTAAGTCTCTCAAAATTGTCCTGACATTTCGCTGTCCACTCAAATTTCACATCTTTCCTCAGTAATCTGGTCAAAGGAGAAGCAATCATTGAAAAGCCCTTAACAAACCTCCTGTAATAACGGGCCAAACCGAGGAAACTCCTGATTTCTGTCACATTACGGGGAGGCTTCCAACTCATAACTGCCTCTACTTTACTAGGATCAACTTTGATGTCATCTGCTGACACAATGTGTCCAAGGAAAGCCACCTCATCGAGCCAAAACTCACATTTTGAGAGTTTGGCATAAAGCTTCTGTTCCTTGAGGGTCTGCAAAACTATCTTCAAATGTTGACCATATTCTTCCTTATTCTTAGAATACACTAAGATATCATCATTAAAAATCACCACGAACAGATCCAAATATAATCTAAAGATTTGGTTCATCAAGTCCATAAAGGTTGCCGGAGCATTTGTCAAACCGAAAGGCATCACCAAAAAACTCATAATACCCATATTTGCTTCTAAATGCTGTCTTAGCTATGTCCTTTGTCTTAATTTTTAATTAGTGGTACCCTGATCTCAAATCAATATTAGAGAAAACTCCTGAACCTTTTAGCTGATCAAAAAGATCATCAATTCGTGGTAACGGATATCTATTCTTAATAGTCACCTTGTTCAACTATCTATAATCTATGCACAACCTCATAGACCCATCTTTCTTCTTTACAAACAATACCGGTGCACCCCATGGAGACACACTTGGTCTCATAAAACCTTTATCTAATAACTCTTGCAGTTGTGCCTTTAATTCCTTCAACTCTGTCGGTGCCATTCTATATGGTGCAACTGATATTGGTGTTGTACCTAGAGTGAGCTCTATAGAGAATTGAATCTCTTTATCGGGAGGTAGACCTGGTAAGTCATCTAGGAACACTTCTGGGAATTCATTCACTATAGGGATATCCTTAAGATCTGGACCTCCCTTCTTAGTATCAATCACGTGAGCTAAGTAGGCCTCACACCCCTTTCTGATCATTCTTTGAGCCTTCATCATAGATATCACATGAGCAGGTGGTAGAAACCTTTCACCTTCCACTAATACCTCTTCTAGTTTTGGAGTTTTAAGAACAACTGTCTTAGATCGACAGTCCACTACTGCCTCATGTTTAGAAAGCCAATCCATGCCCAAGATAACATCAAACTCGTGGAATGGCAATTCAATCAAATCTGCTAAAAATTCCTTCCCATGCACTATCAAAGGGCAACTTTTGTATACCCGGTTAACAATTACACTGTGTCCCCGGGGATTTGTGACCTCAATCTCATATTCTAGATTTTCGCTCGTCATATTGTTTTGACTAGGTGTGCTCGTGCATACATAGGAATGTGTAGCACCAGGATCTATTAAAGCACATAAAACTGAGTCATGTAAAGAAAACATACCCACAATCACATCAGTGGCTATTTGGTCCTCTCTGGCCTTCATAGCATATGCCCTAGCTGGAGTCCTACTGGGTCCCAGCCTGTTGATTGTTTCTGATGTGGTCTGATTAGGTCCTGCTCAACCACCTCTAGTCTGAGTCTAATTCTGAACCCAAGCTGATCCTGCAGTCTGTTTAGGTGGACTAGTAGTCATCATAGGGCAATCTCTTTTCATATGGTTCTTGGACCCACATCTGAAACAAGCACCTGTGACCATCCAACATTCTCCTCTATGGATCTTGTGGCAGGTACCAAAAATTGAAGTGCTCTTTCGGGTAGCCTGTGTATTTATGCTATTGGCTGCAGATGTAGCCCTCGAGGGTTGCCCCCTTCTATGAAGTCCACCCGGTGCATAACTCCTATTATGTCCCTGACTCCTTCCATAAGACTGTCCTGGGTAGTATCGACCCTTCTTGCCTATAGATTGAGCCACTGGAGTTACTGTCTGCTTAAAAGCTTCCTTTGCTCTCTTTCTCTTTCTCTTTTCAACACTAACCGCGGATGCAATTAGTTGAGTAAAGTTGACATGCTGAAGTGCAGTCACAAAATCCCCAATCTCTGTATTGAGGCCATCCTCAAATCTTCTACACTTATCTCTCTCACTCATGATAATCTCAGAAGCATACTTACTCAATCGAATAAACTCTCTCTGATACTCTGTCACTGTCATCTTGCCTTGCTTAAGGTTTAGAAACTCCCTTTTTTTCTCATCTATGTAAAATGGAGGAACATATTCTTCCTTGAACTCAGTGATGAAGAATTCCCATGTCATAGGCTTTGGAGCCTCTTGTTTCAAAAGAACTGACTTCCACCAATCATAAGCATCTTCCTGAAGCAGAGATATGACATATCTTGTCTTTTGGTCAGTAGGAACCTCAAAATCATCAAGGATTCTTTCGGTCTTTTCTAACCAATATTCTACTGCAGCAGGATCATCATCTTTCGTACCCAGAAAATTGGTGGCTCCATACTTACAAAGCTTGTCCATCTGTACTATCGGTTTCAGTGGTGGAGGTGGAGGAACTAGAGTAGTTTGTGGTACCACTCTTGCGATCTGTTGCAATAAACCAGCCATCTGTTGCATCAAAGGGTTTTGGTCCTGCTCGGCATGTCCAGGAACTTGCTGGGTTGCGGCTGGTATAGCATTCGGACCCTGAACACTAGCTACACTGGGCTGGTTCGGTGTTCCAGTATTAAGAGAGTTATTGCTTTCAATAACTTCATGCGCCTGAATTTCCATTCCTTCTTCTAATCCTACAAGTCGACAGAGAACTAGCCTATGTCAGAGTCATATGAGACATACAATGCATGCATGATAAACCTTTAGCCCACTTAGGTCTAGGATTGCCTAAACCTGGGCTCTGATACCACTAAATGTAACACCCTTTTATATAGTTAGGAATAATCCCAACTATATAGGAGAATGTCACCTACCTATTACTTTAAAATTCGTTTGAATTAAAGTTTCTTCCATTTTGTTTATTATATTTTCATGTTAACTAATTTTTTTTTTTCATGATAGCAATATGTCATTCAATTAATGAATCTATTTTATATGCAGAATTAACAAATTGTGACCACATTTTTTTAAACATATGTTTGGGCTTTCATTATCCCCATGCTTACAAAATATATATAATCCAAATAAAATTTCATGTTCCCAACATAAAAAGACATGTAAAAGTTTTGAAAACCATAATTATACTCATCACCCATGACATGTGGACAGGAACAAAATGCATGTCATGTAAAACATCAACCCTCTGATGTGGATTTACTTTATTTGACTATGTATGGGTTTGCTTCTCTTCCTGTCAACTTCTCTCTATAGGCTCTGAACCTGCGTATGGAAAAACACCCACACGCTAAGCAACGTAATGCTTAGTGGTACATATGTGCATAAATATTCATACATACACTTATGATATATCATAAAAATTCCATGTTCATATTATCCAATTTTGCATATAAAAATCATAAAGAATAATCCATATATCATAATTCCTTTTATAGCAATATAAAAACAAGAAATCAATTTATCATATATCAATATGGAATATTACATACCTGGTTTACTGGTTCAACACATATATATGTCATAATTTGCAAAGGTAAATTCATATTCATACCTCATTTATGAATTCTATTTCCTTGTTTCAATTACCTGATAACTATTTTTTTTTCCATATTTCATTTTTTAAAATATTTTATATTTTATAGCTCCAAAACTCTAAATCCGGACTATTTGGATGCGGGTTGTGAAATATGAGCGCTCTCACCCGAGATTAAGCCACCCTGCTCACTATCAGTATCTGTCTGTATAATTGATCAACCGAGCTTCTCAAGTCAAGAGCGCTCTCACCCGAGCTTAAGCCATCTTGACTGAGTAAAATAAATAATTGCATGCATTTAGGATCAAGGGCGCTCTCACCCGAGCTTAAGCCACCTTGTCCATATAATGAAAATTTTCATATCATCATAATTTCTACGGTACCGTAAACCCCTCAATGGCATGCCATATATCCTATTTCTAGTCCTAAATTAGAGAATTGGGCTTAATTGATGTTATCATCTTATTGTTTATATAAATCATCAAAATTCCCATATTCATAAAAATTTTCGGTTTACATGCCCTATACATATAAAAATTTCTCAATCTCATTTGAAACCTGAAACCACAACACATCATATTAATTTAGTCAATACACAATAATAATTTTAAATATAACTATTATCATATTATTTAAAATTAAAACATATATATATATATATATGTCACCCATTATTTAAAATACCAAGTTACTAAATATTTATTTCTGGATAGATTTCTGCCCTGATTTTGGATTGCACATTTCACCTATGTTTAATTCGAATTTAACCTTATGGTATTCTATAAAGTTTTAGATTAATGTCTTATCTTTCATATACAAAAATAATCATATAAATATGAATTTTGCTAGCTAAATTTATGTCCAAATAACCGTATAGTGCTCAACAAAAATATGGTCAAATAAATCAATACTATTCCAAACGAATTTTTAACAAAACCAGCAAACACAACAAGTTATTTGTTCACTCTTCCTTCAACATCAAACATCCTTGTAATGCAAATAAAATGCACAAAGGAATAAATATGCTCATATGTACAAACCTTGATACAATGAAGTCTTAACCTCTTCAAACCTTAAGCTATTATAATTATTTTATGTTTTTTGAGAGAGGAAGAGGAAGGAGAGGAAGAAGAAAATGAGTGAAAGAAGAGAGAATTTGTGTGTGGAAGAGTGGGAGGGAGACTAGGGTTCTGAAATTTGGAAGAAAAAGAAGAAAATAACATTTTTATACTCATGGTAAATACCCTATTAGGTCCCCCCTTGTTTTTGCTGAATATCCACTTAATCCTTGGTTTTTATCTTATTATTATTAACTTACCCAACCTTTCAATTTATTTTATTTAATACACATAACTTAATAAAAATTCATTTATAAATATTTTTATTATATTTTATTTCCAAATTTAGTCTCAAATAATTTTAATTACGATCATTAAATATGTTAATTATCCAAGCCTAAATTGACGGGCGTTACACCAAATACTTACCTTTAAAAAAAGATAAATATCTCATTTTCTCCACCAATTAAAAACCCATTTCCCTCATCTTCTCTCCTCTCCTTGCCGTCCACCATAGCTCTCCCAAAAAATCTCCATTTCTCTTCAAATCAAGCTTGAAAAGTGAGGAAAGAAATAAGTTTTGAGAGAGGAAAAATCAAAATTAAAGAGTTCTTACTACAAAGTAGAGTAAAGAAACAAGAAAGGAAGAAGAAAGAAGAGAAATAAAAAAGAAAAATTTAGGGAAAATTCGGCCAGCTTTGGAATGATCTTAAGGTGAGTTTATTTATAACATCTTTGACCTTCCCCACATGCATACCCACATGCATTTCATTTGAACATATGCATCTTCCATATAATCCAATTGAACACGTGCATTTCATACATATTTTCTTAGAAACAAGTTCATGGCACGCACTAGCTACGTGTCCTAGTATTTGGCAATTGTATCGAGTCACACGTGTATCCTTATAACCTAAATGATGATAACAAAGCATTAGAATAAATTGAATAAGGTGACTAAATTAATGTAAGAAAAATGATTAGATTAATATTAGTAAACATTTACATTGTTAATTTAGTTAAATCGAGCCAAATGATTAAGCTGTATTATTGTGTGAATTAGTGGAATTATAAATATATGTAAATAATAATAATAATAATAATAATAATAATAATAATAATAATAATAATAATAATAATAATAATAATAATAATAATAATAATAATAATAATATAGACAAAATAAAATGAAAATGACATAAAAGAGAAATAGAAGAGAAGAGAAATGAGAAATGAGAAGAGAAAAGAGAAGAAGAGAAAAAGAGAAAAAGAGAAAAAGAGAAAAGGACAAAAAACAAGTTGGCTTTATTTTCATCTTCCTTCCCCATTTCTGCCTTCTTCTCCAGCCTGACTTCTTCTTCATTTTCCTCCATTTCAGAATTCCATTCTTCTTTGTTTCACTTAGTTTTTGAATCTAATTGATCCCTTGCAAGATCGTTCTTAGTAAGTAATCAATTCTTATTACTATAGGGTTGATTTGAGTTGCTTAGGTTCATTATTAGGCACTGATTTGCAACCTGATTTTGATGCACATAGAAATTGATTCTAGAAAAGTTTAAAACACAAAATTTGTTCCTTTATCTCTTATATTTTATGTATATGTAAGCAGTTTCGCATGATTTGTTGTATAGGAAGGTAAATCCTCTCTCTACTGAAGTTTGTCAGGGTGTGAACCCTAACCAAGTTAGCTATTGTGTTCTTTGCTTTAGAATATGTTAAAGCCTTTATTTGAAGTATCTCAAAACATCAAAGTTGTAGCTATATGTGTTATGTATTTGTATACCAAATTGTAGGATCATATAACTTGTATATGTTGAGTTATGGTGAACGGAACTATGATTGTTCCTTGACTTGAACTGCCAATTGAGTGCCCTGGATCTTGTTTGGCCCATTTGAGCTCGTTAGAGCTAGATTCTATAAATTGTCAAAATATAAAAGTTATATATATGTCTTACTAAATTTGGGTACTAATTGCAGCTTAATTGGTTATGTATAGACTAATTTATGTCCTTTTGAAGTCATACTGGTCCAGAAGCCAATTCTATTCTGGACCAGTAAAATGTTTGTTACAATTTTAAGACCTTAGAGACATAATTGATAACAGTTGAAAACATGTAAAATATTCCATATGAACCCATATAAGTTTCTATAAAATTTCATTAAAATAGGACTTATAGATTATACGTTATGATGAACCAAAATGGGTACTCTGAAACTGTCTAAAGGCAGAAAATAGAACACACTTAGAAATTCCACCAAATATTGTACAATGATCCAATTGGTCTATAGTTTTAATATGTTATATAATTATATGTTAATTATAATTAGGAATAAGAATCAGATTAATTGGTCTAGTATAGAAAAGTTATGGGCTAAACAGTCCCATAAGGTCACACTGCCTTATAGGAAAAATCTTAACTATTGGTATGAACAATGGATATTAATTTTTTTAAGCCACATTAATTCTCCCTAATCATGAGTTAATCGATTATATTTTCATATTAGGCTCAAAACATATTGGAGACCCACAAGGAACGGTTAGACAATAAGTTAGGAGTCAGAATCAAAGGAGAAAGGTGAGTCTAATTATCAATTGAATTCTTTAGTGCAAATGAATGTTGCTTGCTATGCGATTCATATGATTGTCATGATTGGTTCTAATGATGGATAATTTGTGACATTGTGGTACATATAAATGGTATACTTGTGGTATATTTGAGGTATATGTTTGACATATGTGATATATATACATGGTATATGTATAGTATATGCAAGGTATATGTGTGACATAAGAGGTATATATGGAATATATGTATGTTGTATATGATAAAAATGCAATGGTTGATGAATGCTTAAATACAAGTGCATATGCATATGGACTAAAAAGGCATTGTGACTAGTTAATCGATATTGTAAAGCAAAAGAAGAGGCCTATGGCCTAACAAATGTTCAAATGAAACAAATGATGAAGCTAGCAAGCAAATGCAAATGTTCACATGGAAAATATTCAGATGGAAACCCGGGGCAATATCTGTTTAACTTGGTCACAACAAAATAAATTAGCAAAGCATTTGCATACATAAGAAGTAATGATTATATGTTTCAACTTTATTGATATTTATATGATGTTGATGAATGGAATGGATTACATGGTATGTATTGGATTTGTGATTTATTATTATGAGTTGTTGGGTACTTCAGAGTTCATTTGATGGTTATTCTCACTAAGTCGCAACTCATCAATTTGCATCATTTTTTAGGTAAAGAAAAGTGATAGCTCATTTTGAGTAGTGTATAAAAGACATGGAGCACAGGTCACTGGTCGTGCCTTATCACTCTCTCCTTGCATTCCACACATGTATGAAAATATGTCATATGTGTTTTGTATTTACGTGCTTGAATATTTATAGTCATTTTGGAATGAGTCTAAAAATGTATAAATGAAAGGAACTCAAAAATACTTATGTGTAAAGTTTATGTTTTGATATATGTGATATATTATATTGTGGTGAAAACCTCAGTGTTAACTTTGCAAAGTCAGTGAATAATATTACAGGATATGAGACTTGCAAGTCATTGAATGAAATTATAGGATATGAGACTTGCAAAGTCATTGAATTATATTACAGGATATGAAAAAAAAATTTACTACTATTGTTAACAGGGTATTTTACCTTTCCAGTATGCTATGTATGATTACTTGATACAGGGATATTGTTACATTATTCTTCTTAAATTCAACCTTTTTCTTTCTATTTTAGACCATAATGATGATAGATGTGATTAGGTTTAGTAGATTGAGCTTATGTTGCAAGATCGGAAGTAGAAATTTAAGTTTGTGATTAGTTGATGAAAGTTGTAGTTAAACTTTGAATTAATGATATTTGATGTTAGGTAATTATTTTATGGCTTAAAAACTGAAGAAAATACAATGTTGAAGGATGAATGAGGGGCTGCCAAAGTTAAAGAAATTTGGGGGAAATTGAAATTAACATATAAACACCACAATTGGTGATAGATTAAGGGTGAATTGAGTGTTGAATTGAAGAAAATGAATTGGGAACTTGTATATGGTTTTTGAGCAGCCGTGACATATTAAAAGGGAAGTTTAACCTTAGTACATTTTAGCTCCGTGACATATTAAGAGAGAAGTTTAACCTTAGTAAATTTTAGCTCAATTAAGGTGTAAAACATATTAGAATCATTAGAATATTATATAGACATGAAAAGTGTTAGAAATGGATGTTGGAATTGAAATATGGTATGCTTGTGTAGGAAAAATCAATGAACAAGTGAGAGGCCCTCAAGAGGGTGACAAAGGCAAGGAGAAAGCTAGCTAATAATGGAAAAAAAAAAGGTTTAAAGGAAGAACCAAGGCTGATTAGATATGTGCTTAATTGATAAAAATCTTACATATTGTTAATATATATGGAATTATATATATTAAGGTTTGATATGTTGTATTTGTAACATGTTGTGTGATTTATTGTGACTTTACATATTTTATAAGGAAATGGGACCAAATGATGTGAAATAATTGAGACACATTAATGTAGTTGTAATTCTGCAAATTTTTGTATTAAAATGAATGCAAATGATAAATGTGGTTGAAATATATATTGATGCCAATTGATAGCTCGGGTACAGAATTTCAAGAACAACCCTAACTATTTTTATGATACTTGAGTTCTGGAATTCCGTTTTATATGTTCTTTATTGGAAATGCAAACTACGACACAGGGATTTAATTGTTATTTAGACCATAAAATCTAATTATGTCTAGATTGGCCCAACAGAAATAATGAAGTTCAAACCTAGAATATGTCTAGAAAATTATAGGCAGAACTTTCTGTGATGATACAGTATTCAAATAAACATAACTTTTGATAGAAAAATAGGATTTAAGTAATTTGTGATGCATCTGAAAGCTAAGACAATAATCTACAAATTGTTAGAAGGCTAGAATTCTAAATTCTAACTATATAGGCTAACAATGAAGCCCAAAAACAGGTCTGAAATCTGTCATAGGTAAAAACATGAAATTTTGGGCTTGTGCATGTGTTGTGATAATTGTATGTAATAATTAATGTGAATATTCACTTTAATGATAATTATAATGTTAAAAAATTATTGATGTGTGAGAGTTTAGTGCAATAATAATGGAAATAAAGAACAAAGATAAATAAGCATAACTATGATAATTGAATAATATTGGCATTTTTGAAATATTGTGAATTAATATAAAAATAGTTAAGCCCAAAAACACCTAGTCTAGAACTAGAATAGGTAATAGTTTGGCATGCCAATTAGGGGATTTTAGGCATTCAGTGCCAAATATAAAAGTCGGTAATGGCAAATTGATAAATGTGCTCGACGCAAAATTATTAAGCCGGTAATGACATTATTATGAGGCACTCGGCGCAATATTATGAAAGCCAGAAATGACAACCCCATTATTCCTATTAGTTAGTTCGGTTATAGGTGTTATGGGCACAAGAAAATAATAATAATAATAATAATAATAATAATAATAATAATAATAATAATACTAATAATAATATCAAAGTATGTGATTTTTATAAATATTATATGAATTCAAGTTGTAAAATATTGAGTATTTGCTTAAATTTATTGATTTTATATAATTCCTTATTTTATGCTTTATTTATTAAATGGTTAATAAATATGTGAAAATATATATATATATATATATATATATATATATATATATATATATATATATATATATATATATATATATATGTATGTAAAAGGGTAGCCGTAGAAAACATATTGTCAGAAGAAAAAGGGTACCTGGAAGGAAGCAGTAAAAAAAGCTTTAGGTTTTCTTTTTGGTACATTTTATAAAAAAAATTCTGTAAATTAAATTATGGTTTTATTTCCTATAGTATGTATTATAGACATGAATTATAATGTAAAGTAATGTACTTTATAAATAAATAAATTTTGAATATTTGTGCTTATATTAATTTTTATTTTAGTGTCTGCAATATTTTCGTAAAAAACAAATATTCTTCATTTCATTAATTTTATGAAACAGTTAAATAGGTATTACTCACTTACCTTGCTGAACGAAAGTGGGGTAAGAGGGTGTTATAATTTTTGGTATCAGAGCCAGGTTGGTTTTAACAATTCTTATTTAGTGGGTATAGGAAGATAAGTGAATGTTTTCAGTATTTGCATTGTTTTAAGTTGTTATGTTCTAATAAGGGACCCTTATTCTGAAAATATAGGTTTTAATGGATACAGAATCAAGGAGAAGTCACGAAGAGCAGGAGGGTGATAATATAGCTAATTCAGCTACTCATAGGCAGTCAGCATCACTTAGAGCTTCGGAGCCCAATGTGATAGCTCCACAACATGCTGAAGAACAAATTGATCTGGGTCAGGTACCCCTTATGCAAGAGATGGCTACCTTGTTACAGCAGATAGCACAAGTTGTGCCACCACCAGCTCCACTAGCTCCCCCACCTCAATCGAAACCCCAGATTGATAAATTAAGAAAATATGGGGCTACGGATTTTATGGGCAAGAAAGAGGATGACCTAGCTGCAGCAGAATTTTGGTTGGAAAAGACAGAGCGGGTTTTTGAGAGCTACAATGTCCAGAGGAGTATAAGGTTAGATATGCAGTATCTCTTCTTTAAGAGCATGCCTATGACTGGTGGAAGTTGGTGTTAGCGAAACCTCAACTCCGAACCCTCAGACGTGGGATTTCTTTATGACAGAATTTAAAAAGAAATATGTTCCAAGAATTTATGTGGATGAGAAAAAGCGATAATTTCTAAATCTGAAGCAGAGGGGTATGACAGTAGTTGAGTACAATATGGAGTTCACCAGGCTGAGCAAGTATGCTACTGGGATTATTGGAGATGAAGCTGATAAATGTCGTAGATTTGAAGATGGCCTCGATGAGGAGATTGGATATTTAGTGGCTTCCCACCAGCATACAGATTTTGCTACATTAGTGTCCTCTGCTATTAGTGTTTAAAGGAGGAAAAAGTTGAAGATAGAAGAGTTCTCTAAGAAATCAACAGCTAGTGTGGCCCAGACATCGGGTAGGAAAGGAAGGATAGTACCCAGACCCTTTCAGTCATGGGCTACTGGGCATACATTTTCTGGTAGGTGGGGTTAGCATTTTAGACCCGCAACATCATCTGCTAGTTCACCTGCATCATTTCCCAAGAGACCAGCTCCAGCTATGTGTCAGCATTGTGGTAGAACTCATATAGGAGAGTGTTGGTGGTTAACTGGAGCATGTTTGAGATGTGGAGCTACTGACCATATGAAGAGAGATTGTCCCAGACTTAGTATAGGCAGTACAACACTAGCACATACTATGGCACCGGTACAGAGCCGTGGTAGAGGTCGAGGCCAGTTTAGAGGTGGTCGTACCGGACAGAATCAGGGGGTATCAGAGACAGTAGATAGACCTAGAGGTAATAGAGCTCTAGCTCGGGCATATGTGATGAGAGCTCGTGAGGACCAGGATGCACCAGACGTCATAGTTGGTAAACTTTCCTTATTTGATTTTGATTTACATGCATTGATAGATCCTGGTTCCACGCATTCATACATAAGCACAGCTACACTTAAACAAGAAATATGATACCTGAGACCTTAGAATATGAGATAGTGGTGACCATTCCGCTGGGACATAGTACGAAAGTGAATCAGATTTATAGAAACAGTTCAATTATAATTCAGGGTAGAGAATTTCCAGTAGACTTAATAGAATTACCTTTTCATGAATTCGATGCTATTCTGGGTATGGATTGGTTGACAAAGTATGGAGCTATAGTCGACTGTTGATCTATAAACGTTGTACTTAAAATTCCCGAGCTAGATGACACCATCATTGAAGGTGTAGGTCAAACATGTTTGACCAGTGTTATTTCTGCATTAAAATCTCGAAAATACATTAGGAAAGGATGTGAAGCATATTTGGCCCATGTGATAGATACCATGAAGAGGAGCCCCGAACTCAAGGACATTCCCACAGTATGTGAGTTCCCATATGTGTTTCCTGAGGATTTGTCGGGGTTACCACCAAATAGGGAGATAGAGTTTGCTATTAATGTGATTCCTTGTACAACCCCGATATCAATTACTCCTTATAGAATGGCACCTCCAGAATTGAAAGAGTTAAAGGTTCAATTGCAGGAATTGCTCGACAAAGGGTTCATAAGGCCCAATGTGTCACCATGGGGCGCCCCGGTGTTGTTTGTGAAAAAGAAGGATGGCACCCTACGATTATGTATTGATTACCGACAATTAAACAAGGTGACAATTAAAAATAAATATCCACTACCTAGAATTGATGATTTTTTTGATCAATTGAAGGGAGCAGGAGTATTCTCTAAGATTGATCTCAGATCCGGGTATCACCAACTGAAAATCAAAGAATCAGATGTGTCCAAAACAGCCTTCAGGACTCTATATGGCCACTATGAATTCCTGGTTATGCCATTTGGCTTAACGAATGCACCAGCTGCCTTTATGGATATGATGAACAGGATTTTTAGGCCTTATCTTGATCAGTTTGTGGTAGTTTTTATAGATGATATCCCGGTGTATTCGAGGGACAAGGGAGAACATGACAGGCATCTCAAAATAGTACTGCAGACTTTGAGGGAGAATCAATGTATGTAAAGCTATCAAAATGTGAGTTCTGGTTAGAAGAAGTGGGATTCTTAGGACATGTTATTTCAGTTGAAGGAATCCGTGTTGATCCTAACAAAATAGAAGCAATTCTAAGTTGGAAGCCGCCTCGCAATGTAACAGAAGTCCAAAGTTTCCTTGGATTAGCTGGCTACTACATAAGGCTTATGAAGGGATTTTCAAGTATAGCTGCACCACTTACCAAGTTGCTCAGAAAAGAAACTAAGTTTGAGTGGACAGATTAGTGTCAGGCAAGCTTTGAGAAACTAAAAGCCATATTAACCGAAGCACATGTTTTGATCCAACCTACGCAAGGGAAAGATTTTGTGATATACAGTGATGCCTCTCATAATGGGCTAGGTTGTGTATTAATGCAAGAGGGTAAAGTAGTTGCTTATGCATCTAGGCAATTGAAGCCTCATGAACAAAATTACCCTACACATGATTTAGAGTTGGCAGCAATAGTGTTTGCTTTAAAAATATGGCGACATTATTTGTATGGTGAGCGGTGCTTCATATATACAGATCATAAGAGCCTCAAATATTTGCCCACACAAAAGGAATTGAACTTAAGGCAAAGACGCTGGTTGGAGTTAATCAATGATTATAATTGTATTATTGATTATCAGCCAGGCAAAGCCAATGCAGTAGCGAATGCCTTAAGTAGAAAAATACTGGCAGATATATAGAAAGTAATAGTAAAACTAAAAATTAGACTCACAATTTATTTTGGTAGAGTTACAGGTCCAACCTACTTTAAGGCAACAAGTGATAGAAGCTCAGAAGCAAGATCCGAAATTGATGATAATTGCTAAGGCAGTGAAAAAGGGGGAGAGACCTGAATTTAAGGTTGAAGATGATGGAAGCATAAGTTACAAAGGAAGATTGTGCATGCCAAATGACAGTGGATTAAAGCAAATAATTCTAAAAGAGGTACATAATAGAACTTATTCTATGCATCCAGGGACCAATAAAATGTACCAGAACTTGAAGACTCATTATTGGTGGCCAGGAATGAAGAAGGATACAGTGGAATATACTTCAAGATGCTTGACATGTCAACAAGTGAAAGCAGAGCACCAGGTACCATCTAGATTGTTGCAACCTATTGCAATTCCAGAATGGAAGTGGGAAAGGATTACAATGGATTTTGTGTCTGGTTTGCCTTTGACACAAAAGAAACATGATGCAGTATGGGTAATTGTTGATAGGCTTACCAAATCGCTCAATTTCTGCCAGTGCAGATGGATTATTCGTTGAGCCGGTTAGCAAAATTATATGTCAATGAGATAATTCGACTGCATGGGGTGCCAATATCTATTATTTATGATCGAGACCCACGGTTCTCATCAAAATTTTGGAAAGTTTACAGCAAGCATTGGGGACCCGACTTACTTTTAGTACAACATTTTCCCCACAAACGGATGAGCAATCCAAATGAGTTATTCAATTGCTAGAAGATATGTTTAGAAGTTGTGTAATTGACTTTGAGGATAGCTGGGATAAGTACCTATCATTGATGGAATTTGCATACAACAATAGCTATCAAACTAGTCTCGGCATGGCACCATACAAAGCTTTGTATGGAAGGAGATGTATAACACTGTTATGTTGGACAGAACTTGGTGAAAAGAAGCTAATGGGGCCAGAATTAGTGCAGCAGACAGAGGATAAGGTAAAATTAATCCAAGAACGGTTAAAAATTGCAACTGATCGACAAAAGTTCTACGCTGATTTGAAAAGGAAAGACATTGAATATGTCGTCGGAGACAAGATATTTTTGAAAGTTTCACCTTGGGAGAAAGTACTTCATTTTGGTAAAAAGGGAAAACTGAGTCCTAGATTTATTGGACCATATGAAATACTTGAATGTGTGGGTCCATTAGCTTACAGGTTGGCCTTACCACCAGAATTAGATAAGATCCACAATGTGTTTCATATCTCAATGTTAAGGATATATAGATCAGATCCAACACATGTAATACCTGTGGAATCAATAGAGGTACAACTAGACCTGACATATATTGAAGAGCCAGTAAAAATCTTAGCTCGAGAAGTCAAGGAACTACGAAACAAAAAGTACCATTGGTAAAGGTTCTATGGTGCAATCATGTAGTAGAACACCTGGAAGAGTGAAGAAATGATGAGAGCTCAGTATCCTCAGCTATTTGACTCAAGCTAATTAGGTAAATTTCGAGGAAAAAATTTTCTTAAGGGGGAGAGAATTGTAACATCCAGTAATTTAGGCACTGATTGTGCGTGACCGTAGTGAGGCGCGCAGGTTCAATAGAAGTTTAAATTTGAACCCATAAAAAAATTGTCAAATATGCTAATTTAGACTAAAGTCACGCGAGTCGTTAAATCGACTCGTTGGTTTGACCGAAGTCTAAATTTGGATTTTTATTGAAAAATAATGAAAATAATGGCAATTAAGTATGGAAATATCTAATAAAGTGTTCAAAATATTTAAAGATGTAAAATTTTGGTAAAGGACTAAATTTCAAATTTTGAAATGTTTTGAGGTCAATTTGCAATCTACTGAAAATTGGAGGGTTAAATGGGATAATTATAAATTAAATGCATGAATTGGGACATAAAATGAATATGGATGCCAGCCACACCAAGTGACAAAGTTTAAGAAGCTAATTAACATACATGCATTTAGCATTAATTAAAGTTTCTAGAATGTGAGCTTAGGTGTCCCCATCCTTAATTGGTTTTTGTCATTTTCTCATAAATTGCTCATTCATCCTCTCTTATCCCTTTGTATCTAGAAATTCCTATCAATTATTTGTCTTCCACATTGCTTCTTGAATCACCATACATTAAAGTAAGATGAACACATTAATTGAACAATAATGAAAGCTTCTAGATGAAGCTTAGGTGTCCCCCATCGTAATGACTTTTGTCATTTTGTTCTTAATTGTTTCTTCCTCTTCCTTATCCCTTTTTCATTGAGGAAAATTATGTTCTCCACACCAGCCACGTTTTTCCCTTGGACAGCCATAACCAAACCTTGTTCTAAGAAGAGAAAGTGAGAAAAAGAGAGAGAAAGGCATGGGAAATTCCATTTTCATGCTTAAGAAAGCTTAAAAGAGTAAGAAGAAAGAGAGAGATTAGGTTTATAAAGTTTTAATAATCTGTTTATAAACTTTAGGATCTCAAAATGACAAGAATCTAGCTCAAAGGAGCAAAGGAAAGAGAAAGAGAAGTAAAGAGAAAGAAAAGAAAAAAAAGAGGTTTGTGCATAACCTAAGGCAATAGCCTATTTTATTTTTTTTATTTGCATGATTTAATTATTTGGTATGTTGATGATTCTGAATTGATATTATTTTGTGATGAAAATCTTGGGGATGCATGTTTGCTAGACTTAGGATTTAATTTGGTAAAAATTGAATGTGATTATCTTGTATGTTCCTTGCTGGAAATTGATGAGCAATGTTCACTTAAATTGTTATAGCTTAATTTCTGGAACTCAGTTTTGCATGTTCTTTATTGGCTTTGAAATATAAGACATAGGACTGTAACTTTCATTTAGACCATAAAATCTGAATATGTCTGTAATGTTCCAGAAAATTCATAAAGTGCATACTTAGAATCTGTCCAAAATATTATGGGCAGAATTATTAGTGACCAGTTAGTGTTAATATTATCATATCTGTTGATACATAACCCAGAATTAAGTGATTCAAGTTGAATATTAAAGCTAAGCTCCATATCTAAAATTTATATGAGATCATGTAACTAAATTCAGAATGGAAGAGGACCAAAATTAAGTTCCAAAACAGAGAACAGAATATGCCAGTGACAGGGCAGCATGTGAATTGAGAAATGAAATGAGTAAAATGATGAGAACTTCCTTACATTATGTAAATATTATTTTAATTGAGTGATTATGTAACACCACATTTTATGCATTTGAGTATAACCTATCCCTGTATCAAGTAATCATACATAGTATACTGGAAAGGTAAAATACCCTGTTAACAATAGTAGTAAAATTGTTTTTTTTTCCATATCCTGTAATATAATTCAATGAATTTGCAAGTCTCATATCCTATAATTTCATTCAATGACTTGCAAGTCTCATATCCTGTAATATTACTCAATCACTTTTCAAGTCAACATTAAAACCACAATACGATATATCACATATAATAAAACATAAACTTTACACATAAGTATTTACGAGTTGATTTCGTTTATACATTTTTAAAACCCATTCCAAACTGACTGTACATATTCAACCATATAAATACAAAATGCAGATGACATATTTTTATGCTTGTGTGGAATGTAAGGAGAGAGAGTGATGAGGCTCGGCCAATGACCTGTGCTCCATGTCTTCTATACACTACTCAAAATGAACTATCACTTTCCTTTACTTGAAAAATGATGCAAATTGATGAGTTGCGGCTCAGTGAGAATAATCATCCAATGAGCTCTAAAGTACCAAACAACTCATAGTAATAACACAAATCCAATATATACCATATATTCCATTCCATTCATCAGTATCATATATGTATCAATAAAGTTGAAACATATAATCATTACTCTTTATGTATGCAAATGCTTTGCTTATTTCATTTTGTTATGACCAAGTTAAACAGAGATTGCCCCGGGTTTCCATGTGAATATTTACCATGTGAACATTTGCATTTGTATTTGCTAGCTAGCTTGATCATTTGTTTCATTTGCACATTTGTTGGGCCATAGGCCTCTTCTTTTGCTTTACAATATCGGTTAACTAGTCACAACGCCTTTTTAGTCCATATGCAAAAGAACTTGTATTTAAGCATTCATCAACCATTGCATCTTTATCATATACAACATACATATATTCCATATATACCTCATATGTCAAGCATATACCTTGCATATACTATACATATACCATGTATATATATCACATATATCAAACATATACCTCAAGTATACCATTTATATGTACCACAATGTCACAAATTATCCATCATTACATTATCAAGGACCAATCATGACAATCATATGAATCACATAGCAAGCAACATTCATTTGCACTAAAGAATTCAATCGATAATTAAACTCACCGTTCTCCTTTGATTTCGACCCCTAACTTATTGTCTATCCACTCTTTGTGGGTCTCCAATATGTTGCGAGCCTAATATGAAAATATAATCGATTAACTGATGATTAGGGAGACTTAATGTGGCTTAAACAAATTAATATGCATTGTTCATGTCAATAGTTAAGATTTTTCCTATGAGGCAGTGTGACCTTATGAGACTGTTTAGCCTATAACGTTTTCTATACTTGACCAATTAATCTTATTCTTATTCCTAATTAAAACTAACCTATAATTATATAACATATTACAATTTCAGACCAATTGGATCATTTCACAATATTTTGTGGAATTGCTAAGTGTGTTCTATTTTCTGCCTTTAGGCAGTTTCAGGATACTCATTTGGGTTCATCATAACTTATAATCTAATAGTAATATTTTAATGAAACCTTAAAGAAACTTATATGGGTTCATATGGAAAATGTTTCATGTTTACAACTTGTATCAAATGTCTCTAAGGGCTTAGAATTACAACAAACATGTTACTAGTCCATAATAGAATTGGCTTCCGGACCAGTATGACTTCCAAAGGTCATAACGTAGTCTATACATAACCAATGAAGCTTCCATTAGTACCAGAATTTAGCTAAGACATATACCTATAACTTTTAGGTTTTGATCATGTACATACTCAAGCTCTAACAATCTCAAATAAGCCAAACACGTTATTGTATTTGCCCAGGGCACTCAATAGGCAGTTCAAACCATGGAACAGTCATGGTTCCATTCCCCATAACTCCATATTTACAAGACCTATGAACCTAAACTTTGGTATAAAGATACCAAACACATATATCTACAACTTTTATGTTTTGAGAGACTTCAAATAATGGGTTTAACATATTCGCAATCAAAGCACACTGTAACTAACTTGGTTAGGGTTCACACCCTGACCAGTTTCAGTACAAAGAGTATATCTCATTCTATACACCACATCTTGCAACCCTATTTACATATACATAAATATAAGACATAACGGAACAACTTTTGAGTTTTAAGATTTTCCAGAATCAATTTCTATGGATATCAAAATTGGGGTGCAATTCAGTGCCTAATATTGAACCTAAGCAACTCAAATCAACCCTATAGCAATAAGAATTGATTACTTACCAAGAAAAACCTTGCAAGGGATCAATATGCTTCAAAACCTAGGTGAAACAAGGATGAAATTAAGTCTGAAATGGAGGAAATTGAAGAAGAAGTCGGGCTGGAAAAGAAGGCAGAAGTGGGAAGATAAAGCTAACTTTTTGTTTTTATCTTTTTCTCATCTCTTTTCTCCTTTCTCTTCTCCTTTCTCTTCTCTTCTCTTTTATTTCTCTTTTGTGTCATTTTCATTTTATTTTGTCTATATTATTATTATTATTTACATATATTTATAATTCCACTAATTCACACAATAATACAGATTAATCATTTGGCCTGATTTAACTAAATTAGCAATGTAAATGTTTACTAATCTTAATCTAATCATTTTGCTTACTTTAATTTAGTCACCTTATTCAATTCATTTCTAATACTTTGTTATCCTTATTTAGGTTATAAGGATACATGTGTGACTCGATATAATTGCCAAATACTAGGACACATAGCTAGTGCGTGCCATGAACTTGTTTCTAAGAAAATATGTGTGAAATGCATGTGTTCAATTGAATTGTATGCAAGATGCTTATGTTCAATGAAATGCATGTGGGGAAGGTCAAGAATGTTATAGATTATGTGATTATTTTGAGATATTACATGCATGAAAAGTATGAAATTAATTGTTATGAATTTTAATAAAACTGTATAAGCCCTTGAACACCTAACTAGAACCAACTTAGGATAGTTTGGCATGCCAAATAGGGGGGGAGTATGATGAAAATGAAAACCATTAATGGTATGATTATCTACGCCAGGTTTGGAAATGTTATCTATGTCAGGTTTGGCAATGTTATCTATGCTGGATTTGGCACTGTTATATATGTCAGGTATGGCATTATTATCTACGCCGAGTTTGGCACGGTTATCTACGCCGATTTTGGCATGGTTATCTATGCCGAGTTTGGCACTTATATATGCACATCATATTTTCCGGGTGGCACTCCTAAGTGCCTGGATGGCAACTCTGTTATCCTATTTAGTGGTTCATAGGTGTTCTAGGCATGAATGAAAACATAAATAAAGAAGTTATGGGACATAAAAGAATTATTGAAAGTAAAACGAGAATTATGATTTGTGACATGGATAATAAAAATGGAATTATGAATTGTGGCATGGATAAAAAGAAGGTTTAGTGTTAAACAATAAGGTGGTAATAAAATAAATAAGTATGAGATAATATAATATAATTTGATGTCTATACATGCTAGAATACCATGATTTTACATGAGAATGATGATTTGCTTACGTTAAACAAAATGAGATACAATAAATTGATGTTATGCATACTAGAATATTATGAAATGTATGTTTGCATGATTTGATTGTAAATTGTTATATGACAATGCATGTGACATTAAAAATAGTTTATTGCCTTATTTATATGCACTACTAAGCCAAGAGCTTAGCGTGAGAGTTTTTCTCACGCATATTTAGTAAAGAATAAATAGAAGATAGTATACAAAGCCAACAGTGACTTAATCCAGTAAAGCAATCTGTTGCACACATCGTGGGTTACACAACTTTTGTATATTATTTTGTAAATTTTATTTTATAGTATTTGTAAAATAAACAGTAGATTTTGTAAAAAACACGTTACTATATAAAAAGGTAGTTTAACTTTTATGTTATATTTCTTTTATAAATGCAAAGTAAATAAATAGTGAATATTGGAAATGAACAAAAATGTACGAATGATTTTGCTTTATATATAACTTATATAATGATATTTTAATCGATGGAGTCAGTGTAGCACACCCTCATTCGGGCACGAGCTGCTAGGGGCGAGGGGGTGTTACAAAATGACTAATAATAAGGAAAAATAATTAAGGATATTATTATTTAGGAATTAAAAATATTAGTGGTAGAATTAGAAAAAAAAATTTTCATATGGACAAAATCAGTATTATAGAGATTGTTTGGGGAAAAAGTGTAAATATGGAGGAAGATGTGACAAATAAGAAATTTCTTAAAGTTTAAAATTTAATTAAAATTAATTTGTATTTTGGACCAATGGATGAAGAGCTTAATGTAGTCATGGAACCACCAAATACTCACCTTTAAAAAAAAAGATAAATATCTCATTTTCTCCACCAATTAAAAACTCATTTCCCTTATCTTCTCTCCTCTCTTTGCTATCCACCATAGCTCTCCCAAAAATCTCCATTTCTCTTCAAATCAAGCTTGAAAAAGTGAGGAAATAAATAAGTTTTGAGAGACAAAAAATCAGAATTAAAGAGCTCTTACTACAAAGTAGAGTAAAGAAACAAGAAAGGACGAAGAAAGAAGAGAAATAAAAGAGAAAAATTAAGGGAAAATTCGGCCAGCTTTGGAATGATCTTAAGGTGAGTTTATTCTTCTTAAATTCAACCTTTTTCTTTCTATTTGAAACCCATAATGATGATAGATGTGATTAGGTTTGGTAGATTGAGCTTATGTTGCAAGTTTGGAAGTAGAAATTTAAGTTTGTGATTAGTTGATGAAAGTTGAAGTTAAACTTTGAATTAATGATATTTGATGTTAGGTAATTATTTTATGGCTTAAAAACTGAAGAAAATATAATGTTGAAGGATGAATGAGGGGCTGCCATAGTTAAAGAAATTTGAGAGAAATTGAAATTAACATAGAAACACCACAATTTGTGATAGATTAAGGGTGAATTGAGTGTTGAATTGAAGAAAATGAATTGGGAACTAGGATATGGCTTTTGAGCAGCCGTAATATATTAAGAGGGAAGTTTAACCTTAGTAAATTTTAGCTCAATTAAGGTGTAAAACATATTAGAAGCATTAGAATATTATATAGACATGAAAAGTGTTGGAAATGGATGTTGGAATTGAAATATGATATGCTTGTGTAGGAAAAAATCAATGAACAAGTGAGAGGCCCTCAAGAGGGTGACAAAGGCAAGGAGAAAGCTAGCTAATAATGGAAGAAAAAAAATTTTAAAGGAAGAACTAAGGCTGATTAGGAATGTGCTTCATTGATAAAAATCTTATATGTTGTTAATATATATGGAATTATATATATTAAGGTTTGATATGTTGTGTGATTTGTTGTGAGTTTAGATATTTTATATAGAAATGGGACCAAATGGTGTAAAATAATTGAGACATATGAATGTAGTTGTCATTCTAGAAATTTTAGTATTAAAATGAATGCAAATGATAAATGTGGTTGAAATATGGATTGATGCTAATTGATGGCTCGGGTACAGAATTCCAAGAACAATCCTTACTATTTTGATGATAACTTGAATTCTGGAATTCCATTTTATATGTTCTTCATTGGAAATGCAAGTGATTTGTGATACATCTGAAAGCTAAGACAATAATCTACAAATTGTTAGAAGGCCAGAATTTTAAATTCTGACTATATAGGCTAACAATGAAGGCCAAAAACAGGTCCGAAATCTGCCATAGGTAAAAACATGAAATCTTGGGCTTGTACATGTGTTGTGATAATTGTATGTAATAATTAATGTGAATATTCACTTTAATGATAATTATAATGTTAAAAAATTATTGATGTGTGAGATTTTAGTGCAATAATAATGGAAATAAAGAACAAAGAAAAATAAGCATAATTATGATAATTGAATAATATTGGCATTTTTGAAATATTGTGAATTAATATAAAAATAGTTAAGCACAAAAACACCAAGTCTAGAACTAGAATAGGGAATAGTTTGGCATGCCAATTATGGGATTTTAGGCACTCAGTGCTAAATATAAAAGCCGGTAATGACAAATTGATAAATGTGCTCGGCGCAAAATTATTAAGCCGGTAATGACAATATTACAAAAGCCGGTAATGGCATTATTATGAAGCACTCGGCGTCAAGTATGTACGAGGATACCGTTTCAGGAGGGCGATTTCCTTTTCGTGTCGCCCTCTTCCTCGTGTTCCTTGTAATATTATGAAAGCCAGAAATGACAACCCCGTTATTCCTATTAGTTAGTTCGGTTATAGGTGTTATGGGCACAAGCAAAAAAAAATAGTAATAATAATAATAATATCGAAGTATGTGATTTTTATAAATGTTATATGAATTCAAGTAGTTAAATATTGAGTATTTGCTGAAATTTATTGATTTTATATAATTCCTTATTTTATGCTTTATTTATTAAACGGTTAATTAATATGTGAAAAATATATATATATGTATGTAAAATTTTTATCATTGAAGTACCACTAAGCTATTAGCTTAGCGCGGGTGGTTTCTTTTCGAGCCGGTTTAGAAGGGTAGTAGTAGAAAATAGATTGTCAAAAGAAAAATGGTACCCAAAAGGAAGCAACAGAAAAAGCTTTGGATTTTCTTTTTGGTAATTTTATATAATAAAAATTCTGTAAATTAAATTATGGTTTTATTTCCTATAGTATGTATTATAGACATGAATTATAATGTAAATTAATGTACTTTATAAATAAATAAAAATTTGAATATTTGTGCTTATATTAATTTTTATTTTAGTGTCTGCAATATTTTAGTAAAAAAAAAATATTCTTCCTTTCATTAATTTTATTAAACAGTTAGACAGGTAATACTCACTTACCTTGCTGAACCAAAGTTGGGTAAGAGGGTGTTACATTTCCACTCCGGCCAGAGATTCATGAGTAATGACCACGACAAGAGGCCATGGTTATGTTGGCTACTTAAATTAACAATTAATTTAAGCAGGTCATGAGCGGTATCTAGCAACACATTATGACTCCCAATTGACCGGAAAGTCAGTGATTTGACTACGAATCTTTCCATAGATAATTTATTTGCAATTATTCCTTTCACCAATCTCTACCCCACTTGGTTCAGAGTATGGACATGTGTCAACTCCCACTAGACTGACTACATCACATCTAGTCCAAGTAATGTTAGTTATTGTCCTTGAGGCTCATTATTTTATTAGATATGTCATTGAAGACTATCTTTATGACATTTCCACTCCGGCCAGAGATTCCTGAGTAATGACCACGATAAGAGGCCATGGGTATACACTCCTTCTATCAATAGTGGTGAATCCTTTGTTGGTTACCCAATTACCTTCAAATACCTCAACCTGTATCCAATCACCACCTCATGAGCTACCTCTCTGAGGCAACAAGGAATAGTGTCAAAATATAGAATCAATATTCAAGATATCCTTTAGTACCTCAAGTCTAAGGATACTTGCACCATTGCTATGATGCGACTATCATTGACATTTGAATAGATTATCCATATGATTGTCTCATAGTTGGTCATCCAATGTACTTAGCTACACTTGGCAAGCATCCACATGTTAATTCTAAACATTTCATGTTTATAGATTATGAGATCTATTACTCGATCCAATCAAGGAGTGTAACATATGCTAGTCTGTCTGGATTAATAATGTCTCGTCTCATTAATCCTATGACTAGGGATAATTTTGATACTAATATAATTACACATGATAATAATCTCAATATTATGATCTCATCATGATTTCCTTCATGCTATGTTATGTATCAAGGACTTCATTAATTGATTTAAGATTACTTATCAATTCATATATCAAATGAATATCAAATTAATGAAAAGGCCTTTTATTAATTAAATAAATTTGTACAATAAGTGTTAAAAGTGATTGCCCTTAGAGCACTCCTCTAACAATCTCCCACTTGCACTAAAGTCAATCGTCTTTGTATTTAATTCCATAGGCGAGTACATGAGAATGATATTTCTTTTTGGGAAGTGGCTTAGTTAAAGGATCAGCAATATTCTGATCAGTGGGCACTCTTTTTATCTTTACATCATTCTTACCAATGATTTCTCTAATCAAATGGTATCTTCTAAGTACATGTTTGGATCTCTGATGAGACCGTGGCTCATTTGCTTGCGCAATGACTCCATTATTATCACAATACAATTGTATTGGATCAATAATGCTGGGAACCACTCCAAGTTCTATGATACTAACATAATTACACATGATAAGAATCTCAATATCATGATCTCATCATGATTTCCTTCATGCTATGTTATGTATCAAGAACTTCATTAATTAATTTAAGATCACTTAGCAATTCATATATCAAATGAACATCAAATTAATGAAAAAGCCTTTTATTAATCAAATAAATTTGTACAATAAGTGCTAAAGGTGATTGCCTTTAGAGCACCCGTCTAACATATATAACATACCATAGACTTGTCTCTAGGAAACCAAGGGGTATCGACAAACGACGAAAATTTCAATGTCAAAGATAACTACATGACTCAAATAATATTATATGATTCAAGATAACCATAGGACTAGACCTGATCTAAGATAACCACATGATTAGTATATAAATAATTTGTATATAAATAATTTGTATAGTCGAAGATAATCACATGACCTATACAATATCTCTCATGACCAAAATAACTATAAATCAAAAATTTCTACCCTGTTGGCATGCCAATAATCCCTATATTATTGTTTATGTTCTTATATGGGCTAAAAACCATAAATTTCATAATAATATTTTTAATATCATTTTTTTCAATAAATTATTTTATAAATTCATTTCAATTCATATAATCATTTCTCTAGGCAGAAAATTATTTCATAATATGTTTTTATAACACAAATATATATGAACTTTAAAATTAAAACACGTGTATGCAAGGTTATTTCATAAAACTTGTCAAACTCATGTTATATTAGAATATAAAATATATTTAATATTATAATCAAATTAAATACGCATATGTTCATTACTATAAAAATTTGCACAAACCTTTTTTGGGCCTTATAGTCCTCCATCCAGTCTTTCCCCCTCGTTTCAATCAGACTTCGTCAACATCAATATACTGCAGCCAAATTCAATTTCTCTCACTAATCCTTTTTATCTACCATCGAGGTCTCTCTCTCACTCCCCCGGTCAACAATGCTTGCTTCCCCTTGTCAGAGGTACATCTGGCATAACATTATTTCATTCGAGGTCATTACACTATAGTCTACCATCTTAATTTAAATTTCCTATTTTTAAAATACTCTTTGTTATTATTTATCACTACTACTATTATTGTTATCTATCATTATTTTTATATCATGAATTGATCTACTATTGTTATCTTATTATCATTTAATATTTATTTGTAAAATATATATATATATATCTTTTTTTTTATCATCATATGATTATTTTATTTTACTTGATTTACTCAATTAATTAACTTATTGTAAACTTAATATAAGACACATTCATATATAAAATAACCAACCAATTTATGTTTTAGTTTCACTCACTCTTTAAATCCTTTTTAAGACTTAATACTCAGATATCCTAGATTAGTGGTTACAGTACAGATGGTCTTAATTTCAAAGTCAATTATGAAGGTTTTAAACCAACTTTCCTTCTTGGTTTCTCACAAAATTATAGTTCCTTTTAAGTTTTACTCTTTCTTATCCATAACCCATTCTAACATTTTTCCCAACTCTTTTATATGCCACGGTTTATTACCAAACTCAAGGTCCACAATTGTTCAATTTACCGAACTCCATTTTACTCAATTGGTAACTTAATAAATCTTTTAAATTAAACAAATTTTGATTAAATCAATTTTTGTCTTTAACTCATTTTCTCTTCTAAACCAAGTCATGACTTCAAGGATAATTTCCCTAAATTAACTCCATCCCCAACGTAATCACTCTAATTTGAATAAATGACTAAAAACCTATACTTTCTCATTCTTGAATGTCTCAGTCATTGGTCTCGAGTACACTAAGTTCTCCACTTAATTTTAAATTGCCTTCTTACCAATTCATTTATTGAACTTAACTTCACCTTAATTAAAGTAAATAACATATTAATTAATTAAATCTTGGCTTAATTAAATTAAATATTTGGGATCAATATACTTTATGTCTCGGTATCATAATAAAATCCATTTATACCTACTTCAACTATCACAAAGTCACACCTATTCTTCCATGCATGTCTCGGCCTTATCCACTCCCAGTTTCTCAAATTATTTTTCTTCAACAACAAGGAAGAGGAATAAGAATAGAAATAAAATTAGACTCCATTCATACAACTCTCAAGTAAAAAGAAAAGAAATCGAGAAGATTTGGTGTTAGAGTAAACTCTTAACTCACTTTTCAAGTCCTCTTTAGCCACCTGTGGCCTTTTTGCTTATGTTCTCCTTCTCCTTGGCTCAATAAGGACATACATGTCTCTTTTTTCCAACATCAAGCCAAGACTGAGCCACAAAAAATCCTTTGTTTTTAGCTTTTAAGATGTCTCAGTGAAGTTTGCAAAGTTGGTTAGTTACTAATGTTCATTTAACTCCATTTAAGTCATCAAGATTTGCCTCTTTTTAAGGTTTGGCCGAAGGTAAGAAGGGAGAAAATGGAATAAAATCCAAGAGAGAGGGGACAGGTTTCATAGAATTGGAGAAAGGAAATGTTAAACTTATTTTAAAGAAATATTATTATTAAAAGGATATAGTGCCACCTTTTCACATTTTGCATTCTAATTAAGCTATCTTATGATGCATGTTTAGACATATGAATGACATGAAATGTAGATTTAGTTTAAAATATTTTTCACTTTATTTAATTAATTATCATTAGTTTTAATCATTTTTAAATTTCTTCATTAGTCCTTCCATTTTTTTAAGTGCACCCTAATTTTATTTTTCACATTTAAACCCTTAACAAATTAATTTTCTACAGTTAAATACACTAAAATTTTTGTTATAATTTATTCTATTTACTGTTATTCTCAGTTCGCGAATTGTTGACAGAGCAGAAATTGCAAAACTTCAGTTTAGTCCTATTTCCTCTATTCTTATGCAAAATATATCGTCAACTATTTGTAATTAACTTTCTTAGTTATACATAGACTGAATTTAGACATCAATTGTATCACTTTCATTACAATCATGAACATGCTCGATTTTCAATCAGTTCAGTGCATCTAGTCCCAAAACGCTTGCATCAGTTAGGGTTCAAACTAGCAAACGTGACAATTCTCTTCCTCTTAAGAAAATTTCAACCTCAAAATTTTACCTATTTAATTGGAATTAAACAGTAGGTGGATATAGGTTTTGTGTCATAATTCTCTTATGTAAAGTAGTTCTATCTTTGAAAACTAAGACATTTGTTTATTTCTCAACTACTATATTGTCTTAGCTTGGATAATTACTGGTTTCTCTTTGTTTCCTAAACATGTTTAACTTATATACTTCCGACTTTATTCCTTAGAATAAGTCTTATCTATATTTTTACAATGTCAAGACTTATTTGACATTATAGTCTCTATCAAATTTTGGTGGTAAAGCCTACTTGTAATGTGTGGGCCTAGTAATTAGGGCATAGTAAATAAAAAGTATTAAGGAAAGTTAAGTATGTGTTTAAGAGTTAGGGTATATAAAGAGAATTGAAAAGAAACAAGAAAATGAAATGTCATATGATTCATAGCTGTGACAATGCTTTCATGACTGTGAACCATTGCGAGATGGAATTATGGGTTTACGTTGATTCACGACCTTGATAGTGGTTGTAACGCTTGTGAATATCATCAGATATAAAATCCTAACAGTTGTTATTTCTTTCTCTCATGAACTAAACTCAAAAGTAAACCTTAGAACTCGAAGTTATTTCATGTTGGAGACTAAATCTTGTGTTTTCTCTCGATTTCTAGACCTTAAACACCAAACCAACACCAAAGATCAAAGTTTAAACAAGTTCTTATGGGAAAAGAGCATAAAGAAGAGGTGTTCTTAAGGAGACAGATGCATAAGAGAAAGAGAGGAGTCGAATCTTCCATCCTAATCGTGTTTTCTTCAATTATGGTAAGAAATCATGTTTTTCTTTCATTTTTACAAACTTTCATAGTCTTTTTCCATGTAGATAGAGACCCATTTCCATATGAGTTAGGGTTTCGGGTAATCATGGATTTTCATGGTTAAAGACCCCTTTTAAAGTTATTTATAGGTTATGATATGTGTTAGTAAGGGATTGTATGAATTAAGGTTGTAAAAAAGGGTTAAAGTTAGGGTTTTAACTTTAGGGCTTTAAAGGTTAAGTATCTGCATTATAAATTTTGATATGGATGTGTTATATGTGTTAGAAGTTAAGCGAGAAGGTGGTGAAATCCATTAAAAGGATAAGTAAGCTTAAAAGAGGCTTGGTTTTTTAGGCTCCATTTGTATGTACATATATGCATTTAAATTCTAATTTTGGCATGTTGTATTTGTTAAATTTTTTGAATACCTTAAATGCTAGTTGATTGTTGATATGAAAGTAAGTGATGTAATGAATGCCATGAGAATATGAGACATGAATGGAAATGCTTGAAAGGAACTTTATTATAAGTATGCCATATGTGTTTTAAATGGAATACCAAGTTATGATGATGGAAAGGTAAAAGGAAATATTGTTGAGGTTATAAAAGAGATTGTTAAACCATAAATGCATGAATTAGCATTAAATGAATTGATAGGATAATTGAGGTTGAAATATGTTCTTGTGGGTTTAAATGATGTTTTAACATATTTTAATGCATGATGTGATGAGAATGATGATAGGAAAAGGTTGTCATGGGACAATCCTCAAAGCCTTGCATGTGACTTGTAATGAATGTTTGTCTTTAATGCTATTAACTATTAAAAAACCTAAATTCACTCCAGTGGCTAGGTGTTCACGACCTTCAATCTCATCCTACGAACATTGTCATGCCTATGACAATTTCTTCACGCCAGTGAAAAATGTGAACAAAATGGACAAAAGCCTTCACGACTAAGTTTATGGTTTAGTTTACAGGTAGGGTTATCCGTGAATATGACTTCATGGTCATGAACACATAGTTCACGGCTGTGAAGCCTGCTTTAAATGATATATGCTATATGTTTAATGGTTATAATATAATGGCTATGCACATGCCTTCATGATGATATGTTACATTATGAGTTTACATATGATCAAAGTATATATGTTATAAGATACAAATGTTGTAATGAAGTATAATGAGATAATATAAACAAGTAAAGCCTAGGCTCGATACTAGGACTAGAAGTAGGATAAGTGGCATGTCATTAAGGGGGTTCGGTACCATAGTGATTATGATACAATAATTCTATACTCATCAATGTGGCTTAAGCTCTAGGAGTGTCATTGACTTAAGATGCCTCAACTGACACATGTTTATACTCGTCAATATTGATTAAGCTTTAAGAGTGTCATTGACTTGAGATGCCTCAACTGACACATATGATAATGAACAATGCCCGAGTGGCTTAAGCTTGGAGAACTCCCCTGTTCACAACCCGTATCTAAATAATCCGTGTTGAGAGTTGTTGGGCAATCATATTAAAATAATTTAAGAACATAATGAAATGAAAAAGAGGTTTAAAAACACAAGTATAAAAGAATATACAGTTAATGTGTTTTATGTTATTAAAAAGGGTGTTATATGTTCTTTGTCTTATTGTTCAATGTTTAATGAGTTATCGCTCCTATAAGGTAAGGTATTTCACTTGATATTATGATTTCACTACTATGCCATAATATTTTATTTGCTACCATGAATTTGTTAAATGTATAATTGCATGTTGAATTTTTATACCTATATGTATCATTAAGCTTTCAGTAGCTTAGTGTGCGGGTGTTTTTCCACACAGGTCGGAGCCTTATAGATAGAATGGAAGTTTATCTAGATAAGCCAACATCAGAAATAATAGTTCAGACCTGACATGGGTCAGTGATATCATATGTCATAATTTTGTATTTTGTATATGGCATAGGGGTTTGAATTGTTTACATGCATACATGTCTTGTATTTTGAGATATATGCAGGCTTTGTAAAGGCATGTATTTTTGTAAACATCGGGTCTTCTGAGTCCCAAGCATGTTATTTCTTATATATATATATATATATATATATATATATATATATATATATATGATGCTTTCTCTTAGATCAAAAGATTTCTGCATTGATATATATATATATAAGAGATGTTGTAATATGGTTTCATATGTAAAAGAAGTGTTTATGAAAAAAAGTTTTCTAAAGAAAGGAAAAGTTTTAAAATTTCACAAGTTTTCCGTACATCAGATTTCGTAGCACCCGCTCGTTTATTCGGGTTAATCCTGGTTAGGCGAAAGGGTGTTCCACTACTCATAGGCTATTTACCTCATTATTGCAATATTTCATACAAATACTAAGCTCAACTCTTTCTTTTACTAAGCCAAAATAACTTATTTTAGGATAAGATTTTCAAAAGCTTTTCATCTTTGGTAACTCAACTAGTGTCTTTTCCTTTCGAATCTATCTATTATCCATTATTTTATGTCCATTTTTTCTTTTGTAAATTCACACTTTTTTGTTCAAGATTCTAATTATAGATCTTGTTAACCTTGAGGGGTATTTCCATCATTTTGATGATAATAAATAATATAGCAATATTGTATTTAACATACTTGCTTTAAGTGTATTATACAGGACATAAATTAAAAATAGCAAGAATGGAGAATTGGAAGAATAATCCTTGAGAAACAAAAAGTAAAGAGTAGCATGTTCACTGTCGTGACTCTAGGAGTCACTCCCGTGAACAAAGCTAGTCGTTACCAAAACCAACATTTGAAGTTCACGGCCATGAAGGAAGAACAAATCGTGAAGTGGGCATTTCAGTCACCCCCGTGAAGAGTCATGAAATTTCAACCAGAGAGCTTCACAATCAGAGTCACCACTAGGGTCACGGCTGGAAAGATGTTCACCCTCATGAATGATGGTGTCACCCCCGTGAATGATTCTCTCAATTTCATCCAGAGAGCTTCACGACCAGAGTCACCACTTGGCTCACGGCTGGAAATTCTGTCACGCCCGTGAAGGATTAATGTCACGCCCATGACTCTATATGTCAAAACATACCAGAGAGCTTCACGACCAAGGTCACCACTTCAGTCACGGCTTGGGAAGAACTGTCACCCCGTGACAAGCATATTCACGCCCGTGACCAATGAAAGAGAAAAATGTTAGGCGCGATTTTTTAGTTGGTACAACGGCTAGTTTCTTATTTAATGCACCCCAACGGCTATATTCAGCCATGGGAGTATAAATGGAAGTCATTTATACATTAAGAAAAAAGAGGATGATAAGGGAATGATAAGAAAAATAAAAGATTAGCATATACTTCAAATTACAAGCTATCTTGTACTTTCATACTTTGAGAACAAATCAATTCTCTGTAAAAATTTTTTTGCTCCTCATATTTGAGCAATAAAGATTTATAAGTGGTTCTCTCTGTAATCTTTACTCAAGTGAGCATTGGGTAGTTCTGGGTTAAGAGTAGAACACTTGTAAGGGTTAGTTGTGTGAGCCTGTAAAACACAAAGTGTAGGTTGTTTGTGTGAGCCTGTAAAACACAAAGGAATTGGTTATTGTGTGAGCCATTAAAACACAAGGGATTTTTGGGTTAGGTGTGAGCCATTGTGAGAAACACCATAGTTGGGAGTGAGCTTGTAAAACTCCATTGTAACACTTAGTGTGTTAGTGAAACTCCCAATTGCGATTGGGGAGAGGAGTAGGGTTTGTTAATACCCGAACCTCTATAAATCTTTGTGTCTTATTTTCTCTATCCCTTCTAAAATTAACTATTTATTTCCGCACTTTAAAGTTTAATTTTTTAAACTCCAATTCAACCCCCCTTCTTGGTCTAATATCTGGGCAACAGATCTATAAGCTCCTTTTTCTCATTCATTAGAATATTTATTATCTGAATATATAATATAACTATTACAAGAGTTATGATATGTATCTAACTTGTTATCATCTATATGAATGGGCTCTAAGCTTATTTATCTAGTTAGAATTGACTAGGATATTAGTTCGTTCATCTATTATTTTTCAATGTAATTTGGATAGCTCATGTTTTCTCTTTATATGTAGGACTAGAGCAATTTCTCATATTTTTGACTTCATTCTAATAGATAAACATCACCTATGCCTTCATTAACTTTGAGAATAAAATGACTTTTTATCTTTTATCAAACTTCTACAACAAATATTCTCATATGTCATCATACTTACTCGTTTTTACATTTCATACCACTCTGTAGGTTTACACTCAACTCCCCTTAATCTTTTCCTTCACCTCTATTTGTTATATTAACTTCGACTCATGACTTCTCCTTACTCCTTGGAATTTCGTGAATAAAATGTGTAGAATTAACATAATGCAATATAGGTTTAGTTTTGATTCACAAAAGGAGTAAGGGGTTTACATCCATGATTTTTATTTTTATTTATTTTATTTTTTTGGAATAAGCACATACATTTTAATGAACTTGCTATTTTTGAATCTTATTAAGCATGGGGTATATTTTGAAGTATCACTACTAGATCCTTTTTCGAACTGAGCTTACCATTCTTGGTATTCCTAATATGATTCAATTCTGCTTGATCAACTTCTACGTAATCATTATAAATTTATTTGGTCTCATTAACTTTCGAAAATTTCAATTATTGACACAATTATAATGGAGAACTTCTTCTTAAAATTTCCCACAATAGCTTATATTGGTCTCAAGGCCATTCTTAAATTTCCATCACTAATTTTCCTTTTTTGTAGAGTTTCTCTAGTGTTTACAACTATTATAATATATCTTAGATATACTGACCTTTTCTTCATTATCATACTCCCCTATTAGTTATCCTCACTCACTCTCTCTATAGAGGATTCACTCATGTTTCCCCCTTTTTATTTAAAGGATTTTCTAATTTCATACTTCTAAAAGTGATAACACCCTTAATTCTTCTTCATTACTCTTGCACCTAACTATTTCAAACCTATTTTCATATGATTGTACTCATTTTTTTCTTGTTATGCTAACTCAAGTTTCGTAATTCTTTATCCATATGTAAATTAGAGTAAGTGTATATTTGGCTCTAAAAATTATGGTGTACATGTTTAGACTTTATATATATATTATACCCGCCTTAAAGAGAAAGTAGGTATTCTTAACTTTCGTAACTTTCAAGTGCAACCCACACTTCTCATTACTCAGGTAACATTGTTTTATAACTGAATGATTTATTACTTAAATGGTTATGTCATTTTGTAATTATTAACATTTGTTCCCTCTCAATTATTTCTTCAAGGTTTATATCTTATCTTATAATATCCTACCATCCCTTAGGTAGGTAAGGATAGTTGACACCTTATTCCTACAAGCCTATTAGAATCGTTCACTAATAATAGAGGTGTTTCTTACCATCTTTCTGTAATATCCTGACAATTATCAAGTATACTTTTCATTTCAGTCATCTTCCAAGGTGTTTCCTATCAGGGATTTATTTTCACTTGATTAAGGTCTATTCAATATCTTTTAAGTATGAGGAATATAACATAACATTTTAAGTTTTCCACTCTAGTACATTTTCATGAGCCCAACAAATTCTACACCCATTTCAAACATATCTCTAGGCTTTCTTAGTTATTACCACTTTGAGTGGGCACTTCTATCTTTTACTTCAACACTATAGATTGCCTTTATTTAATACCTATGTATTGTGCATTTAATTTAATAGTTTTCTTCAGTTCTAGACTTTGTCAACCATCTTATGTCTAAAATGATATCATGCTCATTAGATTAAGGTTCTGTCGAGTTATATTATACATCATGTGATCAACACTTTTATTAGATAACATATCCAAAGTCTTTCCATTGTATACTATATCCTTTAGGATCGGTTGGTATTATATGTACTCTAAAATTTCAAGTTTTTTTGTCTTTCCTATCTTGAACATACTTTCTTAGCCAAGTGGGGCAATATAATTGTATAGTGAAGGGAAATTTTAAATTGTATTAATATGCAAAGTTTTAATGCTAACTAACATTGTTTACTAATTTCTTGGGACTAGTCTACATCCTAACTTGTCTCACCCCATTGACATCTGGTCTACCTACTGTCTCCAGCCTTACCTATCGAGGTTTTCTTTGGCCCTCTCTAAGCTATTTCATTCCATTGTTAGTTATCATATCATATTATGCTAATCAATCTATCTCTAGAATGGTATCATATTTAGAAAACAAAGTTTGGGTCAAATATCTTAAGAATCACATGAACTAAGCCCCATATCTAGTTTCATACTTTATTATCTATGAGTTCATATACTAAATTCCCTTTAATTCACCAATACATGTGTTTTATAAATTCAACAATATTGTACTTTTCATAGATTATTGCACCTGATTCCTGACTGTTCTATTGGCACTATCTCGGCTATTAATTGAGCATGTCTTTATTTTAAAAAACTAAAGTCTGATTCTAAGTTGCTAATTCTACTAATAGTTGTAATGGGAAAGATTTCATACTTAGTTATGATGTGTTTACCAGTGATATCTACGAATAAACAAAAATAGGGATAAGATCAAGTCCCTCTGCCTTTTTCCTCCATGAGACTGACACAACTTTAAGTTTCTCTCTCTTTTATTTGCTAGAAATAGTGATACACATTAGAGAGCAATAGCTTATCATAAACCTTCATGTCATGCTAATGCTGACATGTATGCACATTATGTCTAATTTTAGTCTTTACTAACTCAAAAATGCCTAAATCTTGCTCTAATACTACTAAATGTAACACCCCCTTACCTTTCTGTACCTTAGTCAGGTAAAGTGGTGTCTTCAATTAACTAATTGATGTGCTTGTGTGTGACTTATATGCATACAATATATATTAAACAACTCAAAACTTATAATGAGACTAAAAAAAATTCATTGTATATATACATGAATCATACTTTTATAGACCATAAACAGACACAAGATTATTTACAACATATACTTTCTATTTTCAAAATATATATGATCCATGTAATATTTGTTTTAGGGGCATGAAATAACTATCACTATTACTGATAATGTTGCATATTACTGGATCTGCAACTCTCTTAATTTGTACATTGTCATCTATTTCCTGCTTACTGTATGCATAAGAGAACAACTCTCACACTAATTTTTAGCTCAATGGTGCAAATCTTATAATAATAGTCATTTAAAATATAACTTTGGAACTATAATTCATTTCATTACAATTTTGCAGCAAGAAACTATTTTTATAATGCCTATAATTAGGGCCTAGTGAATAAGATGGATTAAGGAAAGATAAGTATGTGTTTAAGAGTTTTGTTAAAGGAAAAAAGTTAAGAAAAGTGAGAAGTTCCATGTTCACGTCTGTGACTTTAAAGTCACAACCCTAAATGATGTTTAGGGATGTTTTAAGCCCGTGACTTATCATGTCACGCCTATGAATATCGTTAGATATAAAATTTCAATAGTTATTCTTTCTTTCTCTCATGACCTAAACTCAAAAGTGAACCATAGAACTCAAAGTTTCTTCACACCAGAGACTAATCTCTTGTTTTCCTTTGATTTCAAGGTCAAAACACCTAAACAAGCACCAAAGATCAAATTTTAACAAGTTCTAGTGGGAAGAGGACTGAAAGAAAGTGGTGTTCTTGAGGAATCCAACTTTAAGGAGGAAGAGAGGAGTTTGGATCTCCCATCCAAGTGGCGTTTCCTTTGATCTAGGTAAAAAATCACGTTTCTCCTTTTTCTTTACAAGTTTTCATAGCCTTTCTCCATGTATATCTCATTTATGGTAAAAACCATTTCCAAATAGGCCTTGAGAGTTTAAAGTTAAAGACCCCTCTTTAAGTTGATTAAAGTTATAGTATATTTTAGAAATAAGTCAAGTGAGATTAATATTGTTAAGAGGGTTAAGGTTAGGATTTGTATTTTTATGGCTTTAAAGGTTAAGTACATGGTTATAGAATTGATATAGATGTGTTATATGTGATAGAAGTTGGAAGAGGAGGTGGTGAGACCCACCAAAAGGATAAACAAGCTTGAAAGAAGCTTAGTTTTTGAGGCTTCATTAGAGATATGTACATATATGCATTTAAATTCCATGACATGGCCTGTTATGTGTTAAATGGGTGATAAATGAATTGTATGCTTTAAATGTTAAGTGTTAGTTTAAATGATGTATTTAATACTAGGGTAAGTGAGTAAGGTATGATAATGGTATAAATGCTAAGTAAAGCATGATATATATTAATAATATGATATGGAATTTGTTTTAATGATGCCAAAGGTGAATTTAATGGGAACATTGAACGATGATCAGTAAATGTGGTTGATAAAGGTAATAATGAGGATATTAAAAGAAATTGTTGAACCATATTGATATGAATGAGGTTGTAAAGGTAACTTGTGATATTTACATATTTTTGGAAGTTAAGTGATGTTGTAGCATGATATACGCATGTTTGAGGAGTATGTTGATAGAAAAAGGTTGTCATATGATAACCATTAAAGCCTTTGCATGTGGATTGCTTTAAATGCCTTGTTGTATGGTTGTTTTGCTTGAAAATCCATATTCACGTTCATGAAAAATAGTTCATAGTCGTGAATCATTGATCCAGAACTGCCAAATCAGGCAAAATGGATCACGACTTAAGTCACCACATGACTCACAATAGTGAACTTGCAAAGTCACGCCTATAAAAAAAATTGTGCAAGTTTTGAACAAAAATGTTCACAACTTGGTTCACAGATCAGAGTGTCCGTGAATGGATCTTTAGGATCGTGAACATATAGTTCATGCTCGTGAATTATGCTTTATATATAATATGTTGTTTTCATCGATACTTTCAATATAATATTTATGCATAAGTTCCATAATGGCATGATACGATATCTAACGCATGTTTACATAAAGAAAACATATGATTGATATATGTAGACTTTTATATGATCAAAGTAAAGATGTTAATGATAAATGTTTAGGTAATGTGATAATAGTATAGTAAAAGAATATGAACAAGTAAAGCATAGACACAATACTATGACTAAAAGTAGGATATGTGGCATGCCATTAAGGAGGCAAACAGTACCATACACATATGTTTTGCAATGATTCTTTTAAGGACAATGTGGCTTAAGCTCAGAGAGTGCTATTGATCATATATTATGTGCAAAAGTTATATGTTTACTTAGTCAATGTAGCTTAAAGTTGGAGAGCACCATTGATTTGAGGAGCCTGGATTGGCACACATAATTATAGACAGTGGCAACGTGGCTTAAGCTTGGAAAGCATGTTCGCAACATGTATTCTAATAATCTATATAGTGAGTTGTTAGGCATAAATTGTTAAAGTAATCAATGAATACAAGACATGATAATGGAAAGTGGTTTAATAATTCAGGTAAGCAATGATGAATGTTTGATATATTATACGTTGTATATATAGTGATTATTCACCTATGTATGGTTCGATTTCTTAATGAGTTACTAAAACCATAAGGTAAGTTATTTTATATGATACTATGACTTCATCTCCATGCCATGAGGTTTTATATGATGTCATGAATACATATGATTTGATGTATGAGGTTTGCTTGCATGTATGAATTTTTATCCCTATATGTGTCACTAAGCTTTCAGTATCTTATCGTGTATGTGTTTTTCTCATATATATTGGAGCCTAGTAGATAAAATTGATGTTAATCTAGAGAAGTCAATGCAACATCAAAGATAATAGATCAGACCCAATAATGATTAGTGACATTATCATATCATATTTTTGCATTTTGTACATGATATACAGATTGGGTTGTTTACTTGCATATACATCTATATTTTAAAAAATTATATAATTTTGTTAAACGCATGTATTTTTGTAAATATTAGTTGAATTGAGCCCAAACATGATGGTTTATATGTAATTATGGATCTTTATATAAAGTTTTCTTATGAATGTTAAATATTATATGATTAATAGGTTTTATATGAAAAAAAAAAAGTTTATGTGACCAATGGATTTTCAAAAGAAAAGAAAAGTTTTAAATTACCACAAGTTTTCTGCATATAAGTTCTGTGAAATCCACTCATTTAGTCGGATTTATCCTAATTAGATGAGAGGGTGCTACAATTTTGATTGTTGGTACCATTTGCCCTTTTAGACACATAGCTAATAGGTGATATTTAACTCAATCGTTGGGAAAAATGTATCTAATTTTATGTTCTTAAAATTTATAAAAGGCACAAACTTACAGGTTATGACTGATGATTGATGGAATGTGTGAAGAATCTTTTGAGATGATTATGTTTCTGTAGAAGATTCAGGCATTTGTTTATAATGTATATTAGGAGTGTAAAGATATATCTTTGTCATTTCTTGCAATGAAGTATTATGTTGTAGTATTGGAATTGTTCAGCAGAGATGCATGTTGGTTTTTGAGACTATGGTTCTAACTAGGGGAGCTTATGTAGGAACTTGATTGCATGTATCATAATTCTTTAAAATCTCTTGCTTGATATAACTATTATAATAATTAAAAAAAAATTATAAATCTTGGGTACGTATATTTAAAGCTGAGTATGGAAGGTTACTGAATTTTATTGGAAAATACTAAAATTAGGACATAAAAATAATTTAGACTATGGGTTTGGTCAATATATATTGACAACTGAATTTCTAAAGGTAAATTGTGGACATTTAGTTATGCAAAAAGTTTTTTGCATATGTATTTGAATTATACAATTTTTATTTAATTTTATTGGGAAAAAAAAGTAAATGTAGGACATAAAGAAAAATAGAGAAAATGAAAGACATTGTAAAAACCCCCTTTAAAAATAATTTCCAAATTTGATTGTCAACCTTACATAAAAGTTTTGACAGCCAAAGAAACAAAGATACATAGAACTCTAAGAAGTTCTAATTAAGTCATTTGATGAGATGAACAAGAGTTTGATAGGTCTACCATCTCATCTTCTTCTTCATCAAAATCATTAAGCATGATCAGGTCCAATAATAAGCTCCTTGGTAGAAGCTGTGACAAGGCTTGAGTTTATTTATTTTCTCTCCGGTGTAATAGTTCCACTTCTACGACATTCTTTTTTTTTTTTCTTTTTGCCCTTCTATTCATTTTATCAACAATCGTTTCTGATTCATTCACTATATTTTGTAATAAATAGGTTGTTATTTATAAAGAAACGGAAAGAATAGTTATTATCTTTTGTTAATAGAAAATCATTCCAGTACCATCTCGGTATATATCCCAGCTAGCAGAGAAAAAGTTGTTGGGACATTTATATATTTGATGATTTGATTGGACAAATGCTTTGAATACAATACATAAAAACAAATTTTATATGAGTCCTACCAAATAACAAAATGTGAGGTTGAGAGCTATTTTAAGTAATGTTCTTTTTTCTTTTTATTTTTTTGGGTGGCGGTGTATAATTAATTTGATTCATAAAGAATTTATAAACTCAACTCAATTTGGACAAATATTTCTCAAATGAGAATGCATAAACTCTACTCAATTTACACAAATAATTCCCCAATGAGTAGAGTATTCGTAATTGTTGTAATTATTACTACTTTATATACTAGTATTCACATAAAACACACGTTATTAACCATGATATAATATTTGCTTTTTTACAATGCTCCTAAACAACTTCATGATATTCTCTGCTTCAATTATATCAAGACAACTTTTTCTACATCTCCTTGCTTTATATTAATTATTACTCTAAATATTATAAATTTGTGTTAAGTATTTTGCAATTCTCATATGTAAATAACTTATTAATCTAACAATTATTGCTTATAATCATATGTCATTTTTCCCGATTTGAAAATAAGGTTGCTCACTCGTGTCAAATATGACAAGGTATTGCATTGGATTAAATCTCATCTAAGAAGAAAAGACATTCTTTGCCCTTGAATTCCACGATTTTTCCAAATTTGTTATCTAAAATTTGTATTTATCTATTTCACTCACATAATCTTTATATTTTTTTTTCATATAAAAGTAAAAATAACAAAAGACTAAAAGCCAAATAACCAATTGAAACTTAAGTCAACAGGCTTTTCCCATACACCTTACTTAAAATTATTGACTCTAACATTAATAATTAGAACATTAAAAAGAAAATTGACAGAAATGCTCCAATAATAACTACCACGTAATATAATTGTCGTAACAAGAGTATGAGCAACTATATTAACTCATCTTCTAATCCAAAAATAATAAATATGTGAAATTATATTAGCTCGTCTTCTAATTCAAGAAAATGAAATACCCTCAATAAATGGTGAATGGACCATTCCTTATGAACTCCTCTTTAGGAAAATAACAATAATATTATTTGTTTGTTAAATTTTATTTTGTCGTTTCTTTTAAATATATGAAAAAACGTTTGGAGAAGAGCTATATTGAATAGTGTAATAAATGATAGATTTTTGGATTAATTAGTTAAATTAACCAAATGGACTGAATACTTTCGATTAATTGGGTGAGTTAACTGAAAATATTTTCATGAGTTTTTGGGTACATAATTAACCTTTGCAAATATCCCTACTTACCATGCTTTTAAATAATAGTATTACGTCACCTATCGATATCAAAGTTAGTGTAATGATATCGATATAAATTAGATCACATCAGACTATATCGTCTATTGACACCATAAGTCCTAAAAAATACGTAACATAATCATCCAAATCAATAAAAAATGAAGACTTAAATAAATATTATTTTATTTTTAAAAAATTAAATTACATAATATTTTTATTATAATAAACTCTATCAAGTTAAACAATTTTATTTTAGAATAATTTTTTTATTGTTTTATAAGCAAATAGATATTTTATTATGAAAATAAGAAAAATTCAATTTTTATATGTAATTCATTTGTAATTGAAAAAAACTTATTACACAATACACATTATTAATGTTAAAGAAATTTGTCAAAAATACATACACAAACAAAAAATATAAAAAATATATACCCAAATATATATGATAAAAAATACGAAAAAAAATATTTTGTTTATTAATATATATTATACACTATTTATATTATTAACATTATTACATAATATTAAAAAAATTGTTATATCAATAATTTACAAAGACTCAAAAAAAAATATATCTATAATTTAAATTAATAATAATTAAAAAATTATTTATTTGAACTGTTATGTAACGTTTGTGTTGGTCTATATAGTCCATATCACTCATAACAAACGGTACGATGTGTGTTAAAATAGGATACAAAATTCTAAAAAAACATTATGTAACAAGGACACATAATGTATAAGATGATATTTAAAACTCGGCTACTCATCATTCAGACGTTTCTTGGAAGAACATGTCTTTTATATATAATTACATGAGGGTCCAAATGAAAAAAAATTTAAAAAAAGAAAAAGGAAAAGGAGAAGGAAAAAAAGGTACAAAAATTCCATAAAATCTGGGTTATAGTTGAAGAAGCAGTGATGGTTTTTACTTCTTTAATTTGTATAAGAGGAAAAAAGTGAAACTGACAATTTTTAATACAATACAATTAAATGATACGAAATGATATGGATTTAATAATATATGAGTTTGAGATAAATATATATGGATCATAATCGCATCAATCTGATTATAATACAGAAAAAAACTGTTACACTATTAAAAATATATTATTTTATCAATTATAAAGAGTTATCGAATTATTTTAGTATTATTCAAAATTCAACTATATAAAGTATTTAAATATATATTATAATATTTTAAATATATATAATATATATTTATATATAAACAAATTTATTTGTATATTATATTAATTAATATTATACTAATACATTTACTAACTTATGCTTAAATGAATTTATATATATTTATTAATTTATATTTTATTTTTTCATGTATTATAAAATAGTTTTAGAGATAGATTAAAAAAAAGAATAAAATGTGAAAACATAATTTATATAACTACATGTAAATTTCTAAATAATAATATTATCCATAAAATACAACAAATTAAAATCAAGCATATTTTGTAATAATGATTTTTAATTAAATATATTAATGATTAACTAAGCTTCATCGAGGCACGTATGTGTGCCACCTCATATGTAACGCCCACAAATTAGTCTAAATTAAAATAAGTATGTGATATACATAGAAAACACATGATAGATATAAAAATTTAAATAAATTGAATAAATGAGTAAATTAGAAATCAAAATAAATTAAATTTATTGACATGATAAATTTGATTAAATTATACCACATAATTAAATTGTATTTTTGGTATAAAAAAATTAAAGATATTAGATATAAGGAAATATGTGAAGATAATAATAATAATAATAATAATAATAATAATAATAATAATAATAATAATAATAATAATAATAATAATAATAATAATAAAATTAAAATTAAAATAAAAAAATTGAACAGTAAAAAAAGGGGTCACAGCAAAGAAGGAAAAAAAAAGATCAAAAACGTGAATTAGGGAGGAAGTGAGGCTGAAGTCAATTAAGACTTCTTTTGGTCATTTCTTTCAACTTCATTTCTCTTCTCCTTCTTCTTCTTCATCATCTCTTTTTCTTCCTCCATATCACAGCTCAAATTATTCATCATCTTCTTCAAGATTTGCATAAAAAATCAGTCCAAATAAATCTGATCTTGGTAAGAAATAGTTTTCTCATGATTATTGTGTTATTAGAACTCTTTACGTTATATTTTTACAGGATATTGCACTTTATTTTTGATTATCTTGTGAATCGAATTTGGAAAAAAGTTAAACATAAAAGTTGTTCATCTATATCTTGTGTATCTTTCTGCCAAATATTTATTGAATGATTTTGAGTATAGGAAGATAAATGATCATTGGAGTGAAACTGGTTCAGGGAGACAAATCAACTAAATAACTTACGGTTTTTGTTTAAATTGATCATCTTAGTGGCTTAATATGAAGTTTTGTAAAACATAACAGTTGTAGGTATATGTGTTTTTGAGGTCTCTGTCAAATTTTGTATAAATTTCTTTTGTGTAGGTTGAGTTATTCTAAAATAAATTATGATTGTTCCTTGATTGAGCTGGTTTTATATACCTGTACAGTTCTAGTAAATTCATTCTTATATTTGACCTTGTTTTAGATTGAATTAGCCAAAGTTCTAACATGAAAGTTTTATTCCTATGTCTTATCTAAATTCTTGTGAAAGTCTCACCTTAAAATGTCATGTATTTTGTGAGTTATGAGCTGAACAATTGAACTGGTCGGATTGATACTTCATGTTAAACCAGTTATAGATCCTCTAGTATTTGAGAGCCATAGAGACCGAATATGGAAATGAGGTAAATATAAAACATGTTCCAAATTACCTTATATAATTGTATAAAAATGTTCATAATAATTTAACCTAGACATTGAAAGATATGAATTTTTAAATGTGGTACCCCGAAACTGCTTAAAGGCAGAGAACAGAGCAATATTTAAAAATATACCAAATATCGTGTAATAGTTCTAAAATTCTGAAATTTTAGTATGTTTTAGTTTTAGATGTTATATTTAATCAAAATCAAGAATTGTATAAATTGGATAAGTGTAGAAAAAGTTATTGATCCAACAGTCCTAAAAGGTCTTGTTCCATCTTAAAAGAAATGGCAGTTGGTTTCGATTGTATAGAAAACTAATTAAATATTGTATTAAAATATTTGTTGGTTTCAATTGTATAGAAAACTAATTAAAGTATGTCAATATTACTTTAATAGTTATATATAATGGAATATCATATGATTATATGATTTTAAAATTTTATAATCTATTTTCATTATAAATATAATGGGAATATTGATTCGAGTAAATTAATATATAAAGAAAATAAATAAGTAATAACATTAATTGTCCAGTTCTCAACCTATGGACTAATTAGAGATAGATGGTGCACCATTGCGGGGCATTACGGTACCGATATTGATATAGTTTAGGAACAAGGTGGTATTAGCTCCGAGAGCACCCCTATCCTAATTGTACACAGATGATGTGATTATACTCGATCATGAGGCTTAAGCTCCGCGAGCGCTGTTGACTTGAGACTATAGTGAGTAGGGTACTTAAGCTTAGCGAGTGACCTTACTACATGCCCTATATCCGGACAGTCCGGAAATGAGATTTGAGTTATTTATATTAAAATATTATACATAAAATAATTAAAAGACATACATGTACTTGTTGAAAGATAAAATGTGTGAAATAGCATGAATTATAAATATTTATTAAGGTAAGCTAAATTTATAATTGAGTTTGTCAATGAATTTGGTACTATTGTATAATCATGTGGTTGTCCCTGTATAATGTATGTTGGAATATTGTGTATTGTATTATGAATTATCTACCATGCATTTTGGTAATTGTATGTTAAAATATTTATGCTTATATGGATTGAGATTTGAGTTAACTAAACAATCATAATTTTAGGAAAATCAATTAAATTAAAATGAGTTATGGAAACATGAGAAGAGGTAGAATGCTTAATATTTTATATATTACATATGGTTGATTATATATAGTTCATATCCTGATACAAATATAATGATGATATAATAAAACATAAATTTTATTTTATTATAATATTTTCTAAATTTGACGCAATGATTTTTTTTAAAATTATATCATGATTATTATGACGCACATTTATGTGACTACATGGAAAAACTTAAATGCTTATATGTACCACTAAGCTAGAAATGACTTAGCCTGGGTTTTTCCCGCGCATGAACTGAAGCTTGCAAGTAGTAAACTGTGAAGTTGATAAAGGAAGTACAAGTCCATACTAGAGGAGATGCGTCAGAACTGGTTGAGGGTCAGATGCATATTATTTTTGTATTTTCTTCATTATCATGCATATGGGTTTATTAGACATGTCTTATATATAGTTAAAAACATATTTTGTAGTTTGCTATTATATCTATATAGTTAGATGTAAGGTAAAAGCCATTAATTTTGATAGTTATAATGAAGTATAATATTTATGTAACATGATGATGTATTTGATAATTGAATCCATATGTATATTCGAATATAAAAAAAATGTCAATTTAGTTATTAAATGAAAATGTTAAATTCAGGCTAGTTTCATTTAGATTGTCTATGTCATTCCGCTTATATAATGGGATCATTCATATTATATAGGCGGGATGTCGCATCATATGTCACTAAATTAAACATTTCATTAATTTATGTATAAAAAATCAAATGGTGGGCACAAATACCATTCTTTTCTTACCTTCATCTTTTTTCATAAGCCTTTAGTGTTATCATCATTCAAGTACCATTCTGCCATTTTCTTCATGATTCTGGCTAACATTTGAGTGAGAGTTTTTATTAGAATGAAGAGGAAATTATAAATATATGCAAAGGATAAAGAATTTGTAATACTCGCCGATATACTTGCAAAACCCTCACCAAGTATACCGATGGATGTCACGATGTTATTTTGTCGAAAACTCATTGAATTAAAAAATTTTACATAAAAAACTTGTTTAAACATCATAATGCAATTGATACATAAAACTATCATAAATAAAACATCGATCTAACGATTGATATCATAACGTAAAATATGTTTTCAACTTCACTAACCTTATATTAGAAAAATACATTATAAAATATTATTATATGTTCTTAAAACCAAAAGACACGTAAAACGTTATCTCAAAATATTTCATGACATAAACAAAATATAAATATACCATGAATGACAACACACCCAAACAGGGTACTCTGACTAAACTTTAGTAGCTTGTTGTTCTTTCAGTCAACACCTATCTACCAGTTTTGAACATGTGTGCAGAAAATCCACACGCTAAACAAACTAATGCTTAGTGGTATATATATGCATAAACATTTCACATTTAACTCATGTCATACTATGTCCTGCAATTCAACTCATGATTATTCCTAGAATCATATGTTCTAGCTGTTTTATGTCTCAATGCTCACATTCCTATTAATACCATATGCATCATATAATATTACTATGTATATTATACACATATATAGATACTTATATCAACATGTTTGTCTTACCATAAACATCATGCAATATACCATGTATATACCAATACATATATCACAATATCATATCATTTACCTAATATTATCACAACCATTGTATTATCACAATAATAACACTTTATTTTATTTAGCTAGAGACTCTTTAATTCCCAGAATCAAGTATAAAAATTCATTTTTATATTGTTACCGTTTTAATATTATTACCGCCCAATACTTTTATAAGCTTTCATTATTTCAATTGTTTAAGCCCTAGAACTCTAAGCTTTGACTATCCAGATGTGGGACATGAGACATGAGAGCTCAACAACCCGAGCTTCAGCCACCCTGGTCATAACCTGTATTAGCTCATCCAAGCCTCTCAAAGTCAATGGTGCTTAACAACTCGAGCTTAAACCACATTGACTGAGTAAAATATCATGTTAACATATCTAGGATTAAGAGCTCATAATACTTGAGTCATCTTGTCCTTATATAAAAATAGCTCATAAGATATCGTTTATCTTCCTCAATAGTATACCATCTATCTTGTGTCAAGTCCAAGACTAGATAAGTGGGTTTTGTTTTAATCTCATAACTATTTATCTTTCGACTCATTTTAAACACATAATATTACCAGCATTCACTTTATCACATGCTATTACAAGCATTACATTCCATTTATGCATTCTCATTCCAACACATAAATGTCATATCATGTCTTCTACATGTTATATTCCATGTATACCAACATTCTATAACATGCATTAAGCCAACCTATCACCATAGGTCAAAAATAATACATACACATTTTATACTCAAAATAGCTTCACGGGCATGAAGGAACATTTTATGGTTACCTTACCTGTGAGGCATCACGTGAATAACTACATAATCATCACAGATGTGAATTACTTATTCATAGCTGTGACACCATACCATTACAGTTTTCCAATCCATGACACAACCCTTAAAATTTTGGGTTTATACAGTTCATGCAATTTCGACATTCACAACCGTGACACCTTTGTTCACGGGCGTGAATCATGCATTTTCAGTAAATTCAAAACATAGCATTTTATGCATTTCATGCAAAATCTATAAGATTAACTAGTATTAATCACTCATATCAACACTTTCACACTCATACCACGTTACAACATGTTTAAATGATATTTAGTTCTTTAAATATGTTTCTAGGTCAAATCAAGTCATAACATAACACATATATCATTTTAACACAAACCATATATCCATGTTATTTATCAACCATAACATGTCTTTTAGTCATTCATTCTCATTTACAGAAACACAACACACATCAATATGCATGGAAAATGAATTAATATGCACATATATACGTACCTATCACTAAAAAAGAGCCTTAACTATCCCTTTAAGCTTTTCAAGCTTGATTTCCTTTTTGTGATATGTTCCCTTGCCCTCTAGCTGAACCGAACATCACAAACATGTTCTTATTAGAACCTTATAACCATTAACAAACTAAAACAACCCTAAGATTTGAGCTCTACCTCATCTTTGGCCAAACTCAATCAAGCTCCATTTTTGTCAAGCTTTTAAGCTTTTCTAATGGTGTTTAGGGTTTACAAGGTAAGGGGAAGATCACTAAGACATCTTAGAGTGTGTCAGAAGTGATAAAGGGTGGTGGAAAATGGTTTTAAAGCAAGACATAGTGTAGAGAAAAGAAAAAAATGTGGCTGCTCATAGCCAATCGACTTGCATTCACGGTCGTGAAATGTCATTCATCGACATGACTAATCCATTAATAGACGTGAATATTCTCTCTTCTTAAAAACTCCTACCATGTCCAAACTTTGTCCTTTGAACTACAACATAACCTTTCACGGGAGTGAAAACTTTTCTTTTTAGAACACTTAAAATTTAAAACACTTTAAACACATATATAACTTATAGACCCTGTTTTACGGGCATTACATCTCTCTTCTCTTTAAAGCAGTTTCATCCTTAAATTACCTGTTGTGTCGGGTTGAAACAACTAAGGATACTGAACTCTCCTAATATCCTTATTCTTCCATGTTGCCTCTTTAGTAACATGATTCTACCATAACAACCTAACTAGTGCTATTTGTTTTTCTAAACTCTTTGACATCTCAAGACAAAATCTCAATTGGTATTTCTTTATAGAATAAATATGGTTGGACCTCAATGCTTCTGACTGAAATAACATGAGAAGGATCTGATATATACCTCCTCAATATAGATACATGAAACACGTCATGAATCCTACTCAACTCTGGCGATAACAATAATATGTAAGAAGCTAGTCCAATCCTTTCTTGGATCTTATAAAGTCTAATGAACCTATGACTCAACTTGCCCTTCTTTCTGAACCGAAGCACTTTCTTCAATGGAGAGACTTTAAGAAACACTTTGTCTCCCAGATTGTACTTGACATCTCTTCTCTTTAGATATGCATATGACATTTGCCTATCTGAAGCTATCTTCAAGTGATCTTGAATTATCTTTACTTTTTGTTCTGTATTTTCCACTCATTCTAGCTCCACTAACTTCCTCTCGTTAAGTTCAATCCAACATAATGGTGTCTGACATCTTATACCATAAAGTGCCTTATAAGGAGCCATCTAAATGCTCAACTGGTAACTATTATTGTACGCAACTTCCCCCAATGGCAGGTATGTTTCCCAACTACCCTTAAATTCAATAACACAACTTCTCATCATATCTTCTAATATCTATATAACCCTTTTTGATTTACCATCCATTTGTGGATGAAACATGTACTAAAGTTGAGCTTTATACCTAAAGCTCATTGTAGACTTCCCCAAAACTGTGATGTGAACCTCGGATCGCTATCAGATATGATGAAAACTAGAAGTCTATGAAGTCTTACCACTTTGTTCACATATAATTTTTCTAGTCTTTTCAATTGATAATCTCTCCTGATAGGCAAGAAGTGAGATGACTTCATTAATCTATCAACAATGACCTATATGGCATCATACTTTCTCAGTGTCAGAGGTAAACCAATCACAAAGTCCATTGTGATTCTTTCCCATTTCCATTCTGGAATAATGATAGGTTGTAGTAACCCTGATGGTACTTGATGTTCCTCCTTGACTTGCTGACATGTCAAGCATCTTGTAGTGAATTTTGTAATTTTCTTTTTTATTTTTGACCACCAATATCATATCTTCAAATCTTGATACATGTTGTTGCTTCCTGGATGCATCATATATCTTGTCTCATGTGCCTTTTTCAATATCCTCTATCTCAATTCTGGTACATTCTGTTAGAGGAGTGCTCTAAAGGCAATCACCTTTAGCACTTATTGTACAAATTTATTTGATTAATAAAAGGCTTTTTCATTAATTTGATGTTCATTTGATATATGAATTGATAAGTGATCTTAAATCAATTAATGAAGTCCTTGATACATAACATAGCATGAAGGAAATCATGATGAAATCATGATATTGAGATTCTTATCATGTGTAATTATGTTAGTATCAAAATTATCCCTAGTCATTGGATTAATGAGATGGGACATTATTAATCCAGATAGACTAGCACATGTTATACTCCTTGATTGGATCGAGTAGTAGATCTCATAATCTATAAACATGAGATGTTTAAACTTAACATGTGGATACTTGCTAAGTGTAGCTAAGTACATTGGATGACCAACTATGAGACAATCATATGGATAATCTATTCAAATGTCAATGATAGTCGCATAATAGCAAATGTGCAAGTATCCTTAAACTTGAGGTACTCAAGGATATCTTGAATATTGATTCTGTATTTTGACACTATTCCTTATTGCCTCAGAGAGGTAGCTCATAGGGTGGTGATTGGATACAGCTTGAGGTATTCGAAGGTAATTGGGTAACCAACAAAAGACTCACCACTCTTGATAGAATGAGTGTATACCCATGGCCTCTTGTCGTGGTCATTACTCAGGAATCTCTGGCTGGAGTGGAGATGTCATAAAGATAGTCTTCAATGACATATCTAATAGGGTAATGAGCCTCAAGGAAAAGAACTAACATTACTTGGACTAGACGTGATATAGTCAGTCTAGTGGGAGTTGACACATGTCCATACTCTGAACCAAGTGGGGTATAGATTGGCGAAAGGAATAATTGCACAAAAATTTTCTATGGAAAGGTTCGTAGTCAAACCACTAACTTTCCGGTCAATTGGGGGTCATGATGTATTGCTAGATACCGCTCATGACCTGTTTAAATTAATTGTTAATTTAAATGGCCAGCATAACCGAGAACCTAATGGGGCACACGCATTGAAGATATGGAGAAAACGTAAAATGGTCTTGGATAGGATCCAAAATATGAGAGAATTATTTTAGGATGGATCGCGATGAGAGCGTACAAAAAAATCGTTCGAGAGTGTTACGAGCCTCTACGGGCCCGCGTGGGCTAGGCAGGCTACTTTCCAGCCTTGCGGGCTAGTTGGGCTGCCCAGCAGCAGCCCACAACAGGCCCAGCGGGCCTGCAGCTTCCAACCGTTGGCCAACGACTGTAATTGGCCATAATTAGGCCAATTATGGCCAATTACTATTCATTAGTTGTCATTTTCTCCATTTTTGACTTTTCATCTTATTTTTGAATTTGATTCAAATTGAAAAGACATCAAATGGCAGAAAACAGACATGAAAATATTTTTTGTGAAAAAAAATATTTTTAAGACAATAACAATTCTCTCAAGAACACTTTTAAAGCTAGCACTTTGAATTTGTTCAAATCATTTTCTTTTGATAATTTCTTCTTCATTCTTCGTGTGAATTATCATTAGAGACATCCTAGTATGGATTGTGTGGTTTGCTACAACCCAACAAAGTGAATATTTGAAGAACAAATAAAAATTACAAGGTATAATTTTTAACATTTACATTTATATAAATTAGTTTTAATGGTACAAGTATGATCTTTTATTTTGGGTTTTGAAAAATTTTATTTTTTGCTGAATTTATGAATATGATTCATTCTTCAAAACCCAACATTGGTATCAGAGCCTCCTTGTATCCCTTAAAATTAATTTTAATTGAAAGTGCAATGGAATTGCATGTTTTTGATGATTTTGGATCAATAGGATTTGAAAAATTGAAATTAATTTGTAAACTATAATTTACACATTTTCCTTTCTTTAATCTGATCATGTGATGATTAAGAATGATTATGTTGATTGAAAAATGATTTGAATGTGATTCAAATAATTAATTTCGGATTTATTTCAAAAATACCTAAAATTGCCTTGTTTATTAACATGTATTGTTATTTGGCTTAATTGATGAGGTTGGTTGCATTTTTCTTGTAATTTAATTATGAAAATATTATTTAGACATATTGAAAATATTTTTATGCCTCTAGAAGTGTCCAATAATTAATTAAAAATTATTTTAATTAATTTTTCAAACAAACACAAAAGGTGACTGTTTTAGCATACCCGGTGGGGCTGTTTTGTTTGATTTTTTTTTTGTATGTGTTTATTTTATTTACAGCACCTTGAAATACTTTTTATGTAATTAAAAATATGTTATTTTGATGTTAGAGACATGCCAAAATTATTTTGCAAGAATTTGAAATTTTAAAAATTCTAGATATCGAATTAGTCATTTTGAGCGTCCAAGTGTGTTGGTTCATTTGTCTTAGTAATTTTGGCTTGTTCCAAAACTATTTTGATGAACTTGATCCGACCTAAAGATAATTAGAATGGTAATTTGATGTTCTGAAAATTTTTAGAATTTTTGGAAATTAATTTTGAATTAATTTAAGTTGTGCAATTGTAATTCTAGTATGACTAAAAATTGGTATGAATATTAAAATTAAATTGTTTAATTTTAACATCATAATATTATGATTTTAAGGAGAATTAATTTTGAATTATTTTCTGAAAATATGGAATTTCATTTAATTTGATTAAATATTAAATTCCACTTTAAAATGACATACAAAATTAAATTAACCGAAAGAACACATATAGGCAATTTCGATTCAAGTGTTGAATCGATTTGCAAATTGAAATTCAAAATTATCATTTTTATTTTGTGCATTAGAGAATGCATGTTAGGGGTGTATGAAAAGGCATGATGGATGATTATGGACTTAGGCCCAATGTGATTGAGCATGCATGGAATTATTTTCTTTCTTATGTATTTCTCTTCTCATCTTACTCCCCTCAAATGTAAATTGAGATTTCTATAATTTGAAATATGTAATTAGATTACATAGGATTATGATAGAATGAAGATACAAAGGAGCAAGAAGCAAAGGAGATGGTATCATAAACAAGAAGACTTAGAAATAGGAATTTGATTTCTATTTTGGGTTGTAAATTCATGCATATACCTAGGTAAGACCTAGTCAATCTCTCTTTAGCTCAAGAGATTGACTTTAATATGTCCATAATCATGTCATATAGTTAATGTAATTATCTTTATATATTAATGTGATGAATGTATGATATATAAAAGCATGAAATAATAACTTGATGAGACTTAACAAAGAAATCCCTCACTAAATAAACAATTAAGTCTTACGTCTTCCATTAATATGGGGAGAACCAGAGTTCTTCTAGAGTTAGGGTTGTTGAGTTGCCTCAAGCCCACTCTATAAGAATATGTTCAATCCATTGAAATTAGATTTCACGATTAATGGGTTAGACTTAACTGATATTATTAACTTGTTGGATTTGCGCCAAGGTTAATGGGTATTGGAGGTGAAGTTGGGTTTGTATACATGAGATGTACACATATCAAGAGTCGATAGCCCAATGTATGTGCACACATCAATAAGTTGATAGCACAAGATTCGATAGTAGCATGAATAATGCAATTGGTATGGATTAGATACCTACCAACCAAACTAAGGATAGCTTGTTGAGTTGCCTCAAGGTTATTCTTAGCTAGTTGGATATCAACCCACTAGTAGAACTTCCATATAAGTTCTCTCGGGTTCATAGTGAGGGCTATGGATTCGCTATAAAATAGTGGGAGCCCTAATGCGATTTATTAAAGACCTAATAAACATGCATTTTATGTACATTCTAATATGTTCTATTTTACATCTAGGTTGCTAGAATCATCATCATGACAAGTGTGAATTTGCGATCGCTAATGGAATCAAATAAGTTGACTAGGCCTAATTTTTTTGATTGGCTAAGGAATTTGAGAATAGTTCTCAAATCCGAAAAGATTGGCTATATCCTAGATGAGTCACTCCCTAATCCCTCTACTGCTAATGCTTCTAAAGATGTTCATAAAGGCATATCAAAAGCATCTCGATGATAGTGAAATGGCAAGATGCATTATGCTTACTACTATGTCAGCTGAGTTGCAAAAGTAGCATGAGCCTATGGATGCTAATTCCATAGTATACCATCTAAGAGAGATTTTGGATGAGTAAGCACGTTCCAAAAGGTTTGAAACTTCAAGGTTGCGCTTCCGCACTAAGATTGTTGAGGGGACATCTCCAGTGCAATATGCATTTAAGATGAATGGCTATATTGAGAGGTTGGCCACCTTGGGATTTGTGATGGACTATGAATTAAGTATTGACTTAATTCTAACCGATTTGTCTGATAGTTATTCACATTTTGTGCTTAACTATAGGATGAACCAAATCTCTACCACTATTCCTGGGCTGATTAACTTGCTTAAAACAGTTGAGCCATCTGTCAAGAATGACAGTAAGGCTTTGATGCTGGTGGACTCTTCAAGTTCTAACAGGAAGAATCTTAAGAAGAAGAAGAAGTCCATGAAGCCTAAGGGAGGCGTGGCTAAGAAAAAGGCCAAGGAGATTGCTCCAAAAGGGACATGCTTCCATTGTGGCAAGGATGGCCATTGGAAGAGAAACTGTAAGGCTTACTTGGAGTCCTTGAAGAAGAAGGCATCTGATGCCCCATCTACTTCAGGTATTTTTGTCATTGAAATTAATATTGTTTCCAATAATAATATATGGGTATTAGATATCGGTTGTGGCACACAAATATGCAGGGCCTAAGGAACAATAGACAGCTCAATAAGGGAGAGTCAGACCTACGCGTTGGAAATGGAGCAAGGGTTGCTGCATTAGCTATAGGAACATATATATTGACCCTCCCTAGTGGGCTTATATTAAATTTGGAGAATTGCTATTATGTACCTGTTTTGACTAAAAACATTATTTCTATTTCAAGTCTAAATAAAGATGGTTTCCTTTTAGCTTTTAGTAACAATTGTTGTTCTATTATGTTGAATGGAATTCTTTATGCTAATGGTACATTATGCAATGGAATATACATATTAGATATGTTAAATCCAATTTTAAACATCAATGACAATAAAAGGCAAAAACAAAATATGTTGAAATCATCTTATTTATGGCATTGTCGTCTTGGTCATATAAGTGAGAAACGCATGGCTAAGCTACACAAAAGTGGTAGTTTGGGGTCATTTGATTATAAATCATATGACACATGTGAATCATATTTACTAGGCAATATGACTAAATTACCCTTTAAGGGAAAGGGTGAACGTGCTAATGGACTTTTAGACTTAATACATTCAGATGTATGTGGTCCAATGTCCACATACGCTAGAGGTGGTTTCATCTACTTCATTACTTTTATCGATGACTACTCACGATATGGATACGTGTATCTTATGAGATACAAATCTGAAGCTTTTGAAAAATTCAAAGAATTCAGAAATGAAGTAGAGAACAACTTGGCAAAAGTATTAAAACACTTCAATCAGATCGATGAGGTGAATACTTGAGCCAAGAGTTTCTAGATTATCTTAGGGATAATGGGATTTTATCTCAATGGACTCCACCTTACACTCCACAAAACAATGGTGTGGCTGAAAGAAGAAACCGAACCTTGTTAGACATGGTAAGGTCTATGATGAGTTTTGAGGAATTGCCTAAATCCTTTTGGGGCAATGCACTAGAGACCGCCATTTATATATTAAATGGAGTTCCTTCAAAGTCAGTTGATGTTACTCCATATGAGATATGGTATAACAAGAGGCCCACATTTTCTTACATGAGAATTTGGGGTTGTCCTGCTTATATGAAGCGGACAATGTCAGATAAGCTAGAAGCTAAGTCTGACCAATGTCTGTTTGTGGGATATCCAAAAGCATCATATGGATATCAATTTTACCACCCCTTGGAACAATATATTTTTGTTTCACGACATGCTATTTTTTTAAAGAGAGAATTTCATCTAAAAAGAGATAGTGGGAGCAAAATTGAACTTGAGGAAGTTCAAGATGCTCAAACAGATGCTGATCAACTGCCTAAACCCGAACTTGTTACTCATACAGATGATATAACACCTCAACCTTCTGAAGCACAAGAGCTTCGTAGGTCAAGTAGGATACGTACTGTTCCAGAGAGATATGGATTTCTCATTAGTGAACAGAACGACGTATTGCTCATAGAAAATGATGAGCCTACAACCTATGAAGAGGTTCTGAATAGTTCAGAATCTTACAAATGGCTTCAAGTTATGAAGTCAAAAATGGATTCCACGTATGAAAACCAAGTATGAACTTTGGTTGTCCCACCCGAAGGAATAAAGCCTATAGGGTGTAAGTGGGTTTTCAAAAAGAAAACTGACATGGATGGTAATGTGATTACCTATAAAGCTAGACTTGTTGCTAAAGGTTATCGTCAAAGACAAGAAATTGACTACGATGAAACTTTTATCCCAGTAGCTATGCTTAAATCCATAAGGATACTCCTAGCCATTGCTACTCATTATGATTATGAGATATGGTAAATAAATGTGAAAATAACATTCCTTAATGGAAATCTGACTGAGGATGTGTACATGACACAACTAGAAGGTTTCATATCCAAAGCTGGCAAAAAGGTATGTAAGCTTCAAAGATCCATTTATGGATTAAAGCAAGCATCCAGGAATTGGAATATTCGATTTGATGAGACAATCAAACAGTTTGGTTTCTTACAAAATCCGGATGAACCTTGTGTCTACAAGAAAGTTAGTGGGAGTGCAATCATATTTTTTGTGTTATATGTAGATGACATATTGTTAATGGGAAATGATGTCTCAACATTACAATCAGTCAAAATTTGGTTATCCAAGAATTTCTCTATGAAAGACCTTGGAGAAACAGTCTATATTTTAGGGATAAAGATCTATAGAGATAGATCTAAAAGATTGCTTGGTCTTTCACAGTCTACATACATAGATAAAATACTAAAGAGGTTTAGCATAGAGTAGTCCAAGAGGGGATATATTCCCATGACCCATGGGATTACTCTTTCAAAGTCTTTGTGTCCAAAGACACAAGATGAGAGGACACACATGAGTTTGATTCCATATGCTTCAGCTATAGGATCAATCATGTATGCTATGATATGTACAAGACCCGATGTATCATATGCTCTGAGTGTCACGAGTAGATACCAATTAGACCCTGGTGAGGGTCATTGGGTGGCTGTCAAGAATATCCTTAAGTACTTAAGAAGAACTAAGGATGTATTCTTGGTATATAGAGATAGAGATATTACTGCAAGTGGGTATACCGATGCCAACGTCCAATCTGACAAGGATGACTCAAAATCTCAGTCAGGTTATATATTCACACTAAATGGTGGAGCAGTTAGTTGGAAGATTTTCAAAAAGGAAACGACTACTAATTCCACAACCGAAGCAGAGTACATTGCAGCTTCTGAAGCAGTAAAGGAAGTAGTTTGGATAAAGAAATTAATCACAGAACTTGGAGTGGTTCCCATCATTATTGATCCAATACAATTTTATTGTGATAATAATGGAGCCATTGCGCAAGCAAATGAGCCACGGTCTCATCAGAGATCCAAACATGTACTCAGAAGATACCATTTGATTAGAGAAATCATTGGTAGGAATGATGTAAAGATAGAAAGAGTGCCCACTGATTAGAATATTGTTGATCCTTTAACTAAGCCACTTCCCCAAAAGAAATATGATTCTCATGTACTCGCCTATGGAATTAAATACAAGGGCAATTGACCTTAGTGCAAATGGGAGCTTGTTAGATGAGTGCTCTAAAGGAATCACCTTTAGCACTTATTCTAAAAATTTATTTGATCAATAAAAGGCTTTTTCATTAATTTGATGTTCATTTGATATATGAATTGATAAGTGATCTTAAATCAATTAATGAAATCCTTGATACATAACATAGCATGAAGGAAATCATGATGAGATCATGATATTGAGATTCTTATCATGTGTAATTATGTTAGTATCAAAATTATCCCTAGTGATATGATTAATGAGACGGAACATTATTAATCCAAACAGACTAGCACATGTTACACTCCTTGATTGGATTGAGTAGTAGATTTCATAATCTATAAACATGAGATGTTTAGAGTTAACATGTGGATGCTTGCTAAGTGTAGCTAAGTACATTGGATGACCAACTATGAGACAATCATATGGATAATCTATTCAAATGTCAATGATAGTCATATCATAGCAATGGTGCAAGTATCCTTAGACTTAAGGTACTCAAGGATATCTTGAATATTGATTCTGTATTTTGACACTATTCCTTGTTGCCTCAGAGAGGTAGCTCATAGGGTGGTGATTGGATACAACTTAAGGTATTTGAAGGTAATTGGGTAACCAACAATGGATTCACCACTCTTGATAGAAGGAGTGTATACCCATGGCCTCTTGTTATGGTCATTACTCAGGAATCTCTGGCCGGAGTGAAAATTTCATAAAGATAGTCTTCAATGACATATCTAATAGAGTAATCAGCCTCAAGGACAAGAACTAACATTACTTGGACTAGACGTGACGTAGTCAGTCTAGTGGGAGTTGACACATATCCATACTCTGAACCAAGTGGGGTATAGATTAGTGAAAGGAATAATTACACTGAACCAAGTTGGAAACATATTTCAGTGTAATTATTATTATTACATGTTCTTAAAACCAAAAGACATGTAAACCGTTATCCCAAAATATCCCATGACATATATTATAATGTATTTTTGTATTATAAGGCTAGTCTTATAATACAAAAATCCATTATAATATATTATTACATGTTCTTAAAACCAAAAGACATGTAAAACGTTATCCCAAAATATCCCATGACATAAACAAAGTATAAATATGCCATGAATGATAACACACCCCAAACAGGGCACTCTGACTAAACTCTAGTGGCTTACTGCTCTTTCAATCAACTCCTGTCTACCGGCTCCTAACCTGCATGCAAGAAATCCACACGCTAAATAAACTAATACTTAGTGGTATATATGTGGATAAAAATTATACATTTAACTTGTGTCATACCATGTCATTCAATTCAACTTATGATCATTCCTAAAATTATACATTGTAGTTGTTTCATGCCTCAATATTAATACCGTAGACATCATATCATATTGCCATGTATATTATACACATATACATACTCATATCAACATGTATGCCTTACTATAAATATCATGCAATATACTACATACATACCAATACATATATCACAATACTATATCATTTAATTGATATTAGCATAACCATCCATAATAATAACACTTTATTTTATTTAGCTCGAGACTTTTTATTCCCAAGAATCAAGTATAAAAATTATTTTTTATATTGTTACTGCTTTAATATTATTACTGCCCAAGATTTCTTTAAGCTTTCATTATTTTAACTGTTTAAGCCCTAGAACTCTAAACTTTGACTATCAATATGCAAAATATGAGACATGTGCGCTCAATAACCCGAGTTTAACCCACCCTACAATAACTTGTATCAGATCATTCGAGCCTCTCAAATCTAATGACGTTTAATAATCTGAGATTAAGCCACATTGGCTGAGTAAAATATCATGTTAGCATATCCAGGTTTAAGAGTTCATAATACCTGAGTCATCTTGTCCTCATATAAAAAAAGTAGCTTAAACAGTACTGTTTATCTTTCTCAATGGTATACCATCTATCCTATGTCAAGTCAAAGACTAGGGAATTGGGCTTTTTATCTTATAACCATTTATCAATTGATTCATTTTAAACACATGTTATTATCGGCATTACATTCCATTCATGCATTATCATTCCAACATATAAATGCCATATCATGTCATCCACATATTATATTTCGTGTATACCAACATTCTATAATATGTATTAAGTCAACCTATCACCACAGGTCATAACAAAAAATGTACACAGTTTATACTCAAACAACTTCACGGACGTGAACTATTTATTCACAGTTGTGAAGGAACATTTCACAGTTACCGTACCCATGGACCATTATGTGAATCACCACATAATCATCCCAAGGGTAAATTACTTATTCATGACCATGACACCATAATAGCGCAGCTTTCTAACCCATTACACAATCCATGAAATTCTAGTTTCATGCAGTTTATGAAATTTCGACATTCATGGCTATGACACCCTTGTTCACAGGTGTGAATCATGCATTTTTAGCAAATTCAAAATAGATCATTTTATGCGTTTCATGATTAAACAGTGTTAATTACTCCTATCAACACACAAGGCATATGGCATACCACCATTTTATCCCATTAATACCATAATATACATTTCACTCATTTAATCACATTATTAGTCACCATAACATGCCATTTTTCATTTCATCTGACAACTCATAACATGTAAAACATACCAAATGCATGAAAATGAATTTAAATACACGTATGTACATACCTTTCATCAAAAAGGAGCCTTAACTATCCCTTCAAGCTTTTCAAGCTTGATTTCCTCCTTGTGATGTGTTCTCTTGCCCTCTAGCTGAACCTATTAGAACTTTATAATCATAAACAACCTAAAACAACCCTAAGAATCGAGCTCTACCTCAATTTTGGCAAAACTTAATGAAACTCCATTTTTATCAAGCTTTTAAGCTTATTCAATGGTGTTTAGGGTTTACAAGGTTGGAGGAAGATGACAAGGACATCTTGGAGTATGTCAAAAGTGATAAGGAGCTATGAAAAATATTTTTAAAGAAAGATTTGGTGTAGAGAAAAGAGAAAAGTGTGGCTGCTCATGGTTAACTAACCTACGTTCACGGGTAGTACACTTAACCTCACGGGCGTGAAACACCTTCACGACTGTTACTACACCATTCACAGTTATGAATGTCCTCTCTTCTCAAAACATTCCCGCTATGTACAAAACTCTTCCGTTTGAAACATAACACGACCTTCACATGCGTGAACAAATATTCACAGGCGTGAAAGCTTTGTTGTTGCCCAATTAATAAACCAAGAAGGGGGGTTGAATTGGATATTAAAAATTCTTAACTTTGAAGTGTGGAATAAAACATTAAGTAGAGTAGGGATAGGAAGATATCACACAAGAAATTTATAGAGGTTCGGGTGTTAACAAACCCTACTACTCTCCCCATTATCGATTGGGAGTTTCACTAACACACTAAGTGTTACAATGGAGTTTTACAAGCTCACTCCCAACTATGGTGTTTTTAACAGTGGATCACACCTAACCCAGAAATCCCTTGTGTTTTAATGGCTCACACAATAAACTAATTCCTTATGTTTTAATGGTTCACACAAATAACCCTTACAAGTGTTATACTCTTAACCCAATATACCCAAACTCACTTGAGTAGTAGATTACAAAAAGAAACACTCACAAATCTATAATGGTTAGAAATTATGAGCAAAAAGGTTTTTATAGAGAATTAAAGTTTAGATGAAAGTAATTAAAGCACAAATGGCTACAACAAGATTTTGATTCGAAGTAATTGCTATTCTATTGTTCAGAATTCATAAATAACTTGCATTTATACTTCCTTGGCAAATTATAATCGTTTGATTGCATTTAATGCGAAAATAGTCGTTGCACCAACTCTTAATTTTGTGCTTGACATGTTTCTCTTTCCTCATTCATGGTCGTGAATATGTGTCATGGTCGTGAATGTTTTTCTAGGCCGTGGTCCAAATGGTGACTCTGGCCCATGAAGCATTCTGGAAGGAATTGAAGTGTTTGATCATGGGCATGACATTATTCTTTTCACGGGCGTGAATATCCTTCCAAGCCGTGGTCCAAGTGGTGGCTTTGGCCATGAAGCTCTCTGGAGGAATTTGACATGTTTTCTCACGGGCGTGACTGATATAATCATTCACGATTGCTATAATCCTTCATGGTCGTGAACTTTAAATGTTCAATAGTTGGTGCTAAGCTACATCACGGGAGTGACATAAATAGTCATGGGAGTGAACATACTATTTCTTCATTTTTTGACTTTCAAAGTTAGTCTTCCATTCTTGCATCATATTCCATACCCTGTTCAATAAACTTAGAACACAAGTATGTTAAATACATTATTGCTATTTTATTTGTTACCATCAAAATGATGAAAATACCCCTCAAGGTTTAACATTTCTTTTTTACAACACTTTAAACCCCATTCTTTTCGACTCTAAATACATATATAACTTATAGGCCCTATTTTACGGGCATTATATTTTTCTCCCCCTTAAAGAAATTTCATCCCGAAATTTACCTGTTGTGTCAGATTGAAACAACTGAGCATATTGAGCTCTCATAACATCCTCACTTTCTCATGTTGCCTCTTCAGTAATATGATTTTTCCGTAACACTTTGACTAGTGTTATTTGTTTTTCTCAACTCTTTGACTTTTTGAGCCAAAATCTCCATTGGTTCTTCGTAGGATAAGTTTGGCCAAATGTCGATGCTTCTGACTGGAATAACATGAGAAGGATTTGATCTGTACTTTTTCAACATAGATACATGAAACACATTGTGACTCCTACTCAACTCTGGCAGTAATGTTAGTTTGTAAGTAACTAGTCCAATCCTTTCTAGGATCTCATAAGGTCCAATGAACCTAGGACTCAAATTGCCCTTCTTTCCAAACTGAAGCACTTTTTTCAATGGAGAGACTTTAAGAAACACTTTGTCTCCCATGTTATACTTGACATCTCTTCTCTTTAGATTCACATATGACCTTTGCCTGTCTGAAGCTATCTTTGAATGATCATGAATTATCATTATTTTTTGTTCTATCTTTTTCACTAATTCTGCCCCCACTAGCTTTCTCTCACTGAGCTCAATCCAACATAATGGTGTCCGACATCTTCTAGCATAATGTGTCTTGTAGAGATTCATTTGAATGCTCGATTGGTAACTGTTATTGTAGGAAAATTCCATCAGTTGTAGGAAAATTCCATCAATTGTAGGTATCTTTCCCAACTACCCTTAAATTCAATAACACAACTTCTCATCATATCTTTTAATATCTGTATAACCCCTTTTGACTGATAGTCCGTCTATGGATGAAAAGTTGTACTAAAGCTGAGCTTCATACTTAAAGCTCACTGTAGACTTCCCCAAACTATGATGTGAACTTCTAATCTCTATCTCAATTCTGGTACATTCGGCACACATAATTTTCCCTAATAGTATAACCCATTATCTGACTTAATTGGAAACTCAGGTCTTTCCTAATATAGAGGATATTGAAAGAGGCTCATGAGATGAGATAGGTGATGCATCCAAGAAGCAACAAGATGTATCAAGATTTGAAGATAGGATATTGGTGGTTAGGAATGAAGAAGGAAATTATAGAATTCACTACAGAATGCCTAACATGTCAGCAAGTCAAGGCAGAACATCAAGTACCATCAGGGTTACTACAGCCAATCACTATTCCATAATGGAAATAGGAAAGGATCACGATGGATTTTGTGATTAGATTACCTCTGACACAGAGAAAGTATGATGTCATATGGGTCATTATTAATAGGTTAACGAAATTATACTTTTTAAAGTATAACCCATTTGTATTATTAGTTGAATAGACTAGCAGAATTGTATGTGAACAAATTGGTAAGACTTTATGTAGTTCTAGTTTTTTGTCATATCAGAAGAGATCTGAGGTTCACATCACAGTTTTGAAAGAGTCTACAACAAGCATTGGGTTTAAAACTCAACTTCAGTACAACATTTTATCCACAGACAAATGGTTAGTGGAAAATGGTGATAATGATATTAAAAGATATGATGAGAAGTTGTACTATAGAATTTTATGGGAGTTGGGAAAGATATCTACCATAAATGGATTTTGCTTACAATAACAATTATCAGTTGAGCATCCAGATGGCTCCCTACAAGATACTTTATGGAAGAAGATGTTGGACACCATTATATTGGACTGAACTAAGTGAGAGAAAGCTAGTGGGGCCATAATTAGTACAAAAGAGAGAACAGAACATAAAGATCATTCAGGATCATTTGAAAAGTAGCTTTAGACAGGCAAAGGTCATTTACAGATCTTAAGAGGAGAAATATTAAGTACATGGTGGGAGACAAAGTGTTTCTTAAAGTCTCTCCATGGAAAAAAGTTATTTGGTTCAGGAAGAAAGGCAAGTTGAGCTCCAAGTTCATTGGATCTTACGAGATCCTAGAAAGGATTGGACCAGTTGCTTATAGACTAGAATTACTGCTAGAGTTGAGTAGTATTCATAAAGTGTTTCATATATCTATATTGAGGAAGTATAGATCGGATCCTTCTCACGTTATTCTAGTCAAAAGTATCGAGTTTGACCAGACTTATCCTACGAAGAAGAACCAATTGAGATTTTGGCTCGAAAAGTCAAAGAGTTGAGGAACAAGCATATAGCCTTAGTCAAAGTGTTATGGAAGAATAATGTTACTGAAGAGGTGACATGAGAGAGTTAGGATGTTATGAGAGCTTAGTATCCACAATTGTTTTCATCTGATACAACAGATAAATTTTTGGATGAAATTTCTTTAAAGGGGAGAGAAATGTAACCCCCATAAAATAGGGCCTATAAGTTATATATGTGTTTAGAGTGAGAAAGAATGGGGTTTAAATTGTTTTAAAGTTTAAGTGTTATAAAAAGGAAAACATTCACACCTATGAAGGTCGTACTATGTTTCAAACAGAAGAATTTTGGACATGGTATGAGTGTTTTAAGAAGAAATGATGTTCACACCCTTGAATGGTTTATTAATGGTTGTGAAAGGAATTTCACACCTATGAGATTAAGTATCACGCCAATGAGCACATGTCGGTTGGCCATAAGTAGCTGCACTTTTTTCTTTCCTCTGCACCAAATCTTGCTTTAAAACTATTTTCCACTGCCCCTTATCACTTCTGAAACACTCCATGATGTCTTAGTCATCTTCCCATTACCTTATAAACCCTAAACACCATTGGAAAAGTTTAAAATCTTGAGAAAAATGGAACTTGGTTGAGTTTTGCCAAAGTTGAGGTAAACTCAATTCTTAAGATTGTTTTAGGTTGTTTATGGTTATAAGGTTCTAATAAGAACGTGTTTGTGATGTTAGGTTTTGCTAAAGGACAAGGGAACACATCACAAAAAGAAAATCAAGCTTGAAAATCTTGAAGGGATAATTAAGTCTCCTTTTTGGTGAAAGGTATATACATATGGGCATTTAAATTCATTTTCATGCATATGGTATGTTTTACATGTTATGAGATGTAAAATAAAATGAAAAATGGCATGTTATGGTGACTAATAATGTGATTAAATGAGTAAAATGTATATTATGGTATTAGTGAGATAAAATGGTATGTTTGGTAGACTTTAATGTGTTTTAAGAGTATTAAGACATGTTATAGGTATGTCATATGCCTTTATGTAATGATAGGAGTGATTAACACTAGTTAATCTCGAAATTTTGCATGAAATGAATAAAATGCTTGATTTTGAATTTGTTGGAAATGCATAATTCACGCCTATGAACAAGGGTGTCACGGCCGTGAATGTCAAAATTTCATGAATTGCATGAACGCATAATTTCATGGGTTATGCCACGGGTTTGGAAACCATGATGGTATGGTGTCATGACTGTCAGTAAGTAATTCATGCCCATGATGATTATGTAGTGATTCACGTGATGGTTCATAGTTAATGTAATTGTGAAATGTTCCTTCACAGTCGTGAATAAATAGTTCATGCATGTGAAGTTGTTTGAGTGTAAAATGTGTACATTTTGTTTTTATAACCTATGGTGATAGGTTGGCTTAATGCATATTATAGAATATTGGTATACATGAAAGATAACATGTGGATGACATGATATGACATTTATGTGTTGGAATGAGAATGCATAAATGGAATGTAATATTGGTAAAAACATGTGATAAAGTGAATGTTGGTAATAGCATGTGTTTAAAATGAATCAAAAGATAAATGGTTATGAGATAAAAAGCCCAATTTTCTAGTCTTAGACTTGACATAGGATAGATAGTATACCATTGAAGGAGGTAAATAGTACCGTATGAGCTACTTTTTATATAAGGACAAGATGACTTAGGTATTATGAGCTCTTGATCCTAGATATGCTAGCATGATATTTTATTCAATCAATGTGGCTTAAGCTCGGGTTGAGAGTGCCATTGACTTTGAGAGGCTTGGATGAGTTGATACAGGTTATGAGCAGGGTGGCTTAAACTCAGGTTGTTGAGCGCTTCTGTCTTATGTCCTACATCTAGATAGTCAAAGTTTAAAGTTCTAGGGATGAAATATTTGAAATAATGAAAGTTTAGAGTTTTGGGGCTGAAAAAGTTGAAATAATGAAAATTTAGAGAAGTCTTGGGCAGTAATAATATTAAAACGGTAACAATATAAAAATGGATTTTTATACTTATTTCTTGGGAATAAAGAGTCTCGAGCTAAATAAAATAAAGTGTTATTATTATGGTAATGCAATGATTGTGATATTATCAGGTAAATGATATGGTATTCTGATATATGTATTGGTATATATATGGTATATTGCATGATGTTTATAGTAAGATAGACATGTTGATATGAGTATTTATATGTGTATAATATACATAGTAATATTATATGATGTTTATGGTATTAATAGGCATGTAACCTTGCATTGAGACATAAAATAGCTAGAACATATGATTCTAGGAATAATCATGAGTTGAATTGCATGACATGGTATGACATTAGTTAAATGTAGAATATTTATGCACATATGTACCACTAAGCATTAGTTTGCTTAGCATAAAGGTTTCCTACATGCAGGTTCGGAGCCGGTAGACATGAGTTGACTGAAATAGCAGCAAACCACCATAGTTCAATCAGAGTGCCCTGTTTGGGTGTGCTATCATTCATGGCATATTTATATTTTATTTATGTCATAGGATATTTTGGGATAACGTTTTTTTATGTCTTTTGGTTTTAAGAACATGTAATAAAATCTTATAATGTATTTTTGTAATATGAGTCTAGTGAAGTCAGAAATCGATTTTATGTTATGATATCGATTGTTGGATCAAAGTTTTATTTATAATGGTTTTACGCATTAATTGCATTATGATATTTAAATAGGTTTTAAATGTAAAAAGTTTTAATTCAATGAGTTTTCTGCAAAACAACACTGTGACATCCATCAATACAGTTTGTGAGGGTTTTCCGACTATATCAACGAGTATTACATTTATTGGTATCTTCGGCTGGAGGGCAAGGGAACACATCACAAAGAGAAAATCAAGCTTAAAAAACTTGAAGGGATAGTTAAGGCTCATTTTTTATGAAAGGTATGTACATATGAGCATATTAATTCGTTTTCCATTCATATTGATGTGTGTTGTGTTTCTGTAAATGAGAATGAATGACTAAAAGGCATGTTATGGTTGATAAATAACATGGATATATGGTTTATGTATTAAAATGACATATGTATTATGTTATGACTTGATTTGACTTAGAAATGGATTTAAAGAACTAAATATCGTTTAAACATGTTGTAAACATGGTATGAGTATGAAAGTGTTGATAGGAGTGATTAACACTGGTTAATCTTAGAGATTTTACATGAAATGCATAAAATGCTTTGTTTTGAATTTGCTGGAAATGCATAATTCACACTCGTGAGCAAGGGTGTCATGACCGTGAATGTCGAAATTGTGTGAACCTATAATTTCACGGGTTCTGTCATAGGTTGGAAAACCGTGATGGTTTGGTGTCACGACTATGAATAAGTAATTCATATATGGGATGATTATGTGGTGATTCACGTGCAGGTTCATGGGTAAGGTAACCGTGAAATGCTCATTCATAGTCATGAATAAATAGTTCACGCCCTGAAGCTGTTTGAGTGTAAAATGTGTACATTTTGTTTTATGACCTATGGTGATAGGTTGGCTTAATGCATGTTATAGAATGTTGGTATACATGGAATATAACATATGGATGACATGATATGACATTTATGTGTTGGAATGAGAATGCATAAATGGAATGTAATGCTTGTAATAACATGTGATAAAGTGAATGATGGTAATAACATGTGTTTAAAATGAATTGAAAGATAAATGATTATGAGATAAGAAAACCCAATTCTCTAATCTTGGATTTGACATAGGATAAATGGTATACCATTATGGGAGGTAAATGGTATCTTATAAGCTACTTTTTATGAGGATAAGATGACTCAGGTATTATGAGCTCTTCATTCTAGATATGCTAGCATGATATTTTACTCAGTCAATGTAGCTTAAGCTCAGGTTATTGAGCGCTATTGACTTTGAGAGGCTCAGATGAGCTGATATAGGTTGTGAGCAGGGTGGCTTAAGCTCGGGTTGTTGAGCGCTCCTGTCTCATGTCCTGCATCTGGATAGTCAAAGTTTAGAGTTCCAGGGCTGAAATAGTTGAAATAATGAAAGTTTAAAGAAGTCTTGGGTGATAATAATATTAAAATGGTAACAATATAAAAATGGATTTTTATACTTGATTCTTAGGAATAAAGAGTCTCAAGCTAAATAAAGCAAAGTGTTATTATTGTGGTAATGCAATGGTTATGATAATATCCGGTAAATGATATGGTATTGTGATATATGTATTGGTATATACAAGGTATATTGCATGATGTTTATAGTAAGACAGACATGTTGATATGAGTATGCATATCAGTATAATATATATGGTAATATTATATGATGTCTATGGTATTAATAGGCATGTGAACGTCCATTAAGACATAAAACAACTAGAATGTATTATTATTATAGGAATGATCATGAGATGAATTGCATGACATGGTATGACACGAGTTAAATGTAGAATTTTTATGCACATATGTATCACCGAGCATTAGTTTGCTTAGCGTGTAGATTTTCTGCATGTAGGTTTGGAGCTAGTAGACAAGAGTTAACTGAAAGAGCAGTAAGCCACCAAAGTTCGATTATAGTGCCCTGTTTTGGTATGTTATCATTCATGGCATATTTATATTTTGTTTATATCATGGGATATTTTGTGATAATGTTTTACATGTCTTTTGGTTTCAAGAACATGTAATAATATTTGATAATGTATTTTTGTAATATAGGGCTAATGAAGCCAGAAATAGATTTTATATTATGATAATGATCATTGGATCAATATTTTATTTATAATGGTTTTATGCATTAATTGCATTATGATGTTTAAGCAGGTTTTAAATGTAAAAAGTTTTAATTCAATGAGTTTTCTGCAAAACAATAATGTGGCATCAATTGGTATAGTTGGTGAGGGTTTCCTCGCTATATCGGCAGGTGTTACATTTATTGGTATCAGAGCTAGGTTCAAGAGCTCATAACACTTGAGTCATCTTATCCTCATACAAAGAGTAGCTCATACAATACCATTTACCTCCCTTAATGGTATACCATTTATCCTATGTCAAGTCCAAGATTAGAGAACTGGATTTTTTATCTTATAACTGTTGCCCATATATTGAGCTAAGAAGGGGGGTTGAATTGGAGTTTAAAAAATTTAACTTTAAAGTGCAAAAATAAAAATTAAGTTTAGTAAGGATAGAGAAATTTGACACAAGGATTTTTATAGAGGTTCGGGTGTTAACAAACCCTACTCCTCTCCCCAATCGCAATTGGGAGTTTCACTAACACACTAAGTGTTACAATTGGAGTTTTACAAGCTCACTCCTAACTATGGTGTTTCTCACAATGGCTCACACCTAACCCAAAAATCCCTTGTGTTTTGATCGCTCACACAATAACCAATTCTTTATGTTTTACAAGCTCACACAAACAACCTTTACCTTGTGTTTTACAGGCTCACACAAACAACCTTTCTTTGTGTTTTAGAGGCTCACACAACTAACCCTTACAAGTGTTCTACTCTTAACCCAGAAATACCCAAAACTCACCTGAGTAAATGATTATAGAGAGAAACACTTACAAATCTTTATTGCTCAATAAATGATGAGAAAAAATACTTTTACAGAGAATAAATATCAAATGCACAAAATGGCTTACAACAAGGTTTTGATTCAAAATATTTTCAATTCACTTGTTCTTTTGTTCTCCTAGTTCACTCTATTGTTCTCTTCTTTTTATGGAAGCATAAATGACTTGCATTTATACTTCCATAGCAAATTATAGCCGTTAGAATGCATTTATTATGAAACTAGCTGTTGTATCAACCCTAATAATTGTGCCTGATATTTTTCTCTTTCATCGTTCATGGGCGTGACTCTGTGTGTCACGGTCGTGACTGTTCTTCCAAGCCATGACTGAAGTAGTGACCTTGGTCGTGAAGCATTCTGGAAGGTTTTGAAATGTTTGTTCACGGACGTGACAATTTACCTTCACGGGCATGACAACGTTCCAAACCGTGGTCCAAGTGGTGACTTTGGTCGTAAAGCTCTCTGGAAGAATTTGTCATGGAGGTTCACGGGCGTGACATTTCGTTCACGGGCATGACTTAAATGTTCATTCACGGTTTGTTGTCTTCTTTCATGGCTGTGAACTTCAAATGTTGGTTTGTTGGCGGTTAGCTTCATCACGGGCGTGACACATAGGGTCACGGGTGTGAACATGCCACTTCTTCAATTTTTATCTTTTGAAGATTAATCTTCCATTCTCCATTCTTGCTAACATATTTCATACCCTGTTCAATAGACTTAGAAAACAAGTATGTTAAATACAATATTGCTATTTTTTTTGTTATCATCAAAATGATTGAAATACCCCTCAAGGTTCAACAATCTCCTCCTTTTTAATGGTGACAAATAATCTAGCAATATGTGCTTTTGAGAAGTCTCCCCCTTAAAAGATGCTTAGGATAAAAAATTGATGAAGTGCAAGAATAGTAAAGAATGATCAAGTGTATAATTAAAATAAACTTTCTAGTTTTAAGTATATGCAAGTTATATGCAAAGTATATCCAATATATACCAAAATTCTTTTTAAATCATGAAGTATATGTAAGGTATATTTAGAATATATCAAGTGCATATTCATTTATGTAACTTGCATCAAGGTATATGCAGATATATTTAAGATATATCAAGAGTATACTTAAGATATATTTTAAGGTGTATAAAGCACATATACTTGCATATTCATTTTGAATCAAAATTTAAGTATTGCCCTTAACTTTGCACTTAACTCAATATATTCCTAGTTTCTCCCTACTTAATTTTACATTTAACTTTAAAACAATATATTGCTAGGTTCTCCATTTTGATTCAAAATTAAGTATTGTTTGCACTTATCTTAATATATTGCTAGTTTCTCTCCCTTTTGTCATCAACAAAAAGAATATCAACAAAGATAAACATAATGGAAAAAACAGAAGCAATCATATTAATTATAAAAAAGAAGTACAAACAAAAGTAAATAAAATTTAGAAAGGAAATTTAGATTTTCCTACAAATAAACAAACAAGCATATCAAGGCTACCATCTAGCCTAACATCTAACCGGACATCCTATCCTTAAAACGAGAAACTTCTGCCTTAAGGCTGTCTATCCTAGACTCCATGAAGTCCTTGAGATTCTCCAACCTCTCATCCATAGAAGCCTGCAGCAGCTCAAATCGTGGTGCTAGGAGGTCAACCATTTGCTGAGGCAAATTTGGTGTGGAGGCAGAGGATTGTCCAATGTCCTGCTCAACCTCAGGAGGTGTCATCTCAACTCGAGCCCTTTTCTTCTGCTAGATACCTTGTAACACCACATCTTATACATTTGAGTTCAACCAATCCCTGTATCAATTAATCACACACTGCATGCTGGAAAGAGAAAATACCCTGATAACAGTGGTAGTAAATTTTTTTTTTCATATCATATCCTGTAAAATCAACTAATGACTTTACAAGTCTTATATCCTATAATCATATTCAATGATTTTGCAAGTCTCATATCCTGTAATATCACCTAATGAATTTTCAAGTCAACATTAAAAAGCACAATACGATATATCACATATATTAAAACATAAACTTTCCATCCGAAGGATTATGGGTTGTTTCCATTTATACATTTCAAAACTAATCTAGAGTGATAATACATATTCAAGCATATAAGTCCAAAATACATATGATATATTTTCATGCTTGTGTGGAATGCAAGAAGAGAGAGTGATGAGGCTCGGGCAATGACCTGTGCTCCATGTCTTCTATGCACTACTCAAAATGAGCTATCACTTTTCTTTACCTGAAAAATGATGCAAATTGATGAGTTGCAGCTCAATGAGAATAATCAACCAATGAGCTCTAAAGTACCAAACAACTCATAATAATAAATCACAAATCCAATATATACCATATATTCCATTCCATTCATCAGTATCATATATGTATCAATAAAGTTGAAACATATAATCATTACTCTTTATGTATGCAAATGCTTTGCTTATTTCATTTTGTTGTGACCAAGTTAAACAGATATTGCCCCGGGTTTCCATGTGAACATTTTCCATGTGAACATTTGCATTTGCATTTGCTAGCTAGCTTGATCATTTGTTTTGCTTTACAATATCGATTAACTAGTCACAACGCCTTTTTAGTCCATATGCATATGCACTTGTATTTAAGCATTCATCAACCATTGTATCTTATCACATATAATATACATATACCACATATATACCTCATATGCCACACATATACCTTGCATATACTATACATATACCATGTATATATATCACATATGTCAAACATATACTTCAAATACACCACAAGTATACCATTTATATGTACACAAATTATCCATCATTACATTATCAGGGACCAATCATAACAATCATATGAATCACATAGCAAGCAACATTAATTTGCACTAAAGAATTCAATCGATAATTAGACTCACCGTTCTTCTTTGATTCCGACCCCTAACTTATTATTTATCCGCTCCTTGTGGGTCTCCAATATGTTGTGAGCCTAATATGAAAACATAATCAATTAACTCATGATCAGGGAGACTGAATGTGGCTTAAACAAATTAATGTGCATTGTTCATGTCAATAGTTAAGATTTTTCCTATGAGGCAGTGTGACCTTATGGGGCTGTTTAGCCTATAACTTTTTCTATACTTGACAATTAATCTGATTCTTGTTCCTAATTAAAACTAACATATAATTATAGAATATATTCAAATTTCAGACCAATTGTATCATTGTACAATATTTTGTGGAATTTTTAAGTGTGTTCTGGTTTCTGCCTTTAGGCAGTTTCAGGGTACTGATTTGGGTTCATCATACCTTATAATCTATAAGTTCTATTTTAATGAAAATTTATAGACACTTATATGGGTTCATATGGAACATTTATTTATGTTTACAACTTTTATCAATTATGTCTCTAAGGTCTTCAAATTATAACAAACCTTTTACTGGTCCAGAATAGAATTGGCTTTCGGACCAGTATGACTTCCAAAACCTATAACTTAGTTTATACATAACCAATTAAGCTGAAAGTGGTACCAACTTTTAGCTAAGCCATATACCTATAACGTTTCTATTTTGATCATGTACATAATCTAGCTCTAATGAGCACAAAATATCCAAACAAGTTGTTAGATCTGCCCAGGGCACTCAGTAGGCAGTTTAAACCATGGAACAGTCATGGTTCTATTCCCCATAACTCACAATTTACAAGACCTATAAACCTGAAATTGGGTATAATGATACAACACACATATATCTACAACTTTTAATTTTTGAGATACTTCAAATAATGGCTTTATAATATTCAAAATAAAAGAAAACAGTAGCTAACTTGGTTAGGGTTCACACCCTGACCAGTTTCATTAGAGAGAGGATTTCTCTTCCTATACAAAAAATCATTCAAAACCATTTACATATCCATAAATATAAGACATAAAGGAACAACTTTTGTGTTTTAAACTTTTCAATAATCAATTTCTATGTGCATTAAAAATGGGTTGCAAATCAGTGCCTATTAATGAACCTAAGCAACTCAAATCAACCCTATAGCAATAAGAATTGATTACTTACGAAGAACAGCCTTATAAGGGATCAATTAGCTTCAAAAACTAAGTGAAATGAGGAAGAATTGAATTCTGAAATGGAGGAAAATGAAGAAGAAGTCGGGCTGGAGAAGAAGGCAGAAATGGGAAGATAAAGCTAACTTTTTGTTTTTTGTCTTTTTATCTTTTTCTCATCTCTTTTCTCATCTCTTTTCTCCTTTCTCTTCTCTTTTCTCTTCTCTTCTCTTTTATTTCTCTTTTGTGTCATTTTCATTTTATTTTGTCTATATTATTATTATTATTTACATATATTTATAATTTCACTAATTCACACAATAATACAGCTTAATCATTTGGCTCGATATAACTAAATTAACAATGTAAATGTTTAATAATCTTAATCTAATCATTTTGCTTAATTTAATTTAGTCACCTTATTCAATTCATTTCTAATACTTTGTTATCCTCATTTAGGTTATAATTACACAAGTGCGACTCGATACAAGTGCCAAATACTAGGAGACGTAGCTAGTGCGTGTCATAAACTTGTTCCTATGAAAATACGTATGAAATGCAGGTGTTCAATTGAATTGTATGCAAGATGCTTATGTTCAATGAAATGTATGTGGGGAAGGTCAAGGATATTACAATTCTCCCCTCCTTTTAAAAATTTCGTCCTCGAAATTAATACCTGAAAATAGGTGTGGATATTGTTTTTTCATATTTTCTTCTGTTTCCCATGTTGTCTATTCTTGTAAATGGTTACGCCATAATACCTTAACCAAAGGTATTTATCGGTTTCTTAACTGTTTAGTCTTGTATCCAATGATTTGCACAAGTTCCTCAACATAACTCATGTCCTCTACAATCTCAATGGCTTCATCTTTAAGTACATGTGTAGGATCTGACCTATATCTTCTAAGCATGCTCGCATGAAACATATTATGTATCTGAGCCATGTAACACCCCCTCACCCCAGTAGCTCGTGCCCGAATGAGGGTGTGCTACACTGACTTCATCAATTAAAATATCATTATATAAGTTATATATAAAGCAAAATCACTCGTACATTTTTTTTTCATTTCCAATATTCACTATTTATTTACTTTGCATTTATAAAAGAAATATAACATAAAAGTTAAACTACCTTTTTATATAGTAATATGTTCTTTACAAAACATACTGTTTATTTTACAAATACTACAAAATAAAATTTACAAGATAATACACAAAAGTTGTGTAACCCACGACGTGTGCAACAGGCTGCTTTACTGGATTAGGTCACCGCTGGCTTTGTCTACTATTTTCTTTTTATTCTTTACTAAATCTGGGTGAGAAAACTCCCACGGTAAGCTCTTGGCTTAGTGGTGCATATAGATAAGGCAATAAACTATTTTTAATGTCACATGCATTGTCATATAACAATTTATGATCAAATCATGCAAACATACATTTCATAATATTCTAGTGTACATAACATCAATTTATTGTATCTCATTTTGTTTAACATAATCAAATCATCATTCTCATGCAAATCATGGTATTTTAGCATGTATAGACATCAAATTATATTATATTATCTCATACTTATTTATTTTATTACCACCTTATTGTATAACACTAAACCTTCTTTTTATCCATGCCACAATTCATAATTCCATTTTTATTATCCATGTCACAAATCATAATTCCCGTTTTACTTTCAATAATTCTTTTATGTTCCATAACTTCTTTATTTATGTTTTCATTTATGCCCAGGACACCTATGAACCACTGAATAGGATAACGGAGTTGCCATCCAGGCACTTAGGAGTGCCACCCGGGCAATATGATGTGCGCATATAAGTGCCAAACTCGGCATAGATAACCGTGCCAAACTCGGCGTAGATAATAATGTCATACCCAGCATAAATAACAGTGCCAAACCCAGCGTAGATAACATTGCCAAACTCGGCGTAGATAATCATACCATTAATGGATTTAATCATTTTCATCATACTCCCCCCTATTTGGCATGCCAAACTATCCTAAGTTGGTTCTAGTTAGGTGTTCTAGGGCTTATACAATTTCTTTAAATTTCATAACAATTAATTTAATATTTTTCATGCATGTAATATCTCAAAATAATCACATAATCACTCAAATAAAATAATATTTACATAATATAACAAATTTCTCATCATTTTACTCATTTTATTTCTCAATTCACATGCTCTCCTGTCACTGGCAGATTTTGTTCTTTGTTTTGGACTTTAATATTGGTCCTGTTCCGTTCTGAATTTAGTTACTAGATCTTCATACAAATTTTAGATATGGATCTTAGCTTTAATATTCAACCTGAATCACGTAATTCTGAGTTATGTATCAAAAGATATGATAATATTAACACTAATTGGTCACTGATAATTCTGCCCAGAATTTTTTGGACAGATTCTAAGTCTAACCTTTAGGAATTTTGCTGGACAATTACAGACATATTCAAATATTATGGTCTAAATACAAATTGTAGCCCTATGGCTTAGATTTCATACAGAACAAATAACACATAAATTCATGCTCCAAAACTCAAGTTATGATAGTTTAAGTACTTACTGCTCATTATTAACAATTCTGCCCAGAATTTTTGGACAGATTCTATGTCTGAGTTTTATAACTTTTTCTGGATAATTATAGACATATTCAGGTTTTATAGTCTAAATGAAAGTTATAGTACTATATCTTATCTTTCCAACCCAACAAGGAACATACAAAACCGAGCTCCAGATATTAAGTTATAACAGTTTAAGTGAACACTGCTCATCAATTTCCAACAAGGAACATACAAGATAATCACATTCAATTTTTACCAAATTAAATCCTATGTCTAGCAAACATGCATCCCCAAGATTTTCATCACAAATTAATATCAATTCAGAATCATCAACATGCCAAATAATTAAATCATGCAAATAAAAAAAATAAAATAGGCTATTGCCTTAGGTTATGCACAAACCTCTTTTTTCTCTTTTCTTTCTCTTTACTTTTCTTTCTCCTTTCCTTTGCTCCTTTGAGCTAGATCCTTGTCACTTTGAGTTCCTAAAGTTCATAAACAGATTATTAACACTTCATAAACTCTAATATCTCTTTCTCCTTACTCTCTTAAGCTACCTTGAGCATGAAAATGGAATTTTCCATGTTTTTTCTCACTTTCTTTTACTAGAATCAAGGTTTAGCTATGGAGGAAGAAGGGAAAACGTGGCTGGTTTGAGAGAACAGAATTTTCCTCAATGAAAAATGGATAAGGAAGAGGAAGAAACAATCAAGAGGAAGATGACAAAAGTCATTAAAATGGGGGGACACCTAATCTAAATCTAGAAGCTTTCATTAATGCTAAATGCATGTATGCTAATTAACTTCTTAAACTTTGCCATTTGGTGGGTTATGCTTCAAGAAATGTGGGCTGGTTTGAGGGAAGATAAAAGTCTTCTAGATGTTTAATTGATAAGGAAGAAGAGAGGCAATTAAGAGAAAATGACAAACTTAATCAATTATGGGACACCTAAGCTTATATACATTAAATATCTCATTCATGCATGTTATATGGCCAATTAAGGGTTGCAACTTGGTGTGGCTGGCCTCCATATTCTTTTTATGTCCCAATTCATGCATTTAATATATGATTATCCCATTTAATCCTTCAATTTCTGATAAATTGCAAACTGACCCCTAAACTTTTTAAAATTTACAATTTAGTCCTTTATCAAAATTTAATATCTTTAAATATTTTGAACACTTTATTAGATATTTTCCATACTTAATTACCATTATTTTCATTATTTTTCGATAAAAGTCCAAATTTAGATTTTGGTTAAACCGACGAGTCAATTTAACAACTCGCGTGACTTTAGTCTAAATTAGCGGATATGACAAGCCATCTCGGGTGGTAAAGCCAACCTATAAGCCAATGGATCAATCTTCTCAAGAATTTCATAAGGCCCTATGTATCTTGGGCTCAATTTACCTTTCTTGCTAAATCGGATTGTTCCTTTCCATGGAGATACACGAAGAAACACCTTTTCACCTAACTCGTATTCCATCTCCCTTTTATACTGATCAGCATAACTTTTCTGCCTATCATGTGATGCCTCTAGCTTGTTCTTGACAACCTTGATCTTATCCACGGTGTCTTACACTATCTCTGGCCCTTCTAATGCACGTGCTCCTTCTTCATCCCAAATGATGGGGCTTTGGCACTTTCTGCCATACAATTCCTCATATGGTGCCATCTGGATACTGCTATGATACTGGTTATTGTAAGCAAATTCAATCAATGCTATATATTCATCCCAAGCACCTCTAAATTCCATAGAACATGCTCTGAGCATTTCTTCTAATGTTTGTATAGTCCTCTAAGATTGTCCGTTAGTTTGTGGGTGGAATGCAGTGCTAAAGTTCAATTTTGTTCCCAATGCATTATGTAAACTCACCCAAAATTGTGAAGTAAACCGTGGGTCTCTATCAGACTATCTCATTCACATATAATTTTGCTAAACTCTCGAGTGTACACCTCCATCTGATAGGTAAAAAGTGTGCTGACTTGGTTAATCTGTCAACAATTACCCATACTGCATCATTTCTCCATGGGGTTCTTGGCAATCCATAAACAAAATCCATCGTTATTCTTTCCCATTTCCATTATGGCACTGGCAATGGATGTAACTTACCAATTCGTGCTTGATGTTCAATTTTAATCTGCTGACATGTCAAGCATTTGGAAACATATTCTGCTATGTCTTTTTTCATTCTTGGCCACCAGTAATGAGGCCTTAAACTGTGATACATCTTTGTCATCCCTGGGTGCATTTCATATAGTGCATTGTGTGCCTCTTCCATTATTTCCTAATGCAAGTTCTCAGTGTCTGGAACACATATGCATGACTTTAACATCAGTACATCATCCTGCAATTGAAAATCTTTACTGTTTCTCTGCCTTACTGATTCAATTTTGTTACACAATTTAGGATCTTTACTTTGTGCAACTTTGATCCTATCCTTTACCATAGGTCTGACTTAAAGGGTAGCAATCAATGATCCTTCATCATGTATATTTAATTCAACATTCATAGATTGTAATTGAATCAAATATGGAAAAGAGGATACTTGCAAGTGAGCTACACTGCTACTAGTCTTCCTACTCAATGCATCTGCTACCACATTGGCTTTCCCTCGATGGTATTCAATTGGACAGTCATAATCTTTTAACAACTCTAACCATTGTCTTTGCCTCATGTTTAACTCTTTTTATGTCAGCAAATAACCTAAGCTTTTATGGTCTGTGAAGATCTGGAATGTCTCACCATATAGATAATGCCTCCAAATCTTTAATGCAAATACAACAGCAGCCAATTCTAAATCATGCACTGGATATGAGATCTCATGTGGTATCAGTTGCCTAGATGCATAAGCTATCACCTTACATTGTTGCATTAATACACATCCCAAGTCTTGGTGAGAAGCATCACTATATACTGTAAACCCACCTGTACCTATAGGGATAGTTAACACTGGTGCTGAGGTTAGTCTGTGTTTTAGTTCATCGAAACTCCTCTGACATTCTGGAGTCCACTTGAAAGGCATATTCTTTCTCAACAATTTAGTCAAAGGGCTAGCAATTAAGGAGAATCCATCAATAAATCTGCAGTAGTATCCGGCTAAATCCAGAAAACTACGCATTTCTAAAATATTTTTAGGAGCTTCCCAATTCACCATGACCTCAATTTTCTTTGGGTCAACCTTTATGCCCTTACACGACACCACATGTCCAAGAAATACCAAATGATCTAACTAAAATTCGGATTTACTCAATTTGGCATATAATTATTTCTCCCTCAAAGTTTGCAACACAATTTTTAAATGTTGTTCATGTTCTCCCCTGTTCTTTGAGTACACCAATATGTCATCAATAAATACTATCACAAACCTATCCAGATATAGTTGAAACACCTTATTCATTAATGCCATAAATGCAGCTGGAGCATTAGTCAACCCAAATGGCATTACTAAAAATTCATAATGTCCTTACCTGGTTCGAAAGGCAGTCTTTGGAACATCCACTTCTGCTACCTTCAGCTGGTAATACCCTAATTTCAAATCAATCTTGGAGAATATTTGGGCTCCTTGCAACTGGTCAAACAAATCATTTATTCTAGGCAATGGATATTTGTTCTTCACCGTCATTTTGTTCAGTTGCCTATAATCGATGCACAATCTCATTGTTCCATCTTTCTTTTTAACAAATAATACTGGAGCTCTCCAAGGTGATACACTAGGTCTAATATACCCTTTGTCAAGTAACTCCTGCAATTGGGCCTTCAGTTCTTTTAACTCAACTGGGGCCATTCTGTAGGGTGACCTTGATATTGGTGTTGTTCCTGGTACTAGTTCAATAGTGAATTCTATCTCTCTATCTGGTGGTAAACCAGTTAGATCGTTTGGGAATACATTAGCAAATTCTCTTACCACTGGTATATTTTCAAGCAAGCTATCAGTGGTTATAGTATCAGTCACATATGCCAAATATGTTTCACATCCCCCTTTGATCATTCGAAATGCCTTTACAGCTGAAACTAGACATGTAGGCACAAGTTTTCTTTCACCTAAAAATACTACCCTTGGCTGGTTTGGTGATTCCAAAATTACTTCCTTAGTAAAGCAATTCACTATTGCATGATGTCTAGTTAACCAATCCATTCCCAATATCACATCAAATTCATATATTGGCAATAAAATCATATTAGCTATTAACTCAGCTCTGTCAATGCATATCAGGCAATCACGACAGACATTTATTCACAACTACCATTGTTCCCAATGGTGTACTCACATTTATGTCAATCCCCAAAGGCTCATGCGTTTGATGCAATTTAGATGCCATATGCAATGATATAAATGAATGAATGGAGCCTGGGTCAATCAATGCATATGCTTACATATCATAAATGTAAATATTACCGGTAACTACTTCGGGAGCATCCACCACCTCCTGTCTAGTCATAGCAAACACCCTGGCCTGAGTAGAAGGTCTAGAACTCTGACTTTCAGATATGGTCACTCCTCTGACTATTGTACCAGTCCTACCCCTGCCTTTTCCTCTGCCTTATGTCCCTCTAATAGGGTAGACCCTCGGGGCCTTAACAGTAGTCTCAGATACTCCTCTGCCTCTGCTGGTCTCTGCTAGTTTGGCTTTATTTGGACAATCTCTATACATATGCTCCATCGATCCACAGAAATAACATGTTCCTGTGAGCCTTCTACATTTGCCTTTATGTTGTCTACCACAATGACTACATGTGGGCCTCTATTCAACATATTGGCTATGCCCTCTGCCTGGGTAAGAGAAAGTCATGCCTTGACCTCTAGAACTGGAGTACCCACTTCTATTACCAGACTGTGCATGCATATAACTACCTCTTTTTCCCGACCTGCTAGACTCACCAAAGAACTCACGTGTTGCCCTTTTAATTTGTTGCTCCCCAGCTTCTTTCATTAACCGTTCAGCTCAGATTGCAGCAGCTCTGAGTCTGGCATAATTATCAAGATCAGTAGTCGTGATTCTGTTTCTGATATCATATTTGAGGCCCTCCTCAAACTTCCTGCATTTGTCTCTTTCAGTAGAGACCATAAAGGTAGCATAGTGGGAAAGTTTGTTAAACTGTATTTCATACTCCGCAACAGACATGTTCCCCTGTTTTAGATTCAGGAATTCCTTCCTCTTCTCATCTTTATATGCTTCAGACATGTAATTGTTCTAAAATTCCAGGAGGAAATCATTCCATGTCAACACCGGTGGTAGTGCATCACTGTCGAGGACTGTCTCCCACCATTCATAAGCATTTCCTTGCAGAAAGGATACTGCATAATCGAATTTCTCATCCGGGGTACATCTCATCATACTCAGTACCCTCTGTGTCCTTTTCAGCCATGTCTCAACTTCTGTTGGGTCTGTTGTGCCATTGAAATCAGTTGCACCATGTTTCCACAGCTTGTCATAACGCCTTTCCTTGTACATTTCAGGACCATATACTTCATGTTCTAGGTTTTCATGGGGTACTTCTACATGAGATGACTGTGATGCATGTACTGGAGCTCTAGCTCCTAGTGCTGGTTGATCTCTATATAAATGAAGAATGCATTTCAGCCGGCCTTTCCCTCCTTGGTGAGTCATGTTTTATGATGTCCCTAAAATAAATGAAATTGTGTCACTACATAATGTTCAACACATAGGATGCATATGTTATCATGATCTTATGCATATGCATGTTCCCATGGAACCTATCCCTGCTTTGAAACCAAAAATGTAACACCACATCTTATACATTTGAGTTCAACCTATCCCTATATCAATTAATCACACACTGCATGCTGGAAAGAAAAAATACCCTGATAACAGTGGTAGTAAATTTTTTTTTCATATCATATCCTGTAAAATCAACTAATGACTTTACAAGTCTTATATCCTGTAATCCTATTCAATGACTTTGCAAGTCTCATATCCTGTAATATCACCCAATGACTTTTCAAGTCAACATTAAAAACCACAACACAATATATCACATATATTAAAACATAAACTTCCCATCCAAAGGATCACGGGTTGTTTCCATTTATACATTTCAAAACTAATCTAGAGTGATAATACATATTCAAGCATATAAGTCCAAAATATAGATGACATGTTTTCATGCTTGTGTGTAATGCAAGGAGAGAGAGTGATGAGGCTCGGCCAATGACCTGTGTTCCATGTCTTCTATACACTACTCAAAATGATCTATCACTTTTCTTTACCTGAAAAATGATGCAAATTGATGAGTTGCGGTTCAGTGAGAATAATCATCCAATGAGCTCTAAAGTACCAAACAACTCATAGTAATAAATCACAAATCCAATATATACCATATATTCCATTCCATTCATCAGTATCATATATGTATCAATAAAGTTGAAACATATAATCATTACTCTTTATGTATGCAAATGTTTTGCTTCTTTCATTTTGTTGTGACCAAGTTAAATAGACATTGCCCCGGGTTTCCATGTGAACATTTGCATTTCCATTTGCTAGCTAGCTAGATCATTTGTTTCATTTACACATTTGTTGGGTCATAGGCCTATTCTTTTGCTTTACAATATCAATTAACTAGTCACAACGCCTTTTTAGTCCATATGCATATGCACTTGTATTTAAGCATTCATCAACCATTGTATCTTATCACATATAATATACATATACCACATATATACCTCATATGCCACACATATACCTTGCATATACTATACATATACCATGTATATATATCACATATGTCAAACATATACTTCAAATACACCACAAGTATACCATTTATATGTACACAAATTATCCATCATTACATTATCAAGGACCAATCATAACAATCATATGAATCACATAGCAAGCAATATTCATTTGCACTAAAGAATTCAATCGATAATTAGACTCACCGTTCTCATTTGATTCCGACCCCTAACTTATTGTCTATCCGCTCCTTATGGGTCTCCAATATGTTATGAGCCTAATATGAAAACATAATCAATTAACTCATGATTAGGGAGACTCAATGTGGCTTAAACAAATTGATATGCATTGTTCATGTCAATAGTTAAGATTTTTTCTACGAGGCAGTGTGACCTTATGGGGTTGTTTAGCCTATAACTTTTTATATTCTTGACCAATTAATTTGATTCTTATTCCTAATTAAAACTAACATATAATTATAGAATATATTCAAATTTTAGACCAATTGTATCATTGTACAATATTTTGTGGAATTTGTAAGTGTGTTCTATTTTCTGCCTTGTTTTCTACCTTTATGCAGTTTCAGGGTACTCATTTGGGTTCAGTATACCTTATAATCTATAAGTTCTATTTTAATGAAAATTTACAGACACTTATATGGGTTCATATGGAACATTTGTTATGTTTACAACTTTTATCAATTATGTCTCTAAGGTCTTCAAATTATAACAAATAGTTTACTGGTCCAGAATAGAATTGGCTTCCGGACCAGTATGACTTCCAAAACCTATAACTTAGTCTATACATAACCAATTAAGCTGAAAGTGGTACCACCTTTTAGCTAAGCCATATACCTATAGCGTTTCTATTTTGATCATCTACATAATCTAGCTTTAACGAGCTGAAAATATCCAAACAAGTTGCTAGATCTACCCAGGGCACTCAATAGGCAGTTTAAACCATGGAACAGTCATGGTTAGGGTTCACACCCTTCAAATAATGGCTTTAACATATTTGAAATAAAAGAACACAATAGCTAACTTGGTTAGGGTTCACACCCTGCCCAGTTTCAGTAGAGAGAGGATTTCTCTTCCTATCCACAAAATCATTCAAAACCGTTTACATATCCATAAATATAAGACATAAAGGAACAACATTTGTGTTTTAAACTTTTCAATAATCAATTTCTATGTGCATCAAAATCGGGTTCCAAATCAGTGCCTATTAATGAACCTAAGCAGCTCAAATCAACCCTATAGCAATAAGAATTGATTACTTATCAAGAACGACCTTGCAAGGGATCAATTAGCTTCAAAACCTAAGTGAAACAAGGAAGAATTGAATTCTTAAATGGAGGAAAATGAAGAAGAAGTCGGGCTGGAGAAGAAGGCAGAAATGGGAAGATAAAGCTAACTTTTTGTTTTTTGTCTTTTTATCTTTTTCTCATCTCTTTTCTCCTTTCTCTTCTTTTTCTCTTCTCTTCTCTTTTATTTCTCTTTTGTGTCATTTTCATTTTATTTTGCTATATAATTATTATTATTTACATATATTTATAATTCCACTAATTCACACAATAATACAACTTAATCATTTGGCCCGATTTAACTAAATTAACAATGTAAATGTTTACTAATCTTAATCTAATCATTTTGCTTACTTTAATTTAGTCACCTTATTCAATTCATTTCTAATACTTTGTTATCCTTATTTAGGTTATAATTACATAAGTGCGACTCGATACAAGTGCCAAATACAAGGACACGTAGCTAGTGCGTGTCATAAACTTGTTCCTACGAAAATACATATGAAATGCACGTGTTCAATTGAATTGTATGCAAGATTCTTATGTTCAATGAAATGCATGTGGAAAAGGTCAAGGATGTTACATACCTTAGAGACCAGGTTTGAAGTCCTCCGAGTCATTGTCTTCCCATATAATTTCGCCAGCAGTGTCGATGAAGCGGTAGTAAATATTGTTTTCAAAGACAATTCGAACAGTTGCTCCCATCTTAATGAAAGACTCGACATCCATACGGTCTCGAGAATGCCCTAGGATGAGATTGTAGTGATTTGCATCCAGCTTCAGATATCCAAGCTTCAAGGCAATGTGGGTCACATACCCACCAATAAGTATGTCTACGGAGGGCTTGGTGGCAATGGACAGGAGATGGTTTGCAAACCATCGAGATAGTGCCACTGTGAGACCTCTTCGGGCCATCTCTAGGAGAAAAAGCTCAGACTTTCTAATGGTGCCATTGTTGTCTCCTCGGGCAAATATGTTATAGGTTAGAAACCTATGAAGATATTTGTGCACTGGGGACCAGAGGTGAGTGCTCTTTGTCTTTTTTACGTCCCAACTGTAATCCAGTCCAAAGTGAGTCCATGCTTGAGTTTCATAGAACTCCATTTCGTTGTCGTTGAGGATGCCATCCGAGGGAAGATTGAATAAATCTCCGAATTCTATGGCAGAGAGAGTGTTAGGATTCTTGCACAATTGAAACTTCACAGTGCCAGTGAGAGACACTTGCAAAGTGCTCAAAAAATCCAAGGTGGGCTGATGAATGTCAATAAATTCCTTCAAGTGATAGGCCTAGAATTGCTCTGTCATCGCTCTCTCAAGCCCAATAGTACGTACTGTCTGCCACTCAAATGACCTTGAGGAAATGAGAGGCCTTTTCTTAAGCACAGAGTACCTTGGATGGCAATGCTATGGAATTATGTTCAGAAGGTGATCTGTGTACCTTCTAGGAGCATGAGATTTCTTCCTAGTACCCTTTGATGATCTGGTTTCCATCTTGATTGAAGGAATGAACTTGTGAAGAGAAGAAAATTTTTGACAGAAATTTAAGAGGAAACCCTAAGGAAAGATGATTTGTGATGATGGAAGAAGTTTTTGATGGTATTTATAGATAAAATTTGTGACTAGGGGGCCGGAATCTTCAATGTGACAATGAATGTTGATAAATGAGAGCAGTTGCAAGAATTTGTAGAGTTGAAATGTGAAAAATAACCGATAGAAATGTTATATAGCGGAACTCTTCATGGGCGTGAAAAACATAGTCACGGGAGTGAAGTGTCGTGTTTACAGTTTGCTGAAAGGGTGCTCTACCCGTGAATAAAAGCTTGAAATTGATCATGGTCGTGACATTTGAAGGTCACGGGCGTGAATAATGAACTATCACGGTGGTGAAAAATTAGTCACGGGAGTGAAGTGTTGAATTTCACTACTTATGACCATGAAACAAAGCGTGACACAAAGCTTGAATGCTTCTGTAAGTTTTTTTGGTGAAAATATTCATGGGCGTGAAAATGCATCACGGGCGTGAACAAGACATTTCACGGGGTGAATGAAGTCATGAACATAGGCTTCACTACTTTAAGTCGTGAACCAAGACGTGAAACAAGTCATGAAAGCTACTGGTTCTTTTGGCTATTTAGTTCACGAGCGTGAACTGCCTAAAATTCTCATCAAATAAAATTAAGTGTAAAACAAGACTAGAGCATTTCTATGAAGATTCTATCCCTTATAACATAAATTTCCATCAAATTAACTACCTTATATCTAGTAAGATGAGACAAAAACAAGATTATCAATTTAGGTTTGGCTATTTGGCAATCACGAAGTTAATCCATCAATCATACCAAGCTCTCTTCTTATGAAATTAAATCTTTCCTCATTTAGAGACTTAGTGAAGATATCTGCCAATTGATTTTCTATGCTTATAAATTCCAATGCAACATCTCCATATTGAACATGATCTCTAATAAAATGGTGTCTAATGTCAATATGCTTACTTCTAGAATGTTGAATGGGATTCTTTGATAGATTTATAGCACTTGTATTGTCACATCTAATAGGTATATGGTTCATACTATGACCATAATCCTTAAGTTGTTGTTTTATCCAAAGAATTTGGGTACAACAACATCCTGCTGCTACATACTCTGCTTCAGCAGTAGAAAGAGCAATTGAAACTTATTTCTTGCTAAACCAAGAAACTAAGCACTCTCCAATAAAGTGACAAGTACCTGAAGTACTTTTTCTATCTAAAAGACTACCAGCATAATCAACATCTGAATATCCTATAATGTAAAAGGATGAATTTCTAGGATACCACAAACCTAGATGCAATGAGCTATGTAAAAATTTTAGAATTCTTTTTACTGCATGTAAATGAGACTCTTTTGGACATGATTGAAATCGTGCACACAAGCATACATTATACATTATGTCGAGTCTAGAAGTAGTAAGATATAAAAGTGATCCGATCATACCTTTATAGAGCTTTTCATTTATGCTCTTACCCTTTTCATCCTTGTCCAATTTTGTTGATGTGCTCATTGGAGCCTTGGCATTCTTGCATCCTTCCATTCCAAATTTCTTAAGTAAGTCTTTGGCATATTTGGATTGGTTAATGAATATTCCCTCATTGCCTTGTTTTATTTGTAGACCAAGGAAATATTTAAGCTCTCCCATCATGCTCATTTCGAATTTCCTAGTCAGACACTTAGCAAACTCTTGACAAAACAATTCATTAGTAGACCCAAATATGATATCATCAACATAAATTTGAACAATTAGAATATCAGGCTTATACTTTTTAATGAATAAAGTAGTGTCAACATTCCCCTTTGTAAAGTTATTTTCTAAGAGAAAAGAACTTAGTCTTTCATTCCAAGCTCTTGGGACTTATTTCAAACCATATAAGGCTTTTGAAAGTTTAAAAATTGATTAGGCAAATCATAGCTTTCAAAACCTGGTGGTTGTTCTACATACACTTCTTCTTCTATATAACCATTTAAGAATGCACTTTTCACATCCATTTGAAAGAGTTTGAAATTCATGTGGCATGCATAAGCTAAAAGTATTCTTATGGCTTCTAATCTAGCTATAGGAGCATAAGTCTCATCATAATCTATTCCTTCTTCCTGATTATATCCTTTTGCAACTAATCTAGCCTTATTCCTAGTTATTGAACCTTGTTCATCTAGTTTATTTCTAAACACCCATTTGCTACCTATAATTTGATGGTCCTTGGGTCTAGGTACTAAGGTTCATACCTTACTTCTCTCAAATTGGTTGAGTTCCTCTTGCATAGCAATCACCCAACTCTCATCATTAAGAGCCTCATCAACATTTTTAGGCTCAATTTGAGAAATAAAAGCAAGTTCAGTGGCTAAATGTTTGAAATGAGATCTAGTACTTACTCCCCTTGAAAGATCACCAATTATTTCCTCATTGGGGTGATCTTTTGTCAATCTCCATTCCTTTAGGAGCTCTTACCTGTTTTCTTCTTGAGCTTGAGGTAGAGAATCATTTTGATGTGAATCTTCTTGATCATTTTCTTCTTTTCCTTTTTCAAGATCAAGTCTTTCCATGGTTCCTACAACATCATCAAGAACACTATCTTTCACAAGATCAAGTCTACTAGATTCATTAAAAACAACATGCATAGATTCTTCAACATTTAATGATATTTTATTAAATACTCTATATGCTTTGCTAGTTATAGAGTATCCTAAAAAGATACATTCATCAGATTTTGAAGCAAATTTTCCAAGGTTGTCCTTGGTATTCAATATGAAACACTTGCATCTAAATACTTTAAAGTATGATATCAAGGGCTTTCTTCCATTCCATAGCTCAAATGAGGTTTTGTTTAAAAGAGGTCTTTTGAAAGCTCGATTTGAAATATAACAAGTAGTATTTGTGGCTTCTGCCCAAAAGTAAGTTGGTAAACCATACTCATTGAGCATTGTTCTAGCCATTTCAATTAAAGTTCGATTTTTCCTTTCAACTATTCCATTTTGTTGAGGTGTCTTAGGAGATGAAAAATTCTGCGAAATGCCATGTTCAAGACAAAAACTTTCAAAGTTTTCATTTTCAAATTTTTTGCCATTGTCACTTTTTATCTTTGAAATACAATATCCTTTTTCATTTTGAACTCTTTTAGCAAAGTTTTTAAAATTTTCAAAAGCATCACTCTTTTGAGCTAAGAAAATTACCCAAGTAAATCTAGAGTAATCATCTACGATGACAAAGGCATAATGTTTACCTCTTAAGCTAGCAATTCTAGTAGGTCCAAATAAATCTAAATGCAGGAGTTGTAGAGGTTTTAAGGTACTTACTATGTTTTTGGCTTTGAATGATGACTTGTGTTGCTTCTCTCTTTGGCAAGGTTCACATGTCTTGTCTTTTCCAAATTTAACTTTTGGCAGTCCCTTTACTAGTTCTCCTATGCTAAGGCTTTGAATTAAGTCCATGTTCGCATGACCAAGCCTTCTATGCCACAACCAAGATTCATCACTAGTAGACACAAGACACTTAGAAGAATGATTAGGTATTTCGTGTAAGTCTATTATGTAAGTGTTGACATCTCTATTTCCTCTAAATATCTCTTGACCATCAATAGAGGTTACAAGACATTCATTGGAAGTAAAGGTTACTTTGTTTCCTTTATCACATAATTGACTAACACTCAACAAGTTATGTTTCAAGCCATCAACAAGTAAGACATCTTTAATAAAAGTAGTACCATTAATGCATATAGAGTCAATGCCAATTACCTTACCCTTAGCATTGTTTCCAAAGGTAACTTTACCTCCATCAATACTTTTGATTTCATTGAAGAGTTATTTGTCTCCTGTCATATGCCTTTAGCATCCACTATCTACTAGCCAAGCATTTTTGTTTATTATGGACTTGAGGCATACCTATAGAATCACAATTCAAGTATGATTTTTAGGTACCTAAATGAGTTTGGGTCCTTAGGGGTTAGCACATGAAGGTTCCCAATGAGCCTTCGTTATCCAACAATGTTTATTTATATGACCAATTTTCGTACAACAATTATACTGTTTAGGTCTAACATTGCTTTTTGGTCTTACAATATTTTTGAATGCCATATTTCTATTAAACTGATTTTGAAAATAATGGCATGCACAATTATGATTAATTGGTGCTTTCCTAGATATATTCTTCTTATACATAAAGGCATGATTATTCTTTTTATGTATAGAAGGTTTAGTGAACTTATTCCTTGGTGTTGTTCCAGCAAGTGTGGAGATATGAGATTCACTAGACTTATCAAAAATGGTTTACCTTGTGTTTTACAATCTCACACAAACAACCTTTACTTTGTGTTTTACAGGCTCACACAAACAACCTTTCTTTGTGTTTTAGAGGCTCACACAACTAACCCTTACAAATGTTCTACTCTTAACCTAGAAATACCCAAAACTCACTTGAGCAAATGATTACAGAGAGAAACACTTAAAAATCTTCATTGCTCAATAAATGATAAGCAAAAAGACTTTTACAGAGAATAAATATCAAATGCACAAAATGACTTACAACAAGGTTTTGATTCAAAATATTTTCAATTCACTTGTTCTTTTGTTCTCCTTGTTCACTTTATTGTTCTCTTCTTTTTCTGGATGCATAAATGACTTGCATTTATACTTCCATAGAAAATTATAGCTGTTAGAATGCATTTATTATGAAACTAGCCATTGTACCAACCCTAATAATCGCGTCTGACATTTTTCTCTTTCATCGTTCACAGGCGTGACTCTGTGTGTCACGGTCATGACTATTCTTCCAAGCCATGACTGAAGTAATGACCTTGGTCGTGAAGCATTCTGGAAGGTTTTGAAATGTTGTTCAAGGGAGTGACAATTTACCTTCATGGGCGTGACAACCTTCCAAGCCGTGGTCTAATTGGTGACTTTGGTCGTGAAGCTCTCTGAAAGAATTTGTCATGTTTATTCACGGGAGTGACATTTCTTTCACGGGTGTGACTGAAATGCTTATTCACGGTTGCTATCTTCCTTCATAGCTGTGAACTTTAAATGTTGGTTTGTTGGCGGTTAGCTTCATCACGGGCGTGACATATAGGGTCACGGACGTGAACATGCTACTTCTTCAATTTTATCTTTTGAAGATTAATCTTCCATTCTCCATTCTTGCTATCATATTCCATACCATGTTCAATAGACTTAGAAAACAAGTATGTTAAATACAATATTACTATTTTATTTGTTATCATCAAAATGACGGAAATATCCCTTAAGGTTCAACAATAACAATTTATCTTTCGATTCATTTTAAACATATGTTATTACCTGCATTCACTTTATTGCATGTTATTATCAGTATTACATTACATTTGTGAATTCTCATTCAAACACATAAATTTCATATCATGTCGTCCACATGTTATATTCCATGTATACCAACATTCTATAACATGCATTAAACCAACTTATCATCATGAGTCATAAAACAAAATGCACACAAATTTACACTCAAACAGCTTCACATGTGTGAATTATTTTATTCACGGCCATGAAGGAATATTTCAAGGTTATTTTACTCGTAAAACATCATGTGAATCACCACATAATCATCACATGCATGAATTACTTATTCATGGTTGTGACACCATACCATCACATTTTTCGATCCCATGACACAATCGATGAAACTCTGGGTTTATGTAGTTCATGCAATTTTTCTATTCACGGTCATGAAACCCTTATTCATGGGTGTGAATCATGTATTTCCAGCAATTTTAAAATAAAGCATTTTATGCATTTCATGAAAAATCTCTAAGATTAACCAATGTTAATCACTCCTATCAACATTTTCATACTCATACCATGTTTACAACATGTTTAAACGATATTTAGTTCTTTAAATTTGTTTTTAGGTCAAATCAAGTCATAACATAACACATATGTCATTTTAATACATAAACCATATGTTATTTATTAACCAAAACATGCCTTTTAGTCATTCATTCTCATTTACAGAAACACAACACACATCAATATGCATGGAAAATGAATTAATATGCCCATATGTACATACCTTTCACCAAAAAGGAGCTTTAACTATCCCTTCAAACTTTTCAAGCTTGATTTCCTCTTTGTGATGTGTTCTCTTGCCCTCTAGACGAACCTAACATCACAAACATATTATTATTATAGCCTTATAACCATAAACAACCATAAGAACAAAGTTCTACCTCAACTTTGGCAAAACTCAACCAAGCTCCATTTTTCTCAAGCTTTTAAGCTTCTCCAATGGTGTATAAGGTTTACAAGGTTGGCAGAAGATGACTAAGATGTCTTGGAGTGTGTTAGAAGTGATAAGGGGGTGTGGAAGTGGTTTTAAAACAATATTTGGTGCAGAAGAAAGAGATAAGTGAGGTTGCACATTGTCAACCGATTTGCATTCACGAGCGTGACCCTTAATCTCACGGGCATGAAACGCCATTCACAGACATGACTAATACATTCACGGGTGTGAACGTTCTTTCTTCTCACACACTCTTGCCATGTCCAAAACTCTGTCATTTGAACCATAACATGACCTTTCACGAGTGTATACAAATATTTACGGGCATGAAAGCTTTTCTTTTTTTACAATACTTAAACTTTAAAACACTTTAATCCTCATCATTTCCCATTCTAAATACATATATAACTTATAAGCCATATTTTATGGGCGTTACAGAATTAGTGAGAAGAGAAGAAAAAATAAAGAGAGAGAAAGCTTTGGGTATTTCGGTTATGGAGGAATTTTGACGAAGATGAGTTGGATCTTTCATTTCCTTTGCTATTCCATTAGTTTTTTATGAGAAAAATCTCTCTTTTACTTTGGATTTGTAAGAATTGGAAGAATGTGAGGAAATCATAATTAATCAAAAGTAAATGAAGTCCAAAAAATTAATTAGTTGGTTGAAGATAAGGATTTGAAGGATAAAATGAAAGAGGACATGTGATCATGAAGAAATTGGAGTTGTTTAAGCTGCGGTTGAATGAAAGGAAGGTGAAAATTGTTAAATCTGAAAAATAATCTCACATCGTTTAACTTAAGAAAAAATGCAAACTTTCTTCTATAAATAAATGACCAAAAACTCTTCATGTCAAATTAATAAATGGTTTCAATAAAATTGAATTGTGATCAATTAATCTGTTTGATAATAAATCGGTTAGAACAATATATTATCTTTTCAATTTTAATCGGTTAATTGTAACTAATTTAATTGATAAATAAATAAATCAATGAGATTGATTAATATATAATTAATATATTTAATTGTATTGATAAATTTAAAAATTATATTGTGTTTATATTTTATATAATCATATTATACATAATACATAACAGGCTACCATTAGATACAACTTAACAACTCTATAAAAAACTGAATTAGCAAAGTTTTTCCCGCCACTTTCTCAAAATAGGAGTACCTGATCCGTAGGATGATGTCGGTAAAATACCTGTGAAAGGACATATCTTCTTCGACCTCCTCCGGGCCAAAAAGTAAACACAACAAAGACCATAACAGATGTCCTTGAAAAACATAACTACCACTTGCGCTCCTCCTACTCGCTACTTCTTCTTCAATCTCCTCAACAGAGCCACCACTCTCTCTCACCTAACCCAACTCCACGCCCAGCTCCTCCTCCATGGTCTCTACACCGACATTGCAGTTGCCACCAAGCTCACCCACAAGCTCTTTGACTTCAATTCCACCCGCCACGCTCACGGCCTTTTCTTCTCCATACCAAAACCTGACCTTTTCCTCTTCAACGTCCTTATTAAGGGCTTCTCTGACAATGGCTTCCCTTTGTCTTCCATTTCGCTTTTTACATATTTGACAAGAAGCACTCATCTCCATCCTGATAATTTTACCTATTCTTTTGTCGTCTCTGCCTCCACAAATTTTGGGAAGGCAAGGTTTGGGTTAATATTGCACGGGAAGGCTATTATTGATGGGTTTGGTTCTGATTTGTACGTTGGTTCTGCTCTTGTCGATATGTACTTTAAACTTTGTACTGCAGGTCCGGCACTAAAGGTGTTTGATAGATTGCCCCATAGAGATACTGTTTTGTGTAACACAGTGATTTCTGGGTTGGCGAAGACATGTTTTTTCGAGGATTCCATCAGACTTTTCAAGGATATGGTTACAAATATTGGGCCCCTGTTTGATTCAACGACGGTGATAGCAGTATTGCCAGCAGTAACAGAATTACAGGAATTGACATTAGGAATGGAGATTCAGTGCTTGGCGATAAAGCTTGGTTTCCATTCTCACATTTCTGTGCTTACAAGTTTAATTTCGTTGTATTCAAAATGTGGAGATCTTGAGACAGCCACGCTATTGTTTAGGGATATTGGCAGAAAAGATTTGATGTCTTATAATGCTATGATTTCGGGGTATACTTTCAATGGCAAGACAGAGTCTTCAGTGAGATTGTTCAGAGAATGGCTTGGTTCTGGAGAGAAGGTTTTTTCGAGTTCCATTGTGGGATTGATTCCTGTGTACTCCCCTTTTGGTCAATTACATCTTACTAACTGCATTCATAGTTTTTGTGTGAAATCTGGTATTGTTTTAGATTCTTCTGTTTCAACTGCATTGACCACAGTCTATAGTAGATTAAATGAAATGGAATTAGCACGGCAACTTTTTGATGAATCTTTGGAGAAAACTTTGGCTTCTTGGAATGCCATGATAGCAGGCTATACCCAAAATGGTTTAACAGAAATAGCAATTTCTCTTTTCCAGGAGATGCAGAAATCTAATGTCAGTCCAAATCCCGTCACAGTTGCAAGTATCCTTTCAGCGTGTGCTCAACTTGGAGCCTTGAGTCTAGGAAAATGGGTACATGGTTTAGTTAAGAGTAAGAACATTGAGCATAATATATATGTTTCAACTGCTTTAGTTGACATGTATGCCAAATGTGGGAGCATTTTAGAAGCTCGGCGTTTATTTGATTTGATGTCTGAGAAGAATGCAGTAACTTGGAACACCATGATTTCTGGATACGGTCTTCATGGATATGGGCAGGAAGCTCTAGAACTCTTCTATGAGATGTTAAATTCCAGTATTCCACCAACTAAAGTAACCTTTCTTTCTGTATTACATGCTTGCAGTCATGCTGGTTTAGTGAGGGAAGGAGATCAAATTTTCCATTGCATGGTCCATCAGTATGGATTTGAACCATTATCTGAGCATTATGCATGCATGGTTGACATCCTTGGCCGAGCTGGAAAATTGGAGGGTGCTTTGCAGTTTATCAAGGGAATGCCAAATGAGCCAGGTCCTCCTGTCTGGGGTGCTTTTCTCGGTGCTTGCATGATCCACAAAGACACCAACCTAGCCCGTGTGGCTTCTGAAAGACTATTAGAATTGGATCCACAAAACATGGGTTACTATGTCCTGATGTCAAATATATACTCTGCTGAGAGGAACTATCCACAAGCTGCTTTAGTGAGACAAACAGCTAAGCATAGAAAGCTGATAAAGACTCCGGGCTGTACCTTAATCGAGGTTGGCCAAGTCCCACATGTCTTCATCTCTGGTGACCGGTCCCATCCACAATCAACAGCAATCTATGCGGAGCTAGAGAAATTGATTGAAAAGATGAAAGAAGCAGGATTTCAAGCAGAGACTAACAGTGCTTTACATGATGTGGAGGAAGAAGAAAAGGAACTGATAGTGAAGGTTCACAGTGAGAAGTTAGCCATTGCTTTTGGCCTTATTTCTACTGAACCAGGAACTGAAATCAGAATCATCAAGAATCTTCGGGTGTGTTTGGACTGTCATACTGCGACCAAGTATATATCCAAGATCACTGAGAGGATTATTGTGGTAAGAGATGCCAATAGGTTCCATCATTTCAAGGATGGATTGTGTTCTTGTGGAGACTATTGGTGACAAATTTGTTCTTACAGTGATCAAGGTTTGTGACTTTGGAACAATCATCCTCTCAGTAACAATGCTAAAATACAGGCAGTAAAGTAATGCTTTTGAGATGCACAGAATCTTATTATTCTGAAGACTGTGTTAAAAGATTAAATGAGTAGTGATGCATAAGTTGTAAATATACCTGATTGCTTGATGGATGTTACTTTATATATCCAGAAGCAGCTATCTGAAAATGAGGAAGTCCCAAGCTCATTAACTATAGATACAAGTTTCAAGCCTTTTCAGCATCCCAGATTTTTATAAGGTAACTTAATGCATTTTAGTTGTTGAAGAAAAGTTGTAAATCCTTTCCATCAGAGGATAGTCTAGTCAAAGTTATTTACCTTGCACTTTTTAAGAATGTTAATTTATAAATTCTCTCTGTGGGTGTTTTATCATTAAAATGAACAAAGAAAAAAGTCTATGAAGAACCACACAGCCTTGTTTCTACTAGTCAACATGGTAGTAGTTGATTAAAGTAGCACCAGTTTACTATTTGAACTTCCATGTCATATTTTTTTTTTTTTATATTTGGTTAAAATGGGACTTTATGGATTCTGATCATATAAAAACTAACAATGAATATGAGTAGTCAATTTTTATAATTATCCTTGCTCAATAAACTTCACCTCATGGTATGTACATTATAAGCAATCTCCTATCTAAAAGCTATGGTTTTTTCCTTGTATCATTTTCTTTTTGATTTCCAATTATAAGATGTGTAGAAATTAAAGTATGCAAACATACCTACTTACATTGTTTTTCATTATGATCCTTATTATTTGTCAGTGTGAAAAAGTCTTTTATGATATTTGTGGATGGATGTCCTTTCTGGGCTTGCATTGATAGGTAAGCATAGAACTTCTGCATTGCAACTGAGGACAAAAGAAGAGTGCATGTCCATGAGATAACAAACTCAAGGTAAAAGAAAAATTAACAAGTTTATTTGAAGCCTCATATAGTACACTTCAGAAGCTTGTTTTAGACATTGACTTATGGAAAGATTCAAAGGTATTCTTTATATTCTTTGGAATCATTTTGTTTTTCTGAAATTCCCTTTACAAGTTGGCAAGTGTGAACTCAATAGTTTTCCGCAACTCTTTGGGCAGTTGGTGTAAAAAAATATCATTATAATCAAATCTTTCACTTCGATTACAAAACTTTGTTCATTACAAATTGCTACACCAAAATTTTCACACTATCTTTATTCTTTGTAATCTCCATTTTACAGATTCATACACCAAGTCTGATATACTTGTAAAAGCAAAAATCTACATGTATCCTTCACAGGTGCACATATAAAAGAAAAGCAATACAAACTTCTTAGCAGTTAATTCCACATTGCTTGGTGTCAGGTCCCTTGGTTTTCAAGACAAACGGGTCGATTCGAACCCAAAGCAAGGAGAAGATTGAAGCCAAGAGGACTGACCAGATAACGACAATTGTTGGAGTCCTGTTTTGCCTTCCCATTAGACCTTTGAGGAATGGGTAAAGATGGACAATCACCCAGAAGGCGAAGAAGAGCTTTCCAAATAGAGGCCCCCATGATTGGTACCCATTGTTTATAGCATCTGAGACTCCAGCAACAACTCCCACAAGGTTGATGATTAAGATGGTTGTTGGAGGTATGAGAAGTGTTGTCCATTTAAAAGTATATAGTTCTCCAAACTCCTCATCATCAACCGCCTTAGATGTGACCGTGAAGTTTGTGTCTATACCAGCTAAAACCTTCAAAAGACCTTGTATAACAGCAAAGAGATGAGCTGATATACCACCAATGACCCAGAATTGCTCATTTCTCCACCATTCTTCAATGCTGACTCCGCTCCATCTTAGCTCAAGAATACCCGTCGCAAAGATTGACAAGAACAATGCAATAAAAAATAGACTTGCAAAGGTGCTTATCTGCAGTTAAAACAAATCAGAAACAGGTTAACTATTGCCTTAAACGCAAAACCTGTTGTTTTCATGCTAATATGAAACTTAAGAACAAAGATGTTAATAGCTAAAATCTATTTTTAACTCCCTGTGCCTTCTGAAAACTGTGCATGTGTTGTATTTTTTCTCTTTTTTTTTTCTGTGACAGATTGGAAGAACAGAGAAATCATTTCATTACCTCTGGCATGATGAATTTGTCAGTCAGCAAGCAGACAGCAGGAAGAGTACAATAGGCAAGAAGTGGTAAGGAGGTGAAAGGATACACTGTGGTGTTGACATATGCAAATCTTTCAAGCCACTTGAGCTTTCCTTCCTTGTATCCATACCAGCAGGGACTGTGACGACTAAAGAAGATCTCAACAGAACCAAGAGCCCACCGAAGCACTTGGTTGAGCCGATCTGACAGGTTGATAGGAGCTGAACCCTTAAATGCAGGTCTCTTTGGCATGCAGTAGATGGATCTCCAGCCACGACAATGCATCTTGAAACCTGTTAGGATATCTTCTGTAATTGAACCGTAAATCCAGCCAAGCTGCATAGGTAAAAAGCAACTTTACTCAAAATGTCAAGAATTGCATACAGAAAAAGCTATGAGAACTTTTTACTGTTGTTACCTCAGTTCCCCAGTCTGTTTTGTCCTCATAACCACAACTAATCACATGGATGGCTTCTTTAAGCAAAGCTGCAGGACTTGAGGAAGGAGGGACACCACCTTCTTCCATCAAAGTTGAAGTCACAAAAATTGCTGATTGTCCAAATCTCTTCTCAAAGTTCATCTGGGACATTAATAGCTGCTTGTCATCATCCAAAGCTGCCAAAAAAAAATCAAAAAGGAAAGCACATCAGGATGACAAAGGGGAGAAGAAAAATCAGGAAGCAACTGGCATTCAATGAATTGTGAATGAGGTATTAATTTTGACAACCTTCAAGGGGTACACCTTCCCCATTTGCAGCTTGCTTAGCAAGCTTCTTTTTGCGGCGTCCAAAACAGGGGCAGCAGTCACAGGTTACCATCTTTGGACGCTTGGGACCTTTTGGAGGTTCATATCCATACAAAGCTTGCCTTCTGAAAACACATCCTGTCCCAACGTAAACTGGACCCTGAATACCATCTAGACCTTTCATGTTAATCTGCAGGAACGTAGATAACAAAAGTCATCAAATGATTTCCTCCAACTTATGAGGACTGAAAATGAGCATATATAGAGAAAAGACTTGCATCGAAGAAGACTGTGTTTCTGTTTGCATATCGATCATGTCTATCGATACCATCGAATCTTTGGGGAAATTGTACATAGCAAACCTTCTTTCCAACCTGAGGGTCCATCAAGAAACACATGGCTTCCCTAACGGCCTTGCTATTGTTTACATAGTGATCACAGTCCAGATTCAGCATGAAAGGAGCATTGGTAAGTACTGCAGAGACACGGATCTGGAGATCCCCAAATTTATAGAATTAACTTATAAAGTAGGTATTACAGATGCAAAAAGCATATTAAAAGATAGTGAGAAATTCATGTGAAGTTTACCAGGGCATTCATGGCTCCAGCTTTCTTGTGATGTGAAAAGCCAGGCCTTTTCTCGCGAGAGACATAAACGAGACGAGGGAGTTCATTCCCTTCAACATCATGACCTCCACTATGACCAAGAAACACCTGAATCATACCAGGATGATCCTTGGTATTGTTTCCAGGCCATGGAGTCCCATCTTGCATAATCCACCCTTCTGGAGGTACCTTTTGTGCTTTTGCTACGATTGCGTTAATCCTTACTTTGAATTCTTCATATTCTCTCTGTCAAAACATAAAAAAAGATGAGAAGTCATTAAATATAGATGAATCATATGGCAATCTAGGTAGGTTAATTACAAACCTTCATAGCTCTACGTTCTTTAACAAATGTAGGCTGAACTTTGTCTTTGAGATAATCAACCTTCAGAGCGAAGTACATCTCAGGAGCTCGAGGCTCAATGTTAAATTTCTTGCAGAAAGGTACCCATTTTCGAGCAAATTCAGCAGTTTCAGACATGGCTTCGAAGGTGCACATGGAAGCACCATCATCGGAGAGGTAGCATGAGATCTTTTCTACTGGGTAGTCCACAGCCAATATTGACAGAATTGTATTTGCAGTTACAAGAGGAGGTTCCTTCATTGGATCTACTGTACTCACGAAGAAATCCACTGAAGCTAGCATGTTAGGTTCACCTTCCCGCTCATATCTGCATCACCAAACAAATCAGTTTCTTTTATTCATTAATTAGCGTTAGAGATGTTCCTGGTCGGCACTTAGATTTGTACTTTCTGAGAAAATTATATGATTTATTACTTTTATTTTTTAAAAATATTCTACTATTTTTGGAAAATTTTAAAATACTTCTTAAAAATTTTATATTTCAAAAATGCTTCTTTTTAATGTTACTATACCAGAATTGTGTCTTCTTTTTTTCAGAAAAATGCATATTTTAGTCATAATTTGAGATATACATATTATATAGTATAAATTTACTTTTACTTTGTGTGCACATAGTGTATTACATATATACTGATATACTCATTGTGATTAGAAAAAATATTGATAAAATAGTAAATATAAACGAAAAAATTTTGAAAAAAAATGGTAAATAAAAAAAATATATTTATAAATATTTTGTATTTTATTTTTAGGAATTTATATAAAAATTACTTTTCTTTTTGCCTATGGGGTTGAACCATAAGAAGCCCAAAATGCTTTTGTCAAACTACGTGACTAGAAACTCAAATTATTGTTACATATAATGGCACATTTTGGCATTGGGATTAATGGATTTATGAGAAAAATAAGACCTCGTAAACAAATCCTATTTAACTGTGTTATCAGTCAATGAGGGGCAATGAAGAGTAAAGTAGGTACAATTTGGGATATGCAATCGGTTGGTAAATTGAATTTATTTAAAAATAATAATAGAATCAAATTGATTGTTTTACTTTGTACCAAAAAAATGATTTAATTAGTTAAGAAATGGAGTTGAATTGAACCAAAAGATTTTGATTTCAATTTGGTTGGACTTTCTAATATTATATTTAAGTTATATAAAAAAGTTTATTTAAAATTATGTCAATATATATAGAGAGTTTTCTAATCTCAATATGGAATTAAATAAAAAATTCAATGTCTTTAAAAATTTTGGTCAATCTTTTTTTTTTTTAAAAAAAAATCAAATTCAATTTGGTTGGATTTTTGTCAGAGATAGTTACAAGTGGGATAGCATTTATTTATATTAATAAATTAAAGGAGTAAAAAGATTTATAAACCTGAGAGAAAGGCGATCAAGATAGGTTTCACGATCAATAGGGAGCCACTTGGGGAACTGATCAAGAATCCATGAAATTGCAAACCAAATTTCACAGATAACAGAAGTAAGCCAAAGTCCAATAGCATCATGCACTGGATTCATCAGCCTATACCGCAGAAAGAATGCCAATATCACCAGCCTAGCCACTATCACCATTCTATATGGGTTTATCTTGCTTGATGCTATTGGTACTTTCCTTGATAGTGGCTGCCTTGTCTCATCTAATCTGCCATCGTTTTTAATTACCCCATTAATTATTAAATTAATCTCATCTCTTCTAATTAATTAAGCTTAGAAAAGGGTATTAATTAATTAATTAATTACATCGAGAAAGAAACTCACATGGCAGCATCAGGATCATCATCTGGTTCAGGTCCCAGATTGCCTTGCTGCATTTTCCATTCATCCATTCTTTCTTTCCATCCTCCCTCTTTCTTTTCATCCCATCTTGCACTTCCTGTAATTTCACCCAATTAATTACTTTATTAGAATGATTAATCCATTAATTAATAAAGAAAGATATAATTTTTATATTAATTTATTTCAAATACCAGGCTCAGAAACTGGATATGGATGCACTCTTTTATGAAGTGAAGAAGCTGACATCTGTTCTCCATGAGCTCCAATAGGAAACTCTCCACTTACCTGTTTGCATTTAATTGCATCCGTGTATTTATTAATCAATCATATGTAATAATATCATTCATTAATTAATTACCCCTTGATCAAACTAAACATTTTTGGAGCTAGCTTACTGGTCTTGATCGGAGTCCGGCTATAACCGGCGGAAATTGGCCGTTTTCGTCATCATCACGGCCTCTTCCGAAGGTCATCTTCCCATGAAGCATAGCCTCAGTGAGATGCTTATTTTTGTCTTGTTCATCTTCAATGTTGAATTCATGTTCAATATCATCCACGTCCTCTTCATCATCATCTCCCTCCACCCTTGGGCTCCCTAATTAATTAAGCAAAGATTAAAATTTTCAAAAAAAATCAAGAGAACCCAGATTGAAAAAAATAAAGAAATTTGATAATTTTCTTTTTTTCAGAAAAAAAAAAAGAATTATATAATATATTATACCCTTGAGACGCTTGTATCTAGTTTTGCACTGAGGGCAAAGTTGAGTGCCTTCACGGCGTTCATACTCATAACAAGGCCTACACACAGGAAAACCACACTCATTGCAGGCCACAAACAAATCTCCATCCACTGTTAATCCAATCTCATCTCCACATATCTCACAAACTTGACCATCCAAGTTCTTCAATGGCTTATGCTGCAATATCCACAAAAACAAATCTACTGTTAAATCTCTATATAAACACATTTTTCTTTCTTTCGTCTTTCATGAAAAAGATTACCTCTTCATGACCATGAATAACGACGAGCTCATTGCGATTGTGTGAACCAGCGACAAGTCCAGCGCTCGCTTCCATGGCTATCGAGCTCGAGAGAGTTAAAGATAATTGAGAAAAAGAGTTTCTTTTTAATGGAATGAGAAAAGGTAGAGCTGAAATATGTCATACCTAATGTGCATAGAAGGGTGGTGGCGTTGGCATCGGTTGGAGGGTCGCCATTGCCCTAAAGCTAAGCTTCGTCTATTTTTCAACTACCCATACATGCATTATTTTTCTTCTTTCATGGTTTTTTTTTTTGTTTCTATTTATTTTGTTCCTTTAAGTGTTTGTATTTAGTTTTTTTTAGTTACTGTGTTTAAATGCTAAGTCTCATAAAAAAAATTATTTTATTTTTTCTTTTGCACTAAATTATAACCTTCCTTTATTTTCTATTTACCTCAAACTATAATTTTCTTTTTTAAAAAAAATGTAATTTACTTGTTAATTATCTTTTATGTTAGTATCTGATATATACTTTATATTATCAATAAATATATATGAATTATGAATAATTTATATCTTATTTTTAATTTTCTTTATTTTAGTCATAATTGATCAATTAAAATTAAAATTCTGACCTCATAATTCTAAGAACTAGATAGATAAATATCATAAAATTAAAGCTTATTGGTCATTTCTTAGTTTTTTTTAATATTAATAAATTAATATTTCTTTCTCTCTTTTTTTTAATAACATATCTCTATCTTATTAATTAAAGATTAATAAATTAATAATAAATTAGCCAATTATACATATTTTGAAATAAAATTTAATTAATCTAATTATTTTCTTAATTTTTATTCCACAACTTTAAAAGACACTAGAGGTGGATCAAATGAAGTATATTAACTAATTAATTTATGTTGGTGTATAAATTTATTATTTATCTTGTTGGAGTGAATTAGCTGAATTGCTTGAATTAGAGGTGAAGTTGCAGAGTGAAAATTGATTACAGTAGAGCTACTGAGCTAAAGCAATTAGTTATGAATCTATTTGTATTTATGTTAGTTTTTGGTTAGGAGTAAGAATCTTTTGTTAGCTTCTGTTAAAGTATAGTTAGACAGTTTTTTTTCTTCTTTTGCTAAGCCTTTTTATTAATATATATAGCAAATTTTCTTAATTTGATATTTATTTTTTCTCTAATTTCTATTTTCAGTAATCAATCTAAGTTATAGTTTGTTCATAGTATCAGAGCAGGTTGTAAAACTTGCTTCTCGATTTTTTGTAGTTATATTTCATAATTCAACATTTTTGTTAATCTTTGATCTTAGTGAAAGTGTAACTACTTCATAATCATAGAGTATGAGAATGACAATCTGTTATTTCTTCACAACTCAGATCAACCAAATATGATCCTTATAACTAATCTCTTGAATGGGAGGAACTACCTTTCTTAGAGCTGATCGATGAGAATTTTGTTAGAAGCCAAAGTTAAACTAGGCTTCATGGATGGCATATTTCAAAAACCAGGAGCTGGAGATCCTAATCTTCCTTAGTAGAAGAGAGTAAATTGCTTGATCATTTCATGGATATTGAATTCAATTTCCAAGAGATTGTAGAATCTTTTTTGTATATTGACACAACAAGGGATTTATGGCTTGAATTAGAGCAAAGATATGCTGAAAGTAATGGTCCTCTGTTGTTTCACATAAAATGTGAGATTAGTCTATTAATAAAAGGAATCTTTCAATATATCAGTATCTTAACAAGTTGAAAAATCTTTGGGATGAAGTAAATTGTTCCTAGGTGTATATGTGGCAGATGTGTATGTGGAATAGATAGAGTAATCGAGCAAATGAATTCTAGTGCAAAGTTAATAGAGTTTCTTGCAAGGCTGAATGACAATCTTGATGGGATAAGAAACTAGATATTCGTAATGGAACCATTGCCTATAGTTAATAAAGCCTATTCTATGCTCATAAGTGTGTAAAAGCAAAAGGATGTAAGTATGCATAATGAGCTCAATAAAAGTCATACCTTGCTGGCTACAAAGATTTTTAATCAAAAGGGAAGCAAAAATTATAAAAAGGAGGTAGACTTTAGAAGGGATAAAGGAGATTGTTACTGTGATCATTGAAATGTTAGTGGCCATGTCAGATAGGCATATTTTAATTTGCATGGTTATCCTACTTGGTACAAAGAGATGAAAGAGAAGGGTAAAGCTGGATTCAAAAGGAATATGGCTAATATGGTTGAAGATTGTAACGGCTGGATCTACTGGAATCCGAGTCTCAGCCCATTGCCACAGTAGTCCACCCGTCGTCTCACTGAGACCAACGGGCTGCCGGGGTCCATGACCCAATACCTCCAACCCATCACTGTCAGCCCAGTCCAAGCCAGATTGCGCAGTAGGTTGTTGGAGGCAGGGATCGAACCCTCAACCTCCCTTTAGCCTCAGTAAAAGACTATCAATTGTATCATGGTACAATTGGTAGTCTCTTACTGAGGCTAAAGGGAGGTTGAGGGTTCGACTCTTGGCTCCAACAACCTACTGTGGCAAACACCTTGAGTGCGATTCCAGTGATGGGTTGGAGGTATTAGGCCATAGACCCCGGCAGCCCGTTGGTCTCAGTGAGACGGCGGGTGGACTAGTGTGGCAATGGACTGAGACCCGGATTCCAGTAGATCCAGCCGTTACATAAAAAGTACCTTTTATGTAACTGCTGGGCTCCGCCTGGAATCCGGGTCTGGCCCATTGCCACAGGCCTGCTAGCCCACCCGCCGTCTCACTGAGACCAACGGGCTGCCGGGGTCCGTGGCCCAATACCTCCAACCCATCACTGTCAGCCCAGTCCAAGTCAGATTGCGCAGTAGGTTGTTGGAGGCAGGGATCGAACCCTCAACCTCCCTTTAGCCTCAGTAAGAGACTATCAATTGTACCATGGTACAATTGGTAGTCTCTTACTGAGGCTAAAGGGAGGTCAAGGGTTCGACTCTTGCCTCCAACAACCTACCTGTGGCAAATGGCATGGACCGCGATTCTAGGAGATGGGTTAGAGGTATTGGGTCATGGACCCCGGCAGCCCGTTGGTCTCAGTGAGACGGCGGGTGGGCCTACTGTGGCAACAGGCCGAGACCCTGATTCCAGTAGCTCAGCCGTTACATAAGGTTTTATGTAACGGCTGAGCTACTGGAATCAGGGTCTCGGCCCGTTGCCACAGTAGGCCCACCCGCCGTCTCACTGAGACCAACGGGCTGCCGGGGTCCATGACCCAATACCTCCAACCCATCACTGGAATCGCACTCAAGGTGTTTGCCACAGTAGGTTGTTGGAGGCAAGAGTCGAACCCTCAACCTCCTTTTAGCCTCAGTAAGAGACTACCAATTGTACCATGGTACTGGAATATAATAGTCTCTTACTGAGGCTAAAGGGAGGTTAAGGGTTCGACTCTTGCCTCCAATAACCTACCTGTGGCAAACGGCATGGACCGTGATTCCAGAAGATGGGTTGAAGGTATTGGGCCATGGACCCCGGCAGCCCGTTGATCTCAGTGAGACGGCGGGTAGGCCTACTGTGGCAACGGGCTGAGACCCTTATTCCAGTAGCCCAGTCGTTACAAAGATAATGAAAGAGACACACCTTTTATAGGCACAAATTCATACCAAGTTGATAAAGCTAATAATTGGCAATTTATGACTCAACTAATTCAATAGGAAATAGCTAGATGTCTCAGAGGGAAGGTGTTAATAGAAGAAGGACATGTTAATTTTGCACTTGGGGTTGACTATGTAGGTGGTAAGATCACTAATCTTTATGTTTTTCTTACTTCGGAATTAGTTGAATATGACTTATGGATTATTGACACTGGAGCTTCAAGTTACATGTGCTCTAACTTTAATCCTATGCATAAAAAATATCAACCTAAAACCAAAATATCAGTTCATTTACCGAATGGATCAACTATTTTTATTCATCATATAGGTCAGGTGAAATTGCATACTAAATTGCATGATGTTTTCCATATACTTAGTTTCAAATGTAACCTCATGTCAGTCAATAAGCTGATTAACACAACCAATGTTATTGAACCTTGAGGGCTATTTCTGTAATTTTGATGCTAACAAATAAAATAAAAATAATGTATATAACACTGCTTGTGTTCTAAGTTGGTTGAACAAGATATATCTTGAATAGAATATGATGCAAGAATGAAAGACAGCTTTTGAATATAAAAATAAGAAGAAATAGCAAAGTCATGCATGTGACTACTTATGTCACGCTAGTGATATAGCTTAGCACCAACTCTCCAACATTTAAGTTCACGACCATGAAAGATCATACCAATCGTGAATAATCAAATTAGTCACGCTCGTGAAAGAAAGACACGCCGGTGAAATAACATGTCAAGTTCTTCCAGAGAGCTTCACGGACAGAGTCACCACTTGAACCATGGCTTGGAAGAATATTGATGCCCGTGAAAGTATAAAGTCATGCCTGTGATCAAACACTTCAAGTTCTTTCAGAGAGCTTCACGGCTAGTGTCACCACTTAGACCACGACTTGGAAAATCATTCACGACCGTGAAACATATAGTCATGATCGTGAAACATATAGTCATGCCCGTGAATGAGGACAGAAAAACATGTTAGACGTGAAGTTAAAAGTTGGTTTAACAGCTATTTTTGCATTAAATGCACTCAAACGGCTATAATTCGCAGAGGAAATATAAATGCAAGACATTTATGAATCTTGAAAAGTAGAACAACAATTACTTTTAATCTTTAATCTTGTTGTAGCCATTGTGCATTAATTATTTTCAACAAAACCTTTATTTTTTGTAAAAACGTAATTGCTCATAATTTCTGAACATTATAGGTTGGTGAGTGTTTTCATTATAATATATTACTCAAGTGAGTTTGGGTATATTGGGTTAAGATTGAATACTTGTAAGGGTTTATTGTGTGAGCCATAAAATACAAGGAATTAGTTGATTGTGTGAGCCATTAAAATACGAGGGAATTTATGGGTTAGGTGTTAGCCATTGAGAGAAATATCATAGTTGGGAGTGAGCTTGTAAAACTCCATTGTAACACTTAGTGTGTTAGTAAAACTCCCAATTGAGATTAGGGAGAGGAGTATGGTTTGTTAATACCTAAATCTCTATAAATATCGTGTGTGATATCTCTCCATCCCTACTCTATTTAATTTTATTCCGCACTTAAAGTTAAGAAAATTTTATTTCAGAACCAATTCAACCCCCCTTCTAAGTTTATTGTTTAGGCAACAAATGTAATCTTCACTTTTTATCCATATATGTGTATTGTTTATGACCAAAAGACTAAAGAGTTATTGGTAGTTGGAGAATTGCATGAGACCCTATATGTTCTGAATTCAAAATCTTTCTCACCTAAAAATATTAAAAACACATTGTATTGTTGAATCAATTTGTTTCTTATAATTTAGTTGCTTATAATGGAAATAAAGTTCCATCTCAACCAAATTATACTGTTCTCCATCATTCTTTGAATAAAATGAATTCTATCTTTAGGTCATAGGATGGGCCATGCCTTTGCTTCACTTATGAAACATCTACCTTTTATTTCCCTTGAAAATGATAATCATATATGTGACGTCTAACATCATGCTAAAAGACAAATACTCCCTTTTCCTATTAGTACAATCTAAACTAGAAGGTATTTGATTTGATACATGTTGATATGTGGGGGCCGTACAAAATTAGTACAACTAAGGGGGCTCATTATATGCTAACGGTGGTTGATGACTATAGCAGAGCCTATTGGGTTTTCTTGTTAAGTCCTAAGGACAAATTCCATACAATTCTTTCTACTTTTCTAGCTATGGTCAAAAACTAGTTCAATACCAATGTTAAAGCTCTTAGAAGTGATAAAGGGTCAAAATTTATATATAGCCATTGTTCAAAATTATTTAGTGCAACTGGCATTATACATCAGAGATCTTGCAAGTATACACCCTAGAAAAATGGGGTGGTTAAAAGAAAACACAGACATTTACTTGACATATCCCATGCTCTATTATTTTAGTCACATCTCATTAGGAAGTATTGGAGGGAAGTTGTTCTTATAGTAGCTTTTATCATTAACAGATTGTCATGCTTAGTGTTACATTGGAAGACTCCATTTGAGATCTTATATGGGAGAAAACCAAATTATGATAGAATTAGGCCCTTTGGATGTTTGTGTTTTATAACTAATACTTTGACACAAAAGAAAAATTTGGATACAAAAGCATACAAAGGAGTGTTTTAAGGTTATAGCTCGGGGTAGAAAGCTTATAAAGTCTTATTACGACATACACACAGTATTATCACTTGGAATCTTATTTTCTATGAACATTTTTTTCCTTATCCTTTAGATCACCCCACTACTTCTTCCATACCTTTATCTACTCCTTTTAACCTTGACACTCAACCTACCATAATTTTAGAACTTACTTTAACACCAGGTCAATGAATTTGACAATTCCACAGGACTTACTTTACCATTACCAAACCATATCCCTACTCGAACTCGTAAAAGACATAAGCAACCCCCTACTTGGATGCAAGATTACATATGTCATTTTGCTAATACAAACACTTATACATTTGCTAACAATTATATAGCCCAACTAGGTATGACACATTTCACTCTTCAAACCTTTCCTTTTCCCATTTCATGTTCTTTCTTTTCTTCTTACTTAGCTTTTCTTGCTAATATTACTAAAATTTCTGAGCCTACTCACTATAAACAAACTGTTAAGTATAAAGAATGGGTAAATGTTATGCAAAAGGATCTCGAAGTTATGGAAGAAAATGATATTTAGAAAATCACATTTTTGCCACCAAACAAATAGGCTATTGGCTCAAAATGGGTCTATAAGGTTAAATTCAAACCTAATGGGAATGTGGATAGGTATAAGGCAAGGTTGGTGGCCAAGGGTTATAAGGAATTGATTATTTTGAATTTTTCTCTCTAATTGCTGAATTGTTGAGTTTGAGTGTTTTTCTTACTTTAGCAATGGCCAAGCAATGGACATTATTGTTAAAAGAGTACTTTAAAGCCAATCACCTTTAGCACTTATTGTACAAATTTATTTTATTAATAAAAGGCTTTTTCATTAATTTGATGTTCATTTAATTTATGAATTGATAGTGATCTTAAATCAATTAATAAAGTCATTGATACATAACATAGCATGAAGGAAATCATGATGAGATCATGATATTGAGATTTTTCTCATGTATAATTATGTTAGTATCAAAATTATCTCTAGTAATAGGATTAATGCGATATGATATTATTAATCTAGATAGACTAGCACATGTTACACTCCTTGATTAGATCGAGTAGTAGATCTCATAATCTGTAAAGATGAGATGTTTAGAGTTAACATGTGAATGCTTGCTAAGTGTAGCTAAGTACATTGGATGACCAGCTATGAGACAATCATATGGATAATCTATTCTAATGTTAATTATAGTCTCATCATAGCAATGGTGCAAGTATCCTTAGACTTAAGGTACTCAAGGATATCTTGGATATTGATTCTGTATTTTGACACTATTCCTTGTTGCCTCAGAGAGGTTGCTCATAGGGTGGTGAGTGGATACAGCTTGAGGTATTCGAAGGTAATTGGGTAACCAATGAAGGATGCGCCACTCTTGATAGAAAGAGTATATACCCATGGCCTCTTGTCGTGGTCATTACTCAGGAATCTCTAGCTGGAGTGGAAATGTCATAAAGATAATCTTTAATGACATATCTAATAGAGTAATGAGTCTTAAGGATAAGAACTAATATTACTTGGAGTAGACGTGATATAGTCAGTCTAGTGGGAGTTGACACATGTCCATACTCTGAACCAAATGGGATATAGAATGGTGAAATGAATAATTGAATGGAAATTTTCTATGGAAAGATTTGTAATCAAACCACTGACTTTTCGGTCAATTGGGAGTTATGATGTGTTGCTAGATACCGCTTATGACTTGGTTAAATTAATTGTTAATTTAAGTGGCCAATATAACCAGAAACTTAATTGTCACACGCATTGAAGATATGAAGAATGAGTAAAATGGTATTGGATGGGATCCAAAATATAAGAGAATTATTTCAAGATGGATCGCGATGAGATCGCACGAAAAAAAAATCATTCGGGAGGGTTATGGGCCCGTACGTGCCCGTGCGGGCCTATGCGGGCTAGACAGGCTGCCGGCCTACCTAGTAGGCCAGTTGGGCTACCCAGCGGTAGCCCGTAGCAGGCCCAGTGAGCACGCTGCTACCTCCCGTTGGCCAACAAGTAAATTTGGCCTTAATTAGGCCAATTATGGCCATTAAGAAAATTTACTATTCATTCAAGTTTTCTTTTCTCCATTTTTGACTTTTGATCTTTTCTTTAAATTTGATTCAAATAGAAAAGATATCAAATGGAAGAAAAGAGATATAAAAATATTTTTAAGACAATAAAATTCTCTCAAGAACACTTTCAAAGCTAGCACTTTGAATTTGTTCAAACCATTTCTTTTGATAGTTTCTTTTTCATTCTTCGCGTGGATTATCATTAGAGACATCCTATTGTGGATAGTTGTGGTTTGCTACAACCCAACAAGGTGATGATTTGAATAACAAATAAAAAATTATAAGGTATAATTTTTCACATCTATGTTTATATAAATTAGTTTTAATGACACAAGTATGATTTTTTGTTTTAGATTTTGAAAATTTTATTTTTCTACTGCGTTTATGAATGTGATTCATTTTTCAAAATCCAACAATTATATCATACCTTATAAACCTATTCATGTGTCAAATAATCACATATGACACACAAATAAGACATAAGATCCTATTAACATTTATACTAAAATCTTTTTTATCATCACACCCATATCATCATTTAATAAATCTACAAATCAACATATCTCACATATATTAAGACTTAAACTTTATATCTAAGGTTTACTAGTTGCATCCATTTACATATCATTATACAACTCCGAGTAAATATACATGTATATTCACATAAATCCAAAATATAGATGACATGATTCTATATTCATATGGAATACAAGGAGAGAGAGTGGTGAGGTTCAGCCAGTGATCTGTATTTCATGTCTTCTATATGCCACTCAAAACAAGCTATTACTTTTCTTTACCTAAAACATCATGCAAATTGATGAGTTGCAACTTAGTGAGAGTAATCATGAAACCAGTTCTAATGTATTAAGCAACTCATAGTAACAAATCATAAACTCATTGCATTCACTATTATCATATAATTATGAGTTGCTTGTGCTCATACTTAGCTCATTTTATTTTATTATGACCAAGTTAAACAAACATTGTCCTGGGTTTCCATATGAACAATTGTCATGTGAACATTTGCATTTTCTAGCTAGCTTGATCATTCATTTCATTTGCACATTTGTTGGGCCATAGGCCTCTTCTTTTGCCTTACAACGCTGGTTAACTAACCACAATGCCTTTTAAAGTCTTTATACATATGTATTTGTAACTAAACATTCATCAACCATTGTATCCTTATTACATATACCATACATATACCTCATATTCCACGCATATACCTTACATATAGTACATAAATACCATGCATACATCATGTGTGCCACATATATACCTCAAATATATCATACATATGCCACATATGTCACCAATTATTCATCATCTCATTATTAAGGTCAAATCAGGGCAATCATATGAATCACATAATCACAAGTCAATTCATATTTCACATAGCAAGTAATGTCCATATGCACTAAAGAAATCATTTGATAATTAAACTCACATTTCTCCTTTGATTCCGACCCTTAACTTATTATTTATTCTCTTATTATGGGTCTCAAATTTGTTGTGAGTCTAATATAAAAATATAATAGATTAATTTATGACTAGAGAAATTTAATATGGCTTAAACAAATTAATATGCATAGTTCATATACATAGTTAGCATTTTTCCTATGAGGTAGTGTGACTTTATGAGAATGATTAGCCCATAACTTTTTCTATACTTGACCAATTAATTTGATTCTTGATTCTAATTAAATTTAATATATAATTACATAACATATTCAAATTTCAGAGAAATTAGAGTATTTTACCATTTTTGGTGGAAATTTCAATTGTGTCTTGTTATTTGCCCTGTTTTATGCCATTTTGCAGTTTTAGGGTATCAATTTTGGTCATTCATATCTTACAATATGTAAGTCAAATTATAATAAAACTTGGTAGAAACTTAGATAGGTTCAAATAGAATATTTTTTTTTTATATTTACAACTTTTATCAGTTATATCTCTAAAATCCTCAAATTATAAGAAATATTTCACTGGTCCATAACAAAGTTGGATTCCGGACCAGTATAACATATGAATGTCATATCTTACTCTATATATAACATATTAAGGTGAAATTTATACCAAAATATATCTAAAACATAAAAATATAACTTTTATCTTTTGATAAATTACATATTCCATCTAGAAGGAGTTCAAAATGATCAAACAATCTTTTGGACCTTCCTAGAGTACTAAGCAAACAGCTCAAACTATAGAACAGTCATGGTTACATTCATCATAACTCAACATCCACAAGACATATAATTTGGTATAAATATAGATAACACATTTACCTAAAACTTGCATGTTTTAAGCTATTTAAAATAAGGGCTCTATTATATTCAAAACTAACTGATAAAGTAGCTAATTCAGTTAGAGTTCACACTCAGACCAGTTCCAATTAGATGCCAATATCTTTTAATATACACATAATCTTACAAAAATATTTATATATCCATATACCTAAGACATAAATGAATAAAGTTTATGTTTGAAACTGCTCCAAATTTGGATCATAAGGTCATTCAAATCAGAGTGCAAGACACTAATATAACACAACCCTAACAGTTCAAACAACACTAGAACAATGGAGAGAATATTACTTACCAAGAACAAACTTGAAAGAGATGAATTTGTTGCAAAACTTAAGTTAAATAAGGAAGAAAACAAGGCTGAAATGGTGAAAGAAGAAGGAGAAATGGAATTAGAGTGAGGGAGGCAAAATAGTGAGGAAAAAGATAAGGTCCACCTCCCACCTCCTCATTTTTGTCATTTTCTCCTTTTTTGTTCCCCCCCCCTCCGCCACCCCTTTTTTGTTTCTTTTCAATTTTATTTTCATTTTATTTATTACTATTATTATTTCTAATACCTTGTTACCTTCATTTAGTTATAAGTACACACGTGCGACTCGATACAATTACAATATATTTAGACACATAGCTAGTGTATGTTATGTACTTATTCCCATGAAATTACATATGGAATGTCTGTGTTCAAATTAAGTATATGCAAGATGTATATGTTCAAATGAGATGCATGTAGAAATGCATGTGGGGAAGGTCGATGATGTTATAAACATTGCACCAAATGGATATTAATAATACTTTTTTGCATGGTTACTTGGATGCAGAAGTTTACTTAGAGCCACCTGAGGGCTATACTAAAGTTGCTCCTCATCAATTATGCAAGCTCAAGCGTTCATTATATAACCTAAAACAGACCTTTAGGCAGTGGAATAAGGAGTTTACAAGGCAACTTTTGCACTGGGTTTCAAAATGTTGTCATGATCATTACCTTTTCATTAAATCCCACAATGGTGTTTTTCTAATGTTGCTAGTTTTATATTGACAGGAAACTCTGAAAAGGCCATTGCAAAGGTTAAAGCTTTTTTACATGCCAAATTTACTATCAAAGACCTTGGCCATGCTAGGTATTTCTTGGGGCTTTAGTTGGCTAGGTCCATAACTGGATTATATCTTTCACAAAAGAAATACATTTTAGACATCCCACGACAAATGGGCATGATGGGATGCAAACTAGCTAAGACACCATTACCATAAGGACACAAATTTGCCTCAGACTCACCATTTTTAATTGATCCAGCACAATTTCAAAGATTGGAGGGTTGTTTGTTGTACCTTAATATGAATAGGCCTAATGTTGCTTACAATGTGCATCAATTGAGTTAACATGTCTCACATCCATGTGAGACACATTAGGATGTTGTTTTTCACGTAGTGAGGTATTTGAAAAACAATATTTCTCGCGGTCACTTTTACTCAACAAAAAATAATCTTCAACTTGAGGTTTACATTGACAGTGATTAGGTCAGTTGCACCCTTATTCGAAAATATTTAAGTGGATACTATGTTTTCCTTGGCAATGCTTTAATATCCTGGAAATTTAAGAAACAAACCACAATATCTCATACATCATGCGAAGCCGAATACCGTAGCCTTGCTTCAATAGTCTATGAACTTCAATGGTTGGGGTATCTTCTTACTAGTATGCATACTATTATGGTGTAATAACAAATTAGCTTTTGCACATTTCAAAGAATCTAGTATTCCATGAGAGGGCAAAACACCTAGATATAGATTGTCACGTTGTCCATAACAAGTTCAAGGAAGGTTTTATTGGTCTTCATCATGTCAATATACATCTACAACTTACAGATATTCTCACTAAGCCCCTTCCTCATCCACAATTTCATGTTTTGTGTCACAAGTTGGCTTTTGATGATGATCTATCAAACCTTCCTTGAATTAGTTGAGGGGGGATGTACATATTCATTATTTATTCTGATGTAGTTGAATTAGTTGAGTTGCTTGAATTAGCGGTAAAGTTGCAGAGTGAAAATTGATTACAGTTGAGCTCTGGAGCTGGAGCAGTTAGTTAGGACTTCGTTTGTATTTTGGCTAGTTTTTGGTTAGGAGTAAGAGTCTTCTGTTAGCTTCTGATAAAATTTAGTTAGACATTTATTTTTTTTTCTTATATAAATAATAATTTAGCCTTGTTATTGATATATTGAACAATTTTCCTTCATTTTTTTCTCTTATTTTTGTTTTCAGTTCTAGTTTATTCAATTGTAATAAGGTGAACATATATTTTTGTGAAGTGGAGCCCAATTATTTTTTTTCAGAATTATAGTGATACAACTTATGAGGCATGGTTAAGAAACTAAAATGAAAGGTGTTTATAGCATTTCGATTCATTTTATGTATAGACTTTCGATCACAAATTATTTTTGTAAAATAATACATTATGATTGAATTATCTTTTGAATTAATTCATAATTAATTTTTTAACACAATCAATAATTGTAATTAATTATTAACTTTCTTAAAAAAAATTTAAGACAATCGAACTACATAATATTGACATAATAGACGTGCATTGATTAAAAGATAATCAAGGAAAATGTCGTTGGACGTTAAAAATCTGGTATCGTCAGTCACATAATGTTTTTTCCAAAATGCATAATAATTGATATCTAAAATTAAAAAAAAAAAAAACATTCTACCAAAAAGAAAAATTTGTTGAGATCTGAAATTCGAACCCTAATTACAATAACTAAGAAGAAAAATCACTAATTTAGCTAATCTTACTTTAATTAATAGTTTTATTTGTTGTCGACAGGCCAAAACATATGATCATAACAAGAAAATTCTGTTAAATTTTTCTGGCAGATCTCTAGATCAAGCATGTCAATTTTAGATTTATTTTCCCTATTACACAGCATTCATGAGTAAATTTATGAATCAATTTAATCGCAAATAACAACTGCTCTAACAAGTTATCATTCAAATAATTTATGAATTATTTCAAAATTTTAATATAAATAATTCAGTAATTCCCTTCATACAGACGCCATAAGTTTTTCTAAGCAAAATACGCGCGCGTCTTTAAAAATAAAAAATAAAAGGATTCGTTCTTGATAACTTATAAGATTTTACCATAAAGTGCCTTAATGTAATTATATCCCCATTCTTTTTTTTTAAAAAAAAAAAAGGAAAAACTAAATTTTCCAATTTCAAGAGAATATAATGGATTTCAATTCCATGGTCTTTCTCCTCTCAGGCAAAATTTTAAAATAAATAAATATCGCCTACCCTAGTAGTAAAAAAAACATGTGAATAAAACAATTAACTTCCTATAAAATGCAAAATTTTCACTCTTAAATTCTAAGGTCTTATTTAGTGCTCCTTTTTTTTTTATTACATTCTTATTTAATATAACTTGTTATTAATAAATATAAACATCTTAGCTTTTTTTTTAAAAAAAAAACCCTAATTAATGTAAAATTATATTAAATAAAATTTTTATTTTTATTTTTTTAACTATAATTTTTTAAGAGATTACTTATTAATTTCTCCTTATTACTTTCTCTATTATCTTCTTCATTCTATAAGTAACACATACTCTCACATTTAATATTATGAACTCACATGAGAAAAAATAGTGGTCCACGTCACTTAAAAAATAATAAAAGTAATAAAGAAAATAATAAAATAATAAAAGTAATAAAGAAAATAATATAGAGAAGACAATAAACACTCCTCTTTTTTTAATGTTACATAATACAAATAGACCTATCAAATCAAGATGGAAAGAGTTAAAATTCTCAAGCAAAAGTGATTCATCAAGAACCGAAGTGCTTAGGCTGAAAGTTTCTTTTATTTTACTTTTTTTTCCTTTTTAGTTGATTTTTGAGAATTTCTGACCTAATTCATAGACTTATTACCATACACGTATTTGCCAAATTTTCCTAATAATAGAAAATGGAAAACTTGGGGCCTACTATATCTGTCACTGACAGAATTCAGTTTAAAATCTATCATTTTCAAAGCTTGAGGTGTCTGTTAGCCGGTTGTGGAAGCTGAAAAACACGTGAAAGGGTAATGCTTAAGATGCAAGAACTTAGCATCTAAGCCAACTTCTACTTGTTAGTTGGGTAAGTTGAAGCCTCTCCATCCAGACAAGAGTAACCTCTCCTACTTCAATACAGCCCTATTAATTCTCTATAACCCAAAATGACTATATATATGTAAAAATGAAAAACTAAATTCTTTTTAGTTATAGGATGATTTTCAACAGAATGAACTTTTGTCATTAATGTTTTCTTGAAAGAAAACGCACTAAATATTCCAATCCATCCAAATTTGGATTGAGAAAAAAATAACAGTAAATAACAGGGGATTCAGGTTTAACATTACCCTGCTCTGTTCATTCCTATAAGCCTGTTGTTTCAGATCACCAACCAGGACACCATCAAGCAGAATCTTCAGAAGGAAGCCTCACATCTCCTTTTTAAACATCGTATAAATAACCATTTCTTGTATGAATCGTGAAATCTAATTCATTATTATGAGAAACTTTCTCACTGTAAGCTATTTCCCTTTACCTCTTATACTCCTATCTTTCTATATTTAAAACAAAGAAATACTCCAGCTATTCTTCCTTTTTTTTTCTTTTATCTTCTCCATCCTTTGAATGACATGTACTCTTATTCTCAGTATTATAGGATCCACATAACAAACAATACGACTACATGTCATTGAAAGAAGAATAGAGAAGATAAACAAAAAGGTAGCCAGCACCCCTCTTGAAACAAAATGGCAGATTTACTTTTGCCGACATATAACGAACAAGTTCTTGGTGTAACATGTTCACAAAGCTAAGTGTTCATAAATTAGCCATAAGCTCTCTGCCTAACAATACCCAGCACTCTAATCTGGTTCAGACTCGAATTATAAGGAAATAAATAAACAAATCAAGTAAAATCCTATCTAATCTCACAATTAACTTTAAAAAGTTGATTTTGTCGTAAAATCTAATATGCATGTTATTATACATGTATTACACAACACTGTACATACACTGAGATCCCAAACCTATATTGTCAAAGACCAAGGAGTACCTGCCAACTGACCTTCATTACAACCCCTCATGAAACTTGCATATGCACTCAGACACCGGCTGAGACTTCATTTACAGACGACTTGTCACTTTTCTTTTGTGGCTCCTGTAATTTCTGTAGAACAGCCTTATTTCGTACCAAAGTAATTGGTATCTTTCTATCTCTGAAGTTTTTGCTTTCCTCAGTCGCAAGCTACAAATTGCATATCAAATAAATGTTTGAAATTAAGTCTTTAAAGAAGAACTCATGATTTTGAAATCATAGCCAATTGATTCAAGGAAATATTAAAAAAAAAAGTTTACGGAGTCAATCATGGATAGTCTTAAGCTTTCCCGTGCATAGAAATCTTTTCCTTTTTACAAGCAGTTACCTATTTGAAAGTAATACAGATATATAGAGCTATACCCATTATTACAACCAATGTTACACTGGTTTCTTCTTAAAACAAAGTTAGCCTGATATTACTAGTACAGAAACCTCAAGAGGGCAATTTTTTTTTCTCCGCTCTTTTGGTTCTTAATTTCTTTGTTTTCATCTCACATCCATTATCATAACACCACACATCTCAAATACGTCATATATCATTATTTTTCACACTGAATTTTGTATGTCATTTAATAATATACAAGTCAATAGTGCCTCCCCAATATCATTCTGGAAATGTCTGATAAGCTCAATAACAATATTTCTGAAATCATTTTCACGGCCTTTCAAGTTCACTATGACCTTAACCTGAAAGGAATTAACACAATAATTCAGTCAAATGCAATGCATCTGAGATATGAAATTTGAGCATGCAGGCATATGCATTGCTGACAGTAGAACGAAATTGAAATTAACCTTGTCACCATCTTTTAGAAATTTCGGAGGTCCCAGCATGAGCACCCATACTGGCTGCATACCCACAAAGACCCAAGCCACAATGCAGGGTTAGAGTTTTAAGAGGATACTTAATATCTGGTAGCTTTAAGGGAAAAAATATATAAGAAAAAAGACCTTGTGAGATGAAGGATGTTTATATTTAACGAGAGCACAAGTCACCTTGCGAGGAGCTGGTATCCAGTAAGAATTTGAGGAATCAAGATGCAAACTCTTGCTAATCTTGCATTCATGAAATATTTTCCACTATTGAGCTTCCTCATCACCCACATCCCACATTATATACATGTCTAAACAAAACAAGGAATTAGTAATGTTTATATCTACCTCATTAGTTTTAATTTTATCTAAAGGGTAACTCATGAAACAGTTAATAGTGGGTGGTTCTCCACAATATGTGCTTAGGATAAGTTAATAAACTTCTCAGCTTTCTGTTAGATATATAAAGATTCAGATTTTAAGTTCTGTTGATACATCAGTTTTCTGAAAACTTCCTTTGAAATACTATACATGAAAAGCCAAGTTCTGCAGCAATCAATTGCATGTCTCAACTGATGGTCTAACAAAAATTAGAATTCCATGTATGGGTACATAAGAAATCATAAGCAAGATTGCGAATAAATTAATATATGAACCAACATGATTGTACTCTTACTCACCCCATTTTAAGTTCCTTCAGATCCATGCGACTTGCTGGCATTAAAGAAGACACTCTCATCAGTATCTACTCTCATAACACAGCTCTACAAGAGAATAGACATTCACACTTTTCTTCTGTTGATCTCTCTTCTTCTTTTGAAGTTCATATCTTAAAAACTAGAGAGAATAATGAAAATAATTATTATTTTTCACTTTTGAATTATAATTGATATACAATACCTATAAATAGGTAATACAAATAATAGAAAAGAGCCAATTAAGGCATAATTATAGTTATTTTTCTTTGACTAAACTACCATAATTATAACTAATTTACAGTTATCATATCCTTACTTATCTTTAACTAAACTACCATAATTATAACTATTTTATAGCTATCATATCTCTAAGAATTAACACACAGACTTGTCTTTTGAATTAGCACATAGATCTTGAGTTCAGAATTACTATTCCAACACTCCCCCTCAAGTTGTTTTGAAAATATCTTACATTGTTAGCTTGCTCATTTAATGATCAAATTGTTGTTTGTACAGTCATTTTGTAAGTATACCTGCAATTTGCTCAGTGGTTGATAGGTATGACATACAAATTAGTCTTTTTTCAAACTTCTCTTTGATAAAATGCTTGTCAATTTCCACATGCTTTATTCACTTATGAAGAATAGGATTGTAAGCTATTGTAATTGTAGTCTTATTATCACAATACACTTTCATCGATAAAATGCATGAAATTCTCAAGTCTTCTAATAGCCACATAATCCACATCACTTGACAAATCTCATGAGCAACTGCACTGAATTTAGTTTCAGCACTACTTCTAGCTATCACATTTTGTTTCTTGTTTTGCCACGTAATTAAATTTCTTCCAAAAAAGATATAATAACCTGATGTAGATTTTCAATCTGACACTTCCTACCTAGTTTGTATCAATATAGACTTCAACTAGAAGGTATCCTTATTTTCAAAACAATAGTGCTTTACTAGGTGTTCCCTTTAGGTATCTTAAGATTCTGTTTACTGTTTCGAAATAGTCTTGTTGCAGTGAATGCATGAATTGACTTGCTCTATTTACAGCGAATGCTATGTCAGACCTTGTATGAGATAAATAAATTAGTCTTCCAACAAGCCTTTGGAATTTCTCTACATTTATCACATCTTTATCTTTATCATGTTGTAATTTCATATTTGGTTCAGTTGGAGTTTCAGTTGTTCTACACCCGAGTAAACCTGTTTCATTTAGTAAGTTAAGTATGTATTTGCATTGAGTAACAAAAATACCTTCTTTGGAACTTGAAAACTCCATGCTAATGAAGTATTTTAGTGGCCCCAACTTTTTGATCTCAAACTCTTTAGCAAGCCCCTTTTTTAATCTTTTTAGTTCAGTATAGTCATCACTTGTCAAAAATATATCATCTACATAAACAACCAGATGGCTAATTTCCCTTATTTGGAATGCTTATAGAATATAGGTATTGTATATCAACTTGATTTTGGCAATAATTGTGGCCTTTTACCACTTTTCCATAGTGTTCAAACCAAACTCTTAAGGATTGTTTGAGACCATACAACGATTTTTTCAATTTGAAAACTTTATCTCCATGAACCATTTTTTCAAAACTTGGAGGTATGCTCATATATACTTCCTTTTTCAAGTCCCCATTTAAGAATTCTTTTTTTTTTTTTACATCTAATTGGTGTAAAGGCCAGTTGTAACTTACAAGGCTAACAAAACTCGAATTGAGTTTAGTTTGGCAACAAGTGCAAAGGTTTCTTGATAGTCAATCCTGAACATTTGTGTAAATTTTTTTTGCAACGAGTCTAGCCTTGTATCTTTCTATGTTTCCATCAACATTATACTTCACCTTAAATACCCATTTGCAACCTATAATTTTTTTTTAATCGTTTGGTAAATTGACAATCTCCCAAGTACCATTCTTTTTAAAGCATTCATCTCCTCTATAGCTGCTAACTTCCAATCTGGGTCACCTATAGCTTCCTCAATGATTCTTGGAATAAACAAGTTAGATACATTAGAAACAAATGCTCTATGACTATTGGAAAGTTTGTGGTAGGATAAATATTTGGCAATGGGATGTTGAGTGTATGTCCAAGTTCCTTTTCTAATTGCTATAGGAATATTAAGGTCTGTTTATGTAGTGCTAGGTAGAGTTATATGAGGACTATGAGAGACAAAATCAATATTAGGATTACCTGAACCACCCGAAAAGACCTTCATTCAGAGATTCTGATTGATTTTGTGGCTGAATGATAGGTCTTTACCATTTTGTTGAATTTTTTTCAGAGAATAAACCAAGAGCTCAAGTTCAGGACTATTTTTTTCCTTTGTAATATTTCTCCCCCTATTTGTGATTCATCTAAGTGTGTCACATTTTGACTAGAATCTTCTTTGTTTTCAAAATTTTGAATAGTTTATTCTCGAGTTTCAAAAATAAAAGGATCATAGATGATATGATTTGGTAAGAAGACCTCCTAAAAATTGTCTTCGCCTTTGTCTTTTTCTCCTTGAAGATAATTTTTTTCAAAATATGATTGATTTTTTAAAAAAAAATGACATCCAGACTTACATACATTTTTTTGTTTGCAGATTAAAATACTTATACCCTTTTTTATTAGAAGCATATCATATGAAAACACATTTTTTCGCTTTTGGATCAAATTTAGATCGAAATTTGTTAGGTATATGAACAAAAACAGAACAAACAAAAACTTTTAATGGTAAATATGAATAAATTCTATATTCAGAATTTTTTTAAAAGCAAAATAAAGGTGTGACATATTTTAAAATTCAAGTAGTCATCCTATTATTATATAAGATGTTGTTAAAATCGTGTCTCCCTATAGACATTGTGGAACATGCATAAAAAAATATTAATGCATGAACTACTTCAAGCAGGTGCCTATTTTTTCTTCCTGCAATTCTATTTTGTTGAGGGGTATCACAATAAGTAGACTGATAGAAAATACATTTTTCTTTCAAAAAAATTTTCAAATATTCATTAAAAATATTTAGTTCCATTATTCGAGCAAAATATGCTGATTTTTTATTAAAATTGGTTTTCGATCATTTTGAAAAAATCTTGAAATAATTTTTTCACTTTAGATTTTTCATGCATTAAATAAATCCAATATAATCAAGTGTGATTATCTATAAAAGTCACAAACTATTTTTTTTAAACATGGTTGTAACCTTGAAGGGTCCCCAAATATCACTATGAATCAAATAAAATGGTTTTGATGTATGGTATGGTTTTGTGAAATAAATTGCATGATAAATTTTAGACAAATGACAAATTTCACATTGAAAAGAAAAACAATACAAGTTTTTAAATAAATCAGGAAATAAATGTTTAAGATAGGGAAAACTAAAATGTCCTAGACTATGATGGCATAAAATTATTTATTCACAAATAGAAATTGAACTAATACTACTAAAGCCTTGAGCTATTTTATTATTGGATATATTTGCATAAAAATAGTAAAGACCATTGATCATTCTAGCACTGTCAATCATCCTCCTCGATTTCTGGTCCTAAAACTCACAATGAGTGTCAAATAAAATAATTTGATAGTTAGAATTTTTGGATAGTTTGATTATAGATAATAAATTGCATGTCAGTTTACAAACATGTAAAATTGATTCAAGGTTTATATTTTCTGAAAATCTTATTTTACCCTTTATTGCAATAGGTGAGAAACAACCATCGACAATCTTAACTTTTTCACTCTTAGAATAAGGTGAATATATATTAAACAAATAAGATAATGTGGTAATATGATCAGAGGCTCCAGAATCAATGATCTAAGGAGTATAATTTAGACTACAAGATAGAGCATTAAAAATACTACATGTATAAACCAAAGAACCACTAGGAGTACCAGATGAGGAATTAAATGTTAGCAATTTGAGAAGATGTTGCATATGTTATTTACTAAAAGGACTCTTTTCAGCTTAAATTGCCAATGGAGTTTTACGTTTGGATTTGTCATTTTACTTTTGGCTTTTCCAATTTGCTAGTTTCCTATGAATATGCCAACATGTTTCCCAAGTATGACGTGGTTTTTGCAATGATCACACCATACTTGAAAATTTTCAATAAGTGTTTTGTTCCTAGTAGCACTAGCATCATATGTAATTAAAGTTGAACTTTCAATAGATGTAGTAGTTTCCTTTTTTCCAAGCATAACATTCCTACGACTTTCTTCTCTTCTAACCTCGATAAATACCTCACCAATAGGAGGTAGGGGTCATCGGTCAATAATTCTCTCTCTTATTTCATCAAACTCTACATTTAATCTAGTAAAAAATTTGTAGATTTGATGATCTTAATCATCTTTTTATTGTAACTGCAATCTTTTGGCTAAGAATTAGCACATAGATCTTTACTTCTGAATTGTTATTTCCAACATATCTATATTTGTTGTAAGAAGAAAAAAAGAAGAAGAAGAATAGGAAAGTTAAAACAAGTATTCTTTCAAATTCCAATTAGAAAAATTTACAACATAAATTACATAGTCTACAATTTGAAATGGAACCAAGCAGATCATAAGTGGGTTAGCCATCTCCCTAAGGGTGCTGCTCATGGACCAGTTAACAGGTCTATAAAGCATTTAGTGAACCAAACTGTTGAGCTCGAACACTCCTAACCAAGGACCTAACCATTACTATCAGTTAACCTATCCTTTAACTAGTTGGTCCAGTTAAGTTAACCAGTCATTTCAGTTTTTAGCCATTCAAAAAATAAATCAAGATCTCATTGTAAAGTAAAACTATATAAGTCATCTTTTTAAAATACAAAATAAACATATAATAAACCAAGCCATTATTCACAAGTTCAATTCTCTAAATTCAATTAAAAAAACAAAAAAAACAACACAAAAATAATAATTTCAATGTCTTCTTAATCATCAATATTAATAAGATCTTTAATCAGACAAGATATATATATATATATATATATATATATATATATATATATATGAGATTTTTTTAATAGTTACAGTTGCATCATAATCTTTAGTATTAAATAGAATTAAATGATTATAATTATTGTAGAACTAATTAGAACTATTAGATTTTTGATCTAACGGTTGAAAAATAGCACTCAATAGAACCTTGACCATTAAAATATCACCTATATATATATATATATATATAAACACTCTACTCAACAATTTCTTTGGACTAAAATATTATCAAAATAAAAGTTTTAGAGAGCAAAACAAAAATTATATGGATTTAGAAGCAAAATTTTGTATAAACTTTGGGAGCAAAATCCAAAAATAAAAACATTTGGGGCATGACTGTTTATTTTGGATAGTTAACTAAAATTCATATATTTGTTTTCAAAAGAAGATCTAGAAAGTGAAAAATAAAGGGATATTAGAGAATCAACTCACTCGTGGACTCTCAACTTGGCGTGTATATTCTAGAAAAATAAGAGGGATACATGGGGGTGATGAGAGAAGGGTTGAATGGTAATTGAGAGACAAAAGCTAGTTTATGAAAAGGTAGGGGACAATAGGAGCAAGGGGATTTTGGTGACTATGAATAGGAATGACAATTGAGCAAATTCAAGGCGAAATTCCCCATTCTCGTCTCCGATCCTGAAATCCTTTCTCGTTCCTTTACGTCGCTGGGAATATTTTTGGATCCTTGTCACCGCTCCTCACAGAAACAGATATCCCTAACTCCATCCGGTTTTTCGATTTTTATTAAAAAATATTTTATTTTAATTAATTAGTTAATTATATAATTTTTAAATTAAAAATATATTTTTTACTTTAAATAAGTGTTATATTTTTATTTTATTGTTTTTTAAAAATATTAATTATATTAAAATATAAATAATAATTATTAAATATATAAATATATTTTTCGGAGTAGGGTCGGGGCAGGAGATGTATATACCATCCCTGCCATGTGTCTGTCACAAAAAATTTCAGATAGGGCAAAGAAGAAAAATTATAAAAAAATTTTATTCGGAGCGGATCCAATTGGTATCCCTAACTATGAATTCTAGGTATTCATGCATAGAGGGGATATTTTCCTGGGCTGTGCATCCTGGACATATTTTTTTCTTTTCTTTCTCTTTTGTCATTTATTGTTTTTCTACTCTGAAGATGCCCTTATTCTAATTTGATAGCAGATAATCAGTTAATAAAATCCTCATTCTCTTTCATCATTCACAATGAGCATCATTTGCTGTTTTGATTCTTGAGCTATTGTAGCGTGATATTTGATTTTACTATAAAAAATTAAAGTTCAAAAGCTGAAACAAGATCTATTGGCATTTTTTCTTGTTTTTTTTTTCAGAACCCTATAGGGTAGTAAACCAAAATTTTCGGTTTTATTTTAGATCCATATTTTTTTTCACCCCAACCCTCCTGCACCAAGAAATAATTATTATCCTAGCTAATTTTGCACTTGCATATAATAGTTGTCAAATCAGTATTCAAATCAAGAATTGAACTTCTCATTTTATGAATTGAGAATCAAATAATAAGATTCAGTATAAAATATCTAAATTAATTAGAACCAGTATATATGTCCATATAAAATAGGTATAGAATCGTTATTTGGCCAATTGGAAATATGCTCCATAGTATAAAACTTATCATCTATTATACTAAAGCGTACTTATTTTTTTTTAATAATTTTTACATTATTAATTATACAATCCAAATTTCTAGGCTTTGATGTTATTGAGCATATAATTAAATGACAAACAACTGATATGGGTTAAATTAAAAAATCACGGTAGATATAGGTATAAAGCGTCATAACTTCAGCAAAAATAGCCAAACTTCATAAGAAAGTAACCCAGAGAGAGAGAGAGAGAGAGAGAGTGTGGTGCATGGAAGAAGAGTATCCAAGGGTTTAGGACTCTTTCTTAGTAAAATTGAATTAAGTACTTGCAATTAACCCAAAGATTCAAATCATTAGAATGGGGAATTAAATCGAGTTGTATGAACTTATGATTCCTATCATACTAGATTAGTTATAAGGAAAATGTTATGCCTTTATGCGTTCAAAATTCTAGGCTTAAGCGAATAAAAAATGCAAAAGTATGTGCTCACTTGAGGGTCTATACTTCCCTAATACTTAGAATATCAATTTTCGAGAAGAGTACAAAGATAAATAATAGAAAATTGGAAATGTTCAATGATGAAGAAAAATTGTTAAGCTTGATGATGAGTAGTTGCCCTGTGGTTGCTTTAGGATTATTGCTTTCTAATAGGCGTAATGTTATCATTTTCATTCTCTTTTATTTTTTTCATTTTAATTTTGAGTTTGGACTCAAAAACAATGATGTCAAGTTTATGAATATTTCATAATATAAATATTTATAGTTTATTATATAAAATAATTTTTGATATATTATGAAGTTTTATCTTTCTCTTTTTTTTCTCTACACCTCACATCCATAAGGCCTCTCCTTATTTGCACCTTGAACCTTTAGTAGGAGAAGAGAGAAAAAAAAAATCAAGAAAATATGAAAATTGCATGAGGAAAAAATTCCAAACCTATGTGAGATTCAAGTTTGCCAAAAGTATGCCAACTTTAGTACCCATAAGTCTGGGGGCAGTCTGATAAGCCTCCAATTAGGTACACTTATGCTCGAAAGAGTAACGGTGGTTAGCGATGGGCTGGACTTCTCTACTAGAAATTGGTTCATTTTGTTATGCTAAGTTCTTTTATTCTTGGTTGTTGGTTAGATGTGTCTTTTAGGCGTAAGGGTAATATAGAGATTATGGATGAGAGTTTGTTATGTGAGAAAATGTAATTAAATAATAGTGGAGTTGTGTGAGAGAGCATTCTGTCAAAGAGTTAGTTAGTCCTAGTGGCTAGGGAGAGAATCAGGCACTCTCAAATTTGCTTGAAATGTTTCTTTCCTTCATTCAATATAGAATTCAGAATTAATTTCTTCCTTCAAATTTTCCTGTTCATCTCAAATTTAGTATCAGAACAGGTTTGATGGCAAGAAAGAATGTTCGAGGGAATGTGGTTACTAGAGTGGATTCTGTGGAAGAGGAACCAGATTCATTGAAGAACACCATGAATGGTCTATCGATGATGCTTGACTAGTTACTAAAAATCCATAAGGAATCATCCACGGTGGTTTCATCCTCTACGAAAGGCAAAGAAAAAATGGAAGCTACATCAGAGTTAGACCCAAAGGAACCCACGTTGACCATTGCTCTGTCGATGGTTACCAGCACTGGATTTCTTATTTTCGACCAATGGATGAAGCGAAGGCATCAAAAGCTCAAACTACCGGTTTTTATCGGAGAGAATCAGGATGGATGGCTGCTTAAGGTGGAGAGATTCTTCAACTTGCAGTGTTTCACTTAATAGGAGAAGGTTGAGGTTGTGGTTATAGCTTTTGACGGTGATGCTTTGTTGTGGTACCAGTGGGAAAACAAACGGTGACCCATAATTTCTTGGACGAAGATAAAAAAGTTTGTTACTGCGTCAGCTCCGCTAAACCTGGAGTGGGATGCTTCACGACTATTTGTTAGAATTACAAAAAGATGGGACAGTCCAGGACTACCGACACCAGTTCATAGCCATGGCAGCTCCGTTGGAAGAAGTTTCAAAATAGATTTTTATTAGCTAATTCATAACAGGCCATAAGCCTGAAATTTGCACAGAAGTGAGGTTGTTGGGACCTATGAATTTGGGCCAGGCCGAGGATTTGGCTCGGAAAAAAAAAACTAATTCCCCATCGTCGATTAGGTTGTTGGGACCTATGAATTTGGGCCAGAAAACTAAAGATAAACTAATCTAGAGAAAATAGCGGGCCATAATTCATTAAACTATAGGTAAACCCAATATGGGAATGCAAAATCTCAGCCCAGCAAGTAAGACATAGCACTTAAACTCTCAAATTAAACAACTAGGGGCTTATCGACGATTATCAGATGCAGAGATTCCATGAAGGCGTGAGAGGGGGCTCTGTTATCGGTGTGATGAAAGATTTTCCCCTGGCCACCGCTGCAAGAAGAGTGAGATGAGTGTGATAGTGTTCTAGCAGAGGAAGACATCGACGATCCCGAGTTAGAGGCTGAGTTGGAAGTCACTAAAGTGCCACAAAAGGTTGAGGTTTCTTTGAACACTATCACTAGATTGACTGTTCCAAAAGCTACAAGGCTTCAAGGGGACATTGGAGATCAACATGTGGTAGTGCTAATTGATATAAGTGCTACGCATAATTTTCGCTCTCTTAAATTAATTGAAAAGTTGAATTTTCCAATGACTCCTATAATGGTTTTTGAAGTGGTGTTAAGGAATGGAACAAATGTTAAGGTAGAAGGGGATTTTGTAAAGGAGTGGAGCTGTTAGTGCAGGAAATCAATATTGTGGAGGACTTTTTGCCTCCAATTGGGCAAAATGGATGCAATCCTAAGAATGTTGTGGCTTGAGTCAATAGGGGGTATCTTTATACATTGGAAACAACAAGAAATGAAGTTCCATTTGGGGTTTCGTACCGTCACAATTCGAGGTGATCCATCATTGAGTAAAACTCTAATTTCACTTAAGGTCATGATGCGGACTATCAAGCATGAAGGTCATGACATTGTAGTGGAATTAGGTGTTAAAGAAGTGTCATAAAGGCAATCACATTAGGCACTTGATGTACTAATTTATTATTAATAAATAATATTTTTTATTATATTAGTGTTCATTATATATGAATATGATTTAGATCTTAGACCGTTTAATGAAGTTCTTGATATGTAACATAATATGAAGGAAATCATAATGAGATCATGATGGTGAGATTATTATCATATGTAATTGTGTTTATACCTAAATTATCCCTAGTCATAGGATTAATAAGATGGGTCATTGTTAATCCGGATAGACTATGACATATTATACTCCTTAATTAGATCAAGCAGTTGATCTCATAAGGTGAAAACATAAAATGTTTAGAGTTAACATGTGGATGTTTGCTAGAGTAACCAAGTACATTAGATGACCTATTGTTAGATAATCACATAGATATTTATTCAATGTCAGTGATAGTCCCATCCTAGCAATGGTGGAAGTATTCTTAAACTTAAGATGTTCAAGGTTATTTTGGATATTGAATCTTATATTTTGACTCAATTCCTTGTTGCCGATCAGAGGTCGTTCATAGGGTGGTGATTGGTTATAACACAAAGTATTAGAAGATAATTGAGTAGTCAATAAAAGATTCACCACTCCTTATAGAAATAGAGTATATCTATGGTCTTTTATAGAGATTACTACTCAGAAATCCTTAGTCGAGGTGGACAAGTCTTAAAGAAAGTCTTCGAAGACATGTATAATAAAGTAACAAGTCTCATAAACAACAACTAATAGCATTTGGACTAGATATGACGTAGTCAGTTTAGTAGAAGTTGACACATAGTCCATGCTTTGAACCAAATGAGGTATAGTTTGGTGAAAGAATGAATTGCATAATAATTGTCTATGGAAGTGTTTACGGTCAAGCTATGACTTTCCGATCAATTAGAGATCATGATGTGTTACTAAATACCGTTCATGATCTGCTCAAAATCATATGATGATTTGAGCTACCAACGTAATTGGGAACCTAATAGATCACACACATAGAAGGAATAAACAAAATTTGAAATGGACTTTGGATTGGGTCCAAAATCAAGAGAGAGAAATTTTGGGCCAGAGAAATTCGCGTTCACGAATGACTCCTGGTCGCAATAGTGTATCACGATCATGGATAGGGCATTCATGACGACATTCACAATCACTAATGAGTTTGCAAACCATTCTGTCATTTGTATCATGGATTGTCACAGGCATTAAATATTATTCATGACCATAACTATTATGACATGAGCACCATTCGCAGTCGCGAAAAGATGTTTTGCAGTCGCGAATTGGGTAGGTCCAACAATTCGAATAGGGAACTTAAACCTAAGGTTTAAGAAATCCTACTTTAATACATATTAGATGACATATAAATTGCCTCATTGGAGATTAATTTTGTGGCTGCCCACTTAGAGAAATAAAAGTTATCTCTCTTCCATTTCTCTCACAAGATAATTCACCATAGCTAGCATTTAGATTGATTGTCATCCCATTTCCATTGTGGTTTTCATCTTCATTCTTTCACGTGGATTTCTATTAGAGAAAATCCAGCTTTTGGATCAATGTGGTTTGTTATAACCTAATAAAGAAGGAAAAGAGCACAACTTGGAAGATCAAAAGTTGCAAACAAAAGTAATCAATTTCTCTTATTGAATAGTTTAATCCGATTTTAAATTGCATAGGGCTTTCCATGGGTTTTGGATTTTATTAAATTTTAAATTTTCGCTGCCATATGTATGAGATGCATATTCAAAACCCAACGTTAGATCCCTTTTTTGGATTAAAGAGGGACAACTAACCCTTATTTAAAGGGCTACAAGAAACTTTGAAACAATATTCATATATGTTTCAGGTGTCTCAAGGGTTACCACCCGTGAGGGGACATGAGCATGCCATTGTATTGAAGGATGGAACACCACCCATCAATGTTTGGCCTCATAGATATCCACAATTCCATAAAGCTGAAATTGAGCATTTAATTAGGGAGATGTTAGTAGCTGGGTTAAATAGGTATAGCTCCAGTCCTTTTCTAGCCCTGTTCTTCTTGTGAAAAAAAAAGACGGAAGTTGGAGGTTTTGCGTAGACTATAGGGCCTTGAATAGAGAAACAGTCTTTGATTGCTTCCCGATTCCTGTGATTGATGAACTTTTGGATAAGCTCCATAGTGCTTGTATTTTTTTTCAAAATTGGAGCTCAAATCCGACTATCACTAAATTCGAATTCAAGCAGGGGATGAATTCAAAACATCTTTTAGAACTCATGAAGGGAATTATGAATTTTTTGTAAAGCCCTTCAGATTAACGAATAATTTGACCACTTTTCAATATGTCATTAATCAAATTTTTAGGACATTTCTCAAGAAGGTTTGTGTTGGTTTTCTTCGTCGACATGCTTATTTACAATGCATCAGAGGAGGATCATGTTGACCATGTCAAACAGGTTTTGGAAATTGTAATGACCAAATTACTGGATTAGTTGTAATTGTAGTTTCCGAAATTGATATGCATACCCAAAGGTTAAAAATACATCTGTAGGTGAAAAATATTTTATTTTATTATCGGAAAATATAGTTTATGACTAGTCTGAGGGTAAAATTTGGAGTGAAAATGAGGTCAAATAAGTTATCAAAAGTCAAAACTAAGAAAAAATTGGGATCTGGTGTAATTAAATAGTTGGTTGACCCTACTTTGATCGGGCTATGAAAAATAGCAGACGATAACTAAAAATTTATTTTAAGATATAGATAGACTCTATATAATATTTAGAATTATTTGATAGTGAAAAAGAAATTTTACGGTAACACCGAAAATTGAATTATCAGTCCAGTTTGAGTGAGTTGGACAAAAAATGGACTCCGATTAAGTTGTAATTTTTTTTGTAGATATATATAAATATTTTATGAATTACGGAATTAAATTTGGGTGAAATTGAACTTAGGAAGTAATAGAAATAATTTAGAATTGCTAAATGTGCCTTAAATTCACAAATGGCCCTAATGGGGTTGGATCTCATCTTGGCCAAAGCCCAGTGCATTCCAGCCTCCTATATATGCTCAAAATATCAGAATTATCTAGAGAATTCAGCATATTCTTCTTCCTCTTATGCTTCCCCCTTGGCCAAATGGGTTTCTCATTCTTCTCCACCAAAAATTCTCTTCTTTTCTCTAATCTTACACCAAAATTAAGCACCCTAATATTATTTCAGCTCCTCTATTAGCTAGTTGAGATCTCCAATCTTCAATTGAAGGGTTAGAGGTGGAAGAAATTAAAGAATTCAAATGAGGGTATAAAATTGAGATAAGAGAATTTGAAAGCTTTAAATTTATTTAAGGGTTCTATAGGAAGTTTAAAGTATGTAGATTATATTTATGAAGTTAGATTGAATTATGGAAGCAAAAATGATAGTGATTTCATTTTTGTATAATTTCGGCCATAGTAAGGAATCAAGGAAGAGAAGAACTTCAAAGGAAAAAGGTAAGAAAAAGGAAGCCTAGGAAGGCTAAAGAAAAGAAATAAGGTTAGTGATTTCAAAATCTACTTATTTTCATTAATTAAACATGATTTAGGGTTATGAAAATTAGAAATTTTGTGTGTTTTGTATGTAATTGATAATTGATGCTTAAAACATGATTAAGGAATTATAAAAAGTGAATTAGAATGGTTAATTTCAATTAAAAAAATTAATTAGTAGAAATTGGAAAAATATGACCTTATTATGTGAAAATTTTAAATTAAGGTACAATTACATTTTATTTAAATATTATGATATATATGGAATAATGAATGTATAAATTAGTAAAATGAATAATTAAAAAGTGAAAGAAAAATTTTAATGATAAAAATTAATTATAGGCCGAAATATGAGAAAAGAAAAATTAATATTTTTCTTGCGAATTAAATGAAAATTTAGTCATGAAATGCAAGAAAATTTGATATTGAGTGTGTATAAATTTATTGAGAATTTTTAAATGATATATTGAATATTTTTCTAATCATTAATTATATTATGCATGAAATGAAAAATAATGAATAAAGTGTGTTTAGTGAGCATAATAACTTAATTGATTACTCATAATGAAATATTGATCTGTTAGAATGGAAAGTGTGAAAAATTGTGCTAGTGATAAAATTGTATGGATGAATAAAATGTTAAGTGATTAATAATGTAAAAATAATAGAATTTAGGAATTTAATGGAAATTGAATTAAACCAATAAAATAATGCACTTAATTATTTTTCTGATGGTTAAATTTAGCCCATGATATAATTATTAGCCATAGGGACACCATTACCGTGGTGCGGGTCATGGTGACTCGTTTATATAGGCCAATGATGGTCTACCTTAGTGATAGTTATCCAATGATTCAGTGTACATTGCAATGCTCGGGGTAGTCTTTCGGGATTACTCTTTAGTGTAGTGGACTATTGGGGTCTACATCTCATGTATCCAGTCCAAATATTTTCTATCGGATTGAAACTATGGGCAAATGTGAATAAAATGAGTACAAATGATTAAAATAAAAAATATGATAAAAAAATATGCAAGTGAAAAATATGATAAAAGTAGCAAATGTGAATTAAATGATAAAAAAATAAAAATAAAAATGATTAAAATGACAAATGTAAATAAAATGATAAAAGTAGCAAATGTGAATGAAATCATAAAAGTAACAAATGTGAATAAAATGATAAAAGTAGCAAATGTGAATAAAAGTAGTAAAAATGAATAATATGATAAAAATGATTTAAGTGAAAAAAATGATAAAAATGAAATAAGTGAAAAATGTAAGAAAAATAATAAAAGTTAAAAATACAAAAACAATGATAAATATGATAAATATAATAAATATGATAAATATGAAAAATGTGAGAAAAATGAGATAAGTGATAAATATGATAAAAGTGAAAAAGATGATAAAAATTGTATAATAATAATAATGATAAATGCGATAAATGTGAAAAATTAGTAAAATTGACACTTTATGAGGTAATTGGAAGTCACCTCAAATGTAATTGAGGTAAGAAATTTTCTTGGGTTATTAGGATATTGTTAACACTTTATGAAGGGATTTTCATCAATAGTTGCTCCCATGACTTGGTTACTTCGTAAAGACGTGAATTTTGAGTGGGTAGACAGGTGTCATGCTAGTTTTGACCGGTTAAAAGTGATGTTGACTGAGGCACCAGTTCTGATGCAACCCACTCTCGGAAAGGAATTCGTGGTTTACAACGATACTTTTTTGAATGGTTTAGGTTATGTATTGATGCAAGAGGTCAAGGTAGTTGCTTATGCCTCTAAACAACAAAAGCCATATGAACAAAATTATTCGACGTATGATATGGAGTTAGAAGCAATTGTATTTGCTCTAAAGATCTGACGAGATTATTTATATAGAAAGAGGTGTTATATCTATACAAATCATAAGAGTTTGAAGTATCTTCCTTCACAAAAAGAGCTTAATCTTATACAAAGGTGGTGGTTGGAGCTAATTAAAGATTATGATTTTATCATTGACTACCACCCTAGTAAGGCGAATGCAATGGTCGATGCTTTGAGTCGAAAAACTCTAGCAAGTAAATTCGAATACTAATTAAGATTATCTACTTGAATTCCTTAGAATAATGTATTATAAGAGAACTTACCCTTGAATTACAAAGCTTCGGATCCAACCTATATTACTATAAAGAATTAAGGAAGCTCAGAAGTAGGATCCTAGGCTTATAACAATTGGTGAAGCTGTATCCAAATAGGAGCGACCTGAGAATAATTGGAGGCAGATGGTAGTATTCACTGCAAAGGCAGATTATGTGTGCCTGATATGACGAAGCTGAAGCAAGAAATTCTTAAGGAAGCACACAAGACAACTTATACTATGCATCCCGGTAGCAATAAGATGTATCAGGATTTGAAGCCTTATTATTGGTGGTTAGGTATGGAGAAAGACATCATATAATTTACTACCAAATATTTGATATGTTAGCAAGTGAAAGTAGAACACCAGTTGTCGTCAAAATTACTGCAACCTATCTCTATACCAGAGTGGAAATGGGAAAGAGTCATTATGAACTTTGTATCGGGGATACCGTTAACTCTAAAGAAGCATGATGCGATATGGGTTATTGTGGATAGGTTGATCAAGTTTGCACACTTTTTGTTAGTTAGGATAAACTATTCCTTAGATTAGTTGGCAGAATTATATGTTTATGAGATAGTTTGACTGCATGGAGTGCCATTGTCTATCATTTTGGATAGAAATCTCTAGTTCACCTCACAGTTTTGGAAAAGTCTACAGGGATCCTTGGGTACCCAACTTTACTTTAGAATGGTTTTTCATCCTCATAGAGATGGACATTTGGAGTAGGTAATCCAATTGCTTAAGGATATGCTTCGGAGTTGTGTGATCGAGTTTGTAGGAAGTTGGGACAAATACTTGTTTCTAATGGAGTTCGTGTATAATAATAGTTATCATGATAGTATCAACATGGCTCCATATGAAGCATTATATGGCAGGAAATGTAGATCTCCAATTTGTTAGACCAAGCTCAATGAATGGAAGATACTAGGACCTGATTTGGTTTAGTAGATAGAGGAGATGAGTAGAGTGATTAATGATAGGCTCAAGGTAGATAGGGAAAGATATAAGCCTTATGTAGACTTACGAGGCAGGGATACTGAATATGAGATTAGTGACAAGGTGTTTCTGAAAGTGTCTCCCTAGAAGAAAGTGTTTCATTTCAGAAGAAAAGGCAAGTTGAGTTCCAAATTTATTGGTCCATATGTGATGACATAGCGAGTGGGACCAGTAGCTTATAAATTGGCTTTGCCTCCTAAGCTAGAGAAGATTCATAATATATTTTACGCGTCTATGCTTAGAAGGTATCGATCAAATCCATCTCATGTCATCCAAATAGAAGACATATAGGTACAACTAGATTTGACTTATGAAGAAGGACCAATAGCTATCCTAGCAAGAAAAGTGAAACAACTCCGAAATAAGCAAATACCTCTAATAAAAATCATATGGCAAAGACATTCAGTTGAAGAGATGACATAGGAAAACGAGGAGATCATGAAAAGTCAATATCCTCAACTATTTAGCAACAAATTTAAAAAGGTATTTCATCAATCAATCCAAGTATATAAAGGAATTATTAAAGAAATTTGAAATGGAAGAGTATAAGAATACAAAAACCCCAATGAGCATTTTAACAAAACTGGACAAAGATGAGAAAGGTAAGCCTATAAATGAAAAGCCCTATAGAAGTATTATCATATCACTTTTATACCTTACTACTTCTATACCTGATATTATGTATTATGTATGTTTATGTGCTAGGTTTCAATCTAGTCCTAAAGAATCACATCTAAATGTTATAAAAATAATTTTAAAATATCTTCCAGGCATAATACATTTAGGTTTATATTATCCTAGAAACACATCATTTCGTATAACTGGTTTTTTATATGCGAATTATGCTAGTGGTCTTTTAAATAGAACAAAATACTTCTGGAATTTGTCACTTTTTAGGTGAATTTTTAGTTTTTTGGTCCAATAAGAAACAAGTTTCAGTAGTCTTATCCACTACAAAAACAAAATATGTAGCAGTTGCAAAAACAAAATAAGTAGCAGCTGGTTATTGTTGTATACATGTTCTTTAGATAAAACAATAACTAAAAGACTATAGTCATATGGTTGATCGCATTCCCATTAAATTTGGTAACACAAGTGCTATCAATCTTTCGAAAAATCCTATTCAGCATTCTAAGAGTAAAGACAAAATTTTATTAGGGATCATATTCACAATAGTAATGTAGTGATAGAATTTATTGGCACTAATAACTAATTGGCTTATATTTTTACCAAGTCTTTAAATGAAAAAAAATTTTATTTTATAAAAAAGAAACTTAGTAGCTTGATAAAAGCACTTTACCTTAAACTTTTTTTGAAGCATAAATTGCATTTCTCATGATTATTGATTATATTATTCATGATTTTAATATTTTAAATATTCCATTTTTGGAACCTTGAGTGAATAATTTTTTATGATAATGTGTTCATATTGTAAATTATTTTTCAAAAATAATTAAAAAACTTATAAATTTTTTTAAAATAAAATGTTTCAAAAAGAGGGCGTTCGCTCGTGATTAAATAATTACGGTCGTGAACTGTTATTTTATAAAATAGCGTGTTTAAGTGTCATGATTAAGTGTATGTAACAAATGACATTCACGCCTGTGAATATATATTCACGGCCATGAATATTGGAGCCGAGTAATCAAAATACTCATGACCAAAGTTCACGGCTTAGCAACCCAAGAACTGGTTCTTCGCGCTCGTGAACACAAATTCACAATCTTAAAGAACGCAATAAAACCTAAAACTACATTTTTTCTCACTTTCTCTCTCTCTTCTATACCGTCTACCATTATTCTTTATAGTTTTCTATAATTATCCCTCATTTTCAACCAAATTTCTTTGTTTTTGAACCAATTTCCACCATTTCTCATCATTTAATCAAGTTTTTTTAGAAGTTTTGAGAGTTCTATCAAGTTTTTTGGGATAAATTGAAGCACCCATTTTTTGAATTACTATTCATCGACGAAAAGATTTGCACTTCTTGTATTTTCTATTCGTCATGGCTTCAAAAGTCGGTCCTTCACGAGGTAGATGAGTCAAAGCCACTGTTAGTCAACATGTTTCAGATCCTATGCTCTCATCACTACTCTCTAGTGCCATTCATAGTTACAATTTTCTAAAAACTCATCCTATTCTAAATTCTAGAGCTTTCATTGGGAGTGTGTTAGGAAAATAGTGATTAAGACTGATGTCAAAATATGGTTAACAAATTTGGGATTGTTAGAGTTTGTGGATATTTTTTGTCCTACTTTTTGGGATATTACCTTGGAATTTTTGAGTACTTTGCACGTTGATAACTTTGGCAAAATATCTTTCTAACTGTATTCTAAGTCACGTGAAATGATAGCTGAGAAATTTGGTAACATTTTTAAGCTATCTAATGAGGGTATGTTGTCATATTGGTAGAGGCTTCATTTCGGATGTCAGGATGACTAAAGGCAAGCATCTAGCTTGTAACATTACATCTTATACATTTGAGTTCAACCTATCCCTGTATCAAAAAATCACATATAACATGTTGGAAAGACAAAATATCCTATTAACAATGGTAGTAAATTTTTTTTTCATATCATGTAATCTCATTCAATGATTCTGCAAGTCTCATATACTGTAATATCATTCAATGACTTTGCAAGTCTCATATCCCATAATATCATTCAATAACTTTGCAAGTCAACACTGAGGCTTTCACCACAATACGATATATCACATATATTAAAACATAAACTTTACACATAAGTATTTACGAGTTGTTTTCCTTTATACATTTTTAAAACTCATTCCAAACTGACTATACATATTCAACCATGTAAATACAAAATGCAGATGATATATTTTCATGCTCGAGTGGTATGTAAGGAGAGAGAGAGTGATGAGGCTCGGCCAGTGACCTGTGCTCCATGACTTCTATACACTACTCAAAATGAACTATCACTTTTCTTTACCTGAAAAATGATGCAAATTGATGAGTTGCGGCTTAGTGAGAATAATCATCCAATGAGTTCTAAAGTACCAAACTCATAGTAATAAATCACAAATCCAATATATACCATGTATTTCATTCCATTCATCAGTATCATATAAGTATCAATAAAGTTGAAACATATAATCATTACTCTTTTATATATGCAAATGCTTTGCTTATTTCATTTTGTTGTGACCACATTAAACAGACATTGTCCCGGGTTTCCATGTGAACATTTGTCATGTGAACATTTGCATTTGCTAGCTAGCTTGATCATTTGTTTCATTTGCATATTTGTCGGGTCATATGTCTCTTCTTTTGCTTTACAATATCGATTAACTAGTCACAACGCCTTTTTAGTCCATATGCATATGCACTTGTACTTAAGCATTCATCAACCATTGCATCTTATCACATATAACATACATATACCACATATATGCCTCATATGTCACGCATATACCTCACATATACTATACATATACCCTATATATATATCACATATGTCAAATATATACCTCAAATATATCACAAGTATACCACTTATGTGTACCACAATGTCACAAATTATCCATCATCATATTATCAGGGGAAAATCATGATAATCATATGAATCACATAGCAAGTAACATTCATATGTACTAAAGAATTCAATCGATAATTAGACTCACATTTCTCCTTGGATTCTGACCCCTAACTTATTGTCTATCCACTCTTTGTGAGTTTCCAATATGTTGCGAGCCTAATATGAAAACATAATCAATTAACTCATGATTAGGGAGACTTAATGTGGCTTAAACAAATTAATATGCATTGTTCATATCAATAGTTATAATTTTTCCTATGAGGCAGTGTGACCTTATGGGACTGTTTAGCCTATAAAGTTTTCTATACTTGACCAATTAATCTGATTTTTATTCCTAATTAAAACTAACATATAATTATATAATATTAAAATTTCAGAACAATTGGATTATTGTACAATTTTTAGTGGAATTTATAAATGTGTTTTGTTTTCTGCCTTTAGACAGTTTCAGGGTACTCACTTTGGTTCATTATAACTTATAATATATAAGTCCTATTTTAATAAAACTTTACAAAAACATATATAGGTTCATATGGAACATTTTTAATGTTTATAACTTTTATCAATTATGTTTCTAAGGTCTTCAAATTATAACAAATATTTTACTGGTCCAGAATAGAATTGGCTTCCGAACCAGTATGATTTCCAAAGGCCATAACTTAGTCTATACATAACATATTAAGCTGAAATTAGTACCTGAATTTAGCTAAGACATATACCTATAACTTTAATATTTTAATAATGTATAGAATCTTGCTCTAAGGAGCTAAAATTAGCCAAACAATTTGCTAGATCTGCCCAGGGCATTCAGTAGGCAGTTCAAACCATGGAATAGTTATGGTTCCATTCATTATAACTCCAAATTTACAAGACGTATGAATCTGAAATTTGGTATACAGTTACATAATATATATATCTACAAATTTTATATTTTTAGATACTTTAAATATTGACTTTATCATATTCAACACTAATAAACACAGTAGTTAATTTACTTAGGGTTCACGTCCGGATCAGTTTTAGTACAAAGAGTATATCTCATTCTATGCACCATATCTTGTAAAAATATTTACATATCCATAAATATAAGACATAAAGGAACAATTGTGTTTTAAGCTTTTTCAGATTTGATTTCTAAGATCATCAAAACCATGGTACAAAATACTGCCTATTAATGAACTCTAAACACCATAATCAAGCTTAACACAAAAATAAATGTTTACTTACCTATAATCACTATTGGCTAATCTTGTTGCTGCAATTTTTGGAGTGAAAGAGGGAAGAAATGGTGGCTGGAACTTGAAAAGAAATGGAAAGAATGAAGCAAAGAAGAAGAAGAAGATGAGGAAAGGAAATGAATATGGTGGTTGCCTAATAAGTTAAAAGACCACCATTTCCTTTGTTTCACCCGTCCACTTTTCCTTTTCTTTTTTTTTTCTTTTTTTTTTCTGACTTTTATTTTTATTTTATTTTATTTTATTATTTTTTTCTAACTATTATTATTATTATTACACAATTCAACACAATTTGCAATTTAATCTTAATCTAGTCATTTTGCATACTTTAATTTGGTCACCTTATTTCATTTATTTTTAATACTTTTTATCCTCATTTAGGTTATAAATACACATGTGCAACTCGATACAATTACAATGTACTAGAACACGTAGCTAGTGCGTGTCATGGACTTGTTCCTAAGAAAATACGTATGAAATGCACGTGTTCAATTGGATTATAGAGAAGATGCATATGTTCAAATGAAATGCATGTGAATACGCATATGGGGAAGGTCAAGGATGTTACATAGCTTCTCATTCTCTGAAGTATATCTACAAATTTCTTATATACAATATTTTTGCTAGGGGGGGATAGTAATGGAGTTGTCCATAAGATCGAGCTTTTATTTTTTGATTATATTAGGAGGCAACAACCTATTGCTATGAGTTGATGGTTGCAAACCATCTGCTATCCATAGCTACTCAATCCATATGAGATATTTTGATAGGTAGCTATGTGACTCACCTTGCAGTTGAGCTCTGACTATTTGACCTAAATGATCACTCTTATGATGATTTATTTGTCCTAGCCAAGGACAAACTAGATTTCTAGGATTATCTATTAGGGAGAGAACTTCTATAAGTCTAAGGACCCCTAAGATGAGATTATTTGGGAGGATGATGATTTAGATGCTTTTAAGGCATATTTAGTGGATAGATGTCAGCGTACAAAAACCAGAGTTATGATTTCTAATCCCCCATCTAGAGAGACTTCCTCCTTCTCTGCTATAGACGCAGTAGCTAGAGAGACTTATTCTTTTGACTTGTTAAATTGTGGCATGCTATGTGTTGTACCTTGAGGGATATTTCCATCATTTTGATAATCACAAATAATTGGACAATAAAGAATTTTACTTCATTTTGTGTTCTAAGTGTATTAGACAGGTTACACATTTCTAAGACTATAAAGTAAGTTGAATGAAATTATTTGAAGTTCAAAAGAATGAAAATCAGTAAAGATTCACGCCCGTGAATAAGATATTCATGCCAGTAAATAATATTATGTCTGTGGTGAAGAATCGCCACTACCGTGAAAATAGCAATTCAAGCTTGTAACTTATAGTGTGACACTCTACTTATATATTAGAGATAATCCCATATATATAAATAAGATGTTACAAGATTAACTAGATAAATCTGTCTGAATTAATTTTTTTTATTTAATAACTTAATCTATTTATTTATATTGAGTTAGACATGTCGTTCTAATTATCAATATATATCATCATTTTATATACACATATGATACTTGACTATATTACATAATTGATCACTTGTAATATATTAGCCTCATATATATAACATATACAATATCAAAATAAGAGACATATTCCTTAACTATACACAAGACATGTCTACCCAAAACTCATATGCATAGTCAAACTCAAAAACAAAAATGATAAGTAACCAACTATCTAAGTTTTTTGTGTCTCCTCTAATATGAGTTTTGATTTCTTCTTGACCAACTTCACGATCTACTATATACAGCTCCAATATTTGCTTGAGAAGAACTCACGCTAAATTATCTCTACCTTAATGGTATATATAAGTATTAAAGTTTTTCAAGGCAGTCATACAAATTCATGTTTCAAATAAATTATGACACATTAAATTTTATTTCACATTTGATATATAAAAAGAAATAAGTACGTAGCTTTATTCAATAATTAAATTCTCAATACTTTGTGTAAACATTTCATACTTTATTACTCGTGTAAATAAATAAATTTTCATATTTCATTTCATAATTAATTTGCCTAAAATCTAGTTCTCGAACTGTCTCGATGCAAGATGTGAGATAGAAGCGCTCGTAGAATTTAAGCCATCATACTCACTCTAATTTCAAGTTAATAATATTTACTGAATTTCAACCATCTTAACTTAATATAATCACATCATCCGTGTAATTAGGATTTGTGGCACATACCCTGTAAGTATCCAATTGAAAGATTTCTTTTATTTAAAAGGAAAAAAAATCTTCCCATTTGCCATTTCTTCCAGTCTATCCCTGGAAATAGCAGTTACTAAGACTAAGGAAGGCAAAACCTTCTACTTACTATGACGTCAACAAACACGCAACTTAACCATCTTTTTGTTAGTTTGTTACTCGTTATTTTACTGCTTTTATCTTCTTCCTCTACCAAATATAAATTAAAAATTTCTGAAAAAATATATATTTAAATATTTAAAAATAAAAAAATTCTGACAATCTCTGGTAAATAGTCATTATTACAATAAATGTGATTCGTTATTTAAGTGATAATAGACAATAAAAAAATATCAATAATGATATGTAATTGTAACTATGTTGTTGTTGTTATTATTAATATTAAATTAAATTGTAAATAATGAAAATACGGATGGTTGATATGAAATTTATAGCATTCTATACGCTCAAAATTTTATAGTATGATAGTATCCATTTGCATATATGAAAAATAAATTAATTTATTTTTTGAACAAATAATTTAACTTTTTTAAACATAAATGTGTTTGATTTTTTTTTGAGATTTTAAACAATGCTTTAGATATTAAAAATGAAATGTTTTTGGAATTTTTTTTTCACAAATAAAAAAGGGAAGCTAAGGAGACAAAATGACAAGGAGAGCATAGGAACCTAACAGACACGTGTAAGTTATGCTAATGAGCTGTTGCTTTGACATTAAGCCAGGATGATATATTAAGAAGACAGCTACGTGGGGCCGCCAAGCGGTAACAGGTTAAAAGTTAGGGTAAGGGTTAATACGTCGTCGTATATGTTTAAGTTAGGAGGAATTTTAGACAGAGACAGCTATTGAAAAAAACAATGTTGTTTTTTTTTAATTAAAATTTTGGGAAATTATTTTATCTTGTTGTTGAAGTACCAATATTGTCCTTGAATATACCCTTTGTTCAGATCACAAAAGTCATAAGTTGGAGTTGAAAGTACGTTGGTGTCCTTTGTTTTTCTTCTTTTTCCCCTTTCAGCTAAGCTTCCAATCAATAATCCCATTTTATTTTCGACTGGGTCAAAATTTTCTATTTTTTTTCTTAAAGAAAATTTTCATATTTAAAAACTCAACAACTCTAGATCAATTCAATTAAATATGATTTGATAATTTAATATAATTTATTTGGATTTAATTCACTCACTAAATACTCCGTATATTTATCGATTCTATAATTATATTCCATATCACTAATAAGATAGTTTAGAAAAAAATGAATAAAACAAAAATTGTTTTTAATTTCTTAAAAATAAAAAAAATATAAAACATATAATGGTAACCATCATTAATTATATTTTATTTGCCTTAAATTGTATTTTGCTACTAAAAAAAATATATTTTGGCCTCCACCTTTACTTTCATTTATTTCAAAGTGTAAAACTAGTAAACTATATAAAAATAATTAACTATATATGAATATAATAGTCATGATTATTGTCAAATGTGTTGTAAATGAGAGGAATATTTGCAGAAACAAATAGTTAGCTACATGTTACTATAACCTCTTTGATTTTTGTTAGAATAAATGGAAGTTAATAGAATTAGTTATCTTATAAATGATTAGCTGTTGCGATACTCATAATAATTATCAAATATATATAAATAACGTGTCCTAAGGAGATATGCATATTTAAAGATAATTGGATCTTCAATTTTTATAGGAGAAGTTGCCAATTAAATCTACTGAATGGAATATTAAACATGATTCATGTGAAGTATTTCCTTATAATAAATTTTTTAAAAAAGTGAATGAAAACAAAGTTGATAATTTATTTCAAAGAATTAGAAAAAAATCAGTTGATCAGTATAAAATATATTTCATAACTTAAAAAGATTGTTAATATGTTATTAATGTTATTAAAATCAAATCAAATATTGAACCAAATTAATAAATGGATCATAATTCAATCCGTTCAACTGAATTTTTTTAATTGTATATATATATTTTTTGGCAGTTTTTTTGGAAATAATTAAATATTTAATAAAATTAAAATATCATGAATAATTTCATAAAATAAATTGTTTGAATAATTACAATTAAAGACAATAAATAAATGTTATTCTTAAAGTTAGAGAGCAAACCAAATTAAATTTAGATAAAAAGAAGTTGAATATTATCACAACAATGGTTTTAAGCAGGAAAAATACAAAAATATCAATAAAAAAGGATAAAAATAAAATCTATTAACAAAAATTTAATTCTTAATAAATATAAATAAAATATAGAGGAAAGGTCATAACGGTCAGTATATATTGTGCTAGCAGCCAACTGAAATCCTCAACAGTTAAGGACATTAAAGTAATTGCAGGAGGAAATCTGAAGGAGAAAAAAAACCTTAAAGTTTTAGGAATTTTAAAATTTATATAAATGAGGAGATTAATAATAATAATAAATCCACAGACACTCACCTAAAGTAGGGTTTGTATTTCCCTGCCTCGCATACTCTCTCTCTGTCTCTCTGTCTCTCTCTTTCTCTTCTCTTCTCTGTTCTCCACGGAAGAGAGAGAAATCATATCGAAGCACCCTCTTCCCACCAAACCCTTTCATTTCCATCTCTTCTCTTAAATTCAATTCTTCATATCTATCTATCTATCTATTTTATCTTTCAATAGCTATATAGATTGTACGTAGAATCAGTTTATCCTGATTCAACTTTTGTTGTTGTAGCTGAATCCTGTTCGCTTTCTTTTGTTCTTTTTTTTTTTTGATTGGACGCGGAGATTTTATCCGGGAGTGAAAGATCGAGGCATGCAGCAAGGTGATCAGACAGTGTTGAGCTTGAGACCTGGTGGTGGTCGAGGGAGCAGACTCTTCAATCCACGCTCGGAGTCCTCCTCTTCTAATTCTTCTTCTTCTGCTCTTTCTTTTTCTTCTATCGCTTTTGGTGATCTCCCTCTCTTGCGGCCTCATGGCGGTGCTCCTCTAAGGGTTATTTTTTTCCTTCTTAATTTTCTTAATTTAATTTCGTTTTAATGGTTTGAGAGTCCTCTGTTTTTGGATCTGGACCTATTTGAACGTGTACATATGGTTCGTTTCGATTCTGTGCTGGTGAATTTTGGGTTGTGTTTATTGTAAAAGCTGCCTGGGTTTTGAAAAATATTGGATCTGGGATTTGATTGCGTTGGTGATTTCGTAGCCGTTTATGTCTTTCAAAAGCTGGTCCTCCAAGGATGGGTATGGAAGAAAAGATAACGTACTAAGCTAGCTATGAGCATTTATGTTATTCTTGTTTAATGGATTGATATTTGTTTCACTCAGGGTTGGATTGGTTGGAGTAGCTTAGCCATGGTAATTGGCCTTTTTTTCTCCAGTACGAACTTGACCATAATTGTTCAACGGTCCTAATTCTTGGTGGGCCACTTAGTATGTGTACCTGCTGTAAATATGGACCAACAGCAATATGTAGGCTTTAGGTGGGTACATAGTGAGTTTCAGGTTGCTCATAAAGGACCTACTGACATTAAGAACTTTTTTATTTGAATTGGTCTTCAGATAAGAAAAGAATTGCATCGCATCCCACTAGAGAAAATTTGGAGGGGTCTGTTGAATTATGTTATTTGATGGGCGTGTCATGAGTTTAATTTGCCTCTAAAGTACATCCTGAGTCTTAGATTTATATGAACAAGTGCTGATGGAAGAAGATAAGTACACCCCACCAACAAAATTAGAGACTTTGTTATTGTATGCCATTTGATGGCTTCCTTAAGCTTTTTTAATTAGTAACTTATGACTGAGATCTATCTGATGTTCTGCATCTTTTATCATTTGAAGGATGTACCTGTAGTTCAGTAACCTTGAAAAGAAAGGATGTATCTGGAAGTGTATGTTGCAGTTCTTATAGAACAATATTGGTATCTTTTTCTGTCTTTGAATTTTCCAAGCTGATGAATATATTGCACCTCTTTTGTCCCAAATGGCTTAGTTTCATATTCATATTCCTCTGCATCACTTGATTGTATCCTGTATTAATTGATGAGTTCTTAAGTGTACAATAAAAGTTGCATTATATCATGAAAGCTGTAATTTTGTAAGATGAGTGTATGTGCATGCTACATGGTACCAGTGTTTAATTCTTCTTTCCTCGAGTTTGTTTTTTGTGTATTGCTTGTGTATTCTACTAAGTTGTTTAATGCTGAAAGTTCCTGATGTTTATGGCCTTTGTTTTGTTCTAGATTGGAGACTCACGCTTTGAGGTTCATGAGCGTGTGCATTACACGAGAGACCAACTTTTGCAGCTTAGAGAGGTAACATTTGTAAATATGATCCCAAGATATTATTAAAATTGTTACAGTAGCTTCCTAGGTTAAAATTGCTTTTCATAGCTCATATGTTGATTCCAATTATTCCGATATGACATCAAACCAGGTTGAGTGATCTGCCAGATTTTTGTTCTGTATTTCTTTTCAGAATGTTCCCTTTTCCTCATTAAAATATTTCCTTTGTTTTCAATGTAGTTTTGCATCTCTTTTGGTTTTTGTTTTTATTTTTAAATCCATACTAAGATTTAGCCGCATAAATGACTGCAGATGCTTATTTTGTTGATTGAATACAGAATGTATGCTTTAAGTGTATTATATGGGCATTCATATCAGTAGTGTAATGATTAATGCATTCCCTTGATGGCTTATGACCATTGTGTTTCATAGGCTGCTGTTGTCTCTGATGAGATTTTGAAAATCAAACGAGAAATTGAAGCTGAGCTTTTTGGTGAAGATCAAAGCTGGAGTCGCGGAGAAAGCAATGTAAGTTCCTATTGTATTTTAATTGATCTTTTCTGTATGCTATTTGTCTGAAACAATTGGTGGGGCATTTGAAAAATGCTGAATTTGATATGACAGTGAGCTAGTTTGACTTCCAAATACTCATGCATGTGTTGCTTGTGTTATGCTTCAGCTGCTTGCAATCAAAATAATATTTCTTTTGCTTCATCCAGCCACCAAATTTGTCTCTGAGTCGTTATTTAGAGCCAGACAATCGTGACTGGCGTGGTCGTTCTGCACAATTTTCTGCACCTGGAGAGGAGAGGTCCTGGGAATCTCTTCGAGAAAACAGGGATCTGGCTGGACGATTTGATTCCAGACCAGAAGCAAGCCAATTTAATTGGCAAGACCAACTCCATTCCCAATTTGCCAAAGTTCAAATCTCTTCCAATCAATCGGTAATTTATATGGTCTATTTGATTTCTCCATGGCTATGTTATTTTCCTTTTGATGTATAGCTTTTTGAAATTACTATTTATTCCAGGAATTTATATTCTTCTAATGGAAATACATTGTTACTGTTTGCTGTAAGGTGCTTTGGTAAATGAAGAGCACCTTTTCATGATAGATCTTCTTATGCTAGGGACAGGAATTTAAAAATTCAGTTGTCCCTGTTAAGTTGTGCGATGCTCTCTTTCCTTGAATTATTATTTGGTGCCACTATGGACACAATGATGGGATTGTCTAAAACACATTAATTAGCATATTGAAACATGAAAAGGTTTATTCCTTGAAGCATTCAGTATAATTGCTGCAACCTTTTTTTTACTGTATATTATGAAATGTTACCAACTGAAGGATTAAATTTAGTTTTATCAGATATCAATTGTTTCATTGTAGAAGGAATGAATTGGTGGTTTAAGTTCCTCTGGCTTGCTTTTCTACTTCACATTTGAGAAACATTGGTGATTTAAGTTCCTCTGACTTGCTTTTTTACTTCAAATTTAAGAAACAGTGCATGTGCACTCACATGTAGCCTTTTTACTTCCTCTGTGTAATTAATGATTTTTTGGCATTGAAACCTATGAATACTAGGGCATCAGATGATGATATCTGTTATTTGATTTTAAGAAAAAAGGAACTTTAGACAATGCAAGCATTACTGCATTAAAGATGTTTTCTGAACTTTGCATAATTGTTCTCTCCTTTGTTGGTACACCCTGTTTCAATTACATTAGATTTTGTGTTCATATTTCATTAGTAATCCTGTTAGTAGCTTTTTTTCTTCTTATTACTACTGTTGTTGTCTTTATTATATTTTGTTGCAAACTTCTGCATTTGTAGGCATATGGATTGACTTTTAGTTCCAAAACTTGTATTTTCTTAAAAAAAAAAAACTAGGGGGGTCCGGCTCCAGCTTTGGTCAAGGCTGAGGTGCCATGGTCAGCTAGAAGGGGGAATCTTTCTGAGGAGGAGCGTGTCTTAAAGACTGTTAAAGGGTAATTTTTTTTTCTTTTTTTTGCAATGATGTGAAATGTGGTTCTCTGCATTGTGTAGCATGGAATGCATACACGCTTACATTTATTTATTTTGTGTGGACTTGTTGCCAGTATTGATATTAATTTATTACATCGGCAAAGCACCTATATGAAAGTTATCATTAATTTTCAGTGTTGGGTTCAAATATTATTTATTTCTTTATCAAGCAAGAAGTGTTGGTGTATGTAATGTATTCCTAATCTAGTTTGCCTCGTTTTATGCACATATTTGTCTGTATGAATTGACTAAAAAGATGTTGTCTTGCAATATAATGTGGTCCAAGTTCGATCATGTTCTGAAATGTCATAGCAAATATTGTCTTCCTTGTCTTATTTAATACATTATTTGCCTGTCCAAGACAACTCATAATCCTTATGTTTGAGTTTGAGCTAAAGCTGAAACACCATATGAATGCTTATCTAATACTGCTGACTAAAGATTTGCTTGATAATCCACATTTTGAAATAATAATTGGAGTTTGTGAGATTCAGTATGAAATTTAAGTTTACGTGTAATATCGTATTGAAAACTAAGTTTCTTTTTTTTTTTTTTGGGTGCAGTATACTGAACAAGCTTACACCTGAGAAGTTTGATCTTCTCAAGGGTCAACTTATTGAATCTGGCATTACATCAGCTGATATCTTGAAGGTTAATTGGTTTGTTCACGGTTTTGTTCTTTTAGATGTGTTCATGTTGCTAGATGAACTCATGGGTATTATGTCATGCAGGGTGTGATACAGCTTATATTTGAGAAGGCTGTCCTGGAGCCTACATTTTGTCCCATGTATGCTCAGCTGTGTTCTGATCTCAATAAAAAGCTTCCCCCATTCCCATCAGACGAACCAGGTGGGAAAGAAATTACATTCAAGCGAATTCTCCTGGATAACTGCCAGGAGGCATTTGAGGGTGCTGATAAATTGAGGGAAGAAGTTAGGCAGATGACATCTCCTGAGCTGGAGCTCGAACGAAGGGACAAGGATAGATTGGTCAAGCTTCGTACCCTTGGAAACATTCGTTTAATTGGAGAGCTTCTGAAGCAGAAGATGGTCCCTGAGAAGATTGTCCATCACATTGTTAAGGTTAAAACTTGAAATTGACTTGTAGGCTTGTTGCTGATGAAACATCAGATAGATTCTTTTTTTAATTTATATATTTATTGGTTTGCTTATAGTTAGTTATTTTCTGAAGCAGGAGCTTTTGGGTCCTGATAACAAGGTTTGTCCTGCTGAAGAGAATGTTGAGGCCATTTGTCATTTCTTTAACACTATTGGAAAGCAGCTTGATGAGTCTCCAAAATCACAGCATATAAAGGATATATACTTCACTCGATTGAGGGACTTGTCTTCAAACCCTCAACTGGCACCTCGATTAAGGTTCATGATTCGTGATGTTCTTGATCTGAGGGCAAATCGCTGGGTTCCGAGACGTGAGGAGGTAGGTATATGTCATCAATTTTTGTTTTGATAGTTAGACCTAACTGTTTGTAAATACTGAATACTTCTATTATTGTAGGTCAAAGCCAAAACCATCACTGAGATACATTCTGAGGCAGAAAAAAATCTTGGATTGCGTCCAGGTGCCACTTCAAGTATTAGAAATAATCGCGGTGTTATTTCAGCTGGCCCAGGGGCTAGTGTTCCTGGAGGCTTTCCCATCAACAGACCTGGTTCAGGGGGTATGATGCCTGGCATGCCAGGAACTAGGAGGATGCCTGGGATGCCTGGAATTGATAATGATAATTGGGAGGTGCCTAGGAACCGATCAATGCCAAGGGGTGATGGATCAACTATGCAGCCTGTGGGACGTGTCCCTTCGTCAGTGTTCAACAAGTCCACATCACTGGACACAAGGCTGTTACCTCAGGGTAGTGGCTTTATAGGTGGAAAGAGTAGTGCACTTTTGCAGGGAAGTACTGGCCCTTCTCCTCGCCCTTACAATGTAGGTTTTGTTACAGAGCAGCCGCCTCAAGCATCTGTAGCTAGTAAGCCCGCTAATTATATGCCTGCAGCTGTGGAGAAACCAGCAAGCTTAAGTCCTGATGAACTGAAGAGAAAAACAGTGTCACTTTTGAAAGAATATTTCAGTATTTGTCTCTTGGATGAAGCATTGAATTGTGTGGAGGAACTAAAGTCTCCAGCCTACCACCCTGAAGTTATCAAGGAAGCCATCTACCTTGGGATGGAGGAGAATCCACCCTGTGTTGAACTAGTTGTGAAGCTTTTAGAATACTTACTTGCAAAGAAGGTGGTTACAGCTAAAGACATTGGCACAGGTTGTTTGCTTTATGGTTCCATGTTGGATGATATAGGTATTGATCTGCCAAAAGCACCTAATAATTTTGGTGAGATTGTTGGGAAGCTAGTTTTGGCAGGAGGATTGGACTTTAAAGTGTTGAAAGAGGTCCTTGGGAAGATGGAAGATGAGGTGTATAAGAAAGCTGTATTTGATGCTGCAATGAGAACTATCAGTCAGAGTTCAAGTCGCCAAGTTATATTAGATTCACAGGCATCTGAGATCGAGGCTTGCGAGAGTTTACTTTAGTCAGCATCTGTATCGATGGAGCTCCTAAGAAGGGTTTTTTTTTTTTGGAGTCGTAATTTTCGCTGAGGTTATAGCTGTGTGTTATTGAGCAAAGAAATCAAACCATAATGTCAATGGATTTTGTTCTCAAGCGTGGCTGGCTAATTATGTGCCTGCTTGCTTGGGTAGAATGGCCCTTTGAAGGGATCATCCAGGTGTTTTGTATTTTGATTTGTTCTGATCTTCATTTTCTCAAGTAATTTAGTTTATTGTTTAAACTACCTACCTCATAAATCTTTTTTTAAAAAAAATAAGAAAATTTATCCTTGCGCCTATTAAAATTCACGTCATTGAGATTTTGTTTATTCTTCTGTTGTCGTTTGAATGTGCATTTGCTGTAAATTTATGGCATGCAGAACGCCGCATGGTTATTGAGGCATTACATATGGATATTATAGAACTTTTGCAAGATTTTTGACAAAGCCAATTAGATTAGCCATAACATAATATATGAAATTAAATTGAAAAAACTGAAGGTAATATTGCTATGTTTACTCTTTCAGCTTTCCTAAATTTTGTTTTTACTTTTTTCTTCAAATTCATATTTTTTTCGTACTCTTCTTTTGGAATGGCAATTGGACTTTTAATTCCCAAAATACAATTTAGTTCTTTATTGATATTTTTATATATTTGGAAAGAAGTAAAATTCTTTTCACTATGTCTTCTTGGTCTCAAAATGTTAAAATTTCTTACATAATTAGACATAAGCGATTGTATTTTTATATAATGTGAAATAAAAACTTAATTATATAAATATTTTATTTTAAAAAAAAGCACATATACATGCATGCGCACACACCTTATTGCTAATAAAAATTATTTTTAATTTTTTTATAAATAAATAGATGAAATTTTTGTTTTATGATTTGCAATAAAAAATTAAATAAAAAATATTAAAAAATTAAATTACAAACATTAATATAAAATATTTTAATATAGTTATATTCATAGTGACATATTATACATTACGTAAATTATGATACATGTATGCAGATTATATATAAGATTTTTCTAATTTTTCTTTAAAAAATCTTAATTATATTAATTAACATGTGTTTCACTTGGGAAAAAAAAATAAAAAACTGAAAATTAGTTGCATCTGAAAATATTTCTTCAAAAAGTCAGTAAATAATCTCTATCTCAAAGACCCACTTTCTGCATCATAAAAAAAAATACTAACACATATTAAGAATTAAAAGAAAGAATTTAAACAAACAATTTAAATTAAAGTGAAGAGAATATAATTACACTTACATTTTCCATCAAAAAATAAGATTAATAAATCTTTACTAAAGAAACAGTAGCAAAAACTAAAGGAGAATAAAATTGTTAGTATAAGTGATGCATCTCTATTTTGATCTTGATAATCAAATTGAAAATCACTAATGTCTTTGCTAAGTGTTGCTTTGTAGGTTTGCGAATTGCTTTGCATTTGGAGTGCAAACACATGAGTGAAAATATGACGTGTGGCGGTATTCTAAATCGCGACCACGGTAGGAAATATTACCCATGAAGAAGTTTTCGCGAGTTTTGGCTTAAGGCAATCAATTTTTTAGGAAAAAATAATTATACGCAAAGTTATCAAAGTGCGAGTTTTGACTTAAGGCAATCAATTTTTTAAGTCATATAGTCTCAGCTGAAAGTATTCAGGTTGATCCTCACAAGATCAAGGCTATTCTTAATTGGAAACTGCCTTGTAATATGATAGAAGTGAGGAGTTTCTTCGGGTTAGCCGAATATTACAGGAGGTTAGTAAAAGGTTTTTCATCTATAGCGACTCATTCGACTCAACTGCTATGAAAAGTTATTCGATTTGAATGAATAGATAAATTCCAAACAAGCTTTGATTGATTTAAGGTAATATTGAAAGAAGCACAATACTTGACTTAGCCTTGGGAAATATTTTGTTGTGTAGAGTGATGCCAGTAATAATGGGTTGGGCTGTGCCCTTATGCAAAAGGAAATGGTGATTGCATATGCCTCTAAACAACTTCAGTTGCATGAGCTTGATTATCTGACACATGACTTGTGTTGAGTTTAGAAGAACGAATCACATTCATAAATGTAGCGAAAAAATAAAAATTATCAAAAACCGAAACAAAAGATCATACTTGTGCTATTAAAACTAATTATATAAACATAAAGGTTAGAAATTAGATCTTGTAATTTCTTATTTGTTATTCAAATCTTCATCTTGTTTGGTTATAGCAAACCGCAACAATCCACAGTAAGATGTCTTTAATGATAATCCACGCGAAGAATGAAAAAGAAACTATCAAAAGAAATGGTTTGAACAGATTCAAAGTGCTAGATTTGAAAGTTTTTTTGAGAGAATTTTATTGTGTCTTAAAAATATATTTTTTTTCACAAAAAAAATTTTCATGTCTATTTTCTGTCATTTGATGTATTTTCTATTTGATTCAAATTCAAATAAATGATCAAAAGTCTTAAATAGAGAGAGGAAAACTTGAACAAATAGTAAATATGCTTAATGACCATAATTAGCCTAATTAAGGCCAAATTTACCCGTTGACCAACAGGAGACAATAGCGCGTGCACTGGGCCTGCTGCGGACCGCCGTTGGATAGGGCAGTTGGCCTGCTAGGTAGGCTAGCAGCTTGCCTAGCCAGCGTTGGCTCGCGCGGGCTTGTGACCCTCTGGAATGATTTTTTTTTTCGTGTGATGTCATCGCAATCCATCCCAAAATAATTCTCTCATGTTTTCGATCCCATACAAGACAATTTTACTCATTATCTATATCTTCAATGCGTGTAACCTATTAGCTTCTCGGTTATGTTGGCCACTTAAATTAACAATTAATTTAAGCAAGTCATGAGCGGTATCTAGTAAAACATCATGACCCCTAATTGATTGGAAAGTCAGTGGTTTGACTACAAACCTTTCCATAGACAATTTCTATGCAATTATTCTTTACACCATTCCATACCCCACTTGGTTCAGAGTATGTGTAATATTCGCTAATTTAGGCCCCGAGTCGCATGTGTCGCGAAGTTGACGCGTTTGACCGATCGGAGTCTAAATTCGGATTTTTACAAAAATTGATTAAGTAATGGCTAAATTAAATGATAAATGCCTAATTAAGTGATATAGAGTTTAAAGAAGTTGATTTACGATAAAGGACTAAATTGCAAAATTTGATAAGTTTTGGGGTCAAATTGCAATTTACCAAAAATTGGAGGATTAATGAGATTAATTGATAATTTAAAATAGAAAATTTGGACACTTAAAATTGGGTTGGCCAGCCATGACATTAAAGGAAGAGGATTAATATTGATTAAGTATAAAATTAGAAGAAGATGGTCAAATGGTGGGTCCCACATGAAGACTTTTTGGGTACCCTATTTAAGACTTTCTTTTCTTCTTCTTCTTCTTCTCTTCATTTTGTGCATTATTCTCTCTTTTCTCTACTAGTCACGCCAGCCACATCTTTTCCTCCATAGCTCACCTTGATTTCTAAAGAGAGAAAGGAAGGGAAGAGAAGGGAAAGGGCAAGACAAGATGATCTTCATGGTCCATAACTCTTAAAGAAGCTGGAAAGAACAAGAAAGAGGAAGAAAAATCAAGTTTGGTAGAGAGAGAAAATCTTCAAAGTAGTGATCAAGTGAAGAGAAGTGTAAGGTAAGAAGCATCTCTTCTTCTTCTTCATCTTTTCTTAAAGGAAGTTCGAATTTTGAACTCATCCAAGACTCATGTGGGAAGAGAGAGAAATCAGGGTTTTGAGAGAGAAAAAGAGAGTTTAGGGTCTTGAGAAAATTAGATTATAATAATGATTTATGATGTTGTAGGAGTTCCAAGTGATAAGTAACAAACTCTAAGGAGCAAGGGAAAAGAGAAAGCTACCTAGAAGAGTGAAGGAGAAAGATTAAGGTTTGTGCATAACTTAAGGCAATAGCCTATTTTTGTTTGAAATAATGCATGCTGAACATGATTGTAGATAAATACATTTCAAGAATGATGATGATTATGGCATGAAACCATAGGATTAGACATGTATGAATGAGATCCTTGTGTGACATTGAATTAATGATGCATGTTAGAAAATCTAATGTGATCAAGACATTTACATGTATTAGAAAGTAATAAGTTGAGTAAAGAACCTTAGAAATGCATGAAATATAATTTGGTATGATTTGGATGATGTTATAATGAATGAAGAGTGAATATGCAGATTTCCTATTGAAAGTCACGGGCGTGAACTTGAGAGTTCACGGTTGTGACTGATTGTATCACCGTTGTGACTTCTGTGTGGAAATGGTACTATTCATTCCAGAAGCGTTCACGGGTTGGAATCACGGACGTGAACTTATTCACAGGCATGAATGAGTAATCACAACTGTGAATGCTTTTGGGCGATTCATTCCAGTAGCGTTCACGGCTTGGGATTACGGGCGTGAACTAATTCACGGGCGTGAAATTAGTAATCTTGTAGGTCTACCACTCTACCGGTGTGTCAGCATTGTGGTCGTTCGCATCCAGGAGAGTGTTGGTGGATGACAGGAGCATGCACAAGATGCGGCTCCAAGAACCATATTATAAGAGATTGTCCATTGCTACAGTTTGACAGAGGTTCAGGGAGTGTTGAGTCAGTACCAATACAAACTATGGGACAAGGCAGAGGACGAGGCCTAGGGCAAGGAAGAGAAGGCCATGCAGGGCCAAGCCAGTTCATATCAAATACAGTAGAGAGGCCTGAAGGTAGTAGAGCTACTCCAGCAAGAGCTTATGCCATGCGAGGCTGAGAGGAGCATGATGCATCTGACACCATAACGGATAAATTCCTTCTTTTTGGCTCTTGTATACATGCATTGATAGACCCTGGGTCAACACACTCATACATATGCACACCACCATCGGGTCAAGAGGGTCTAAAACCAGAGACTAGAATATGAGATTCGTGTGACTAACACGTTAGGACACAGTATGCGGGTTAGTAAAGTGTTTAGGGGTTGCCTAGTCGAAATTCAAGGCAGGCAATTTCCAGCAGATCTAATAGAGTTACCATTCCACGAGTTCAATGTGATCTTGGGAATGGATTGGCTAACTTGTCATGTGGTGATAATAGATTGTGGAAAGAGACAGATGAGAATTAAAGTTTCAGAACAAGAAGAGATAGTAGTGATGGGCGAGTATAAAGGATATCCAGATAATGTAATATCAGTATTGAAAGCTCGAAAACTCATCAATAAGGGATGTGAGACTTACCTAGCGTATGTTTTTGATACCCGAAAGAAAAGTCCAAAGTTGACTGACATCCCAACTGTTAGTGAGTTTTCTGATGTATTTCCTGAGGAGTTACCAGGACTACCAACTGACTGAGAGATAGAGTTTGCTATCGAAGTAGTATCTGGCACCGCTCCTATATCTATTACACCATATAGGATGGCACCCATAGAATTGAAGGAGTTGAAGATACAGTTACAAGAAATGTTAGATAAAGGATTTATACGACCTAGTGTATCATCATGGGGTGCTCCAGTACTATTTGTGAAGAAGAAAGACGGTACTTTACGTCTTTGCATTGACTACAGACAGCTTAATAGGGTTACTGTTAAGAATAAATACCCACTGCCTAGGATTGATGATTTATTTGATCAACTGAAAGGTGCAAGTGTATTTTCAAAGATAGATCTTCGATCAAGGTATCATCAACTGAAGATCAAAGAGTCAGATGTATCTAAGACGACATTCAGGACTCGTTATGGTCATTATGAGTTCTTGGTGATGCCATTTGGATTGACGAATGCGCCGACAGTTTTTATGGACCTAATGAACTGAGTGTTTAGGCCATATATTGATCAATTTGTAGTTGTATTCATTGATGACATTCTTGTCTATTCAAGAGATCGAGTAGAACTTGACCAATATCTTAGAAAAGTATTGCAGACTTTGAGGGAGAAACAATTGTATGCAGAGCTATCTAAGTGTGAGTTTTGGTTGGAAGCAGTTAGTTTTCTGGGTCATGTAATTTCAGTAGAAGGTATTCGAGTTGATCCTAGTAAAATCGAGGCTATTCTTAATTAGAAACCACCTCCAAATGTGACAGAAGTGAGAAGTTTTCTTGGATTAGCCGGATACTATAGGAGATTTGTGAAAGGATTTTCATCTATAGTGAATCCTTTGACACGACTGCTGCGAAAAGAGGTCCGTTTTGAATGGACAGATAAGTGTCAAGCAAGCTTTGATCGATTGAAGGCATTGTTGACTGAAGCACCAGTTTTGACTCAGCCTACTCCAGGAAAAGACTATGTTGTGTACAATGATGCAAGTCACAATGGGCTAGGATGTGTTCTTATGCAAAAGGGAAAAGTGATTGCATATGCCTACAGACAACTTAAGCCTCACGAACTTAACTATCCGATGCATGATTTAAAACTTGCAGCGATAGTTTTTGCTCTTAAGATTTAGAGACATTACCTATATGGAGAAATATGCTACATTTATACAGACCACAAGAGTCTTAAGTATCTTCCTTCACAAAAAGAGTTGAACCTGAGGCAACGAAGATGGTTGGAATTGATTAAAGACTATGATTGTGTGATAGACTACCATCCAGGAAAGGCTAATGTGGTTGCAGATGCACTAAATAGAAAGATTTTAGTTGAGATGCGAGTGGAATCCATATTAATGCAGATAATTAAAGATGTCCAAAAACAAGATGAGAAGCTAGTGAAGATGGTCGAGGCCTTGAAAAATAGAGAAAAGTCAGAATTTTCCTTAACAGAAGATGATACTGTATATTTCAAGAACCAGATTTGTGTGCCAAGTATGAAAAAGTTGAGGACAAAGATTTTAAAAGAAACTCATGAAACGGTTTATACTATGCACCCAGGTGGGAACAAGATGTACCAAGATTTGAAAGCACAATACTGGTGGTCGGGGATGAAAAAGGATATCACTGAATATGTTGCTAAATGTCTAATCTGTTAACAAGTGAAAGCTGAACATCAATTACCCACAGGATTACTACAACCGATTCCCATACCAGAATGGAAGTGGGAGAGGATCACGATGGATTTTGTGTCCGGTTTACCGGTAACTCAGAAAAAAGCATGATGCAGTATGGGTGATAGTGGATCGATTGACGAAGTCAGCACATTTTCTACCAATGCGAATGGACTATACTTTGAACAAGCTAGCTGAGATTTATGTGAATGAGATAGTGAGACTTCATGGAGTACCTGTATCTATTATTTCTGACAGAGATCCCAGGTTTACGTCGTAGTTCTGGAAGAGTCTACAGCAGGCTTTGGGAACTCGACTAAATTTTAGCACGACATTTCATCCGCAAACGGATGGACAATCAGAGCAAGTTATACAGTTGTTAGAGGATATGATGGGATGTTGTGTGCTTGAATTTGAGGGAAGTTGGGATCGACATCTACCTCTTATGGAGTTTGCCTATAACAACAGTCATCAAACAAGCATAGGCATGACTCCTTATGAAGCTTTATATGGAAGAAAGTGTAGGACACCAGTATGTTGGACCGAGTTGAATAAGAAAAAGTTGATTGGGTTGGAAATAATTCAACAGACTGAGGAGAAAGTTAAAGTGATCAAGTAAATGCTAAAGGCAGCACAAGATCGACAGAAATCATATACCGATTTAAAGAGGCGAGATATAGAATATGCTGTAGGTGACAAAGTATTTCTTAAAGTTTCGCCATGGAAAAAGGTATTGAGGTTCGATAAAAAGGGAAAGTTAAGCCCAAGGTTTATTGGTCTTTATGAAATTCTGGAAAGAATAGGACCAGTGGCTTACCGATTAGCTCTTCCTCCGGAGCTAGACTGAATTCATAACGTGTTCTACGTTTCAATGTTAAGAAGATATCATTCAGACCCAACCCACATTATACCGATTGAGGAAATAGAGGTACAGACAAACTTGTCTTATGAGAAAGAACCAGTGGCTATAATAGCATATGAAGAGAAAGTTCTCCAGAACAAGAGAGTCCCTCTAGTTAAAGTTTGGTGGCAGAATCATACAGTTGAAGAAGCCACGTGGGAAAGTGCAGAAGTGATGAAGAAGCAGTACCCCTAGTTGTTTAACCCCAAATGAATAGGTAAATTTCGAGGACGAAATTATTTTAAGGGGGAGAGAATGTAAATTTCGAGGACGCATTTGATCGATCGGAGTCTAAATTCGGATTTTTACAAAAATTGATTAAGTGATGGCTAAATTAAATGATATATGCCTAATTAAGTGATTATAGAGTTTAAAGAAGTTGATTTACAGTAAAGGACTAAATTGCAAAATTTGATAAATTTTGGGGTCAAATTGCAATTTACCAAAAATTGGAGGATTAATGAGATTAATTGCTAATTAAAAATAGAAAATTTGGACACTTAAAATTGGTTTGGCCATCCATGATATTAAAGGAAGAGGATTAATATTGATTAAGTATAAAATTAGAAGAAGATGGTCAAATGGTGGGTCCCATATGAAGACTTTTTGGGTACTCTATTTAAGGCTTTCTTTTCTTCTTCTTCTTCTCTTCATTTTGTGCATTCTTCTCTCTTTTCTCTACTAGTCACGCCAGACACATCTTTTCCTCCATAGCTCACATTGATTTCTAGAGAGAGAAAAGAAGGGAAGAGAAGGGAAAGAGCAAGACAAGGTGATCTTCATGGTCCATAACTCCTAAAGAAGCTGGAAAGAACAAAAAAGAGGAAGAAAAATCAAGTTTGTTAGAGAGAGAAAATCTCCAAAGTGGTGATCAAGTGAAGAAAAGTGTAAGGTAAGAAGCATCTCTTCTTCTTCTTCTTCTTCTTCTTCTTCATATTTTCTTAAAGGAAGTTCGAATTTTGAACTCATCCAATACTCATGTGGGAAGAGAGAGAAATTAGGGTTTTGAGAGAGAAAAAGAGAGTTTAGGGTCTTGAGAAAATTAGATTATAATAATGATTTATGATGTTGTAAGAGTTCCAAGTGATAAGGAACAAGCTCTAAAGAGCAAGGGAAAAGAGAAAGCTACCTAGAATAGTGAAGGAGAAAGATTAAGATTTGTGCATAACTTAAGGCAATAGCCTATTTTTGTTTGAAATAATGCACGCTAAACATGATTTTTGATAAATACATTTCAAGAATGATGATGATTATGGCATGAAACCATAGGATTAGACATGTATGAATGAGATCCTTGTGTGACATTGAATTAATGATGCATGTTAGAAAATCTTGTGTGATCAAGACATTTACATGTATAAGATAGTAATAAGTTGAGTAAAGAACCTTAGAAATGCATGAAATATAATTTGGTATGATTTGGATGATGTTATAATGAATGAAGAGTGAATATGCAGATTTCCTGCTGAAAGTCACGGGCGTGACTATTGAGTCACGGGGGTGAACTTGAGAGTTCATGGTTGTGACTTTTGTGTGGAAATGGTACTATTCAATCCAGAAGCGTTCATGGGTTGGAATCATAGACGTGAACTTATTCACGGGCGTGAATGAGTAATACGACCGTGAATGCTTTTGGGCGATTCATTCCAGTAGTGTTCACGGCTTGGGATTACGGGCGTGAACTAATTCACGGGTGTGAAATTAGTAATCACAGTCGTGAATGCTCTGTATTTGTAATTATGAATGTGGTTATCAAATGAAGAATTCAGGTAAGTAAATGAAAGTCAATGTCTATCCAGTGAAATATGAATGATATGGATATATATATATATATATATATTGATGTGAGAATGTGATATGTTGTGATATAGAAAAATGAATTGATATAGAAAAATGAATTGTCGTGGATGTTATATGAAATCTGATGCGGATGATAAATATGAGAATATTGATGAATCTAGTAAATGAATGAAAAGATGTATGAGTATGACTATATGTTTGCAAAACAAGAAAATTGAGATGTTGATAAATATGAGAATATTGATGTGTTGAAATTTGAGAATTATGATTGATGTGAAAATATAAAGAAGCCCATTACTCTACCTGCGGACTAGAATCAGGATAAATGACATCTCATTAAGGGGGAAAACGGTACCGTACTATACCTCAACCAATGTGGCTTAAGCTCTGGGAGCGCCATTGGTCTGAGATGCTCGGTCAGTGTGGCTTAAGCTTTGGGAGCGCTACTGACTTGAAAAGCTCTGATGAGCACATATAAATGAGGACAAGGTGGCTTAAGCTTGGGGAGCACCCTTGGTCCGGTTATTCATATATGATGAAATTATACTCAATCAATGTGGCTTAAGCTCTGGGAGTGCCATTGATTTGAGAAGCTCTTATGAGCCAGATAGTGGACAGGGTGACTTAAGTTCTGGGAGCGCTCCTGATCAATAACCCGTATCCAGTCAGTCCAAAATTTAGAGTGATGTGGGCAAGATAATGAGGATATGTTGGAAAATAAGAAAAGAAAAGAATAACAAAACGATGATGATAAGAGATTGAGATGTAATGGTAAAGAGATTAACAGAGTAATTTACCATTAAAGATAAATGAAAATAACATTGTCTATATGAGCATGACATTTATACTTGTATGAAATAGGAATATGTTGACAGTCATACATGCAAACATTTTAATGCATAAAATGATATTTGTTAATGCTTGTTGCATGATATAGTATATTGCCTTATTTATATGCACCACTAAGCTTAGAGCTTAGCGTGGAATTTAATTTCCACGCATATATAGAAAGGGAGCTGAAAACGTTAGATAAAGCAAGCAGTGATCCCATTCAAGTAAAGCAGCTGAACCTTAAGAAAGTGGGTTACAAGTTTTGAATTTTGTATTTGGCTTTTATTTTAAAGAGCATTAGAGTTTGTAAAACATACTTTTAAAGTTTGTTTAAGAATTAAATTGATGTTTAAAATTACTATCTTATGTAAATAAATTGTACTCTGGTTTTTGTATATATATATACAAATATATATATATATATATATATATATATATATATATATATATATATATATATATATATATCCATATTTACATGAGTGCTAAAAAACAATATAGCGATTTGAGGAATTAAGGAAGACAGACATTAGCGCTCCCTCATCCGGGCACGTGTTGGTGTTCGGGTGAGGAGGTTGCTACAGTATGAACATGTGTTAACTCCCACTAAACTGACTACGTCACGTCTAGTCCAAGTAATGTTAGTTCTTGTTTCTGAGGCTCATTACTCTATTATATATGTCATTGAAGACTATCATTATGACATTTCCAATCCGGCCAGAGATTCCCGAGTAATGACTATCACTAGAGGCCATGGGTATACAATCTTTCTATAAGGAGTGGTGAATCCTTTGTTAGTTACCCAATTACCTTGGAATAACTCAAGCTATATCCAATCACCATCATATGAGCAACCTCCCTGAGGCAATAAGGAATAGTGTCAAAATTCAAAATCAGTATCCAAGATATCCTTGAGTACCTCAAGTCTAAGGATACTTGCACCATTGCTATGATGAGACTATCATTGACATTTAAATAGATTATCCATATGATTTTCTCATAGCTGGTCATCCAATATACTTAGCTACACTTAACAAGCATCCACATGTTAACTTTAAACATCTCATGTTTACTGATTATGAGATCTACTACTCGATCCAATCAAGGAGTGTAACATGTAAGTGTTATACTCTTAACCTAGAAATACCCAAAGCTCACTTGAGTAAAGATTACAGAGAGAACCACTTACAAATCTTAATTGCTCAATAAATGAAGAGCAAAAAGATTTTTACAGAGAATAGATTTTATTCTCAAAGTATGAAAGTACAAATAGCTTGTAATAAGAATTAAATTCGAAGTATATGCTATTCTATTGTTATTCTCATCATTCTCTTTTTTCTTAATGCATAAATGACTTCCATTTATACTCCCATGGCTGAATATAACCGTTGGGGTGCATTAAATACAAAACTAGTCGTTGTACCATCTAAATAATCGCACCTGACATTTTTTCTCTTTCATTGTTCACGGGCATGACTATGCTTATCACGGGAGTGACATTTCTTCCCAAACTGTGACTGAAGTGGTGACCTTGGTCGTGAAGCTCTCTGGAATGTTTTGACATATAGAGTCACGGGCGTGACATACTCATTCACGGGCGTGACAGGCTTCCTAGCCGTGATCCAAGTGGTGACTCTGGTCGTGAAGCTCTCTGGATGAAAATGCATGAATCTTCATGGGGGTGACTGAAATGCCCACTTCACGGTTTGGTTTTCCTTTATGGCCGTGAACTTCAAATGTTGGTTTTGGTAATGGTTAGCTTCTTTCACGGGAGTGAGTCATTGAGTCACGACAGTGAACATGCTACTACTTGAATTTTGTCTTTCAAGGATTATTCTTCCAATTTTCCATTCTTGCTATTTTAATCCATGTCCTGTATAATAGACTTAGAAGACAAGTATGTTAAATACAATATTGCTATTTTATTTCTTATCATCAAAATGACGGAAATACCGCTCAAGGTTTAACAATCTCCCCCTTTTTTATGGTGACAAATAATCTAGCAATATGTGATTTTGAGAAGTCTCCCCCTCAAAATATACTTAGGATAAAAAATTTATAATGTGCAAGAATAGTAGATAATGATCTAGCATTGAAATAAACTTACTAGATTTTAAGTATATCCAAGTTATATGAGAAGTATATCCAATAATACCATAATTCCTTTTTAAGGCATGAAGTATATGTAAGGTATATCATGGAATATTTATATTTTTAACTTGCTTTAAGGTATATGCAAAGTATACTTAAGGTATATCTAATGTATATAAAGCTCAATTTTCCAATTATATATTTTGCATATGAAATTTTGAATCAAGATTTCTAATCCCTTTTGATCTATTTCAAAGTCAATTCAATTTTAATTATTTGATTCAAAATTCATTTACCTTAATATATATTGCTATTTTTTTTTCTTATATTGCTAGTTTGATACATTTTCCCTTAGTTTTCTCCCCTTTTTGTCATCAATCAAAAAAGGATAAGAAGATAACAATGAGATAAGCAAAAGCAAATTCATTAAGTAAAGGAAAAACATACAAACAAAGATAAATAATTTTCAGAAAGGAAATTGAAAATTTCCTACACACCAACAAAAATAAACAAGCAAAACAAGCAAATTTAGGCTACACTCTAGCCTAACTCCTAGCCGGACATCCTATCACAAAGCCTAGCCACTTCAGCCTCAAGGCTGTCCATTCGAGACTCCATGAAGTCTTTGAGGTTTTCCAACCTCTCATCCATCGAAGTCTGCAGCTACTCAAAACGTGGTGCCAAGAGGTCGACCATCTGCTGCGCTAAGGTCGGTGTGGAAGCTGAGGACGGTTCGATGTCCTACTCAGCTACTGGAGGTGCTTCCTCAACCCGAGCCCTCTTCTTCTGCTGGACTCCCTGGAGGCCTGCTTTAAAATCCTCCGTGTCATTATCTTCCCAGATGATCTCCCCAACGGTGTCAGTGAAGCAGTAGAAGATATCGTTATGGAAAACGATTCTGATAGCCGCTCCCATCTTGATGAACGACTCGACATCCAAGCGATCTCGAGGATGTCCAGGGATGATGTTGAAGTGATGCGCATCTAGCTTCAGATAATTAAGCTTCACTGCTATATAAGTGACATATGCCCTAATCAAAATATCTCCAGTGGGCTTGGTGGCAATGGAGAGAAGATGGTTTGCAAACCATCTAGATAGTGCTACTGTGAGTCATCTCTGAGCCATCTCAAATAGGAAGAGCTCCGACTTCCTGATAGTCCTGTTGCTTTCTCCCCTAGCAAATATGCTATAGGTTAGGAACCTATGCAAATACCTGTGCACTGGGGCCCTGAGATGTGTGCTCTTTGTTTTTTTGACATCCCAGCTGCAATTGGTGCCAAAATGTGTCTAGGCTCGAGGGGCAGAGAATTCTACCTCAGTATCATTCAGGATGCCATCAGATGGTAGGCTGAACAATTCCCCAAATTCGATGGCACTGAGGGTGTTGGGATTGTTGCAGAGTTGGAATTTCACCACTCTAGTAGGTGAAACCTGCAAGGTGCTGAGGAATTCCAGTGTTGGCTCCCTCAAGGTTAGCTGGTGAATTTCCACAAAATCTTTCAGATGAAAGGCTTGTAGTTGCTCTGTCATAGCCATCTCAAGCCCGAGACTTCGGACTGTCTGCCATTCGAAGGACTTTGATGACAGAAGAGGTCTCTTCTTCAAAGTTGCATACCGAGGATCGCAATGCTCCGGAATGCGGTTTATGAGGTAATCTGCATACCTCTTAGGAGCATGAGACTTCTTTCTTTTTCCCTTGGATGAAGTAGTCTCCATTTTTGAAGAAATTGGTTGGTGATGGAGTTGGAAAAATTTTTGACAGAAAATCCTTATGAAACCCTAAGAATGTAAGATTTCTGATGAAGATTCGAACTTTTAGAGGTATTTATAGGAAAAGTTTTAGTCTTTGGTGCCAGAATCTTCAATGTCTCAATGAATGTGAGTAAATGAGAGCGGTTTTGGGAGTTGGAGAGTTGAAATGAAAGTTGTAACCGGCTTTTCTTTTATATATTCGATACATTTACAGGTGTGAAATAGGTATTCACGGGATGGTCGTGTTCACGGTTTGTTGAAGGAGTGTTCCACCCGTGAACGAAGGCGTGAATACGTTCACGAGCGTGATCGTTGAATTGCACAGGCGTGAATGATCATCCGTCACAGGGGTGAATAAAATGTCACGGGCGTGAAATGTTGAATTTCATCACTTATGCCCGTGAAGCAAGCCGTGACTCAAGGCATGAAAGCTTCTATGAGTTTTGGGGTGTAATTGTTCACGGGAGTGAAAATTCATCACAGGCGTGAAAGTCTCTTTTCACGGGCGTGACTCATGCCGTGAAAATAAGTTTCACGACTTGAAGCTGTTAACCATGTCGTGAACCAAGTCGTGAACGACACTACCTCTTTGGGCCATTTAAGTCACGGGCGTGAACATGTGTCACGGGCATGACTCCCCTAAAATTTTCATCAAATAAAATTAAGTCCTAAAACAAGACTAAATCATTTCAACAAAGATTCTATCCCTTAAAACATGAATTTTCATCAAAATGTCTATCTTATATCTTGTGATATGATTTAAGATCAACAATTAAAATTTCATATTTTTGCAATCACAAGGTTAATCCATCAATCATACCAAGTTCTCTTCTAATGAAATTAAATCTTTCCTCATTTTGAGACTTAGTGAAAATATCAGCTAATTGATTTTTTATGCTTATAAATTCTAATGCAACATCTCCATATTGAACATGATCTCTAATAAAGTGGTGTCTAATGTCAATATGCTTGCTTCTTGAGTGTTGAATAGGATTCTTTGAAAGATTTATAGCACTTATGTTGTCACATCTGATAGGTATATGGTTCATCTCATGACCATAGTCCTTAAGTTTTTGTTTCATCCAAAGCATTTGTGTACAACAACATCCAGCTGCTACAAATTCTGCTTCAGCAGTTGAGAGAGCAACTAAAACTTGTTTCTTGCTAAACCAAGAAACTAAACATTCTCCAATGAAGTGACAAGTACCTGAAGTACTTTTCCTGTCTAAAAGACTACTAGTGTAGCGCTCACTTACCCTACTAATCGCTAATAGGATATGGAAGTGCTACTAAGCTCATTTAATTTAAAACAAACGCTCAATTTTGTATAAATATATTTTTTTTCAATTTAAATATATATCTAGTGATAGGAATATTGTGATTCAAAATAACTTATTCATTAAACCATGATATTTAAAAATATAACTACAATAATTCTAGATATATATAATTACCAAATCCATTACTTATAAATATTACAAGCCACAAATTTACATCAACAAAATTCTTAAAACTAAATTTTTACAACATCATTATTAAAACATACAAAAAGAACTAGACTGCTGCAATCTGATCTTGGGGTTCCCTCTTCTTCGGTCGCCCTATCGGAACAACTACTTCTATTTATCTGCGCGTGAAACACATGCGCTAAGCTACTAGCTTAGTGGTACGTTTGACAACTATCCAATCATGACATAAATAATTCTAAAATAAAATTTTAGAAACTACAATTAACCTATTTAGCATGCCAAATATTCAATTAATAATAAACTATTTTCTTCATGCAAAAATATTTAATTCATGAATTATGATATTTTATTCATTAAGCATGCTTGAAATTTTAACAATACAAGGTATAAAATTTACAATATGAATTTCATACTTCATATTTTTTTTTCTGTTATTTATTTAATAGCCCACGACATCTTAGACCGGAACTAAACACTGGATACAGGGTTTCTGCTCTCTGGCAGTATACTCGGCGCCTACATAATTATTTTTTTAACTCGGCGTTTAACGCCTACATTTTCAATAACAACTCAGCACCTTTTTGATGCCTACGTAAATTTCGAACTCAACACTAATTCTTAGTGCCTAAGTAAATTTCAACTCAGTACTATTATTTTTAGTGCCTACATAATTTTAACTCAGCACTATTATATTTAGTGCCTACATTTGTACCCTTTTATTGGCATGCCAACTTATCCAAATTTCTAGTTCTCGACTAGATATTATAGGGCTTAAATTACATTTGTTACCTTTATTCATATTTGCATAAATTATGTAGGGAAACATTAATATAAATTCCATATAAATGCAATAATTCTCATTCAATATTTTACAACCTCATACTAGCTCATTTAATCTTTATAACTATAAGAAAAATTCAATCAATACATTTTCTAACACATAAATCCACAATCAACACATTTCTACCAGCTGTCCTATTCTGGACAACATTTCTACCTTATGTTTCTCTGCCTTTTTCGTCTATTTTTAGACAGAATTTGGACATGTGATCATCTAACAAAATATAGGTACATGTCTTATCTTTAATTTACAACTGGAATCACATCAAAACAAATTTTTTAGCAAAAGTTATACATTTTCTCCTAAGTTACGTTCGCTGCAATCTGCCCAGTATTTTACTGGACATATTTCTGCCTTATCTTTCTATATCTTTTTCATCCATTTCTAGATGGAATTTGGACAAGTGATAAAATAGAAAAATGCAGTTACATGTCTTATCTTTAATTTCCAACTAGAATCACATTAAAAATAATTTCTTAGCAAAATTTATGAATTGTTTTCCAACCTATGTTTACTGTAATCTGCCCAGTATTTTTTTTTCTGGACAGATTTCTAGTTCAAAGTTTGAGTCCATTTTTCACCTAATTCCAGGCATATTTAGGTCTACTGTTCTGAATGAAAGTTCAATCCCTATGTCTTAACTTTCCAATCCAGTAAGAATCACAAAGAAATGATTTCCAGAACTCAAGTTATGACCAAAACACTAGACACTGTTCATAAGACGAATTTTCCAGCACATCAAATAATTCATACATTTTCCATTTTCATGCATCAACCTCATTTTCTAGTCTTTATTTTCACATTCATGGCATCATTTAATCACTCAATCAAATGTTCAGAATTTCATACATAAATTCACTACATCACAAAATCAAAATCAATACTTTTCTATATTGAATTTTTGCCAAATGTACATACCTCAAAGTTCTATTTTTCTTCACATTTCTCTTCCTCTTAGATAGCCTTTTCCTTGCCCTTACTTCCCCTTTGATTTTGGTTCAAAGGTTGTTCACTTCCTTGCCCTAACAATAAATTTTACACTAATCAAACACTAATCACACCAATCCACCCTTAATCACCATTAGCATACTAATAACCCTAATTTACTAGCTATAATGGCAACTAACCTCAAACTCAAAGAAAAGAGAAGAAGAAAGTAAGGAGATGGAAAATCTAAACTCACCTTTGATGATCTTCCAAATGGCTAAAAACTCTTTTTTTTTTTCTTCCTTTCTTCCTTCCTCTTCCTTAGTTTTGCTCACTTTACTTCACTTTCTTCATGATCTTGCCTTAATCCCCTTTTTTTCATCTAATCTTAGCTTGATTTGAAGAAAGAAAAACAAAAGTAAATGGGAGAGGAGAAGCTCACGGCAAAGAAGAAGAAAAGAGAGAGAAATGAGTTTGGTCAAGATGAAGAAGAAGAAGAATGGTCAAAAAAGTGAAAATTTGACTTTTTATAGTTGGATTAGGTGGGTGGTTAGGATTAGTTACTAATCTTGATTCCTATTGGTCCATTAATTTAAATCACTCTTACTTTATTTTAATCAAAAGAATATTCCTTTCCTTAGATAAAGAATATTCCATTTTTATGCCTTCTTAGAATTTCTGTGCCAAAAACACTGCAATTCCAAATTTCGTTCAGCGAAAAATAATTTTTTTCCCAATTTTAATTCCAAACTTCAAAATTCTCAATTAATAATATTCAAAATATTTTTCTCAATTATTATTATTTAAATTTATTTCTTTCATGTCCAAATTTAGACCCCGATCGGTTCAGCGCGCCGAATTTCGGTCAACCGCGACCGTGGCCTAAATTATCGGGCATTACAACTAGCATAGTCTACATCTGAATATCCTATAATATAAAAAGATGAATTCCTAGGATACCATAAACCTAGATGCAATGAACCATGTAAATATCTTAAAATTCTTTTTACAACATTTAAATGAGATTCTTTAGGACATGATTGAAATCGTGTACACAAGCAAACACTATACATAATATCGGGTCTAGAAGCAGTGAGATATAAAAGTGATCCGATCATACCTCTATACAACTTTTCATTAATGCTCTTACACTTTTCATCTTTGTCCAATTTTGTTGATGTGCTCATAGGAGTCTTGGCATTTTTGCATCCTTCCATACCAAATTTCTTAATTAAATCTTTGGCATATTTGGATTGGTTGATGAATATGCCCTCATTGCTTTGCTTTATTTGTAGACCAAGGAAATACTTAAGTTCTCCCATCATGCTCATTTCAAATTCCCTAGTCATACACTTAGCAAATTCTTGACAAAGCAATTCATTAGTAGAACCAAATATTATATCATCAACATAAATTTGAACAATTAGTATATCATGCTTATGCTTTTTGATGAAAAGTGTAGTGTCAATATTTCCCTTTGTAAAGCTATTTTCTAATAAAAGAGAACTTAGCCTCTCATACCAAGCTCTTGGGGCCTGTTTTAAACCATACAAAGCTTTTGAAAGTTTAAAAACATGATTTGGCAAATCATAGCTTTCAAAACCTGGTGGTTGTTCTACATACACTTCTTCATCTATATAACCATGTAGAAATGCATTTTTCACATCCATTTGAAAAAGTTAGAAATTCATGTGACATGCATATGCTAAAAGTATTCTTATGGCTTCTAATCTAGCTACAGGTGCATATGTTTCATCATAATCTATACCTTTTTCCTGATTATATCCTTTTGCAACTAGTCTAGCCTTATTCCTGGTTATTAACCCTTGTTCATCTAATTTGTTTCTAAATACCCATTTGCTACCTATGATTTGATGATCCTTGGGTCTAGGTTCTAGGTTCCATACCTTATTTCTCTCAAATTGGTTGAGTTCCTCTTGCATGGCAATTATCCAACTTTCATCATTAAGAGCCTGATCAATATTTTTAGGCTCAATTTGTGAAATAAAAGCAATGTCAGTGACTAGATGTTTGAAATGGGATATAGTACTTACTCCCTTTGATAGATCACCAATTATTTGCTCTTTTGGATGATCTTTCATTATTCTCCATTCTTCTGGAAGTTCTTGATCATTTTGTTCTTGATTTTGATGTAGATTGTCATTTTGCAGTAAATAATCTTGATCATTTTCTTCTTTCCCATTTCCAATATCAAGTCTTTCCATATTACCTACAACATCATCAAGAACACTACCTTTCATAAGATCAAGTCTACTAGATTCATTAAAAACAACATGCATGGATTCTTCAATCGTTAATGATCTTTTAATAAATACTCTATATGCTTTGCTGGTTGTGGAGTATCCTAAAAAGATACCTTCATCAGACTTAGAGGCAAATTTTCCAAGATTATCCTTGGTGTTCAATATAAAACACTTGCATCCAAATACTCTAAAGTATGATATCAAGGGCTTTCTTCCATTCCATAGCTCAAATGAGGTTTTGTTTAAAAGAGGTCTTTTGAAAACTCGATTTGAAATATAACATGCAGTGTTTATGGCTTCTGCCTAAATATAAGTTGGTAAATCATATTCATTAAGCATTGTTCTAGCCATTTCAATTAAAGTTCAATTTTTCCTTTCAACTACCCCATTTTGTTAAGGTGTCATAGGAGATGAGAAATTATGTGAAATGCCATGTTCAAGACAAAAGCTTTCAAAGTTTTCATTTTCAAATTCTTTCCCATGATCACTTCTTATTTTTGAAATACAATATCCTTTTTCATTTTGAACTCTTTTAGCAAAGTTTTTGAAATTTTCAAAAGCATCACTCTTTTGAGCTAAGAAAATTACCCAAGTAAATCTAGAGTAATCATTTACGATGAAAAAAGCATAATTTTTTCCTCCTAAGCTAGCAATTCTAGTAGGTCCGAATAAGTCTAAATGCAGGAGTTGAAGAGGTTTTGATGTACTTACTATGTTTTTGGCTTTGAAAGATGACTTGTGTTGCTTTCCTCTTTGGCAAGGTTCACATGTCTTGCCTTTTTCATATTTAACTCTTGGCAGTGCTTTTACTAGTTCTCATGTGCTGAGACTTTGTATTAAGTCCATGTTAGCATGACCAAGTCTTCTATGCCACAGCCAAGATTCATCACTAGTAGTCACAAGACACTTAGAGGAATGGTTAGATAGTTCATGTAAGTTTATTATGTATGTATTGATATCTCTATTTCCTTTAAATATTTCTTGACCATCGATAGAGATTACAAGACATTCATTTGAAGTAAAGATTACTTTGTTTCTTTTATCACATAATTGACTTACACTTAACAAGTTATGTTTCAAGCCATCAACAAGTAAGACATCCTTAATAAAAGTAGTACCATTAACACCAATAGAACCAATGCCAATTATCTTACCCATTGCATTGTTTCCAAAGGTAACTTTACCTCCATCAATACTTTTGATTTCATTGAAAAGTTCTTTGTCTCCTGTCATATGCCTTGAGCATCCACTGTCTACTAGCCAAGCATTTTTGTTTATTGTGGACTTGAGGCATACCTATAGAATCACAATTCAAGTATGAGTTTTAGGTACCTAAATGAGTTTGGGTCCTTGGGGGTTAGCACATGAAGGTTCCCAATGAGCCTTCCTTATCCAGTAATGTTTATTTATGTGACCAATTTTCATACAATAATTACATTATTTTGGTCTAAACTTGCTTTTTGGTCTTACAATGTATTTGATTGCCATAATTCTATTAGATTGATTTTGAGAACAATGACATGCACAATCATGATTAATTTGCATTTTTCTAGATGCTTGCTTCTTATGCATAAAGGCATGATTATTCTTTTTCTATATAGAAGGTTTAACATGCTTATTTCTTGGTGCTATTCTAACAGGTGTGGAGATGTGAGATTCTTTAGATTTAACAAATATAGTTTTGTGAGAAGATGATGATGTGTCCTTAAATCCTAGACCATGTCTAATTAAGGGTGATCTTTGAGACACAATGAGAGTATCTAAGCTCTCTTTACCTTTGTGAAATTTAGAAATGGAATTTCTAAGTTCCTCAACTTTATTTTTCAAAGTATTATTTTCTTTTAACAATGAAGCTGTTGAGGATCTTGATAAGTATTCATCTAATGACTTTTGAAGAGATTCATTAGATGATTTAAGCTTTATGTTCTCCTTTTCTAAACCATCTATCTTATTTTTTAAATTAGGGATATTATTTCTATAGGTACTAAATTTAGTTCTATATTTCTCTAATTCTATATTTAATTCTTCTATTAGGCTTTGCTCATCATCATCATCATCACTATCACTATTACTATCATTATCACTACTATCATTAGTGAAAAAGTATGAGTGTAGTGATCTTACCTTATTCGAGACATGATATTCGATAGCCATAAAACATAGGTTGACCTCTTCACTTTCATTATCATCTTTTTCACTTGAAGAGCTTTTGTCATCCCATGTGGTTTTGTGACCTTTCTCCCCATTGTCTCTTTGGTATTTGCTCTTATGCTTCTTGAGCCTTGGACATTCTGGTTTGATATGTCCTTTCTTTCCACATTCATAGCATTTTACCTCTTCCTTACTTCTTTGTGTATCATTAGGAGTTTGTTTGAGGTTTATTTGCCTGAATTTTCTGGAGTTGCTCATTTTCTTCTCAATGATTCTTTTTAATCTTCTTGAAAGCATAGCAATGTCCTCATTTTTATTATCACTTATTTCTTCATCATCTTCACTATCTTTTTGAGATTTTGAAGTAGAGGCTTTGAGTGCTAAGGTCTTTCTTTTCTCTGGCTCTGCTTCAAGCTCTCTATCTCTCTTCACTGCCATCTCATGTGTGAGAAGTTTGCCAATCATCACATCAGTATTCATGATGCTCATATCTTCATTTGCTTCTTCTATGCCAGCAACTCTTGAACCATAGTCTTTAAGAGGAAGACTTCTCAAGATTTTATTGTTTACATCTTCCAAACTCAGTTGCTTCCCAAGTTTCCTCATTCCATTTATAATGGCTAGAAAACGGTTGGTCATATCAGTGATTAACTCATTGGATTTCATCTTGAAGAGCTCATATTCTGAGGTTAGAAGTTGAATCTTCTTGGATTTGACTTGTTTAGTTCCACTTTAAAATGATATACAAAATTAAATTAACCGAAAGAACACATATAGGCAATTTCGGTTCAAACGTTGAATCGATTTACAAATTGAAATCTAGAATTGTCATTTTTATTTTGTGCATTAGAGAATGCATGTTAGGGGTGTATGAAAATGCATGATTGATGATTATGGACTTAGGCCCAATGTGATTGAGCATGCATGAAATTATTTTATTTTATAGTAAATAGGGCCTGCGTCTCCCTACCTTTCTTTCTTTCTTATGTATTTCTCTTCTCATCTTACTCCCCTCAAATGGAAATTGAGGTTTTCTATAATTGGAAATATATAATTAGACTACATAGAATTATGATAGAATGAATATACAAAGGAGCAAGAAGCAAAAGAGGTGGTACCATAAGCAAGAAGGCTTAGAAATAGAAATTTGATTTCTATTTTGGATTGTAAATTCATGCATATGTCTAGGTAAGACCTAACCAATTTATCTATGGCTCAAGAGATTGACTTTAGTATGTCCATAATCATGTTATATAGTTAATGTAACTATCTTTATATATCCATGTGATGAATGTACGATATAGAAAAGCATGAAATAATAACTTGGTGAGACTTAACAAAGAAATCCCTCACTAAATAAACAATTAAGTCTTACGCCTTCCATTAATATGGGGAGAACCAGAGTTCTTCTAAAGTTAGGGTTGTTGAGTTGCCTCAAGCTCACTCTATAAGAATATGTTAAATCCATTGAAATTAGATTTCACGATTAATGCGTTAGACTTAACCAATATTATTAACTTGTTGGATTTGTACCAAGGTTAATGTGTATTAGAGGCGAAGTTGGGTTTGTATACATGAGATGTACACATATCAAGAGTTGATATCCTAATGTATATGCACACATCAATAAGTTGATAGCACAAGATTTGATATTTGCATGAATAATGCAATTGGTATGGATTAGATACCTACCAACCAAACTAAGGATAGATTGTTGAGTTGCCTCAAGGTTATTCTTAGCTAGTTGGATATCAACCCATTAGGAGAACTTCCATATAAGTTCTCTCGGGTTCTTAGTGAGGGCTATGAATTCACAACAAAATAGTGGGAGTCATAATGCGATTTATTAAAGACCTAATAAACATGCATTTTATGTACATTCTAACATGTTCTATTTTACATCTAGGTTGCTAGAATCATCATCATGACAAGTGTGAATTTGCGATCACTAATGGAATCAAATAAGTTGACTGGGCCTAATGTTTTGGATTGGCTAAGGAATCTGAGAATAGTTCTCAAATGCAAAAAGATTGGCTATGTCCTAGATGAGGCACTGCCTAATTCCCCTACTGCTAATGCTTTTGAAGATGTTTAGAAGGCATATCAAAAGCATCTCAATGATAGTGAGATGGTAAGCTGCATTATGATTGGGCATGTATGGAATTATTTTGTTTTATGGTAAATAGGGCCTGCATGTCCCTACCTCTCTTTCTTTGTTATGTATTTCTCTTCTAATCTTACTCCCCTCAAATGTAAATTGAGGTTTTCTATAATTTGAAATATATAATTAGATTACATAGGATTAGGATAGAATGAAGATACAAATGAGCAAGAAGCAAAGGAGGTGGTACCCTAAACAAGAAGACTTAGAAATAGGAATTTGATTTCTATTTTGGGTTGTAAATTCATGCATATACCTAGGTAAGACCTAGTCAATTTCTCTTTGGCTCAAGAGATTGACTTTAGTATGCCCATAATCATGCCATATAGTTAATGTAACTATTTGTATATATCCATGTGATGAATGTATGATATATAAAAGCATGAAATAATAACTTGATGAGACTTAACAAAGAAATCCCTCGCTAAATAAACAATTAAGTCATACGCCTTCCATTAATATGGAGAGAACTAGAACTCTTCCAGAGTTAGGGTTGTTGCGTTGCCTCAAGCTTACTCTATAAGAATATGTTCAATCCATTGAAATTAGATTTCATGATTAATGGGCTAGACTTAACCGATATTATTAACTTGTTGGATTTACACCAATATTAATGTTTATTGGAGGTGAAGTTGGGTTTGTATACATGAGATGTACACATATCAAGAGTTGATAGCCCAATGTATATGCATATATCAATAAGTTGATAACACAAGATTCGATAGTTGCATGAATAATGCAATTGGTATGGATTAGATACCTACCAACCAAACTAAGGATAACTTGTTGAGTTGCCTCAAGGTTATTCTTAGCTGGTTAGATATCAACCCACTAGGAGAACTTTCATATAAGTTCTCTTGGGTTCTTAGTGAGGGCTATGAATTCGCAATAAAATAGTGGGAGTCATAATGCAATTTATTAAAGACCTAATAAACATGCATTTTATGTACATTCTAACATGTTCTATTTTACATCTAGGTTGCTAGAATCATCATCATGACAAGTGTGAATTTGCGATTACTAATGAAATCAAATAAGTTGATTGGGCCTAATTTTTTGGATTGGCTAAGGAATCTAACAATAGTTCTCAAATCCGAAAAGATTGGCTATGTCCTGGATGAGGCACTGCCTAATCCCCCTACTGCTAATGATTTTGAAGATGTTCAGAAGGCATATCAAAAGCATCTTAATGATAGTGAGATGGTAAGCTGCATTATGCTTGCTACTATGTCAGCTGAGTTGCAAAAGCAACATGAGGCTATGGATGTTAATTCCATAGTATACCATCTAAGAGTGATTTTTGATGAGCAACCACGTTCCGAAAGGTTTGAAACTTTGAGGTTGCTCTTCCGCGCGAAGATGGTTGAGGGGACATCTCTAGTGCAATATGCATTAAAGATGAAAGACTACATTGAGAGGTTGGCCACCTTGGGATTTGTGATGGACCATGAATTAAGTATTTACTTAATTCTAATCGGTTTGTCTGATATATATTCATATTTTGTGCTTAACTATAGGATGAACCAAATCTCTACCACTATTCTTGAGCTGATTAACTTGCTTAAAATAGCTGTGCCATCTGTAAAGAATGACAGTAAGGCTATGATGCTGGTGGACTCTTCATGTTCGAAAAATAATAACCTTAAGAAGAAGAAGAAGTCCATGAAGCCTAAGGGAGGCATGGCCAAGAAGAAGGCCAAGAAGATTGCTACAAAGGGGACATGCTTCTACTGATATGCAGTGTAATGCCTGATAATTTAGGCCACGATCGCGGTTGAGCAAAATCCGGCACGCCGAACCGATCGGGTCTAAATTCGGACATGAAAGAAATAAATTAAAATAATAATAATATGGTATAAAATATTTTGGATATTATTAATAGGGAATTTTGAAGTTTGGAATTAAAATTGGGAAAAAAATAATTTTTCGCTGAACGAAATTAGAAATTGCAGTGTTTTTAGCACATAAATTATGAGAAGGCATAAAAATGGAATATTCTTTATCTAAGTAAAGGAATATTCTTTTAATTAAGATAAATTAAGAGTGATTAAAATTAATGGACACATGAGAAGCAAGATTAACAACTAATCCTAACCACCTACCTAATCCAACTATAAAAAGTCAAATTTCCATTTTTTTTTATCATTCTTCTTTTTCATTTTGACCAAACCCATTTTCTCTCCCTTTTCTTCTTCTTTGGCCGTGACTCTCCTCCCCCAATTACTCTTCTTTGTCTTTCTTCAATTCAAGCTAAGATTAGATGAAAAAAAAGGAGATTAAGGCAAAATCATCAAAGTGAAGTGAAATTTTGAGGTATGTATATTTGGCAAAACTTCAATATATAAAAATATTGATTTTAATTTTGTGATGTGTATGAAATTCTGAATAATTGATTGAGAAATTAAGTGGTGATTAAATGATGCAATGAATATGAAAATAAAAACTAGAATATGAGGTTGATGCAAAAATGGAAATTGTATGATTTAATTGATATGCTGAAAAATTCGTCTTATGAATAGTGTATAGTGTTTTGATCATAACTTGAGTTCTGGAAATTATTTCAGAGTGATTCTTATTGAGTTGGAAAGTTAAGACATAGGTCTTGAACTTTTATGCAGACCATTAGACATGAATATGCCTGAAATTAGGTGACAGAGTGACTCAAAGTTAACCTAGAAATCTGTTCAAAAAATAAAACTGGGCAGATTTGCAATGAGCGTAGCTTAGGAGAAAATTCATAACTTTTACTACACAATTATTTTTAATGTAATTCTAGTTGAAAATTAAAGATAAGACATGTACCTATATTTTGTTAGTTTATCACTTGTCCAATTTCCAACGAAAAAAGGGTGAAAAATACAGACCAATATAAGACATAATTCTGTCCAGTAAAATACTGGGCAGATTGTAGTGAACGAAGTTTAGGAGACAATTTATAACCTTTGCAAAAAAATTCCTTTTAATATGATTCTAGTTGTATATTAAATATAGGACATGTATCTAAATATTTCTAGTTGATCACTTGTTCCAATTCCATATAAAAATGGATTAAAATGACAGAGAAAAATAAGGCATAATTCTATCCAGTAAAATACTGGGTAGATTGCAGTGAATGTCGCTTAGGAGAAAATTTATAACTTTTGCTACCAAATGCCTTTTAATGTGATTCCTGTTGAAAATTAAAGATAAGACATGTACCTATATTTTGTTAGTTGATCATATGTTCAGAATCTGTCTAACAATAGACGAAAAATACAGAGCATCATAAGGAAGAAATGCTGTCCAGAATAGGACAACTGGAAGAAATGTGTTTATTGTGAATTTATGTGACATAAAATGTATTAATTGAATTTTTCTTATAATTATAATTATTGAATGAGCTAGTATGAGGTTGTAAAATATTGAATGGGAATTATTGCATTTATATGGAGTTTATATTACATAATTTATGTAAATATTAATAAAGGTAACAAATGTAATTTAAGCCCTATAACATCTAGTCGAGAACTATAAATTTGGATAAGTTGGGATGCCAATAAAAGGGTAGAAATGTAGGCACTAAAAATAATAGTGCTGAGATTTAATTTAAGTAGGCACTAAGAAATAGTGCTGAGTTGAAATTACGTAGGCACTAAGAAATAGTACTGAGTTCAAAAATTACGTAGGCACCAAAAAGGTGCTGAGTTGTTATTGGAAATGTAGGCGTTAAACGCCGAGTTATAAAATAATTATGTAGGTACCGAGTATACTGCCGGAGAGCAGAAACCCTGTATCCAGTGTTTAATTTCGGTCAAAGATGTCATGGGCTATTAAATAAATAACAGAAAAAATGTGAATTATGAAATTGATATTGTGAATTTTATATCTTGAATTGTTAAGAAATTTCAAGCATGCTTAATGAATGAAATGTCATAATTGATGAATTAAATATTTTTGCATGAAGAAAATGGTTTTATTATTCATTGAATATTTGGCATGCTTAATAAATTAATTGTAGTTTCAAAAATGTTATTTTAGAATTATTTATGTAATTATTGGATAGTTGTCAAATGTACCACTAAGTTAGAAGCTTAGCGCGTGTGTTTTACGCGCAGATAAATAGAAGTAGCTGTTCTGATAGGGCGACCGAAGAAGAGGGAACCCCTAAGATCAGATTGCAGAAGTCTAGTTCTTTTTGTATGTTTTGAAAATTATGTTGTAAAAATTAAATTCTAAGAATCTTTTTTTTATATGAGTTTGTGGCTTGTAGGATTTATAAGGAATGAATTTTGTAATTTTATAAATCTAGTATTGTTTCTAAATATTATGGTTTAATTGCATGAGTTAAATTAAATCAAACTATTTCCATCACTAGTTATATATTTAAATGAAAAAAATAGTAATAAATATTTCACTAATAATAAACTCAAAAAAAAAAATTATTACAATGATTTGTACATTGGTTGTAAAAAAAAAAGAGCTTATTAGCATTTCCATATCCTATTAACGTTTAGTAGGGTAAGGGAGCGCTACATATAGTGGTATTAGAGCCCAGACTAATTGATTCTTAATCAGTGGGTGTAAAATAGAATATGTGTCTCATGCATATGTATAAAATGCTGCAATTATCTGACTTGGGTCCCTTCTTCTGGTTTATAGGTAGATATGGATTCGGGATCGGAACAAGATTTCTCAGAAGATGAACTAAGTAATAGCCTTTCAGACTCAGCCAATCTCAGACAACCTCCATCAGTAAGAGATTTTGGGCCTAGTGTAGTAGCTCCTCTGAGAGCAGAGGGACAGGCTAATTTGGGACATGAGCCTCTTATGGAACAGATAGCAAACTTGTTGCAATGGATAGTATAAGCAGTTCCACAACTAGCTCCACCTCCTCCTCCACCTCAGCCAAAACCCCGGATTGATAAGCTGAGAAAATATGGGGCCACAGATTTTATAGGAAGGAGGGAGGATGACCCAGCAGCTTCAGAGTTTTGGATGCAGTCCACAAAAAGGGTGTTTGAGGAACTTGAGTGTCCAGAGGAACAAAAGGTCAGATATGCAGTGTCCCTTTTAAAAGATCATGCCTATGACTAGTGGAAATCAATTTTATCAAAGCCCCAAACACCGAAACCACCTTCTTGGAATTTCTTTAAGGCAGAATTTAATAAGAAGTATGTGCCTAGAGTTTATGTGAATGAAAAGAAAAGGGAGTTTCAAGACTTGAAGTAAGGAAACATGTCAGTCGCTGAATATGAGATGAAGTTCACCCGACTAAGTAAATATGAGACTGGAATCATTGCAGATGAGGCAGACAGATGTCGTAGATTTGAGGATGGGCTTAATGATGATATTGGGAATATGGTGACTACCCTTCAGCTTGAGGAAAAGAGGTCAAAAAGAAAGAGGATAGAAGAGCCACCACGGAGGTCGACAATTAGCATGGTTCAGACATTAGAAAAAAAGGGGATGAACAGTGCCTAGGTTTTTTCACTCACGGGGTGCTAGATCAACCTTTTCAGCTAGACAAAACCAACAGTTGAGGCTAGAGGGGTCTACAGCTAGTGCACCATCTTATGGTAACAAGAGATTCATATATGTCATATGTCAACATTGTGGGAGATTACATGCAGGTGATTGCTGGTTGATTACTGGAGCATGCTTACGTTGCGGATCTACAGAGCACAAACAGAAAGATTGCCCCAGAGGAAGAGGTACAGGTGGTGTAGTATCAGTGCAGGTTCAGAATGTCACTCGAGGTAGAGGTAGGGGACATGGACAGTCTAGAAGTGGCAGGATTGGGCAGAGTATATCATAATCACTGAATAGAGCAAAAGGTAGTCGAGGCCCAGCTCGAGCATATGCCATGAGAGCTCGTGAGGAGCAGGATGCCCCAGATGTCATTATTGGTAAATTTTCTCTTTGTGATACTGATTTATTTGCATTGATAGATCCGGGTTGTACATATTCATATTTATGCACTTCACCACCTAGTTAGGAGAATATGGTAGCAGAGGAATTAGATTGTGATATATTAGTGACAAATCCTTTGGGTCATAGAGTGAAAGTCAGTCCAATCAAAGCTCAAAATGTAGAATTTCCAGCTGACCTAATAGAGTTGCCATTTCATGAGTTTGATGCAATCTTGGGGATGGATTGGTTAACTCAGCATAAGGCAGTGGTGGATTGTCAATATAGGAGAGTGACTTTCAAGAATTCAGGGCAGGATGACGTGATTGTCCTGGGCGAGAACCGACCATACTTGACTAATGTCATTTCTGTGACGAAGGCAAGTAAGCTTATCGAAAAGGGATGTGAAGCATTTTTGGCACATATTGTAGATACCAAGAAAGAAATTCTAGATCTCAGGGAGATTCCTACAGTATGTGAATATCCAGATATCTTCCCTGAGGACTTGCCAGGGTTACCACCTGTCAGAGAGATAGAGCTTGCCATTGATGTTTTGCCAGGCACAGGCCCGATATTGATCACTCCTTACAGAATGGCACCTGCTGAACTAAAAGAATTAAAAGTGCAGTTGCAAGAGTTGTTAGAGAAAGGGTTTATCAGGCCTAGTGTCTCACCTTGGGGTGCTCCGGTTCTATTTGTGAAAAAAAAGGATGGCACGTTTTGTTTGTGCATTGATTATCATCAATTGAACAAAATGACAATTAAGAACAGATATCCCTTGCCGAGAATAGATGACTTGTTTGATCAGTTGAAAGGAGCAGGGGTATTTTCTAAAATTGATCACCAATTGAGAATTAAAGAATCAGACATTTCAAAAATAGCATTTAGAACTCGGTATGGTCATTATGAACTCTTAGTAATGCCTTTTGGCCTGACAAATGCCCCAGCAACATTTATGGATCTAATGAATAGAATCTTTAGGCCTTATTTGGACCAGTTTGTGGTGGTGTTCATAGATGATATCTTGGTGTACTCCAGAAGCAGAGAAGAGCATAATCCACATCTTCGTATTGTCTTTCATACCTTGAGAGAGAATCAATTGTATGCGAAGTTGTCGAAATGTGCATTCTGGTTAGATGAAGTGGCTTTTCTAGGGCACATTGTCTCAGTTGATGGGATCAGAGTTGACACCAGTAAGGTAGAGGCAATCCTTAACTGAAAACCGCCTCGGAATGTGACAGAGGTGAGAAGTTTTCTTGGTTTGGCTGGTTATTATCGGAGATTTGTGAAAGGATTCTCAATGATAGCCTCACCACTGACAAAATTACTTAGAAATGAGACCAAATTTGAGTGGACAGACCGATGCCAGACTAGCTTTGATAAGTTGAAGAAAATGTTCACAGAGGCACCAATGTTGACACAACCTACTGCAGAAAAAGATTTTGTGGTGTACAGTGATGCTTCCCTTAATGGTTTGGGTTATTTATTAATGCAAGAAGGTAAAGTGATCGCTTATGCTTTCAGACAACTGAAGCCTTATGAGAGAAATTATCCAACACATGATCTGGAACTAGCAGCCATTGTGTTTGCATTGAAAATATGGCGACACTACCTATATGGTGAGCAATGTTATATCTATACAGACCATAAAAGTCTGAAATATTTGCCTTCACAAAAGGAACTAAATTTGCGACAGAGGCGATAGCTAGAATTAATCAAAGACTACAATTGTATAATTGATTATCAGCCGGGTAAGGCCAATGTGGTAGCAGACGCTCTAAGTAGAAAAACTCTTGCAGGTAAATGTTAAAACTTAAATTTGTTAAGTGAACATGAAAAAAATGAAATAATAATTTATTTATATATTATTTGGGCAGAATTGCGGATTCAACCCACATTGATCCAACAAGTAAAGAACAATCAGTAGCAGGACATGAAATTAAAGAAAATCTTTGAAATGGTGAAAAATGGTGAAAAACCAGAATTTACTATTGATTCAGATGGGAGTTTAAGGCAAAAGGGCAGGTTATGTGTGCTAGACATAACATTATTGAAACAAGATATTTTGAAGGAAGCTCACAATGTTATTTATGCAATGCACCCAAAAAGCAACAAAATGTATCATGACTTGAAGGTATATTATTGGTGGCCAGGAATGAAAAAAGATATCACCGAGTATATTACCAGATGTTTAACTTGTCAGCAAGTGAAAGCTGAGCATCAAGTACCAAGTGGATTATTGCAGTCAATTTCAATTCCAGAGTGGAAATGGGAAAGAGTTACAATGGATTTTGTTTTTGGTTTGCCTTTGACACAAAAGAGGCATGATTCAATATGGGTAGTGGTGGACCGGCTCACTAATTCAGCTCATTTTCTACCGATCAAGATGGATTATCCACTTAACCGTTTGGCAGAGATCTATGTTAATGAGATAATCCGTTTACATGGTGTGCCAATTTCAATCATTTCAGATCGAGACCTGAGGTTCACTTCAAAATTCTGGAAAAGTTTGCATCAGGCCATGGGAACTCGACTCAATTTCAGCATAGCTTTCCACCCATAAACAGATGGACAATCAGAAAGGGTGATACAGATATTGGAAGATATGTTGAGAAGTTGTGTGATAGAATTTGAAGGCAATTGGGACAAACATCTTCCATTGATAGAATTTGCCTACAATAATAGTCACCAAGCCAGTATCGGCATGGCACCATATAAAGCCTTGTATGGGAGGAAATGTAGAACACCTCTATGTTGGACTGAGCTTCGTGAAACAAAATTAGTGGGTCCAGATCTAGTACAACAGACAGAGGAAAACGTGAGAGTAATAAGAGATAGGCTGAAAGCTGCTGCTGATAGACAGAAATCATATGTAGATTTGAAAAGGAGGGATATTGAGTATACAGTTGGTGACAAGGTATTCTTGAAAGTCTCACATTGGAAAAGGATTTTCCAATTTGGAAAGAAGGGAAAGTTGAGTCCTAGGTTCATTGGACCTTATGAGGTACTTGAACGCATAAGTCCTGTGGCGTACAAATTAGCTTTACCACTAGAGTTAGATAAGATTCATAATGTATTCCATGTGTCCATGTTGAGAAGATATCAATCAGATCCATCTCATATCAGCAGAACCTATAGAGATACGACCAGATCTAACTTATGAAGAAGAGCCAGTGGAAATTCTAGCTCGAGAAATGAAGGAGCTACGGAACAAGAAGGTACCATTGGTAAAGGTTTTGTGGAAAAATCATAATTCAGAAGAAGCGACTTGGGAAAATGAAGAGGTGATTAAGGACCAGTATCCACAATTATTCCACTCCAGTTAAAATGGTAAATTTCGAGGATGAATTTTTTTTTTAAGGAGGGGAAAATTGTAATGCCCGATAATTTAGGCCACGGTCGCGGTTGAGCAAAATCCGGCACGTCGAACCGATCGGGTCTAAATTCGAAAATAAAAGAAATAAATTAAAATAATAATAATATGGGATAAAATATTTTGGATATTATTAATTGGGAATTTTGAAGTTTGGAATTAAAACTGGGAAAAAAATAATTTTTCGCTGAACGAAATTAGAAATTGCAATGTTTTTAGCACATAAATTATGAGAAGGCATAAAAATGGAATATTCTTTATCTAAGGAAAGGAATATTCTTTTAATTAAGATAAATTAAGAGTGATTAAAATTAATGGACCAATGGGAAGCAAGATTAACAACTAATCCTAACCACACACCTAATCCAACTATAAAAAGTCAAATTTCCATTTTTTTTATCATTCTTCTTTTTCATCTTGACCAAACCCATTTTCTCTCTCTTTTCTTCTTCTTTGGCCATGACTCTCCTCCCCCAATTACTCTTCTTTTTCTTTCTTCAATTCAAGCTAAGATTAGATGAAAAAAAGGGGATTAAGGCAAAATCATCAAAGAGAAGTGAAATTTTGAGGTATGTATATTTGGCAAAACTTCAATATATAAAAATATTGATTTTAATTTTGTGATGTGTATGAAATTCTGAATAATTGATTGAGAAATTAAGTGGTGATTAAATGATGCAATGAATATGAAAATAAAAACTAGAATATGAGGTTGATGCAAAAATGGAAATTGTATGATTTAATTGATGTGCTGAAAAATTCGTCTTATGAACAGTGTATTGTGTTTTGATCATAACTTGAGTTCTGGAACTCATTTTTGAGAATAGACATGAATATGCCTGCAATTAGGTGACAGAGTGACTCAAAGTTAACCTAGAAATCTGTTCAAAAAATAAAACTGGGCAGATTTGCAATGAGCGTAGCTTAGGAGAAAATTCATAACTTTTACTACACAATTATTTTTAATGTAATTCTAGTTGAAAATTAAAGATAAGACATGTACCTATATTTTGTTAGTTTATCACTTGTCCAATTTCCATCGAAAAAAGGGTGAAAAATACAGACCAATATAAGATATAATTCTATCCAGTAATATACTGGGCAGATTATAGTGAATGTAATTTAGGAGAAAATTTATAACTTTTGCTAACAAATTCCTTTTAATATGATTATAGTTGTATATTAAATATAGGACATGTATCTAAATATTTCTAGTTGATTACTTGTTCCAATTCTATATAAAAATGGATTAAAAGGACAGAGAAAAATAATGCATAATTCTGTCCAGTAAAATATTGGGCAGATTGCAGTGAACGTAGCTTAGGAGAAATTTTATAACTTTTGCTAAAAAATTCCTTTTAATGTGATTCAAGTTGGACATTAAAGATAAGACATGTACCTATATTTGGTTAGTTGATCATATGTTCAGAATCTGTCTAACAATAGACGAAAAATATAGAGCATCATAAGGAAGAAATGCTGTCCAGAATAGGACAGCTGGAAGAAATATGTTGATTGTGAATTTATGTGACATAAAATGTATTAATTGAATTTTTATTATAATTATAATTATTGAATGAGCTAGTATGAGGTTGTAAAATATTGAATGAGAATTATTGCATTTATATGGAGTTTATATTAATGTTCCCTACATAATTTATGTAAATATTAATAAAGGTAACAAATGTAATTTAAGCCCTATAACATCTAGTCGAGAACTAGAAATTTGGATAAGTTGGCATGCCCATAAAAGGGTAGAAATGTAGGCACTAAAAATAGTAGTGCTGAGATTTAATTTAAGTAGGTACTAAGAAATAGTGTTGAGTTGAAATTACGTAGGCACTAAGAAATAGTGCTGAGTTCAAAAATTACGTAGGCACCAAAAAGGTGCTGAGTTGTTATTGAAAATGTAGGTATTAAATGCCGAGTTATAAAATAATTATGTAGGCGTCGAGTATACTGCCGGAGAGCAGAAACCCTGTATCCAGTGTTTAGTTCCGGTCTAAGATGTCGTGGGCTATTAAATAAATAACAGAAAGAAATGTGAATTATGAAATTGATATTGTGAATTTTATATCTTGAATTGTTAAGAAATTTCAAGCATGCTTAATGAATGAAATGTCATAATTGATGAATTAAATATTTTTACATGAAGAAAATGGTTTTATTATTAATTGAATATTTGGCATGCTTAATAAATTAATTGTAGTTTCAAAAACTTTATTTTAGAATTATTTATGTAATTATTGGATAGTTGTCAAACGTACCACTAAGCTAGAAGCTTAGCGCGTGTGTTTCACGCGCAGATAAATAGAAGTAGCTGTTCCGATAGGGCGACCGAAGAAGAGGGAACCCCCAAGATCAGATTGCAGCAGTTTAGTTCTTTTTGTATGTTTTGAAAATTATGTTGTAAAAATTAAATTCTAAGAATCTTTTTTTTTTATGTGAGTTTGTGGCTTGTAGGATTTATAATGAATGAGTTTTGTAATTTTATAAATCTAGTATTGTTTCTAAATATCATGGTTTAATTGCATGAGTTAAATTAAATCAAACGTTTAGTAGGGTAAGGGAGCGCTACATGCAGGGCCTAAGGAATAGTAGGCAACTCAATAAGGGAGAGTCAAACCTACGCATTGGAAATGGAGCAAGGGTTGCTGCATTAGCTGTAGGAACATATGTATTGACCCTCCCTAGTGGGCTTACATTAAATTTGGATAATTCCTATTGTGTAGCTGCTTTGACTAAAAACATTATTTCTGTTCCAAGTCTAAATAAAGATGGTTTCCTTTTAGCTTTTAGTAACAATTGTTGTTCTATTATGTTGAATGGAATTATTTATGCTAGTGGTACATTATGCAATGGAATATACATATTAGATATGTCATATCCAATTTTAAACATCAATGATAATAAAAGGCAAAAATAAGATATGTTGAAATCATCTTACTTATGGCATTGTCGACTTGGTCATATAAGTGAGAAACGCATGGCTCAACAACACAAAAGTGGTAGTTTAGGGTCATTTGATTATGAATCATATGACACATGTGAATCTTGCTTATTAGGCAAGATGACTAAATTACCCTTTAAGGGAAAAGGTGAACGTGCTAATGGACTTTTAGACCTAATATATTCAGATATATATAGTCTAATGTCTACACACATCAGAGGTGGTTTCATCTACTTCATTACTTTCATCTACTTCGTTACTTTCATCGATGACTACTCATGATCTAGGTATGTGTATCTTATGAGATACAAATTTGAAGCTTTTGAAAAGTTCAAAGAATTTAGAAATGAAGTAGAGAAACAACTTGGCAAACGTATTAAAATACTTTGATCAGATAGAAGAGGTGAATACTTGAGCCAAGAGTTTTAGATTATCTTAGGGATAATGGGATTTTATCTCAATGGACACCACTTTACACTCCACAACACAATGGTGTGGTTGAAAGAAGAAACCGAACCTTGTTAGATATGGTAAGGTTTATGATGAGTTTTGTGGAACCCCCTAAATCCTTTTGGGGTTATGCACTAGAGACCACCATTTATATGTTAAATGGAGTTCCTTCGAAATCAGTTGATATTACTCCATATGAGATATGGTATAACAATAGGCCCACATTTTCTTACATGAGAATTTGGGGTTGTCCTGCTTATGTGAAGTGGACAATGTCAGATAAGCTAGAAGCTAAGTCTAACTGATGTCTGTTTGTGGGGTATCCAGAAGCATCATATGGAATTTTACTAGCCCTTGGAACAAAAGGTTTTTGTTTGAAGACATGGTATCTTTTTAGGGAGAGAATTCCTTCTAAATGGAGATAGTGGTAGCAAAATTAAACTTGAGGAAGTTCAAGATGCTCAAACAGATAATGATCAACTGCCTGAACTCGAGCTTGTTACTCATATTGATGACATAATAGCTCAACCTTATAAAGCATAAGAGCTTCGTAGGTCAAGTAGGATACGTACTGTTCCAGAGAGATATATATTTCTCATTAGTGAATAGAACGACGTATTGCTCATAAAAAATGATGAGCCTACAACCTATGAATAAGTTCTGAATAGTTCAGAATTTAACAATTGGCTTCAAGCCATGAAGTTAGAAATGTATTCCATGTATGAAAACGAAGTGTGGACATTGGTTGACCTACCTAAAGGGATAAATCCTATAGGGTGCAAGTGGGTTTTCAAAAAGAAAACTGACAAGGACGGTAATGTGATTACCTATAAAGCTAGACTTGTTGCTAAATGTTATCGACAAAGACAAGGAATTGTCTACGATGAAACTTTTAGCCCAGTAGCTATGGTTAAATCCATATGGATACTCCTAGCCATTGCTACTAGTTATGATTATGAGATATGACAAATGGATGTGAAGACAACTTTCCTTAATGGAAATTTGATTAAGGATGTGTACATGACACAACCAGAAGGCTTCATATCCAAAAATGGCAAAAAGGTATGTAAGTTTCAAAGATCCATTTATGTATTAAAGCAAACATCCAGGCATTGGAGTATTTTATTGCGTTTATGAATCTGATTTACTCTTCAAAATCCAATAGTAGTATCAGAGCCCCTTTGTATCCATTAAAATTAATTTTAATTGAAAGTGCAATGAGGTTGCATGTTATTGATGATTTTGGATCACTAGGTTTAGAAAAATTGAAATGAATTTGTAAAATATATCTTACACATTTTTCTTTCTCTAATATGATCATGGGATGATTAAGGATTATTATTTTGATTGAAAAATAATTTGAATGTGATTCAAATAATTAATTATGGATTTATTTCAAAAATGCCTAAACTTTCCTTGTTTTTCTTGTAATTTGATTATGAAATAAATTATCTAGACATATTGAGAATATTTTTATGCCTTTGGAAGTGTTAAATAATTAATTACAAATTATTTTAATTAATTTTTCAAATAACACAAAAACGAGACTATTTTTGAATACCCGGTGGGGCTGTTTTGTTTGATTTTTTTTTGTATGTGTTTATTTTGTTTCCATAACCTTGAAATATTTTTTATGTGATTAAAAATATGTTATTTTGATGTTAAATGCATGCCAAAATTATTTTGCAAGCATTTGAAATTTTAAAAAAGTATAGATGTCGAATGAGTCATTTTGAGGGTCTAAGTGTGTTGGTTTGTTTGTCTTAAAAATTTTGGCTTGTGCCAAAAATATTTTGATACACTTGAGCTGACCTAAAGATGATTAGAATAATGAATTGAAGTTATGAAAACTTTTAAAATTTTTGGAAATTAATTTTGAATTAATTTAAGTTGTGCAATTGTAATTCTAGTATGACTAGAAATTGGTATGTATATTAAAATTAAATTATTTAATTTTAACATCATAATATTCTGATTTTAAGGAGAATTAATTTTGGAAAAATTGAATTGAATTTAATTTGATTAAATATTAAATTCCACTTTAAAATGACATACAAAATTAAATTAACCGAAACAACACAAATAGGCAATTTTGGTTCAAGCGTTGAATCGATTTACAAATTGAAATCCAAAATTATCATTTTTATTTTGTGCATTAGAGAATGCATGTTAGGGGTGTATGAAAAGGCATGATGGATGATTATGGACTTGGGCTCATTGTGATTGAGCATGTATGGAACTGTTTTTTTTTATATGGTAAATAGGGCCTGCGTGTCCCTATCTCTGTTTCTTTTTTAAAGTATTACTCCCCTCAAATGTAAATTGAGGTTTTCTATAATTTGAAATATATAATTAGATTACATAGGATTATGATAAAATGAAGATACAAATGAGCAAGAAGCAAAGGAGGTGGTGCCTAAACAAGAAGACTTAGAAATAGGAATTTGATTTCTATTTTGGGTTGTAAATTCATGCATATACCTAGGTAAGACCTAGTCAATTTCTCTCTGGCTCAAGAGATTGACTTTAGTATGCCTATAATAGTGCCATATAGTTAATGTAACTATCTGTATATATCCATGTGATGAATATATGATATATAAAAAGCATGAAATAATAACTTGATGAGACTTAACAAAGAAATCCCTCGCTAAATAAACAATTAAGTCATACGCCTTCCATTAATATGGGGAGAACTAGAATTCTTCCAGAGTTAGGGTTGTTGCATTGCCTCAAGCTTAATCTATAAGAATATGTTCAATCCATTGAAATTAGATTTCATGATTAATGGGTTAGACTTAACCGATATTATTAACTTGTTGGATTTACGCCAATGTTAATGTGTATTGGAGGCGAAGTTGGGTTTGTATACATGAGATGTACACATATCAAGAGTTGATAGCCCAATCAATGTATGTGCGTATCAATAAGTTGATAGCACAAGATTCATTAGTTGCATGAATAATGCAATTGGTATGGATTAGATACCTACCAACCAAACTAAGGATAGCTTGTTGAGTTACCTCAAGGTTATTCTTAGCTAGTTAGATATCGACCCACTAGGAGAACTTCCATATAAGTTCTCTCGGGTTCTTACTGAGGGCTATGAATTCGCAATAAAATCGTGGGAGTCATAATGCGATTTGTTAAAGACCTAATAAACATGCATTTTATGTACATTCTAACATGTTCTATTTTACATCTAGGTTGCTAGAATCATCATCATGACAAGTGTGAATTTGTGATCACTAATGGAATCAAATAAGTTGACTGGACCTAATTTTTTGGATTGGCTAAGGAATCTGAGAATAGTTCTCAAATCCGAAAAGATTGGCAATATCCTAGATGAGGCACTGCCTAATCCCCCTACTGCTAATGCTTTTGAAGATGTTCAAAAGACATATCAAAAGCATCTCGAAGATAGTGAAATGGCAAGCTGCATTATGCTTGCTACTATGTCAGTTAAGTTGCAAAAGCAGCATGGGGCTATGGATGCTAATTCCATAGTGTACCATCTAAGAGAGCTTTTTGATGAGCAAACACATTCTGAAAGGTTTGAAATTTTGAGGTTGCTCTTCCTCACTAAGATGGTTAAGGGGACATCTCCGGTGCAATATGCATTAAAGATGAATGACTATATTGAGAGGTTGGCCACCTTGGGATTTATGATGGACCATGAATTAAGTATCGACTTAATTCTAACCGATTTGTCTGATAGTTATTCACATTTTTTGCTTAGCAATAGGATGAACCAAATCTCTACCACTATTCCTGAGGTGATTAACTTGCTAAAAATAGCTGAGTCATATGTCAAGAAGGACAATAAGGTTGTGATACTGGTGAACTCCTCAAGTTCTGAAAGGAAGAACCTTAAGGAGAAGAAGAAGTCTATAAAGCCTAAGGGAGGCATGGCCAAGAAGAAGGTCAAGGAGATTGCTCCAAAGGAGACATGCTTCCATTGTGGCAAGGATGGCCATTGGAAGAGAAACTGCAAGGCTTACTTGGAGTCCTTGAAGAACAAGGCATCTGATGCTCCATCTACTTCAGGTATTTTTTCCATTGAAATTAATATTTTTTCCAATAATAATATATGAGTATTAGATACTAGTTGTGGCTCACACATATGCACTAATATTCAGGGCCTAAGGAATAGTAGGCAACTCAATAAGGGAGAGTCAAACCTACGCGTTGGAAATGGAGCAAGGGTTGTTGCATTAGCTGTAGGAACATATGTATTGAACGTCCCTAGTGGGCTTATATTAAATTTGGATAATTGCTATTATGTACTTGCTTTGACTAAAAATATTATTTCTGTTTCAAGTCTAAATAAAGATGGTTTCCTTTTAGCTTTTAGTAACAATTGCTGTTCTATCATGTATAATGGAATTCTTTATGCCAATGGTACATTATGCAATGGAATAAACATATTCGATATGTCAAATCCAATTTTAAACATCAATGATAATAAAAGGTGAAAACAAGATATGTTGAAATCATATTACTTATGGCTTTGTTGCCTTGATCATATAAGTGAGAAATGCATGGCTAAGCTACACAAAAGTGGTAGTTTGGCGTCATTGGATTAGGAATCATATGACACATATGAATCTTGCTTATTAGGCAAAATGACTAAATTAATCTTTAAGGGGAAGGGTTAACGTGCTAATAGACTTTTAGACTTAATACATTTAGATGTATGTGATCCAATATCTACACATGCTAGAGGTGGTTTTATCTACTTCATTACTTTTATCGATGACTACTCACGATATGGGTTCGTGTATCTTATAAGATACAAATCTGAAGCTTTTGAAAAGTTTAAAGAATTTAAAAATGAAGTAGAGAAATAACTTGGGAAACATACTGAAACACTTCGATTAGATCGATGAGGTGAATACTTAAGCCAAGAGTTTCTAGATTATTTTAGGGATAATGGGATTTTATCTTAATGGAGTCCACTTTACATACCACAACACAATGGTGTGTCTGAAAGAAGAAACCAAACTTTGTTAGACATGGTAAGGTCTATGATGTGTTTTGTGGAACTGCCTAAATCCTTTTGGGGTTATGCACTAGAGACTGCCATTTATATATTAAATGGAGTTCCTTCGATGTCAGTTGATGTTACTCCATATGAGATATGGTATAACAAAAGGCCCACATTTTCTTACATGAGAATTTGGGGTTGTCCTGCTTATGTGAAGCGGACAATGTCAGATAAGCTAGAAGCTAAGTCTGACCGTTGTCTATTTATGGGATATCCAAAAGCATCATATGGATACCACTCCTTGAAACAAAAGGTTTTTGTTTCAACACATGGTATCTATTTAGAGAGAGAATTCCTTCTAAAAAGGGATAGTGGGAGCAAAATTGAACTTGAGGAAGTTCAAGATGCTCAAACAGATGCTGATCAACTGCCTGAACCCGAGCTTGTAACTCATGCAGATGATATAACAACTCAACCTTCTGAGGCACAAGAGCTTCGTAGGTCAAATGGGATACGTACTATTCCAGAAAGATATGGATTTCTCGTTATTGAACAGAATGACGTATTGCTTATAGAAAACGATGAGCCTACAACCTATGAAGAAGTTCTGAATAGTTCAGAATCTGACAAATGGCTTCAAGCCATGAAGTTAGAAATGGATTCCATGTATCAAAACCAAGTATGGACTTTGGTTGACCCACCTAAAAGGATAAAGCCTATAAGGTGCAAGTGGGTTTTCAAAAAGAAAAAAGACATGGATGGTAATGTGATTACCTATAAAGCTAGACTTGTTGCTAAAGGTTATCATCAAAGACAAAGCATTGACTATGATGAAACTTTTAGCCCAGTAGCTATGCTTAAATCCATAAAGGTACTCCTAGCCATTGCTACTCATTATGATTATGAGATATGTCAAATGGATGTGAAGACAAGTTTCCTTAATGGAAATCTGACTAAGGATGTGTACATGGCCCAACCAGAAGGCCTCATATCCAAAGATGGCAAAAAGGTATGTACGCTTTAAAGATCCATTTATGGATTAAAACAAGCATCCAGGAGTAGGAATATTCGATTTGATGAGACAATCAAATAGTTTAGTTTTTTACAAAATTCAGATGAACCTTGTGTTTACAAGAAGGTTAGTGAGAGTGCAATCCTATTTCTTTTGTTATATGTAGATGATGTATTGTTAATGGGAAATGATGTCTCAGCCTTACAATCAGTCAAAATTTGGTTATCCAAGAATTTCTCTATGAAAGACCTTGGAGAAGCAGTCTATATTTTGGGGATGAAGATCTATAGAGATAGATCTAAAAGATTGATTGGTCATTCACAGTCTACATACATAGATAAGATGTTAAAGAGGTGTAGCATGGAGCAACCCAAAAGGGGATATATTTCCCTGACCTATGGGATTACTCTCTCAAAGTCTTTGTGTCCAAAGACACAAGATGAGAGGACACACATGCATTTGATTTCACATGCTTTGGCTATATGATCAATCATTTACGCTATGATATGTACAATACCCGATGTATCATATGCTCTGAGTGTCAAGAGCAGATACCAATCGAACCCTAGTGAGGGACATTAGAAGGCTGTCAAGAATATCGTTAAGTACTTAAGAAGGACTAAGGATGTATTCTAGGTATATGGAGATGGATATCTTATTGTGAGCGAGTATATCGATGCCAGCTTCCAATCTGACAAGGATGTCTCAAAATCTCAGTCAAGTTATATATTCACACTAAATGGTGGAGCAGTTAGTTGGAAGAGTTTGAAAGAGGAAACTACTGCTGATTCCACAACCGAAGCAGAGTACATTGCAACTTCTGAAGTAGCGAATGAATCAGTTTGGATAAAGAAATTCATCACAGAGCTTGGAGTGGTTCCCATCATTATTGATCCAATACAATTGTATTGTGATAATAATGGAGCCATTGGACAAGTAAATGAGCCACGGTCTCATCAGAGATCCAAACATGTACTGAGAAGATACCATTTGATTTGAGAAATCGTTAGTAGGAATGATGTAAAGATAGAAAGAGTGCCCACTGATCATAATATTGTTGATCCTTTAACTAAGCCAATTCCCTAAAAGAAATATGATTTTCATGTACTCGCCAATGGAATTAATTACAAAGGCAATTGGCTTTTGTGCAAGTGGGAACTTGTTAGAGGAGTTCTCTAAAGGCAATCACCTTTAGCACTTATTGTACAAATTTATTTGATTAATAAAAGGCTTTTTCATTAATTTGATGTTCATTTGATATATGAATTGATAAGTGATCTTAAATCAATTAATGAAGTCCTTGATACATAACATAACATGAAGGAAATGATGATGAGATCATGATATTGAGATTCTTATCATTTGTAATTGTGTTAATATCAAAATTATCCCTAGTCATAGGATTAATGAGACAGGACATTATTAATCCGTACAGACTAGCACATGTTACACTCCTTGATTGGATGAAGTAGTAGATCTCATAATTATAAACATGAGATGTTTAGAGTTAACATGTGGATGCTTGCTAAGTTTAGCTAAGTATATTGGATGACCAGCTATGAGACAATCATATGTATAATCTATTCAAATGTCAATGATAGTCTCATCATAGAAATGGTGCAAGTATCCTTAAACTTGAGGTACTCCAGGATATCTTGAATATTGATTCTGTATTTTGACATTATTCATTGTTGGCTTAGGGAGATTGGTCATAGGTTGGTGATTAGATACAACTTGAGGTATTCAAAGGTAATTGGGTAACCAACAAGGATTCACCACTCCTGATAGAAGGAGTGTATACCTGTGGCCTCTTGTTGTGGTCATTACTCTGGAATCTCTGGCTGGAGTGGAAATATCATAAAGATAGTCTTTAATGACATATCTAATAGAGTAATAAGCCTTAGAGACAAGAACTAACATTACTTGGACTAGACATGACATAGTCAGTCTAGTGGGAGTTGACACATGTCCTTACTTTGAACCAAGTGGGGTATAGAATGGTGAAAGGAATAATTGCACGAAAATTGTCTATGGAAAGGTTCGTAGTGAAACCAATGACTTTCCTGTCAATTGGGGGTCATGATGTGTTTCTAGATACCGCTCATGACTTGCTTAAATTAATGTTTTCCATGTCTCAATGTTAAGATGATATAGATTAGATCCTAATCATATCATACCTGCTGAAAGCATTCAAGTGAGACAGGATTTGACATATGAAGAAGAACCAATTCAAAATTTAGCAAGAGAAATTAAGGAGCTAAGGAATAAGCGAGTACCATTAGTGAATGTAGTATGAAGGAATCATGCAATCAAAGAAGCAACATGGAAAAACGAGGAGGTAATAAAAGCACAATACCCTCACTTGTTTAGTGACGATGCATTAGGTATGTTTCGAGGATGAAACATCTTAAGGGGGAGAGAATTGTAAAGCCCACTATTTAGAGTTTAAATATAATAAGTATGTGGTATAAATAGGAAAAACCTGATAGATAATAGTTGATTAAATTAGAAATTAAAATAAATTAAGTTGATAGACAATATAAATTTGATTAAATTAGACCACATAATTAAATTATAATTTTGGTAAAAAAAATTAAAAGGACAAGATATAAGTAAATACGTGAAGATGATGATGATGATAATAATAATAACAACAACAACAACAACAACAACAACAACAACAACAACAACAACAACAACAACAATAATAATAATAATAATAATAATAATAACAGAAAAGTGAACAGTACAAAGGGATAGGAGGAAAAAAAAAAGAAAAAAAAGGAAGACTAAAAATGGGAAAAAGGGTGGGGAGGGGAAAGTTAATTAAGACTTTGCACCTTTTCTTCCAACTTCACCTTTTTTCTTCTTCTTCTTCATCCCTTTCCTTCCTCCATATCACAACCCAAAATCTTCATCCTCTCCTTCATGATTGCAAGAAAATACACTCCAAATAAATTTGATCTTGGTAAGTAATACCTTTCCTCTTATTATTGTGTTATTAGAGCTTTTAAGAATATGTTTCTGCAGTGTATTTTGTTCATTTATTTGAGTACTCTATAAACTGAATTTGAAGAGGAATAAAACATAAAAGTTGTTAAATGATTTTGAGTACTCTATCTTATGTATCAGTCTATCAAATATTATTAAATGATTTTGAGTATATGAAGAGAAATAGTCATTTGAGTGAGACTGGTTCCTGGAAGAGTATCAACGGGATACTCCACGGTTTTTGCTCAATGAGATCATTTTAATGTCTAAATCTGAGATTTTGTAAAACATAAAAGTTGTATATATATGCGTTATTTTGATTTCTGTAAAATTTATCTCTTGTGTAGATTGAGTTATAGTGAAATGAACTATGATTGTTCCTTGATTGAGCTGGTTTCATATACCTGTACAGATCCAGTAATTTCATCCTTATATTTGACCAATTTTTAGATCAAATTACCAAAGTGCAGAACGTAAAAGTTTTATTTCTATGTCGTTTCTAAATTCCTGTGAAAGTATCACTTTAAAATGTCATGTATTTTTGTGAGTTATGAGCTGAACAATTGAACTGGTTGGGTTGATATTCTATATTGAACCAGTTATAGATCCTCAAGTATTTGAGAATCTTAGAGACCAAATCTGGAAATAAGGTAAACACAAAAAATGTTCCAAATTAATTTATATAATCGTATAAATATTTTCATAATAATTTAAGCTATACATTGAAAGATTTGAATTTTTAAATATGGTACTCCAAAACTGTTGAAGGGCAGAAAACAGAGCAACATTTAAAATTATACCATAATTTGTGTAATGGTTCAAAAATTCTGTAATTTAAGTATTTTTAGTCTTATATGTTATATTTAATTAGGATCAAGAATCATATAAATTGAATAAGTGTAGAACAAGTTATTGATCCAACAGTCCTAAGAGGTCCTATTCCAGCTTAAAAGAAATTATAGTTATTTATTTATATTATATTAATAATAATTATTTTATCTAGGTATTAATTAATTATATTTTTAAATTATAATCTCAACAAGAAGAAGAACAATAAAAGTGAACAAGTTATGAGCTTATATTTTGGAAAAGAAAAATACTATCTCGGTTTGTACATATAAGTATTCTAGTTTGCCCCTTGCGCATGATTGTGTGTGCATGACATAAATTATATGTCACAATGTTGAAATTATATATTATGATATGTTTTAAAATTATAGCAATGTTATTAATTATGAACTTAACATTATGGTAATATTTGATAAAATATCATGCTATTACATGGTATTGAAATATGTTATGACTATATAATTATGTTAATATGAAATGAGTATTGGTTATAGAAACAAGTAATTAATGTTGTTAATTGCCCACTTCTTTACCTGAAGACTGACATAGGATAGATGGTGCACCATTATGGGGAAATTATGGTATCGATATGGATATGATTTAGGAACAGGGTGGTTTAAGCTCTGGGAGCGCCCTTGATCCTGATTACACATAGGTGACATGATTATATTTGGTCGAGGTGGCTTAAGCTCCACGAGTGCCCTTGACTTGAGATTATAGTGAGTAGGGTGGATTAAGCTCCGCGAGCACCCCTATTTCACACCCCGTATCCGGAAAGTCCGGAAATGAGATTTGGGCTAATATTAATTAAAAACTATGGAATGAAATGTGGAAAAATTTATTATTGACATAAGTGACAAAACAGGAAATTGCTTTCATGAGGTAGTCAGAATTTAATTATTGAATAAGGTTATTATGTTTATTTTTTTATGTTATGTATTTATTTATTTTATATGACAAATATGTAATAAAATTTGATGTGCCATGATTTTATTTGAGACATGCATTTGTGTGACTGCTTGGGGAAAACTTTAATACTTATATGCATCACTAAGCTAGAGATAGCTTATCGTGGGTTCTTCTCATGCAGGAATTGAAGCTATAGCTAGTTGATAGTGATGTTGATCAAGAAGAAATCCAAGCCCATATTAGGAGAGACACAAGAGACACGGTTAGAGGCTTAGTTATCTATTATTATTTTTTTAGTTTGATTATGTATATGGTTTGTGGTAGACATGTCTCATATGTTAATATTGTGTATGTAAATAATTATGTAACATAATCGGGTGCCATATGTGTATACAATATAATGATATATATATATATATATATATATATATATATATATATATATATATATATATATATATATATATATATATATATATATATATATATATATATATTGTTAATTAGAACGACCTGCCTAAACCAATATAAATAAATAGATTAAGTTATTTAAAATGAAAAAAGTTTCAATTCAAACAAATTTATCGAGTTAAGCTTGTGGCATCGTTCTTATATATGTGGGATTATTCCTAATATATAAGTGGGGCGTCACATTTAGTGGTGTCAAATTAGGTTTAGGCATTTCTAAGCCTAGGTGGGAAAAGGGATATTAGGCATAAAAATATATGTGTCTTATATAATTCTGAAGTGAGTTTTCTTCTTGGAAAATTGTAGGATTGTAGGAAAATGTCTTCGAATGAACGAGATATGGCTGAGAGTACCGACTCTTCTGATACTAGGACTCCTCATCAGCCTAATGTAGTGAGCATACTAGGGCAAAATGATGCTCCAAATCCCCCACCGCAGGCAGCAGAACAAATTGACCCTGGTCAAAATCCATTTATACAACAGATGACTAGATTATTCCAATAGTTGGTATGAGCCATTCCTCAACCTATCCCAGTGCCACCACCTAAACCAAAAGTAACAATTGATAAGCGTCGTAAGTATGGGGCTTCAAATTTCTGTGGTAAGAAAGATGAGGATCCAGCTGCAGCTAAGTATTGGTTGGAAAAGAATGAAAGAATTTTTAAAGAATTGCAAGTGGAAGCAGATGACAAAGCTAGATTTGCTACTTCTCTACTCCAAGATGAGGAATATGATTGGTGGAAATTAGTTCTTACAAAGCCAGATATGGTGGAACCGATCTTATGGGATTCCTTTCTCTCTGAATTCAAAGAGCAATATATCCTGTTGATCTATATTGATGAGAAAAAAAAGAGTTCATGAATCTCAAGCAAGGTAAAATGTCAGTGACTGAGTATTAGCGGAATTTTATTAGAGTGAACAAGTATGCCCCTGAATTAGTTGCAAATGAAAGAGATAAATGCAGAAGATTTGAAGATGGAGATATTGTGACTGCTCTTCAGCATACCAATTTTTCTCAGCTAGTTTCTGCAGCACTCAGCCTTGAAAAAAGAAAAAAAAGAGAAAAATAGAAGAATCTTTTAAAAAGTTAGCTACTTCTGAGACTCAATTCACTGGGAAGAAGAGTCGTTTCTTTACTAGCCATTCATAGAATAGAGGATAGGGAAATGGTCTTAGCTATTCACAAACAGGGTCTTTTAGGAGGGGACCACCCTCTAAGGCACCTTCTGCTACGGCCAGTTCACAACCTCAGGTTGGTAAGGAAGCTATACCAATATGTACCATTTGCAATAGGATCCATCGGAGGGAATGTTGGCGTGTCATAGGTGTTTGCTTTAGATATGGGTCCAAGGAACACATATGAAGGGATTGCCCACTCTTGGAAAGTGGTGCTCCTACTCAGACTACTAGGTCAGCTCTGACTCAGCCTGGAGTTCAGTTGAGAGGAGGACCAGGTCGACCGAGGCAGGCCATTTCAGAGACAGTGAATAGACTTGGATCCAACAGAGCTCCAGCCCGAGCCTATGCCATGAAAGCTAAGGAAGATCAGGCGGCAATAGATGTTATTATTGGTATGTTTTGATATATGATTTTGACATTTGTGCATTCATAGATCTAGGTTCCACACATTCCTATATTTGCACTAGTACACTTAGTCAACATAATATGATTAAAGAAAACCTAGAATATGGAATTGAAGTTAAGAATCCTTTGGGTCACAGTGTAATAGTGAATTAAAATATTTAGGAATTGTCCTTTGGTTGTGCATGGGAAGGAGTTTTCTGAAGACTTGATTGAGTTGCCTTTCCATGAGTATGATGTTATATTAGGCATGGATTGGCTCTCACATCACGAAGCAGTGGTGGATTGCAAGTCTAAATTTGTGGTACTTAAGATAGAAAATCAAGAGGAAATTATTGTGAAAGGTGAATTATTTTCACAACATCCTCGAGTCATATCCATAATGAAAGCTCAGAGATTGATGAGAAAATGGTGTGAAGCTTATTTGGCCCATGTGATTGACACTAGAAAAGGAGGTTCAAATCTTGAAGATATTCATATGGTAAATAAATTCCCAGATGTGTTTCTTAATAAGTTACCTGGGCTGCCTCCAGAAAGAGAGGTAAAGTTTGCTATTGATCTTATTCCAGAAACTATGCCTATATCAAAGACACCATACAGAATGGCCCCATTAGAGATGAAATAACTTAAGACACAATTGCAAGAACTCCTTGATAAGGTTTTCATCCATAGGGTGCACTAGTATTGTTTGTGAAAAAGAAGGATGGATCTATGAGGCTATGTATTGATTATCGATAGTTGAATAAGGTGACCATCAAGAACAAGTACCCATTGCCATTGATCGATGATATCTTTGACCAACTTAAAGGTGCAAGAGTATTTTCCAAGATAGACTTGAGATCTGGTTATCATCAATTAAGGGTGAAGATGGAATTCAAAACCAGATATGGTCATTATGAGTTTTTGGTTATGCCATTTGGGCAGACCAATGCTCCAACAGCATTTATGGACAGAATCTTTAGGCAACACCTTGATCAATTTGTGGTTGTTTTCATTATGATATTTTGGTATATTCTAAAGATTCAGAAGAACATGAAAAACATTTGAGAATAGCATTGTAGACTCTCAAAGAATATAAGCTCTACACCAAACTCTCAAAATATGAGTTTGGTTGAAGGAGGTGACATTTCTGGGACACATTATCTCTGTAAAAGGCATTAAAGTGGATTCTAGCAAGGTGAGACAATTGTGAGTTGGAAGCCTGCACGAAATGTGACCGAGGTCAGAAGTTTCTCGGGTTTAGCTGGATATTATTGGAGATTTGTCAAGGGTTTTTCAATGATTGCTTCTCCTTTAACATGACTATTGAGAAAGGATATTAAATTTGAGTGGACAGATAAGTGTCAAGCTAGTTTTAATAAGCTCAAAAGTATGCTCACTAAGGCCCCTGTCTTGACACAATCGATTCCTAATAAGGAGTATGTCATTTATAGTGATGCTTCTCATAATGGATTGGGTTGTGTATTGATACAAGATGGGAAGGTAGTTGCTTATGCTTCTAGACAGTTAAAGCCACATGAGAAGAATTATCCTACCCTTGATCTGGAGTTGGCAGCTATAGTTTTTTCATTGAAGATTTGGCGCCATTATTTATATGGGGAAAAGTGTTTCATTTACACGGATCACAAGAGTTTAAAATATCTTCCCTCACAGAAAGAATTGAACTTGAGGTAGAGAAGATGGCTAGAGCTAATAAAGGATTATAATTGTGTGATTGACTACCATCCAGGCAAAGCTAATGTAGTAGCAGATGCTTTAAGCAGAAAGATTGTGGTAGAGTTGCACCTTCAACCCACTCTTACTCAAGAAATCAAGGAAGCACAAAGATAGGATAGAAAGCTAATTGAAGTAGCTGAGTTGATCTCTAAGGGGGAGAGACTTGGATTCACTATGGACTTAGATGGTGGACTGTTCTATCAAGACAGATTATGTGTGCCCGATGTAGAAGATCTTAGACAGAGGATTCTTAGAGAGGCCTATGAAAGCAAATATGTTGTGGACCCAGGGAGTAACAAGATGTATCAAGAGTTGAAGAGCAGATACTGGTGGACGGGTATGAAAAAGGGCATCTCGGAATACACTTCATAATGTTTGACTTGTCAGCAGGTCAAGGCTGAATATCAAGTACCTTCGGGGTTGCTACATCCAATTTCTATTCCAGAATATTAGTGGGAACGAATCACTATGGATTTTGTGATTGGATTACCTTTGACTCTTAAGAAACATGATACTGTATAGGTCATACTGGATAGATTTACAAAGTCAGCACATTTCTGACCTATCAGAAAGGACTACCCAGTGAATCAATTGGCAGAAATTTATATGAATGAAGTAGTAAGACTTCATGGAGTGCCTGTTTCTATTGTGTCTGACAGAGATCCCCGCTTCACATCTCAATTTTGGGGTAGTCTATAATGAGCTCTAGGTACTAAGCTCAATTTCAGCATAACTTTTCATCCACAGATAGATGGACAATCAAAAAGAGTCATTCAGATTCTAGAAGATATGATGAGAGGTTGTGTCATCAAATTTAAAGGTAGCTGGGACAAATATCTTCCTTTAATGGAATTCGCCTATAATAACAATTATCAGTCTGGTATCCAAATGGCTCCATATGAGTCACTTTGTGGCAGAAAGTGTCGAACACCTCTATTTTGGATTGAGCTCAGCAAGAGGAAGCTTATGGGACCATACCTGGTGCAAAAGATAGAAGAAAAAGTGAAAGTCATTCGTGAAAGACTTAAGGCAGCTACAGATAGGCAGAAATCGTATGCTGATTTTAAGAGACGAGACATTGATTATGCAGTGGGTGATAAATGCTTTCTTAACGTATCTCCTTGAAAGAGAGTTCTGAGATTTGGAAAGAAAGGCAAGTTAAGTCCAAGATTCATCGGACCTTATGAAATATTAGAAAGAGTTGGACCTATTGTGTGACATCCCACCTATATAATAGGAATAATCCCATTACATAAGCGGAATGACACAGACAATCTAAATGAAACTAGTCTGAATTAAATTTTTTTTTAATAACTAAATTGATATTTTTTTTAATATTCAAATATATATATGGATTCAATTATCAAATACATCATCATGTTACATAAATATTATACTTCATTTTAACTATCAAAATTAATGGTTTTTACCTTACATCTAACTATATAGATATAATACCAAAGTACAAAATATATTCTTAACTATATATAAGACATGTCCAACAAACCCATATGCATGATAATAAAGAAAATGCAAAAATAATATGCATTCGACTCTCAACCAGTTCTGACGCATCTCCTCTAGTATGGGCTTGTAATTCCTCTATCAACTTTACAGTTTACTACTGGCAAGCTTCAGTTCCTGCACGGAAAAACCCACGCTAAGCCATTTCTAGCTTAGTGGTACATATAAGCATTTAAGTTTTCCCATCCAGTCACACAAACATAGGTCATAATAATCATAATATAATTTAAATAAATTATTGCATAAAATTTAGAAAATATTATATTAAAATAAAATTTATGTTCCATTATATTATCATTATATTTGTATTAGGACATGAACTGTATATATATTCAACCATATGTAATATATAAAATATTAAGCATTCTACCTCCTCTCATGTTTCCATAACTCATTTTAATTTAATTGATTTCCCTAAACTTATGATTGTTTAGTTAACTCAAATCTCAATCCATATAAGCATAAATATTTTAACATACAATTACCAAAATGCAATGTAGATAATTTATAATACAGTAGACAATATTCTAACATACATTATACAGGGACAACAACATGATTATATAATAGTACCAAATATATATATATATATATATATATATATATATATATATATATATATATATATATATATATATAACTCAATTATAAATTTAGCTTACCTTAAGAAATATTTATAATTCATGCTATTTCACACATTTTATCTTTCAACAAGTACATGTATGTCTTTTAATTGTTTTATATATAATATTTTAATATAAATAACCCAAATCTCATTCCCGGACTGTCCGGATATAGGGCGTGTAGTAAGGCCACTCGTGGAGCTTAAGCACCCTACTCACTATAGTCTCAAGTCAAGAGCACTCGCGGAGCTTAAGCCTCATGACCGAGTATAATCATATCATCTGTGTACAATTAGGACATGGGTGCTCTCGGAGCTAATACCACCCTGTTCCTAAACCATATCAATATCAGTACCGTAATGCCCCCGCAATGGTGCACCATCTATCCCTAAGTAGTCCACAGGTTGAGAACTGGGCAATTAATGTTATTACTTATTTATTTTCTTTATATATTAATTTGCTGGAATCAATATTCCCATTACATTTATAATGCAAATATGATTATAAAATTTTACAATCATATAATCATATGATATTCCAGTATATATAACTATTTAAGTAATATTGATATACTTTAATTAGTTTTCTATACAATCAAAACCAACAAATCTTTTAAATACAAAACCAAAATTTATAATAACTTTATGAGTACAAGTATGCCATATAATCTCTCTTTTCATATCAATTACATATGTCATACATGACTTTCTAACTTCACTTTTTATTGTCCTCATTATTCAATAATTACCATTAATAATTATTCCATTTTTAATCAATCATATACTAATCTATATTGAAAAATATATTATGTTACATATTATAAATTAAAATTTCCTACATTTTATCAATCAATCATTCATCCATATGTCTATATATGCATTAATATGAAATTTCATTGGTTAAGTACTCAATTCATTTCATATTTACACATTTTAATACATTATTCAAATATGCCACTTATTCAATTAACACACAAGCATGCAACAAGGCAAACTAAAATGCATATATGTACAAACCTCAATGGAGTTTTTTCCAAAATCTAAAATTTGGAGCTTGTCTACTTTTATTGCTCTTCTTCTTGTTGAGACCCTAATTCGAAAATATAAATAATTAATACATTGATAAAATATTTATTCTTAATATACTTTAAATAAATAACTACAATTTCTTATAAGCTGGAACATGACCTTTTTGGACTGTTGGATGAATAAATTTTTCTACACTTATCCAATTTATATGATTATTGATCCTGATTAACTATAACATATAAAAATAAAAGATACTAAAATTTCAGAATTTTTGAACTATTACACGAATTTTGGTATATTTGTAAATATTGCTCTGTTCTCTACCTTTAGGCATTTTTGGGGTACCACATTTACAAATTCATATCTTTTAATGTGTAGCTTAAATTATTATGAAAATTTTTATATGGTTATATAAGTTAATGTGGAACATTGTTCATGTTTAACTCATTTCCAAATTCGGTCTCTATGGCTTTCAAATACTAGAGGATCTATAACTGGTTTAACATGAAGTATCAACCCGACCAGTTCAATTGTTTAGCTCATAACTCACAAAATACATAACATTTTAAGGTTCTATTTTCATAGGAATTTAGATAAGACATAGGAGTAAAACTGTTATGTTTTTCACTTTGGCTAATTCGATCTAAAAAGAGGTGAAATTTAAGGACGAATTTACTGGAGCTGTACAAGTATATTAAACCCGCTCAATCAAGGAACCGTCATAGTTTATTTCAGAATAACTCAACCTACACAGAAGCCATTTATACGAAATGTGGCAGAGACCTCAAAAACATATATATCTACAACTTTAATTTTTTACAAAACCTCATATTAAGCTATTAAGATGATCAAATGTTACAAAAACCGTAGGTTATTCAGTTGATACATCTCCCTGAACCAGTTTTACCCCTATGACCATATCTCTTCAAATACTCAACATAATTCAATAAACGTTGGTAGAAAGATACATAAGATATAGATGAACAACTTTTATTTTTAACACTTCCCCAAATTCGATTCACAAGATAATCAACAAAATGAACGAAATACACTGCAGAACATAATCTAAAAAGTTCTAATAACACAATAATTATGGGAAAAATATTTCTTACCAAGATCAGATTTATTTGGACTGATTTTTGATGCAAATGTTGGAGGAAATGATGAAGATTTTGCACTATAATATGGAGGAAGGAAAAGGGAAGATGAAGAAGAAGGAGAAAGAGATAGGGTTGGAAGCAAATGGCCAAAAAAAAATTTCAGCCCCACTTCCTCCTAAATCACATTTTTTGCTCTCTTTGTTTTTTGTTTTTTTGCTTCATTCTCTCCTAACCCGTTTTTACTGTTCACTGTTCACTTTTCTCTTTTTTTTTATTATTTTATTATTTTTTAATTTTTATTATTATTATTATTATTATTATTATTATTATTATTATTATTATTATTATTATTATTATTATTATCATCATCATCATCACCATCATCATCATCATCATCATCTTCACATATTTCCTTATCTAATATCTTTAATTTTTTTTATACCAAAAATACAATTTAATTATGTGGTATAATTTAATCAAATTTATCATATCAATAAATTTAATTTATTTTAATTTATAATTTAGTCATTTATTCAATTTATTTAAATTTTTATGTCTATCATGTGTTTTCTATGTATACCACATACTTATTTTAATTTAGACAAATTTGTGGGCGTTACATGTTGCATATAGACTCGCTCTACCACCAGAGTTGAGTCTGATACATAATATTTTCCATGTCTCAATGTTAAGACGATATAGATCATATCTTAATCACATCATACATGCTGAAAGCATTTAAGTGAGATAAGATTTGACATATGAAAAAGAACCAGTTCAAATTTTAGCAAGAGAAATTAAGGAGCTGAGGAACAAGTGAGTACCGTTAGTGAAAGTACTATAGAGAAATCACGCAATCGAAGAAGCAACATGGGAAAGCGAGGAGGTGATGAAAGCTCAATACTGTCACTTGTTCAGTGACGATGCATTAGGTATGTTTCGAGGATGAAACATCTTAAGGGGAGAGAATTGTAACGCCTACTAATTAGAGTTTAATTATAATAAGTATGTGGTACAAATAGGAAAAACCTGATAGATAATAGTTGATTAAAGTAGAAATTAAAATAAATTAAATTGATAGACAATATAAATTTGATTAAATTAGACCACATAATTAAATTGTATTTTTGGTAAAAAAAATTAAAAGGACAAGATATAAGTAAATATGTGAAGAAGATGATGATGATAATAATAATAATAATAATAATAATAATAATAATAATAATAATAATAATAATAATAATAATAATAATAACAGAAATGTGAACAGTACAAAGGGATAGCAGAAAAACAAAGAAGACTAAAAATGGGAAAAAGGGAGGAGAGGGGAAAGTCAATTAAGACTTTGCCCCATTTCTTCCAACTTCACCTCTCTTCTTCTTCTTCTTCATCCCTTTCCTTTCTCTATATCACAGCCCAAAATTTTCATCCTCTTCTTCATGATTGCAAGAAAATTCATTCCAAATAAATCTGATCTTGGTAAGTAATACCTTTCCTTTTATAATTGTGTTATTAGAGCTTCTAAGAATATGTTTTTGCAGTGTATTTCGTTTATTATTTTGAGTATCCTATGAACCAAATTTGAAGAGGTATAAAACATGAAAGTTTTTTTTTTATATATCTTGTGTATCTATCTATTAAATTTTATTGAATGCTTTTGAGTATATGAATAGGAATGGTCATTTGAGTGAGACTGGTTTCTGAAAGAGTATCAACAGGATACTCCATGGTGTTTGCTCAATTTGTTCATCTTAATTGCTGAATCTGAGCTTTTATAAAGCATAAAAGTTGTAGATTTATGTGTTATTTTGGTCTCTGCCAAACTTTGTATAAATATCTCTTGTGTAGATTAAGTTATAGTGAAATGAAATATGATTGTTCCTTGATTGAGCTAGTTTTATATACCTTCACAGATCCAATAACTTCGTCCTTATATCCTATTTTTAGATCGAATTAGCCAAAGTTCAAAAAATAATATTTTTATTTTTATGTCTTTTCTAAATTTCTGTGAAAGTCTCACCTTAAAATGTCATGTATTTTGTGAGTTATGAGCTGAACAATTGAATTGGTCGGGTTGATATTCTATATTGAACCAGTTATAGATCCTCCAGTATTTGAGAATCTTAGAGACTGAATCTGGAAATGAAGTAAACATGAAAAATTTTCCAATTTAAGTTATATAATTGTTAAAAGTGTTCATAATAATTTAAGCTATACATTGAAAGATATGAATTTTTAAATATTGTACCCCGAAACTGCCTAAGGGCAGAAAACATAGCAACATTTAAAATTATACCAAACATTATGTAATGGTTCAAAAATTCTGAAATTTTAATATATTTTATTCTTACATGATAGATTTAATTGGGATCAAGAAACATATAAATTGGATAAGTGTAAAAAATGTTATTGATCCAACAGTCCTAAGAGGTCCTATTCCAACTTAAAAGAAATTGTAGTTATTTATTTATATTATATTAAGAATAAATATTTTATCTATGTATTAATTAATTATATTTTTAAATTAGGATCTCAACAAGAAGAAAAACAACAAAAGTGAACAAGCTCTGAGCTTATATCTTGGAAAAGAAAAATATTATCGAAGTTTGTACATATATGTATTTTAGTTTGCCCCTTATGCATGATTGTGTGTGCATGACATAAATTACTTAAAGACTATGGAATTAAATGTGGAAAAATTTATTATTGACATAAGTAACAAAATAGGAAATTGCTTCATGAGGGAGTAAAAATTTAATTATTGAATAAGGTTATTATGTTTATTTTTTATGTTATTTATTTATTTATTTTATATGACAAATATGTAATAAAATTTGATGTGCCTTGCTTTTATTTGAGATATGCATTTGTGTGACTGCTTAGGGAAAACTTTAATACTTATATATATCACTAAGCTAGAGATAGCTTAGCGTGGGTTCTTCTCACGCAGGAATTGAAGCTGTAGCTAGTAGATAATGAAATTTCTCAAGAAGAAATCCAAGTCCATATCAGCAGAGACACAAGAGACACAATTATAGCATTGGTTGTCTACTATTTTTTTTAGTTTGACTATATATATGATTTGTGGTAGACATGTCTCTTATGTTAATATTGTGTATGTAAATAATTATGTAACATAATCGGGTGCCGTATGTGTATACAATATAATGATATATATATATATATTGTTAATTAGAACGACCTGCCTAAACCAATATTAATAAATAGATTAAGTTATTTAAAATGAAAAAAGTTTCAATTCAAACAGATTTATAGAGTTAAGCTTATGACATCCTTCTTATATATGTGGGATTATTCCTAATATATAAGTGGGGCATCACAGGAAATGTCTGGCCGGAGTGGAAATCTCATAAAGATAGTGTTCAATGACATATCTAATAGAGTAATGAGCCTCAAGAGCAAAAACTAACATTACTTGGACTAGACGTGACGTAGTCAGTCTAGTGGAAGTTGACACATATCCATAATTTGAACCAAGTGGGGTATAGAATGGTGAAAGGAATAATTGCACTAAAATTATCTATGGAAAGCTTCGTAGTCAAACCACTGACTTTTCGGTCAATTGGGGGTCATGATGTGTTGCTAGATACCACTACTTGTTTTCTAAGTCTATTAAACAGGGTATGGAATAAAATAGAAAGAATAGAGAATGGAAGATTAATCCTTGAAAGATAAAATTGAAGAAGCAACATCATTCACGCCTGTGATCCTATGTGTCACGCCCGTGTGTAAGCCTAGCGCCAACAAACCAACATTTGAAGTTCACAGCCATGAAGGAAGACAACAAACCGTGAATGAACATTTGCATCACGCCCATGACAGACATGTCACACCCGTGAACCTACATGACAAATTCTTCCAGAGAGCTTCACGACCAAAGTCACCACTTGGATCACAGCTTGGAAGGTTGGCATGCCCATGACCAAATATTTCAAAACCTTCCAGAATGCTTCACGTCCAAGGTCACCACTTCAGTCTTGGCTTGGAAGAACAGTCACGACCGTGACAAATATAGTCACGCCCGTGAAAGATGAAAGAGAGAAATGTCAGGAGTGATTATTTGGGTTGGTGCAACGGCTAGTTTCGTATTAAATGCATTCTAACGGCTATAATTCACCATGAAAGTATAAATGCAAGTCATTTATGCATTCAACACAAGAGGATAACTAATACTTTGAATCAAAATCTTGTTATAAGCTATTTGTACATTTAAAATTTTCAAAAAAAATATTTATTCTTTATGAAAATCTTTTTGCTCATCATTTATTGAGCAATAAAGATTTGTAAGTGTTTCTTTCTGTAATCATTTTTACTCAAGTGAGTTTTGGGTATTTTCGGGTTAAGAGTAGAACACTTGTAAGGGTTAGTTGTGTGAGCCTCTAAAACACAAAGAAAGGTTGTTTGTGTGAGCCTGTAAAACACAAGGTCAAATTGTTTGTGTGAGCCTGTAAAACACAAGGTAAAGGTTGTTTGTGTGAGCCTGTAAAACACAAGGAATTGGTTATTGTGTGAGCCATAAAAACACTAGGGATTTCTGGATTAGGTGTGAGCCATTGTGAGAAATACCATAGTTGGGAGTGAGCTTGTAAAACTTCATTGTAACACTTAATGTGTTAGTGAAACTCCCAATTGCAATTGGGGAGAGGAGTAGGGTTTGTTAACACCCGAACCTCTATAAAAATCTTTGTGTCAAATTTATCTATCCCTACTAAACTTAATTTTTATTTCCGCACTTTAAAGTTAAATTTTTAAAAATCCAATTCAACCCCCCTTCTTGGCTCAATATCTGGGCAAGAGAGATGTTTAGAGTTAACATGTGGATGCTTGCTAAGTGTAGCTAAGTACATTGGATGACCAAACTATGAGACAATCATATGGATAATCTATTCAAATGTCAATTATAGTCTCATGATAGCAATGGTGCAAGAATCCTTGGACTTGAGGTACTTAAGGATATCTTGAATATTGATTATGTATTTTAACACTATTCCTTGTTACCTTAGAGAGGTTGCCCATGGCCTATTGTCGTGGTCATTACTCGGGAATCTCTAGCCGGAGTGGAAATATCATAAAGATAGTCTTCAATGACATATCTAATAGAGTAATGAGGCTCAAGGACAAGAACTAACATTACTTGGACTAGATGTGATGTAGTTAGTCTAGTGGGAGTTGACACATATCTATTCTCTGAACCAAGTGGGGTATAGAATGGTGAAAGGAATAATTGCACGAAAATTGTCTATGGAAAGGTTCGTAGTCAAACTATTGACTTTTCGGTCAATTGGGGGTCATGATGTGTTGCTAGATACCGCTTGTGACTTGCTTAAATTAATTGTTAATTTAAGTGGCCAACATAACCGGAAACCTAATGGGTCACATGCATTGAAGATATGGATAATGAGTAAAATGGTCTTGGATAGGATCCAAAATATGCAAGAATTATTTTGGGATGGATCGTGATGAGATCGCACAAAAAAAACCGTTCGGGTGGGTCACAGGTTCGTACGGGCCTGCGTGGGCTAGGCAGACTGCTGGCCTGCCCAGTAGCAGCCTGCAGCAGGCCTAGCGCACTGCTGCCTTTCACCTGTTGGCCAATGGCAGATTTTGGCCTGAATTAGGCCAATTATGGCCAATTACTATTCATTCATTTCCCTTTTATCCATTTTTGACTTTTCATCTTTTCTTTGAATTTGATTCAAATAAAAAAGACATCAAATACCAAAAAAAAGACATGAAAATATTTTTTTATGAAAAAAAATATTTTTAAGACAACAAAATTCTCTCAAGAACACTTTTAAAGCTATCACTTTCAATTTGTTCAAACCATTTCTGTTGATAGTTTCTTCTTCATTCCTTATATGAATTATCATTAGAGACATCCAAGTGTGGATTGTTGTGGTTTGCTACAACCCAACAAAGTGAAGATTTGAAGAACAAATAAGAAATTACAAGTTATAATTTCTTATCTTTATATTTATATAAATTAGTTTTAATGGCACAAGTATGATCTTTTGTTTTGGATTTTGAAAATTTTATTTTTCACTGTGTTTATGAATATGATTCATTCTTCAAAATCCAACATTGGTATCAGAGCCTCCTTGTGTCTATTAAAATTAATTTTAATTGAAAGTGAAATGGGATTGCATTGTTTTGATGATTTTGGATCAATAGGTTTTGAAAAATTGAAATTAATTTGTAAAATATGTTTTACACATTTTTATTCTGTAATCTAATCATGGGATGATTAAGGATGATTATTTTGATTAAAAAATGATTTGAATGTGATTCAAATAATTAATTTCGGATTTATTTTAAAATTGCCTAAAATTGCCTAAAATTGCCTTGTTTATGAATGTGTTTTTGTTTGGCTTAGTTGATGGGGCTGGTTATATTTTTCTTGTAATTTGATTATGAAAAAATTATGTAGACATATTGAGAATATATTTATACCTTTGGAAGTGTCCAATAATTAATTAAAAATTATTTTAATTAAATTTTCAAACAAATACAAAACGGGACTGTTTTAGCATACCCGGTGGGGCTGTTTTATTTGTTTTTTTTTGTATGTGTTTATTTTATTTCTAGTACCTTGAAATAGTTTTTATGTGATTAAAAATATGGTATTTTTATGTTAGATGCATTTCCAAATTTGATGTTAGATGCATTCCAAAATTATTTTGGAAGCATTTGAAATTTTTAAAAATTCTAAATGGCGAATTAGTTATTTTGAGCGTCTAAGTGTGTTCGCTTGTTTGTCTTAATCATTTTGGCATCTACCAAAAATATTTTGATAAACTTGAGCTGACCTAAAGATGATTAGAATGATGATTTGAAGTTTTGGAAATTTTTAGAATTTTTGGAAATTAATTTTGAATTAATTTAAGTTGTGCAATTATAATTTTAGTATGATTAGAAATTTGTATGTATATTAAAATTAAATTATTTAATTTTAACATCATAATATTCTGATTTTAAAGAGAATTAATTTTGAATTAATTCTGGAAATATGAAATTTAATTTAATTTGATTAAATATTAAATTCTACTTTAAAATGACATACAAAATTAAATTAATCGAAAGAACACATATAAACAATATTGGTTCAAGCGTTAAATTGATTTACAAATTGAAATCCAAAATTGTAAATTTTATTTTGTGCGTTACAAAATGCATGTTAGGGTTGTATGAAAAAGGCATGATGGATGATTATGGACTTAGACCCAATGTGATTGAGCATGCATGCAATTATTTTATTTTATGGTAAATAAAGCCTGCGTGTCACTACCTCTCTTTCTTTCTTATGTATTTCTCTTCTCATCTTACTCCCCTCAAATGTAAATTGAGGTTTTCTATAATTTGAAATATGTAATTAGATTGCATAGGATTAGGATAGAATAAATATACAAAGGAGCAACAAGCAAAAGAGGTGGTACCATAAACAAGAAGACTTATAAATAGGAATTTGATTTCTATTTTGGGTTGTAAATTCATGCATATTGTAACACCACATCTTATGCATTTTAGTATAACCTATCCAAATATCAAGTAATCATACATGGCGCACTGTAAAGGTAAAATACCCTGTTAACAATAGTAGTAAAATTTTTTTTCATATCCTGTAATATAATTCCATGACTTTGCAAGTCTCATATCCTATAATTTCATTCAATGACTTGCAAGTCTCATATCCTGTAATATTATTCACTGACTTTGCAAAGTTAACACTGAGGTTTTCACCACAATATAATATATCACATATATCAAAACATAAACTTTTCACATAAGTATTTTCGAGTTGATTTCATTTATACATATTTAGACTCATTCCAAAATGACTATACCTATTCAAGCACGTAAATACAAAAAAAACACATATGACATATTTTCATGCTTGTGTGGAATGCAAGGAGAGAGAGAGTGATGAGGCTCGGCCAGTGACCTGTGCTCCATGTATTTTATACGCTACTCAAAATGAGCTATCACTTCTCTTTACCTGAAAAATGATGCAAATTGATGAGTTGCGGCTCAGTGAGAATAACCATCCAATGAGCTCTAAAGTACCAAACAACTCATAGTCATAAATCACAATTCCAATATATACCATGTATTCCATCCCATTCATCAGTCAATAACATATAAATATAGATAAAATCAAGTATTCAATAATTGTTATTTACTTATGGTTTGCTTGTACATTTTATTTTGTTGTGACCAGATTAAACGAACATTGCCCCGGGTTTCCATGTGAACATTTGCATTTGCATTTGCTAGCTAGCTTGATCATTTGTTTCATTTTCACATTTGTTGGGCCATAGGCCTCTTCTTTTGCTTTGCACATTTGTTGGGCCATAGGCCTCTTCTTTTGCTTTGCAATGTCGATTAACTAGTCACAACGCCTTTTTAGCCCATATGCATATGCACTTGTATTTAAGCTTTCATCAACCATTGCATCTTTATCATATACAACATACATATATTCCCTATATACCTCATATGTCAAGCATACACCTTGTATATACTATACATGTACCATGTATATATATCACATTTGTCAAACATATACCTCAAATATACCACAAGTATACCATTTATATGTACCACAATTTCACAAATTATCCATCATTACATTATCAAGGACCAATCATGACAATCACATGAATCACATAGCAAGCAACATTCATTTGCACTAAAGAATTCAATCGATAATTAGACTCACCGTTCTCCTTTGATTCCGACCCCTAACTTATTGTCTATCTGCTCCTTGTGGTTCTCCAATATGTTGCGAGCCTAATATCAAAACATAATCGATTAACTCATGATTAGAGAGACTTAATGTGGCTTAAACAAATTAATATGCATTGTTCATGTCAATAGTTAAGATTTTTCCTATGAGCCAGTGTGACCTTATGGGACTGTTTAGCCTATAACTTTTTCTATAATTGACCAATTACTCTGATTCTTGTTCCTCATTAACAATAACACATATTTATAGTACATATTCAAATTTCAGACCAATTGGATCATTGTATAATATTTGGTGGAATTTCTAAGAGTGTTCTGTTTTCTGCCTTGTTTTCTTCCTTTAGGCAGTTTCAGGGTACTCATTTGGGTTCATCATAACTTACACTCTATAAGTCCTATTTTAATGAAAATTTACAGAAACTTATATGGGTTCATATGGAACATGTTTCATGTTTACAACATTTACCAATTATGTTTCTAAGGTCTTCTAATTATACCAAACATATTACTGTTCCAGAATAGAATTGGCTTCCGGACCAGTATGACTTCCAAAGGCCATAACTTAGTCTATAGATAACAAATTAAGCTAAAATTAGTACCAAAATTTAGATAAGACATATAAATATAACTTTCATGTTTTGATAATTTACATAATGTAGCTCTAACAAGCTCAAATTATCCAACCAATGTACTGGATCTGCCCAGGGCACTCAGTAGGCAGTTCAAACCATGGAACAGTCATGGTTCCATTCACCATAACTCCCAATTTACAAGACCTATGAACCTGAAATTTGGTATAAAGATAAAAAACACATATATCTAAAACTTTTATGTTTTGAGATACATCAAATAAGGGCTTTAACATATTTGAAATCAAACCACACAGTAGCTAACTTGGTTAGGGTTTATACCCTGACCAGTTTCAGTACGAAGGGCATATCTCTCCCTATACATAACATCTTGCAAAAATGTTTACATAACCACAAATATAAGATATAAAGGAACAACTTTTGTGTTTTACACATTTCCAGAATCAATTTCTATTAATATCAAAATCGGGGTGCAATTCAGTGCCTAATATTGAACCTAAGCAACTCAAATTAACCCTATAGCAATAAGAATTGATTACTTACCAAGAAAAACCTTGAAAGGGATCAATTAGCTTCAAAAACTAGGTGAAACAAGGAAGAATTTAAGTTTGAAATGGAGGAAATTGAAGAGGAAAACGGGGCTGAAGTGAGGAGGCAGAAATGGGGAAGAAAGATAAAGATAAAGCCAACTTGTTTTTTTTGTCCTTTTCTCTTTTTCTCTTTTTCTCTTCTCTTTTCTCTTCTCATTTCTCATTTCTCTTCTCCTATATTTCTCTTTTGTTTCATTTTCATTTTATTTTATATTTATTTTATTATTATTTACATATAGTTATAATTCCATTAATTCACACAATAATACAACTTAATCATTTAACCTGATTTAACTAAATTAACAATGTAATTGTTTACTAATCTTAATCTAATCACTTTGCTTACTTTAATTTATACACCTTATTCAATTCATTTCTAATACTTTGTTATCCTCATTTAGGTTAAAATTACACACGTGCGACTCGATACAAGTGCCAAATACTAGGACACGTAGCTAGTGCGTGTCATAAACTTGTCCCTACGAAAATACGTATGAAATGCATGTGTTCAATTGAATTGTATGCAAGATGCTTATGTTCAATGAAATGCATGTGGGGAAGGTCAAGGATGTTACAATTCTCCCCTCCTTTTAAAAATTTCGTCCTCGAAATTAATACCTGAAAACAGGTGTGGATATTGCTTTTTCATATTTTCTTCTGTTTCCCATGTTGCCTCTTCTTGTAAATGGTTACGCCATAATACCTTAACCAAAGGTATTTCGCATTTTCTTAGCTGTTTAGTCTTGTATCCAATGATTTGCACTGGTTCCTCAACATAACTCATGTCCTCTGCAATCTCAATGGCTTGATCTTTAAGTACATGTGTAGGATCTGACCTGTATCTTCTAAGCATGCTCACATGAAACACATTATGTATCTGAGCCATCTCTGGTGGTAACGCCAATCTATATGCCAGTGGACCAATCTTCTCAAGAATTTCATATGGCCCTATATACCTTGGGCTCAATTTACCCTTTTTGCCAAATCGAATTATCCCTTTCCATGGAGATACACGAAGAAACACCTTTTCACCTAACTCGTATTCCATCTCCCTTCTATGCTGATCAACATAACTTTTCTGCCTATCTTGTGCTGCCTTTAGCTTGTTCTTGACAACCTTGATCTTATCCACTGTGTGTTGCACTAGCTCTGGCCCTTCTAATGCACGTGCTCCTTCTTCATCCCAAATGATAGGGCTTCGACACTTTCTGCCATACAGTGCTTCATATGGTGCCATCTGGATACTGCTATGATACTGGTTGTTGTAAGCAAATTCAATTAATGCTATATATTCATCCCAATCACCTCTGAATTCCATAGAACATGCCCTAAGCATTTCTTCCAATGTCTGTATAGTCCTTTCTGATTGTCCGTCAGTCTGTGGGTGGAATGCAGTGCTAAAGTTCAATTTTGTTCCCAATGCATTCTGTAAACTCACCCAAAAATGTGAAGTAAACCGTGGATCTCTATCAGACACAATGGACACTGGAATTCCATGCAATCTGACTATCTCATTCACATATAATTTGGCCAAACTCTCAAGTGTACAACCCCATCTGATAGGTAGAAAATGTGCTGACTTGGTTAATCTGTCAATAATTACCCATACTGCATCATTTTTCCGTGGAGTTCTTGGCAATCCATAGACAAAATCCATCGTTATTCTTTCCCATTTCCATTCTGGCACTGGCAATGGATGTAACTTACCAATTGGTGCCTGATGTTCAATTTTAATCTATTGACATGTCAAGCATTTGGAAACATATTCTGCTATATCTTTCTTCATTCTTGGCCACCAGTAATGAGGCCTTAAACTGTGATACATCTTTGTCATCCCTGGATGCATTGCATAGGGTGCATTGTGTGCCTCTTCCATTATTTCTTGACGCAAGTTCTCAGTGTCTGGAACACATATGCGTGACTTTAACATCAGTACATCATCCTGCAATTGAAAATCTTTACTGTTTTCCTGCCTTACTGATTCAATTTTCTCACACAATTTAGGATCTTTGCTTTGTGCTTCTTTGATCCTCTCCTTTAGTATAGGTCTGACTCGAAGAGTGGCAATAAGTGATCCTTCATCATGTATATTTAATTCAACATTCATAGATCGTAATTGAATCAAATATGGAAAAGATGATACTTGCAAGTGAGCTACACTGCCACTAGTCTTCCTACTCAATGCATCTGCTACCACATTGGCTTTCCCTGGATGGTATTCAATTGTACAGTCATAATCTTTCAATAGCTCTAACCACCGCCTCTGCCTCATGTTTAATTCTTTCTGTGTCAGCAAATAACCCAAGCTTTTATGGTCTGTGAAGATTTGGAATGTCTCACCATACAGATAATGCCTCCAAATCTTCAATGCAAATACGACTGCAGCCAGTTCTAAATCATGCACTGGATATGAGATCTCATGTGGTCTCAATTGTCTGGATGCATAAGCTATCACCTTACCATGTTGCATCAACACACATCCCAAGCCTTGGTGAGAAGCATCACTATATACTGTAAACCCACTTGTACCTGTAGGGATGGTTAACACTGGTGCTGAGGTTAGCCTGTGTTTTAGTTCATCGAAACTCCTCTGACATTCTGGAGTCCACTTGAAAGGCACATTCTTTCTCAACAATTTAGTCAAAGGGCTAGCAATTAAGGAGAATCCATCAACAAATCTATGATAATATCCGGCTAAACCCAAAAAACTATGCATTTCTGAAATATTTTTAGGAGCTTCCCAATTTACCATAGCCTCAATTTTCTTTGGGTCAACCTCTATGCCCTTACACGACACCACATGTCCAAGAAACACCAAATGATCAAACCAAAATTCGCATTTACTCAATTTGGCATATAATTGTTTCTCCCTCAAAGTTTGCAACACAATTTTTAAATGTTGTTCATGTTCTCCCCTATTCTTCGAGTACACCAATATGTCATCAATAAATACTATCACAAACCTATCCAAACATGGTTGAAACACCTTATTCATTAAAGCCATAAATGCAGCTGGAGCATTAGTCAATCCAAATGGCATTACTAAAAATTCATAATGCCCATACCTGGTTCGAAAGGCAGTCTTTGGAATATCTGCTTCTGCTACCTTCAGCTGGTAATAGCCTGATTTCAAATCGATCTTGGAGAATATTTGGGCTCCTTGCAACTGGTCAAACAAATCATCTATTCTGGGTAACGGATATTTGTTCTTCACTGTCATTTTATTCAGTTGCCTGTAATCGATGCACAATCTCATAGTTCCATCTTTCTTTTTAACAAATAACACTGGAGCTCCCCATGGTGATACACTAGGTCTAATATACCCTTTGTCAAGTAACTACTGCAATTGGGCCTTTAGTTCTTTCAACTCAACTGGGGCCATTCTGTAGGGTGACCTTGATATTGGTGCAGTTCCTGGTACTAGTTCAATAGTAAATTCTATCTCTCTATCTGGTGGTAAACCAGGTAGATCATCTGGGAATACATCAGCAAATTCCCTTACCACTGGTATATTTTCAAGCAAGCTATCAGTGGTTCTAGTATCAGTCACATATGCCAAATATGCTTCACATCCCCCTTTGATCATTCGAAATGCCTTTACAGCTGAAACTAGACATGTAGGCACAAGTTTTCTTTCACCTAGAAATACTACCCTTGGTTGGTTTGGTGATTCCAAAATTACTTCCTTAGTAAAGCAATTCACTATTGCATGATGTCTAGTTAACCAGTCCATTCCCAGTATCACATCAAATTCATATATTGGCAATAAAATCAGATCAGCTATTAACTCAGCTCTGTCAATGCATATCAGGCAATCACGATAGACATTATTCACAACTACCACTGTTCCCAATGGCGTACTCACATTTATGTCAATTCCCAAAGGCTCATGCATTTGATGCAATTCAGATGCCATATGCAATGATATAAATGAATGAGTGGAGTCTGGGTCAATCAATGCATAGGCTAATATTTCAAAAATATAAATATTACCAGTGACTACTTCGGGAGCATCCACTGCCTCTTGTCTAGTCATAGCAAACACCCTGGCCTGAGTAGGAGGTCTAGAACTCTGACCTTCAGATTTGGTCACTCCTCTGCCTAGTGTACCAGTCCTGCCTCTGCCTCTTCCTCTGCCTTGTGTCCCACTAGTAGGGTAGACCCTCGGTGCCTCAACAGTAGTCTCAGATACTCCTCTGTCTCTGCTAGTTTGGCTCTATTTGGACAGTCTCTATACATGTGCTCCATCGATCCACAGAAATAACATGCTCCTGTGAGCCTTCTACATTCGCCCGTATGCTGTCTGCCACAATGACTACATGTGGGCCTCTGTTCAACATATTGGCTCTGCCCTCTGCCTGGGTAAGAGAAAGTCATTCCTCGACCTCTAGAACTGGAGTACCCACTTCTGTTACCAGATTGTGCAGGCATATATCTACCTCTTTTCCCCAACCTTCTGCTAGACTCACCAAAGAATTCCCGTGATGGCCTTTTTATTTGTTGTTCCCCAGCTTCTTTCATTAACCGTTCAGCTCTGATTGCAGCAGCTCTGAGCCTAGCATAACTATCAAGATCAGTAGTCGTGATTCTGTTTCTGATCTCATATTTGAGGCCCTCTTCAAACTTCCTGCATTTGTCTTTTTCAGTAGAGACCATGAAAGTGGCATAATGGGAAAGCTTGTTAAATTGTACTTCATACTCCGCAATAGACATATTCCCCTGTTTCGGATTCAGGAATTCCTTCCTCTTCTCATCTTTATATGCTTCATGCATGTAATTGTTCTGAAATTCCAGGAGAAAATCATTCCATGTCAACACCGGTGGTTGTGCATCACTGTCAGGGACTGTCTCCCACCATTCATAAGCATTTCCTTGCAGTAAGGATACTGCATAATCGAATTTCTCATCTGGAGTACATCTCATCATATTCAATACCCTCTGTGTCCTTTTCAGCCATGTCTCAGCTTCTGCTGGGTCTGTTGTGCCACTGAAATCAGTTGCACCATGTTTCCTCAGCTTGTCATACCGTCTTTCCTTGTACATTTCAGGACCATATACTTCTTGTTCTAGGTTTTCATGGGGTACTTCTGCATGAGATGACTGTGATGCATGTACTGGAACAGTAGCTCCTAGTGCTGGTTGCTCTCTATGTAAATGAGGTGATGCCTCATGAGAATGCATTTCGGCCGGCCTCTCCCTCCTTGGTATATTATGTCTTATGATGTCCCTAAAATAAATGAAAGTATGTCACTACATAATGTTCAACACATAGGATGCATATGTTATCATGCTCTTATGCTTATGCATGTTCCCATGGAACCTATCCCTGCTCTGATACCAAAAATGTAACACCACATCTTATGCATTTTAGTATAACCTATCCAAATATCAAGTAATCATACATGGCGTACTGGAAAGGTAAAATACCCTGTTAACAATAGTAGTAAAATTGTTTTTCATATCCTGTAATATAATTCCATGACTTTGCAAGTCTCATATCCTATAATTTCATTCAATGACTTGCAAGTCTCATATCCTGTAATATTATTCACTGACTTTGCAAAGTTAACACTGAGGTTTTCACCACAATATAATATATCACATATATCAAAACATAAACTTTTCACATAAGTATTTTCAAGTTGATTTCATTTATACATATTTAGACTCATTCCAAAATGACTATACCTATTCAAGCACGTAAATACAAAAAAAACACATATGACATATTTTCATGCTTGTGTGGAATGCAAGGAGAGAGAGAGTGATGAGGCTCGGCCAGTGACCTGTGCTCCATGTCTTTTATACGCTACTCAAAATGAGCTATCACTTCTTTTTACCTGAAAAATGATGCAAATTGATGAGTTGCGGCTCAGTGAGAATAACCATCCAATGAGCTCTAAAGTACCAAACAACTCATAGTCATAAATCACAATTCCAATATATACCATGTATTCCATCCCATTCATCAGTCAATAACATATAAATATAGATAAAATCAAGTATTCAATAATTGTTATTTACTTATGCTTTGCTTGTACATTTTATTTTGTTGTGACCAGATTAAATGAACATTGCCCCGGGTTTCCATGTGAACATTTGCATTTGCATTTGCTAGCTAGCTTGATCATTTGTTTCATTTGCACATTTGTTGGGCCATAGGCCTCTTCTTTTGCTTTGCACATTTGTTGGGCCATAGGCCTCTTCTTTTGCTTTGCAATGTCGATTAACTAGTCACAACGCCTTTTTAGCCCATATGCATATGCACTTGTATTTAAGCTTTCATCAACCATTGCATCTTTATCATATACAACATACATATATTCCCTATATACCTCATATGTCAAGCATACACCTTGTATATACTATACATGTACCATGTATATATATCACATTTGTCAAACATATACCTCAAATATACCACAAGTATACCATTTATATGTACCACAATGTCACAAATTATCCATCATTACATTATCAAGGACCAATCATGACAATCACATGAATCACATAGCAAGCAACATTCATTTGCACTAAAGAATTCAATCGATAATTAGACTCACCGTTCTCCTTTGATTCCGACCCCTAACTTATTGTCTATCTGCTCCTTGTGGTTCTCCAATATGTTGCGAGCCTAATATGAAAACATAATCGATTAACTCATGATTAGAGAGACTTAATGTGGCTTAAACAAATTAATATGCATTGTTCATGTCAATAGTTAAGATTTTTCCTATGAGCCAGTGTGACCTTATGGGACTGTTTAGCCTATAAATTTTTCTATAATTGACCAATTACTCTGATTCTTGTTCCTCATTAACAATAACACATATTTATAGTACATATTCAAATTTCAGACCAATTGGATCATTGTATAATATTTGGTGGAATTTCTAAGAGTGTTCTGTTTTCTGCCTTGTTTTCTTCCTTTAGGCAGTTTCAGGGTACTCATTTGGGTTCATCATAACTTACACTCTATAAGTCCTATTTTAATGAAAATTTACAGAAACTTATATGGGTTCATATGGAACATGTTTCATGTTTACAACATTTACCAATTATGTTTCTAAGGTCTTCTAATTATACCAAACATATTACTGTTCCAGAATAGAATTGGCTTCCGGACCAGTATGACTTCCAAAGGCCATAACTTAGTCTATAGATAACAAATTAAGCTAAAATTAGTACCAAAATTTAGATAAGACATATAAATATAACTTTCATGTTTTGATAATTTACATAATGTAGCTCTAACAAGCTCAAATTATCCAACCAATGTACTGGATCTGCCCAGGGCACTCAGTAGGCAGTTCAAACCATGGAACAGTCATGGTTCCATTCACCATAACTCCCAATTTACAAGACCTATGAACCTGAAATTTGGTATAAAGATAAAAAACACATATATCTAAAACTTTTATGTTTTGAGATACATCAAATAAGGGCTTTAACATATTTGAAATCAAACCACACAGTAGCTAACTTGGTTAGGGTTTATACCCTGACCAGTTTCAGTACGAAGGGCATATCTCTCCCTATACATAACATCTTGCAAAAATGTTTACATAACCACAAATATAAGATATAAAGGAACAACTTTTGTGTTTTACACATTTCCAGAATCAATTTCTATTAATATCAAAATCGGGGTGCAATTCAGTGCCTAATATTGAACCTAAGCAACTCAAATTAACCCTATAGCAATAAGAATTGATTACTTACCAAGAAAAACCTTGAAAGGGATCAATTAGCTTCAAAAACTAGGTGAAACAAGGAAGAATTTAAGTTTGAAATGGAGGAAATTGAAGAGGAAAACGGGGCTGAAGTGAGGAGGCAGAAATGGGGAAGAAAGATAAAGATAAAGCCAACTTGTTTTTTTTGTCCTTTTCTCTTTTTCTCTTTTTCTCTTTTTCTCTTCTCTTTTCTCTTCTCATTTCTCATTTCTCTTCTCCTATATTTCTCTTTTGTTTCATTTTCATTTTATTTTATATTTATTTTATTATTATTTACATATAGTTATAATTCCATTAATTCACACAATAATACAACTTAATCATTTAACCTGATTTAACTAAATTAACAATGTAATTGTTTACTAATCTTAATCTAATCACTTTGCTTACTTTAATTTATACACCTTATTCAATTCATTTCTAATACTTTGTTATCCTCATTTAGGTTAAAATTACACACGTGCGACTCGATACAAGTGCCAAATACTAGGACACGTAGCTAGTGCGTGTCATAAACTTGTCCCTACGAAAATACGTATGAAATGCATGTGTTCAATTGAATTGTATACAAGATGCTTATGTTCAATGAAATGCATGTGGGGAAGGTCAAGGATGTTACACATATACATAGGTAAGACCTAGTCAATTTCTATTTGGCTCAAGAGATTGACTTTAGTATGTCCATAATCATGTCACATAGTTAATGTAACTATCTTTATATATCTGTGAGATGAATGTATGATATATAAAAGCATGAAATAATAACTTGATGAGACTTAACAAAGAATCCCTCGCTAAATAAACAATTAAGTCTTACGTCTTCCATTAATATGGGGAGAACAGAGTTCTTCTAGAGTTAGAGTTGTTGAGTTACCTCAAGCTCACTCTATAAGAATATGCTCAATCCATTTAATTATATTTCACGATTAATGGGTTAGACTTAACTGATATTATTAACTTGTTGGATTTGCATCAAGGTTAATGTGTATTGGAGGCATAGTTGGGTTTGTATACATGAGATGTACACATATCAAGAGTTGATAGCCCAATGTATGTGTACACATCAATGAGTTGATAACACAACATTCGATAGTTGTATGAATAATGCAATTTGTATGGATTAGATACCTACCAACCAAACTAAGGATAACTTGTTGAGTTGTCTCAAGGTTATTCTTAGCTAGTTGGATATCAACCCACTAGGAGAACTTCCATATAAGTTCTCTCGGATCCATAGTGAGGGCTATGGATTCGTAATAAAATAGTGAGAGCCATAATGCAATTTATTAAAGATCTAATAAACATGCATTTTATGTACATTCTAACATGTTCTATTTTACATTTAGGTTGCTAGAATCATCATCATGACAAGTGTGAATTTGCGATTGCTAATGGAATCAAATAAGTTGATTGGGCCTAATTTTTTGGATTGGCTAAGGAATCTGAGAATAGTTCTCAAATCCGAAAACATTGGCTATGTCCTAGATGAGGCACTTCCTAATCCCCCTGCTAATGCTTCTGAAGATATTCAGAAGGCATATCAAAAGCATCTCGATGATAGTGAGATGGCGAGATGCATTATACTTGCTACTATGTCAACTAAGTTGCAAAAGCAGCATGAGGCTATGGATGTTAATTACATAGTATACCATATAAGAGAGCTTTTTGATGAGCAAGCACGTTCTGAAAGGTTCGAAGCTTCAAGGTTGCTCTTCCGCACTAAGATGGTTGAGGGGACATCTCCTGTGCAATTTTTATTGAAGATGAATGACTATATTGAGAGGTTGGTCACCTTGGGATTTTATGATGGACCATGAATTAAGTATTGACTTAATTCTAACCGGTTTGTCTGATAGTTATTCACATTTTGTGCTTAACTATAGGATGAACCAAATCTCCATGACTATTCCTGAGCTGATTAACTTGCTCAAAACAGTTGAGCCATCTGTCAAGAAGGACAGTAAGGCTATGATGCTGGTGGACTCTTGAAGTTCTAAAAATAAGAACCTTAAGAAGAAGAAGAAGTTCATGAAACCTAAGGGAGGTGTGGCCAAAAAAGAGGCCAAGGAGATTGCTCCAAAGGGGACATGCTTCCATTGTGGCAAGGATGGCCATTAGAAGAGAAACTGAAAGGCTTACTTGGAGTCCTTGAAGAAGAAGGCATCTGATGCCCCATCTACTTTAGGTTTTTTGTCATTGAAATTAATATTGTTTTTGATACTAATATATGAGTATTAGATACCGGTTGTGGCTCACACATATGCACTGATATGCAGGGCCTAAGGAACAGTAGATAGCTTAATAAGGGAGAGTCAGACCTACGCGTTGGAAATAGAGCAAGGGTTGCTGCATTAGCTGTAGGAACATATGTATTGACCCTCCCTAGTGGGCTTATATTAATTTTGGGTAATTGCTATTATGTACTTGCTTTGACTAAAAACATTATTTCTGTTTCAAGTCTCAATAAAAATGGTTTCCTTTTAGGTTTTAGTAACAATTGTTGTTCTATTATGTTGAATGGAATTCTTTATGCCAGTGGTACATTATGCAATGGAATATACATATTAGATATGTCAAATCAAATTTTAAACATCAATGATAATAAAAGGAAAAAACAAGATATGTTGAAATCATCTTACTTATGGCATTGTTGCCTTGGTCATATAAGTGAGAAAAGCATGGCTAAGCTACACAAAAGTGGTAGTTTAGGGTCATTTGATTATGAATCATATGACACATGTGAATCTTGCTTATTAAGCAAGATGACTAAATTACCCTTTAAGGGAAAGGGTGAATGTGCTAATGGACTTTTAGGCTTAATACATTCAGATGTATGTGGTCCAATGTCTACACACGCCAGAGGTGGTTTCATCTACTTCATTACTTTTATTGATGACTACTCATGATATGGGTACGTGTATCTTATGAGATACAAATCTGAAGCTTTTGAAAAGTTCAAAGAATTTAAAAATGAAGTAGAGAAACAACTTGGTAAAAGTATTAAAACACTTCGATCAGATCAAGGAATTGAATACTTGAGCCAAGAGTTTCTAGATTATCTTAGGGATAATGGGATTTTATGTCAATGGACTCCACCTTACACTCCACAACACAATGGTGTGGCTGAAAGAAGAAACCGAACCTTGTTAGACATGGTAAGGTCTATGATGAGTTTTGTAAAATTGCCTAAATCCTTTTGGGGTTATGGATTAAAAACCGCCATTTATATATTAAATGGAGTTCCTTCAAAGTCAATTGATGTTACTCCATATCAGATATGGTATAACAAGAGGCCCACATTTTCTTACATGAAAATTTAGGGTTGTCTTGCTTATGTGAAGCGGACAATGTTAGATAAGCTAGAAGCTAAGTCTGACCGATGTCTGTTTGTGGGATATCCAAAAGCCTCATATGGATATCAATTACCACCCATTGGAACAAAAGGTTTTTGTTTCAAGACATGTTATCTTTTTAGAGAGAGAATTCCTTCTAAAAGGAGATAGTAGGAGCAAAACTGAACTTGAGAAAGTTCAAGATGCTTAAATAGATGTTGATCAACTGCCTGAACCTAAGCTTGTTACTCATACAGATGATATAATAGCTCAACCTTCTGAAGCACAAGAGCTTCGTAGGTCAAGTAGGATACGTACTGTTCCAGAGAGATAGAAATTTCTCATTAGTGAACAGAACGACATATTGCTCATAGAAAATGATAAGCCTACAGCCTATGAAGAAGTTCTGAATAGTTCATAATCTGACAAATGACTTTAAGCCATGAAGTCAAAAATGGATTCCATGTATGAAAACCAAGTATGGACTTTGGTTGACCCACCCCAAGGAATAAAGCCTATAGGGTGCAAGTGGGTTTTCAAAAAGAAAATTGACATGGATAGTAATGTGATTACCTATAAATCTAGACTTGCTGCTAAAGGTTATCATCAAAGACAAGGAATTTACTATGATGAAACTTTTAGCCTAGTAGCTATGCTTAAATCTGTAAGGATACTCCTAGCCATTGCTACTCATTATGATTATGAGATATGGCAAATGGATGTGAAGACAACTTTCCTTAATGGAAATCTGACTGATGATGTGTACATGACCCAACCAGAAGGCTTCATATCCAAAGATGGTAAAAAGGTTTGCAAGCTTCAAAGATCCATTTATGGATTAAAGCAAGCATCCAAGAGTTGGAATATTCAGTTTGATGAGACAATCAAACAGTTTAGTTTCTTACAAAATCTGGATGAACCTTGTGTTTACCAGAAGGATAGTGGGAGTGCAATCGTATTTCTTGTGTTATATGTAGATGACATATTGTTAATGGGAAATGATGTCTCAGCCTTACAATTAGTCAAATTTTGGTTATCCAAGAATTTCTCTATGAAAGACCTTGGAGAAGCAGTCTATATTTTCGGGATAAAGATCTCTAGAGATAGATCTAAAGATTGCTTGGTCTTTCACAGTCTACATACATAGATAGGATGCTAAAGAGGTTTAGCATGGAGTAGTCCAAGAGGGGATATATTCCCATGACCCATGGGATTACTCTCTCAAAGTCTTTGTGTCCAAAGACACGAGATGAGAGGACACACATGAGTTTGATTCCATATGCTTCAACTATAGGATCAATCATGTACGATATGATATGTACAAGATCCAATGTATCATATGCTCTGAGTGTCACGAGAAGATACCAATCGGACCCTGGTGAGGGTCATTGGGTGGCTGTCAAGAATATCCTTAAGTACTTAAGAAGAACTAAGGATGTATTTTTAGTATAAAGAGATGGAGATCTTATTGTGAGTGGGTATACCAATGTCAGCTTCCAATCTAACAAGGTTAACTCAAAATCTCAGTCAGGTTATATATTCACACTAAATGGTGGAGCAGTTAGTTGGAAGTGTTCCAAATAAGAAACGACTGCTGATTCCATAACCAAAACAGAGTACATTGCAGCTTCTGAAGTAGCAAAGGAAATAGCTGGGATAAAGAAATTCATCACAGAACTTGGAGTGGTTCCCAGCATTATTGATCCTATACAATTGTATTGTGATAATAATGGAGTCACTGCGTAAGCAAAGGAGCCATGGTCTCATTAGAGATCCAAATATGTACTTAGAAGATACCATTTGATTAGAGAAATCATTGGTAGGAATGATGTAAAAATAGAAAGAGTGTCCACTGATCAAAATATTGATGATCCTTTAACTAAGCCATTTCTCCAAAAGAAATATGATTCTCATGTACTCGCCTACGGAATTAAATACAAAGGTGATTGGCTTTAGTGCAAGTGGGAGCTTGTTAGAGGAGTGCTCTAAAGGCAATTCCCTTTAGCACTTATTGTACAAATTTATTTGATTAATAAAAGACTTTTTCATTAATTTGATGTTCATTTGATATATGAATTGATAAGTGATCTTAAATCAATTAATGAAGTCCTTGATACATAACATAGCATGAAGGAAATCATGATGAGTTCATGATATTAAGATTCTTATCATGTGTAATCAAGTTAGTATCAAAATTATCCTTAGTCATAGGATTAATGAGATGAGACATTATTAATCCGGACAAACTAGCACATGTTACACTCCTTGAGTAGTAGATTTTATAATCTATAAACATGAGATGTTTAGAGTTAACATGTGGATGGTTGCTAAGTGTAGCTAAGTACATTGGATGACCAACTATGAGACAATCATATGGATAATCTATTCAAATGTCAATGATAGTCTCATCATAGCAATGGTGCAAGTATCCTTAGACTTGAGGTACTCAAGGATATCTTGAATATTGATTATGTATTTTGACACTATTCATTGTTGCCTCAGGGAGGTTGCTCATAGGGTGGTGATTGGATACAGCTTGAGGTATTCGAAGGTAATTGGGTAACCAATAAAGGATTCACCACTCTTGATAGAAGGAGTATATACCCATGGCCTCTTGTCATGGTCATTACTAGGGAATTTCTGGATGGAGTGGAAATGTCATAAAGATAGTCTTTAATGACAAATCTAATAGAGTAATGAGCCTCAAGGACAAGAACTAACATTACTTTAACTAGATGTGATGTAGTCAGTCTAGTGGGAGTTGACACATGTCCATACTCTGAACCAAGTGGGGTATAGAATAGTTAAAGGAATAATTGCACGAAAATTGTCTATGGAAAGGTTTGTAGTCAAACCACTGACTTTCCAGTCAATTGGGGGTCATGATGTGTTAATAGATACTGCTCATGACTTGCTTAAATTAATTGTTAATTTAAGTGGCCAACATAACCGGGAACCTAATGGGTCACACGCATTGAAGATATGGAGAATGAGAAAATGGTCTTGGATAGGATCCAAAATATGAGAGAATTATTTCGGGAAGGATCACGACGAAATTGCGTGAAAAAATCATTTGAAAGGGTCATGAGCTCATACAGGCACACGCAGGCCCATAAGGGCTAGGCGCAGCCTGCAGTAGGCCCAGCGCGCTGCTGCCTTCCACCCGTTGGCCAATGACAGATTTTGGCCTTAATTACGCCAATTATGGCCAATTACTATTCTTTCATTTCTCTTTTCTCCACTTTTGACTTTTCATCTTTTCTTTGAATCATCAAATGGGAAAAAATTGACATAAAAATATTTTTTTGTGAAAAAAATATTTTTAAGACACGACAAAAATTCTCTCAAGAACACTTTCAAAGCTAGCACTTTGAATTTGTTCAAACTATTTTCTCTTGATAGTTTCTTCTTCATTCTTCACGTGAATTATCATTAGAGACATCCAAGTGTAGATTGTTGTGGTTTGCTACAACCCAACAAAGTAAAGATTTGAAGAACATAGAAGAAATTACAAGGTATAATTTCTAATTTTTATATTTATATAAATTAGTTTTAATGGCACAAGTATGATCTTTTGTTTCGGGTTTTGAAAATTTTATTTTTCGCTGTGTTTATGATTATGATTCATTCTTCAAAACCCAACAGCTAAGGCAACAATGTCATAAATTTGATGGTTTTAAACTATCAAACTTTTGTCTTTTATTATTAAAATTTATGATTGAATTAGACATGTCAAGAATGTAAATCCCATTATATAATGTACCAGTTCCATAAAAAATATTATTCAACCATATAGAGCAACCATTGCCATTAATAGTTATATGAAAACCTTTTCTATGTAAATAAGAAGCAGAAATAACATTCTTTGTTAAAACTGGAACATAATAATAATCATCTAATTCTATTACAAGCCCACTATGGAATCTCATTACATAAGTTCTTACAGATAATGCAACAACTCTTGCTCCATTGCCAACATGTAGGTCTAACTTTCCTTTCTTGAACTATCTATTGTTCCTTATGCCTTTTATATTTTTGCATATGTGAGATCCACATCTGATATCAAATACCCATGAATTGTTAATAGAAACAATATTAACCTTTACAACATAAATACCTAAAGTAGAAGGTGAATCCAATGTCTTATCCTTGTCCTTCGTAAAAGACTTTATATAGGCCTTACAGTTCCTCTTCTAATGGCCATTCTTGCCATAATGGAAGCAAATGTTGGAGAGGTTCCCTAAAGGCAATCACCTTAGGTACTTGATGTACTCATTTATTAATAATAAAAGGCATTTTATTATATGGTATTCATTGCATATGAATTTCTATAGATCTTAAACCGTTTAATGAAGTGCTTGGTATGTAACACAATATAAAGGAATTCACGCTAAGATCATGATGATGCAATTCCTATCATGTGTAATTGTGTTTATACCTAAATAATCCCTAATCATAGGCTTAACAAGACATGACATTATTAATCTAGATAGACTAGTACATGTTATACTCCTTGACTAGGTCAAGTAGCTGATCTTATAAGTTGATAACATGAGATGTTTAGAGTTAACATATGGATGCTTGCTAAGAGTAGCAAGTGCAATAAATGACCTGCTATGAGACAATCACATGGATATCTATTCAATGTCAGTGATAGTCTCATCATAGCAATGGTGCAAGTATCCTTCGACTTGAAATGCTTAACGTTATTTAGATACTGAATCCTATAATTTGACTTCATTCCTTATTGCCTCTGAAAAGGTCGCTCATAGGGTGGAGATTGGATATAACATAAGATATTCGAAGGTATTTGAGTAGTCAATCAAGGATTCACCACTCTTGATAGAAAGAGAGTTTACCTATGGCATTTTGTAGAGATCATTACTCAGAAATCCTTCATCAAGGTGGATGTCTTGAAGAAGGTCTTCAAGGACATATCTGATCAGAGTAATAAGTCTCATAGATAAGAACTAATATCATTTGGACTAGATGTGATGTAGTCAGTCTAGTGGGAGTTGACACACAGTCCATATTCTGAACCAAATGAGGTATAGTTTGGTAAAATGAAGAATTGTACGTTAATTGCCTATGGAAGGGTTAAAAGTCAAACCATTGAATTTTTGGCCAATTGGGTGGTCATGATGTATTGCTAGATATCGCCCATGATCTACTAAGTCAATGGAAATTGATTAGAAATTCATTATGGGTCAAAAGTGTTTGACTCGTAGAATCCTAATAGGATTAGGATTCATCCCGATACTTTAGCTACCGACATGACCAGAAAATCTATTAGGTCACAAGCATAGAGGGAATAAAAAAAATATAAAATAGGTTTTGGATAAGATCTAAATGAGAAAGAAAGAGAATTGGCCTTTTATAAGAGTTCTAAAAATGGGTCAAATCCAAATTGGATTAGGATTATTGACTTGGTATTAGGCCTTATACCTTTGAGAAATGAGCACATTAGTGTTTTTCCTTTTCCAACCCTAAAAGGGATTAGAAAGTGTATAAATAATCCTTTTAAGGAGTTAATTTCATCACTGCCCCATTAAGAAAAATAGGAGTTATTTTTCTTCTCTCCCTTTTCTCTTTCATAAGATAATTTTCTATAGCTGACACTTTAGACCTTTGTTACCCTATCAACTTGGAGGTTTTATTCTTCTTTCTTCACATGGATACTCTTAGAGGAAATCCTAGCTTTTGATTATTGTATTTTTCTATAACCCAACAAAGAATGAAAAACTCACAATTTGGAAGATCAAGAGTTGCAAACAAAGGTAATCAACTTCTCCCATATTGATGGTATGATCCAATTTTAATGTTCATAGGGCGTTCCATGGTTTTGGGTTCAATTAATTTTAATTTTCTAGTGTGCCATGTATGTGATGTATGGTAAGAACCCAACAGTAGTGTCAGAGCCACCCTATATAAATTAAATTCAGATATAATGGAAGTATCAATGAAATTGATTGAAAAGGAACAAATTGGATTCCCTCTTTTTATTAAAAACGAATTTGATTTTCTTTGGCCTCAAATTTTAATTTTAATTCAATTATATATTAATATGATGATATTAGATATTTTTGATAATAATTAAAAGGTTTGAATTTAATTTAAACATGAAATTCGAAGTTATGCATAGCTGTTGAGTTTCTAGGATTTATGAAACCTAGTTGTGCCAATTGAGTTGTTTGAGGGGTTGTTGGAATTTTCTTTGTTAATTGGATTAATAAAATATGTTTATTACATATTTAGAATGTTTTTTAACTTCTGGACAACACTTATAATGATATAAAAATCATTTTTAATTATGGAACAAACAAAACTTGTAACTAAGTTGGGAACTTTATCATGTGATGGGACAATTTTGCGTTATTTAATTTAATGGCATGTAAGTTGATGATCAGAAAATTAATTCATATTTATGAGATATTTAAGATTTTATCTTGATATCAATTCCATGCTAGAGTCAAATTAAATTTGTGGTTAAATTTCTAAAGTATCCTAATTCATGTATTATTCAATTTAAGCAATTTCTATGTAATTGGTTTGCTAATTGAATGATGAATGATTTAGATTATCTAATGAACAAATTTAATTACTTAAACTGATTATAAGTTTCTTATAATTATGATAATAAATTCTGAAAAGTTTGGGAATTTTTAAATGGAATTTTATTTGAATTTGAAAAGGGTTTTCAAAGTCCTAGCTTGACTAAGATTCTAATATGTAATTGTAACTATGATTGTTTAATCCTATTTCGCATCAAGATAATAACCAATTAAGTTAATTTAATTATTAATTAATTACTGGTCATGTTTAATTTAATATCTAATGTGATTTAATTATTAAATTTGGATTTAATATTGCATGCATTAAATTGGAATTAGCCTAGTTGGCAAAATAGGCAATTTTAGGAAATTTTTTGATATGATAAAATGTATGCCTAAAATGCATGATTTCCTTTTAGAAAGTGTTTCTAAATGTTTATATGATTATTTAATAAGATTAAATAATGATTTTATGTTGAATTTCATTAAGGACAAACAATCAAAACAATGTTTCAAGAGTTGAAACAAAGGGGACCCAAATTGTTACTTTAATAGATTATATTTGTTTACGCATTAGAGAATGCATGCTAGGGAGGTATGGAATGACATGATGGTATGATTATGGACTTGACCAATGTGATTGATCATGCATGGAATTTTGTTTTTTTGGAAAATACGGCTTGTGAGTCCTTGCCTTCTCTATTTTTCTCATCTTACTCTCTTCAAATGAAACTTGAGGTTTTCTTATGAAGAATTTATACAACTAGATTACATAGGATTAGAATAGAATTGAAGTACAAAAGAGTAAGAAGCCAAGGAGTTGGTGCCAAAAGTAAAAAAACAATATAATAAGAAATTATTTTCCATTATGGTATTGTAATTTCATGCATCTACCTATGTGAGACCCAACCAATCCTTTCATGGCTCAAAGGATTGATGTTAAATTATGTCCATAATCATAACCATATAATTAGTATAATTATCTTTGTTGCCCAGATATTGAAACAAGAAGGGGGGGTTTAATTGGATATTAAAAATGTTACTTTTAAGTGCAGAAAGAAAAGTTAAGTTTAGTAGGGATAGAAAAATATGACACAAGGATTTTTATAGAGGTTCAGGTGTTAACAAACCCTACTCCTCTTCCCAATCTCAATTGGGAGTTTCCATAACACACTAAGTGTTACAATGGAGCTTTACAAACTCACTCCCAACTATGGTGTTTCTAACAATGGCTCACACCTAACCCAAAAATCCCTTGTATTTTGATGACTCACACAATAACCAATTTCTTGTGTTTTATAGGCTCACACAAATAACCTTTTCTTTGTGTTTTAAAGGCTCACACAAATAATATTTCTTTGTGTTTTAGAGGCTCACACAACGAACCCTTACAAGTGTTCTACTCTTAACCTAGAAATACCCAAAACTCACTTAAGTAGATGATTACAGAGAGAAACACTTACAAATCTATATTGCTCAATAAATGATGAGCAAAAAGCTTTTCACAGAGAATAAATATTAAATGCACAAAATGGCTTACAACAAGATTTTGATTCAAAATATTAGCTATTCTCTTGTTCTTTTGTTCTCCTTGTTCTCTCTCTTGTTCTGGATGCATAAATGACTTGCATTTATACTTCCATAGCAAATTACAGCCGTTAGAATGCATTTAATATGAAACTAGTTGTTGCACAAACCCTTATAATCGCACCTGATATGTTTCTCTTTCATCTTTCATGGTCGTGACTATGTGTGTTACGGTCGTGACTGTTCTTCCAAGCCGTGACTTGAGTGGTGACCTTGGCCGTGAAGCATGCTAGAAGGTTTTGAAGTGTTTGTTCACGAGCATGACATCCTTCCAAGTCGTGGTCCAAGTGGTGACTCTGGTCGTGAAGCTTTCTGAAAGAATTTTTCATGCCTTCTCGCGGGCGTGACATTTATTCAAGGACATGAGTGAAATGTTCATTCACAATTGCTATTATTCTTCATGGTCGTGAACTTTAAATATTGGATTGTTGGCACTAAGCTTCATCACGGGCGTGAACATGTTATTTCTTCAATTTTATCTTTTTAAGATTAATCTTCTATTCTCCATTCTTGTTATCATATTCCATACCCTGTTCAATAGACTTAGAAAACAAGTATGTTAAATACATTATTGCTATTTTATTTGTTAGCATCAAAATGACAAAAATACCCCTCAAGGTTCAACAAACTCCCCCTTTTTGATGGTGACAAATAATCTAGCAATATGTGCTTTTGAGAAGTCTCCCCCATAAAAGATGCTTAGGATAAAAAATGCTGAAGTGCAAGAATTGTAAAGAATGATGAAGTGTAGCATCAAAATATACTTTCTAGTTTAAAGTATATGCAAGTTATATGCAAAATATATCCAATGTATACCAAAATTTGCTTTAAAGCATTAAGTATATGCAAGTTATATGCAAAGTATATTTAAGATATATTTAAGGTGTATAAAGCTCATTTGCATACTTTCATATTCATTTTGATTCAAAATTAAGTATTGCACTTAACTTTAAATAATATCTTGCTAGGTTCTCCCCCTTTTATCATCAATAAAAAGATTAAACAAAATGGAACACAAAAGAAAATATATTAATTTAGAAAGAAAGTTACAAAAGAGATTAAAAATTCTGAAAGGAAATTAGAATTTCCTACAACAAACACGCTAGAAACAAAGATAACATTTAACATAACATCTAGCCGGATATCCTATCTCTAAGATGAGCAACTTCTACCTCGAAGCTGTCCATGCAAGACTCCATGAAATCCTTGAGGTTCTCTAACCTCTCATCCATCGAAACCTGCAATTGCTCAAACTGTGGTGCCAAAAAGGCAACCACTAGCTGAGCCAAGTTTGGTGTGGAGGCAGAGGATTATCCGATTTCCTGCTCAACCTCTGGAGGTGCCACCTCAACTCGAGCCCTTTTCCTCTGCTGGATTCCTTGGAGGCCAGCTTTGAAGTCATCCGAGTCATTGTCCTCCCAAATGATTTCACCAGCAGTGTTGGTGAAGCGGTAGTAGATGTTGTTCTCAAACACTATTCGAATAGCCGTTTGATTGTCACAGACAATCAATTGGCAGTTAGAGACTTAGTGAATATCTCTGCCAATTGATTGTCTGTGCTTATAAATTCCAATACAACATCTCCATTTTGAACATGATCTCTAATAAAATGGTGTCTAATGTCAATATGCTTACTTCTAAAATGTTGAATGGGATTTTTAGAGAGATTTATTGCACTTGTATTGTCACATCTAATAGGTATATGGTTCATACTATGACCATAATCCTTAAGTTGTTTCATCCAAAGGATTTGTGTACAACAACATCCTGCTGTTACATACTCCACTTCAGCGGTAGAAAGAGCAACTGAAACTTATTTCTTGCTAAACCAAGAAACTAAACACTCTCTAATAAAGTGACAAGTACCTGAAGTACTTTTTCTATCTAAAAGACTTCCAGCATAATCAGCATCTGAATATCATACAATGTAAAAGGATGAATTTCTAGGATACCAAAAACCTAGATGCAATGAGCCATGTAAATATTTTACAATTCTTTTTACTGCATTTAAATGATACTCTTTTGGACATGATTGAAAGCTTGCACATAAACATACACTATACATTATTTCGGGTCTAGAAGCAGTAAGATATAAAAGTGATCCGATCATACCTCTATAGAGCTTTTCATTAATGCTCTTACCCTTTTCATCCTTGTCCAATTTTGTTGATGTGCTCATTGGAGTCTTGGCATTCTTGCATCCTTCCATTCCAAATTTCTTAAGTAAGTCTTTGGCATATTTGGATTGGTTGATGAATATGCCCTCATTGCCTTGTTTTATTTGTAGACGAAGGAAATATTTAAGCTCACCCATCATGCTCATTTCGAATTCCCTAGTCATACACTTAGCAAATTCTTGACAAAGCAATTCATTAGTAGTCCCAAATATGATATCATAAACTTAAATTTGAACAATTAGAATATCATGCTTATGTTTTTTAGTGAATAATGTAGTGTCGACATTCCCTTTTGTAAAGCTATTTTCTAAAAAAAAAGAACTTAGTCTTTCATACCAAGCTCTTGGGGCTTGTTTCAAACCATATAAAGCTTTTGAAAGTTTAAAAACATGATTAGGCAAATCATCGCTTTCAAAACCTGGTGGTTGTTCTACATAAACTTCTTCTTCTATATAACCATTTAAGAAGACACTTTTTACATCCATTTGAAAAAGTTTGAAATTCATCTGGCATGCATATGCTAAAAGTATTCTTATGGCTTCTAATCTTACTACAGGAGCATGAGTCTCATCATAATCTATTCCTTCTTCCTGATTATACCCTTTTGGAACTAATCTAGCCTTATTCCTAGTTATTGAACCTTGTTCATCTAGTTTATTTCTAAATACCCATTTGCTACCTATAATTTGATGATCCTTAGGTCTAAGTACTAAGGTCCATACCTTACTTCTCTCAAATTGGTTGAGTTCCTCTTGCATTGCAATCACCCAACTTTCATCATTAAAAGCCTCATCAATGTTTTTAGGCTCAATTTGAGAAATAAAAGCAAGGTCAGAAGCTGAATGTTTGAAATGAGATCTAGTACTTACTCCCCTTAAAGGATCACCAATGATTTGCTCTTTGGGGTAGTCTTTTGTCAATCTCCATTCCTTTGGGAGCTCTTGCCTGTTTTCTTCTTGAGCTTGAGGTAGAGAATCATCTTGATTTGAATCTTATTGATCATTTTCTTCTTTTCCATTTTCAAGATCAAGTCTTTCCATGGTACCTAGAATATCATTAAGAACACTACCTTTCACAAGATCAAGTCTACTAGATTCATTAAAAACAACATGCATAGATTCTTCAACAGTTAATGACTTTTTATTAAATACTCGATATTCTTTGCTAGTTGTAGAGTATTCTAAAAATAAACCCTCATCAGATTTAGAAGTAAATTTTCCAAGGTTGTCCTTAGTATTCAATATGAAGCACTTACATCCAAATACTTTAAAGTATGATATCAAGGGCTTTCTTCCTTTCCATAGCTCAAATGAAGTTTTGTTTAGGAGAGATCTTTTGAAAACTCGATTTGAAATATAACAAGCAGTATTTGTGGCTTATGCCCAAAAGTAAGTGTGTAAACCATACTCATTGAGCATTGTTCTAGCCATTTCAATTAAAGTTCGATTTTTCCTTTCAACTACCCCATTTTGTTGAGGTGTCCTCAGAGATGAAAAATTCTACGAAATGCCATGTTCAAGACAAAAACTTTCAAAGTTTTCATTTTCAAATTCTTTGCCATGGTCACTTCTTATTTTTGAAATGCAATATCCTTTTTCATTTTGAACTCTTTTAGCAAAGTTTTTGAAATTTTCAAAAGCATCACTCTTTTGAGCTAAGAAAATTACCCAAGTAAATCTAGAGTAATCATCTACAAGGACAAAGGTATAATGTTTACCTCTTAAGCTTGCAATTCTAGTATGTCCAAATAAATCTAGAAGCAGGAGTTGTAGAGGTTTTGAGGTACTTACTATGTTTTTGGGTTTGAAGGATGACTTGTGTTGCTTCCCTCTTTGGCAAGGTTCACATGTCTTGTCTTTTTCAAATTTGACTTTTGGCGGTCCTTTTACTAGTTCTCCTGTTTGAGGCTTTGAATTAAGTCCATATTTGCATGACCAAGCCTTCTATGCCACAACCAAGATTCATCACTAGTAGTCACAAGACACTTAGAGGAATGGTTAGATATTTCGTGTAATTCTATTATGCAAGTATTGACATCTCTATTTCCTTTAAATATCTCTTGACCATCAATAGAGGTTACAAGACATTCGCTGGAAGTAAAGGTTACTTTGTTTCCTTTATCACATAATTGACTTACACTTAACAAGTTATGTTTCAAGCCATCAACAAGACATCTTTAATAAAAGTAGTACCATTAATACCAATTGAGCCAATGCCAATTACCTTACCCTTAGCGTTGTTTCCAAATGTAACTTTACCTCCATCAATACTTTTGATTTCATTGAAGAGTTCTTTGTCTCCTGTCATATGCCTTGAGCATCCACTGTCTACTAGCCAAGCATTTTTGTTTATTGTGGACTTGAGGCATACCTATAGAATCACAATTCAAGTATGATTTTTAGGTACCCAAATGAGCTTAGGTCTTTGGGGGTTAGCATATGAAGGTTCCCAATGAGTCTTCCTTATCCAGCAATATTTATATATGTGACCAATTTTCATACAATAATTACACTGTTTAGGTCTAGAATTGCTTTTTGGTCTTACAATGTTTTTGAATGCCATATTTCTATTAGATTGAGTTTGAGAATAATGGCATGCACAATCATGATTAATTGGTGCTTTTCTAGATGCATGCTTCTTATACATAATGGAATGATTAGCCTTTTGAGGTTTCTTTCTTAGGCTTACCAATCCTTGATTATTCCTTTTATGTATAAAAGGTTTAGTGTACTTATTCCTTGGTGCTATTTCAGCAAGTGTGGAGATGTGAGGTTCACTTGACTTAACAAAAATAGTTTTGTGAGAAGATGATGATGTGTCCTTAAATCCTAGATTATGTCTAATTAAAGGTGGTCTTTGAGACACAATGAGAGTGTCTAAGCTCTCTTTTCCTTTGTGAAATTTTGAAATGGAGTTTCTAAGTTCCTCAACTTCATTTTTTAAAGCATTATTCTCTTTAAGCAAGGATTTAGTTGAGGGTCTTGAAGAGTATTCATCTAATGACTTTTGAAGAGATTCATTAGATAATTTAAGCTTAAAGTTATCCTTTTCTAAAACATCCATTTTGTTTTTTAAATTAGAAATGTTATTCTTATAAGTATTGAATTTACTCCTATATTTTTCTAATTCTAGATTCAATTCTTCTATTAGGCTTTGTTCATCATCATCATCATCACTATTACTATTATTATCACTACTATCATTATTGAAAGAGTATGAGTGAAGTGATCTTACCTTATCGAGACGTGATCCTCTATAGCTATGAAGCATAGGTTGACCTCTTCGCTTTCATCGTCATCCCATGTGACTTTGCGACCTTTCTCCTCATTGTCTCTTTGGTATTTGCTCTTATGCTTCTTGAGCCTTGGATATTCCGGTTTAATATGTCCTTTCTTTCCACATTCATAGCACTTTACCTCTTCTTTACTTATTTGTGCATCATTAGAAATATATTTGAGGTTTCTTTGCCTGAATTTTCTAGAGTTGCTCATTTTCTTCTCAATAATTTTTTTCAACCTTCTTGAGAGCATACCAATGTCCTCATTCTCATCATCACTCATTTCTTCATCATCTTCAACTTCTTTTTGAGATTTTGAAGTAGAGGCTTTTAGTGCTAGAGGTTTTCTTTTTTCTGGCTCTGCTTCAAGCTCTCTATCTCTTTTCACTGCAATTTCATGTGTGAGAAGTTTGCCAATAAACAAATCAGAATTAATGATGCTCATGTCTTCATTTGCTTCTTCTATACCAGCAACTCTTGAACTGTAATCTTTGAGAGGAAGACTTCTCAAGAATTTGTTATTTACATCTTCCAAGCTCAAGTGCTTCCCAAGTTTTCTTATTCCATTTATGATAGCTAGAAGACGGTTGGTCATATCAGTGATTGACTCATTGGATTTCATCTTGAAAAGCTCATGTTTTGAAGTAAGAAGTTGAATCTTCTTGGATTTAACTTGCTTTGTTCCTTCATGATAGTTTTCCAATGTTTTCCACATGCTGTAAGCTGTTGGGCAGTGTTGTATTCTGCCACATTCTTCAATGGATAATGAGCTTGAGAGAATTGTCATTGCCTTCTTGTTTTTGAAGTTTGCTCTTCTTTGAGGCTCTGTCCAATCATCTCTTGATAAGATTTTTTCTTCACCATCAGCTCCTCTTTTAGTTGGCGGTGTCCATTCTTTTTGAATACTATCCCAAACTTTAATTCCTTCACTATCCAAATATGTCTCCATCCAAAACTTCCAATGAGCATAATTTGCTCCATCAAAGTAAGGCTTGAGACTTTGAAATCCTTCATTGGCCATATCTTGATTTTTACTAGCACTGTTTAGGCTTTGATGCTATACTTAACTCTGATACCAATTGTTGCCCTTATATTGAACCAAGAAGGGGGGTTGAATTGGATATTAAAAATTTAACTTTTAAGTGCAGAAAGAAAAGTTAAGTTTAGTAGGGATAGAAAAATATGACACAAGGATTTTTATAGAGGTTCGGGTGTTAACAAACCCTACTTCTCTCCCCAATCTCAATTGGGAGTTTCACTAACACACTAAGTGTTATAATGGAGTTTTACAAGCTCATTCCCAACTATGGTGTTTCTAACAATGGCTCACACTTAACCCAAAAATCTCTTGTGTTTTGATGGCTCACACAATAACTAGTTCCTTGTGTTTTACAAGCTCACACAAATAACCTTTTCCTTGTGTTTAAAGGCTCACACAAATAACCTTTCTTTGTGTTTTAGAGGCTCACACAACTCCCTTACAAGTGTTCTACTCTTAACCCAGAAATACCCAAAACTCACTTGAGTAGATGATTACAGAGAGAAACCCTTACAAATCTATATTGCTCAATAAATGAAGAGCAAAAATATTTTCACAGAGAATAAATATCATATGCACAAAATGGCTTACAATAAGATTTTGATTCAAAATATTAGCTATTCTCTTGTTCTTTTGTTCTCCTTGTTCTCTTTCTTGTTCAGGATGCATAAATGACTTGAATTTATACTTCCACAGCAAATTATAGCAGTTATAATGCATTTAATATGAAACTAGTCATTGCACCAACCCTTATAATCGCGACTGATATGTTTGTCTTTCATCTTTCACGGTCGTGACTATGTGTGTCATGGTCGTGACTGTTCTTTCAAGCTGTGACTTGAGTGGTGACCTTGGCCGTTAAGCATTCTGGAAGATTTTGAAGTGTTTGTTTACGGGCGTGACATTTTATCTTCACGGGCGTGACATCCTTCCAAGCCATGGTCCAAGTGGTGACTTTGGTCGTGAAGCTCTCTGAAAGAATTTGTCATGTCTTCTTACGGGCGTGACATTTATTCACGGGCGTGACTGAAATGTTCATTCACGGTTGCTATTATTCTTCATGGCCTTGAACTTTAAATGTTAGATTGTTGGCGCTAAGCTTCATCACGGGCGTGACACATAATGTCACGGGCGTGAACATGTTATTTCTTCAATTTTACCTTTTTAAGATTAATCTTCCATTCTCCATTCTTGCTATCATATTCCATACCATGTTCAATAGACTTAGAAACACAAGTATGTTAAATACATTATTGCTATTTTATTTGTTAGCATCAAAATGACAGAAATACCCCTCAAGGTTCAACAATCTTATATATCTATATGTAATGAATGGATATATTATGCATGCCAAATTGCCATGATGAGACCTAAAATTAAAGAAATCTCTCATTAATAATATTAAGGCCAATGTCTTCCATTAATATATCAAGAACCAGAGTTCTTTTAGAGTCTGTGTTGTTAAAAAAACCCAAGCCCGCTCTACACGAATATGTTCAAACTATCGAAATATGATTTCATGATTAATGGGTCAGCTTTAACTAGTTACATTGCCTTGTTGGGCAAGCCCAAGTTAAATGTGAATTAGATGTAAAGTTGGGTAAGTGTACATGAGATGTGCACATATCAAGAGTTGATAGCCCAATGATTCAGTAGTTGCATAGAGGATGCAATTGGTATGAGATACCTACCAATTGACCTAAGATGTCTTGTTGGGCAAACCCAAGGTCATTCTTAGTGATGTTGGATACTAACACACCAGGAGAGCTTCCAAGAGGTTTTCTCGGATAGTGAGGGTTATGGGATCATAATAAAATAGTGGGAGTTATAATGCTCATTTATTAAAGACCTAATATTCATGCATTTAGTATATTTTCTAAACAGAATCTTTCTTTACACCTAAGTTGATAGAATCATGTCATCAAATATGAACTTACACTCAATTCTCGAATCTAATAAATTGACTGGCCTGAACTTCCGTGATTGGCTAAGAAATTTGAGAATAGTTCTCAAAACTAAATAAGTAGCCAATATGTCTTGGAAGAGCCGCTTCCCTCCCCTCCTGCTAATGATGCATCTGTTGATGAATAGTTGGCTTATAAGAAGCAAATGGATGATAGTGAGTTGGCAGGTTGCATTATGCTCGCCTCTATGTCTCTCGAGCTTCAAAAACAGCATGAGACTATGGATGCAAATACCATTTTGTATCATCTAAGGGAGCTTTTTGATGAGCAACCTCAAACTGAGCGATATGAGATATCTAAATTACTTTTTAGCTCTAAGGTGGTAGAGGGGAGTCTCCAATGCAATGTACATTGATGATGAGGAAGAAAGGCATAGAAATGGCATCAAAAGGGACTTACTTCCATTATGGCAAGAGTTGCTAATAGAAGATAAACTGCAAGGCCTATCTAGAGTGTCATGATGTGTTGCTAGATATCGCTCATGATCTGTTAAGTTAAGAGAAATTCATTATGGGTCAAAAGTGTTTGACTCGTGGAAACCTAATTTGATTAGGATTCCTCCCAAGACTTGAGCTACCAATATGACCAGAAAGCTTATTAGGTCAATGCATATGTTAACCCTGGATCTATCAATGCATATGCTTATTAGGTCAAATTGATTAAGATATGGCTTGAACACTCTATTCATCAGGTCCATAAAAGTTGCTGGTGCATTCATCAATCCAAAGGGCATAACCAGGAACTCATAATGACCATAACGAGTCCTGAATGTCGTCTTAGGTACATCTGACTCTTCGAACTTTAGCTAATTACCTTATCGAAGATCTATCTTTGAAAATATGGCTGCACCTTTCAACTGATCAAATAAATCATCAATTCTGGATAGCGGGTATTTCTTCTTGATAGTCACCTTATTAAGCTGCTTGTAATCGATGTAGAGACATAAGGTGTCATCTTTCATCTTTACAAATAATACTGGAGCACCCCACGATGATACACTGGATCGTATAAATCCTTTATCTAACAATTCCTACAACTGTATCTTCAGCTCTTTCAACTCCACTGTTGCCATCCTATATGGTGTAATATAAATAGGACTAGTGTGAGGTACCAAATTGATAGCAAATTCGATTTCTATATCTGGCGGTAACCCTGGCAACTCATCTAAAAACACATCAGGAAACTCACTAACAGTAGGTATATCCATCAAATTTGGACTTGCTTTTTTCATATCAATCATATACGCTAAGTATGCGTCACATCCCTTACTATCGAGTTTCGAGCTTTCAACACTAATATCACATTGTCTGGATATCTTTTATTCTCACCCATCACCACTATCTCATCTTGTTCTAGAATTCTGATGATCATTTGTCTCTTTCCACAATCAACTACCACTCCATAACGAGCCAACCAATCCATTTCTATGATCACATCGAACTAGTGGAATGGTAACTCTATCAAGTCTGTTGGGAATTGCCTACCTTGAATTTCAATTGGGCATCCCTAAACACTTTGTTAACCCACACACTATGCCCCAATGTGTTAGTCACTAGAATCTCAAAATCTAGAGCCTATGGTTCTAAACCCTCTTGACCCGGTAGTGGGTGCATATGTATGAATATGTTAACCCTGGATCTATCAATGCATGTATATCAAAGCCAAAGAGAAAGAATTTACCAATTATGACATTAGGTGCATCCTGCTCCTCTCGGCCTTGATAGCATATGCCCTAGCTGGGGCAGCTCCATTACCTTCTAGCCTCCCAACTGTCTCTGATCTAAACTGACTGGGCCCTGATCGGCCTCCTTTGCCTTACCCTCGACCTCGGCCTCGGCCTTGCCCAGAAGCTTGTATTTGTATTAACTCGGTGCTTCCCAAACCTCTGACATACTATAATAAAGGACAATCTCTTTTCATATGATCTTTGGAGCGACACCTCAAACATGCTCCTATCATCCACCAACACTATCCTGAATGAGGAAGACCACAATGCAGATATTCTGGTAGAGGTAGAGACTTACGTGGTGTCTGTGTCGATGCATTGGCTGCCAGAGAAACAAATCTCGCAGGTTGTCCCCGTCTATAAGAAGAAAGCCTACTGGAACGCCCAGCCTGAAATTGGCCACTGAAAGATCTGAACCTCTTGCCACTTGATGGTTCCCCACTTGGCTGTGATATGGGCCTCTTGAACCCTCTATCTTGTGTCGGCTGTTGTGTTCCTAGAACTATTTCAACTATTTTGGTAGATGCTAGCAAACTAGGAAAACTCATTAGGCGTAGGGCTGAAACCTGTAGCTTGGTTGGGTCTCTCAATCCATCTTCAAATTATCAACATTTATCAGCTTCTATGGAAACAATGCCGCCAACATATTTGCAAAGATGTGTGAATTTTCTTTCATATTTCTGACACGGCATGTTTCCCTATTTTAAATTCAAAATTACCTTTTTCTTGTCATCTGTATAAATAGGGGGAATGTATTGCACTTTAAACTTTTCTAAAAAGAATTCCCAAGTCATGGGATCAGGTGCCTCTGAACTTTGTGACTCCGACCGCCACCAATCATATGTATAGTCTTGCAATAAAGATACTGCACATTCATATCTTTGCTCATTTGTGCAATGCAGCTGATCAAACACTCTCTCTGCCTGTTCTAACCAAACTCTGCCACAGAGGGGTCATCTTCCCATTTAACAAAGAAATTGGGTGCCCCTAACTTCCTCAGCCTCTCAAATTGTAACACAGATGGGGCTGGCTGTGATGCTTTTTGTAGCGGATCTATCATCTTCCTGATAAGCTTTGTTTGTCCTATACCAACAACAGACTGCCCATGTGATGAGCTAGCATCGGATCTTGATGTAGTAGCTCGGCGACAATTGGGTCGCGATGAAGCCTCTGTTTCAGTAGGCTCGTTACTTTTGCCTCCTTCGGCCACAATATGTCATGAACTTAAAGCCATACTCTACCTATATCATAAAATAACGGCCCCAATCAGTAATCATAACCTTTAATACTTAATTGTGGGTACACACATGTCATTGTTATTTTTCCAAACATTTCTTTTTTTAAAAATCCCAAAATAGCCCAAATCGGGCTCTGATACCAAAAACTGTAACACCCCCTCACCCTAGCAGCTCGTGCTCGGATAAGGGAGTGCTATACTTACTTCATTGGTTGAAATATCATTTTTAAATTATGTATAAATGAAAATCACTCGTATATGTTTTTTAGTATTTACTATTTCTTTACTTATAGTGTAAAAGAAATCATAGTAAAGAAACACAATACATTTTATATAATAAAGTATTATTTACAAAACGTGCGCTTATTTTACAAGTACTATAAAATAAAATTCAACTATAAATACAAAAGTTGAGTGACCCACAATATTTGATACAAGTTGTTCTACTAGATCAGGCCACCGCTACCGTTATCTACTATTGTCTGCTTATTCTACACTAAATCTGCCCAAGAGAAACTCACACGCTAAGCTCTAAGCTTAGTGGTGCATATAAATAAGGCAATAAACTATTTTATGCAACATGAATTTCCATATATCAATTTATGCTATCATCATCTTTCCATGCAAATATACATCTCATAATATTTTATCATGCATGAACATCAAATTATATTTTTTTTTCTATCTCATACTTGTTTTACTTTATTAACACATTATTATATAATTCATCATAATTAACCATGTCACAAGTTATGATTCCTTTTATTTCCATAACTCTTTATACCCACAACACCCAATCATCTTTTCATGCAAACATATATTTCATAGTATTTTAGCATACATAAAGATCAAATTATATTATTATATCTCATATTTGTTTTACTTTATCAAATCATCATTATTATCCATATCACAATTCATGGTTCCTTTTTATTTTTATTTTCAATCCTTCTTTATAGCCCATAACACCTATGAACCACTGACTAGGATAATGGAGTTGTCATCCAGGAACTTAGGAGTGCCACCTAGGCAATATGATGTGTGCATACAAATGCCATTACCGGCTTCAATAATAGTGTCATTACCGGCTTCAATAATTGTGCCATTACCAACTTCAATAATCATACCATTAATGGTTTTCATCATACTTCCCCTTGCTTGGCATGCCAAACTATCCTAAGTCTAGTTCTAGTTAGGTGTTCAAGGGCTTACTCCAGGTCATTAAAATTGATATTTATTAAATTCACCCATTTCATGCATGTAAAGGTTCAATTAATCACACAATTACTCAATAAAAATAGTATTTGCATAATATAATAAGGTTCATATCATTTTACTCATTACATTTCTCAACTCATATGTTACCCTGTCACTAACAGATTATGTTCTCTGTCTTGGACCTTGATTTTAGTCCTATTAAAATTCAAATTAAATTATAGGGTCTTCTTCACAATTTAATTCTGAATCTTAGCTCTAATATGCAACTTGAATCACTTACTTTGGACTTATGTGTCAAAATATATGGTCAAATTAACACTGACTGGTTACTAACAATTTTGTCTAGAATTTTCTAGACAGATTCTAAGTCCGAATTTTATATATTTTTCTAAAACAGTATAGATACATATGGATTTTATGGTCTAAATAAATGTTCAAGCCCTATGTCTTATCTTTCAAACCCAATAAAGAACATACAAAGCGGAATTCCATAACTTAAGTTATAATAGTTTATATACTCACTGCGCATCAATTCCAGCAAATAACACACATATTTACCATCTTCAATTTTTACCAAAATTAATCCTAAGTCTAGCAAACATGCATCCCCAAGATTTTTATCACAAAATACTATTAATTAAGAATCATTAACATGATAAATGCTCAAATCATGCAACTAAAAAACATAAGACATAGGCTATTACTTTAGATTATGCACAAACCTCTCTTTTTCTTTTATTTCTCTTTACTTCTCTTTTGTCTTTTTCTTTGCTCCTCTAAGCTAGTTCCTTGTTAATTTGAGTTCCTAAAATAAATAAAAGAGATTATTAAAACTTTAGTTCATTAAAACTCTATAAACCCTAACCTCTCTCTCTCTCTCGTTTTGCTCTCTTAAGTTTCCTTAAGCTTGGTTGTGCAAGAAAATGGCTCTCTTTCTTTTGTTTCTCACTTTCTCTCACTAGAATCAAGCTTTGGCTATGGGGGAAGATGGTGGAACACGTGGGCTGATTTGAGGAGATTAGAATATTCTAGATATGAGGGGATAAAAAAGAATGAGTAATTAATGGTATAAAGACAAATTTAATCAATAATGGGGACACATAAGTCATATGCATTTAATGACTAATTAATGGATTCATGCATGTTAACTAGCTTCTCAAAACTTGCCACTTAGTGTGGCCAACCACCATATGCATATAATATCCCAATTCATGTATTTAATTGGTGATTATCCCAATTAATCCTCAGATTTTTGATAAATTGCAAATTAACCCCTAAACGTTTTAAAATTTTCAATTTAGTCTTTAACTTAAAATAATATCTTAAATTACTTTAAATACTATATTAGATATTTTCCATACTTAATTTCTATGATTTTAATTATTTTTCAGTCAAAATCTAAATTTAGACTTTTGGCAAACCGGTGAGTCAATTTTTCAACTCACATGACTTGGGGTCTAAATTAGCGGATATGACAATTTTCCATAGCTAGTACTTTGGACCTTTGTTACCCCATATCCTTAGAGGTTTTTTTCTTATTTCTTCCTTCGCGTGGATACTCTTAGAGGAAATCCTAGCTTTGGATTGATGTCATTTGCTACAACCTCACAAGGAAGGAAAAGTTCATAACTTGGAAGATCAAGAGATGCAAACAAAGGCAATCAAGTTCTCCCATATTGATGGTATGATCTGATTTTAATGTTCATAGGACGTTCCATAGTTTTGGATTCAATTATTTTTAATTTTCCACTGTGCCATAAATGTGATGCACGTTAAGAATCCAACAGTAAGTCCCTTTTGAAACAATCTCTTTGCCCCTCTTCTTATGAATTTTGAAGGCAAATCTCATTCATAAACATAGCGAAAATTAAAATTTTCAAAATCTAAAACAAGGATCTTGCCTTGTGCCATTAAAACTAATTCATCAAATCATAAAGATTAGAATTGTTCAAAGTTTTCCTTTATTGGGTTGTAACAAACCACAACAATCTACAATTAGATGTCTCTAATATTAGTCTATGCAAAATGTGAGAATAAACTATAAGAGAAATGGTTGAACACACCTCAATAAAGCAATGGTGTATGCTCTATTTGAAAGAATATAAAAAATAACTTTTATTTTTCTTTTTAATTTTTTTATTTCCAAAAACAATTTTTAGAATTTAGAACTCTTCAAAAATATTTTTACCCCAAAATTAGTCGAGGTAGAAAGTGCACAAGACAACAAGAGGGATTTTGGAGTTCATTGCCTTAATTGGCCAATTAGGCCAGTAGCCCGCATATGCCCATAACCCCCCTGAGCGATTTTTCCATACAATCTTATCGCAATCCAAATGGAAATAATTTCTCATATTTTTGGATCCCATCCAATAATATTTTACTCATTCTTCACAATTCTAATGTGTCTGACTCATTAGGTTTCTAGTTATATTGGCCACTTAAATTAATAATTAATTTAAACAAGTCATGAGTGGTATCTAGCAACACGTCATGAGCCCCAACTGACTGGAAAGTCAGTGATTTGACTACAAACATTTTCGTAGACAATTTTTGTGTAATTAATCCTTTCACCAATTCTTTTACCCCATTTGGTTTAAAGTAAAGACATGTGTCAACTCTCATTAGACTGATTACGTCACATATAGTCCAAGTAAGTTAGTTTTTGTCCTTGAAGCTCATTAATCTATTAGATATGTCATTGAATACTATCTTCATAGTATTTCCATTCTGGCCAAAGATTTTCGAGTAATGACATCGACAAGAGGCCATGGGTAAACACTCCTTCTATCATGAGTGGTGAATCCTTTATTGGTTACACAATTACCTTTAAATACATCAAGTTGTACCCAATCACCACCCTATGAGCAACCTTCTTGAGGCAACAAGGAATAATGTCAAAATATAGAATCAATATCCAAGATATCCTTAAACCATTGCTATAATGAGACTCTCATTGACATTTGAATAGATTATCCATATGATCGTCTCATAGCAGTTCATCCAATGTACTTAGCTACACTTAGTAAGCATCCACATGTTAACTGTAACATCATACATTATGCATTTCAATAAAACCTATTCATATGTCTAGTAATTACATATGGCATATAGGTAAGTTAAACAAACCTATTAACATTGATAGTAAATTTTTTTATCATCACATCCATATCATCATTTAATAAATCTACAAATCAACATATCTCATATATATTAAAACTTAAACTTTACATCTAAGGTTTACTAGTTGCATCCATTTACATATCATTATACAACTCTGAGTAAATAAACATGTATATTCACATAAATCCAAAATATAGATGACATGATTCCATGTTTATATGGAATGCAAGGAGAGAGAATGGTGAGGCTTAGCGAGTGACCTTTGTTCTATATCTTCTATATGTCAACCAAAATGAGCTATCACTTTTCTTTACCTAAAAAATGATGCAAATTGATAAGTTACAGCTCAGTGAGAATAATCATTGAATGAGATCTATAGTACCAAGCAAATCATAATAACAAATCACAAATCCAATGCATACTGTGTATTCCATTTCATTCATCAATATCTTATAGTTACTAGTAAAATTAAAGCATATAATCACTATTCTTTGCTTATGCTTATGTTTTGTTCATTTCATTTTGTTGTGACCTAGTTAAGCAGACATTGCCTCGGTTTTTCATATGAACATTTGCATTTGCTAGCTAGCTTGATCATTTGTTTCATTTGCACATTAGTCGGGTCGTAGGCCTCTTCTTTTGCCTTGTAATATCAATTAACTATTCACAACACCTTTTTTAAGTCTTTATGTATATGCATTTCCAACTAAGCATTCATCAATCATTATATCCATATTACATATATCATACATATACCACATATATAACTCATATGTTATGCATATACCTCGCATATACTATACATATACCATGCATACATCACGTATGCCATATTTATATCTTAAACATACCATACATATACCACTTATATATACCACACAAATCATAAATTTCCCATAATCTCATTATCAAGGTCAAATCAGGGCAAACATATGAATCACATAATCAGAATGTGTATGTGCACTAAAGAAATCATTTGATAACTAAATTCACCTTTCTCTTTGATTTTGACCCTTAACTTATTGTCTATCCCCTCCTTATAGATCTCTAATTTGTTGTAAACTAAATATGGGAATATAATTAATTAATTCATGACTAGAGAAACTTAATGTATTTTAAACAAATTAATATGCATAGTTCATATAGATAGATAGGGTTTTTCCTATGAGGCAGTGTGACCTTATTGGACTTATTAGCTATAACTTTTTCCACACTTTTGCAATTTATGTGATTCTTATTTCTAATTAAATTCAACATATAATTATAAATTTTAGAGCAATTGGAGCATTGTAAAATTTTTGGTTGAATTTCCAATTGTGTTATGTTTTCTGACTTGTTTTATGCATTTTAGCAATTTTAAGGAACCGAATTTGGTCATTCATATCTTACATTATACAAGTAATATTATAGTTAAACTTTAATTAATTTATATAAGTTAAAATTTAACATTTTTCATGGTTACAACTTTTATTAATTATATCTCTAAGGTCTTCAAATTATAAGAAACATTTCACTGGTCCAGAACAGAGTTGTCTTTCGGACCAGTATGAATTGTGAAGGTTATATCTCATTCTATACATAACATATTAAAGTTATATTTATACCAAAATTTATCTAAGACATAAACTTATAACCTTTATACTTTGACAAATTACATATGCCATCTATAATGATCTCAAAATGACCAAATAATCTTCTAGACCTACCGAGGGCACTAAGTAGGCAGCTCAAACTATGGAACAGTCATGGTTGTGTTCATTATAACTCAACGTCCACAACACATGTTAAAATAAAAATTGGTATCAAGATAGATAATACATGTATCTACAACTTTTATGTTTTGAGTACTTAAAATAACGGCTCTATCATGTTCAAAATAATATAACACAGTAGCTAACACAGCTAGGGCTTATATATGAATCAATTTTACTTAGATGCTAATATCTTTTTATATACAGAAACTATTGCAAAAATATTTATATATACATAAATATACAAATTTTATGTTTTGCACTTTTCCAGAATCAGTCTCTAAAGGATTCAAATTTATGGCATAACCTTTTACCGTTCAAAGACTCGAAACAACACTTATCAAGGCTAAAAAAATCAAAGATAATAACTTACCAAGAACAAACTTGCAAGGGCTGAATTGACTATAAAATCAAGTGAAACAATGGATAAAACAAGGCTGAAATGGTGGAAGAAGAAGGGGAAACAAGCTGGAGTAGGGAAGCAGAATATTAAGAAGAAAGATAAGGTCCACCTCCTCACTTTTGTCATTTCATCTTTTCTTTTCCTTTTTTTTTTGTTTCTTTTCATTATTATTATTATTATCATTATTATTATTATTGTTATTTTTGTTGTTATTGTTGTTGTTATTGTTGTCTCTTCTATGTATTTGCATGTATCTAGTCCTACTAGTCAATAACAAAATTACAATTTAATCAAGAAGTCCCATTTAATTATATTAACTATGTCAAATTTCTTTATTAATTCAATCTAGTCATTTTATTCACATAAATTTCAATTTCATGTCATCCTCAACTAAATTATAAAATGGATACGTGCAATTCAGCACAATTATAATATATTCAGACACATAGTTAGTGCGTGTCGTGAACTTGTCCCTATAAAAATACATATGAAATGTAACATCCTTGACCTTCCCCATATGCATTTCATCGAACATAAGCATCTTGCATACAATTCAATTGAACACATGCATTTCATACGTATTTCTATAGGACAAGTTCATGGCATGCACTAGCTATGTGTCCTAGTATTTGGCACTTGTATCGAGTCGCACATGTGTAATTATAACCTAAATGAGGATAACAAAGTATTAGAAATGAAATGAATAAGGTGTCTAAATTAAAGTAAGAAAAATGATTAGATTAAGATTAGTGAACATTTACATTGCTAATTTAGTTAAATGGGGTCAAATGATTAAGCCATATTATTGTGTGAATTTGTGGAATTATAAATCTATGTAAATAATAATAATAATAATATAGACAAAATAAAATGAAAATGACACAAAAGAGAAATGAGAAGAGAAAAGAGAAGAGAAGAAGAGAAAATGACAAAATGACAAAATGACAAAAAACAAGTTGGCTTTATCTTCATATATCTTTCCCCATTTCTGCCTCCTCACTTCAGCCCCGTTTTCTTCTTCAATTTCCTCCATTTCAGACTTCAATTCTTCCTTGTTTCACCTAGTTTTTGAAGCTAATTGATCCCTTTCAAGGTTTTTCTTGGTAAGTAATCAATTCTTATTGCTATAGGGTTGATTTGAGTTGCTTAGGTTCAATATTAGGCACTGAATTGCACCCCAGTTTTGATATTAATAGAAATTGATTCTGGAAATGTGTAAAACACAAAAGTTGTTAATTTATATCTTAGATTTGTGGATATGTAAACATTTTTTCATGATGTTATGTATAGGGAGAGATATGCTCTTCGTACTGAAACTGGTCAGGGTGTAAACCCTAACCAAGTTAGCTACTGTGTGGTTTGATATCGAATATGTTAAAGCCCTTATTTGAAGTCTCTCAAAACATAAAAGTTGTAGATATATGTGTTTTGTATCTGTATACCAAATTTCAGGTTCATAGGTCTTGTAAATGGTGAGTTATGATGAATGGAACCATGACTGTTCCATGGTTTGAACTGCCTACTGAGTACCCTGGGCAGATCCAGTACATTGGTTGGATAATTTGAGCTTGTTATAGCTACATTATGTAAATTATAAAAACATGAAAGTTATTGGTATATGTATTAGCTAAATTTTTGTACTAATTTTAGCTTAATTTGTTATCTATAGACTAAGTTATGGCCTTTGGAAGTCATACTGGTCCGGAAGCCAATTCTATTCTAGAACAGTAATATGTTTGGTATAATTAGAAGACCTTAGAGACATAATTGGTAAACGTTGTAAACATGAAACATGTTCCATATGAACCCATATAAGTGTCTGTAAAGTTGCATTAAAATAGGAATTATAGAGTGTAAGTTATGATGAACCCAAATGAGTACCCTGAAACTGCCTAAAGGCAGAAAACAAGGCAGAAAACAGAACACTCTTAGAAATTCCACCTAATATTATACAATGATCCAATTGGTCTGAAATTTGAATATGTACTATAAATATGTGTTATTGTTAATGAGGAATAAGAATCAGAGTAATTGGTCAATTATAGAAAAAGTTATAGGCTAAACAGTCCCATAAGGTCACACTGCCTCATAGGAAAAATCTTAACTATTGACATGAACAATGCATATTAATTTGTTTAAGCCACATTAAGTCTCTCTAATCATGAGTTAATCGATTATGTTTTCATATTAGGCTCGCAACATATTGGAGAACCACAAGGAGCGCATAGACAATAAGTTAGGGGTCGGAATCAAAAGAGAACGGTGAGTCTAATTATCGATTGAATTCTTTAGTGCAAATGAATGTTGTTTGCTATGTGATTCATGTGATTGTCATGATTGGTCCTTGATAATGTAATGATGGATAATTTGTGACATTGTGGTACATATAAATGGTATACTTGTGGTATATTTGAGGTATATGTTTGACAAATGTGATATATATACAAGGTATATGCTTGACATATGAGGTATATATGGAATATATGTATGTTGTATATGATAAAGATGCAATGGTTGATGAATGCTTAAATACAAGTGCATATGCATATGGGCTAAAAAGGCGTTGTGACTAGTTAATCGATATTGTAAAGCAAAAGAAGAGGCCTATGGCCCAACAAATGTGCAAATGAAACAAATGATAAATCTAGCTAGCAAATGCAAATGCAAATGTTCACATGGCAAATGTTCACATGGAAACCCGGGGCAATGTCTGTTTAACTTAGTCACAACAAAATGAAATAAGCAAAGCATTTGCATACATGAAGAGTAATGATTATATGTTTCAACTTTATTGATACTTATATGATACTGATGAATGGAATGGAATACATGGTATATATTGGAATTGTGATTTATTACTATGAGTTGTTTGGTACTTTAGAGCTCATTGGATGGTTATTCTCACTGAGCCGCAACTCATCAATTTGCATCATTTTTCAGGTAAAGAAAAGTGATAGCTCATTTTGAGTAGCGTATAAAAGACATGGAGCACAGGTCACTGGCCGAGCCTCATCACTCTCTCTCTCCTTGCATTCCACACAAGCATGAAAATATGTCATATGTGTTTTTGTATTTACGTGCTTGAATATGTATAGTCATTTTGGAATGAGTCTAAATATGTATAAATGAAATCAACTCGAAAATACTTATGTGTAAAGTTTATGTTTTGATATATTATATTGTGGTGAAAACCTCAGTGTTAACTTTGCAAAGTCAGTGAATAATATTACAGGATATGAGACTTGCAAGTCATTGAATGAAATTATAGGATATGAGACTTGCAAAGTCATGGAATTATATTACAGGAAATGAAAAAAAAAAATTTACTACTATTGTTAACAGGGTATTTTACCTTTCCAGTACGCCATGTATGATTACTTGATATTTGGATAGGTTATACTAAAATGCATAAGATGTGGTGTTACATGAAATGAACGTGTTCAAGTGAAATATATGCAAATGCATACGTCCAAATGAAATACATGTAGAAATGCATGTGTGGGAAATCGAGGATGTTACAATTCTCCTCTTTTTTAAAAATTTTGTCGTCGAAATTTAATACTTGGGAACATGTGTGGATATTGCCTTTTCATATTTTCTTCTGTTTCCCATATTGCCTCTTCTAGTGAATGGTTCTGCCATAATACCTTAACTAAAGGTATTTATTGGTTTCTTAGCTATTTAGCCTTGTATCCGATGATTTCCACAGGTTCCTCAATATAACTCATATCATCTACTATCTTGATGGCTTGATCTTCAAGTACATGTGTAGGATATGACCTATACCTTCTAAGCATGCTCATATAAAATACATTATAAACCTGAGTCATCTCAGATGGTAAAGCCAATCTATACACCAATGGACCAACCTTTTCAAGAATTTAATAAGGTCCTCTATTCCTTAGGCTCAATTTATCCTTTTTGCCAAATTGGATTACCCTTTTCCATGAAGATACTCATAGAAATACCTTTTCACCTAAGTCATATTCCATTTCCCTTCTACGCGGATTAGCATAACTTTTCTGTCTATCTTGTGCTGCCTTTAGCTTATTCTTAACAACCTTGATTTTATCCATTGCGTCTTGTACTATCTCTGGCTTTTCTAATGCATGTACTCTTTCTTCATCCCAAAATGATGGGGCTTCTGCACTTTCTGCCATACAATGCCTCATATGGTGTCATTTGGATATTGTTATGATATTGGTTATTGTATGCAAATTCTATCAATGTTATATATTCATCATAAACTCCTCTGAATTCCATAGAACATGCCCTAAGCATTTCTTCCAATGTATGTATAGTCCTTTCTGATTGTCCATCAGTTTGTGGGTGGAATGTAGCACTGAAGTTTAATTTTATTCCTAATGCATCTTGTAAACTCACCCAAAATGTGAAGTAAACTATTGATCTCTATCAGACACAATGGACACTAGAATACCATGTAATCTAACTATCTCATTCACATGTAATTTTGCCAAATATCGAATGTACACCCCCATCTGATATGTAGAAAGTGTGTTGACTTAGTTAACTTGTCAATAATTACCCATATTGGATTATTTTTCTTTAGGGTCCTTAGCAATCCATAAACAAAATCCATTGTTATTTTCTCTCATTTTCATTTTGGCACTAGCAATGGATGTAGTTTACCAACTGGTGCCTGATGTTCAATTTTAATCTACTGACATGTCAAGCATTTAGAAACATATTATGCTACATCTTTCTTCATTCTTGGCCACCAGTAATGAGGTCTTAAGTTGTGATACAACTTGGCAATCCTTGGGTGCATTGCATAGGGTGGTGTATTGTGTGCCTCTTCCATTATTTACTAGCTCAAGTTGTCAATATTTGGAACACATATGCAGGAATTTAACATTAGTGCATCATCATGCAAATAGAACTCTGTATTGTTTCCCTGCCTTACCATTTCAATTTTCCCACATAATTGAGAATCTTTTCCATGTGCTTCTTTGATTTTTTTCCTTTAGTATAGGTCTAACCTGAAGAGTTGCAATCAATGATCCTCCATCATGCATATTCAATTCAATATTCATTGATCATAATGGAATCAAATATAGAAAAAAGGATGCTTTCAAGTGAGCTAAATTGCTATTGGACTTCCTACTTAATGCATCTACTACTACATTGGCTTTCCCTAGATGGTATTCAATTGTGCAGTCATGATCTTTTAACAGTTCTAACTATTGTCTCTATCTCATGTTTAACTCCTTTTGTGTAAGTAAATAATCCAAGCTCTTATGGTTTATGAAGATTTAGAATGTCTCACCATACAGATAATGCCTCCAAATCTTCAATGCAAATGCAACTGCAGCCAATTCCAGATCACACATTGGATATGAGATCTCATGTGATCCTAACTGTCTAGACGCATAAGCTATAACCTTACCATGTTGCATCAATACACATCCTAAGCCCTGGTGAGAAGCATCACTATATATCGTAAATTCCCCTGTACCCATAGGAATAGCTAACATTGGTGTAGCTAGAGCCTATTTGAAAGGCATATTCTTTCTAAGTAATTTAGTCAAAGGGTTGGGAATCAATGAAAATCCGTCAATAAATCTACAGTAGTATCTTGCTAAACCTAGGAAACTATGCATTTCTGAAATATTTTTAAGAGCTTCCCAATTTACCATCGTTCTATTTTCTTTGGGTCTATCTCTATGCCTTTACCTTATACCACATGTCCAAGAAATACCAAATGATCCAACTAGAATTTGCATTTACTCAATTTAGCACATAGTTTTTTCTCCTTCAAAGTTTGCAACACAATTTTTAAATGTTGTTTATGTTCTCCCCTATCCTTTGAGTACACCAATATGTCATCAATAAATATTATCACAAATTTGTCCAAATATGGTTGAAACACTTTATTCATTAATGCCATAAATGCAGCTAAAGCATTAATCAACCCAAATGGCATTACTAAAAATTCATAATGTCCATACCTGGTTCGAAAAGTAGTCTTTGGAACATCTGCTTCTACTACCTTTAGTTGGTAAAATCCTGATTTCAACTCAATCTTGGAGAATATTCAGGCTTCTTACAACTGTTCAAACAAATCATCTATTTTGGGTAATGAATATTTATTCTTGACTATCATTTTGTTCAGTTGCCTGTAATCAATGCACAAACTCATTTTCCATATTTCTTTTAACAAATAATACTGGAGCTCCCCATGGCGATACACTAGGTCTGATATACCCTTTATCAAGTAATTCCTATAATTGGGTCTTCAATTCTTTCAAGTCAATTGGAGCCATTTTGTAAGGTGATATTGATATTGGCGATGTTCCTTTTACCGATTCAATAATGAATTCTCTCTCTCTATCAAGTGATAAACCAGGTATATCATCTGGAAATACATCATAAACTTCTCTCACCACTGGTATATTTTCAAGCAAGCTATCAGTGGTTCTAGTATCAGTCACATATGCCAAATATGCCTCAAATCCTTCTTTGATCATTCAAAATGCTTTTACAACTGAGATTAAACATGTGGAAATAAGTTTTCTTTCATCTAGAAGTACAACTTTTGGCTGATTCGGTGATTCCAAAATTACTTCCTTAGTAAAGAAATTTACTACTGCATGATATTTAGTTAACCAGTCTATTCCAAGTATCACATCAAATTCATATGTGACAATAAGATTAGATCAGCAATCAATTCAATTTTTGTCAATGCATATCAAGCAATCACGACAAACATTATTCATAACTACTATTGTTCCCAGTGGAGTACTCACATTTATGTCAATCCCCAAAGGCTCATGCTTTCGATGCAATTTGGATGTCATATGCAATGATATAAATGAATGTGTGGAACCAAGATCAATCAATGCATATGGTAATATATCAAAAATATAAATATTACCAGTGACTACTTTGGGAGCATCAACTACCTCTTGCCTAGTCATGGAAAATACTCTAGCTTGTGAAGAGGGTTTAGAACTCTGACCTTCAGATCTAGTCACTCCTCTGCCTGCTGTACTAGTTATGCCTCTACGCTGTATCCCACTTGTAGTGTGAACCCTTAGTGCCTCAACTGTCGTCTCTGATACCCCTCAACCTCTATTGGCCTCTGCTAGTTTGGCTTTTTTTGAACAGTCTTTATACATGTGCTCCATCGACCCACAAAAATAACATGCTCTTATGAACCTTCTGAATTCACCCGTATATTATCTACCACAATGAGTACATATAGGCCTTTGAGCAACATATTGGCTCTGCCCTGTGCATAGGTAAAAGGAAGTCATAGCATGACCTCTAGAGCTCGAGTATCCACCTCTATTACTCAATTGCACTAGCATGTATCTTCCTCTCTTTCCCTGCCTTCTATTAGACTCTCAAGAAAACTCTCATGTTGTCTTTTTAAATTGTTGTTCTCCAGCTTCTTTCATTAATCTTTTAGCTCTAATTGCTGTAACTTTGAGTCTGGTATATCTATCAAGATCAGTAGTTGTGATTCTATTTATGATCTCATATTTGAGGCCCTTCTCAAACTTTCTGTATATGTATCTTTTAGTAGAGACCATGAAGGTAGCATAGTGGAAAAGTTTATTCTACTACACCTCATACTCAGCAACAGATAGGTTCCCTTATTTTAGATTTAGAAATTATTGTTTCTTCTCATTTTTATATGCCTCAGACATGTAGTTATTCTAGAATTCCCAGAGAAAATCATTCCATATTAGAACTATATGGTTGTGCATCACTATCTTGGATTGTCTTCCACCATTCATAGGCATTACCTTGAAGCAAGGACATTGTATAATCAAACTTCTCATTTGGAGTACATCTCATCATATTCAGTACCCTTTGTGTACTTTTAAGCCATGTCTCTACTTCTACTGGATCTATTGTGCCATTGAAATCAACTGCACCTTATTTTCTCAACTTGTCATAATGTCTTTCCCTATATATTTTTGGCCCATGTACTTCCTGTTTGGGATTTTCATAGGGTACTTCTGCATGTGATGATTGTGATGCATGTACTGAAGCCTTCACTCCTGGTGCTGATTGATCTCTATGAAAATGAGATGATGTCTCATGAGAATGCATTTCGGCTGACCTTTCCCTCTATCATATCCGATAATTTAAACCTAAGTCACGCGAGTTGTTAAATCGACTCGTCGGTTTGACCGAAGTCTAAATTTGGATTTTTATCGAACAATAATTAAAATAATGGAAATTAAGTATGGAGATTTTCTAATGAAGTGTTTAAAATATATAAAGATGCTAAATTTCAGTAAATGACTAAATTGCAAAATTTGAAAAGTTTAAGGGTTAATTTGCAATTTACCAAAAATTGGAGGATGAATTGGAATAATCATCAATTAAATACATGAATTGGGACATAAATGCATGTGGAGACTAACCACACCAAGTGGCAAATTTTAAGAAGCCAATTAATATACATGCATTAGACATTAAATGTAAATAATCTTAGGTGTCTCTATTAATTAATTAATTTTGTCTTCTTCCTCTCAATTACTCATCCATCCTTATCTCTTCATATCTAGAATTTGCTATCTTTTAATTGTCTTCCACTTTTTCTTGAAGCACAACACACCAAATGGCATACAACAATTAGCCAAGTGATGTGCATGAATGAGGCATTAATGAAAATTTCTAGAATATGGCTTAGGTGTTCCATAATTAATTAACTTTGTCTTCATTCTCTTAATTGATCCTTCATCTTTCTTTATCTCTTCATATCTAGAATTTTCCCACCATTAATTATCTCTCATGTTTTCCTTTGAAAAATCATACACCAAGGGAGATGAATGCATTAATTAGCCAAAATATCTATATATTTATGGGCTTAGGTGTCCCTCTTATTAATTAATTTTTTCTCTATGCCATTAACTACTCTTCCATCCTTTTCTCTAACATCTAGACTTTTCTAATCTCCTTAAACCAGTCACGTTCTTTCCCTCCAAAATCCTCCATAGCTAAAGCTTAGTTTTAGTGAAAGAAAGTGAGAAAGGAGAGAAAAAGTAAGGAACAATTCCATTTTCATGCTCAAGGTAGCTTAATAGAGTAAGGAGAAAGAGAGAGATTAGGGTTTATGAAGTTTTAATAATTTGATTATAAATTTTAGGAACAAGGAGCTAGATCAAAAGAGCAAAAGAAAGGAGAAAGAAAAGTAAAGAGAAAGAAAAGAGAAAAAGAGAGGTTTGTGCAAAACACAAGGGATTTCTGATTTAGGTGTGATCCATTGTTAGAAACACCATAATTGGGAGTGAGCTTGTAAAACTCCATTGTAACACTTAGAGTGTTAATGAAACACTCAATTGAGATGAGAGAGAGGAGTAGGGTTTGTTAACACCCAAACCTCTATAAACATTATTGTGTCATATCTTTCTATCCCTACTCAACTTAACTTTTCTTTCCGCACTTAAAAGTTAAAATTTTTTTAATATCCAATTTAACCCCCCTTCTTGGTTCAATATCTAGGCAACAATTGGTATTAGAGCTAAGTCTAGCATCAAAGCCTAAACAACACTAGCAAAGATCAAGATATGGCCAATGAAGGATTCCAAAGTCTCAAGCCTTACTTTGACAGAGCAAATTATGCTCATTGGAAGTTTCGGATGGAGACATATCTGGATAGTGAAGGAATTGCAGTATGGGATAGTGTTCGAAAAAGAATGGACACCACCAACTAGAAGAGGAGTTGATGGTGAAGAAGAAATCTTGTCAAGATATGATTGGACAAAGCCTCAACGAAGAGCAAACTTCAAAAACAAGAAGGTAATGACAATTCTCTCAAGCTCATTATCCATTGAAGAATATGGCAGAATACAACACTGCCCAACTGCTTACAGCATATGGAAGATATTGGAAAACTATCATGAAGGAACAAAGCAAGTTAAATACAAGAAGATTCAACTTCTTACTTCAGAGTATGAACTTTTTAAGATGAAATCCAATGAGTCAATTACTAACATGACCAACCATCTTCTAGCCATCATAAATGGAATGAGAAAGCTTGGGAAACACCTGAACTTGGAAGATGTTAATAACAAAATCCTAAGAAGTCTTCCTCTCAAAGATTTCGGTTCAAGAGTTGCCAGTATAGAAGAGGCAAATAAAGATCACTTCACTCATACTCTTTCAATAATGATAGTAGTGATAATGATAGTAATAGTGAAGATGATGATGATGAGCAAAGCCTAATAGAAGTATTAAATCTAGGACTAGAGAAATATAGAAGTAAATTAAACACTTATAAGAGTAAAATTTCTAATTTGAAAGTCAAAATGGATGCTTTAGAAAAGGAGAACTTTAAACTTAAATCATCTAATGAATCTCTTCAAAAGTCATTAGATGAATACTCTTCAAGACCCTCAACCAAATCCTTGCTTAAAGAAAATAATACTTTGAAAAATGAAGTTGAGTAACTTAGAAACTTCATTTCAAAATTTCACAAGGGAAATGAGAGTTTAGATACTCTCATTGTGTCTCAAAGACCATCCTTAATTAGACATGGTCTAGGATTTAAGGGTACATCATCATCTTCTCACAAGACTATTTTTGTTAACTCAAGTGAACCTCACATCTCCACATTTGTTGTAACAGCCCCAAGGGCTAAATGCACATAATATACTAAATCTTCTATACATAAGAGGGATGATCAAGGATCGGTAGGCCTAAGAAAGAAACCTCAAAAGACTAATCATGCCTTTATGTATAAGAAGCATGCATCTAGAAAAGCACCAATTTATCATGATTGTGCATGCTATTGCTCTCAAACTCAGTCTAATAGAAATATGGCATTCAAAAGCATTGTAAGACCAAAAATCATTTTTAGACCTAAACAATTTAATTATTGTATGAAACTTGGTCATATAAATAAACATTGCTGGATAAGGAAGGCTCATTAGGAACCTTTATGTGCTAACCTCCAAGGACCCAAACTCATTTGGGTACCTAAAAACCATACTTGAATTGTGATTCTATAGGTATGCCTCAAGTCCACAATAAACAAAAATGCTTGGCTAGTGGATGCTCAAAGCATATGACAGGAGACAAAGAACTTTTCAATGAAATCAAAAGTATTGATGGAGGTAAAGTTACCTTTGGAAACAATGCTAAGGGTAAGGTAATTGGCATTGGCTCTATTAGTATTAGTGGTACTAATTTCATTAAAGATGTCTTGCTTGTTGATGGCTTGAAACATAATTTGTTAAGTGTAAGTCAATTATATGATAAAGGAAATAAAATAATCTTTACTTCCAACGAATGTCTTGTAACCTCTTTCAATGGCCAAAAGATATTTAAAGGAAATAAAGATGTCAATACCTACATAATAGACTTACACAAAATATCTAACCATTCCTCTAAGTGTCTTATGACTACTAGTGATGAATCTTGGCTGTGGCATAGAAGGCTTGGTCATGCAAGCATGGATAGGAGAGCTGGTAAAGGGACTGCCAAAAGCCAAATTTGAAGAAGACAAGACATGTGAACCTTACCAAAGAGGAAAACAACACAAGTCATCCTTCAAATCCAAAAACATTGTAAGTATCTCAAAACCTCTACAACTCATGCATCTAGATTTATTTGGACCTACTAGAATTGAAAGTTTAGGAGGTAAACACTATGCCTTTGTCATCGTAGATGATTACTCTAGATTTACTTGGGTAATTTTCTTAGCTCAAAAGAGTGATGCCTTCGAAACTTTCAAAAATTTTGCTAAAAAAGTTCAAAATGAAAAAGGATATTGTATTTCAAAAATAAGAAGTGACCATGGCAATTATTTGAAAATGAAAACTTTGAAATCTTTTTTCTTGAACATGGCATTTCGCATAATTTTTCATGTCCTAGGACACCTCAAAAAAATGGGGTAGTTGAAAGGAAAATCAAACTTTAATTGAAATGGCTCGAACAATGCTCAATGAGTATGGTTTACCAACTTACTTCTAGGCCGAAGCCATAAATAGTGCATTTTATATTTCAAATCAAGTTTTGAAAAGACCTTTCTTAAACAAAACTTCATTTGAGCTATGGAATGGAAGAAAGCCCTTGATATCATACTTTAGAGTATTTGGATGCAAGTGCTTCATATTGAATACCAAGGGTAACCTTGGAAAATTTGCCTCCAAATCTGATGAGGGTATCTTTTTAGGATACTCTACAACTAGCAAAGCATATAGAGTATTTAATAAAAGGTCATTAACTATTGAAGAATCTATGCATGTTGTTTTTGATGAATTTAGTAGACTTGATCTTGTGAAAGGTAGTGTTCTTGATGATGTTGTAAGTACCATAGAGAGACTTGATCTTGAAAATGGAAGAGAAGAAAATGATCAAGAAGATTCACATCAAGATAATTCTCTACCTCAAGCTCAAGAGGAAAACATGCAAGAGCTCCCAAAGGAATAAAGATTGACAAAAGATTACCCCAAAGAGCAAATCATTGGAGATCCTACAATGGGAGTAAGTACTAGATCTCATCTCAAACATTTAGTTTTTGACCTTGCTTTTATCTTTCAAATTGAGCCTAAAAATATTGATGAGGCTCTTAATGATGAAAGTTGGGTGATTGTCATGCAAGAGGAACTCAACCAATTTGAGAGAAGTAAGGTATGAAGCTTAGTACCTAGACCCAAGGAGCATCAAATCATAGGAAGCAAATGGGTATTTAGAAATAAACTAGATGAACAAGGTTTAATAACTAGGAATAAGGCTAGGTTGGTTGCAAAAGGATATAATCAGAAAGAAGGAATAGATTATGATGAGACCTATGCTTCTTTAGCTAGATTAGAAGCCATAAGAATACTTTTAGCCTATGCATGCCATATGAATTTCAAACTCTTTCAAATGGATGTAAAAAGTACCTTTTTAAATGGCTTTATAGAAGAAGAAGTTTATGTAGAACAACAACCAGGTTTTGAAAGCTATGATTTGCCCAACCATGTATTTAAACTTTCAAAAGCTTTATATGGTTTGAAACAAGCCCCAAGAGCTTGGTATGAAAGACTAAGTTCTTTTCTCTTAGAAAATAATTTTACAAAGGAGAATGTTGACATTACATTATTCATTAAAAAGCATAAGCATAATACTCTAATTGTTCAAATTTATATTTATGATATCATATTTAGGTCTACTAATGAATTGCTTTGTCAAGAATTTGCTAAGTGTATGACTAGGGAATTTGAAATGAGTATGATGGGAGAGCTTAAGTATTTCCTTGGTCTACAAATAAAGCAAAGCAATGAAGACATATTCATCAACCAATCCAAATATGCCAGAGATTTAATTAAAAAATTTGGTATGGAAGGATGCAAGAATGCCAAGACTCCTATGAGCACATCAACAAAATTGAAGAAGGATGAAAAGGGTAAGAGCATTAATGAAAAGCTCTATAAAGGTATGATCATATCACTTTTATATCTTACTGCCTCTAGACCCGATATAATGTATAGTGTATGCTTATGTGCTCGCTTTCAATCATGTCCTAAAGAGTCTCATTTAAATGCAGTGAAAAGAATTTTAAAATATTTACATGGCTTATTGCATCTAGGCTTATGGTATCCTAGAAATTCATCATTTCACATTATAGGATATTCAGATGCTGATTACGCTGAAAGTCTTTTAGATAGAAAAAGTACTTCAGGTACTTGTCACTTTATTGGAGATTGCTTGGTTTCTTGGTTTAGTAAGAAACAAGTTTCAGTTGCTCTTTCTACCACTGAAGCGGAGTATGTGGCAGCAAGATGTTGTTGTACACAAATCCTTTGGATGAAACAACAACTTAAATATTATGGTCATAGTATGGACCATATACCTATTAGATGTGACAATACAAGTGCTATAAATCTATCTAAGAATCTCATTCAACACTCTAGAAGTAAGCATATTGACATAAGACATCATTTCATTAGAGATGATGTCCAATACGGAGATGTTGTATTAGAATTTATAAGTATAGACAATCAATTGGTAGATATCTTCACTAAGTCTCTAAATAAGGAAAGATTTAATTTCATAATAAGAGAGCTTGGTATGATTGATGAATTAACTTTATGATTGCCAAAATTGTCGAACCTTGATTGATAATCTTGTATTTTTTCTTTGTCTCATCTTTTTAGATATGAGGTAGCTAATTTGATGGAAATATATGTTATAGGGGATAAAAGCTCCTTATAAATTTTGTAGTCTTGTTTTAGACTTAATTTTATTTAATGAGGATTTTAGGCAATTCACGCCCCGTGACATATATTCACGATCGTGATCTAAATCGCCAAAAGCACCAGTAGCTTTCACGACTTGCTTCACGACTTGCTTCACGACATGCTTTATCACTTAAGGTAGTGAAGACTATGTTTCACACCTATAACCTTTTTCTATCACCCCCGTGAAACCCTCTGTTCATGCCTGTGACGCTTATTCACTACCGTGAACATTTCCACCAAAACCTTACAGAAGCATTCACGCTTTTGTGTCACGATCACAAGTAGTGAAGATTGTACTTCACGCCCGTGACTCGTTTGTCACCACCGTGATAGATCATCATTCATGCCCGTTACCTTTAATTTTCACGACCGTGAATAGTTTCACCTCTCTCTTCACAGGTAGAGCATCTCTTCAGCAAACCATGAACATGACATTTCACGCCCGTGAAGATGTTGGCTATAAAACGTTTCTGCCATTATTTCTCTCATTCTAACTCTCCAACTTCTCCCAAGTTCTCTCATTTATCACAATTGAATACCATTTTGAAGATTCTGGTCCCTTAGCAACTCATTCCATCTATAAATATCTTCAAAAACCTTCTCCATCATCAGAAATCACAACACCTTAGGTTCTACTCCAAAATTTCCATCAAAATTTTCACTCTTCATAAGTTCATTTCTCAATCAAAAATGGAAACTGGCTCCTCCAAGGGTACAAGAAAGAAGTCTCATGCTCCAAGAAGGTACACGGGCTACCTTCTAAACTTTATTCTGGAGCACTGTCATCCTAGATACTCGGTTCTCAAACAAAGGCCACTCATTTCCTCTCAATCATTTGAGTGGCAAACCATCCAAATACTCGGTCTCGAGACAAGTATGACGGAACAACTCCAGGCTTGTCATCTGAAAGATTTCATTGATATTCATCAACCAACACTGAGGGAACCAACTCTAGAATTCCTAAGCACCATGCAAGTCTCTCCTACCGGCACGGTAAAATTCCAACTTTGCAAACATCCAAACACCCTCAATGTCACAGAGTTTGGAGACATGTTCAATCTTCCTTCTGACGGTATCCTGAATGAAAGTGAGATGGAGTTCTATGCTACTTAGGCATGGACTCATTTCGGGCTTGACTGTAGCTGGGACGTCAAGAAGACGAAAAGCACCCAACTTCGATGCCCAGTGCACAAGTACTTGCATAAGTTTCTAACTTATAACATTTTTTCCAGATGAGACATCAATGGATCGATTAGAAGTTAGAGCTCTTTCTCTTGGAGATGGCCCAAAGAGGCCTATCAGTGGCTTTATCTCGATGGTTTGTAAACCATCTTTTGTTAATTGCCACCAAGCCCTCTGGAGACATTCTGATTGGTGGGTACATGACTCACCTTGCCATCAAGCTAGGGTACTTGAAGCTAGAGGAGCACCACTTTAACCTTATACCAGCACATCCTCGAGATCGACTAGACATCGAGTCCTTTATGAAAATGGGAACAACTGTTCATATAGTATTTGAGAACAACATCTACTACCGCTTCACCAATACTGCTGGTTAGATTATTTGGGAGGAAAATGACTCAAATGACTTCAAAGCTGGCCTCTAAGGAATCCAGCAGAGGAAGAGAGTTCGAGTTGAGATGGCACCTTCAGAGGTTGAGTAGGAAATTAGACAATCCTCTGCCTCTACACCAAACTTGGCTCAGCAAGTGGCTGACCTCTTGGCACCACAATTGGAGCAATTACAGGCTTCGATGGATGAGAGGTTAGAGAACCTCAAGGATTTCATGGAGTCTCGCATGGAGAGCCTCTAGGCGGAAGTAGCTCGCCTTAGAGATGGGATGTCCGGCTAGACTATATATTAACTATGTTATTTTCTACTTGTTTGATGTAGGAATTTCAATTTCCTTTCAAATCTTTGTATTTGTCTTTCTATATAATATAATTGCTTTTGTTTTCCATTATGTTTTATCTTTTTGTTATTCTTTTTTTTTATGACAAAAGGGGGAGAACCTAGCAATATATTATGTTTAAAGTTAAATGCAATACTTATTTTGAATCAAGTGAATATGCAAGTATGCAAATGAGCTCATATACCTTAAATATACCTTAAGTATACTTTGCATATACCTTGATGCAAGTTACATGAATGAATATGCATTTGATATATTCTGAATATACCTTAAATATACTTAGCATATACTTAACTTGTTTTAAGGAAAAATTTGGTATACATTGGATATACCTTGTATATACCTAAAACTAGGAAGCATATTTTGATGCTACACTTCATCATTTTTTACAATTCTTGCACTTCAGTAATTTTTTATCTTAAGCATCTTTTGAGGGGGAGACTTCTCAAAAGCACATATTGCTAGATTATTTGTCCCCATCAAAAAGGGGGGAGATTGTTGAACCTTGAGGGGTATTTTCGTCAGTTTGATGCTAACAAATAAAATAGTAATAATGTATTTAACATACTTGTTTTCTAAGTTTATTGAACAAGGTATGGAACATGATAGTAAGAATGGAGAATGGAAGACTAATCTTAAAAAGATAAAAAATAAAGAAATAGCATGTTCATGCCCGTGACCTTATATGTCACGCCCGTGATGAAGTTTAGCGCCAACTATCCAACATTTAAAGTTCACGGCCATGAAGAATGATAGCAACCATGAATGATCATATCAGTCACGACCGTGAAAGAAAGTCACGCCAGTGATAAGACATGACAAATTCTTCCAGAGAGCTTCACGGCCAGAGTCACTACTTAGACCACGGCTAGGAAGGATGTTCACGCCTGTGAAGATATAATGTCACGCATGTGATCGAACACTTCAAATCTTTCTAGAATGCTTCACGACCAAAGTCACCACTCAAGTCACGATCGTGACACTCATACTCACGATCGTGAAAGAGGAAAGAGAAACATGTCAGACACGAAAATAAGAGTTGGCACAATGACTATTTCCACATTAAATGCAATCAAATGACTATAATTCGCCATGGAAGTATAAATACAAGTCATTTATAAATCCAGAACAAGATAATAGCTAATACTTCGAATCAAAATCTTGTTATAAGCCATTTGTACATTTGATATTTTCAAAACAAATATTTATTGTCTGTGAAAATCTTTTTGCTCATCATTCTCTGAGCATTATAGATTTGTAAGTGTTTCTCTCTGTAATCAACTACTTAAGTGAGATTGGGTATTTTGGGGTTAAGAGTAGAACACTTGTAAGGGTTATTTGTGTGAGCCTTTAAAACACAAGGAATTGGTTATTTGTGTGAGTCTTTAAAATACAAGGAATTGGTTTATTGTGTGAGCCATTAAAACACAAGGGATTTTTGAGTTAGGTGTGATCCATTGTTAGAAACACCATAGTTGGGAGTGAGCTTGTAAAACTCTATTGTAACACTTAATGTGTTAGTGAAACTCCCAATTGAGATTGGAGGAGAGGAGTAGGGTTTGTTAACACCTAAAACTCTATAAAAATTCTTGTGTCATATCTTTCTATCCCTGTAATATCCGCTAAATTAGGTCCCGAGTCGCACGTGTTGCGAAGTTGACGTGTGTGACCGATCAGAGTCTAAATTCGGATTTTTACAAAAATTGATTAAAAAATGGTCAAATTAAATGATAAATGCCTAAATAAGTGATATTAAAATTTAAAGAAGTTGATTTACGGTAAATGACTAATTTGCAAAATTTGATAAGTTTTGGGGTCAAATCGCAAATTACCAAAAATTGGAGGATTAATGAGATTAATTGATAATCAACATATTAATTTTGGGCACATTTTGATAGTATTGGCCAGCCATGATATTAAAGGAAGATGATTAATATTGATTAAATGTAAAATTGGGAGAAAATGGTCAAATGATGGGTCTAACATGAAGACTTTTTGGGTACCCTATTTAAGGCTTTATTTTCTTTTCTTCTTCTTCTCTTCATTTTCTGCTCCTTCTCTCTTTTCTTTACCAGTCACGCCAACCACAATTTTCCTCCATAGCTCACCTTGATTCTAGAGAGAGAAAGGAAGAGAAGAGAAGGGAAAGAGCAAGACAAAGTGATTTTCATGTTCCATAACTCATAAGAAAGCTGGAAAGAACAAGAAAGAGGAAGAAAAATAAAGTTTTGTAAAGAGAGAAAATCTCCAAAGTGGTGATCAAGTGAAGAAAAGTGTAAGGTAAAAAGTATTTCTTCTTCTTCTTCATCTTTTCTAAAAGAAGTTTGAATTTTGAGCTAATCTAAGACTTATATGGAAAGAGAGAGAAACTAGGGTTTTGAAAGAGAGAAAGAGAGTTAGGGTCTTAAGAAGATCATATGGAAATAATGATTTATGATGTTGTAGGAGTTCCAAATGACAAGGAACAAGCTCTAAGGAGCAAAGGAAAAGAGAAAGCTACCTAAAAGAGTGAAGGAGAAATATTAAGGTTTGTGCATAATTTAAGGCAATAGCCTATTTTTGTTTGAAATAATGCATGCTAAATATGATTTTAGATAAATGCAATTTCAAGAATGATGATGATTATGGCATGAAACCATAGGATTAGACATGTATGAATGAGATCCTTGTGTGACTTTGAATTAATGATGCATGTTAGAAAATCTTGTATGATCAAAGCATGTACATGTATTGAAAAGTAATAAGTTGTGTAAAGAGCCTTAGAAATGCATGAAATAGAATTTGGTATGTTTTGGATGATGTTAGAATGAATGAAAGGTGAATATGCAGATTTCCTGCTGAAAATCACGGGTGTGACTATTGAGTCACGGGCGTGAACTTGAGGGTTCACGGTTGTGACTGATTGTGTCACGGTTGTGAATTTCTAGGTGGAAATGGTACTATTCATTCCATAAGCGTTCACGGGTTGGAATCATGGCAGTGAACTTATTCATGGGCGTGAATGAGTAATCACGACCGTGAATGCTTTTGGGCGATTCATTCCAGTAGCATTCGCGGCTTGGGATTACGGGCGTGAACTACTTCACGGGCGTGAAATTAGTAATCACGGTCCTGAATGCTCTGTATTTGAAATTATGAATGTGGTTATTAAATGAGGAATTCAGGTAAGTAAATGAAAATTATTGTCTATCCAGCAAAATAAGAATGATATGGATATGAATATATGTATATATATATTGATGTGATATGTTGTGATATAGAAAAATGAATTGATGTAGAAAAATGAATTGTCATGGATAATATATGAAATTTGATGCAGAAGATAAACATGAGAATATTGATGAATCTAGTACATGAATGAAAAGATGTATGAGTATGACTATATGCTTGTAAAACAAGAAAATTGAGATGTTGATAAATATGAGAAAAATGGATGTGTTGAAATTTGAGAATAATGATTGATGTGAAAATATAAAGAAGTTCATTACTCTACTTGCGGACTAGAATCAGGATAGTTGACATGTCATTAAGGGGGCAAACGGTACCGTACTATACCTCAACCAATGTGGCTAAAGCTTGTGTGAGTGCCATTGGTCTGGGATGCTCAGTCAGTGTGGCTAAAGCTTATGTGAGTGCTACTGACTTGAGAAAGCTCCGATGAGCACATATAAATGAGGATAAGGTGTCATAAGCTTGTGTGAGCGGCCTTGATCCGGTTATTCATCTATGATGAAATTATACTCAATCAATGTGGCATAAGCTTGTGTGAGCACCATTGATTTGAGAACCTCTTATGAGCCAGATAGTGGACAGGGTGGCATAAGCTTGTGTGAGCGCTCCTGATCCATAACCCGTATCCAGTCAGTCAAAAAATTTAGAGTGATGTGGGCAAAATAATAAGAATATGTCAGAAAAATATATTAAAGGAAAGAATAAGAAAACGATGATGATATGAGATTGAAATGTAATGATAAAGAGATTTACAGAATAATTTGCTATTAAGGATAAGTGAAAATAATATTGTCTATATGAGCATGACATTTATACTTTTATGAAATAGGAATATGTTGATAGTCATGCATGCAAATATTTTAATGCACAAAATGATAATTGTTAATGCTTGTTGCATGATATAGTATATTGCCTTCTTTATATGCACTACTAAGCTTAGAGCTTAGTGTGGAGTTTAATTTCCATGCAGATATAGAGAGATAGCTGAAGACGCTAGATAAAGCGAGCGGTGATCTCATTCAAGTAAAACAACCGAATCTTGAGAAAGAGGGTTACAAGTTTTGAAACTTTTATATTTGACTTTTATATTAAAGAAATGTTTGAGTTTGTAAAACTTACTTTTAAAGTTTGTTAAGAATTACTCCGATGTTAAAAATTACTATTTTATGTAAATAAATTGTACTCTGATTTTTATTTATATCCATATGTACATGAGTAAATATATATATATATATATATATATATATATGAAGTATGAGAAAGACAGAACATTAGCTACTCCCTCATCCGGGCACGTGTGGTTCGGGTGGGGAGGGTGCTACAATCCCTACTCAACTTAACTTTTCTTTTCGTATTTAAAAGATAAATTTTTTTAATATCCAATTCAACTCTCCTTCTTGTTCCATATATGGGCAATACTGAACAACAAAGTTTGATTTTGGAAAACACTATAATTGTGGAAATATACACTTGGTAAGAAATTACACCAATCATTTGAGATTTAATATGCTATCGACAATAAAGAAATCTAAATTTTAGGATGATAAAACCCTGTAATTTAGTCCATGTAATTCCTTTTTTGGGAGCTAAGGGAAATGCATCTCTTGTAACCAATTGATATTGAAAGATTCAAATGATTCTTTCAATGTATCATTTCTAGTCCAATGAAATTTATAGGTATAGGAAAAATTTTTATCAAATAGTAATTTTTTCATTTGTTCATCATTTCAAGCGTTAATACAATAAATAATGACCACTAATACAAAGACTACTAAACTCTTGATTGTGAAATATCAATGGTTTTTTTTTGACAAAGAAATATCAATAACCCTGTAAATTGTGTTAAAGTAAGATGCTTCAAATTTGTGAGTCCAAAAATTTTATAAAAATTTAAAAAATATTTCTGTTTGGAGTTTTTAATTAGAACAAATTAAAGAAAATTCATTTGAAATTTTAATAAATTATAGCAAAAATATAAATTTTTAAAAAATTAACAGTTTACTTTCATATTATTTCTGATAATATCTATTTATTTGATACTATATAAATTTTAAATATTTTAAAATAATATACAATATAATTTTTTTATATTTAAAATATTTTTATATGAATTTTTTTAAAATTTATATATAGTCTAATAAACTTTTTTAAAAATTTATTTTTTTATTTTCATTACTAATAATTGTAGCTACAAAATAATCAGTATATTTAAATCATAATTTTTTTAATTATTATTTTGAACAATATTTTTATAAATAGATATAGTTGGTTTCAAATTTTTTTAAATTTATGAAATTTTCTGAAATTTGTTCTTTTAATTATTATGACATTGAATCCACCAATGCACATGAGGTTAGTCAGATCCAAGTGGATAAATTTTCCGCTATCAAAATTGAAAGAAAAGGGCCTGTTACATCTCCCGCGCCAATCATGGTTGTCGGGAGAATGGGCTCAAGCGAACAAGCAGCAAGCACCAACACAGCGCCAAAGCCGGACCAGTCGCTGAAGCTCGCAGTAGCCATCTCTCTTCTCCGTTCAAAGCTCCTTCAAAGGCACACTACTCTTCTTGATCCTCCTCCTGAATCCGACGCCCTTCGTTGGAAGCGGAAGGTCTCTCCATTCTCCATAAATCACTTTAATTATTTGTTTCCTCCATGGCTAAAGAAATTCATAAACACATGATCCACAATTACTTTTTGGTTCTTCAGTGAAATTAAAGCCCACTCTAGGCTTTGTCTAGTGAAGTTTTTATTTCTTTTGGTGTTTCTTTAATCTGACGGTTTTTAGTTTTCATATCTAGCCAAACAGAGGTTAACTTGATACTGGCTTATGCTGATGCCATTTTTAGGCTAAGGAGAGGAAGCAAGAGCTTCTTCAACTCAGAGAAGATCTCAAGGAAGCTGAAGGTTTGCCGATGGATTTATTTTATTTTATTTTTTTATATATCATTTTCGTTTTCAATTTGTTTATTTTTCGTGTGCGCTTTCCTAGGTAATTCGCATTGCGATCTGTTCTCGCAAAGTGCTTCGTGCAAGTGCTATTTCTATGACAATTTGGGGAAATTAAGCCCTAAGAAGCAATATGGAGATAGTTCTGATCGATTCAGTGATGTTCTTTGCCGCCGATTTCTTAGACATGGTATCATTCTCAATCTTATCATAATGTATGCTTCATTCCGTTTTCTTCGTTATTTTATTTTGTTCTTTTTTGTAAATCAATTAATTTTGATATAAACATTATTCTACTTTTGGCTTTTTCAGTACGGTTTAAGGCAAGGAGGAGAAAAGATGGTCCAAATAGACGGCAACGGTTTTCAGGTTAGAAGATACAACTGTTTGGACCTAGCTAATTTGCCCCCAACTTGGGTCCAGTTTGTTAATTGAGTCAAATTCCTGAATGTATAGTACCACGTTGTCAACAGAAAAGATTATATAGGTAGCGATGGGTATTGCCTAATTCACTTGACTCTCTTAAATTAGGAAATTTAATAAGTAATGTGTGATTAAGTAATGAGGCATGCTTGGTTACTTGCTCACGCCAGATTCATGTGGATTGCTATTACATCTCAACAGTTTAATATTCTAGAGCAGTGTAATACATATACACATTTTTCCTGATTTGAAGTTTCAGAATGAACTGAAATTTTTGCTTATTATAATCCTCAGATTTAAACAGCAAAGATGAAGCAGAGCAGCTTAAGGCCTCCATTGATTTTCTCGTGGACCTTTGTGACACTGCATTCCCGCAGGTGTGCTATGCTAGCTGCTTTTTAGATACTTATTTTATTTCACTTTGATTTTAAATATGAAGTTTGCTTTTTCGTCTAATGGCTCTATCTTTAGCTGTTATTTATACCTGTCGAAGTTTCACAGGTGCAGGAGGCTAATTTTGCAAACTGGTCTCACCAAGCTGTAGATTTCATTTTAGGTACAGATAATGCTTCTTGTAATGTTAGGTGACTCTCTTTGTGTATGATTTTATGACAGCAGCCAGGTATCAGATATATTCCAAAAGTTAGTTGTGTATAGCTGATTAAGATAGGCCATGATGAGTTGCAAGATGTCATTTCAGGAGATTTTCTTGGGCTATGCATGCAAGTGTCTAAGAGAGAGTTAATGGGAGGAAAATGAAGTTACCTCCTAACCTCATTCATGAGTTATTATTTTAGTGCAAATGTAGATTAGTGGAAATTAAATATTTATGCCCATTAAATTTCTAACATCGAACTTGGGAGTAAAAGAGTGCAACGTGATGTTTTTTTCTTTTACATGCATAATTCCATTCTGTTCTTTCACCTTTGCTTCTCTTTTGAAGACTCCTGAAACTTTCATGCAATATTTTAGGTAATTAGGACGAAAAGTGATATTTCAGGTGTTTTCTCATACAGACATATGTTTCTGCTGTGGACTTACAGTACCATTTTGTTGATTGGTTGATCTGTTTTTCCAATCCTAAAACAATAATATTGCAGACTGGTAATATTCTTTATTTAGTTCTATGCTCTATTGATATATATAAAAAGACAAGTATTTCATATTATCTATAGAATAATAGGCATGATTTGTTTCAATCGATATACTTGCTGATCAAACTGGTTAATGTTGGTGCTTAATTAAACCTCATACATTAAACTATATATATGTGAATCTAGATGGGGTATTAGATTGTAGGTTAGTGACTCTGAGAGTTTTATGTCACTTGGGCAAAGCAAGTGGCAGAAAGAAGTCCTGAAGATGAGAATTGAGAAACAGGATGATGAGGTTGTTAATGATACTGGCAGACTGTCTAGGACCTGATCAACCTAGGAGTTCATTCCCTGGCCAAATAATTGTGTGATAGGCAAGTATTAATTTCAGGGTCATGAAGATGACTGCCAGAACATTGAAAACTTGATGATGCCTGAATATATTAATTGCTAGAAGTTATCAGTCTCACTTTATGATGTTCTGTTTACCTCTATATATTTGATAAGTTTTGTATGGTTGATGTTTGTTTATGAAGTTTTCCTTCTCATTTGTATATTGGTTTAGGACTCCATTGTCTCAAGTTTTATTTATTTTTCCTTATTGCTTGCCTCCTGCAGTAATAAGTTTCAATTTTCCTCTCAATCTGTTATCGCAGCATCATTGAGGAACCTGTTGTCAAGAGGAAAGAACATGGACTTCATAGAAGAAATTGTCAACAGCTTAATTGTGCAATTGGGTAGAAGGATGTGTTCCCCTTCTCAAGGTGGTGGTGTGTATTGATTAGAACATATGATATAATTTGGACTTAAGAGTTGAGCACCTCAAGAAACCTTGAATATTGACATTGAGAACACATTTTCATCATCTTTCCCTAATGATGCTGCCATCAGCATTTTTTTTCCCTCTTTTTCAATGAATTCCTTTAATTGCTTAATTGATATGCTGTTTTAGAGTCACACATCAGCAGTGATGCCCAATTTTATATTCAACACTTGATGCGAATGCTTGGAAGTGTCTCCTACATTGGGCAACGTGCAATACTTTCAGTTTCTCAAAGAATTTCTATGGTGGCAGAGAATTTGCTCTTCTTGGATCCATTTGATGATGCTTTTCCAAACATGCATAGGTGTTTGAATATAATGTAAGTATTTCATTTTAACATTCATAATCTTGGCCAACTATATCATCTCTAATCCTAATCCCCTTTTTAGGATTAATTTGTTTAATGACTGAAGCCTACAAATTTTAGCTGAAGAATATATGTAATCATGAGATGCTAATTTCTCGCTCTTTTTTTTTTTTTTTTTTTTTTTTTTTTTTTTTTCTGGTTCTACCCATGAATTCGGCCTTATCACTTAGATCTTAACTAGATTTTCTTTAATCTCATCTTGAGATGAAAATTCCTCAAAATGGAAAACGTCATTTGATTGTCATGTGATAGAAATTCCCAAAACTCAAATTAGTTAAAGCCTCTATTGCTCCCTTTATAATGTTAGGATAGTGATTGTGGATGGTTACTTCTCGATACTCTATCCTTTTTCCTATAAATAATCTTGATTTATATGATAATTATCCCCATGTCTAGTTTGTACTGTGATGCTATAGTGCAGTCCAACGGTCATCTGGCTGGTTGACCTATTCTCTTATATTAAAATAATTGATTTTAAGGTGGAAGTGTCCATTTTAATTTTTTTTCCTAATATCATCCGTATTTTTTATATGTTTTCTTAATGTGAATGACGACAGGATCCAGCTTATTGAGTTTTTGGTGTCAGATTGCTTATTGACTTGGTCAAAGGATGAGGGCTTCGATAATGGTATTTATTTTGTCTGCATTATGTCCTTGTTCATTAGGCTCAAATTTTATCATTTCCCTGGCTAGATTAATGCCTTCTCCGCAATTTCCATTTTAAGAATTTCATTTCAAATAACTTTTAGTAGTCTAAAAACCACACATGAAAGCATACATTGGGAGCCAGAAAAATGATGGTGCAATAATGACACTGCAGTGCTGTTTGAAGAGTGGGTGATATCACTTCTTCATGGTCGAAAAGCATTAGAACTTCTGGAAAGCAGAAATGGACTTTACTTGTTATACATGGATCGAGTCATGGGCCAACTGGCTAAACAAGTGGGTCAGCTTTCGATCTTCCTGAAGCTTAGCAAAGATATCTTAGATAATCTATTTAGATGCCTGCAATTCAAGATATGTGCCTAAAGGTATTCTGTCTACTTCCATAAATAAAGGCTCTGCATCATGGAAATTTCAAGATTACTTGTTTTCAAGAACTTTAAGAATACTAGAGAGCCCTTTGTTTTTCTAAAGATCCCACTAGAAATTTTGCCGGAAGTCTTTGATTTTTTTTTTTTCAATTTGAAATTTAAAGAGCAACAAGCATCAAATACAACTGAAGAATTAAGAATTAAAGAATTGTCGATGAGATTAGAAAGGAATCTTTCAGTGTCCATGTCATCTTGTATTACTTTCTTCACTGAGATTGTTGCTTCAGTATTACTTTTTTCTATATCAATATTTGTATAATATCTATGAAAATTCATCCTTTATTCTATTGCTTGCATCTAGCTTTGTAGAATTCAGTAGTAGCTTGTATATATCTTATTTATCTTAGTTAGAGCAGAAGTAGTTAGCAATAGCAGGGGTAGCTTAGCTGCTAACTTTTCTGTTAGTTTTTGTTAATGGACATTAGTAGGCCTGTTAGAGAGTTTGTTATGGTTTAGCTGACGTGTCAACTTATTGGTGTTTGTATTGTATAAATATGTACAACAGTTATTTTTGTTCAATGAATGAGTGTTATTCACTTTCAGTGTTTCCTTCTATTCTCTGTGAGAGCAGAGTAACTATGGCTTGAACAAGCTTTTTCGACGAGCCTAGATTTAGAATATACTTAAATGTTTGATTCATGGCAGCTATTAGAAATCTGTGTGCAGACCCATGTTTCTAACTGTGCATGTTTGACTTGGGCTCTTTGGTTGCTCGTCATGTGCAATCTTATTCGTTTTAGGTGAATGCTTATATGCAATCTAAAATTCGAATTTGCACGGGGAATACCTAAAGTTTCTTATGAAATTCGCAAGCGGCATTCGCATTCTTTTCATAAACTGCATCTTTTTTTTTTTATCACCAAAAGTAATCATCCTTTAAGCTGGCGAATCCTCCTTTTGTTGATGTAATTGAGTAAGGCTGTTTTCTCAGGGTTAAAGAATTTTATTGTATGAAGATTTTTTAGTAATCAGTCTATAAAATCTCCTAATCATAAGCTTTGTTTGTTGAATAATGAATTTTATTGTATGTGTGTTTGTTCAAGAAAGTATACAAGCTTTATATATACATCAGCCGAACTAAAATAGGAAATATGGGCAATAAATCCAAATACACCCATATCCTCAAGTAACCACTAGAGTCAAAGTGACATAGAAGTATCATCAGCGAGGGTTCGATATTCAGATTTAGTGCTAGATCAAGAGGTGATTGTTTGCTTCTTACTTCGCCATGAAATGAGTCACATAGGAAGAAACAATAACTAGTTGTAGAACGAAGATCCATAGGATCACCAATCCAATCAGCATCATAGTATTCACACATGATTTAATGAGGAATGAGTAGAGAAATGAAGTCCATGAAGAAGAGTGCCTTTGACATATTGAAGGATGCAAAGAACAACTATAAAGTGAGTAGCTCGAGGAACATCCAAAACTTGCTAACAATATGCACATCATAAGCAATATCAAGATGAGCCACTGTAAGGTAAACAAGACAACCAACTAGTTGCCAATATAAAGTAGGATTAGAAAGAGGTGTGTCGTCAAACGAAGTTAACTTAACAGTGGTATCCAATTGTATAGAGGCATTATTTGAATAAGTGAGATCAGATCTAGAAAGCAAATTAAAAGCATATTTGGCTTGAGGCAAATAGTAGCCACCAGAATCATAAGAGGCTTCAAGACCAAGAAAGTAATTGAGGGAACCCAAATCTTTCATTTCAAAATGTTGGCTGAGATAGCTTTGCAACTCATAAATGACCACAAAATCATCACTTGTAATGATCATATCATCCACAAAGTAATAGAAAAACAATACCCTTGTTAGTACACTGAATAAATAAAGCAGAATCATGAGTATTAGAACTGAAACCAAATCTCGCAATAATGGAGTTAAATTTTGCAAAAGGAGCTTGCTTAAGACCATACAAAGCACATCGAAGAAGACAAACTTTGTGTGGAGGATGAGAATACCCAGGAGGAGGATGCATATAGACTTCTTCATTAGGCCAACATTTAACTGCTACAATAGCTAAAAGACATCAAACAAAGGTTAAATGAGAAAGTTGAGCAAATATTTCTTCATGATCAATGCCACATTCATGAGTATGACCTTTAGCAACTAAACAAACTTTATAATGCTCAATAAAACCATCAGAGTGAGTTTTGATCTTATAAATCCATTTATATACGATACGATTTTTTCCTGAAGGAAGGTCCACTAAGTCCAAGATATGAGTTCTCTCTAAAGCATGAAGTTCTTCAGATATTGTTTGATGCCAAAGAGGGTCAGTACTAGCCTCATGATAAGAATGAGATTCTTGTAAAGAACGAAAAGTAGAAAAAAATGATAATCTCTAAGATGATGTGGAGTTTCTTTTATCCGATTAGAGCGATAAAAAGGAGGATCATGAACTTTAGAGGAAGCAGATTCTGTAGAAGGGGGATCACAAGTAGTGAGCTCAATAGAGGAATCTATATCATAGGAAGGGAATAACTTTATTGAAGGGTCAGTAGAGAAAGGTGAAGAAGTAAAAAAATGAATTGTGAAATTTGGACAAAGTAGAGAACATGGTGTGGTGACATGGAAAGAAACACGTAATCGACCAAAAATACGATCCCAACAACGATAACCTTTATGTTCTATCCCATATCCAAGAAAACAATAAAGACGAGCATGAGGTATAGGTTGAATGACGACAAGAAAGTCATTAACAAATTGTCCTGATTCTTACTTAAGGCTATTAAGAGTAATGAGCAGTTGATAATAATGTACAATACCAGTAGTTTTGTACCGATTAGACAAGGAATCCCAAATTTCTTTGTTGTATCAAATCCAGCAAAGTGAATATGAATGGATGAAACAGAAGTGTTACAAAATCATGTAATTATTTGGTGATTTTCGTTGTCCCAATCCTCGAGACTTTCAGCGTATTCGTTATCATTCTCATCAGTATTTCGGATTGGTTGAATAGTATTACTAGTAATGATGCGCCAAAGCTTACACCCAATTAAACAACTTTTCATGCGTTGTGACCAAAGAGGATAATTAGAACCATCAAGAACAGTACTAATAGGACGAAAAATTTTAGATTTATCCATATGAAGCAAAGAAAAGCAAGAATTAGACAGACAAAATAAATCCAAAGGAAACAAAAACGTTTTAAGAGAATCAGAAATAAATTGACTAACCACAGATCAATCAATTTGTGATATGCAAATCGAAGGCAGGAACAAGGCAAGAAGAGTTTGCCAAGACTGAACCAAATAATCAAGAAATATGACGAAAAACAAAGAATATTTTAGGAACAAAGCTCTGATACCATGTATGTTGAATAATGAATTTTATTGTATTTGTGTGTTTGTTCAAGAAAGTATACAAACTTTATATATACATCAGCCTAACTAAAATGGGAAATAAAATCAATGGGCAATAAACCCAAATACACAATCGAAAGCACAATGAAGGCACAATCTTCGGCTAAATCTTTGTATAATATTGATACACTAACAAACTTAACTATTAAAATTTGTCAACCTTAAATAATAACATAACATTTTCTCAATTATTCGAACTTCTAACTTAGTTTAACCAGTTTTCAATTTTTCAAATTACAAGCGTCACATAAATTCATAACATATTATATTTCGATTTAAATTACAAGCAAAATATAACTTGTTCCCAATTGTTAAAACTAAATTCTTACGATCAATTAAATTAAAAATTCATGAGTAAAACGAATTTTTACGATTTGATTTCTTTCAGATTTTCATATTCTATTTATATTCTCAGACATAGTTGCTGTCACTTTGCTTATCTTTGAACGGACAGCTTAAAGATACTTGATGCTAACGTATCGTATTTGGGGGTTATAAATCACAGCTTAAAAATCCAGTGGCCCACCTCAACAACCCACTTAATCTCCTTCTTATCAAAGAAAAAATCATCTTCCAGTAGAATTCAACATTAAATATCTATCCTTTCCTCTAACTCTACTCCATTTGGGCGTTTGCGCTTAACTAGTGGACATGGCTCAAATGAGGCTTCCATTCCTCTTGCTTCTCATTTCCTTTCTCTTGTTGTCTCAATCTCTTTCAAGTTCAGCTGTTGAAAATAACAAAACAATAGCCCAGTCCCTGCATGGAGGAACACAATTAGCTCACTTCATTAATTTCAGTTCCCTCCAAAAATCTAGGAAGCTTGGAGTTTACATTAAAAGAAGGGCCAGATTTGCTCCTCGTAGCCGTCCCAGATCATCTGCTTTCACAACTCAAATACCTTCTTCCCTTCATGCAATTGGTTACTCCCTCCTTTTGCTTGGCTTGTTCCTGCTCTAGTTTGTTGATTATGGTTCTAATTAACGCTACTTGATGATTGTGTTTGTCAACCATCGATGGGACATGATTAGCTTGTCGTGATAGTGTCATAGGACGAAATATTTAGTGATGGGACATGATGTTGCTTGCGGTTTTGTATTTGTTTAGAGTATTAGGAAACATATTGTAAAATTTTATTATATGATTATCCAGTTTCTTGGATATATGTAATATGATATCATATTTCCTTATGTAAGAGTGCTATTGAGCTTGTTTATTAATTATTCAAAGTTTGATGCTTGTGATTTTGACGTAATCGTCATCGCATAATTCGCATTTGACGAAGTAATAAATACGAGTCACGGTCGTGCTTTTTATCGATGATGTAAATAAATTTATAAAATCAATAAATTCGATCATTATTTATAAATCTCTGTTGTAACAAGAATATTTTACTCCTCTTTGTTATTTAAACAGTTCATTTTTCTTTCTAAAAATATAAATATTTTTTTAGTTCTTTATTATATCCTTAATTAATATAATTTATTATTAATAAATATGAGGTATTATATTTTAAGTTTTACAATAATATCCCTCTATAAATATTGGAAATTTCAAGCATATTAATTAGTTCTTTTTATTTCTGTGAAAATAAAATTAAGTCCATTTTTTTATGCACATGGAGTAATACATTTTTGATTTTTTATATCTTGAAAAGGTAGAAAGATATAATTTTTTTAAAGAGAATATATTAATTTTTGAATCAATTTTAAAATTTAAATTTAACATATTATAAAGCTTTTTTTTTAATGATAATATTATAAACTTTATTTGTAGTGTTAGTGTTAAGAATTTCAAAGAGGTGTTCCATATGAATTTGGGGTTGTACTTCTCTTCTCTGCTTTTACACCAATATTCGTTTTTGAGAAAATGACATCCAATACCCCTTTTTTGATGAATTGACTTTTTTATGTCCGATTTTGTGTTGGATTTTTTTTTTTACCTTTTTTCTAAATGTCCATTTTTTATGCTATTTCAAAATTTGGAGAGAACCGTTCATATCCCTTCTTTGTTTATGAAACTTTGAGTCTCATTCTCTGTTTACTTCTTGGTTGTTTTGGAAATATAGGTAAACTCTATTTATTGTTTAACCCAAAAGATTTTGTTTCCAGATTTATATCTTACCATTTTCGTTTCAACATTTCGTTGCTTCTTTTTGCAATGTCATCTATATACTGTGTTTTCGACGTTATTTTATCTCACATTTTAATCAACTGCAGATTGATTATAGTTATTTGACAAAGTTAAGTGATATATGTACATCGATTGAGGTACATTTTTCGTTGATTTGCTTTATCGATTTGTTTGGTTGGTTTTGATAAGATTTTAAGTATCGAAATTTAGGATTTGGGGTTTTTTTTTTTAATATTTTCAGTGAGATTTATATATTCAGTGTAAACTAATCTTTTGTGATGAAATGCATTGAGTGTTCGTTTTGTTTTGGGTTTTTCAATTACAAGTTTTATATTGTTTCAATGTGATTGTTAGAACTTTTCAATGAACTTTTCTGTTATTTTATAGTGGAATATATGTGAGTATTTTTTGTTCGTTGCTTGATTTTGTTTGTTTTTTCAATTTCGTAACAATATATTTGTAATGGTTTGTAATTTTTATTTTTTTAGTGTTATTTTTATATTGTATCCACTAGTATAGAAATATCTTTAAATTCCAGATTGTACGTATCTGTTATAAAAATAAAAGATGCATAAAATATATATGGTAATATTTTTATAAATAAGTAGAAAAGTGGTAAGAAATATGGGTCTGTCAATATAATATAAAAGATAGATATGTAATATTCATATTGAGTGATATGCATATGCCATTCTAAATAGCAGATGCAGATTACATGATCATAGGCATTTGTAAATTTAAATAGCTGACACATATCACTTAAAACAAAAATAAAACATGCCATTCTCATTTAAACCCTAGCTACCTACAATTTATTCTTCTCCTTCTTGTCACTTTTAGAAAGCCCTCATCTATTGCTCTTCAAGTCTACGTGAAGCCGGTTGTTCAAGACCCTCATGACGCCGTTGCTTCTGCTCTCCACTCAATGTTGCTTGATGTTGATGCTCTTTAAGGACCATGTGACATCATTGCAGGAGACCACTCTTGGCTTGAGTTCATTGTGGGAATTTTCAGCTCATTAATCTCATTTTTATTATGTAATTACATGTTTTGGGGATTTACTACTGAGGTTTTGAATTTGAAGGTTGGAGAATTTCAATGGATTTTTTGAAATTTGTATGATTTCCCAACAAAGAAGCTTTGAGGCAACTGGACTTCACGCAGGGCTTAATCGAAGCAGCTGCAACAACCTACTTCATCTCCACTTACGTAGAACCTGGTTGTAGTCACTTCGCAGAGCCAATTGCTGCAGCTACCACATTTCGTAGGTGTTAGCGATTTCAGCTACATAGTAATTGTCTCTAAAATTGAAGGGCAAGTAACATATTTTTAAAACCTCAGGAGGTACTAGTGTATTATGTCAAAGCTCAAAGGTAAATATTATTGTTCCTAAAATAAATAGCTACAACTTGCAAGTTTATTAGCTGACAAAAGATAAAGTAAATCAACCAAAAAAAGTTCTAGAGACAAGTACTCAGATGTATAAATCTTGAAGCATCTATTTGAAATGACAAAATGAAAGATATGTACATTTTTTTTCTTTACTTGTTACTGTATTGCATTTTTTTTTTAAGGGTTTTTCATTTATTCTTTAATTTTTTTTGTTCCCAAGATTTGTTATATCATGTAGATTTCGTTTTTAGCTTGTTTATTGTGTTCGTACATTGTTAGATATGTTTAGTTCCTTGCCATTTATCTATTTGGTGTATTTTCAAGACATACATTATCATATTATTTATGGATATGGCTAAGAAAAAAGTAGTTATAATGGTGTAACACCCATTTACTTTTCTACATCATAGTCAGATAAAGTGATATATTCGAATAATCAATTGATGTGTTTGCACAGAATTTATAGATATATATTATATATAAACTAATAACAACTTATGATAAGCATTAATATACATTATATACATACATGAACTATTTTTTTTTATATAAACAATAAATTTGTACATAATTTTATTTACAATACATTCTCAAAATATACATGATGCATATATAAAATTTGCATTATGATCATGACATGACTACATCTGTCAGCTGATCCTAACTCGATGGCTACCACAATTATTGCCACTGTTGCGCTCTTCTAGTAAAATCATTGGATTTATAAACTCTTGTCTAAGCTGTAAGTGCAGAACATACTTATAAATGAATGCAATTTAAATTTTAGAAAATTGGAATTTGGAAAAGTTCAATTAGTATTATAAATTTCAAAAATATACAAATAATAAAATTAAAAGATGATTATAGTAGTAAGAGATATTAGACATTTTCTAAAGAGAAGATTTTTTTTTGAATAAGAATTTTTCCTTTCAAGTGAGAGGGATTCTCTTTTTATAGGCAACCTGGAAACTTTTGTAGGAGCCTGTGGAAGCACAAGATGAAACTGTTGCTTCACATGCTTCTTTTTGGAATGACAAACAAGTAGGTGTAGCTTTATATGTGTTCTTGATTGCTTTTGGAAAGTTGATTGTCTTTGTTTTGGAAGTGGGGAATAAGTTAGTGCAAAAGCAGAATATGTTATATTTTTTACTTTCAAATTTATGACATCATTTTCTAAACAAAAGGAATCAATCAACCTCAATATCATTTCTTAGGTAGATTAGAGGCATGAATCCAGAGCTTGAGGACTTGGACAATTTGGAGTATTCATTTTAAAACAATTTTTTTAATTATTGCTAAGTATTCTTCTTTTGGTTTTGACAGTAGCTAGTTGGGTTTGTGCAAAAGTTTTTTGGGTCAAAAATTTATTTTGCCATAGACTGGGCTTTAGGAAGCCTTGACCATACAACCATGTTTGAATGTTGGGCTTCAAAATCCTCTTCAGAGTTCCATTATTTGACTTTGAATTTGTAAATGAGCATAATGACTCCTTATTTAAGATGATAGTCAAAAAGTCATACGCATACCCATGGAATTTGGAATTTTGTGCAAAATTGGAACATTGAGTCTATTATAGTTTATGCTTTTGGAACTAAAAAATGAAGTTGGAAGAGAGAAAAGCTTTCCATTATGGAGGGAATCAAAATTTTTGATTATGCTCTAAAATAGGACCACAATTGGTTGAATCACGATGGTATTTTAAAAGCATTAAAATTTTCATCAAAATGGAATATCTAAGAATGGGTACCATTGGAATTTTTGATTAAAAAAAAGGTGTTAAACCATGCCTATTGGTAATCCCAATAGGTAAAGGATCAACAATGGTTTATTTTGGTTTGGAAGTTTAGGGAGAAGGTTTTAGATCTGTAGAGATTTTCTAGTATATTTTGTTAAAAGCATTGTAATATAAAATGAAAATTTTATTTCATGAAGTATGTATATGTAAAGCTAATATAATGAGTAGAGTTTTATTGTAGAAAAATATACATATAAATGTTTGATAATAATAAATAATTTTGGATTTCAGTATAAAAAAAGTTTAAAAAGAAAAAAAGCATTTTTTCTCTCACTAAGTATACTAGATAACTAGATAGGTAACACTCATTTACCTTGCTGTTTCAATGTCGGATAAAAGGGTGTTACAGTTTGGACTTTCCTAATCTTTTGAGAATAGATGAGAGGTTGTAGTGATTGTTGAACCTTGAGGGGTATTTCCGTCATTTTGATGCTAATAAATTAAATAGCAATAATGTATTTAATATACTTGTTTTCTAAGTTTATTAAACAGGGTATAGAATATGATAGCAATAATGAAGAATGAAAGACTAATCTTCAAAAGATAAAAAATGAAGAAATAGCATGTTCACGCCCGTGACCTTATATGTCACGCTCGTGATGAAGTTTAGCACTAACTATCCAACATTTAAAGTTCACAGCCATAAAGAATGATAGCAACCGTGAATGATCATATCAGTCACGACCGTGAAAGAAAGTCACACCCGTGAGAAGACATGACAAATTCTTCTAGAAAGCTTCACGTCTAGAGTCACCACTTGGACCACGACTAGGAAGGATGTTCATGCCCGTGAAAATATAATGTCATGCCTGTTAAACCTTGAGGGGTATTTCTGTCATTTTGATGATAACAAATAAAATAGCAATATTGTATTTAACATACTTGTTTTCTAAGTCTATTAAACAGGACATGGAATAAAATAGAAATAATGGAGATTGGAAGAATAATCCTTGAAAGATAAAATTAAGAAAGTAGCATGTTCACGCCCGTGAAAGAGCTAACCATTACCAAAACCAACATTTGAAGTTCACGACCATGAATGAAGAACAAATCGTGAAATGGATATTTAAGTCACGCTCGTGAATGTTCATGGAATTTTCATCCAAAGGGCTTCATGACCAAAGTCACCATTTGGATCACGGCTGGGAAGGTTGTCACGCCCGTGAATATGTATGTCACGCCCGTGACCCAATGTTTCAAAACATTCCAGAGAGCTTCACGACCAAGGTCACCACTTCTGTCACGGCTTGGGAATTAATGTCACGCCCATGACAAACATAGTCATGCCCATGAATTATGAAAGAGAAAAATGTCAGGCGCGATTATTTGATTGGTACAATGACTAGTTTCATATTTAATGCACTCCAACGGCTATAACCAACCATGAGAGTATAAATGAAAGTTATTTATGCATTAAGTAAAAAAGGATAGCATATACTTTGAATCAAAATCTTATTACAAGCTATTTGTACATTCAATATTTTGAAAACCAAACTCTATTCTCTGTAAAAATCTTTTTGCTCTTCATTTATTGAGCAATTAAGATTTGTGAGTATTTCTCTCTGTAATCATTACTCAAGTGAGCTTTGGGTATTTCTGGGTTAAGAGTATAACACTTGTAAGGGTTAGTTGTGTGAGCCTCTAAAATACAAATTAAAAGGTTGTTTGTGTGAGCCTGTAAAACACAAGGAATTGGTTATTGTGTGAGTCATTAAAACACAAGGGATTTCTGGGTTAGGTGTGAGCCATTGTAAGAAACACCATAGTTGGGAGTGAGCTTGTAAAACTCCATTGTAACACTTAGTGTGTTAGTGAAACTCCCAATTGCGATTGGGGAGAGGAGTAGGGTTTGTTAACACCCAAACCTCTATAAAAATCCTTGTGTCAAATTTCTCTATCCCTCATAAAATTAATCTTTTATTTCCGCATTTTAAAGTTTAATTTTTGAAACTCCAATTCAACCCCCCTTCTTGGCTTAATATCTGGGCAACAATTGGTATCAGAGCTTAGTCTAGCATCGAAGCCTAAAAAGCGCTAGTAAAGATTAAGATATGGCCAGTGAAGGATTCCAAAGTCTCAAACCTTACTTTGATACCCATTGGAAGTTTCGGATGGAGCCATATCTGGATAGTGAAGGAATTGAAGTATGTGATAGTGTACGAAAAGAATGGACACCACCAACCAGAAGAGGAGCTGATGGTGAAGAAGAAATTCTATCAAGAGATGATTGGACAGAGCCTAAAAGAAGAGCATATTTCAAAAACAAGAAGGTAATGACAATCCTATCAAACTCATTATCTATTGAAGAATGTGGAAGAATACAACATTGCCCAACAACATACAGCATGTGGAAGACTGGAAAACTATCATGAAGGAAGTAAGCAAGTCAAATCCAAGAAGATTCAACTTCTTACATCAGAATATGAACTCTTCAAGATGAAATTCAATGAGTCAATCATTGACATGACCAACTGTCTTCTAGCCATTATAAATGGAATGAGGAAACTTGGGAAGCATCTGAGTTTGGAGGATGTAAACAACAAAATCCTGAGAAGTCTTCCTCTTAAAGACTATGACTCAAGAGTTGTTGGCATAGAAGAAGCAAATGAAGATATGAGCATCATGAATACTGATGTGCTGATAGGCAAACTTCTCACACATGAAATGACAGTGAAAAGAGATAGAGAGCTTGAAGCAGAGCAAGAGAAAAGAAAGCCCTTAGCACTAAAAGCCTCTATTTCAAAATCTCAAGAAGAAAGTGAAGATGATGAAGAAATGAGTGATGATGAAAATGAGGACATTGTTATGCTTTCAAGAAGATTAAAAAGAATCATTGAGAAGAAAATGAGCAACTCTAGAAAATTCAGGCAAAGAAACCTCAAACAAACTTCTAATAATGCACAAAGAAGTAAGGAAGAGGTAAAGTTCTATGAGTGTGGAAAGAAAGGACATATCAAACCAGAATGTCCAAGGCTCAAGAAGCATAAGAGCAAATACCAAAGAGACAATGGGGAGAAAGTCACAAAACCATATGGGATGACGAAAGCTCTTCAAGTGAAAAAAATGATAATGAAAGCGAAGAGGTCAACCTATGCTTCATGGCTATTGAAGATCATGTCTCGAATAAGGTAAGATCACTACACTCATACTCTTTGACCGATGATAGTAGTGATAATAATGATGATAGTGATGATGATGATGATGAGCAAAGCCTAATAGAAGAATTAAATCTAAAATTAGAGAAATATAGAAGTAAATTTACTACTTATAAAAATAACATTTCTAATTTAAAAAATAAGATAAATGGTTTAGAAAAGGAAAACATAAAGCTTAAATCATCTAATGAATCTTTCCAAAACTTATTAGATGAATACTCATCAAGACCCTCAACTGCTTCCTTACTAAAAGAAAATAATGCTTTGAAAAATGAAGTTGAGGAACTTAGAAATTCCATTTCTAAATTTCACAAAGGTAAAGAGAGCTTAGATACTCTTATTGCATCTCAAAGATCACCCTTAATTAGACATGGTCTAGGATTTAAGGACACACCATCATCTTCTCACAAAACCATCATTGTTAAGTCTAGAGAACCTCACATCTCTACACCTGTTAGAACAACACCAAGAAATAAGCATATTAAACCATCTCTATATAAACAAAATAATCATGCCTTTATATATAGGAAGCATGCATCTAGAAAATCTACAATTAATCATAACTGTGCATGTCATCATTCTCAAAATAAATTTGATAGAAAAATTGTATTTAAAAATATTGTAAGACCAGAAAACAAATTTAGACCAAAACAATGTAATTATTCTATGAAAATGGGTCACATAAATAAATATTGTTGGATAAGGAAAGGTCATTGGGAACCTTCATGTGCTAACCCCCAAGGACCCAAACTCATTTGGGTACCTAAAAATCATACTTGAATTGTGATTCTATAGGTATGCCTTAAGTCCACAATAAACAAAAATACTTGGCTAGTAGACAGTGGATGCTCAAGGCATATGACAGGAGACAAAGAACTTTTCAATGAAATCAAAAATATTGATGGAGGTAAAGTTAACTTTGGAAACAATGCAAAGGGTAAGGTAATTGGCATTGGTTCTATTGGTATTAATGGTACTACTTTTATTAAAGATGTCTCACTTGTTGATGGCATGAAACATAACTTGTTAAGTGTAAGTCAATTATGTGATAAAGGAAACAAAGTAATCCTTACTTCAAATGAATGTCTTGTGATCTCTATCGATGGTCAAGAGATTTAAAGGAAATAGAGATATCAATACATACATAATAAACTTACATGAACTATCTAACCATTCATCTAAGTGTCTTGTGACTACTAGTGATGAATCTTGGCTGTGGCATAGAAGGCTTGGTCATGCTAACATAGACTTAATTCAAAGTCTCAGCACAGGAGAACTAGTAAAAGGACTGCCAAGAGTTAAACATGAAAAGGCAAGACATGTGAACCTTGCCAAAGAGGAAAGCAACACAAGTCATCATTCAAAGCCAAAAACATAGTAAGTACCTCAAAACCTCTTCAACTCCCGCATTTAGACTTGTTTGGACCTACTAGAATTGCTAGCTTAGGAGGAAAACATTATGCATTTGTCATCGTAGATGATTACTCTAGATTTACTTGGGTAATTTTCTTAGCTCAAAAGAGTGATGCTTTTAAAAATTTCAAAAACTTTGCTAAAAGAGTTCAAAATGAAAAAGGGTACTGTATTTCAAAAATAAGAAGTGATCATGGGAAAGAATTTGAAAATGAAAACTTTGAAAGCTTTTGTCTTGAACATGGCATTTCACATAATTTCTCATCTCCTAGGACACCTCAACAAAATGGGGTAGTTGAAAGGAAAAATCGAACTTTAATTGAAATGGCTAGAACAATGCTCAATGAATATGATTTACCAACTTATTTTTGGGCAGAAGCCACAAACACTGCATATTATATTTCAAATCGAGTTTTCAAAAGGTCTCTTTTAAACAAAACCTCATTTGAGCTATGGAATGGAAGAAAGCCCTTGATATCATACTTTAGAGTATTTGGATGCAAGTGTTTTATATTGAACACCAAGGACAATCTTGGAAAATTTGCCTCTAAATCCGATGAAGGTATCTTTTTAGGATACTCTACAACCAGCAAAGCATGTAGAGTATTTAATAAAAGATCATTAACTGTTGAACAATCCATGCATGTTGTCTTTAATGAATCTAGTAAACTTGATCTTGGGAAAGGTAGTGTTATTGATGATGTTGTAGGTAATATGGAAAGACTTGATCTTGGAAATGGGAAAAAAGAAAATGATCAAAAAGATTCACCACAAAATGATTCTTTACCTCAAACTCAAGAAGAAAACGAACAAGAACTCCCAAAAGAATGGAGAATGATGAAAGTTCATCCAAAAGAGCAAATCATTGGTGATCTCTTAAGGGGAGTAAGTACTAGATCTCATTTCAAACAGTTAGTCACTGACATTGCTTTTATTTCTCAAATTGAACCTAAAAATGTTGATGAGGCACTTAATGATGAAAGTTGGGTAATTTCCATGCAAGGAACTCAACCAATTTGAGAGAAGTAAGGTATGGACCCTAGTACCTAGACCCTAGTACCTAGACCCAAGGATCATCAAATTATAGGTAAGATATGGGTATTTAGAAACAAACTAGATGAACAAGGTTCAATAACTAGAAATAAGGCTAGATTAGTTGCAAAAGGATATAATCAGGAAGAAGGTATAGATTATGATGAAACATATGCACCTTAGCTAGATTAGAAGCCATAAGAATACTTTTAGCATATGCATGTCACATGAATTTCAAACTTTTCCAAATGGATTTGAAAAGTGCATTTCTTAATGGTTATATTGAAGAAGAAGTGTATGTAGAACAACCACCAGGCTTTGAAAGCTATGATTTGCCAAATCATGTTTTTAAACTCTCAAAAGCTTTGTATGGTTTGAAACAAGCCCCAAGAGCTTGGTATGAAAGGCTAAGTTCATTTCTATTAGAAAATATCTTTACAAAGGGAAATGTTGACACCACATTATTCATTAAAAAAACATAAGCATGATATACTAATTGTTCAAATTTATGTTGATGATATAATATTTGGTTCTACTAATAAGTTGCTTTGTCAAGAATTTGCTAAGTGTATGACTAGGGAATTTGAAATGAGTATGATGGGAGAGCTTAAGTATTTCCTTGGTCTACAAATAAAGCAAAGCAATGAGGGCATATTCATCAACCAATCCAAATATGCCAGAGATTTAATTAAGAAATTTGGTATGGAAGGATGCAAGAATGCCAAGACTCCTATGAGCACATCAACAAAATTGGACAAGGATGAAAAGGGTAAGAGCATTAATGAAACACTTTATAGAGGTATGATCGGATCACTTTTATATCTTACTGCTTCTAGACCCGATATAATGTATAGTGTTTGCTTATGTGCACGATTTCAATCACGTCCTAAAGAATCTCATTTAAATGCAGTAAAAAGGATTCTAAGATATTTACATGGATCATTGCATCTAGGTTTATGGTATTCTAGAAATTTATCCTTTTATATTATAGGATATTCAGATGCAGACTATGCTGGTAGTCTTTTAGATAGAAAAAGTACTTCAGGTACTTGTCACTTTATTGGAGAATGCTTAGTTTCTTGGTTTAGCAAGAAACAAGTTTTAGTTGCTCTCTCAACTGCTGAAGCATAGTATGTAGCAGCTGGATGTTGTTGTACTCAAATTCTTTAGATGAAACAACAACTTAAGGACTATGGTCATGAAATAAACCATATACCTATTAAATGTGACAATACAAGTGCTATAAATCTTTCAAAGAATCCTATTCAACACTCAAGAAGTAAGCATATTGACATTAGACACCACTTTATTAAAGATCATGTTCAGTATGGAGATATTGCATTAGAATTTATAAGCACAGAAAATCAATTGGCAGATATTTTTACTAAGTCTCTAAATGAGGAAAGATTTAATTTCATTAGAAGAGAACTTGGTATGATTGATGGATTAACCTTGTGATTGCTAAATTATGAAATCTTAAATGGTGATCTTAATTTTGTATCATATCACTAGATATAAGGTAGTAATTTTGATGAAAATTTATGTCATAAGGGATAGAATCTTTATTGAAATAATTTAGTCTTATATTAGGACTTAATTTTATTTGATGAAAATTTTAGGGGAGTCACGCCCGTGACACATGTTCACGCCTATGACTTAAATAGCCAAAAGAGGCAGTGTCATTCACGACTTGATTGACGACATGGTTCACGGCTTCAAGTGGTGAAGCTTATTTTCACGGCTTCATTCACTCTCGTGAAAAGACCTTTTCATGCTTGTGATGCATTTTCACGCCCGTGAACCTTAACACGCCAAAACTCACAGAGGCATTCACGCCTTGAGTCACAACTTGCTTCACGGGCATAAGCAGTGAAATTCAACATTTCACGTCCGTTACTATTATTTCACCCCCGTGACAGTTCATCATTCACGCCCGTGACATTCAAAGGTCACGATCGTGAACATATTCACGCCTTCATTCATGGGTGGAACACTCTTTCAGCAAACCATGAACACAACCATTCACGCCCGTGAATGCATCGAGCATATAAAAGAACAGCTGGTTATTTTCTCATTTCAACTCTTCAACTCCCTAAAACTGCTCTCATTTACACACATTCAATGAAACATTGAAGATTGCGGCCCCCAAGTCACAAACGTTTCCTATAAATACCATCAAAAGTTCAATTCTTCATAAAAAATCATACATTCTTAGGGTTTCATTAAATTTTTCTGTCAAAACTTTTCTCAATCCATCACAAGTCTATTTCTTTAAATCAAATGGAGACTGCCTCATCAAAGGGAAAGAGAAAGAAGTCTTATGCTCCTAGGAGGTATGCATATTACCTCATGAACCGAATTCCGGAGCAATGCCATCCCCGGTACTCCATTTTGAAGAAAAGGCCTCTACTTTCATCGAGGTCCTTCGAATGGAAAATGGTCCAAAGTCTCCGGCTCGAAATGGCTATGACAGAGCAACTCCAGGCCTGTCATTTAAAAGAATTTGTGGAGATTCACCAACCGACATTGAGGGAGCCAACACTTGAATTTCTTAGCACTATGCAAGTGTCACCTACTAGAGTGGTGAAATTCCAACTCTGTGATAATCCCAACACCCTGAGTGCCATTGAATTTGGGGAATTGTTCAATCTACAATTAGATGGCATCCTAAATGATAGTGAAGTCGAATTCTCCGCCCTTCGAGCTTGGACTCATTTTGGCACCGATTGCATCTAGGATATCAAGAAGACCAAGAGCACTCATCTCAAGTCCCCAGTGCACAAGTATTTGCATAGGTTCCTGACTTATAGCATATTCGCTAGGGGAGAAAGCAATGAGACCATCCTAAAATCAGAGCTCTTCCTACTTGAGATGGCTCGAAGAGGACTCACCGTGGCACTCTCTAGATGGTTTGCAAACCATCTTCTGTCCATTGCCACCAAACCTATAGGAGATATACTGATCGGTGGATATGTCACCCACATAGCTGTGAAGCTTGGCTATTTGAAGTTGGATGAGCATCATTTCAACCTCATCCCTAGGCATCCTCGAGATCACTTGGATGTCGAGTCCTTCATAAAGATAGGAGCGACTATTAGAATCGTTTACGAGAACGATATTTTCTACCGCTTCACCGACACTGCTGGGGAGATCATTTGGGAAGACAATGACATAGAGGACTTTAAAGCAGGCCTCCAAGGAATCCAGCAGAAGAAAAGGGCTCAGATGGAGGAAGCACCTCCAGTGGCTAAGCAGGACATCGGACAGTCCTCGATTTCCACATTGAATTTAGCGCAACAGGTGGTTGACCTCTTGGCACCACGTTTTGAGCAGCTGCAGGCTTCAATGGACGAGAGGTTGGAGAACCTCAAAGACTTCATGGAGTCTCGGATGGACAGCCTTGAGGCAGAAGTTGCTAGGCTTCGAGATAGGATGTCCAGCTAGGAGTTAGGCTAGATTGTAGCCTAAATTTGCTTGTTTTGCTTCTTTATTTACTTGTTTGTTGTTGTGTGTAGGAAATTTTAAATTTCATTTCTGAACTTTATTTAACTTTGTTTGTATTTTTCTTTATTTAATATATTTGCTTTTGCTTATCTCTTTATGTCCTTTTTGATTGATGACAAAACGGGGAGAAACTAGCAATATAGGAAAAAATAGCAATATATCAAGATATAAATGAATTTTGAATCCAAAATTAGAAATGAATTATGAATTGACATTAAAATAGGTTAAAAGGAATTAGAAACTTTGATTCAAAATATGCAAAGTATAAAATTGAGAAATTGAGCTTTATACACATTATATATACCTTTAGTATACTTTGCTTATACCTTCATGCAAGTTTCAAAAATAAATATGCCATGATATACCTTAAGTATACCTTACATATTCTTCATGTCTTAAAAAATGAATTATGGTATATATATTGGAAATACTTCTCATATAACTTGCATATACTTAAAATCTAGTAAGTTTATTTCAACGCTACATCATTCTTTACAATTCTTGCATTTTATAAATTTTTTATCCTAAGTATCTTTTGAGGGGGAGACTTCTCAAAAGCTCATATTGCTAGATTATTTATCACCATCAAAAAGCGGGAGATTGTTAAACCTTGAGGGGTATTTTGTCATTTTGATGATAACAAATAAAATAGCAATATTGTATTTAACATACTTGTTTTCTAAGTTTATTAAACAGGACATGGAATAAAATAGCAAGAATGGAGATTGGACGAATAATCCTTGAAAGACAAAATTAAGGAAGTAGCATGTTCACGCCCGTGACTCTATGTGTCATGCCCTTGAAAGAGCTAACCGTAACCAAAACCAACATTTGAAGTTCACGACCATGAAGGAAGAACAAACTATGAAATGGACATTTAAGCCACGCCCCTAAATCAAAATGTCATGCCCGTGAATGTTCATGGCATTTTGATCCAGAGAGCTTCATGACCAAAGTCACCACTTAGATCACGGCTGGGAAGGTTGTCACACCCGTGAATATGTATGTCACGCCCGTGACCCAATGTTTCAAAACATTCCAGAGAGCTTCACGACCAAGGTCACCACTTCAGTCACGGCTTGGGAAGAAATGTCACACTCGTGACAAACATAGTCACGCCCGTGAATGATGAAAGAGAAAAATGTCACACGCGATTATTTGGTTGGTACAATGGCTAGTTTCATATTTAATGCACCCCAACGACTATAATCAGCCATGGGAGTGTAAATGTAAGTCATTTATGTATTCAGTAAAAAAGGATAGCATATAGTTTGAATCAAAATCTTATTACAATCTATTTGTACATTCAATATTTTGAGAACCAAAATCTATTCTTTGTAAAAATCTTTTTGCTCTTCATTTGTTGAGCAATTAAGATTTGTGAGTGTTTCTCTCTGTAATCATTACACAAGTGAGCTTTGGGTTAGTTGTGTGAGCCTCTAAAACACAAATTAAAAGGTTGTTTGTGTGAGCCTGTAAAAACAAAAAGTTAAGGTTGTTTGTGTGAGCCTGTAAAACACAAGGAATTGGTTATTGTATGAGCCATTAAAACACAAGTGATTTCTGGGTTAGGTGTGAGCCATTGTGAGAAACACCATAGTTGGGAGTGAGCTTGTAAAACTCCATTGTAATACTTAGTGTGTTAGTGAAACTCCCAATTGCGATTGGGGAGAGGAGTAGAGTTTGTTAACACCCGAACCTCTATAAAAATCCTTGTGTCAAATTTCTCTATCCCTCCTAAAATTAATCTTTTATTTCCGCAATTTAAAGTTTAATTTTTGAAACTCCAATTCAACCCCCCTTCATGGCTTAATATCTGGGCAACAACGCCCATGATCAAACACTTCAAATCCTTATAGAATGCTTCATGGCCAAAGTCACCACTCAAGTCACGACTTGGAAGAACAGTCACGACCGTGAAAATCATACTCATGACCATGAAAGAGAAAAGAGAAACATGTCAGGCGCGAAAATAAGAGTTGGTGCAATGGCTATTTCCATATTAAATGCAATCAAATGAATATAATTCGCCATGGAAGTATAAATGCAAGTCATTTATGAATCCAGAATAAGAGAATAGTTAATACTTCAAATCAAAATCTTGTTGTAAGCCATTTGTGCATTTGATATTTTCAAAACAAACATTTATTCTCTGTGAAAATAATTTTGCTCATCATTCTCTGCGCATTATAAATTTGTAAGTGTTTCTCTCTGTAATCATCTACTCAAGTGAGTTTGGGTATTTTGGGGTTAAGAGTAAAACACTTGTAAGGGTTATTTGTGTGAGCCTTTAAAACACAAGGAATTTGTTTATTGTGCGAGCCAATAAAACACAAGGAATTTTTGGATTAGGTGTGATCCATTGTTAGAAACACCATAGTTGGGAGTGAGCTTGTAAAACTCCATTGTAACACGTAGAGTGTTAGTGAAACTCCCAATTGAGAATGGGGAGAGGAGTAGGGTTTGTTAACACCCGAACCTCTATAAAAATTCTTGTGTCATATCTTTCTATCCCTAATCAACTTAACTTTTCTTTCCGCACTTAAAAGATAAATTTTTAATATCCAATTCAACTCCCCTTCTTGGTTCAATATCTGGACAACAATTGGTATCAGAGCTAAGTCTAGCATCGAAGCCTAAATAGCGCTAGTAAAGATTAAGATATGGCCAATGAAAGATTCCAAAGTCTCAAGCCTTACTTTGATGGAGCAAATTATGCTCATTGGAAGTTTCAGATGGAGATATATCTGGATAGTGAAGGAATTGAAGTCTGGGATAGTGTTCGAAAAGAATGGACACCACCAACTAGAAGAGAAGTTGATGGTGAAGAAGAAAGCTTGTCAAGAGATGATTCGACAGAGCCTCAAAGAAGAGCAAACTTCAAAAACGAGATGGCAATGACAATTCTCTTAAGCTCATTATCCATTGAAGAATGTGGTAGAATACAACACTGCCCAATAGCTTACAACATGTGGAAAACATTGGAAAACTATCATGAAGGAACTAAGCAAGTTAAATCCAAAAAGATTCAACTTCTTACTTTAGAGTATGAGTTCTTCAAGATGAAATCCAATGAGTTAATTACTGACATGACCAACTGTCTTCTAGCCATCATAAATGGCATGAGAAAACTTGGGAAACACCTGAGCTTGGAAGATGTAAATAATAAAATCCTGAGAAGTCTTCCTCTCAAAGATTACAGTTTAAGAGTTGCCGGTATAGAAGAGGAAAATGAAGACATGAGCATCATAAATACTGATGTGCTTATTGGAAAATGTCTCACATGAAATGGCAGTGAAAAGAGATAGAGAACTTGAAGCAAAGCCAGAAAAAAAAGTCTCTAGCACTAAAAGCCTTTACATCAAAATCTTAAGAGGAAGTTGAAGATGATGAAGAAAAGAGTGATGATGCAAATGAGGACATTGTTATGCTCTCAAGAAGGCTGAAAAGAATCATTGAGAAAAGAATGAGCAACTCTAGAAACTTCAGGCAAAGAAACCTCAAACAGACTTCTAATGATGCACTAAGAAGTAAAGAAGAGGTAAAGTGCTATAAATATGGAAACAAAGGGCATATTAAACCGGAATGTCCAAGGCTCAAGAAGCACAAAAGCAAATACCAAAAGACAATAGGGAGAAAGTTCACAAAGCCACATGGGATGACGAAAGCTCTTCAAGTGAAAAAGATGACAATGAAAGTGAAGAGGGCAACCTATCCTTCATGGCTATAGAGGATCACATCTTGGATAAGATAAGATCACTTCACTCATACTCTTTCAATAATGATAGTAGTGATAATGATAGTAATAGTGAAGATGATGATGATGAGTAAATCCTAATAAAAGTATAGAATCTAAAACTAGAAAAATATAGAAGTAAATTCAATACTTATAAGAATAACATTTCTAATTTGAAAATCAAAATGGATGCTTTAGAAAAGGATAACTTTAAGCTTAAATCATCTAATGAATCTCTTCAAAATTCATTAGATGAATACTCTTCAATAACCTCAACTAAATCCTTGCTTAAAGAAAACAATACTTTGAAAAATGAAGTTGAGGAACTTAGAAACTCCATTTCAAAATTTCACAAAGGAAAGGAGAGCTTAGATACTCTCATTGTGTCTCAAAGACCACTCTTAATTAGACATGGTCTAGGATTTAAGGGTACATCATCATCTTCTCACAAAACATCTCCACATTTGCTGGAACAGCACCAAGGGATAAATGCACAAAATACACTAAACCTTCTATACATAAGAGGGATGTTCAAGGATTGGTAAGCCTAAGAAAGAAACCTCAAAAGGCTAATCATGCCTTTATGTATTAGAAGTATGCATCTAGAAAAGCATTAATTAATCATGATTGTGCATGCTATTGTTCTCAAACTCAGTCTAATAGAAATATGGCATTCAAAAGCATTGTAAGAGCAAAAAGATTTTTTAGACCTAAACAGAGTAATTATTGTATGAAATTTGGTCACATAAATAAACATTGCTGGATAAGTAAGGCTCATTGGGAACCTTCATGTACTAACCTCTAAGGACCTAAGCTCATTTGGGTACTTAAAAACCAAACTTGAATTGTGATTCTATAGGTATGCCTCAAGTCCACAATAAACAAAAATGCTTGGCTTGCAGACAGTGGATGCGCAAGGCATATGACAGGAGACAAAGAACTTTTCAATGAAATTGAAAGTATTGATGGAGGTAAAGTTACCTTTGGAAACAATGCTAAGGGTAAGGTAATTGGCATTGGCTCTATTGGCATAAATGGTACTACTTTTATTAAAGATGTCTTGCTTGTTGATGGTTTGAAACATAACTTGTTAAGTGTAAGTCAATTATGTGATAAAGGAAACAAAGTAACATTTACTTCCAACGAATGTCTTGTAACCTCTATTGATGGTCAAAAGATATTTAGAGGAAATAGAGATGTCAATACCTACATAATAGACTTACACAAAATATCTAACCATTCTTCTAAGTGTCTTGTGACTACTAGTGATGATTCTTGGTTGTGGCATAAAAGGCTTGGTCATGCAAACATAGATTTAATTCAAAGCCTCAGCATAGGAGAGCTGGTAAAGGGACTGCCAAAAGTCAAATTTGAAAAAGACAAGACATGTGAACCTTGCCAAAAAGGAAAGCAACACAAGTCATCCTTCAAATCCAAAAATATAGTAAGTACCTCAAAACCTCTACAACTTTTGCATCTAGATTTATTTGGTCCTACTAGAATTGCAAGCTTAGGAGGTAAACACTATGCCTTTGTCATCGTAGATGATTACTCTAGATTTACTTGGGTAATTTTCTTAGCTCAAAAGAGTGATGCTTTTAAAACTTTCAAAAGTTTTGCTAAAAGAGTTCAAAATGGAAAATGATATTGTATTTCAAGAATAAGAAGTGACCGTGGCAAAGAATTTGAAAATGAAAACTTTGAAAGCTTTTGTCTTGAACGTGGCATTTCGCAGAATTTTTCAACTCTTAGAACACCTCAAAAAAATGGGGTAGTCAAAAGGAAAAATCAAACTTTAATTGAAATGGCTCGAACAATGCTCAATGAGTATGGTTTACTAACTTACTTTTGGGTAGAAGCCACAAATACTGCTTGTTATATATCAAATCAAGTTTTCAAAAGACCTCGCTTAAATAAAACTTCATTTGAGCTATGGAATGGAAGAAAGCCCTTGATATCATACTTTAGAGTATTGGATGCAAGTGCTTCATATTGAATACCAAGGATAACCTTGGAAAATTTGCCTCTAAATTTGATGAGGGTATCTTTTTAGGATATTCTACAACTAGAAAAGCATATAGAGTATTTAATAAAAAGTCATTAACTGTTGAAGAATCTATGCATGTTGTTTATGATGAATTTTGTAGACTTGATCTTGTGAAAGGTAGTGTTCTTGATGATGTTGTAGGTACCATGGAAAGACTTTATCTTGAAAATGGAAGAGAAGAAAATGATCAAGAAGATTCACATCAAGATGATTCTCTACCCCAAGCTCAAGAGGAAAACAGGCAAGAGCTCCTGAAGGAATGGAGATTGACAAAAGATCACCCCAAAGAGCAAATCATTGGTGATCCTATAAAGGGAGTAAGTACTAGATCTCATCTCAAACATTTAGTTTCTTACCTTCCTTTGGTTTCTCAAATTGAGCCTAAAAATATTGATGAGGCTCTTAATGATGAAAGTTGGGCGATTACTATGCAAGAGGAACTTAACCAATTTGAGAGAAGTAAGGTATGAACCTTAGTACCTAGACCCAAGGAGCATCAAATCATAGGAAGCAAATGGGTATTTAGAAATAAACGTGATGAACAAGGTTCAATAACTAGGAATAAGGCTAGATTGGTTGAAAAAGGATATAGTCAGGAAGAAGAAATAGATTATGATGAGACCTATGCTTCTGTAGCTAGATTGGAAGCCATAAGAATACTTTTAGCATATGCATGCCATATGAATTTCAAACTCTTTCAAATGGATGTAAAAAGTGCATTTTTAAATGGTTTTATAAAAGAAGAAGTTTATGTAGAACAACCACCAGGTTTTGAAAGCTATGATTTGCCCAATCATGTATTTAAACTTTCAAAAGCTTTATATGGTTTGAAACAAGCCCCAAGAGCTTTGTATGAGAGACTAAGTTTTTTTCTCTTAGAAAATAACTTTACAAAGGGGAATGTTGACACTACATTATTCATTAAAAAGCATAAGCATGATACTCTAATTGTTCAAATTTATGTTGATGATATCATATTTGGGTCTACTAATGAATTGCTTTGTCAAGAATTTGCTAAGTATATGACTAGGGAATTCGAAATGAGCATGATGGGTGAGCTAAAATTGTAACACCACTTCACTCAAACCACACTTGTCCGGATACGGGGGCGCTACTCTCTGTCTTCTTTAGTTCTTTAAAGAAAACAAGGCAATGAAGGCATATTCATCAACCAATCCAAATATGCCAAAGACATACATAAGAAATTTGGAATGGAAGGATGTAAGAATGCCAAGACTCCAATGAGCACATCAACAAAATTGGACAAGGATCAAAAGGGTAAGAGCATTAATGAAAAGCTCTATAGAGGTATGATCGGATCACTTTTATATCTTACTGCCTCTAGACCCGACATAATGTAAAGTGTATGCTTATGTGCTCACTTTCAATCATGTCCTAAAGTGTTTCATTTAAATGCAGTAAAAAGAATTTTTAAATATTTACATGGCTCATTGCATCTAGGTTTGTGGTATCCTAGAAATTTATCCTTCTACATTATAGGATATTCAGATGATGATTATGCTGGAAGTCTTTTAGATAGAAAAAGTACTTTAGGTACTTCTCACTTTATTGGAGAATGCTTAGTTTCTTGGTTTAGCAAGAAACAAGTTTCAGTTGCTCTTTCCACCACGGAAGCAGAATATATGGCAGCAGAATGTTGTACACAAATCCTTTGGATGAAACAACAACTTAAGGATTATGGTCATAATATGAACCATATACCTATTAGATGTGACAATACAAATACCATAAATCTATCTAAGAATCCCATTCAACACTCTAGAAGTAAGCATATTGACATTAGACACTATTTTATTAGAGATCATGTTCAATATGGAGATGTTGTATTGAAAATTATAAGCACAGACAATCAATTGACAAATATTTTCACTAAGTCTCTAAATGAGGAAAGATTTAATTTCATAAGGAGAGAGCTTGATAAGATTGATGGATTAACTTTATGATTGGTAGCTAATTTGATGGAAATATATGTTATAGGGGATAAAAACTCCTTAGAAATGCTTTAGTCTTGTTTTAGACTTAATTTTATTTAATGAGGATTTTAGGAAATTCACGCCCATGACATATATTCATGGTCGTGATCTAAATCACCAAAAGAACCAGTAGCTTTCACGACTTGCTTTACGACATGCTTCACTGCTGAAAATAGTGAAGACTATGTTTCACGACCATAACCTTTTTCTATCACCCTCGTGAAACTCTTTGTTCACTCTCGTGACGCTTTTTCATGACCATGAACATTTCCACCAAAAACTTACAGAACCATTCAAGCTTTGTGTCATGCTCTGTTTCACAATCACAAGTAGTGAAGATTGTACTTCATACCCGTGACGCGTTTGTCACCACCGTGATTGTTCATCATTCACGCCCGTTACCTTTAATTTTCACGATTGTGAATAATTTCACCTCTCTGTTCACGGGCAGAGTGTCTTTTCAGCAATCCGTGAAGACAACATTTCATGCCCGTGACTTACCATTTCACGCCTGTTAAGATGTCGGCTATAAAACGTTTTTGCCGTTATTTTTCTCATTCCAACTCTCCAACTTCTCTCAACTTCTCTCATTTATCACCATTGAATACCATTTTGAAGATTTCAGCCCCCTAGCTACTCATTCAAAATATAAATATCTTCAAAAACCATTTCCATCATCAGAAATCAAACACCTTAAGATTTACTCCAAAAATTCCATCAGATTTTTCACTCTTCAAAAGTCTCATGCTCCAAGAAGGTACACGAATTACCTTCTAAACATTATTCCCGAGCATTGTCATCCTAGATACTCAGTTCTCAAACAAAGGCCACTCCTTTCCTCTCGATCATTTGAGTGGCAAACCATCCCAACACTCGGCCTTGAGACAAACATGACGGAAAAACTCCAGGCTTGTCATCTAAAAGACTTCATTGATATCCATCAACCGACACTAAGGGAACCAACTCTAAAATTCCTGAGTACCCTGCATGTCTTTCCTACCGGCACGTTAAAATTCCAACTTTGCAAGCATCCGAACACCCTCAATGCTACAGAGGTTGGAGACATGTTCAACCTTCCCTATGATGGTATCCTGGAGAGTGAGGTGGAGTTCTATGCTATTCAGGCTTGGACTCACTTCGGGCTTGATTGCAGCTGGGACGTCAAGAAGATGAAAATCACCCACCTTCGATCCCCAGTGCACAAGTACTTGCATAGGTTTCTAACCTATAATATTTTTGCCAGAGGAGAAAGCAATGGATCGATCAGGAAGTCAGAGCTCTTTCTCCTGGAGATGGCTCAAAAAGGCCTAACAGTGGTTTTATCTCGATGGTTTGCAAACCATCTTTTGTCAATTGCCACCAAGCCCTCCGGAGACATTCTGATTGGTGGGTACGTGACTCACCTCGCCATCAAGCTGGGGTACCTAAAGCTAGAGGAATACCACTTCAACCTCATACCAGCACATCCTTGAGACCGACTAGACATTGAGTCCTTCATCAAAATGGGAGCGACTGTTCGTATAGTATTTGAGAACAACATCTACTACTGCTTCACCAACACTGTTGGTGAGATTATTTGGGAGGATAATGACTCGGATGACTTCAAAGCTAGCCTCCAAAGAATCCAGTAGAGGAAGAGAGTTTGAGTTGAGGTGGCGCCTCCAGAGGTTGAGCAGGAAATTGGACAATCCTTTGCCTCCACACCAAACTTGGCTCAGCAAGTGGCTGACCTCTTGGCACCACAGTTTGAGAAATTTCAGGCTTCGATGGATGAGAGGTTAGAGAACCACAAGGATTTTATGGAGTCTCGCATGAAGAGCCTCGAGGCAGAAATAGCTAGCATTAGAGATAGGATGTCCGGCTAGACCTTATGTTAGCTAGGTTATTTTCTAGCTTGTTTGCTGTAGGAATTTCCATTTTTTTTTTTCCAGAATTTCAATTTCTTTTGTATTTGTCTTTCTATATTAATATATTTGCTTCTGCTTTCCAATATGTTTTATCTTTTTGTTATTCTTTTTGTTGATGACAAAAAGGGGAGAACCTAGCAATATATTGTGTTTAAAGTTAAAAGCAATACTTATTTTGAATCAAATGAATATGCAAGTATGCAAATGAGCTTCATATACCTTAAATATACCTTAAGTATACTTTTCATATACCTTGATGCAAGTTACATGAATGAATATGCACTTCATATACTCTGAATATACCTTAAATATACTTAGCATAAACTTAACTTGCTTTAAGGAAAAATTTTGGTATACATTGGATATACCTTGCATATACCTAAAACTAGGAAGCATATTTTGATGCTACACTTCATCATTATTTACAATTCTTGCACTTCAGTATTTTTTTTAAGCATCTTTTGAGGGGTAGACATCTCAAAAGTACATATTGCTAGATTATTTGTCACCATCAAAAAGGGGGAGATTGTTGAACCTTAAGGGGTATTTCTGTCATTTTGATGCTAATAAATAAAATAGCAATAATATATTTAACATACTTGTTTTCTAAGTTTATTGAACAGGGTATGAAATATGATAGCAAGCATGGAGAATGGAAGACTAATCTTCAAAAGACAAAAAATGAAGAAATAGCATGTTCACGCCCGTGACCTTATATGTCACGCCCATGATGAAGCTTAGCGTCAACTATCCAACATTTAAAGTTCACAGCCATGAAGAATGATAGTAAATGTGAATGATCATATCAGTCATGACCGTGAAAGAAAGTCACGCCTATGAGAAGACATGACAAATTCTTCCAGAAAGCTTCACGGCCAGAGTCACCACTTGGACCATGGCTAGGAAGGATGTTCACGCCCGTGAAGATATAATATCACGCATGTGATCAAACACTTTAAATCTTTCCAGAATACTTCATGGCCAAAGTCACTACTCAAGTCACGACTTGGAAGAAAAGTCACGACCGTGACAATCATACTCACGACCGTAAAAGAGGAAAGAGAAACATGTTAGGTGAGAAAATAAGAGTTGGTGCAACAACTATTTCAGCATTAAATGCAATCAAACGACTATAATTAGCCATGGAAGTATAAATGCAAGTTATTTATGAATCCAGAACAAGAGAATAGCTAATACTTCGAATCAAAATCTTGTTGTAAGCCATTTGTACATTTGGTATTTTCAAAACAAACATTTATTCTCTGTGAAAATCTTGTTGTAAGCCTTTGACAAATATTGCATAATTCTTTCTTTTATACATATGTATAATGTTAGGTTTTAAACATGCATCTCATACATATGACATCAGAAACATAAGATTTAATTAAACCTAAAAACCATGGAATGCCCTATCTAATTTAAAATTGGATTGAACCATTTAATTGAAAAAGTTGATTACTTTTGTTTGCAACTCTTGATTTTCTAAGTTGTGAGCTTTTCTTTCTTTGTTAGGTTGTAGCAAACTACAACAATCCAAAGCTAGGATTGCCTCTAAGAAGAAGAAGAAAACCTCCAAGGAGATGGGGTGATAAAGGTCTAACTATAGAAAATTGTCTTATGAAAGAGAAAAAGGGGAGAAGGAAAATAACTCTTATTTTTCTTAAGAGGGCAGCCACAAAATTTACTCCATAAAGGAGTATTTATACTCTTTCAAATCCCTTTTTAGGGTTGGAAAAAGAAAAGCCCTAACAGGCTCATTTTCATAAGGTATATGGCCCAATGTTGACCAAGTCAACAATCCTAATCCAAATTGGATTTGATCCATTTTTATAACTCTTATAATAGGTCCAATTCTCTTTCTCTCTCACTTGGATTTTATCCAAAATCCATTTTATATTTTCTTCATTTCCTCTATGCTTGTGATATAATAGGTTTTCTATTCAAGTTGGCAGCTCAAGTCTTAGGATGAATCCTAATCCAATTAGGATTCTATGAATTAAACACTTTTGACCCATAGTTGATTTCTAATCAATTTTTCTTGACTTAGTAGATCATGAGCAGTATTTAACAACACACCATGACCACCCAATCAACTAGAAAGTCTATAGTTTAAATTTTAACCCTTCCATAGACAATTGTCGTGTAATTAGTCATTTCACCAAACTATACCTCATTTGGCTTAAAGCATGGACTATGTTAACTCCCGTTAGATTGATTATGTCACATATAGTCCAAATGATATTAGTTCTTGTTTGTAAGACTCATTACTTTATTAGATATGTCCTTGAAAACTATTTTCAAGACATGTCCACCTTGGCCAAAAACTTTTAAGTAATGATCTCTACAAGAGGTAATAGGTATACTCTCTTTCTATAAGGAATGGAAAATCTATCAGGAATGGAAAATGCTCTTTTGACTACTCAACTACCTTTGAGTAACTCATGATATACCCAATCACCACCCTATGAGCAATCTCTAAGAGGCAATGAGGAATGAAGCCAAAGTATAGGATTCAATATCCCAGATAATCTTGAGCATCTCAAATCTAAGGATACTTGCACTATTGCTATGATGAGACTATCACTGACATTGGATAGATATCCATATGATTGTCTCATAGAAAGTCATCCAATGTATTGGACTACTGTAGGAAATATCCACATGTTATTTTTAAACATCTTATGTTTTCTGATTATGAGATTAGTTGCTTGACCCAGTCAAGTAGTATAACGTATGCTAGTCTATCAAAATTAATAATGTCGCATGTTATTAATCCTATGACTAGGGATAATTTAGGTATAAATATAATTGCACATGATAGGAATGTAATGCCCACTAATTAGAGTTTAATTAGAATAAGTATGTGGTATAAATAGAAAAAACATGATAGATAATAGAGATTAAAATAGATGAAATAAATGATTAAATTAGGAATTAAAAAAATTAAATTGATAGACATGATAAATTTGATTAAATTAGACCACATAATTAAATTGTATTTTTGGTAAAAATTAAAGGAACTAGATATAAGTAAATATGTGAAAAAAAGTAAACAGTAAAATAGTGTACATAGCAGAAAAAAAAAAGATGAAAACGGGAAAAGGGAGGGGGAGGGGAAAGTAAATTAAGACTTTGCCCCATTTTCTTCCAAATTAAATTCTCTTCTTCTTCATCATCATCATCCCTTTCCTTTCTCCATATCAAACCCAAAATCTTCATCCTTTCTTTCATGATTTGTAAGAAAATTCACTCCAAATAAATATGATATTGGTAAGTAATATCTTTCCCATTATTATTGTGTTATTAGAACGTTTTGTATTATGTTACTACAGGATATTCCACTATGTTATTGATTGTCTTGTGAATTGAATTTGGAGATGTATTAAACATAAAAGTTGTTCATTTATATCTTGTGTATCTGTCTGTCAAATGTTATTGAATGATTTTGAGTATATGAAGAGAAATGGATATTTGAGTGAGACTGCTTCCTGGAAGAGTATCAACAGGATACTCCACCATGTTTGTTTAAATTGATCATCTTAATGGCTGAATATGAGGTTTTGTAAAACTTAAAAGTTGCAGATATATGTGGTATTTAGGTCTCTGCCAAATTTTGTTTAAATATATCTTGTGTAGGTTAAGTTATAGTGAAATGAACTATGACCGTTCTTCGATTGAGCTGGTTTCACATACCTATGCAACTCTAGTAAATTTGTGTTCCTTTTTGAGCATCTTAAAGTCGAATTATCCAAAGTTAAAAACCTAAAAGTTTTATTTCTATGTCTTATCTAAGTTCCTATGGAAGTCTCACCTTAAAATGTTAATTATTTTGTGAGTTATGGGTTGAACAATTGAACTGGTCAGGTTGTCATTGTATTCTGAACCAGTTATAGATCCTCTAGTATTTTAGAACCTTAGAGACTGAATTTGGAAATGAGATAAACATGCAAAATGTTTAAAATTAACTTATATAATTTTATAAAAAGTTTCATAATAATTGAAATGGCACATTGAAAGATATAAATTTTTAAATATGGTACCCTGAAAATGCCTAAGGGCAGAAAATATAGCAACATTTAAAATTATACTAAATATTGTGTAATGGTTCAAAAATTCTGAAGTTTTAGTATGTTTTATTCTTACATGTTAAATTTAATTAGGAATAGTAATCATATAAATTGGATAACTGTAGAAAAAGTTATTAATCGAACTGTCCTAAGAGGTCCTGTTCCAGCTTAAAAGAAATTGTAGTTATTTATTTAAACTATATTAAGAATAAATATTTTATCAATGTATTAATTAATTATATTTTCAAATTAGGATCTCACCAAGAAGAAGGACAACAAAAGTGAACAAGCTTTGAGTTTATGTTTGGGAAAAGCAAAAACACTATGGAGGTTTGTAAATATATGTATTCTAGTTTGCCCCTTATGCATGATTATGTGTGTCTGACATAAATTATATGTCATAATGATGAAATTATATATTATAGCATGTTTTAGCATTATAGAAATGTTATTAAATATGAACTTAACATTATGCTAATATTTGATAAAATATCATGCCATTATATGGTTTTGAAATAAATTGTGAGTATATTATTATGTTCATATGAAATGAGTATTGGTTATAGAAACAAGTCATTAATAGTGTTAATTGCCCATTTCTCTGTTAGATGAGTGCTCTAAAGGCAAACACCTTTAACACTTATTGTACAAATTTATTTGACTAATAAAAGGCTTTTTTCATTAATTTGATGTTCATTTGATATATGAATTGATAAGTGATTTTAAATCAATTAATGAAGTCCTTGATACATAACATAGCATGAAAGAAATCATGATGAGATCATGATATTGAGATTCTTATCATGTGTAATTATGTTAGTATCAAAATTATCCCTAGTCATAGGATTAATGAGATGGGACATTATTAATCCAGACAGATTAGCACATGTTACACTCCTTGATTGGATCGAGTAGTAGATCTCATAATCTATAAACATGAGATGTTAGAGTTAACATGTGGATGCTTGCTAAGTGTAGCTAAGTACATTAGATGACCAACTATGAGACAATCATATGGATAATCTATTCAAATGTCAATGATAGTCTTATCATAGCAATGGTGCAAGTATCCTTAGACTTGAGATACTCGAGGATATCTTGAATATTGATTCTTTATTTTGACTCTATTCCTTGTTGCCTTAGAGAGGTAGCTCATAGGGTGGTGATTGGATACAACTTCAGGTATTCGAAGGTAATTGGGCAACAAACAAAGGATTCACCACTCTTGATAGAAGGATTGTATACCCATGGCCTTTTGTCGTGGTCATTACTTAGGAATCTTTTGCCGGAGTGGAAATGTCATAAAGATAGTCTTCAATGACATATCCAATAGAGTAATGAGCCTCAAGGACAAGAACTAACATTACTTGGACTAGACGTGACGTAGTCAGTCTAGTGGGAGTTGACACATGTCCATACTGTAACATCCTCGACCTTCCCTATATGCATTTCACCGAACATAAGCATCTTGCATACAATTCAATTGAACACATGCATTTCATACGTATTTCTATAGGACAAGTTCATGGCATGCACTAGCTGTGTGTCCTAGTATTTGGCACTTGTATCGAGTCGCACATGTGTAATTATAACCTAAATGAGGATAACAAAGTATTAGAAATTAAATGAATAAGGTGTCTAAATTAAAGTAAGAAAAATTATTAGATTAAGATTAGTGAAAATTTACATTGCTAATTTAGTTAAATGGGGTCAAATGATTAAGCCGTATTATTGTGTAAATTTGTGGAATTATAAATCTATGTAAATAATAATAATAATATAGAAAAAATAAAATGAAAATGACACAAAAGAGAAATGAGAAGAGAAGAAGAGAAAATGACAAAAAACAAGTTGGCTTTATCTTCATATATCTTTCCCCATTTCTGCCTCCTCACTTCAGCCCCGTTTTCTTCTTCAATTTCATCCATTTCAGACTTCAATTCTTACTTGTTTCACCTAGTTTTTGAAGCTAATTGATCCCTTTCAAGGTTGTTCTTGGTAAGTAATCAATTCTTATTGCTATAGGGTTGATTTGAGTTGCTTAGGTTTAATATTAGGCACTGAATTCCACCCCAATTTTGATATTAATAGAAATTGATTCTGGAAATGTGTAAAACACAAACATTGTTCCTTTATATCTTATATTTGTGGATATGTAAACATTTTTTCATGATGTTATGTATAGGGAGAGATATACTCTTCGTACTGAAACTGGTCAGGGTGTAAACCCTAACCAAGTTAGCTACTGTGTGGTTTGATATCGAATATGTTAAAGCCCTTATTTGAAGTCTCTCAAAACATAAAAGTTGTAGATATATGTGTTTTTTTATCTTTATACCAAATTTCAGGTTCATAGGTCATTTAAATGGTGAGTTATGGTGAATGGAACCATGACTGTTCCATGGTTTGAACTGCCTACTGAGTACCCTGGGCAGATCCAGTACATTGGTTGGATAATTTGAGCTTGTTAGAGCTACATTCTGTAAATTCTCAAAACATGAAAGTTATAGGTATATGTATTAGCTAAATTGTGGTACTACTTTTAGCTTAATTTGTTATCTATATACTAAGTTATAGCCTTTGGAAGTCATACTGGTCCGGAAGCCAATTCTATCCTGGAACAGTAATATGTTTTGTATAATTAGAAGACCTTAGAGACATAATTGGTACATGTTGTAAACATAAAACATGTTCCATATGAACCCATATAAGTGTCTGTAAAGTTTCATTAAAATAGGACTTATAGAGTGTAAGTTATGATGAACCCAAATTAGTACCCTGAAACTGCCTAAAGGCAGAAAACAAGGCAGAAAACAGAACACTCTTAGAAATTCCACCAAATATTGTACAATGATCCACTTGGTCTGAGATTTGAATATGTTCTATAATTATATGTTATTTTTAATTATGAACAAGAATTTGATTAATTGGTCAATTATAGAAAAAGTTATAGGCTAAACAGTCCCATAAGGTCACACTGCCTCATAGGAAAAATCTTAGCTATTGACATGAACAATGCATATTAATTTGTTTAAGCCACATTAAGTCTCCCTAATCATGAGTTAATCGATTATGTTTTTATATTAGGCTCGCAATATATTGGAGACCTACAAGGAGCAGATAGACAATAACTTAGGGGTCAGAATCAAAGGAGAACGGTGAGTCTAATTATCGATTGAATTCTTTAGTGCAAATGAATGTTGTTTGCTATGTGATTCATGTGATTGTCATGATTGGTCCTTGATAATGTAATGATGGATAATTTGTGACATTGTGGTACATATAAATGGTATACTTGTGGTATATTTGAGGTATATGTTTGACAAATGTGATATATATACAAGGTATATGCTTGACATATGAGGTATATATGGAATATATGTATGTTGTATATGATAAAGATGCAATGGTTGATGAATGCTTAAATATAAGTGCATATGCATATGGGCTATAAAGGCGTTGTGACTAGTTAATCGATATTGTAAAGTAAAAGAAGAGGCCTATGGCCCAACAAATGTGCAAATGAAACAAATGATAAATCTAGCTAGCAAATGCAAATGTTCACATGGAAACCCGGGGCAATGTCTGTTTAAATTTGTCACAACAAAATGAAATAAGCAAAGCATTTGCATACATGAAGAGTAATGATTATATGTTTCAACTTTATTGATACTTTTATGATACTGATGAATGGAATGGAATACATGGTATATATTGGAATTGTGATTTATTACTATGAGTTGTTTGGTACTTTAGAGCTCATTGGATGGTTATTCTCACTGAGCCGCAACTCATCAATTTGCATCATTTTTCAGGTAAAGAAAAGTGATAGCTCATTTTGCGTAGCGTATAAAAGACATGGAGCACAGGTCACTGGCCGAGCCTCATCACTCTCTCTCCTTGCATTCCACACAAGCATGAAAATATGTCATATGTGTTTTTGTATTTACGTGCTTGAATATGTATAGTCATTTTAGAATGAGTCTAAATATGTATAAATGAAATCAACTCGAAAATACTTATGTGTAAAGTTTATGTTTTGATATATTATATTGTGGTGAAAACCTCAGTGTTAACTTTGCAAAGTCAGTGAATAATATTACAGGATATGAGACTTGCAAGTCATTGAATGAAATTATAGGATATGAGACTTGCAAAGTCATGGAATTATATTACAGGATATAAAAAAAAAAATTTTACTACTATTGTTAACAGGGTATTTTACCTTTTCAGTACGCCATGTATGATTACTTGATATTTGGATAGGTTATACTAAAATGCATAAGATGTGGTGTTACATTTTTGGTATCAGAGCAGGGATAGGTTCCATGGGAACATGCATATGCATAAGCGCATGATAACATATGCATCATATGTATTGAACATTATGTAGTGACATATTTTCATTTATTTTAGGGACATCATAAGACATGATACACCAAGGAGGGAGAGGCCGGCTGAAATGCATTCTCATGAGGCATCACCTCATTTACATAGAGAGCAACCAGCACTAGGAGCTAGAGCTCCAGTACATACATCACAATCATCTCATGCAGAAGTACCCCATGAAAACCTAGAACAAGAAGTATATGGTCCTGAAATGTACAAGGAAAGACGTTATGACAAGCTGAGGAAACATGGTGCAACTGATTTCAATGGCACAACAGACCCAGCAGAAGCTGAGACATGGCTGAAAAGGACACAGAGGGTACTGAATATGATGAGATGTACTCCAGATGAGAAATTTGATTATGCAGTATCCTTACTGCAAGGAAATGCTTATGATTGGTGGGAGACAGTCCCTGACAGTGATGCACAACCACCGGTGTTGACATGAAATGATTTTCTCCTGGAATTTCAGAACAATTATATGCCTGAAGCATATAAAGATGAGAAGAGGAAGGAATTCCTGAATCTGAAACAGGGGAATATGTCTATTGCGGAGTATGAAGTACAATTTAACAAGCTTTCCCATTATGCCACTTTCATGGTCTCTACTGAAAGAGACAAATGCAGGAAGTTTGAGGAAGGCCTCAAATATGAGATCAGAAACATAATCACAACTACTGATCTTGACAGTTATGCTAGGCTCAGAGCTGCTGCAATCAGAGCTGAACGGTTAATGAAAGAAGCTGGGGAACAACAAATAAAAAGGCCATCACGTGAATTCTTTGGTGAGTCTAGCAGAAGGTTGGGGAAAAGAGGTAGATATATGCCTGCACAATCTGGTAACAGAAGTGGGTACTCCAGTTCTAGAGGTCGAGGAATGACTTTCTCTTACCCAGGTAGAGGGCAGAGCCAATATGTTGAACAGAGGCCCACATGTAGTCATTGTGGCAGACAACATACGAGCGAATGTAGAAGGCTCACAGGAGCGTGTTATTTCTGTGGATCGATGGAGCACATGTATAGAGACTGTCCAAATAGAGCCAAACTAGCAGAGACTAGCAGAGACAGAGGAGTATCTGAGACTACTGTTGAGGCACCGAGGGTCTACCCTACTAGTGGGACACAAGGCAGAGGAAGAGGCAGGGGCAGGACTGGTACACTGGGCAGAGGAGTGACCAGATCTGAAGGTTAGAGTTCTAGACCTCCTACTCAGGCCAGGGTGTTTGCTATGACTAGACAAGAGGCAGTGGATGCTCCTGAAGTAGTCACTGGTAATATTTATATTTCTGAAATATTAGCCTATGCATTGATTGACCTAGGCTCCACTCATTCATTTATATCATTGCATATGGCATTCGAATTGCATCAAATGCATTAGCCTTTGGGGATTGACATAAATGTGAGTACACCATTGGGAATAGTGGTAGTTGTGAATAATGTCTGTCGTGATTGCCTGATATGCATTGACAAAGCTGAGTTAATAGCTGATCTGATTTTATTGCCAATATATGAATTTGATGTGATACTGGGAATGGATTGGTTAACTAGACATCATGCAATAGTGAATTGCTTTACTAAGGAAGTAATTTTGGAATCACCAAACCAGCCAAGGGTAGTATTTCTAGGTGAAAGAAAACTTGTGCCTACATGTCTAGTTTCAGCTGTAAAGGCATTTCGAATGATCAAAGGGGGATGTGAAGCATATTTGGCATATGTGACTGATACTAGAACCATTGATAGTTTGCTTGAGATTATACCAGTGGTAAGGGAATTTGCTGATGTATTCCCAGATGATCTACCTGGTTTACCAACAGATAGAGAGATAGAATTTACTATTGAATTAGTACTAGGAACTACACCAATATCAAGGTCACCCTACAGAATGGCCCTAGTTGAGTTGAAAGAACTAAAGGCCCAATTGCAGGAGTTACTTGACAAAGGGTATATTAGACCTAGTGTATCACCTTAGGGAGCTCCAATGTTATTTGTTAGAAAGAAAGATGGAACAATGAGATTGTGCATCAATTATAGGCAATTGAACAAAATGACGGTGAAGAACAAATATCCATTGCCTATAATAGATGATTTGTTTGACCAATTGCAAGGAGCCCAAATATTCTCCAAGATTGATATGAAATCAGGCTATTACCAGCTGAAGGTAGCAGAAGCAGATGTTCCAAATACTGCCTTTCGAACTAGGTATGGACATTATGAATTTTTAGTAATGCCATTTGGATTGACTAATGCTCTAGCTGCATTTATGGCTTTAATGAATAAGGTGTTTCAACCATGTTTGGATAGGTTTGTGACTGTATTTATTGATGACATATTGGTGTACTCAAAGAATAGGGGAGAACATGAACAACATTTAAAAATTGTGTTGCAAACTTTGAGGGAGAAACAATTATATGCCAAATTGAGTAAATGTGAATTCTGGTTAGATCATTTGGTATTTCTTGGACATGTGGTGTCGTGTAAGGGCATAGAGGTTGACCCAAAGAAAATTGAGGCTATGGTAAATTGGGAAGCTCCTAAAAATATTTCAGAAATGCGTATATTTCTGGGTTTAGCCGGATATTATCGTAGATTTGTTGATGGGGTCTCCTTAATTGCTAGCACTTTGACTAAATTATTGAGAAAGAATGTGTCTTTCAAGTGGACTCCAGAATGTCAGAGGAGTTTCAATGAACTAAAACACAGGCTAACCTCAGCACCAGTGTTAACCATCCCTACAGGTATAGGTGGGTTTACAGTATATAGTGATGCTTCACACCAAGGCTTGGGATGTGTGTTGATGCAACATGGTAAGGTGATAGCTTATGCATCCAGACAACTGAGACCACATGAGATCTCATATCCAGTGCATGATTTAGAACTGGGTGCAGTCGTATTTGCATTGAAGATTTGGAGGCATTATCTGTATGGTGAGACATTCCAAATCTTCACAGACCATAAAAGCTTGGGTTATTCGCTGACACAAAAAGAATTAAACATGAGGCAGAGACGGTGGTTAGAGCTATTGAAAGATTATGACTGTACAATTGAATACCATCCAGGGAAAGCCAATGTGGTAGCAGATGCAATGAGTAGGAATGCTGGTAGTAGTGTAGCTCACTTGCAAGTATCCTCTTTCCCATATTTGATTCAATTACGATCTATGAATGTTGAATTAAATATACATGATGAAGGATCACTGATTGCTACTCTTCAAGTCAGACCTATACTAAAGGAGAGGATCAAAGAAGCACAAAGCAAAGATCCTAAATTGTGTGAGAAAATTGAATCGGTAAGGCAGGGAAATAGTAAAGATTTTCAATTGCAGGATGATGTACTGATGTTAAAGTCACGCATATGTATTCCAGACACTGAGAACTTGCGTCAGGAAATAATGGAAGAGGCACACAATGCACCGTATGCAATGCACCCAGGGATGACAAAGATGTATCACAGTTTAAGGCCTCATTACTGGTGGCCAAGAATGAAGAAAGATATAGCAGAATATGTTTCCAAATGCTTGACATGTCAGCAGATTAAAATTGAACATCAGGCACCAGTTGGTAAACTACATCCATTGCCAGTGCTAGAATGGAAATGGGAACGAATAACGATGGATTTTTTCTATGGATTGCTAAGAACTCCATGGAAAAATGATGCAGTATGGGTAATTATTGACAGATTAACCAAGTCAGCACATTTTCTACCTATCAGATGGGGCTGTACACTTGAGAGTTTGGCCAAATTATATGTGAATGAGATAGTCAGATTGCATGGCATTCCAGTGTCCATTGTGTCTGATAGAGATCCACGGTTTACTTCACATTTTTAGGTGAGTTTATAGAATGCATTAGGAACAAAATTGAACTTTAGCACTGCATTCCACCCACAGACTGACGGACAATCAGAAAGGACTATACAGACATTGGAAGAAATGCTTAGGGCATGTTCTATGGAATTCAGAGGTGTTTGGGATGAATATATAGCATTGATTGAATTTGCTTACAACAACCAGTATCATAGCAATATCCAGATGGCACCATATGAAGCATTGTATGGCAGAAAGTGTCGAAGCCCTATCATTTGGGATGAAGAAGGGGCACGTGCATTAGAAGGGCCAGAGCTAGTGCAAGACACAGTGGATAAAATCAAGGTTGTCAAGAACAAGCTAAAGGCAGCACATGATAGGCAGAAAAGTTATGTTGATCAGCATAGAAGGGAGATGGAATACAAGTTGGGTGAAAAGGTATTTCTTCGTGTGTCTCTATGGAAAGGGATAATTCGATTTGGCAAAAAGGGTAAAATGAGCCCAAGGTATATAGGGCCTTATGAAATTCTTGAGAAGATTGGTCCATTGGCATATAGATTGGCGTTACCACCCGAGATGGCTCAGATTCATAATGTGTTTCATGTGAGCATGCTTAGAAAATACAGGTAAGATCCTACACATGTACTTAAAGATCAAGCCATTGAGATTGCAGAGGACATGAGTTATGTTGAGGAACCAGTGCAAATCATTGGATACAAGACTAAACAGCTAAGAAATCGCGAAATACCTTTGGTTAAGGTATTATGGCGTAACCATTTACAAGAAGAGGCAACATGGGAAACAGAAGAAAATATGAAAAAGCAATATCCACACCTATTTTCAGGTATTAATTTCGAGGAAAAAATTTTTAAAAGGAGGGGAGAATTGTAACATCCTTGACCTTCCCCATATGCATTTCATCGAACATAAGCATCTTGCATACAATTCAATTGAACACATGCATTTCATACGTATTTCTATAGGACAAGTTCATGGCATGCACTAGCTGTGTGTCCTAGTATTTGGCACTTGTATCGAGTCGCACATGTGTAATTATAACCTAAATGAGGATAACAAAGTATTAGAAATGAAATGAATAAGGTGTCTAAATTAAAGTAAGAAAAATGATTAGATTAAGATTAGTGAACATTTACATTGCTAATTTAGTTAAATGGGGTCAAATGATTAAGCCGTATTATTGTGTGAATTTGTGGAATTATAAATCTATGTAAATAATAATAATAATATAGACAAAATAAAATGAAAATGACACAAAAGAGAAATGAGAAGAGAAAAGAGAAGAGAAGAAGAGAAAATGACAAAATGAGAAAATGAGAAAATGACAAAAAACAAGTTGGCTTTATCTTCATATATCTTTCCCCATCTCTGCCTCCTCACTTCAGCCCCGTTTTCTTCTTCAATTTCCTCCATTTCAGACTTCAATTCTTCCTTGTTTCACCTAGTTTTTGAAGCTAATTGATCCCTTTCAAGGTTGTTCTTGGTAAGTAATCAATTCTTATTGGTATAGGGTTGATTTGAGTTGCTTAGGTTCAATATTAGGCACTGAATTGCACCCCAATTTTGATATTAATAGAAATTGATTATGGAAATGTGTAAAACACAAAAGTTGTTCATTTATATCTTAGATTTTTTTATATGTAAACATTTGTTCATGATGTTATGTATAGGGAGAGATATGCTCTTCGTACTGAAACTGGTCAGGGTGTAAACCCTAACCATGTTAGCTACTGTGTGGTTTGATATAGAATATGTTAAATCCCTTATTTGAAGTCTCTAAAAACATAAAAGTTGTAGATATATGTGTTTTGTATCTGTATACAAAATGTCAGGTTCATAGGTCTTGTAAATGGTGAGTTATGGTGATTGGAACCATGCCTGTTCCATGGTTTGAACTGCCTACTGAGTACCCTGGGCAGATCCAGTACATTGGTTGGATAATTTGAGCTTGTTAGAGCTATATTATGTAAATTATCAAAAAATTAAAGTTATAGGTATATGTATTATCTAAATTTTGGTACTAATTGTAGCTTAATATTTTATCTATAGACTAAGTTATGGCCTTTGGAAAACATACTGTTCCGGAAGCCAATTCTATTCTGGAATAGTAATATGTTTGGTATAATTAGAAGACCTTAGAGACATAATTGGTAAACATTGTAAACATGAAAAATGTTCCATATGAACCCATATAAGTTTCTGTAAAGTTTCATTAAAATAGGACTTATAGAGTGTAAGTTATGATGAACCCAAATGAGTACCATGAAACTGCCTAAAGGCAGAAAACAAGGCAGAAAACAGAACACTCTTAGAAATTCCACCAAATATTGTACAATGATCCAATTGGTCTGAAATTTGAATATGTTCTATAATTATATGTTATTTTTAATTATAAACAAGAATCCGATTAATTGGTCAATTATAGAAAAAGTTATAGGCTTAACAGTCCCATAAGGTCACACTGCCTCATAGGAAAAATCTTAGCTATTGACATGAACAATGCATATTAATTTGTTTAAGCCACATTAAGTCTCCCTAATCAATAGTTAATCGATTATATTTTCATATTAGGCTCGCAATATATTGGAGACCTACAAGGAGCAGATAGACAATAACTTAGGGGTCGGAATCAAAGGAGAATGGTGAGTCTAATTATCGATTGAATTCTTTAGTGCAAATGAATGTTGTTTGCTATGTGATTCATGTGATTGTCATGATTGGTCCTTGATAATGTAATGATGGATAATTTGTGACATTGTGGTACATATAAATGGTATACTTGTGGTATATTTGAGGTATATGTTTGACAAATGTGATATATATACAAGGTATATGCTTGACATATGAGGTATATATGAAATATATGTATGTTGTATATGATAAAGATGCAATGGTTGATGAATGCTTAAATACAAGTGCATATGCATATGGGCTAAAAAGGCGTTGTGACTAGTTAATCGATATTGTAAAGCAAAAGAAGAGACCTATGGCCCAACAAATGTGCAAATGAAACAAATGATAAATCTAGCTAGCAAATGCAAATGCAAATGTTCACATGGCAAATGTTCACATGGAAACCCATGGCAATGTCTGTTTAACTTGGTCACAACAAAATGAAATAAGCAAAGCATTTGCATACATGAAGAGTAATGATTATATGTTTCAACTTTATTGATACTTATATGATACTGATGAATGGAATGGAATACATGGTATATATTGGAATTGTGATTTATTACTATGAGTTGTTTGGTACTTTAGAGTTCATTGGATGGTTATTCTCACTGAGCCGCAACTCATCAATTTGCATCATTTTTCAGGTAAAGAAAAGTGATAGCTCATTTTGAGTAGCGTATAAAAGACATGGAGCATAGGTCACTGGCCGAGCCTCATCACTCTCTCTCTCCTTGCATTCCACACAAGCATGAAAATATGTCATATGTGTTTTTGTATTTACGTGCTTGAATATGTATAGTCATTTTGGAATGAGTCTAAATATGTATAAATGAAATCAACTCGAAAATACTTATGTGTAAAGTTTATGTTTTGATATATTATATTGTGGTGAAAACCTCAGTGTTAACTTTGCAAAGTCAGTGAATAATATTACAGGATATGAGACTTGCAAGTCATTGAATGAAATTATAGGATATGAGACTTGCAAAGTCATGAAATTATATTACAGGATATGAAAAAAATTTTACTACCACTGTTATCAGGGTATTTTACCTTTCCAGTATGCTATGTATGATTACTTGATATAGGGATAGGTTATACTCAAATGCATAAGGTGTGGCGTTACACATACTCTGAACCAAGTGAGGTATAGAATGGTGAAAGAAATAATTGCACAGAAATTGTCTATGGAAAGGTTCGTAGTCAAACCACTGACTTTCCAGTCAATTGGGGGTCATGATGTGTTGCTAGATATCGCTCATGACCTGCTTAAATTAATTGTTAATTTAAGTGGCCAACATAACTGAGAACCTAATAGGTCACACGCATTAAAGATATGGAGAATGAGTAAAATAGTCTTGGATAGGATCCAAAATATGAGAGAATTATTTTAGGATGGATCGCGATGAGATTGCACGAAAAAATTGTTCGGGAGTGTCATTGGCCCCCAAGGGCCCGCGCGGGCTACTGGCCTGCCTTGTGGGCTAGCTGGGCTGCCCAGAAGTAGCCTGCAACAGGCCCAGCGCGCCTGCAGCTTCCCATCCATTAGCTAACGACTGTTTTTGGCCATAATTAGGCGAATTATGGCCAATTACTATTCATTAGTGTCCATTTTCTCCATTTTTGATTTTTCATCTTATTTTTGAATTTGATTCAAATAGAAAAGATAAAAAAGGCAGAAAATAGACATGAAAATTTTTTTTGTAAAAAAAAATATTTTAAGGCATAACAAAAATTCTCTCACATATTTTAAGACATAACAAAAAAAAAATACTTTCATAGGTAGCACTTTGAATTTGTTCAAGCCATTTCTCTTGATAGTTTCTTCTTCATTCTTCACGTGGATTATCATTAGACACATTCTAGTGTGGATTGTTATGGTTTGCTACAACCCAACAAAGTGAAGATTTGAAGAACAAATAAAAATTACAAGGTATAATTTTTAACATTTACATTTATATAAATTAAGTTTAATGGTACAAGTATGATCTTTTATTCTTGAGTTTTGAAAAATTTTATTTTTCGCTGCGTTTATGAATATGATTCATTCTTCAAAATCCTACATTGGTATCAAAGCCTCCTTGTATCCATTATAATTAATTTTAATTGAAAGTGCAATGGGATTGCATGTTTTTGATGATTTTGGATTAATAGGTTTTGAAAAATTGAAATTAATTTGTAAAATATAATTTACACATTTTGCTTTCTTTAATCTGATCCCGGGATGATTAAGAATGATTATTTTGATTTAAAAATGATTTGAATGTGATTCAAATAATTAATTTCGGATTTATTTCAAAAATGCCTAAAATTATCTTGTTTATGAACATGTGTTGTTGTTTGGCTTAATTGAAGGGGATGGTTATACAAAATAAGACTGTTTTAGCATACCCAGTGGGGCTATTTTGTTTGATTTTTTTGTATGTGTTTATTTTATTTACAGCACCTTGAAACAATATTTATGTGATTAAAAATATTTTATTTTGATGTTAGATGCATGCCAAAATTATTTTGCAAGCATTTGAAATTTTAAAAATTCTAGGTATCGAATTAGTCATTTTGAGCGTCTAAGTGTGTTGGTTCGTTTGTCTTAATAATTTTGGTTTGTGCCAAAAATATTTTGATGAAATTAAGCTGACCTAAAGATAATTAGAATGGTGATTTGATGTTCTGGAAATTTTTAGAATTTTTGGAAATTAATTTTGAATTAATTTAAGTTGTGCAATTGTAATTCTAGTATGACTAGAAATTGGTATGTATATTAAAATTAAATTGTTTAATTTTAACATCATAATATTCTGATTTTAAGGATAATTAATTTTGAATTATTTCTGAAAATATAGAATTTAATTTAATTTGATTAAATATTAAATTCCACTTTAAAATGATATACAAAATTAAATTAACTGAAAGAACACATATAGACAATTTCGATTCAAGTGCTGTATCAATTTACAAATTGAAATCCAAAATTGTCATTTTTATTTTATGCATTAGAGAATGCATGTTAGGGGTGTATGAAAAGGCATGATGGATGATTATGGACTTAGGCCCAATGTGATTGAGCATGCATGAAATTATTTTGTTTTATGATAAATAGGGCCAGCGTGTCCCTACCTCTTTCTTTCTTATGTATTTCTCTTCTCAACTTACTCCCCTGAAATGTAAATTGAGATTTTCTATAATTTGAAATATGTAATTAGATTACATAGGATTAGGATAGAATGAAGATACAAAGGAGCAAGAAGCAAAGGAGATGGTACCATAAACAAGAAGACTTAGAAATAGGAATTTGATTTCTATTTTGGGTTCTAAATTCATGCATATAGATAGGTATGACCTAGTCAATTTCTCTTTGGCTCAAGAGATTGATTTTAGTATGTCCATAATCATGCCATATAGTTAATGTAACTATCTTTATATATCAATGTGATGAATGTATTATTTATAAAATCATGAAATAATAACTTGATGAGACTTAACAAAGAAATCCCTCACTAAATAAACAATTAAGTCTTACGCTTTCCATTAATATGGGGAGAACCAGAGTTATTCTAGAGTTAGGTTTGTTGAGTTGCCTCAAGCTCAGTCTATAAGAATATGTTCAATCCATTGAAATTAGATTTCACGATTAATGGGTTAGACTTAACTGATATTATTAACTTGTTGGATTTGCGCCAAGGTTAATGCGTATTGGAGGTGAAGTAGGGTTTGTATACATGAAATGTACACATATCAAGAGTCGATAGCCCAATGTATGTACACACATCAATAAGTTGATAGCATAAGATTTGATAGTTGTATGAATAATACAATTGGTAAGGATTAGATACCTACCAACCAAACTAAGGATAGCTTGATGAGTTGCCTCAAGTTTATTCTTAGCTAGTTGCCCACTAGGAGAAATTCCGTATAAGTTCTCTCGGGTTCACAGTGAGGGCTATGGATTCGCAATAAAATAGTGGGAGCCATAATGCGATTTATTAAAGACCTAATAAACATGCATTTTATGTACATTCTAACATGTTCTATTTTACATCTAGGTTGCTAGAATCATCATCATGACAAGTGTGAATTTGCGATCGCTAATGGAATCAAATAAGTTGACTGGGCCCTATTGTTTGGATTGGCTAAGGAATTTGAGAATAGTTCGCAAATCCGAAAAGATTGGCTATGTCCTAGATGAGGCACTCCCTAATCCCCCTACTGTTAATGCTTCTGAAGATGTTTAGAAGGCATATCAAAAGCATCTCGATGATAATGAGGTGGCAAGCTGCATTATGCATGCAACTATGTCAGTTGAGTTGCGAAAGCAGCATAAGGCTATGGATGCTAATTCCATAGTATACCATCTAAGAGAGCTTTTTGATGAGCAAACACGTTCTAAAAGGTTCGAAGCTTCAAGGTTGCTCTTCCGCACTAAGATGGTTGAGGGGACATCTCCTGTGCAATTTTCATTGAAGAGGAATGACTATATTGAGAGGTTGGTCACCTTGGGATTTTGTGATGGACCATGAATTAAGTATTGACTTAATTCTAACCGGTTTGTCTGATAGTTATTCACATTTTATGCTTATCTATAGGATGAACCAAATCTCTACCATTTTTCCTGAGCTGATTAACTTGCTTAAAACTGCTGAGCCATCTGTCAAGAAGGACAATAAGGCTGTGATGCTAGTGGACTTTTCAAGTTCTAAAAGGAAGAACCTTAAAAAGAAGAAGAAGTCTATAAAGCCTAAAGGAGGCATGGCCAAGAAGAAGGCCAAGGAGATTGCTCCAAAAGGGACATGCTTCCATTTTGGCAAGGATGGCCATTGGAAGAGAAACTGCAAGGCTTACTTGAAGTCCTTGAAGAAGAAGGCATCTGATGCCCCATCTACTTCAGGTATTTTTGTCATTGAAATTAATACTGTTTCCAATAAAAATATATGGGTATTAGATACCGATTCTGGCTCAGACATATACACTAATATGCAGGGCCTAAGGAACAGTAGACAGCTCAATAAGGGAGAGTCAGACCTACGCATTGGAAATGGAGCAAGGGTTACTGTATTAGCTATAGGAACATATGTATTGACCCTCCCTAGTGGGCTTATATTAAATTTGGATAATTGCTATTATGTATCTGCTTTGACTAAAAACATTATTTTTGTTTCAAGTCTAAATAAAGATGGTTTCCTTTTAGCTTTTAGTAACAATTGTTGTTCTATTATGTTGAATGGAATTCTTTATGCTAATGGTACATTATACAATGGAATATACATATTAGACATGTCAAATCCAATTTTAAACATCAATGATAATAGAAGGAAAAAACAAGATATGTTGAAATCATCTTATTTATGGCATTGTCGTCTTGGTTATATAAGTGAGAAACGCATGGCTAAGCTACACAAAAGTGGTAGTTTTGGGTCATTTGATTATGAATCATATGACATATGTGAATCTTGTTAACTAGGCAAGATGACTAAATTACTCTTTAAGGGAAAGGGTGAATGTGCTAATGGACTTTTAGACTTTATGTGGTCCAATGTCTACACCAGCTAGAGGTGGTTTCATCTACTTCATTACTTTTATCGATGACTACTCACAATATGGATACGTGTATCTTATGAGATATAAATCAGAAGCTTTTGAAAAGTTCGATAAAAAATGAAGTGGAGAAACAACTTGGCAAAAGTATTAAAATACTTCGATCAGATCGAGGAGGTGAATACTTGAACTAAGAGTTTCTAGATTATCTTAGGGATAATGAGATTTTATCTCAATGGACTCCACCTTACACGCCACAACACAATGGTGTGGCTGAAAGAAGAAACTGAACCTTGTTAGACATGGTAAGGTCTATGATGAGTTTTGCAAAATTACCTATATCTTTTTGGGGTTATGCACTATAGACCGCCATTTATATATTGAATGGAGTTCCTTCAAAGTCAGTTGATATTACTCCATATGAGATATGGTATAACAAGAGGCCCACATTTTCTTACATAAGAATTTGGGGTTGTCCTGCTTATGTGAAGCGGACAATGTCAGATAAGCTAGAAGCTAAGTCTGACCGATGTCTGTTTGTGGGATATCCAAAAGCATCATATGGATATCAATTTTACCACACCTTGGAACAAAAGGTTTTTGTTTCAAGACATGCTATCTTTTAAGAGAGAGAATTCATTCTAAAAGGAGATAGTGGGAGCAAAATTAAACTTGAGGAAGTTCAAGATGCTCAAACAGATGCTGATCAACTGCCTGAACCCGAGCTTGTTACTCATACAGATGATATAACAGCTCAACCTTCTGAAGCACAAAAGCTTCGTAGGTCAAGTAGGATACGTACTGTTCCAGAGAGATATGGATTTCTCATTAGTGAATAGAACAACATATGGCTCATAGAAAATGATGAGCCTACAACCTATGAAGAGGTTCTGAATAGTTCAGAATCTGACAAATGGCTTCAAGCCATGAAGTCAGAAATGGATTCCATGTATGAAAACCAAGTATGGACTTTGGTTGACCCACCCGAAGGAATAAAGCCTATAGGGTGCAAATGGGTTTTTAAAAAAAAAAACTGACATGGATGGTAATGTGATTACCTATAAAGCTAGACTTGTTGCTAAAGGTTATCGTCAAAGACAAGGAATTGACTACGATGAAACTTTTAGCCCAGTAGCTATGCTTAAATCCATAAGGATACTCCTAGCCATTGCTACTCATTATGATTATGAGATATGGCAAATGGATGTGAAAATAGCTTTCCTTAATGGAAATCTGACTGAGGATGTGTACATGACACAACCAGAAGGTTTCATATCCAAAGATGGAAAAAAGGTATGTAAGCTTGAAAGATCCATTTATGGATTAAAGCAAGCATCCATGAGTTGGAATATTAGGTTTGATGAGACAATCAAACAGTTTGGTTTCTTACAAAATCCGGATGAACCTTGTGTTTAGAAGAAGGTTAGTGGGAGTGAAATCGTATTTCTTGTGTTATATGTAGATGACATATTGTTAATGGGAAATGACGTCTCAGCCTTTCAATCAGTCAAAAATTTGGTTATCCAAGAATTTCTCTATGGAAGACCTTGGAGAAGCAGTCTATATTTTAGGGATAAAGATCTATAGAGATAGATCTAAAAGATTGCTAAAGATGTTTAGCATGGAGCAGTCCAAGAGGGGATATATTCCCACGACCCATGGGATTACTCTCTCAAAGTCTTTGTGTCCAAAGAGACAAGATGAGAGGACACACATGAGTATGATTCCATATACTTTAGCTATAGGATCAATCATGTATGCTATGATATGTACAAGAGCCGATGTATCATATGCTCTGAGTGTCACGAGTAGATACCAATCGGACCCTAGTGAGGGTCATTTGGTGGCTGTCAAGAATATCCTTAAGTACTTAAGAAGAACTAATGATGTATTCTTGGTATATATGGAGATGTATATCTTACTGTGAGCGGGTATACCAATGCCAGCTTCCAATCTGACAAGGATGACTCAAAATCTCAGTCAGGTTATATATTCACACTAAATGGTGGAGCAGTTAGTTGGAAGAGTTCCAAACAGGAAACAATTACTGATTCCACAATCAAAGTAGAGTACATTGCAGCTTCTGAAGCAGCAAAGGAAGCAGTTTAGATAAGGAAATTCATCACAGAACTTGGAGTGGTTCCCAGCATTATTGATCCAAAACAATTGTATTGTGATAATAATGGAGCCATTGCGCAAGCAAAGGAGCCACGGTCTCATCAGAGATCCAAACATATACTCAGAAGATACCATTTGATTAGAGAAATCATTGGTAGGAATGATGTAAAGATAGAAAGAGTGCCTACTGATCAGAATATTATTGATCTTTTAACTAAACCACTTCCCCAAAAGAAATATGATTCTCATGTACTCGCCTATGGAATTGAATACAAAGGCAATTGGCTTTAGTGCGAGTGGGAGCTTGTTAGAGGAGTGCTTTAAAGGCAATCACCTTTAACACTTATTGTACAAATTTATTTGATTAATAAAAGGCTTTTTTCATTAATTTGATGTTTATTTGATATATGAATTGATAAGTGATCTTAAATCAATTAATGGAGTCCTTGATACATAACATAGCATGAAGGAAATCATGATGAGATCATGATATTGAGATTCTTATCATGTGTAATTATGTTAGTATCAAAATTATCCCTAGTCATAGGATTAATGAGACAGGACATTATTAATCCAGACAGACTAGCACATGTTACAGTCCTTGATTGGATCGAGTAGTAGATATCATAATATATAAACATGAGATGTTTAGAGTTAACATATGGATTTTTGCTAAGTGTAGTTAAGTACATTGGATGACCAACTATGAAACATTCATATGGATAATCTATTCAAATGTCAATGATAGTCTTATCATAGCAATGGTGCAAGTATCCTTAGACTTGAGGTACTCAAGGATATCTTGAATATTGATTCTGTATTTTGACACTATTCCTTGTTGCCTCAAAGAGATAGCTCATAGGGTTGTGATTGGATACAACTTGAGGTATTCGAAGGCAATTGGGTAACTAACAAAAGATTCACCACTCTTGATAGAAGGAGTGTATACTCAGGAATCTCTGGTCGGAGTGGAAATGTCACAAAGATAGCCTTCAATGACATATCGAATAGAGGAATGAGCCTCAAGGACAATAACTAACATTACTTGGACTAAACGTGATGTAGTCAGTCTAGTGGGAGTTGACACATGTCCATACTCTAAACCAAGTGGGATATAGAATGGTGAAAGGAATAATTGCACATAAATTGTCTATGAAAAGGTTTGTAGTCAAACCACTTACTTTCAAGTCAATTGGGGGTCATGATGTGTTGCTAGATACCTCTCATGACCTGCTTAAATTAATTGTTAATTTAAGTGGCCAACATAATCGGGAACCTAATGGGTCACACGCATTGAACATATGGAGAATGTGTAAAATGGTATTGGATAAGATCAAAAATATGAGAGAATTATTTTAGGATGGATCACGATGAGATCGCATGAAAAAATTGTTCGAGAGTGTCACAGGCCCGCATGGGCTAGGCAGGCTGCTGGCCTACCCTGTGTGCCAGCTGGGCTGCCTAGCAGCAGCTTGCAGCAGGCTACCCTGTGTACTTTCAGGTCAATTGGGGGTCATGATGTGTTGCTAGATACCGCTCATGACCTGCTTAAATTAATTGTTAATTTAAGTGGCCAACATAATCGGGAACCTAATGGGTCACACGCATTGAACATATGGAGAATGTGTAAAATGGTATTGGATAAGATCAAAAATATGAGAGAATTATTTTAGGATGGATCACGATGAGATCGCATGAAAAAATTGTTCGAGAGTGTCACAGGCCCGCATGGGCTAGGCAGGCTACTGGCCTACCCTGTGTGCCAGCTGGGCTGCCTAGCAGCAGCTTGCAGCAGGCCCAGCGCGCCTGCAGCTTCCCATTTGTTGGCCAACGACTGCTTTTGGCCATAATTAGGCGCATTATGGCTAATTACTATTCATTAGTTTCCATTTTCTCCATTTTTGACTTTTCATCTTATTTCTGAATTTTATTCAAATAGAAAAAACAAAAAATGACAGAAAATAGACATGAAATTTTTTTTTTGTAAAAAAAATAGTTTAAGACACAACAAAAATTCTCTTAAGAACACTTTCAAAGCTAGCACTTTTAATTTGTTCAAACCATTTCTCTTGATAGTCTCTTCTTCATTCTTTGTGTGGATTATCATTAGAGACATCCTAGTGTGGATTGTTGTGGTTTGCTACAACCTAACAAAGTGAGTATTTGAAGAACAAATAAAAATTACAAGGTATAATTTTTAACATTTACATTTATATAAAATAATTTTAATGGTACAAGTATGATCTTTTGTTCTTGGATTTTAAAAAATTTTATTTTTCGCTGCGTTTATGAATATGATTCATTCTTCAAAACCCTACATTCTCTACCTGAGGACTGACTAGGATAGATGGTTCACCATTAGAGGGAAAGTTCGGTACCGATATTGATATGATTTAAGGACAGGGTGGCTATAGCTCCGAGAGCGCCCCATATCCTAATTATACACAGATAAATGATTATATTAGGTCAAGGTGGCTGAAGCTCCACGAGCACCCTTGACTTGAGATTATAGTGAGTAGGGTGGCTTAAGCTCTGCGAGCACCCCTATTTCACACCCCATATCTTGAGAGTCCGCGAACTAGATTTTGGGCTAATAAATCCTAGAATGAAATTGTAACACCCTCTTATATAGTTAGGAATAATTCAAAATATATAGGAGAACGTCACCTATCTATTACCTTAAAATTCATTTAAATTAAAGTTTCTTCTATTTTAGTTATTATATTTTCATACGTTAATATTATTTTTTCATGATAGCAATATGTCATACAATTAATGAATCTATTTTACATGCGGAATTAACAAACCATGACCATATTTTCAAACATAAGTTTGGGCTTTCATTATCTTGATGTTTACAAAATACATATGATCCAAACAAAATTACATGTTCCCAACGTAAAACAAAAACATGTAAAACTTTTAAAAACTATAATTATACTCATCACCCATGACATGTGGACAGGAACAAAATGCATGTCATGTAAAACACCAACCCTCTGATGTGGATTTACTTTATTTGACTCTGTATGAGCTTGCTTCTCTTTCTATCAACTTCTCTCTATAGGCTCTGAATCTGGGTACGGGAAAACACACACACACGCTAAGCAACCTAATGCTTAGTGGTACATATATGCATAAATATTCATACATACACTTATGATATATCATAAAAATTCCATATTCATATTACCAATTTTGCATATAAATAATCATAAATAATAATCCATATATCACAATCCTTTCTATAGCAATATAAAACAAAGAAATCAATTTATCATATATCAATATGGAATATTGCATACCTAGTTTACTGGTTCAACACATATACATGTCATAATTTACAAAGGTAAATTCATATTCATACCTCATTTATGAATTTTATTTCATTATTTCATTTACCTGATAACTAATTTTTTTTTCCATATTTCTTTTTTTAAAATATTTTATATTTTATAGACCCAAAACTGTAAATATGGACTATTTGGATGCAGGTTGTGAAATAGGAGCACTCTCACCCGAGCTTAAGCCACCCTGCTCACTATCTATATCTATCTGCATAAGTGCTCAACCGAGCTTCTCAAGTCAAGAGTGCTCTTACCCGAGCTTAAGCCATCTTGACTGAGTAAAATAAATAATTGCATGCACTTAGGATTAAGGGCGCTCTCACCCGAGCTTAAGCCACCTTGTCCATATAATGAAATTTTTCATATCATCATAATTTTTACGATACCGTAAACTCCTCAATGGCATGCCATCTATCATATTTCTAATCTTAAATTAAAGAATTGGGCTTAATTGATGTTATCATCCTATTGTTTACATAAATAATCAAAATTCACATATTCATAATAATTTTCAGTTTACATGCCCTATACATTTAAAAATTTCTCAATCTCATTTGAAATCTTAAATCACAACACATAATATAAATTTAGTCAATACACAATAAGAATTTTAAATATAACTATTATCATATTATTTAAAATTAAAACATATATATATATACATATGTCACCCATTATTTAAAATACCAAATTACTAAAGTTTTATTTCTGGACAGATTCCTGCCCTGATTTTGGATTGCACCTTTCACCTATTTTTGATTCGAATTTGACCTTATGGTATTCTATGAATATTTCCATTAATGTATTATCTTTCATATACAAAAAGTATCATATAAATCCGACTTGTTTAGCTAAAGTTATGTCCAAATAACCATATAGTGCTCAGTAAAAATATGTCCAGTATTTTTCAGAATATTCTTAGGTCTGAGATTTTGTATTAAATTTTAGATCCAATATAAATCGTAACTAGCATTCATACTCTGCATATATTTTTTGTATCTATGTGTCTAATTTAATTTCCAACTAGTTTCATCCCGATCTAAGTTTCAGAACAAAAGATATAACCAAAATACCATAGAATGTTCAGAAAATAATAACCCAGAATTTTCTGAGTACTTTCAAATCCGAGAATTTGTAAAACTTTTTAGACCAATATAGAATCCGATATAGCATTTACACTCTTTATAAAAGTTTTAGTTCTATATGTCTAGTATTCTTGCCAACTTATTTCATCCATATCCAAGTTCTAGAAAAAAAGATATAATCAAAATACCATAGAATGTTCAGAAAATAACTACCTAGAATTTTCTGGATACTTTTAAATCCGAGATTTTGTATAAATTTGTAGACCAACTTAGAGTCAGATATAACACTTATACTCTATATAAAAGTTTTAGGTATATGTGCATAGTTGCATTTCCAACTAATTTCATCATGATCCAAGTTTTAGAATAAAAGATATAATTAAAATACCATAGAATGTTCAGAAAATAACTACCCAGAATTTTCTGGGTACTTTTAAATCTGAGAATTTGTAGAAATTGTTAGACTAACTTAGAGTCAAATATATTATTTACACTCTTCATAAAGGTTTTAGGAATATGTGTTTATTTTCATTTCCAACTAATTTCATCTGGATCCAAGTTCCAGAACAAAAGATATAGTCAAATATATCAAGACTATTCCAGACGAATTTTAACAAAACCAACAAACACAACAAGTTATTTGTTCACTCTTCCTTCAACATCAAACATCATTGTAATGCAAATAAAATGCACAAAGGAATAAATATGCTCATATGTACAAACCTTGACACAATGAAGTCTAAACCTTGGCACAATGAAGTCTTAACCTCTTCAAACCTTAAGCTATTATAGTTGTTTTAAGTTTTTGAAATACAATATCCTTTTTCATTTTGAACTCTTTTAGCAAAGTTTCTGAAAGTTTCAAAGGCATCACTCTTTTGAGCTAAGAAAATTTGCAATTCTAGTAGGTCCAAAAAGATCTAGATGCAGGAGTTGTAGAGGTTTTGAGGTATTTACAATATTTTTAGATTTGAAGGATGACTTGTGTTGTTTTCCTTTTTGACAAGGTTCACATGTCTTGTCTTTTTCAAATTTGACTTTTGGCAGTCCCTTTACCACCTCTTCTTTACTGAGGCTTTGAATTAAATCCATGCTTGAATGACCAAGCCTTCTATGCCACAACCAAGATTCATCACTAGTAGTCACAAGACACTTAGAGGAAAGGTTAGATATTTTGTGTAAGTGTATTATGTAGGTATTGACATCTCTATTTCCTTTAAATATCTTTTGTCTATTAATAGAGGTTACAAGACATTCATTGGAAGTAAAGATTACTTTGTTTCCTTTATCACATAATTAACTTACACTTAAAAATTTATGTTTCAAGCCATCAACAAGACATCTTTAATGAAAGTAATATCATTAATACCCATAGAGCCAATGCCAATTACCTTACCCTTGGCATTGTTTCCAAAGGTAACTTTACCTCCACCAATATTCTTGATTTCATTGAAAAGTTCTTTGTCTCTGGTCATATGCCTTGAGAATCCACTATCTACTAGCCAAGTATTTTTGTTTATTGTGGACTTGAGGCATACCTATAGAATCACAATTCAAGTATGGGTTTTAGGTACCCAAATGAGCTTGGGTCCTTGGGGGTTAGCACATGAAGGTTCCCAATGAGCCTTCCTTATCCAGCAATGTTTATTTATGTGACCAAATTTCATAAAATAATTACATTGTTTAGCTCTAAATATGCTTTTTAGTCTTACAATGCTTTTGAATGCCATATTTCTATTAGGTTCAGCTCAAAAGCAATGGCATGCACAAGCATGATGAATTGGTGTTTTTTTAGGTGCATGCTTCTTATACATAAAAGCATGATTAGGCTTTTGAGGTTTCCTTCTTAGGCTTACTATCCCTTGATCATCCCTCTTATGTATAGAAGATTTAGTGTATTTTATGCACTTAGTGTAAGACCACATCTTATGCAATTAAGTATAACCTATCCCAGTATCAAGTAATCACACATAGCAGAGTGGAAAGGCAAAATACCCTATTAACATTGGTAGTAAAGCTTTTTTTTTTTCATATCCTGTAATATCATTCAATGACTTTGCAAGTCATCACTGTGGTTTTCACCACAATATAATATATCACATATATTAAAACATAAACTTTGCACATAACTATTTACAAGTTGCTTTCATTTATACATTTTTAAAACCCATTCCAAAATGACAATACATATTCAAACACATAAATACAAAATGCAGATGACATATTTTGATGCTCGTGTGGAATGCAAGGCTCGACCAGTGATCTGTGCTCCATGTCTTCTATACACTACTCAAAATGAGCTATCACTTTTTCTTTACCTGAAAAATGATATAAATTGATGAGTTACGGCTCAGTGAGAATAATCATCCAATGAGATCTAAAGTACCAAACAACTTATAGTAATAAATCACAAATTCAATATATACCATGTATTCCATTCCTTTCATCAGTATCATATAAGTATCAATAAAGTTGAAACATATAATCATTACTCTTTATGTATGCAAATGCTTTGCTTATTTCATTTTGTTATGACCAAGTTAAATAGACATTGCCCCGGGTTTCCATGTGAACATTTGCCTTGTGAACATTTGCATTTTCTAGCTAGCTTGATCATTTAATTCATTTGCACATTTGTTGGGCCATAGGCCTCTTCTTTTGTTTTACAATATTGATTAACTAGTCACAATGCCTTTTAAGTCCATATGCATATGCATTTGTACTTAAACATTCATCAACCATTGCATCTTATCACATATAACATACATATACCGCATATATGCCTCATATTTCATGAATATACCTCACATATACTATACATATACCCTGTAAATATATCACATATGTCAAACATATACCTCAAATATATCACAAGTATACCACTTATGTGTACCACAATGTCACAGATTATCCATCATCATATTATCAGGGGCAAATCATGACAATCATATGAATCACATAGCAAGCAACATTCATATGCACTAAAGAATTCAATTGATAATTAGACTCACCTTTCTACTTTGATTCCGACCCCTAATTTATTGTCTATCTGCTCTTTGTGGGTGTCCAATATGTTGCGAGCCTAATATGAAAATATAATCAATTAACTTATGATTAGGGAGACTTAATATGGCTTAAACAAATTAATATGCATTAGTCATATCAATAGTTAAGATTTTTCATATGAGGCAGTGTGACCTTATGGGACTGTTTAGTCTATAAATTTTTCTATACCTGACCAATTAATCTAATTCTTATTCCTAATTAAAAATAACATATAAATATATAACATATTAAAATATCATACCAAGTGGATCATTGTACAATATTTGGTGGAATTTCTAAGTGTGTTCTGTTTTCTGCCTTTTTAGTCCATATGCATATGCAATTGTAGCTAAGCATTCATCAACCATTGCATCTTTATCACATATACCATACATATATTACAAATATACCATGTATTCCATGCATATAATTCACATATACTATACATAAACCATGTATATATCACGTATGCCAAACATATATCTCAAATATACCATACATTTACCACTTATATATCATAAATTATCCATCGTCTCATTAAAATAATCAAATCATGAGAATCATACAAATCACATAACCATAAATCATCTCACATATCGCAAAGTAAACAATATTCACATGCACTAAAGAAATCGTTTGATAATTATACTCACCTTTCTCCTTTGATTCTGACCTTTAACTTATTATCTATCCCCTCCTTATGGGTTTTCAATATCTTGTGAGCCTAATATGGAAATGTAATTGATTAATTTATGACTAAAGAAACTTAATTTGTCTTAAAAAAATTAATATGCATAGTGCACATGTAACACGACATCATATGCATTTAAGTATAACCTATTTCTGTATCAAATAATCACATACTGAATGTTGAAAAGAGAAAAAACCCTTATAACAGTGGTAGTAAATTTTTTTTCATATCATATCCTGTAAAATCAACTAATGACTTTACAAGTCTTACATCCTGTAATTCCATTCAATGACTTGCAAGTCTCATATCCTATAATATTATTCACTGACTTTGCAAAGTTAACACTGAGATTTTCACCACAATATAATATATCACATATATCAAAACATAAACTTTACACATAAGTATTTTTGAGTTGATTTCATTTATACATTTTTAGACTTATTCCAAAATGACTATACATATTCAAGCACGTAAATACAAAAAACATATGACATATTTTCATGCTTGTGTGGAATGCAAGGAGAGAGAGTGATGAGGCTCGGCCAATGACCTATGCTCCATGTCTTCTACACACTACTCAAAATGAGCTATCACTTTTATTTACTTGAAAAATGATGCAAATTGATGAGTTGCGGCTCAGTGAGAATAATCATCCAATGAGCTCTGAAGTACCAAACAACTCATAGTAATAAGTCACAAATCCAATATGTACCGTATATTCCATTCCATTCATCAATATCATATATGTATCAATAAAGTTGAAACATATAATCATTACTCTTTGTGTATGCAAATGCTTTGCTTATTTCATTTTGTTGTAACTAAGTTAAACAGATATTGCCCCGGGTTTCCATATGAACATTTGCATTTGCATTTGCTAGCTAGCTTGATCATTTGTTTCATTTGCACATTTGTTGGGCCATAGGCCTCTTCTTTTGCTTTACAATATCGATTAACTACTCACAATGCCTTTTTAGTCCATATGCATATGCACTTGTATTTAAGCATTCATCAACCATTGTATCTTATCCCATATAATATACATATACCACATATATACTTCATACGCCACACATATACTTTGCATATACTATACATATACCATGTATATATATCACATATGTCAAACATGTACTTCAAATATACCACAAGAGACAATCATATGAATCACATAGCAAACAACATTCATTTGCACTAAAGAATTCAATCGATAATTAGACTCACCGTTCTCCTTTGATTCCGACCACTAACTTATTGTCTATCCACTCCTTGTGGGTCTCCAATATGTTGCAAGCCTAATATGAAAACATAATCGATTAACTCATGATTAGGGAGGCTTAATGTGGCTTAAACAAATTAATATGCATTGTTCATGTCAATAGTTCTATTTTCTACCTTTTTTCTGCCTTCAGGCAGTTTCAAGGTACTCATTTGGGTTTATCATAACTTATTATATATAAGTCATATTTTCATGAAACTTTACAAACACTTATATGGGGTCATATGGAAAATGTTTCATGTTTACAACTTGTATCAAATATGTCTTTATGGTCTTCAAAATATAACATATAGTTTACTTGTCCAGAATAGAATTGGCTTCCGGAACAGTATGACTTCCAAAGGCCATAACTTAGGTTATACATAACCAATAAAGCTGAAATTAGTACCCCAATTTAGCTAAGACATATACCTATAACTTACATGTTTTTCTCAGTTAGAGAATCTAGCTCTAGCAAGCTCCAAGTAGCCAAACACATTACTAGATCTGCCTAGGGCATTCAGTAGGCAGTTCAAACCATGGAACAGTCATGGTTCCATTCACCATAACTCAAACTTTACAAGACCTATGAACCTGAAATTTGGTATACCATTAGCAAACACATATAACTACAACTTGTATGTTTTTCAATACTTCCAATAATGGCTTTAACATATTCTAAATCAAAGAACATAGTTGCTAACTTGGTTAGGGTTCACAGCCTGACCAGTTTCAATAAAGAGAGAATATCTCATCCTATACATAACATCTTGCAATAATGTTTATATATCCACATATCTAAGACATAAAGGAACACCGTTTGTGTTTTACACGTTTCTAGAATCAATTTCTATTAACATCAAAATCGGGGTGCAATTCAGTGCCTAATATTGAATCGAAGCAACTCAAATCAACCCTATAGCAATAAGTATTGATTACTTACTAAGAACAACCTTGCAAGGGATAAATTAGCTTCAAAAACTAAGTGAAACAAGTATGAATTGAAGTCTGAAATGGAGGAAATTGAAGAAGAAGTCAGGATGGAGAAGAAGGCAGAAATGGGGAAGAAAGATGAAGATAAAGCCAACTTGTTTTTTGTCATTTTGTCATTTTCTCTTCTTCTCTTCTCTTCTTCTCTTCTCATTTCTCATTTCTCTTCTCTTCTATTTATCTTTTGTGTCATTTTCATTTTATTTTGTCTATATTATTATTATTATTTACATATATTTATAATTCCACTAATTCACACAATAATACAACTTATTCATTTAGCCCGATTTAACTAAATTAACAATGTAAATGTTTACTAATCTTAATCTAATCATTTTTCTTACTTTAATTTTGTCACCTTATTCAATTCATTTCTAATACTTTGTTGTCCTCATTTAGGTTATAATTACACAAGTGCGATTCGATACAACTGCCAAATACTAGGACACGTAGCTAGTGTGTGCCATGAACTTGGTCCTACGAAAATAGGTATGAAATGCACGTGTTCAATTGAATTGTATGCAAGATGCTTATGTTCAATGAAATGCATCTGGGGAAGGTCAAGGATGTTACAGCACATACATACCGCTCATGACCTGCTTAAATTAATTGTTAATTTAAGTGGCCAATATAACCAGGAACCTAATGGGTCACATGCATTGAAGATATGAAGAATGAGTAAAATGGTCTTTGATAGGATTCAAAATATGAGAGAATTATTTTGAGATGGATCGCGATGAGATCCCCCAAAAAAATTGTTCGGGAGTGTCGCGGGCCCGCGGGCTAGGCAGGCTGTTGGCTAGCTGGGCTGCCCAGAAGAAGCCCGCAGCAGGTCCAGCATGCCTGCAGCTTCCATCCGTTGGCCAACGGCTGTAATTGGCCATAATTAGGCCAATTATTATTCATTAGTTGTCATTTTCTCCATTTTTGATTTTTCATCTTATTTTTGAATTGGATTCAAATTGAAAAGACATCAAATGGTAGAAAATAGACATGAAAATATTTTTTGTGAAAAAAAATATTTTTAAGACAACAAAAATTCTCTCAAGAACACTTTCAAAGCTAGCACTTTGAATTTGTTCAAACCATTTTCTCTTGATAGTTTCTTCTTCATTCTTCGCGTGGATTATCATTAGAGACATCTTAGTGTGGATTGTTGTGGTTTGCTACAACCCAACAAAGTGAAGATTTGATGAACAAATAAAAATTACAAGGTATAATTTTTAACATTTACATTTATATAAATTAGTTTTAATGGTACAAGTATGATGTTTTGTTTTGGGTTTTGAAAAATTTTATTTTTTGCTGCGTTTATGAATATGATTCATTCTTGAAAACCTAACAATAGGGGTTCGGGTATTTACAAACCCTACTTCTCTTCCCAATCTCAATTGGGTGTTTCACTAACACACTAAGTGTTACAATGGAGTTTTTCAAGCTCATACCCAACTATGGTGTTTCTCTCAATGTCTAATATCTAATCCAGAAATTCCCTTGTGTTTTTCAATGGCCTAAACAAAAACCAATTCCTTCTATTTTGTGGCTAACATAATAAACCCTTAGAAATTTTTCACTCTTTACTCAATATACCCAAGCTCACTCTTGAGTAATTGATTACAATGAAAAAACTCACCAACCTATAATGCTCTGAAGTTATGAGCAATTAGGTTTTCACAAAGAATAAAGGTTTGTTGAGAAAAACAAAATAATCCACGAGGCTACAACAAGATTAAAGATGTAAAATAATTGTATTCTCCTTGTTGTGATTCATAAATGATTTGCATTTATATTCCCATTGTGAATTGTAGCCATTTGGGTGCATTTAATGCATAAATAGCCGTTGAACCAATTCTTAATTTCACACCTGATATGTTTCTCTGTCCTCGCTCAACGGTGTGAATATATGTGTCATGGTCATGAATGTTCTTCCAAGCTGTGGTCTAGGTGGTGACTTTGGCCGTGAAACTCTCTGAATGAATTGGAAGTGTTTGATCATAGGCATGACTAATAATTTCATGGACATGAATATTATTCTAAGACGTGGTCCAAATGGTGACTCTGGTCGTGAACCTCTCTAGAAGAATTTGACATGTTTGGTTACAGGTGTGACTTGTTTCATCATTCATGGTTGGTTTGATCCTTCATGGCCGAGAACTTTGAATGATGGAGAGTTGGCACTAAGCTATATTCATAAGTGGGACATTAGTAGTCACATGCGTGAATTTGCTATTTCTTTGATTTTAATCTTTAAAATTTGTCTTTCAATCTTGCATTATGATCTAATCAAGGTATATCCTATTTAACATACTTAGAACATAAACATTGTCAAATACATTATTGTTATTTTATTTGTTATCATCAAAATGATGGAAATACCCCTCAAGGTTTAACAATCTCCCTCTTTTTGATGGTGAGAAATAATCTAGCACTATGTGCTTTTGAGAAGTCTCCCCCTCAAAAGGTGCTTAAGATAAAATAATAAAGTGCCATATTTGAAAGAAATATAACAAAGGTATTTGCAAACTAATAAGGTATATGCAAGGTATATCTTAAGTATATCTCATCATATAAAACATGTTTAACCAAGTGAGAAATAATCTATAAATATGTGCTTTTGAGAAGTCTCCCCCTCGAAAGGTGCTTAAGATAAAATAATAAAGTGCCAGATTTGAAAGAAATATAACAAAGGTATTTGCAAACTAATAAGGTATATCTTAAGTATATCTCATCAAATAAAACATATTTAACCAAATGTATTCAAAGCATATGTGAGATATATGTTAAGTATATCTTATGCATTAAATAAAATGAGTTCAAATAAGTACAAGTTGCAAACTTTATGTCAGGTTGATGTGAGATATAGCTTATGCATATTTATTAATTAAAATGAAGTTTACATATTTCATACCACACGTTGCATATTGCATAATCATATTCATGTATAGTTCACACATATATGCTAGGTTATCCCCCTTTTGTCATCAGCAAAAAGTTGAAATATCAATAAGATGATTGTTTTAAAATTAAAGGAGAAGGATTACATTGAAATTAGAATGCATAAAAATAAAGTTCTATAACAGCAAAAGTAATGCTACTTCAAGAAATGTAGGACTCTAGGTAGGCTTCAAGCCTGACAAATCATCCCTAAGATGTGCTAACTCCGCCTTAAGGTTGTCCATACAAGACTCCATAAAGTTTTTGAGGTTTTTCAATCTCTCATCAATGGAAACCTGCATCATGTCGAAGCGTGGTGGTATAAGATCAGCAACCTGCTGTGCCAAAGTGGATGTGGTAGAGGCTGATGACTGACTAACATCCTCAGCTACTGCCGGTGTCTATGTCTCATCATGGGATCACTTCCATTACTAGATAAACTGGAGACCAACTTTGAAAGCGTCAGAGTCACTGTCCTCCCAATCAATTTCACCAGCTAGAGAGGTGAAACGGCAGTAGACATTCCTTCATGGATAATACGAACAACTACTCCCATCTTTATAAAGGACTTGACATCGAGTCGGTCTTGTGGATGGGCTAGAATGAGAGTGTAGATGTGCTCATCGAGTTTTAAATAACCTAGATCAATGTCTAGGTGAGTCACATATCTGCCAATCAAAATATCTCCTGATAGCTTTGTTGCGATGGAAAGGAGGTGATTTGCGAACTATTGTGACAAGGCTACAGATAGTCCTATTCATGCTATTTCCAACAAAAAGTACTTCGATTTTCTGATTTTCCCATTGCTATCTCCTCGAGCAAATATACTATAGGTGAGAAACCTATGTATATACTTATGCACAGGAGACTAAAGGTGGGTGCTCTTTGTCTTTTTCACATTCCAGCTGCATTCCGAGCCAAAATGTGTCCAAGCTAGAGGAGCGTAGAATTTGACTTTGCTCTCATTAAGGATGCCATTGGAAGGGAGTTTGAAAATGTTGACAAATTTTGTTGCAGTAAGAGAGCTAGGATGCTTGCATAGCTGGAATTTGATAGTTTCAGTGGGTGAGACTTGCAATGTGCTAAGGAACTTAAGAGTTGGTTCCCTTACCGTTGGATGATATATGTCCACGAACTCTCTGAGGTGACAAGCCTATAATTGTTCAATCATGATAGTTTATAGACTAAGTGCCTTAATACAACTCCACTCAAAGGATCGTGATGAGAGTAGAGGTCACTTCTTGAGAACGACATAGTGCGGATGGAAATGGTCTGGAATGACATTGAGTAGGTAATCAGTTTGGTGTTTTGTAGCATGTGATTTCTTCCTAGTGCCTTTGGAAGAACCAGATTCCATTTTGATAGCTTTGAATGAAGGCAAATAAGAAATTTGCAAAATAAAGGTTGAAACCTTTGAGAAAACTTGTGATTCTTTGAAGAAAAAGAGTTTTGAAAAGGTTTTATATAGGGAAAAGTAAGTGAGGATGCCAGAATTTGTGAGAAATAATGAATGGGAGTGTTAAATGAGAGAATTTGTAGAGATGGAAAGTAGAAAAGCCAGAAAATTTTATTTTATAGTCGATAGCTTCACGACCATGAATAACCAGTCACAGACGTGAATCATTGTGGTCATGGTTTGTTGAATGGGCACTTTAGTTGTGAAAAAGAAGATGAATCGAGTCACAGTCATGACATTAAATAGTCACTTGCATGGAGAAGGCTTTTCACGGAAGTGACAAATATTGTAACGAGTGTGAAGCTTAGTCTTCACTATTTCTACTTGTGAGGCAAGGCGTGAAACTAACCGTGAACGGTTCTGGAATGTTTTGCTGTCTTTGTTCACAGCCGTGAATATATGTCACGGGCATGAAGAAAGCTTTTCATGGGAGTGACATATAGAGTAACAGACGTGAAACTTTGTTTTCACTACTTCTACCCGTGAACCATGTCGTGAAGAAAGGCATGAAAGCTACTGGAACAGTTTGCCATCATTGTTCATGGTTGTGAATATATGTGACAGGCGTGAACCACCTCAAATCTTCAAAAAATAAAATTAAGTCTAAAACAGGACTAGAAGATTTCTAAAAAGGTTATATGCTTAAAACACATATTTCTATCATGTTAACCACTTCATACTATAAAATCAATTAAGTAATATGCATCATATGAAGGAATTAACAATCAAGGTTCACATAACATACAATTGGCATAAAAAATAATTAAGACACAGTTGATCCATCAAGCATAACAAGCTTTCTTCTTATAAAACAGAAACTTTCTTCATTAAGAGGTTTGGTAAAAATATCTGCCAATTGATTATTTGTATCAATAAATTCTAACACAACATCTCCATATTGAACATGATCCCTAAGAAAATGATGTCTAATATCAATATGCTTACTTCTAGAGTGTTGATTGGGATTCTTAGATTGATTGATGGCACTAGTGTTGTCACATTTGATGGGTATATAGTCCAAACTATGACCATAATCCTTAAGTTGTTCTCTCATCCATAGGATTTGAGTGCAACAACACCCTACTACCACATATTCCGCTTCAGTGGTAGATAAGGCAACCGAAACTTGTTTCTTGCTAAACCAAGAAACTAGGCATTCACCAATAAAGTGACAAGTTCCTGAGATACTCTTTCTATCCAAAAGACTACTAGCATATTCTGCATCCGAATATCTTATGATATGGAAAGATGAATTTCTAGGATACCATAAGCCTAGATACAATGTGCCATATTTTAAAATCCTTTTTACAGCATTCAAATGTGATTCTTTAGGACAGGATTGAATTCTAGCACATAAGCATACACTATATATTATATCGGGCCTAGAGGTAGTAAGGTATAAAAGTGATCCGATCATACCTCTATAGAGCTTTTCATTTATGTTCTTCCATTTCTCATCTTTGTCATAGGAGTTGAAAAATCATATGAAATACCATATTCTAAATAAAAGTTTTCAAAATTTTCATTTTGAAATTCTTTGCCATGATCACTTCTTATTTTAGAAATAAAATAGCCTTTTTCATTTTGAACGCTTTTATCAAAATTTTTGAAAGATTCTAAAGCATAACTCTTTTGAGCTAAGAAAATTACCCAAGTGAATCTAGAATAATCATCAACAATGACAAAAGCATAGTGTTTACCTCATAAACTAGCAATTCTAGTTGGTCCAAAAAGATCTAAATGCAAAAGTTATAGAGGTTTAAAGGTACTTACTACTTTTTTGGATTTGAAGGATGACTTGTGTTGTTTTCCTCTTTGGCAAGGTTCATATGTCTTATCCTTTTCAAATTTGACTTTTGGAGGTCCACTTACTAGCTTTCCTTTACTAAGGCTTTGAATTAATTCCATGCTTGCATGACCAAGTCATTTATTACATAGCCAAGATTCATCACTAATAGTCATAAGACACTTAGAGGAAATGTTAGATGTCTTGTGTAAGTCTATTATGTAAGTATTAACATCCTTATCTCCCTGGAATATCTCTTAGCCACTTAAAGAGGTTACAAGACATTCATTTGAGGTAAAGATAACTTGGTTTCCCTTATCACATAATTAACTTACACTTAAAAAATTATGTTTCAAACCATCAACAAGCAAAACATCTTTAATAAAAGTAGTATTATTAATACCAATAGAGCCAATGCAAATTACCTTACCCTTAGCATAGGTCCCAAAGGTTACCTTACCACCATCAATTCTTTTGATGTGATTGAAGAGTTTTTTGTTTCCAGTCATATAACTTGAGCATCCACTATGCACAAGCTAAGCATTTTCTATTCTAGTGGACTTGAGGCATACCTATAAAACCATAATTCAAGTTTAGTTTTTAGGTACCCAAACGAACTTGGGTCCTTGGGGGTTAGCACTTGAAGGTTCCCAATGAGCCTTCCTTATCTAACAATGCTTGTTGATATGATCAAATTTCATGCAATAATAGCATTGTTTAGTTATATATATGTTTTTTGGTTTTGACATGCTTTTAGGTCCTAACATCTTTTAGGAATGAGTTTGTGTGACGCCCCACTTATATATTTGGAATAATCCCATATATATAAGAAGGACGACACAAGCTTAACTTGATAAATCTGTTCGGATCAATTTTTTTTTGTTTTAAGTAACTTAATCTATTTATTTATATTAGTTTAGGCAGGTCGTTCTAATATATATATATATATATATATATATATATATATATATATATATATATATATATATATATATTGTTTACACATATGGACCCGATCATGTTACTTAATTATTTACATACACAATATGAACATATGAGTTAAGTCTACCACAAACCATATACATAGCCAAACTAGAAAAAAATATTAGATAACCAACCCTCTAACTATGTCTCTTATGTCTCTGCTGATATGGGCTTGGATTTCCTTCCTGACCAACTTCACTAACTACTGTCTATAGTTCCAATTCCTGCGTGAGAAGAACCCACGCTAAGCTATCTCTAGCTTAGTGGTACATACAGGTATTAAGTTTTTCCCAAGCAGTCACATAAATGCATGTCTCAAATAAATTATGACATACTGAATTTTTATTGCATATTTGTCAAATAAAAGAAATAACCACATCACATAACAATATAAACATAATAACCACATTCAATAATTAAGTTCTCATTACCTCATGTAAGCATTTCATTATTTGTCACTTATGTCGATAATAAATTTTCCACATTTCATTCCATAGTCTTTAATTAGTATCAGCCTAAATCTCATTCCCGGACTATCTGAATATGGGGTGTGAAATAGGGGCGCTCGTGGAGCTTAAGCCACCCTACTCACCATAATCTCAAGTCAAGGGTGTTCGCAGAGCTTAAGCCACCTTGACCGAATATAATCATGTCATCTGTGTGTAATTAGGATCAAGGGCGCTCCTAGAGCTTAAGCCACCCTGTCCCTAAATCATATCAATATCAATAATGTAACTTCCCCATAATGGTGCACCATCTATCCTATGTTAGTCCTCAGGTAGAGAAATGGGCAATTAACACCATTAATTACTTGTTTCTATAACAAATACCCATTTCATAACATAATAATTTACTCACAATTTATTTTAAAACCATGTAATAGCATGCTATTTTATCAAATATTAGCATAATATTAAGTTCATAGTCAATAAATTTCTCTAATTTTAAAATATGTCATAATATATTATTTCATCATTGTGACAAATAATTCATGTCATGCACACACACTCATGCATAAGGGCAAAGGTAAAATACCCTGTTAACAATAGTAGTAAAATTTTTTTTCATATCCTGTAATATAATTCACTGACTTTGCAAAGTTAACACTGAGGTTTTCACCACAATATAATATATCACATATATCAAAACATAAACTTTACACATAAATATTTTCGAGTTGATTTCATTTATACATTTTTAGACACATTCCAAAATGATTATACATATTCAAGCACGTAAATACAAAACACATATGACATATTTTCATGCTTATGTGGAATGCAATGAGAGAGAGTGATGAGGCTCGGCCAATGACCTGTGCTCCATGTCTTCTATACACTACTCAAAATGAGCTATCACTTTTCTTTACCTGAAAAATGATGCAAATTGATGAGTTGCGGCTCAGTGAGAATAATCATCCAATGAGCTCTAAAGTACCAAACAACTCGTAGTAATAAATCACAAATCCAATATATACCATATATTCCATTCCATTCATTAGTATCATAGATGTATCAATAAAGTTGAAACATATAATCATTACTCTTTATGTATGCAAATGCTTTGCTTATTTCATTTTGTTGTGACCAAGTTAAACAGACATTGCCCCGGGTTTCCATGTGAACATTTGCATTTGTATTTGCTAGCTAGCTTGATCATTTGTTTAATTTGCACATTTGTTGGGCCATAGGCCTTTTCTTTTGGATTACAAAATCGATTAACTAGTCACTACACCTTTTTAGTCCATATGCATATGCACTTGTATTTAAGCATTCATCAACCATTGTATCTTATCACATATAATATACGTATATCACATATATACCTCATATGCCACACATATACCTTGCATATACTATACATATACCATGTACGTATATCACATATGTCAAACATACACTTCAAATATAACACAAGTATACCATTTATATGTACCACAATATCACAAATTATCCATCATTACATTATCAAGGACCAATCATGACAATCATATGAATCACATAGCAAGCAACATTCATTTGCACTAAAGAATTCAATCAATAATTAGACTCATTGTTCTCCTTTGATTCCGACCCCTAACTTATTGTCTACCCACTCCTTGTGGGTCTCATATATGTTGCGAGCCTAATATGAAAACATAATCGATTAACTCATGATTAGGGTGACTTAATGTGGCTGAAACAAATTAATATGCATTGTTCATGTCAATAGTTAAGATTTTTCCTATGAGCCAGTGTGACCTTATGGGACTGTTTAGCCTATAACTTTTTCTATACTTGACCAATTAATCTGATTCTTGTTCCTAATTAAAACTAATGCCTTTACAAGTCTCATATCCTGTAATATTACTCAATGAATTTTCAAGTCAGTATTAAAAACCACAATACGATATATCACATATATTAAAACATAAACTTCCCATCTGAAGGATTACGGGTTGCTTCCATTTATACATTTCAAAACTAATCTAGAGTGATAATACATATTCAAACATATAAGTCCAAAATATAGATGACATGTTTTCATGGTTGTGTGGAATGCAAGAAGAGAGAGTGATGAGGCTCGGCCAATGATCTGTGCTCTAGGTCTTCTATACACTACTCCAAATGAGCTATCACTTTTCTTTACCTGAAAAATGATGCAAATTGATGGCTCAGTGAGAATAACCATCCAATGAGCTCTAATGTACCAAACAACTCATAGTAATAAATCACAAATCCAATATATATCATGTATTCCATTCCATTCATCAATATCATATAACTATCAATAAAGTTGAAACATATAATCATTACTCTTTATGTATGCAAATGCTTTACTTATTTAATTTTGTTGTGATCAAGTTAAACAGACATTGCCCCGGGTTTCCATATGAACATTTTCCATGTGAACATTTGCATTTGCATTTGCTAGCTAGTTTGATCATTTGTTTCATTTGCACATTTGTTGGGTCATAGGCCTCTTCTTTTGCTTTACAATATCGATTAACTAGTCACAATGCCTTTTTAGTCCATATGCATATGCACTTGTATTTAAGCATTCATCAATCATTGCATCTTTATCATATACAACATACATATAGTCCATATATACCTCATATGTCATGCATATACCTTGCATATACTATACATATACCATGTATATATATCACATATGTCAAACATATACCTCAAATATACCACAAGTATACCATTTATATGTACCATAATGTCACAAATTATCCATCATTACATTATCAAGGACCAATCATGACAATCATATGAATCACATAGCAAGCAATATTCATTTGCACTAAAGAATTCAATCAATAATTACACTCACCGTTCTTTTTCGATTCCGACCCCTAACTTATTGTCTATCCACTCCTTGTGGGTCTCCAATATGTTGCGAGCCTAATATGAAAACATAATTGATTAACTCATGATTAGGGAGACATAGTGTGGCTTAAACAAATTAATATGCATTGTTCATGTCAATAGTTAAGATTTTTCCTATGAGGCAGTGTGACCTTATGGGACTGTTTAGCCTATAATGTTTTCTATACTCGACCAATTAATCTGATTCTTATTCCTAATTAACACTAACATATAATTATAGAACATATTAAAATTTCAGACCCATTGGAGCATTTTAGAATATTTTGTGGAATTTCTAAATGTGTTTTATTTTCTGCCTTGTTTTCTGCCTTTAGGCAGTTTCAGGGTACTCATTTGGTTTCATCATAACTTATAATCAATAAGTTATATTTTAATGAAAAGTGACAGACACTTATGTGGGTTCAGATGGAACATTGTTCAAGTTTACAACGTTTATCAATTATGTCTCTAAGGTCTTCAAATTATAACAAAAATTTTACTCGTCTAGAATAGAATTGGCTTCCGGACCTGTATGGCTTCCAAAGGCCATAACTTAGTCTATACATAACCCATTAAGCTTAACTAGTACCAACAGTTAGCTAAGACATATACCTATAAGTTTTAGGTTTTGATAAGTTATATAATCTAGCTCTAACAAGCTCAAATTATCCAAACAAGTTACTGGATCTGCCCAGGGCACTCAGTAGGCAGTTTAAACCATGGAACAGTCATGCTTCCATTCCCCATACCTCACAATTTAAAAGACCTATGAACCTGAAATTTGGTACATAGATACCAAACATATATATTGACAACTGTTATGTTTTGATATACCTAAAATAATGGTTTTATCATATTCAAAATCAAAGCACACAGTAGCTAACTTGTGTATCCTGACTGGTTTCAGTAGAGAGAGCATATCTCTTCCTATATATCACATCTTGCAAACCTGTTTACATATCCACAAATCTAAAACATAAAGGAACAACTTTTATCTTTAAACTTTTTCAGAATCAATTTCTATTAATATCAAAATCGGGGTGCAAATCAGTGCCTAGTATTGAACCTAAGCAACTCAAATCAACCCTATAGCAATAAGAATTGATTACTTACCAAGACCAACCTTGGAAGGGATCAATTAGCTTCAAAACCCAAGTGAAACAAGGAAGAATTGAATTATGAAATGGAGGAAAATGAAGAAGAAGTCGGGCTGGAGAAGAAGGTAGAAATGGGAAGATAAAGCTAACTTTTTGTTTTTGTCTTTTTATCTTTTTCTCATCTCTTTTCTCCTTTCTCTTCTCTTTTCTCTTCTCTTCTCTTTTATTTCTCTTTTGTGTGATTTTCATTTTATTTTGTCTACATTATTATTATTATTTACATATATTTATAATTCCACTAATTCACACAATAATACAGTTTAATCATTTGGCCCGATTTAACTAAATTAACAACGTAAATGTTTTCTAATCTTAATCTAATCATTTTGCTTACTTTAATTTAGTCACCTTATTCAATTGATTTCTAATGCATTGTTATCATCGTTTAGGTTATAAGGATACACGTGTGACTCGATATAATTGCCAAATAATAGGACACATAGCTAGTGTGTGCCATGAACTTGTTTCTAAGAAAATATGTGTGAAATGCACGTGTTCAATTGAATTGTATGCAAAATGCTTATGTTCAATGAAATGCATATGGGGAAGGTCAAGGATGTTACAATTCTCCCCTCTTTTTAAAAATTTCGTCCTCAAAATTAATACCTGAAAATAGGTGTGGATATTGCTTTTTCATATTGTCTTCTATTTCCCATATTGCCTCTTCTTGTAAATGGTCACGCCATAATACCTTAACCAAAGGTATTTCTCAGTTTCTTAGCTGTTTAGTCTTGTATCCAATGATTTGCAAATTCAATCAATGCTATATATTCATCCAAACACCTCTGAATTCCATAGAACATGCCCTAAGCATTTCTTCCAATGTCTGTATAGTCCTTTCAGATTGTCCATCAGTCAGTGGGTGGAATGCAGTGCTAAAGTTCAATTTTATTCCTAATGTATTCTGTAAACTCACCCAAAAATGTGAAGTAAACCGTGGATCTCTATCAGACACAATGGACACTGGAATTCCATGCAATCTGACTATCTCATTCACATATAATTTGGCCAAAATCTCAAGTGTACAGCCCAATCTCATAGGTAGAAAATGTGCTGACTTGGTTAATCTGTTAATAATTACCCATACTGCATCATTTTTCTGTGGAGTTCTTGGCAATCCATAGACAAAATCCATCGTTATTCTTTCCCATTTCCATTCTGGCACTAGCAATGGATGTAGTTTACCAACTGGTGACTGATATTCAATTTTAATCTGCTGACATGTCAAGCATTTGGAAACATATTCTGCTATGTCTTTCTTCAATCTTGGCCACCAGTAATGAGGCCTTAAACTGTGATACATTTTTGTCATCCCTGGGTGCATTGCATATGGTGCATTGTGTGCCTCTTCCATTTTTTCCTGACGCAAGTTCTCAGTTTCTGGAACACATATGCGTGACTTTAACATCAGTGTATCATTCTGCAAATGAAAATCTTTACTGTTTCCCTGCCTTACTGATTCAATTTTCTCACACAATTTAGGATATTTACTTTGTGCAATTTTGATCCTATCCTTTAGTGTAGGTCTGACTTGAAGAGTAGCAATCAGTGATCCTTCATCATATATATTTAATTCAACATTCATAGATCATAATTGAATCAAATATGGAAAAGAGGATACTTGCAAGTGAGCTATACTTCTACTAGCCTTCCTACTCAATGCATCTGTTACTACATTGGCTTTCCCTAGATGGTATTCAATTGTACAGTCATACTCTTTTAACAACTCTAACCATCGTCTTTGCCTCATGTTTAACTCTTTTTGTGTCAGGAAATGACCTTAGCTTTTATGGTCTGTGAAGATCTGGAATGTCTCACCATACAGATAATGCCTCCAAATCTTCAATGCAAATACAACTGCAGCCAATTCTAAATCGTGCACTGGAAATGAGATCTCAAGTGGTCTCCGTTGCCTAGATGCATAAGATATCACCTTACCATGTTGCATTAATACACATCCCATGCCTTGGTGAGAAGCATCACTATATACTTTAAACCCACTTGTACCTATAGGGATAGTTAACACTAGTGCTGAGGTTAGTCTGTGTTTTAGTTCATCGAAACTCCTCTGACATTCTGGAGTCCACTTGAAAGGCACATTCTTTCTCAAAAATTTAGTCAAAGGGCTAGCAATTAAGGAGAATCCATCAACAAATATGTAGTAGTATCCGGCTAAACCCAGAAAACTATGCATTTTTGAAATATTTTTAGGAGCTTCCCAATTTACCATGGCCTCAATTTTCTTTGGGTCAACCTCTATGCCCTTACACGACACCATATGTCCAAGAAATACCAAATGATCTAACCAGAATTTGCATTTACTCAATTTGGCATATAATTGTTTCTCCCTCAAAGTTTGTAACACAATTTTTAAATGTTGTTCATGTTCTCCCCTGTTCTTTGAGTACACCAATATGTCATCAATAAATACTATCACAAACCTATCCAGATATGGTTGAAACATCTTATTCATTAATGCCATAAATGCAGCTGGAGCATTAGTCAACCCAAATGGCATTACTAAAAATTCATAATGTCCATACCTTGTTCGAAAGACAGTCTTTGGAACATCTGCTTCTGCTACCTTCAGCTGGTAATAGCCTGATTTCATATCAATCTTGGAGAATATTTGGGATCCTTGCAACTGGTCAAACAAATCATCTATTCTAGGCAATGGATATTTGTTCTTCACTGTCATTTTGTTCAATTGCCCATAATCGATGTACAATCTCATTGTTCCATCATTCTTTTTGACAAATAATACTGGAGCTCCACAAGGTGCTACACTAGGTCTAATATACACTTTGTCAAGTAACTCCTGCAATTGGGCCTTCAGTTCTTTCAACACAACTGGGGCCATTCTGTAGTGTGACCTTGATATTGGTGTTGTTCCTGGTACTAGTTCAATAGTGAATTCTACCTCTCTATTTGGTGGTAAACCAGGTAGATCATCTGGGAATACATCAGCAAATTCCCTTACCACTGGTATATTTTCAAGCAAGCTATCAGTGGTTCTAGTATCAGTCACATATGCCAAATATGCTCACATCCCCCTTTGATCATTCGAAATGCCTTTACAGCTGAAACTAGACATGTAGGCACAAGTTTTCTTTCACCTAGAAATACTACCCTTGGCTGGTTTGGTGATTCCAAAATTACTTCCTTAGTAAAGCAATTCACATTGCATGATTTCTAGTTAACCAGTCCATTCCCAGTATCACATCAAATTCATATATTGGCAATAAAATCAGATCCACTATTAACTCAGCTCTGTTAATGCATATCAGGCAATCACGACATACATTATTCACAACTACCACTGTTCCCAATAGTGTACTCAAATTTCTGTCAATCCCCAAAGTCTCATGCTTTTGATGCAATTTAGATGCCATATGCAATGATATAAATGAATGAATGGAGCCTGGGTCAATCAATGCATATGCTAACATATCATAAATGTAAATATTACCACTACCTACTTCGGGAGCATCCACCGCCTCCTGTCTAGTCATAATAAACACCCTGGCATGAGTAGGGGGTCTAGAACTCTAACCTTCAGATCTGGTCACTCCTCTACCCATCGTACTAGTCCTGCACCTACCTCTTCCTTTGCCCTGTGTCCCACTAGTAGGGTAGACCCTCGGTGCCTCAACTGTAGTCTCAGATACTCCTCTACCTCTGCTGGTCTCTGCTAGTTTGGCTCTATTTGGACAGTCTCTATACATGTGCTCCATCGATCCACAGAAATAACATGCTCCTGTGAGCCTTCTACATTAGCCCGTATGCTGTCTACCACAATGACTACATGTGGGCCTCTGTTCAACATATTGGCTCTGCCCTCTGCCTGGGTAAGAGAAATTCATACCCCGATCTCTAGAACTGGAGTACCCACTTCTGTTGCCAGACTGTGCAGGCATATATCTACGTCTTTTTCCCGACCTTCTGCTAGACTCACTAAAGAACTCACATGTTGCCCTTTTAATTTGTTGCTCCCCAGCTTCTTTCATTAACCGTTCAGGTCTGAGTCTTGCATAATTATCAAGATCAGTAGTCGTGATTTTGTTTCTGATCTCATATTTGAGGCCCTCCTCAAACTTTCTGCATTTGGGAAAGTTTATTAAAATGTACTTCATACTCTGCAACAGACATATTCCCCTATTTCAGATTCAGGAATTCCTTCCTCTTCTCATCTTTATATTCTTCAGGCATGTAATTATTCTAAAATTCCAGGAGGAAATCATTCCATGTCAACACCGATGGTTGTGCATCACTGTCGGGGACTATCTCCCACCATTCATAAGCATTACCTTGCAGCAAGGATACTGCATAATCAAATTTCTCATATAGGGTACAACTCATCATATTCAGTGCCCTCTGTGTCCTTTTCAGCCATGTCTCAGCTTCTGCTGGGTCTGTTGTGCCATTGAAATCAGTTGCACCATATTTTCTCAGGTTGTCATAACGTCTTTCCTTGTACATTTTAGGACCATATATTTCCTATTCTAGGTTTTCATGGGGTACTTCTGCATGAGATGACTGTGATGCATGTACTAGAGCTCTAGCCCCTAGGGCTGGTTGATCTCTATGTAAATGAGGTAATGCCTCGTGAGAATGCATTTCAGCCGGCCTCTCCCTCCTTGGTGAATTATGTCTTATGATGTCCCTAAAATAAATGAGGTTATGTCACTACAAAATGTTCAACATTTAGGATGCATATGTTATCATACTCTTATGCATATGCATGTTCCCATGGAACCTATCCCCGCTCTAATACTAAAAATGTAACACCACATCATATGCATTTAAGTATAACCTATTTCTGTATAAAATAATTACATACTGCATGCTGGAAAGAGAAAATGCCCTGATAACAGTGGTAGTAAAGTTTTTTTTTCATATCATATCCTGTAAAATCAACTAATGCCTTTACAAGTCTCATATCCTGTAATATTACTCAATGACTTTTCAAGTCAACATTAAAAACCACAATACGATATATCACATATATTAAAACATAAACTTCCCATCTGAAGGATTACGGGTTGCTTCCATTTATACATTTCAAAACTAATCTAGAGTGATAATACATATTCAAACATATAAGTCCAAAATACAGATGACATGTTTTCATGCTTGTGTGGAATGCAAGGAGAGAGAGTGATGAGGCTCGGCCAATGATATGTGCTCCATGTCTTCTATACACTACTCAAAATGAGCTATCACCTTTATTTACCTGAAAAATGATGCAAATTGATGAGTTGTGGCTCAGTGAGAATAACCATCCAATGATCTCTAAAGTACCAAACAACTCATAGTAATAAATCACAAATCCAATATATATCATGTATTCCATTCCATTCATCAATATCATATAAGTATCAATAAATTTGAAACATATAATCATTACTCTTTATGTATGAAAATGCTTTGCTTATTTCATTTTGTTATGACCAAGTTAAACAGACATTGCCCCGGGTTTCCATGTGAACATTTGCATTTGCTAGCTATCTTGATCATTTGTTTCATTTTCACATTTGTGGGGCCATAGGCCTCTTCTTTTGCTTTACAATATCGATTAACTAGTCACAATGCCTTTTTAGTCCAGATGAATATGCACTTATATTTAAGCATTCATCAATCATTGCATCTTTATCATATACAACATACATATATTCCATATATACCTCATATGTCACGCATATACCTTGCATATACTATACATATACCATGTATATATATCACATATGTCAAACATATACCTCAAATATACCACAAGTATACCATTTATATGTACCACAATGTCACAAATTATCCATCATTACATTATCAAGGACCAATCATGACAATCATATGAATAACATAGCAAGAAACATTCATTTGCACTAAAGAATTCAATCGATAATTACACTCACCGTTCTTCTTTGATTCCGACCCCTAACTTATTGTCTATCCACATTTTTTATACTTGACTAATTAATATGATTCTTGTTCCTAATTAACACTAACATATAATTATAGAACATATTAAAATTTCAGACCAATTGGATCATTTTACAATATGTTGTGGAATTTCTAAGTGTGTTCTGTTTTCTTCCTTTAGGCAGTTTCAGGGTACTCATTTGGTTTCATCATAACTTATAATCTATAAGTTATATTTTAATGAACATTTACAGAAACTGATATGGGTTAATATGGAACATTGTTCAAGTTTACAACTTTTATCAATTATGTCTCTAAGGTCTTCAAATTATAACAAACATGTTACTGGTCTAGAATATAATTGGCTTCCGGATCAGTATGGCTTCCAAAGGCCAAAACTTAGTCTATACATAACCCATTAAGCTTAAATTAGTACCAACTTTTAGCTAAGACATATACCTATACCTTTTATGTTTTTATCATTTACATAATCTAGCTCCCACAAGCTGATATTATCCAAACACGTTACTGGATCTGCCCAGGGCACTCAGTAGGCAGTTCAAACCATGGAACAGTCATGGTTCCATTCCCAATAACTCACATTTGACAAGAACTATGAACCTGAAGTTTGGTGTAATGATACCACAAACATATATCTACAACCTTTATGTTTTTAGATACTTCAACTAATGGCTTTAACATACTCAAAATCAAAGCACACAGTAGCTAACTTGGTTAGGGTTCACACCCTGACCCGTTTTAGTAGAGAGAGCATATCTCTTTCTATACATAACATCTTTGAAATATTTTTACATATCCACATATCTAAGACATAAAGGAACACCTTTTGTGTTTTACACGTTTCCAGAATCAATTTCTATTAATATCAAAATTGGGGTGCAAACTAGTGCCTAATATTGAACCTAAGCAACTCAAATAAACCCTATAACAATAAGAATTGATTACTTACGAAGAATAACCTTGCAAGGGATCAATTAGCTTCAAAAACCAAGTGAAACAAGGAAGAATTGAATTTTTAAATGGAGGAAAATGAAGAAGAAGTTGGGCTGGAGAAGAAGGCAGAAATGGGAAGATAAAGCTAACTTTTTGTTTTTGTCTTTTTATCTTTTTCTCATCTCTTTTCTCATTTCTCTTCTCATTTCTCTTATCTTCTCTTTTATTTCTCTTTTGTGTCATTTTTATTTTATTTTGTCTACATTATTATTATTATTTACATATATTTATAATTCCACTAATTCACACAGTAATACAGCTTAATCATTCGGCCTGATTTAACTAAATCAACAATGTAAATTTTTTCTAATCTTAATCTAATCATTTTGCTTACTTTAATTTAGTCACCTTATTCAATTTATTTGTAATGCATTGTTATCATCATTCAGGTTATATGGATACACATGTGACTCGATATAATTGCCAAATACTAGAATACGTAGCTAGTGCGTGCCATTGACTTGTTTCTAAGAAAATATGTGTGAAATGCACGTGTTCAATTGAATTGTATGCAATATACTTATGTTCAATGAAATGCATGTGGGAAGGTCAAGGATGTTACAGTTTATGCTAAGCTATATTCACAGGCGTGACATTGATATTTCTTTGATTTCAAATCAAGGTATATCCTATTTAACACACTTAGAACACAAAAATTGTCAAATACATTATTGCTATTTTATTTGTTATCATCAAAATGATAGAAAATACCCCTCAAGGTTTAATAGAATCAAATATGGAAAAGAGGATGCTTGCAAATGAGCTTCACTGCTACCAGAGTTCCTACTCAATGCATCAGCTACTACATTTTCTTTCCTTGGATGATATTCAATTATGTAGTCATAATCCTTTAATAGCTCTAACCATCGCCTCTATCTCATGTTTATCTCTTTCTGTGTCAGCACATAACCCAAACTCTTATGGTCTACGAAGATTTGGAATGTCTCAACATACAGATAATGCCTTCATATCTTCAATGCAAATACAACTGTGACCAATTCTAAATCATGCATTGTATATGAGATCTCATGTGGTCTCAACTGTCTGGATGCATAAGCTATCGCCTTACCATGTTGCATCGATACACATCCTAAGCCTTAGTGAGAAGCATCACTATATACTGTAAATCCAACTGTACCCATAGGAATAACAAACACTAGTGTTGAGGTTAGTCTCTATTTTAGCTCCTCAAAACTCCTTTGGCATTTTGGAGACCATTTGAAAGGAACATTCTTTCTAAGTAATTTAGTAAAAGGGCTAGCAATTAAGGAGAAACCATCAACAAATTTGCGATAGTATCCGGCTAAACCTAGAAAACTATGCATTTCTAAAATATTTTTAGGAGCTTCCTAATTTACCATGGCCTCTATTTTCTTTGGGTCTACCTTTATGCCCTTGCCTGATACCACATGTCCAAGAAACACCAAATAATCTAACTAGAATTCGCATTTACTCAATTGAGCATACAATTGTTTCTCCCTCAAAGTTTGCAACACAATTTTTAAATGTTATTCATGTTCTCCCTTATTCTTTGAGTCACCAATATGTCATCAATAAATACTATCACAAACTTATCCAAATATGGTTGAAACACTTTATTCATTAAAGCCATAAATGCAGTTACAGCAGTAGTCAACACAAATGGCATTACTAAAAATTCACAATGCCCATACCTGGTTCGAAAGGTAGTCTTTAAAACATCAGCTTCTGCTACCTTTAACTGGTAATAGCCTGATTTCAAATCAATCATGGAGAATATTTGGGCTCCTTGCAATTGATCAAAAAAATCATTTATTTTAGGCAATGAATATTTCTTCTTCACTGCCATTTTGTTCAGTTGCTGGTAATCAATGCATAATCTCATTGTTCCGTGTTCCTTTTTAACAAATAATATTGGAGCTGCACAAGGTGATACACTAGGTCTAATATACCCTTCATCAAGCAACTCTTGTAATTGGGCCTTTAGTTCTTTCAACTCAATTAGGGTCATTCTGTAAGGTGACATTGATATTGGTGTTGTTCCTGGTATTAGTTCGATAGCGAATTCTATCTCTAAATCTGGTGGTAAACCAGGTAGATCATCTAGGAATACATCAAAAAATTCCCTCACCACTAGTATATTTTGAAGCAAGCTATCAGTGGTTATAGTATCAGTCACATATGCCAAATATGCCTCACATCCTCCTTTGATCATCCGAAATGCTTTTATAGTTGAGATTATACATGCAGGCACAAGTTTTATTTCACCCAAAAATACAACCCTTGCTTGGTTCGGTGATTCTAAAATTACTTCCTTAGTAAAGCAATTCACTATTGCATGGTATCTAGTTAACCAGTCCATTCCCAATGTTACATGAAATTCATATGGTGGTAATAAGACCAAATCAGCTATTAACTCAGCTTTATCAATGCATATCAAGCAATCATGATAGACATTATTCACAACTGCTACTGTCCCTAGTAGAGTGCTCACATTTATGTCAATCCCCAAAGGCTCATGCTTTTGTTGCAATTTGGATGCCATATGCAATGATATAAATGAATGTGTGGAACCAGGGTCAATCAATTCATATGCTACAATTTCAGAATTATAAATATTACTAGTGACTATTTCGGGAGCATTAACCGCCTCCTGCCTAGTCATGGAAAATACTCTAGCATGTACAGGGGGTCTAGAACTTTGACCTTCAGATTCGGTCATTCCTCTGCCTATTGTACCAATTTTGCCCCTGCCTCTAAATCTACCCTTTGTCCCATTAGTAGGGTAAACCGTCGATGCCTCAACCATAGTCTCAGATAGACATCTACCTCTACTGGTCTCTGGTAGTTTTGCACTTTCCAAACAGTCTCTATACATGTGCTCCATTGACCCCTAGAAATAACACGCTCCTGTGAGTGTTCTGCATTGGCCCATATGTTGTCTACTACAATGAGAACATGTAGGCCTTTGTTCAGCATATTGACTCTACCTTATGCCTAGGTAAAAGGAAGTCATAGCATGACCTCTAAAGCTCCAGTATCCACCTCTATTACTCGATTGTACTGGCATGTATCCTCTTTTATTTCCTTGGCTTCTACTAGACTCTCTAGAAAACTCTCGTGCTGCCTTTTTAAATTGTTGTTCTCTAGCTTCTTTCATTAAACCTTATGCTCTAATTGCAGTAGCTCTGACTCTAGTATAGCTCTGAGTTTGGTATAGCTATCAAGATCATTACCCCATTTTTAAATTGTGATTCTGCTTCTGATATCATATTTGAGGCCCTTCTCTAACTTCCTGCATTTGTCTTTTTCAGTAGAGACCAGGAAGGTAGCATAGTGGGAATGTTTATTGAACTGCACCTTGTTGCCCAAATATTAGACCAAGAAAGGGGGTTGAATTGGAGTTTCAAAAAATTAAATTTTAAAGTGCGGAAATAAATAATTAATTTTAGGAGGGATAGAGAAAATCAGACACAAAGATTTATAGAGGTTCGGGTGTTAACAAACCCTACTCCTCTCCCCAATCGCAATTGGGAGTTTCACTAACACACTAAGTGTTACAATGGAGTTTACAAGCTTACTCCAATTATGCTGTTTCTCACAATGGCTCACACCTAACACAGAAATCCCTTGTGTTTTAATGGCTCACACAATAACTAATTCCTTGTGTTTTACAGGCTCACACAAACAACCTTCACTTTGTGTTTTTACAGGATCACACAAATAACCTTTTAATTTGTGTTTTGGAGGCTCACACAACTAACCCTTACAAGTGTTCTACTCTTAACCTAGAAATACCCAAAGCTCACTTGAGTAAAGATTACAGAGAGAACCACTTATAAATCTTAATTGCTCAAATATGAGGAGCAAAAAGATTTTTACAGAGAATAGATTTGTTCTCAAACTATGAAAGTACAAATAGCTTGTAATAAGGATTAAATTCGAAGTATATGCTATTCTATTGTTTTTCTCTTCATTCTCTCTTTTTTTAATGCAAAAATGACTTCCATTTATACTCCCATGGCTGAATATAGCTGTTGGGGTGCATTAAATATGAAACTAGCCATTGTACCAACCAAAAACTCGCGCCTGACATTTTTCTCTTTCATTGTTCACGGACGTGACTACGCTTGTCACGGGGGTGACATTTCTTCCCAAGCCATGACTGAAGTGGTGACCTTGGTCGTGACGCTCTCTAAAATGTTTTGACATGTAGGCGTGACATACTTATTCACGGGCGTGACAAGTTTCCCAGCCGTTATCCAAGTGGTGACTCTGGTCGTGAAGCTCTCTGGATGAAATTGCATGAATCTTCACGGGGGTGACACATTTATTCACAGTGGTGACTGAAATGCCCACTTCACGGTTTGTTTTTCCTTCATGGCCGTGTACTTCAAATGTTGGTTTTGGTAACGGTTAGCTTCCTTCACGGGAGTGACTCATAGTGTCACGACAGTGAACATGCTACTACTTGAATTTTTTCTCTCAAGGATTATTCTTCCAATTCTCCATTCTTGCTATTTTAATCCATGTCCTGTATAATATACTTACAAAAACAAGTATGTTAAATACAATATTGCTATATTATTTGTTATCATCAAAATGATAGAAATACCCCTCAAGGTTGAACACACCTCATAGTCAGCAACAAACATGTTCCCCTATTTTAGATTTAGGAATTCCTTTCTCTTCTCATCTTTATATGCTTCAGGCATGTAGTTATTTTGGAATTCTGGAAGGAAATCATTTCACATCAAGACTGGTGGTTATGCATCACCATCTGGGATTGTCTCCCACCATTCATAGGCATTGCCTTGAAGCAAAGACACTGCATAATCAAATTTCTCATATGGGGTACATCTCATCATATTCAGTGCCCTTTGTGTCCTTTTCACCCATGTCTCAGCTTCTATTGGGTCCATTGTGCCATTGAAATCAGTTGCACCTTGTTTCCTCAGCTTGTCATAATGTCTTTCCCTATACATTTCAGGACCATGCACTTATTGTTTAGGATCTTTATAGGGTACCTTTGCATGTGATGATTGGGATGCATGTGCTGGAGCCCTAGCTTCTGGTGTTGGTTGATTCCTATATAAATGAGGTGATGCCTCATGAGAATGCATTTCGGTTGACCTCTCCCTTATTGGTGAATCATGTCCAATAATGGCCCTAAAATTCATAGAAATGTGTCACTACATAATGTTCAACATATATGATGCATATGTCAGCATGCTCTTATGCATATGCATGTTCCTATGGAACCCATCCATACTTTGAAATAAAAAAATGTAACATCATATCTTATGCTTTTCAGTAAAACCTATTCCTATGTCAAATAATCACTTATGGCATACTAATAAGACATAAGGTCCTGTTAACAGTGATAGTAAATTTTTTTCCTTCATATCCTGTAATATCATTCAATGACTTTTCAAGTCAACATTAAGGTTTTCACCACAATAATATATTACATGTATTAAAACTTAAACTTTGCATCCAAAGCATTATGAGTTGCTTCCATTTATACATTTCAAACCTAATCTAGAGTGACTATCCATGTTCAAACATATAAGTCCAAAAATAGAGATGACATGTTTTCATGCTCGTGTGGAATACAAGGAGAGAGAGTGATGAGGCTCAGCTAGTGACCTATGCTCTATGGCTTCTATATGCCATTCAAAATAAGCTATCACTTTCCTTTACCTGGAAAATGATGCAAATTTATGAGTTGCGGCTTAGTGAGAATAATCATCAAATGAGCTCTAAAGTACCGAACAACTTATAGTAATAAATCATCACCCATTGCATATTATGTACTCCTTTCCATTCACCATTTTCATATAGATATGAGTAAAATATAAGCATATAATCATTACTCTTTATGTATGAAAATACTTTGCTTATTTCATTTTGTTTTGACCAAGTTAAACAAACATTGTCCCGAGCGTCCATGTGAACATTTGTCATGTGAACATTTGCATTTGCTAGCTAGCTTGATCATTTGTTTCATTTGCACATTTGTTAAGCAATAGGCCTCTTCTTTTACTTAACAACATCGATTAACTAGTCACAACGCCTTTTTAGTCTATATGCATATGCATTTGTAACTAAGCATTCATCAACCATTGCATCTTTATCACATATACCATACATATATCACATATATACCATGTATGCCATGCATATACTTCACATATGTTATGCATAAACCATGTATATATCACGTATGCCAAACATATATCTCAAATGTTGGGTTTTGAAGAATGAATCATATTCATAAATGTAGCGAAAAAATAAAATTTTCAAAATCCGAAACAAAAGATCATACTTGTGCCATTAAAACTAATTTATAAAAATATAGGGGTTAGAAATTATACCTTGTAATTTCTTTTTTGTTCTTCAAATTTTTACTTTGTTGGGTTGTAGCAACCACAACAATCCACACTCGGATGTCTCTATTGATAATCCACACGAATAATGAAGAAAAAACTATCAAAAGAAAATGGTTTGAACAAATTCAAAGTGCTAGCTTTCAAAGTGTTCTTGAGATAATTTTGTTGTGTCTTAAAAATATTTTTTTCACAAAAAATATTTTCACGTCTATTCTCTGCCATTTAATGTCTTTTCTATTTGAATCAAATTCAAAGAAAAGATGAAAAGTCAAAAATTGAGAAAATGGAAATGAATAAATAGTAATTGGTCATAATTGGCCTAATCAAGGCTAAACTCTATCGTTGGACAACAGGAGGGAGGTAGTGTTAGAGCAGTGCTCTAAAGGCAATCACCTTTAGTACTTATTGTACAAATTTATTTGATTAATAAAAGGTTTTTTCATTAATTTGATGTTCATTTGATATATGAATTGAAAAGTGATCTTAAATCAATTAATGAAGTCCTTGATACATAACATAGCATGAAGGAAATCATGATATTGAGATTCTTATCATGTGTAATTATGTTAGTATCAAAATTATCCCTAGTCATAGGATTAATGAGACAGGACATTATTAATCCAGACAGACTAGCACATGTTACACTCCTTGATTGGATAGAGTAGTAGATCTCATTATCTATAAACATGAGATGTTTAGAGTTAACTTGTGGATGCTTGTTAAGTGTAGTTAAGTGCATTGGATGACCAACTACGAGACAATCATATGGATAATCTATTCAAATGTCAATGATAGTTGCATCATAACAGTGGTGCAAGTATCCTTAGACTTGAGGTACTCAAGAATATCTTGAATATTGATTCTGTATTTTGACACTATTCCTTGTTGCCTCAGAGAGGTAGCTCATAGGGTGGTGATTGGATACAGATTGAGGTATTCGAAGGTAATTGGGTAACCAATAAAAGATTCACCACTCTTGATAGAAGGAGTGTATACCCATGGCCTCTTGTCGTGGTCATTACTCAGGAATATCTGGCCGGAGTGGAAATGTCGTAAACATAGTCTTCAATGACATATCTAATAGCGTAATGAGCCTCGAGGACAAGTACTAACATTACTTGGACTAAACATGACGTAGTTAGTCTAGTGGGAGTTGACACATGTCCATACTCTGAACTAAGTGGGGTATAGATTGGTGAAAGGAATAATTGCACAGAAATTGTCTATGGAAAGGTTCATAGTCAAACCATCGACTTTCCGGTCAATTGGGGTCATGATGTGTTGCTAGACACAACTCATGACATGCTTAAATTAATTGTTAATTTAAGTGGCCAACATAACCAGGAACCTAATCGGTCACACGCATTGAAGATATAGAGAATGAGTAAAATGGTCTTGGATAGGATCCTAAATATAAGAGAATTATTTTAGGATGGATCGCATGAAAAAAATTTTCGCGAGTGTCACAGGCCCGTACGGGCCTGCGCCGGCTAGGCAGGCTGCTGGCCGGCCTTGCGAGCCAGTTGTGCTGGCCAGCAGCAGGCACAGCGCGCCTGCAGCTTCCATCCGTTGGCCAACAGCTATAATTGGCCATAATTAGGCCAATTATGGCCAATTACTATTCATTAGTTGCCATTTTCTCCATTTTAGACGTTTCATCTTATTTTTGAATTTGATTCAAATTGACAAGACATCAAATGGCATAAAATAGACATGAAAATTTTTTTTTGTGAAAAAAAATATTTTTAAGACAACAAAAATTCTCTCAAGAACACTTTCAAAGCTAGCCCTTTGAATTTGTTCAAACCATTTTCTCTTAATAGTTTCTTCTTCATTCTTCACGTTGATTATCATTAGAGACATCCTAGTGTGGATTGTTGTGGTTTGCTACAACCCAACAAAGTGAAGATTTGAAGAACAAATTAAAATTACAAGGTATAATTTTTAACATTTACATTTATATAAATTAGTGTTAATGGTACAAGTATGATCTTTTGTTTTGGGTTTTGAAAATTTTTATTTTTTTCTGCGTTTATGAATATGATTCATTCTTCAAAACCTAACAGGCAGCAGCATGCTGGGCCTGCTGGGGGCTGCCCAACGGCATGCTAGGTTGGCCAGTAGCCTGCCTAGCCCGCGCGGGCTTGTTTCCCTCCCAAACAATTTTTCCCATGCGATCTCATCGCGATCCATCCTGAAATAATTCTCTGATATTTTGGATCCTATCCAAAATCATTTTACTCATTCTCTATGTCTTCAATGCGTGTGACCCATTAGGTTCCCAATTATATTGGCCACTTAAATTAATAATTAATTTATACTAGTCATAAGCGGTATCTAGCAAGACATCATGACCCCCAATTGACTGGAAAGTCAATGGTTTGACTACGAACCTTTCTGTAGACAATTTTCGTGTAATTATTCCTTTCACCATTCTTTGGTTTTGGGTTTTGAAAAGTTTTATTTTTAGCTGCGTTTATGAATATGATTCATTCTTCAAAACCCAACATTGGTATCAGAGCCTCCTTATATCCATTAAATTTAATTTTAATTGAAAGTGCAATGGGATTGTATGTTTTTGATGAACTTGAGATGACCTAATGATAATTAGAATGGTGATTTGATGTTCTAGAAATTTTTAGAATTTTTAGAAATTAATTTTGAAATAATTTAAGTTGTGTAATTGTAATTCTAGTATGACCATAAATTGGTATGTATATTAAACTTAAATTGTTTAATTTTAACATCATAATATTCTGATTTTAAGGATAATTAATTTTGAATTATTTCTGGAAATATGAAATTTAATTTAATTTGATTAAATATTAAATTCCGCTTTAAAATGACATACAAAATGAATTAACCGAAAGAACACATCTAGGCAATTTCGACTCAAGTGTTGAATCAATTTACAATTTGAAATCCAAAATTGTCATTTTTATTTTGTGCATTAGAGAATGCATGTTAGGGGTTTATGAAAAGGCATGATGGATGATTATGGACTTAGGCCCAATGTGATTGAGCATGCATGAAATTATTTTGTTTTATGGTAAATAGGGCATGCGTGTCCCTACCTCTTTTTTTCTTTCTTATGTATTTCTCTTCTCATCTTACTCCTTTCAAATATAAATTGAGGTTTTCTATAATTTGAAATATGTAATTATATTACATAGGATTAGGATAGAATGAAGATGCAAAGGAGCAAGAATCAAAGGAGATGGTACCATAAACAAGAAGACTTAGAAATAGGAATTTGATTTCTATTTTGGGTTGTAAATTCATGCATTTACCTAGGTAAGACCTAGTCAATCTCTCTTTGGCTCAAGATATTGACTTTAGTATGTCCATAATCATGCCATATAGTTAATGTAACTATGTTTATTTATTAATGTGATGAATGTATGATATATAAAAGCATGAAATAATAACTTGATGAGACTTAACAAAGAAATCCGTCACTAAATAAACAATTAAGTCTTACGCCTTCCATTAATATGGGGAGAACCAGTGTTCTTCTAGAGTTAGGGTTGTTGAGTTGCCTCAAGCTCACTCTATAAGAATATGTTCAATCCATTGAAATTAGATTTCACAATTAATGGGTTAGAGTTAATCGATATTATTAACTTGTTGGATTTGCGCCAAGGTTAATGTGTATTGAAGGTGAAGTTGGGTTTGTATACATGAGATGTACACATATCAAGAGTCGATAGCCCAATGTATGTGCACACATCAATAAGTTGATAGCACAAGATTCGATAGTTGCATGAATAATTCAATTGGTATTGATTAGATACCTACCAACCAAACTAAGGATAGTTTGTTGAGTTGCCTCAAGGTTATTCTTAGCTAGTTGGATATCGACCCACTAGGAGAACTTCCATATAAGTTCTCTTGGGTTCATAGTGAAAGCTATGGATTCGCTAGAAAATAGTGGGAGCCATAATGCGATTTATTAAAGACCTAATAAATATGCATTTTATGTACACTCTAACATGTTATATTTTACATCTAGGTTACTAGAATCATCATCATGACAAGTGTGAATTTACGATCGCTAATGGAATCAAATAAGTTGACTGGGCCCAATTTTTTGGATTGGCTAAGGAATCTAAGAATAGTTCTCAAATCTGAAAAGATTCGCTATATCCTAGATGAGGCACTCCTTAATCCCCCTACTGCTAATGCTTCTGAAGATGTTTAGAAGGCATATCAAAAGCATCTCGATGATAGTAAGATGGCAAGTTATATTATGCTTGCTACAATGTCAGCTGAGTTGCAAAAGCAACATGAGGCTATGGATGTAATTCCATAGTATACCATCTAAGAGAGCTTTTTGATGAGCAAGCACATTCTGAAAGGTTCGAAACTTCAAGGTTTCTCTTCCTCACTAAGATGGTTGAGGGGACATCTCCAGTGGAATATGCATTGAAGATGATTGGCTATATTGAGAGGTTGGCCACCTTGGGATTTGTGATGGACCGTGAATTAAGTAGTGACTTAATTCTAACCGGTTTGTCTGATAGTTATTCACATTTTGTGCTTAACTATAGGTTGAACCAAATCTCTACCACTATAAGGACAGTAAGGCTGTGATGCTAGTGGACTCTTCAAGTTCTAAAAGGAAGAACCTTAAGAAGAAGAAGAAGTCCATGATGCCTACGGGAGGCATGGCCAAGAAAAAGGCCAAGGAGATTGCTCCAAAAGGGACATGCTTCTATTGTGGCAAGGATGGCCATTGGAAGAGAAACTACAAGGCTTACTTGGAGTCCTTGAAGAAGAAGGCATTTGATGCCTCATCTACTTCAGGTATTTTTGTCATTGAAATTAATATTGTTTCCAATAATAATATATGGGTATTAGATACCGGTTGTGGCTCACACATATGCACTGATATGCAGGGCCTAAGGAATAGTAGACAACTCAATAAGGGAGAGTCAGACCTACGCATTGGAAATGGAGCAAAGGTTGCTGCATTAGCTATAGGAACATATGTATTTAATCTCCCTAGTGGGCATATATTAAATTTGGAGAATATCTATTATGTATCTGCTTTGACTAAAAACATTATTTATGTTTCAAGTCTAAATAAAGATGGTTTCCTTTTAGCTTTTAGTAACAATTGTTGTTCTATTATATTGAATGGAATTCTTTATGCTAATGGTACATTATGCAATGGAATATACATATTAGATATGACAAATCAAATTTTAAACATCAATGATAATAAAAGGCAAAAACAAGATATGTTGAAATCACCCAATTTATGGCATTGTCGTCTTGGTCATATAAGTAAGAAATGCATGGCTAAGCTACACAAAAGTGGTAGTTTGGGGTCATTTGATTATGAATCGTATGACACATGTGAATCTTGTTTACTAGGCAAGATGACTAAATTACCCTTTAAGGGAAAGGTGAACGTGCTAATGGACTTTTAGACTTCATACATTCAGATGTATGTGGTATAATGTCTACACACGCTAGAGGTGGTTTCATTTACTTCATTACTTTTATCGATGACTACTCATGATATGGATACATGTATCTTATGAGATACAAATCTGATGCTTTTGAAAAGTTCAAAGAACTCAGAAATGAAGTAGAGAAACAACTTAGCAAAAGTATTAAAACACTTCGATCAGATTGAGGAGGTGAATACTTGAGCCAAGATTTCTAGATTATGTAACAGCTGGGTTAATGGAATCGCGGTCTCAGCCGTTTGCCAGTCTGCGCAGTAGGTTGTTGGAGGCAATCATATTTCTAGTGTTATATGTATATGACATATTGTTAATGGGAAATGATGTCTCAGCCTTACAATCAGTCAAAATTTGGTTATCCAAGAATTTCTCTATGAAAGACCTTGGAGAAGCAGTCTATATTTTAGGGATAAAGATCTATAGAGATTGATCTAAAAGGTTGCTTGGTCTTTCACAGTCTACATACATAGATACAATGCTAAAGAGGTTTAGCATGGAGCAGTGCAAGAGGAGATATATTCCCATGATCTATGGGATTACTCTCTCAAAGTCTTCATGTCTAAAGACACAAGATGAGAGGACACACATGAGTTTCATTCCATATGCTTCAGCTATAGGATCAATCATGTATGTTATGATATGTACAAGACTCGATGTATCATATGCTCTGAGTGTCACGAGTAGATACCAATCGGACCCTGGTAAGGGTCATTGGGTGGCTGTCAAGAATATCCTTAAGTACTTAAGAAGAACTAATGATGTATTTTTGGTATATGGAGATGGAGATATTACTGTGAGCAGCTATACCAATGCTAGCTTCCAATCTGACAAGGATGACTCAAAATCTTAGTCAGGTTATATATTCACACTAAATGGTGGAGCAGTTAGTTGGAAGAGTTCCAAACAGGAAACGACTGCTGATTCCACAACCGAAGGAGAGTACATTACAGCTTCTAAAGCAACAAAGGAAGCAGTTTGGATAAAAAAATTCATCACAGAACTTGGAGTGGTTCCCAGCATTATTGATCCAATACAATTGTATTGTGATAATAATGGAGCCATTGCGCAAGCAAAGGAGCCACGGTCTCATCATAGATCCAAATATGTACTCAAAAGATACCATTTTATTAGAGAAATCATTGGTAGGAATGATGTAAAGATAGAAAGAGTCCCCACTGATCAGAATATTGCTGATACTTTAAATAAGCCACATCCCCAAATGAAATATGATTCTCATGTACTCGCCTATGGAATTAAATACAAAGGCGATTGGCTTTAGTGCAAGTGGGAGCTTATTAGAGGAGTGTTCTAAAGGCAATCACCTTTAGCACTTATTGTACAAATTTATTTGATTAATAAAAGACTTTTTCATTAATTTGATGTTCATTTGATATATGAATTGATAAGTGATCTTAAATCAATTAATGAAGTCCTTGATACATAACATAACATGAAGGAAATCGTGACGAGATCATGAAATTGAGATTCTTATCAAGTGTAATTATGTTAGTATCAAAATTATCCCTAGTCATAGGATTAATGAGACGAGACATTATTAATCCAGACAGACTAGCACATGTTACACTCCTTGATTGGATCGAGTAGTAGATCTCATAATCTATAAACATGAGATGTTTAGACTTAACATGTGGATGCTTGCTAAGTGTAGCTAAGTACATTGGATGACCAACTATGAGACAATCATATGGATAATCTATTCAAATGTCAATGATAGTCGCATCATAACAATGGTGCAAGTATCCTTAGACTTGAGGTACTCAAGGATATCTTTAATATTGATTCTATATTTTGACACTATTCCTTGTTGCCTCAGAGAGGTAGCTCATAGGGTGGTGATTGGATACAAGTTGAGGTATTCGAAGGTAATTGGGTAACCAATAAAGGATTTACCACTCTTGATAGAAGGAATGTATACCCATGGCCTCTTGTCGTGGCCATTACTCAGGAATCTCTGGCCGGAGTGGAAATGTCATAAAGATAGTCTTCAATGACATATTTAATAGAGTAATGAGCCTCAAGGACAAGAACTCACATTACTTGGACTACATGTGATGTAGTTAGTCTAGTGGGAGTTGATACATGTCCATACTCTGAACCAAGTGGGGTATAGATTAGTGAAAGGAATAATTGCACAAAAATTATCTATGGAAAGGTTCGTAGTCAAACCATTGACTTTTTGGTCAATTGGGGGTCATGATTTGTTGCTAGATACCGCTCATGATCTGCTTAAATTAATTGTTAATTTAAGTGGCCAACATAACCGGGAACCTAATGGGTCACACGCATTGAAGATATGGAGAATGAGTAAAATGGTCTTGAATAGGATCCAAAATATGAGAGAATTATTTTCGGATGGATCGTGATGAGATCGCATGAAAAAATCATTCGGGAGTGTCACGGGCCCTTACGAGCCTGCGTGGGCTAGGTAGGCTACTGGCAAGCATTGCGGGCTAGCTGGGCTGGCCAGCAGCAGCTCGCAGCAGGCCCAACGCGCCTGCAGCTTCCATCCATTGGCCAACGGCTGTAATTGGCCATAATTAAGCCAATTATGGCCAATTACTATTCATTAGTTGCCATTTTCTCCATTTTTGACTTTTTATCTTATTTTTTAATTTGATTCAAATTGAAAAGACATCAAATGGCAGAAAATAGATATGAAAATATTTTGTGTGAAAAAAAATATTTTTAATACACAACAAAAATTCTCTCAAGAACACTTTCAAAGCTAGCACTTTGAATTTGTTCAAACCATTTTTTCTTAATAGTTTCTTCTTCATTCTTCACGTGGATTATCATTAGAGACATCCTAGTGTGGATTTTTGTGGTTTGCTACAACCCAACAAAATGAAGATTTGAAGAACGAATAAAAATTACAAGGTATAATTTTTAACATTTACATTTATATAAATTAGTTTTAATGGTACAAGTATGATCTTTTGTTTTGGGTTTTGAAAAATTTTATTTTTCGCTGCTTTTATGAATATGATTCATTCTTCAAAATCCAACAGGTAGCAGAACGCTGGGCCTGCTGGGGGCTGCCCAACAGCATGCTAGGCTGGCCAGTAGCCTGCCTAGCCCGCGCGGGCTTATGACCCTCCCAAACGATTTTTCCCGTACGATCTCATCGCGATCCATCCTGAAATAATTCTATGATATTTTGGATCCAATCCAAGATCATTTTACTGATTCTCTATATCTTCAATGCGTGTGACCCATTAGGTTCCCAGTTATGTTGGTCACTTAAATTAATAATTAATTAAAACCAGTGATAAGTGGTATCTAGCAAGACATCATGACCCCCAATTGACCGGAAAGTCAATGGCTTGACTACGAACCTTTCTATAGACAATTTTCGTGTAATTATTCCTTTCACTATTCTATACCCCACTTGGTACAGAGTATGGACATGTGTCAACTCCCACTACACTGACTACGTCAGGTCTAGTCCCAGTAATATTAGTTCTTGTCCCTAAGGCTTATTACTCTATTAGATATTGTTGCCCAGATATTAGACCAAGAAGGGGGGTTGAATTGGAGTTTCAAAAATTAAACTTTAAGGTGCGGAAATAAAATTGTTAATTTTAGAAGGGATAGAGAAAATCAGACACAAAGATTTATAGAGGTTCGGGTATTAACAAACCATACTCCTCTCCCTAATCGCAATTGGGAGTTTCACTAACACACTAAGTGTTACAATGGAGTTTTACAAGCTCACTCCCAACTATGGTGTTTCTCACAATGGCTCACACCTAACCCAGAAATCCCTTGTATTTTAATGGCTCACACAATAACCAATTCCTTTGTGTTTTACAGGCTCACGCAAACAACCTACACTTTGTGTTTTACAGGCTCACACAAATAACCTACACTTTGTGTTTTACAGGCTCACACAAACAACCTTTAAATTTGTATTTTGGAGGTTCACACAACTAACCCTTACAAGTGTTATTCTCTTAACCCTGAACTACCCAATGCTTACTTGAGTAAAGATTACAGAGATAACCACTTATAAATCTTTATTGCTCAAATATGAGGAGCAATAAGATTTTTATAGAGAATGAATTAGTTCTCAAAGCATAAAAGTACAAGATAGCTTGTGATTTGACGCATATGCTAATCTTTTGTTTTTCTTGTCATTCTCTTGTTTCTTAATGTATAAATGACTTCCATTTATACTCTCATGGCTGAATATAGCCGTTGGGGTGCATTAAATAAGAAACTAGTCGTTATACCAACTAAAAAATCGTGCCTGACATTTTTCTCTTTCATTGTTCACGGGCGTGAATATGCTTGTCATGGGGGTGACAGTTCTTCCCAAACCGTGATTGAAGTGGTGACCTTGGTCATAAATCCCTCTAGTATGTTTTGACATATAGAGTCACGAGCGTGACTTTAATTAGTCACGGGCGTGACACTCTTCCCAGCCGTGAACCAAGTGGTGACTCTGGTCATGAAGCTCTCTGGATGAAATTGAATGAAGCCTTCACGGGGGTGACACATTCATTCACGGGGGTGAACATCTTCCCAGCCGTGACCCAAGTGGTGACTCTGGTCGTGAAGCTCTCTGGAATGAAATTTGCATGAAGCTTCACGGGGGTGACACCTTTCTTCACGGGGGTGACTGAAATGCTTACTTCACGGTTTGGTTTTCCTTCATGGTCGTGAACTTCAAATGTTGGTTTCTTGGTAACGGCTAGTTGGCTTCACGGGAGTGACTCCTAGAGTCACGGTAGTGAACATGCTACTTCTTGCTTTTTGTTTCTCAAGGATTATTCTTCCAATTCTCCATTCTAGCTATTTTAATTCATGTCCTGTATAATATACTTACAAAAACAAGTATGTTAAATACAATATTGCTATATTATTTATTATCATCAAAATGACAGAAATACCCCTCAAGGTTAACAATCTCCCCCTTTTTGATGGTGACAAACAATCTAGCAATATGTGATTTTGAGAAGTCTCCCCCTCAAAATATACTTAGAATAAAAAATATAATATGCAAGAATAGTAAATAAAGATGTAGCATTTTAACTAGTTTTTAAGTATATGCAAGTTATATGAGAAGTATATCCAATTCATACCATAATTCCTTTTCAAGACATAAAGTATATGTAAGGTGTATCATGGCATGTTTTTATTTGTAACTTGCTCTGAAGGTGTATGCAAAGTATAATCAGATTATATTTAAAGTATATAAAAGCTCAGTTTTTCTACTTTGCATCTGAAAAGTTGAATCAAGATTTTTAAATCAATTCATAGTCTGTTCACTTTTTGATTCATAATTCTTATATTGCTAGTTTGAAACTACTTTCCCTTATCATATTCTATCATATATTGCTAGTTTTCTCCCCCTTTTGTCATTAATCAAAAAGAATATTTAGATTAAAGTAAACAAAAACAAATATATATTATGAAGGAAGGGATACAAACTATGAAAGGAAATTTAAGATTTCCTACATAAACAAACATATCAAAGAAACAAAAAAATGATCAAACATAACAAATTTAGGCTACACTCTAGCCTATATCCTAGCCAGACATCCTATCACGAAGCCTAGCTACTTCAGCCTCAAGACTGTCTATCCGAGACTCCATGAAGTCCTTGAGGTTTTCCAACCTCTCATCCATGGAAGTCTGCAGCTGCTCGAAACGTGGTGCCAAGAGGTCGACCACCTGCTGCGCTAAAGATGGTGTGGAGGTTGAGGACTATCCAATGTCCTTCCTGATGGCTGGAGTTGCTTCCTCAATCCTAGCCCTCTTTTTCTACTGGACTCCCTAGAGGCCTGCTTTAAAATCCTTCTTGTCATGATCTTCCTAGATAATCTCTCCAGCAGTATCAGTGAAGCGGTAGAAGATATCGTTCTGAAAAACAATTCTGACAGCTGCTCCCATCTTGATGAATGACTCTATATCCAGCCTATCTCGTGGGTGTGCAGGAATGATGTTGAAGTGATGGCTATCCAGCTTCAAGTAATTGAGCTTCACTGCCATATGAGTGACATAAGCTACAATTAGGATATCTCCTGTAGGCTTGGTGGCGATGGAGAGAAGATGGTTTGCAAACCATCTGGAAAGCGCCACTGTGATTCCCCTGTGAGCCATCTCGAATAGGAAGAGTTCTGACTTCCTATTAGTTCCATTGCTCTCTCCCCGAGCAAAAATGCTATAGGTTAGAAGCCTATGCAAATACCTTTGTACTGGGGTCCTGAGATGTGTGCTCTTAGTTTTCTTGACATCCCAGCTGTAATCCGTGCCAAAATGTGTCCATGCTGCAGGGGCAGAGAATTCTACATCAGTCTCATTCAGAATGCCATCAGATGGTAGGTTGAATAATTCTCCAAAAGCGATGGCACTGAGGGTGTTTTCATTTTTGCAGAGTTGGAATTTCACCACTCCAGTTGGTGAAACCTGCAAGGTGCTGAGAAATTCCAGCGTTGCCTCCCGTAGGGTTGCCAGATGAATTTGAACAAATTCTCTTAGATGACAGGCTTGAAGTTGCTCTGTCATAGCCATCTCGAGTCCAAGATTACGGACTGTTTGCCATTCGAAGGACCTTGATAAAATAGGTCTCTTCTTCAAAGTTGCATACCGAGGATGGCAACTTTTGGGAATGATGTTCATGAGGTAATCTGAATAACTCTTTGGTGCATGAGACTTCTTTCTCTTTCCCTTTGATGAAGCAGACTCCATATTTGAAGAAATTTAGTAGTTGATGGAGTTGAAGAAGATTTTGACAGAAATTTTGATAAAAGACCCTAGAAGTGTATGATTTCTGCTGAAGATTTGAACTTTTTGATGGTATTTATAGTGAAATATCAAGGCTTTGGGGTCGGAATCTTCAATGTCTCAATGAATGAGAGTAAATGAGAGATGGAGAGTTGAAATGAAGATTGTAACCGAATGTTTTCTTATATATTCGATACATTCACGGGCGTGGCTTGGGGTGTCACGGGCGTGAATAGTTGTGTTCACGGTTTGCTGAAGCAGTGTTCCACCCGTGAATGAAAGTGTGAATGCGTTCACGGGCGTGATCCATGAACATCACGGGCGTGCAGGATCATAGGTCACGGGGGTGAATATATTGTCACAGGCGTGAACTGTTCACTTTCACTACTTATACCTGTGAAGCAAGCCGTGACACAATGCGTGAAAGCGTCTGTGAGTTTTTGGGTGTAATTAATCACGGGCATGCCACTCTGTCACGGGCGTGACGGTTCTTTTCCATGGGCATGACGAAAGTCGTGAAACTATGTTTCACCACTTGAAGCCGTGAATCATGCCGTGACCCAAAGCGTGAAAGCTTCTGTGAGTTTTTGAAGCGTAATGGTTCACGGGAGTGAAAAATCGTCACGGGCATGAATATTCTTATCCGCGGGCGTGACTCAAGCCGTGAAACAATGTTTCACTACTTGAAGCCGTGAAGCATGTCGTGAACTAAAGTCGTGAATGACACTGCCTCTTTGAGCCACTTAAGTCACGGGCGTGAGTATAAGTCACGGGCGTGACTCCCCTATAATTTTCATCATATTGAAATTAAGTTCTACAACAAGACTAAATCATTTCAACAAAGATTTTACTTCATAAAGCATAAATTCTCATAAAAAAAACTTTATCTTATAACTTGTGAGATGTTTTAAGATCAACAATTAAAAATTTCATATTTTTGTAATCACAAGGTTAATCCATCAATCATACCTAGTTCTCTTCTAATGAAATTAAATCTTTTCTCATTTAGAGACTTAGTGAAAATATCTGCTAATTGCTTTTCTGTGCATACAAATTCTAATTCAACATCTCCATATTGAACATGATCTCTAATAAAGTGATGTCTAATGTCAATATGTTTACTTCTAGAGTGTTGAATAGGATTCTTTGAAAGATTTATAGCACTGGTGTTGTCACATTTTATAGGTATATGGTTCATCTCATGACCATAGTCCTTAAGTTGTTGTTTTATCCAAAGAATTTGTGTACAACAACATCCAACTGCTACATATTCAGCTTCAGCAGTTGATAAAGCAACTGAAACTTGTTTCTTGCTAAACCAAGAAACCAAACATTCTCCAATGAAGTGACAAGTACCTGAAGTGTTTTTCCTATCCAAAAGACTACCAGTATAGTCTGCATCTGAATATCCTATAATATCGAAAGATGAATTCCTAGGATACCATAAACCTAGATGCAAAGTTCCATATAAATATCTTAAAATCCTTTTTACAGCATTTAGATGAGATTCTTTGGGACATGATTGAAATCGCACACATAAGCAAACACTATACATAATATCGGGTCTAGAAGCAGTGAGATATAAAAGTGATCCGATCATACCTCTATAAAGCTTTTCATTAATGCTCTTACCCTTTTCATCTTTGTCTAGTTTTGTTGATGTACTTATAGGAGTCTTGGCATTTTTGCATCCTTCCATACCAAATTTTTTGATTAAGTCTTTGGCATATTTGGATTGGTTGATGAATATGCCCTCATTGCTTTGTTTGATTTGTAGACCAAGGAAATACTTAAGTTCTTCCATCATGCTCATTTCAAATTCCCTAATCATGCACTTAGCAAATTCTTGACAAAGCAGCTCATTAGTAGAACCAAATATTATATCATCAACATAAATTTGAACAATTAGTATCTCATGCTTATGCTTTTTGATGAACAGTGTAGTGTCAACATTTCCCTTTGTGAAGCTATTTTATAGTAAAAAAGAACTTAGTCTGTCATACCTCTTGGAGCTTGTTTTAAAGCATACAAAGCTTTTGAAAGTTTAAAAACATGATTTGGCAAATTATAGCTTTCAAAACCTGGTGGTTGTTCTACATACACTTCTTCATCTATATAGCCATTTAGAAATGCACTTTTCACATCCATTTGAAAAAGTTTGAAATTCATGTGACATGCATATGCTAAGAGTATTCTTATAGCAACTAAATCTAGCTACCGGTGCATATGTTTCATCATAGTCTATACCTTCTTCCTGATTATATCCTTTTGCAACTAGTCTTGCTTTATTCCTGGTTAGTAACCCTTGTTCATCTAACTTATTTCTAAATACCCATTTGCTGCCTATGATTGGATGATTCTTAGGTCTTGGTACTAGGTTCCATACCTTATTTCTCTCAAATTGGTTGAGTTCCTCTTGCATGGCAATTACCCAACTTTCATCATTAAGAGCCTCATAAATGTTTTTAGGCTCAATTTGTGAAATAAAAGCTATGTCAGTGACTAAATGCTTGAAATGAGATCTAGTACTTACTCCCCTTGATAGATCACCAATTATTTGCTCTTTTGGATGATTTATGTTCATTCTCCATTTTTATGGAAGTTCTTGCTCCATTTGTTCTTGATTTTGAGGTAGTAGATTTTCTTGATCGTTTTCTTCTTTTCCATTTTCAATGAAAAGTTTTTCCATATCATCTACAACATCATCAAGAGCATATGTTTTTGGCTTTGAAAGAAGACTTGTGTTGCTTTCCTCTTTGACAAGGATCACATGTCTTGCCTTTTTCATATTTAACTCTTGGTAATCCTTTTACTAGCTCTCCTGTGCTGAGACTTTGTATTAAATCCATGTTAGCATGACCAAGTCTTCTATGCCACAGACAAGATTCATCACTAGTAGTCACCAGACACTTAGAGGAATGGTTAGATAGTTCATGTAAGTTTATTATGTACGTATTGATATCTCTATTTCCTTTAAATATTTCTTGACCATCAATAGAGATTACAAGACATTCATTTGAAGTGAAGATTACTTTGTTTCCTTTATCATATAATTGACTTACACTTAACAAGTTATGTTTCAAGCCATCAACAAGTAAAACATCCTTAATAAAAGTAGTACCATTAACACCAATAGAACCAATGCCAATTACCTTACCCTTTGCATTGTTTCCAAAGGTAACTTTACCTCCATCAATACTTTTGATTTCATTGAAGAGTTCTTTGTCTCCTGTCATATGGCTTGAGCATCCACTGTCTACTAGCCATGCATTTTTCTTTATTGTGGACTTGAGGCATACCTACAGAGTTACAAATCAAGTATGGTATTTAGGTACCCAAATGAGTTTGGGTCCTTGGGGGTTAGCACATGAAGGTTGCCACTGAGCCTTCCTTATCCAGCAATTTCTATTTATATGACCCATTTTCATATAGTAATTACATTGTTTAGGTCTAAACTTGCTTTTTGGTCTTACAATGTATTTGAATGCCATAATTCTATTAGACTGATTTTGAGAACAATGGCATGCACAATCATGATTAATTTTCATTTTTCTAGATGCATACTCCTTATACATAAAGGCATGATTATTCTTTTTCTGTATAGAAGGTTTAACATGGTTATTTCTTGGAGTTGTTCTAACAGGTGTGGAGATGTGAGATTCTTTAGATTTTACAAATATAGTTTTGTGAGAAGATGATGATGTGTCCTTAAACCCTAGACCATGTCTAACTAAAGGTGGTCTTTGAGACACAATGAGAGTATCTAAGCTCTCTTTACCCTTGTGAAATTTAGAAATGGAATTTCTAAGTTCTTCAACTTCATTTTTTAAAGTGTTATTTTCTTTTAACAGTGAAGCTGTTGAGGGTCTTGATAAGTATTCATCTAATGACTTTTGAAGAGATTCATTAGATGATTTAAGCTTTATGTTCTCCTTTTCTAAGCCATCTATCTTATTTTTCAAATTAGAGATATTATTTCTATAGATACTAAATTTAGTTATATATTTCTCTAATTCTATATTTAATTCTTCTATTAGGCTTTGCTCATCATCATCATCATCATCATCACTATCACTATCATTATCACTACTATCATTATTGAAAGAGTATGAGTGTAGTGATCTTACTTTGTTCGAGACATGATCCTCAATAGCCATGAAACATAGGTTGACCTATTCCCTTTCATTATCATCTTTTTCACTTGAAGTGCTTTCGTCATCCCATGTGGCTTTGTGGCCTTCATGATAGTTTTCTAATGTTTTCCACATGCTATATGCAGTTGAACAGTGTTGTATCCTGCCACATTCTTCAGTAGATAATGAACTTGAGAGAATTGTAATTGCCTTCTTATTTTTGAAATTTGCTCTTCTTTGAGGCTCTGTCCAATCATCTCTTGAAAAGATTTCTTCTTTACCATTAACTCCTCTTCTAATTGGTGGTGTCCATTCTTTTCGAATATTATCCCAAGCTTCAATTCCTTCATTATCCAGATATGTCTCCATCTGAAACTTCCAATGGGCATAATTTGTTCCATCAAAGTAAGGTTTGAGACTCTGGAATGCTTCACTGGCCATATCTTACTATTTACTAGCGCTTTTTAGGCTTCAATGCAAGACAAGGCTCTGATACCAATTGTTGCCCAGATATTAGACCAAGAAAGGGGGTTGAATTGGAGTTTCAAAAATTAAACTTTAAGGTGCGAAAATAAAATTGTAAATTTTAGAAAGGATAGAGAAAATCAGACACAAAGATTTATAGAGGTTCGGGTATTAACAAACCCTACTCCTCTCCCCAATCGCAATTGGGAGTTTCACTAACACACTAAGTGTTACAATGGAGTTTTACAAGCTCACTCCCAACTATGGTGTTTCTCACAATGGCTCACACCTAACCCAAAAATCTCTTGTGTTTTAATGGCTCACACAATAACCAATTCCTTTGTGTTTTACAGGATCACACAAACAACCCACACTTTGTGTTTTACAGGCTCACACAAACAACTTACACTTTGTGTTTTACAGGCTCACACAAACAACCTTTTAATTTGTATTTTGGAGGTTCACACAACTAACCCTTACAAGTGTTATTCTCTTATCCCAGAACTACCCAATGCTTACTTTAGTAAAGATTACAGAGATAACTACTTATAAATCTTTACTGCTCAAATATGAGGAGCAATAAGATTTTTACAGAGAATGAATTAGTTCTCAAAGTATAAAAGTACAAGATAGATTGTGATTTGAAGTATATGCTAATTTTTTGTTTTTCATGTCATTCTCTTGTTTCTTAATGCATAAATGACTTCCATTTATACTCCCCTGGCTGAATATAGCCGTTGGGGTGCATTAAATAAGAAACTAACCGTTATACCAACAAAAAAATCGCGCCTAACATTTTTCTCTTTCATTGTTCACAGGCGTGAATATGCTTGTCACGGGGGTGACAGTTCTTCCCAAGCCGTGACTGAAGTGGTGACCTTGGTCATGAAGCTCTCTGGTATGTTTTGACATATAGAGTCACGGGCGTGACTTTAATCAGTCACGGGCATGACACTCTTCCCAGCCGTGAACCAAGTGGTGACTCTAGTCGTGAAGCTCTCTGGATGAAATTGAATGAAGCCTTCATGGGGGTGACACATTCATTCACGGGGGTGAACATCTTCCCAGCCGTGACCCAAGTGGTGACTCTGGTCGTGAAGCTCTTTGGAATGAAATTTGCATGAATCTTCACGGGGGTGACACCTTTCTTCACGGGGGTGACTGAAATGCTTAATTCAGGGTTTGGTTTTCCTTTATGGTCGTGAACTTCAAATGTTGGTTTCTTGGTAACGGCTAGTTGGCTTCATGGGAGTGACTCCTAGAGTCACGACAGCGAACATGCTACTTTTTGCTTTTTGTTTCTCAAGGATTATTCTTCCAATTCTCCATTCTTGCTATTTTAATTCATGTCCTGTATAATATACTTACAAAAACAAGTATGTTAAATACAATATTGCTATATTATTTATTATCATCAAAATGACAGAAAATACCCCTCAAGGTTAACAGATATGTCATTAAAGACAATATTTATGACATTTTCACTCTGGCCATAGATTATCGAGTAATGACCATTACAAGAGGACATGGGTATACACTCCTTCTATCAGGAGTGGTGAAGCCTTTGTTGGTTACCCAATTACCTTTGAATACCTCATGTTGTATCCAATCACCACCCTATGAGCAGCCTCCCTGAGGCAACAAGGAATAGTGTCAAAATACATAATCAATATTCAAGATATCATTGAGTACCTATAGTCTAAGGATACTTGCCCTAATGCTATGATAAGACTATCATTGACATTTGAATAGCTTATCCATATGATTGTCTCATAGCTAGTCATCCAATATACTTAGCTACACTTAGTAATCATCCACATGTTAACTGTAAATATCTCATGTTTATAGATTATGAGATCTAGTACTCGATCCAATCATGGAGTGTAACATGTGCTAGTCTATTTGGATTAATAATGTCCTGTCTCATTAATTCTATGACTAGGGATAATTTTGATACTAACGTCATTACACATGATAAGAATCTCAATATCATGATCTCATCATGATTTTCTTCATGCTTTGTTATGTATCAAGGACTTCATTAATTGATTTAAGATCACTTATCAATTCATATATCAAATGAACATCAAAGCCTTTTATTAATAGAATAAATTTGTACAATAAGGGCTAAAGGTGATTGCCTTTATAACACTCCTCTAACAACAAATATACCATACATTCACTTATATATCACAAATTATCCATTGTCTCAATGACAAAGTCAATCATGAAAATCATACGAATCACATAACAATAAATTTTCTCACACATCGCATAGTAAGCAATTTTCATATGCATTGAAGAAATCCTTTGATAACTATACTCACATTTCTCCTTTGATTCTGACCCTTAACTTATTGTCTATCCCCTCCTTGTGGGTCTTAAATATATTATGAGCCTAATATGGAAATATAATCGATTAATTTATGACTAAAGAAACTTAATGTGACTAAAGAAACTTAATGTGGCTTAAACAAATTAATATGCATAGTGCATATACATAGTTAGGCTCTTTCCACTGGGGTAGTGTCAGCTTATGGGACTGATTAGCCCATAATTATTTTCTATACTTGACCAATTAATATGATTCTTGATCCTAATTAAATATAACATATAATTACAGAACATATTCAAATTTCAAAAAAATTGGAGTATTGTACAATATTTAGTTGAAATTCAAATTGTGTTATGTTTTATGCCCTCTTTCTGCCCTTTGGCAGTTTTAGGGTACCAAAGTTGGTCCTTCATATCTTAAAATCTGTAAGTTAGATTAAAATGAAACTTGGCAAACATTTAGATAGGTTAAAAGGGAACATTTTATATGTTTATAACTTTTATCAATTTTGTCTCTAAGGTCCTCAAATTATAAGTAACATTTCACTAGTCCAGAACAGAGTTGGCTTCCAGACCAGTATAACTTTTGAAGGCGGTAGCTCACTCTATTCATATCATATTAAGGTGATAATTATACCAAATTTTAGCTAATACGTTCATGTTTTTATAATTTATAGAATCGATTTCTAAGGATTAAAATGGCCAAACAAGTTGCTGGATTTGCCCAGGGCACTAAGTAGGCAATTCAAACTATAGCACAGTCATGATTTCATTCACCATAACTCAACATCCACAAGACATATGAATCTAAAATTTGGTATACATATAGATAACACATATATTTGCAATTTGCATGTTTAAAACCAAAGAACACAATAGCTAACTCAGTTAGGGTTCACACTGGGCCAGTTCCAATAAGATGCCGATATCTTTTCATAAACACCAAAGTTTGAAAAATTATTTATATATCAATAAACCTAAGACAAAAGGAACAATTTCGTGTTTTAAACTTTTCCACAATTAGTCTCTATTGGTATCAAAATATGGGTGCAAAATACTGGTTTAGCTTAACCCTGACAGCTTAATCAATACTAGAACAATGAAGAGAATGTTACTTACCAAGAACGAACTTGAAAGGGATCAATATGCTGCAAAACCTAAGTGAAATAAGGAAGAAAAGAAGGCTAGAATGGAGGAATAAAGAGAAGAAACGAATTTGAAGTGAGGGTGGCAGAATGGTGAGGAAGATAAGGTCGACCTCCCACCTGCTTACTTTTGTCCTTTTCCCATTTTGTTTCTTCCTTTCTTTTCTTTTTCCTATTCCTTTGTTTCTTTTAATTTTCACTTTATTAATTCAATCTAATAATTTTATTCACATAAATTTCAATTTCATGTCACCCTTAACTAAATTATAAAATGGACACATACAATTGCAAAATACTTAGGCACGAGCTGGTGTGTGTTGTGAACTTGTGCCTATAAAAATATATATAAAGTGCATGTGTTTAAGTGAAATATATGCAAATGCGTATGTCCAATTGAAATGCATGTAAAAATGTATATTTGAACATAGACATCTTGCATATACTTCATTTGAACACGTGCATTCCATATGTAATTTCATGGGAACAAGTTCATGACAAACACTAGCTACGTGTCTAAGTGAATCGCAATTGTATCGAGTCACACATATATACTTATAACCTAAATGAAGGTCCTTGAGGGGTATTTTCATCATTTTGATGCTAACAAATAAAATACCAATAATGTATTTAACAATCTGTGTTCTAAGTTATTGAACAGGATATATCTTGAATGAAATATGATGCAAGAATGAAAGAAAAATTTTGAAGATCAAAATAAAAAGAAATAACATGTTCACACCCGTGACTACTTATGTCATTCCCGTGATATAGCTTAGCGCCAACTCTCCAACATTCAAAGTTCATGGCCATGAAGGATCATACCAACCATGAATGGTCAAATCAGTCACGCCCGTGAAACAACATGTCAAGTTTTTCTAGAGAGCTTCACGGCCAAAGTCACCACTTGAACCATGGCTTGGAAGAATGTTCACACCCGTGAAAGTATAAAGTCACACCCGTGGTCAAACACTTCAAGTTCTTCCAGAAAGATTCACGGCTAAAGTCACCACTTGGACCACGACTTGGAAGAACATTCATGACTGTACACATATAGTCGTGCCCGTGAATGAGGATAGAGAAACATGTAAAGCGCGAAGTTAAGAGTTGGTTCAACGACTATTTTCGCATTAAATGCATCCAAACGGCAACAATTCACTGAGGAACTATAAATGCAAGTCATTTAAGAATCCTAAGAATAAGAACATTATTTGCTTATAATTTATGAGCATTATAGGTTGGTGAGTGTTTTCATTGTAATCTATTACTCAAGTAAGTTTGGGTATATTGGGTTAAGATTGAAACACTTGTAAGGGTTTATTGTGTGAGTCATTTAACACAAGGAATTGGTTTATTGTGTGAGCCATAAAATACAAGGGAAAATTCTGGGTTAGCTGTTAGCCATTGAGAGAAACACCATATTTGAGAGTGAGCTTGTAAAACTCCATTGTAACACTTAGTGTGTTAGTAAAACTCTCAATTGAGATTGAGGAGAGGAATAGGGTTTGTTAATACCTGAACCTCTATAAATCTTATGTGTGATATCTCTTCACCCTACTATATTTAATTTTATTCCGCATTTAAAGTTAAGAAATTTTTATTTCATAACCAATTCAACCCCCTTTCTTAGTTCATTGTTTGGGAAAAAATTGGTATCAGAGCCAAGTCTAGCATGAAACCCTAAAAAGCACTAGCAAAGATCATAAAATGGCCAATGAAGGATTCCAAAGTCTCAAGCCTTACTTTAATGGAGCAAACTACGCTCATTGGAAGTTTCAAATGGAGACATATCTCAATACTGAGAGAATTAAAGTTTGGGATAGCGTTCGGAGAGAATGGACACCACCAACCAGGAGGGGAGTTGATGGTGAAGAAGAAATCCTTTCAAAAGATGATTGGATAGAGCCTCAACGTAGAGCAAACTTCAAAAACAAAAAGGCAATGACAATTATCGCAAGCTCTCTATCCATTAAAGAATGTGGTAGAATCCAACACTGCCCTACTACATATGGTATGTGGAAAACATTGGAGAATTATCATGAAGGAACAAAGTAAGTTAAATCCAAGAAGATTCAACTTCTCACATCAAAATATGAACTCTTCAAGATGAAATCTAATGAATCCATCACCGATATGATGAATCGTCTTCTAGCCATCATAAACGACATAAGAAAGTTTGGAAAGCACTTGAACTTGGATGATGTAAACAACAAAATTCTGATAAGCCTTCCTCTCAAAGACTATGGTTCAAGAGTTGCTGGTATAGAAGAAGCCAACGAAGACATGAGAGTCATGAATACCGATGTGCTTATTGGCAAACTTCTAACACATGAAATGGCAGTAAAGAGAGATAGAGAACTTGAAATCGAGCTAGAAAAAAAAAGCCTTTAGCACTAAGAGGCTCTACTTTAAAATCTCAAGAAGAAGTTGAAGATGATGAAGAAAAGAATGATGATACAAATAAGGACATTGCAATGCTATCGAGAAGACTGAAAAGAATAATTGAAAAGAGAATTGGCAACTCTCGAAACTTCAAACAAAAAAATCTCAAACACTCCTTAAATGATTCTCAAAGGAATAAAGAGGAGGTAAAATGTTATGAGTGTGAGAAGAAATGACATATCAAACCAGAATGTCGAAGGCTCAAGAAACACAAGAAAAAATATCAAAAAGATAATGGAGAGAAAGGTCACAAAGCCACATGGGATGATGAAATCTTTTCAAGCGAAAAAGATGAAAATGAAGGTGAAGAGGTCAACCTATGCTTCATGGCTTTAGAGGATCACTTCACGGATGAGGTAGGTCCTCCTTACTCATAGTCATTCAATAATGATAGTAGTGATAATAAAAGTGATAGTAAAAATGATGATGAGCTGAGTCTAATAGAAGTATTGAACCTAGAATTAGAAAAATATAGATGTAAATTCAATACTTATAAAAATAATATTTTAAATTTGAAAAACAAAATGGAAGTTTTAGAAAAGGAAAATCTCGAGTGTAAATCTTTTAATGAATCTCTTCAAAAATCATTAGATGAGTACTCCTCTAGACTCTCAACTAAATCCTTACTTAAAGAGAACAATGTTTTGAAAAATGAAGTTGAGGAACTTAGAAACTCCATTTCAAAATTTCCCAAAGGTAAGGAGAGTTTAGATACTCCTATAGTGTCTCAAAGACCACCTTTATTAAGACATGGTATAGGATTTAATGGAACATCATCTTTGTTGAACCTTGAGGGGTATTTTCATCATTTTGATGCTAACAAATAAAATAGCAATAATGTATTTAACATACTTGTGTTCTAAGAATGGAAGACTAACTTTGAAAGTCAAAAAATGAAGAAATAGCATAGCGCCATGATGTAGCTTAGCGCCAACTATCCAACATTTAAAGTTCACGGCCATGAATAATCATAGCAACCATGAATGATCATATTAATCATGCCCGTGAAAGTAAGTCACGCCTGTGAGAAAACATGTCAAATTCCTCTAGAGAGCATTACGACCAGAGTCACCACTTGGATCACGGCTTGGAAGGATATTCACGTCCATAAAAGAATAAAGTCACACCCATGATCAAACACTTCAATTCTTTCTAGAATGCTTCATGGTCAAAGTAACCACTTGGACCACGACTTGGAAGAACATTCACGACCTTGACATACATATTCATGACCGTGAATAAGGAAAGAGAAAAATGTCATACACGAAATTAAGAGTTGGTGCAATTGCTATTTTCGCATTAAATACAACCAAACGGCTATAATTCTCCAAGGAAGTATAAATGCAAGTCATTTATGAATCCAGAATAAGAGAATAGCAATTACTTCGAATCAAAATCTTGTTGTAGCCATTTGTGCATTAATTACTTTCAACAAAACTTTAATTCTTTGTAAAAATCTTTTTGCTAATAATTTTCGAGCATTATAGATTTGTGAGTGTTTCTCTTAGTAATCTACTACTCAAGTGAGTTTGGGTATATTGGGTTAAGAGTAGAACACTTGTAAGGGTTATTTATGTGAGCCATAAAACACAAGGAATTTGAGCCATTTAAACTTAAGGGATTTCTGGGTTAGGTGTAATCCATTGATCGAAACACCATAGTTGGGAGCGGGCTTGTAAAACTCCATTGTAACATTTAGTGTGTTAGTGAAACTCCCAATTGAGATTGGGAAGAGGAATAGGGTTCGTTAACACTCGAACCTCTATAAATTTCTTGTGTGATATCTTCCTATCCCTACTCTACTTAACTTTTCATTCCGCACTTAAAGGTTAAGAAATTTTAATATCCAATTCAACCCCCCTTCTTAGTTCATTATCTGGGAAAACAATCTTCATCTCACAAGACCACATTTGTTAAGTCAAGTGCACCTCATATCTCAACATTAGAAGTAATAGCCCCAAGGGCTAAGTGCACAACACACACTAAATCCTCTATTTATAAAAGGAATGGTCAAAGGTAGGTTAGCCTAAGAAGCAAACCTCAAAAGGCCAATCATGCTTTTATTTATAAGAGGCATGCACCTAGGAAAGCACCAAGTCATCATACATATGCATGTCACTGGTCACAAACTCCATCTAATAGAATAATGGTAGCTAAAAACATGGTAAAAACAAAAAACATGTTTAAAGCTAAACAATGTAATTATTGTATGAAATTTGGTCATATCAATAAACATTGTTGGATAAGGATGGCTCATTGGGAACCTTCATGTGCTAACCCCTAAGGACCTAAGTTCATTTGGGTACCTAAAAATAATACTTAAATTGTAATTTTATAGGTATGCCTTAAGCCCACTATAAACGAAAATGCTTGGCTTGTGGATAGCGGATGCTCAAGGCATATGACCGGAAACAAAGAGCTATTCAATGACATTAAAAGTATTGATGGTGGTAAGGTAACCTTTGGAAACAATACTAAGCGTAAGGTAATTGGCATTGGGTCCATTGGTATTAATAATACTACTTTCATTGAAGATGTTTTACTTGTTGATGGTTTGAACCATAACTTGTTAAGTGTAAGTCAATTAAGGGAAACCAAGTAATCTTTACCTCTAATGAATGTCTTGTAACCTCTTTTACTGGCCAAGAGATATTCAAAGGAAGTAGAGATGTCAATACTTACATAATAGACTTACACAAAATATCTAACCTTTCTTCTAAGTGTCGTATGACTACTAGTGATGAATCTTGGTTGTGGCATAAAAGGCTTGGTCATGAAAGCATGGATTTAATTCAAAGCCTTAGCAAAGGAGAGCTAGTAAGTGGATTACCAAAAGTCAAATTTGAAAAAGATAAGTCATGTGAACCTTGCCAAAGAGGAAAACATCACAAGTCCTCATTCAAATCCAAAAATATTGTAAGTACCTCGAAGCCCATACAACTTTTGCATCTAGATCTTTTTGGACCGACTAGAGTTGCAAGCCTAGGAGGTAAACACTATGCTTTTATCATTGTTGATGATTACTCTAGATTCACTTGGGTAATTTTCTTAGCTCAAAAGAGTGATGCTTTTGAATCTTTGAAAAACTTTGCTAAGAGAGTTCAAAACGAAAAAGGTTATTTTATTTCAAAACTAAGACATGATCATGGAAAAGAATTTGAAAATGAAAACTTTGAAAACTTTTGTCTAGAACATGGTATTTCACAAAATTTTTCATCTCCTAGGATGCCTCGGCAAAATGGGGTGGTCGAAAGGAAAAATCGAACTTTAATTGAAATGGCTCGAACAATGCTCAATGAGTATGGATTACCAACCTATTTTTGGGCCGAAGCCACTAATACTGCATGTTATATTTCAAATTGAGTTTTCAAAAGACCACTATAGAACAAAACTTCTTTTGAGTTATGGAATGGAAGAAAACCCATGATATCATACTTTAGAGTATTTGGATGCAAGTGTTTCATATTAAATACCAAGGACAATCTTGGAAAAGTTTCCTCTAAATTCGATGAAGGTATCTTTTTAGGATACGCCACCTCTAGCAAAACTTATAGAGTCTTTAATAAAAGGTCATTAGCTATTGAAGAATCTATGCATGTTGTATTTGATGAATCTAGTAAGCTTGATCTTGTGAAAGGTAGTGTTCTTGATGATATTGTAGGTACAATGGAAAAGCTTGATCTGGATTATGAGAAAAATGAAAATGATCAAGAAAACCCATATCAAGATGATTGTCTACCTCAAGCTCAAGAGTAAGACAAACAAGAGCTTCCAAATGAGTGGAAAATGACAAAAGATCACCCCAAGGATCAAATCATTGGTGATCCTACTAAAGGAGTAAGCACTAGATCTCATCTCAAACTTTTAGACTCTAAACTTGCTTTTTGTCTCTCAAATTGAGCCTAAATATATTGATGAGGCTCTTAATGATGAATATTGGGTGATTGCTATGCAAGAGAAACTTAACCAATTTGAGAGGAGTAGGGTGTGGACCTTAGTTCCTAGACCCAAAAAGTATTAAATTATTGGTAGCAAATGGGTATTTAGAAATAAACAAGATGAACAAGGTTCAATAACTAGGAATAAGGCTAGGTTAGTTGCAAAGGGTTATAATCAACAAGAAGGAATAGATTATGATGAGACCTATGCTCCAGTAGCTAGATCAGAACCATAAGAATTCTTTTAGCATTTGCATGCCATTTTAAACTCTTTCAGATGGATGTCAAAAATGCTTTTTAAAATGGTTTTATAGAAGACAAAGTTTATGTAGAACAACCACCAGGTTTTGAAATCCATAACTTGCCCAATCATGTTTTTAAACTTTCAAAAGCTTTCTATGGTTTGAAACAAGCTCAAGAGCTTGATATGAAAGACTAAGTTCTTTGCTTTTAGAAAATAATTTTTCAAAGGGAAATGTTGACATAACATTATTTACTAAAGAATATAAGCATGATATTCTAATTATTCAAATTTATGTTGTTGACATCATATTTGGGTCTACTAATGAATTGCTTTGCCAAGAATTTGCTAAGTGTATGACTACAGAATTTGAAATGAGCATGATGGGTGAGCTTAAGTTCTTTCTTGGTTTACAAATAAAAAATGCAATGAGGGCATATTCATCAACCAATCCAAGTATGCCAAAGACTTAATCAAGAAATTTGGAATGGAAGGATGCAAATATGCTAAGACTTCAATGAGCACCTCAACAAAATTGCACAAAGAGGAAAAGGGTAAGAGCATTAATGAAAAGCTCTATAGAGGTATGATCATATCACTTTTATATCTTACTGCCTCTAGGCCAGATGTAATGTATAGTGTATGCTTATATGCTAGATTTCAATCATGTCCTAAAGAATCACATTTGAATGCTGTGAAAAGAATCTTAAAATATTTAAATGGCACATTGCATCTAGGTTTATGGTATCCTAGAAACAGATGCAGACTATGCTGAGAGTCTCTTGGATAGGAAGAGTACATTAGGCGCTTGTCACTTTTTTGGGCAATGCTTAGTTTCTTGGTGTAGCAAGAAACAAGTTTTGGTTGCTCTTTCTATTGCTGAAGCGAAATATGTGGTAGCAGGATGTTGTTGTACTCAAATCCTATGGATGAGACAATAACTTAAGCATTATGGTCATAGTTTGGACCATATACCTATCAAATGTGTCAATACAAGTGCCATAAATCTATCTAAGAATCCCATTCAACACTCTAGAAGCAAGCATATTGACATAAGACATTATTTTCTTATAGATCATGTTCAATATGGAGATGTTGAATTAGAATTTATCGATACAAACAATCAATTGGTAGATATTTTCACCAAGTCTCTTAATGAAGAAAGATTTAACTTCATAAGAAGAGAGCTTGGTATGCTTAATGGATTAACCCTATCTTAAGCATGATTGACAAAATTGTCAAACCATGAATGTTAATTTTCCCTCATATGTTGTTTATTGTTATCTAATCTTTTAAGGTATTGGAATATATGTTATAAGGCATAGACGCATCTTAGGAATCTTTAGTCTTATGTTAGACTTAGCTTTATTTATTAAAGATTAAAGAAAACTCATGCTTGTGATAAAAATTCACGACTGTGATCATAATCGCTAAAAATTCCAGTAGCTTTCACGCCTTGCTTCACGACATTCTTCACTGTTGGAGGTAGTGAAGACTATGTATCACACCCTTAACTCTTTTCTTTCACTCCTGCAAAACTCTTCATTCACGCCCGTGACACTTTTTCATGATCCTGCATATAAACATCAAATAATTGTAGAAACGTTCATGCTTTGTTTCACGCGTTGCTTCACGGTTAGAAGTAGTGAAGATTGCACTTCATGACTGTGACTCATTTTGTCACTACCATGAAATTCATAAGTAACACCCGTGACTATTTAATGTCATGACCGTGAACTGATTTGTATCCTTTGTCGCGGCTAGATCGCCTCTTCCACAAATTGCAACCATGACTATTCATGCCTGTGATAGAAGATTCACGGCCGTGAATATGTCAACTTTAAAACAGAATATTACTATTTCTTCTCATTCGCAACTTTAAAAATTTTCTCAATTAAAGCTTTCATTCATTATTTCTTACAAAAACCAGCCAAATCATATTCTTTTCTATCTATAAAATCCCTCAAAAATCTATCTTTTTGAAAAATCACAACATCTCAAGGTTGTTCTCAAAATCCCAAGTCAGAAAATCACTCTATGACACCCCACTTATATATTAGGAATAATCCCACATATCTAAGAAGAATGTCACAAGCTTAACTCGATAATATGCTCAAATTGAAAGTTTTGTTTTTTTTTCATTTTAAATAACTTAATCTATTTATTTATATTGGTTTAGGCAAGTTGTTATAATTAAGAATATATATATATATATATCCTTATATTGTATACACATATGGCACCCGATTATGTTACATAATTATTTACATACACAATATTATTATATGAGACATGTCTACCACACCATATACATAGTCAAACTAAAATAATAATAATAATAATAATAATAATAATTAACCAACCCTCTAACTATGCTTCTTGTGTCTCTGCTGATATGGGCTTGGATTTCCTTCTTAACCACTTCACCTCCTACCGTCTATAGTTCCAATTCCTGTGTGAGAAGAACCCACGCTAAGCTAACTCTAGCTTAGTGGTACATATAGGTATTAAGTTTTTTCAAGCAGTCACACAAGTGCATGTCTCAAATAATTCATGATACATTGAATTTTTATTTCATATAAAAGAAATAACCACATCACATAACAATATAAACATAATAATCATATTCAAGAACTAAATTCTCATTACCTCCTATAAGCATTTCATGTTTTGTAACTTATGTCAATAATAAAGTTTTCACATTTCATTCCATAGTCTTTAATTAATATCAGGCCAAATCTCATTCCCGGACTGTCCGGATATGGGGTGTGAAATAAGGGCACTCGCGGAGCCTAAGCCACCCTACTCACCATAATCTCAACTCAATGGCGATCATGGAGCTTAAGCCACCCTACTCACCATAATCTCAAGTCAAGGGCGCTCGCGGAGCTTAAGTCACCTTGACTGAATATAATTACGTCATCTGTGTATAATCAGGATCAGGGGCGCTCCCATAGCTTAAGCCACCCTATCCCTAAATAATATCCATATCGATACAGTAATTCCCCCCTTAATGGTGCACCATCTATCCTATGTTAGTCCTCAGGTAGAGAAATGGGCAATTAACACCATTAATTACTTGTTTCTATAACCAATACTCATTTCATATCAACATAATTATATATTCACAATTTATTTCAAAACCATGTAATAGCATGATATTTTATCAAATGTTAAGTTCATAGTTAATAACATTCTTACAACTTTAAAACATGCCATAATATATAATTTCATCATTGTGACATGTAATTTATGCCATACACATACAACCATGCATAAGGGCAAAACAAAATACATATATGTACAAATCTCAATAGTATTTTCCTTTTCCAAAATATAAGTTCAGAGCTTGTTCACTTTTGTTGATCTTCTTCTTGTTGAAATCCTAATTTAAAAATATAATTAATTAATAGCTTGATAAAATATTTATTCTTATTATAATTTAAATAAATAACTAGAATTTCTATTAAGCTAGAACAAGACCTCTAAGGACTGTTGAATTAATAACTTTTCCTACACTTATCCAATTTATAGGATTCTTGATTCTAATTAACTATAACATGTAAAATTAAAATATACTAAAATTTCAGAATTTTTGAACCTTCACATATTTTTTGGTTTAATTTTAAATATTGACTTGTTTTCTGCCCTTAGACAGTTTCAAGGTACACAATTCAAAATTTCATTACTTTCAATTTGTAGCTTTACTTATTCTGAAACATTTTATACAGTTATTTAAGTTAATTGGGGACATGTTTCATGTTTAACACATTTCTAGATTCAGTCGCTAAGATTATCAAATATTGGAGGATATATAACTGGTTCAACATAGCATATCAATCCGACCAGTTTAATTGTTCAGTTCATAAATCACAACATACATGACATTTTAAGATGCCACTTTCACAAATATTTAGATAAGACATAGTAGTAAAACTTTTATATTTTGCACTTTGGCTAATTAGATCTAACAATATGTGAAATATAAGGACAAAGTTACTGGAACTTCACAGGTATATGAAACTAGCTCAATCAAGGAACAGTCATGGTTCATTTCAGAATAACTCAATCTAAACAGGAGCAATTCATACACAATTTTATATAAACCTCAATAACATATATATCAACAACTTTCATGTTTTACAAAACCTCTGAATAAGCCACTAAGATGATCAATGGTTACACAAACTGTAGGTTATTTGGTTGATACGTCTCCCTGAACCAGGTTCACCCCAATAATCAAATCTTGTCATATACTCCAAATAATTCAATAAAATTTGGCAGTGCGATCTAAAAGACATGGATGAAAAACTTTTATGTTTAACACATCCCCAAATTCGAGTCACAAGATAATCAAAAATAGAGTGCAATATTCTGTCAAAATATAACCTAAAGAGTTCTAATAACACAATAATCATGGGGAAAATATTTCTTACCAAGATCAGATTTAATTGGACTGATTTTTGATGCAAATCTTGAAGCAAATGATGAATAATTTGATATGAGATATGGAGGAAGATAAAGGGATGAAGAAGAAAAAGAAGAAGAAGGAGGAGAAAAGAGAATTTGGGAGAAATAGTCTTCAGACTGATAACTGTTATTATAGGCGAATTCCATTAAAGGAAGATATTTGTCCCAACTACCTTTAAATTCGATGACAGAACTTCTCATCTTATCTTCTAGAATCTGAATGACTCTTTCTGACTGTCCATCTGTCTGCGGATGAAAAGCTGTGTTGAAATTGAGCTTAGTACCTAGAGCTCGTTGTAGACTACCCCAAAATTGAGATGTGAAATGGGGATCTCTGTCAGACACAATAGAAACAGGCACTCCATGAAGTCGTACAACTTCATTCGTATAAATTTCTGCCAATTTATTTAGTGGATAGTCCTTTCTGATAGGTAAGAAATGTGCTGACTTTGTAAATCTATCCACTATGACCCAAACAGTATCATGTTTCTTTAGAGTCAAAGGCAATCCAGTCACAAAATCCATAGTGATCCATTCCCACTTCCATTCTGGAATAGAAATTGGATGTAGTAACCCCGAAGGTACTTGATGTTCCGCCTTGACCCGCTGACAAGTTAAACATTTTGAAGTGTACTCTGTGATGTCCTTTTTCATACCTACCCACCATTATCTACTCTTCAACTCTTGGTACATCTTGTTACTCCCAGGGTGCATAGAATATTTGCTTTTATAGGCCTCTCTAAGAATCCTCTGTCTAAGATCTTCTACACTACGCACACATAATCTGTCTTGATAGAACAATCCACCATCTAAGTCCATAGTGAACCCAGGTCTCTCCCCCTTAGAGATCAACTTAGCTAATTCAATTAACTTCCTATCTTGTCTTTGTGCATCCTTGATTTCCTTCATAAGAGTGGGTTGAAGGTGCAACTCTGCCACCATCTTTCTGCTCAAAGCATCTGCTACTACATTAGCTTTGACTAGATGATAGTTAATCACACAATTATAATCCTTTATTAGTTCTAGCCATCTTCTCTGCCTCAAATTCAATTCTTTCTATGAGGGAAGATATTTTAAACTCTTGTGATCTGTGTAAATAAAACACTTCTCCCTATATAAATAATGGCACCAAATCTTGAATGCAAAAACTATAGCTGCCAACTCCATATCATGGGTAGGATAATTCTTCTCATGCGACTTTAACTGTCTAGAAGCATAAGCAACCACCTTTCCATCTTGCATCAATACACAACCCAATATATTATGAGAAGCATCACTATAAATGACATACTCCTTATAGGAATCGGCTGTGTCAAAAGAGGGGCCTTAGTGAGCATACTTTTGAGCTTATCAAAACTAGCTTGACACTTATCTGTCCACTCAAATTTAACATCCTTTCTTAATAGTCTTGTTAAAGGAGAAGCCATCATTGCAAAACCCTTGACAAATCTCCGATAATATCCAGCTAAACTCAACAAACTTCTGACCTCGGTCACATTCCGTGGAGGTTTCCAACTCATAATTGCCTCAACTTTGCTAGAATCCACTTTAATGCCTTCCACAGATATAATATGTCCCAAAAATGTTACCTTATTTAACCAAAACTCACATTTTGAGAGTTTGGCATAAAGCTTATATTCTCTAAAAGTCTGCAATGTTATTCTCAAATGCTTTTTCATATTCTTCTGAATCTTTAGAATACACCAAAATATCATCAATGAAAACGACAACAAATTGATCAAGATGTGGCTTGAAGATCCTATTCATAAGATCCACAAATGTTGCTGGAGCATTGGTCAGCCCAAATGGCATAACCAGAAACCCATAATGACCATATCTGGTTCTGAATGCAGTTTTAGCAATATCCTCCATCTTCACCCTTAATTGATGATAACTAGATCTCAAATCTATCTTGGAAAATACTGCTGCACCTTTTAGTTGGTCAAAGAGATCATCAATCCGCGGTAATGGGTAGTTGTTCTTGATGGTCACCTTATTCAACTATCGATAATCAATACATAACCTCAAAGATCCATCCTTCTTTTTCACAAACAATACTGGTGCACCCCATGGGGATGTACTTGGTCTAATGAAACCCTTATCAAGGAGTTCTTGCAATTGTGTCTTAAGTTCTTTCATCTCTGATGGGGCCATTCTTTATGGTGTCTTTGATATAGGCATAGTTCCTGAAACAAGATCAATAGTAAATTCTACCTCTCTCTCCAGAGGTAACCTAGGTAAGTCATTAGGAAAGACATCTGGAAATTCATTTACCACCGGGATATCTTCAAGATTTGAATCTCCTTTTTTGGTGTCAATCACATGGGCCAAATAAGCTTCACACCCTTTTCTCATCAATCTCTGGGCTTTCATTATGGATATGACTCGAGGATGTTGTGAAAATAATTCCCCTTTTACAATAATTGCCACCTGATTTTTTTTTAAGTACCACAAATTTAGACTTGCAATCCACCACTGCTTCGTGACATGAGAGCCAATCCATGCCTAATATGACATCATAGTCATGGAAAGGCAACTGAATCAAGTCTACAAAAAACTCCTTCCCATGCACAACCAAAGGACAATTCATAAATACTTTATTCACTATTACACTGTGACCCAAAGGATTCTTAACTTCAATTCCATATTCTAGGTTTTCTTTAATCATATTATGCTGACTAGGTGTACTAGTTCAAATATAGGAATGTGTGGAACCTGGATCTATGAGTGCACAAATGTCAATATCATATAATGAAAACATACCAACAATAACATCCATTACCGCCTGATCTTGTTTAGCTTTCATGGCATAGACTTGGGCTGGAGCTCTGCTACATCCAGGTCTATTCACTGTCTCTGAAACAGCCTACCTCAGTCGGCCTGGTCCTCCTCTGAACTGAACTCCAGGCTGAGTTGGAGCTGACCTAGTAGTTTGAGTAAGTGTACCACCTGTCAAGAGTGGGCAATCCCTCTGTAGATGTTCTTTGGACCCACATATAAAGCAAGCACATGTGGCACACCAACATTCCCCCCGATGGCTCCTATTGCAAATGGTACATACCGGTATAGCTTCCTTGCTTTGGCTGTAGCAGAAGGTGCCTTAGAGGGTGGCCCCCTCCTAAAAGACCATGTGTATTAATAGCTAAAACTTTTTCCCTATTCTCTATTCAGTGAACGACTAGTAAAGAAACGACTCTTCTTTCCAGTGAATTGAGTATCAGAAGTAGTTGACTTTTTGGAAGATTCTTCTATTTTCCTTTTTTTCCTTTTTTCAAGGCTGAGTGCTGCAGAAACTAACTGAGAAAAATTGTTATGCTGAAGAGCAGTCACAATATCTCCAACCTCTTCATTAAGGCCATCTTCAAATCTTCTACATTTTTTTCTTTCATTTGCAACTAATTTAGGGGCATACTTGTTCAGTCTGGTAAAATCCCGCTGATACTCAGTCATTGACATTTTACCTTGCTTGAGATTCATGAACTCTTTCTTTTTCTCATCAATATAGATCAACAGAATATACTGCTCTTTAAATTCAGAAAGGAAGGAATCCCATGACACCGGTTCTACCATATCTGGCTTGGTAAGAACTGATTTCCACCAATCATATGCCTCATCTTGGAGTAGAGAAATAGCTAATCTAGCTTTGTCATCTGTTTCCACCTGTAACTCTTTAAAAATTCTTTCAGTCTTTTCCAACCAATACTCAGCTACAGCTGGATCTTCATCTCTCTTACCATAGAAATCTGAAGCCCCATACTTATGAAGCTTATCAATTGTTACTTTTGGTCTAGGTGGTGGCACTGGGATAGGCTGAGGAATGGCTCGTACCATCTGTTGGAATAATCCAGTCATTTGTTGTATAAATAGATTTTGGCCAGGGTCAATCTGTTCTGCTACATGCGGTGGGGGATTTGGAGCAACATCTTGCCTTTGCACGCTTGCTACACTATGCTGATGAGGTGTCCTAGTATCAGGAGAGCCGGTACTCTCAGCCATATCTTGTTCATCCGAAGACATCTTCCTACAATCCTACAAGTTGCCAAGAAGAAAGCCTATATCAAAATTATATAAGACACATGTATATTTAAACATAATATATCATTTCACACCTAGGCCTAGAAACACCTAAACCTGGCTCTGATACCACTAAATGTGACGCCCCACTTATATATTAGGAATAATCCCACATATATAAGAAGAATGTCACAAGCTTAACTCGATAATCTGCTCAAATTGAAATTTTTGTTTTTTTTCATTTTAAATAACTTAATCTATTTATTTATATTGGTTTAGGCAAGTTGTTCTAATTAACAATATATATATATATATATATATATATATATATATATATATATATATATATCCTTATATTGTATACACATATGGCACCCAATTATGTTACATAATTATTTACATACACAATATTATTATATGAGACATGTATACCACACCATATACATAGTCAAACTAAAATAATAATAATAATAACAATAATAATAATAATAATAATTAACCAACCCTCTAACTATGCTTCTTGTGTCTCTGCTGATATGGGCTTGAATTTCCTTCTTAACCACTTCACCTCCTACCGTCTATAGTTCCAATTCCTGCGTGAGAAGAACCCATGCTAAGCTAACTCTAGCTTAGTGGTACATATAGGTATTAAGTTTTCCCCAAGCAGTCACACAAGTTCATGTCTCAAATAATTCATGATATACTGAATATTTATTTCATATAAAAGAAATAACTATATCACATAACAGTATAAACATAATAATCATATTCAACAACTAAATTCTCATTACCTCCTGTAAGCATTTCATGTTTTGTCACTTATGTCAATAATAAATTTTTCACATTTCATTCCATAGTCTTTAATTAATATCAGCCCAAATCTCATTACCGGACTGTCCGGATATGGGGTATGAAATAGGGGCGCTTGTGGAGCTTAAGCTAGCCCACTCACCATAATCTCAAGTCAAGGGCGCTCGCGGAGCTTAAGCCACCTTGACTGAATATAATTATGTCATCTGCGTATAATTAGGATCAGGGCGCTCCTAGAGCTTAAGCCACCCTGTCCCTAAATAATATCCATATCGGTACCGTAATTCCCCCCTTAATGGTGCACCATCTATCCTATGCTAGTCCTCAGGTAGAGAAATGGGCAATTAACACCATTAATTACTTGTTTCTATAACCAATACTCATTTCATATCAACACAATTATATATTCACAATTTATTTCAAAACCATGTAATAGCATGATATTTTATCAAATGTTAAGTTCATAGTTAATAACATTCTTACAACTTTAAAACATGCCATAATATATAATTTCATCATTGTGACATGTAATTTATGCCATACACACACAACCATGCATAAGGGCAAAACAAAATACATATATGTACAAACCTCAATAGTATTTTCCTTTTCCAAAATATAAGTTCAGAGTTTGTTCACTTTTGTTGGTCTTCTTCTTGTTGAAATCCTAATTTAAAAATATAATTAATTAATAGCCTGATAAAATATTTATTCTTAATATAATTTAAATAAATAACTAGAATTTCTATTAAGCTAGAACAAGACCTCTAAGGACTGTTGGATTAATAACTTTTCCTACACTTTTCCAATTTATATGATTCTTAATTCTGATTAACTATAACATGTAAAACTAAAATATACTAAAATTTCAGAATTGTTGAACCTTTACATAATTTGTGGTATAATTTTAAATATTGACCTGTTTTCTGCCCTTAGACAGTTTCAAGGTACCCAATTCAAAAATTCATAACTTTCAATTTGTAGCTTTAATTTTTCTGAAACATTTCATACAATTATATAGGTTAATTGGGGACATTTTTCATGTTTAACACATTTCCAGATTCAGTCTCTAAGGTTCTCAAATATTGGAGGATATATAACGGGTTCAACATAGAGTATCAATCCAACTAGTTTAATTGTTCAGATCATAACTCACAAAATACATGACATTTAAATTGAAACTTTCCCAAAAATTTAGATACGACATAGTAGTAAAACTTTTATGTTTTGCACTTTGGCTAATTCGATCTAACAATAGGTGAAATATAAGGATGAAGTTACTGGAACTGTACAGGTATATGAAATCAGCTCAATCAAGGAATAGGCATGGTTCATTTCCGAATAACTCAACCTACACAAGAGAAATTCATAGGAAATTTTGCAGAGACCTCAATAACATATATACCTACAACTTTAATGTTTTACAAAACCTCATAATAAGCCAATAAGATGATCAATATTTACAAAATCCGTAGGTTATTTGGTTGATACGTCTCCCTAAACCAGTTTCACCCCAATAACCAACTCTCTTCATATACTCAAAATCATTCAATAAATTTGGCAGAGAGATACAGAAGACATAGATGAAAAACTTTTATGCTTAACACATCCCCATATTTGAGTAACAAGATAATCAAAAACAGAGTGCAATATTCTGTCAAAATATAACTTAAAGAGTTCTAATAACACAATAATCATGGGGAAAATATTTCTTACCAATATCATATTTAATTGGACTGATTTTTTATGCAAATCTTGAAGAAAATGCTGAGGAATTTGATCTAAGATATGGAGGAAGAAAAAGGGATGAAGAAGAAGAAGAAGAAGAAGGAGAAAGGAGAATTTGGGAGAAATAGTCTTCAGCCCCCTTTTTCCCGTTTTTGGTCTTCAGCCCTTTTTGTTTTTTTTTTGCTGACCATTTTACTGTTCACTTTACTTTTTTTGAAAAAAATTTTATTATTATTATTATTATTATCTTCACATATTTCTTTATATCTAATATTTTAATTTTATTTAATCAAAAACACAATTTAATTATGTGGTCTAAATTATTCAAATTAAACTCTAATTAGTGGGTGTTACACACTCTCCAAAATATTTTTCCGACATTATCAATGGAACCCAGCTCATCAAAAGGCACAAAGAGGAAATCCCATGCCCCTAGACGCCACACGAACTACCTTCTCAACATTATTCCGGAGCATTATCATCCGAGATATGCGGTTCTTAAGAAAAGGTCCCTACTTTTGTCTCATTCATTCGAATGGAATACTGTTAGGACTCTCAAAATGAGACAAGTACGATGGAACAATTACAAGCTTGTCATCTCAAGGAATTTATGGATATTCATTGGCCAACACTAAGTGAACCAACTCTCGAGTTCCTTAGCACTTTACAAGTTTCTCCCATCGGAACAATCAAATTCCAACTTTGTAAGCATTGAAAAACTCTCACAGCAATGGAGTTTTGCACAATCTTCAAACTTCCCTCAGATGGTATTCTTAATGAGAGTGAGGTGGAGTTCTATGCGAATCCGGCAGGGACTCATTTTGGGTTGGATTGTAGCTGGGATGTGAAGAAGAATAAGACCACCCATCTTCGGTCTCCTGTGCATAAATATTTACATTGGTTTCTTACCTATAGTATCTTTGCAAGAGGCGATAGCAATGGTGCAATCCAAAAATCAGAGCTTTTCCTCTGAGAGATGGTATAAAGAGGTCTAACCGGGGCTCTATCTCGCTGGTTTGCAAATTATCTTCTCTCAATTGCAACAAAGCCATCAGGAGATATCTTGATTGGTGGGTATATGACTCACCTTGCAATTGAGCTTGGGTATCTAAAGCTCGATGAGAGCAATTTCAAACTCATTCCAGAACATCCTCGAGATCGGCTAGATGTTGAGTCTTTTATAAAGATGGGAGCAGCTCTTCACATAATCTACGAGAATAATGTCTATTACCACTTCACCACTCCAGCTGGTGAAATTGATTAGAAAGACAAGGATTCAGATGAATTCAAAGCTAGACTCCAAGGAATCCAGCAAAGAAAACAAGCTCGAGTCGAGACAGTGACCCCTGAGGTTGGGCAACAGGTTGGTCAATCATCGGCCTCTACACCTAGCTTGGCACAACAGGTGGCTAATCCTTTAGCACTTCGCTTTGACCTATTGTAGGCTTCCATCAATGAGAGGTTGGAAAATCTCAAAGATTTTATGGAATCTTGCTTGGATAGCCTCGAGGCGGAAGTAGCACTCCTTAGAGGTGGTCTGTCAAGCTTAAAGCTTAATTAAAGTCCTAGCTTGTTCATTTTTTATGTACTAATTTAATTTTTATGGATGTAGGACTTTAATTTACTTTTTTTTAAATTTACAATTCTTCTTTTTCGTTTAATATAATTATATCATTATCATTTTATGGTTTATTTTGTTGATGACAAAAGGGGGAGAACCTAGCAATATATGCAAATGTGTAGTAAAAGGCAAATGTGTTGTATAATATATACTTAGGATATACTTGGCATATACTAAACTAGTTAAGCCAACAAGATTGATTTACTTAGAATATACCTCACATATACTTTGCATATACTTAACTAGTTAAGTAAACAATTTGATATACTTTGAATATACCTGCATATACCTAACTAGTTAGCAAAGATCCATGCTATACATCGTTCAATTATTGCACTCTATTATTTTTGTTTTAAGCATCTTTTGAGGGGGAGACTTTTGAAAAGCATGGCTAGATTATTGGTCACTATCAAAAAGGGGGAGATTGTTGAACCTTGAGGACTTTGAGGGGTATTTATGTCACTTTGATACTAACGAATAAAGTAGCAATAATGTATTTAACAATTTGTGTTCTAAATTGTTGAACAGGATATATCTTGAATGAAATATGATGCAAGAATGAAAGACAAATTTTGAAGATCAAAATAAAAAGAAATAACATGTTCATGCCCGTAACTACTTATGTCACGCCCATGATATAGCTGAGTGCCAACTCTCCAACATTCAAAGTTCACGGCCATGAAGGATCATACCAACCGTGAATGATCAAATCAGTCATGCCCATGAAATAACATGTCAAGTTCTTCTAGAGAGCTTCACGGCCAGAGTCACCACTTGAACTATGACTTGGAAGAATGTTCTAGCCCGTGAAAGTATAAAGACATGTCCATGATCAAACACTTCAAGTTCTTCCACAAAGATTCACAACCAAAGTCACCACTAGGACCATGACTTGGAAGAACATTCACGACCGTGACACATATAGTCACGCTCGTGAATGAGGACAGAGAAACATGTTAGGCACGAAGTTAAGAGTTGGTTTAATGGCTATTTTCTCATTAAATGCACCCAAACTATTATAATTCACTGAGGAAGTATAAATGCAAGTCATTTATGAATCCTAAGAAGAAAAACAATAATTACATTGAATCTGAAATCTTGTTGTAGCCATTGTGCATTAATTACTTTCAACAAATCTTTTATTCTTTATAAAAACCTATTTACTCATAGTTTTTGAGTATTATAGGTTGGTGAGTGTTTTCAATGTAATCTATTACTCAAGAGAGTTTGGATATACTGGGTAAATATTGAAACACTTGTAAGGGTTTATTGTGTGAGCCATAAAACACAAGAAATTAGTTCATTGTGTGAGCCATAAAACACAAGGGAAAATTCTAGGTTAGTTTTAGCCAGTGAGAAAAACACCATAGTTGGGAGTGAGCTTGTAAAACTCCATTAACACTTAGTGTGTTAGTAAAACTCCCAATTGAGATTGGAGAAAGGAGTAGGATTTATTAATACCCGAACCTCTATAAATCTTGTGTGTGATATCTCTTCAACCCTACTCTATTTAATTTTATTCCGCATTTAATGTTAGGAAATTTTTATTTAATAACCAATTCAACCCCCTTTCTTGGTTCATTATTTGGGTAATAGTCGTTATCGGTAAATTTTCTCTTTATGATATTGATTTATTTACACTGATAGATCTAAGTTCTACACATTCATATTTATGCATATCACCACCTACTTAGGGTAACATGGTGGTAGAGAAATTAGATTATGATATATTAGTGACAAATCCTTTGGGTCATGGGGTGAAAGCTAGTCGAGTGTATAAAAATAGTCTAGTCAAAGTTAAGAATGTAGAATTCCCAATTAACCTCAAAGAGTTTCCATTCCATGAGTTTGATGCAATCTTTGAGATGGATTAGTTAACTCAGCATGGGGTAGTGGTGGATTGTTAGTATGGGAGAGTGACTTTCATGAATTCAAGACAGGATGATATGATTTTCTTGGGCAAAAATCGACCATATCTAACTAATGTCATTTCTATTACAAAGGCATGTAAGCTTATCAGAAAGGGATATGAAGCATTTTTGGCACATATTGTAGATCTTAGGGAGATTCCTACAATTTGTGAATATCTAGATATATTCCTTGAGGATTTGCCAAGATTACCACCAGTTACGGTGATAGAGTTTGCCATAGATGTTTTTCCCAGCACAGTCCGAATATCGATTACTCCTTATAGAATGGCATTTGTTGAACTAAAGGAATTAAAAGTGCAATTGCAAGAGTTGCTAGAAAAAGGTTTATTAGACCTAGTGTCTCATCTTAAGATGTTTTGGTTCTATTTGTGAAAAAGAAGGATGACACCTTATGGTTGTGCACAGGTTATTGTCAATTGAACAAGATGACAATTAAAAACATATATCCCTTATTGAGAATAGATGACTTATTTCATAAATTGAATAGATGACCTCAGATCAATTTATCACCAATTGAGAATTAGAGAGTTAGACATTTCAAAAATAACATTTAGGACTTGGTATGGTCATTATGAGTTCTTCGCAATTTCTTTTGGCCTAACAAATGCTCCAGCAGTATTTATGGATCTAATGAATAGAATCTTTAGGCATTATTTAGACCAGTTCGTGGTGATGTTCATAGATATTATTTTAGTGCACTCCAGAGCAGAGAAGAACATAATCAACATCTTCGTATAGTTTTTCAGACCTTGAAAGAGAATCAATTATATGTGAAGTGGTTAAATTTTGCATTATGTTTGGATGAAGTGGCCTTTCTAGGGTATATTGTCTCAGCTAAAAAGATCAAAGTTGACTTTAGCAAGGTAGAGGCGATCCTCAATTGGAAACCGCCCTGGAATGATATAGAGGTAAGAAGTTTTCTTTGTTTGGCTAGTTATTATCGGGGGTTCGTAAAATGATTTTCAATGATAGCCTCACCACTGACAAAATTTATTAGAAAGGAAACTAGATTTGAGTGGACAAACTAGACTAGTTTTGATAAGTTGAAGAAAATATTGATAGAGGCATTAGTGTTGACACAACCTACTTTGGGAAAGGATTATGTGGTGTACAATGATGCTTCACTTAATGGTTTAGGCTGTGTGTTAATGTAAGAAGGCAAAGTGATCACACATGCTTCCAGATAATTAAAGCCTTGTTAGATGAATTATCTGGCACATGATCTGGAACTAACAGCCATTGTGTTTGCATTTAAAATATGGCGGCATTATTTATATGGCAAGAAATATTATATCTTTATAGATCATAAAAGTCTAAAATATTTGCCTTCACAAAAGAAACTCAATTTGAGATAGAGGCAATGGTTGGAATTAATCAAAGACTATAATGGTATCATTAATTATCAGCCAGATAAAGCCAATGTGGTAGCTTATTCTCTAATAGAAAAACTCTGGCAGATAAACGTTAAAATTTTAATTGTTAAGTGAATGAGATTAAATAACTAATAATGAGATAATAAGTAATTTATATATTGTTTTGTCAGAATTGTAGATTCAACCCACTTTGATCTAACAAGTAAAGGACAATCAGAAGTAAGACACAAAAATAAAGGGAATGTTTGAGTTGGTGAAAAAGGGTAAAAAACTAAAATTTACTATTGAAGCAAATGAGAGTTGAAGGTATAAGGGCAAGTTATGTGTGCCAAATATACAAGAATTGAAACAAGATATTTGAAAAGGCTCATAATGTTATTTATGCAATGCACCTGGGGAGCAACAAACACCTTTTGTTTCAAAGTGTTGTAGAATTGATATCCACAAACAAATACATATCAGACTTAGCTTCTAGCTTATCTAACATTGTCCGCTTCACATAAGCAGGATAACCCCATACTTTCAGGTGAGAAAGAATAGGTCTCTTGTCAGTCCATATCTCATATGCAGTAACCTCAATTGACTTAGAAGGGACTCTATTTAATATATAAACAGAAGTCTCTAGTGCATGACCCCAAAAGGACTTAGGCAGTTATGCAAAGCTCATTATTAACCTCTTCATGTCTAACAAAGTTCAGTTTATTCTTTCAGCCACACCATTATATTGTGGTGTGTATGGTGGAGTCCATTGAGATAAATTTTCATTATCTCTTAGATAACCTTGAAACTCTTAGCTTAAGTATTCACCACCTCGATCTAATCTAAGTGCTTTAATACTTTTACCAAATTGTTTCTCTACTTCATTTTTTAATTCTTTGAACTTTTCAAAAACATCAGATTTGTATCTCATCATATACAAATACCCATATTGTGAATAATCATCAATGAAAGTAACAAAGTAGTTAAAACCACCTTTAGAGTGCATTGACATTGATCCACATATATTTGTATGTACTGTAACACCCATTTACCCAAACTGCACATGCCGGGATAAGAGAGTGCTCCACTAACTTCTTCAAATCACATTTTTAATAAATACTAGAAAGCCATACAAATATATATATATATATAAAAAACTAAAAGCTCATATATATATATATACGAGAAATAATGTAGATTTTATTTACATAAGATAGAAATTACAAATATCAAGTTAATTCCTAATAGGCTATGAAAATCAATTTACAATTCTAAAAGTATATAATATGAAAAGCAAAATATAAAAGTTCAAAATATTGTGACCCATTATTTTAAGATCGACTACTTTTATTGACTAGGATCACCGCTTGCTTTATCTACAACATTCAACTACCTTTCTATATCTGTGCAAAAGGAAAACTCCCACACTAAGCTCTAGGCTTAGTGGTGTATATAAATAAGGCAATATACAATGTTATGCAACAAGCATTAACATATGTCATTTAATGCATTAATATCTTTTCATGCTATTCGTCACTTCATGTCCCTATTTCATACAATTATGAGCATCATGCATACATGTACAATATTATTTTCATTTATCTCTAATTATAAGTTGCTATTATCATCTCTTTAATATTCTATATCAATTCTATATTATTTTGCATTATCTTTCAGCTTAACTTCATTAGTTCACCCACATCACTTTAAAACTGGACTAACTAGATACAAATTATGGATCAGGAGCGCTCCCAGACCTATAGCCACCCCGTCCACTATCTGGCTCAACAGAGCTTCTCAAATCAATGGCACTCCTAGAGCTAAAGCCACATCGATTGAGTAATATATCATCATAGATGAATTACCGGACTAAGGACGCTCCTAGAGCTAAAGCTACCTTGTCCTCAATTTATATATGCTCAATAGAGCTTCTCAAGTTAATGATGCTCCCAAAGCTAAAGCCACATTGACTGAGGAATATCTCTTATATTATGGTATCGATCGTACCCAAAATGACATATCATTTATCCTGTTTCTAGTCTGTAGTTAGAGTAATGGGGATATCCATGTTTCCACATTATTCATATATCTTTGCTTAATTACCTTTACACACATATCAACATATCACAAAATCTCATTCTTTATATCTAAACCCATGGTTTTATGCCATAATCATCATTAGTGAAATTCAATCATTAATTATCATTTTAAACATGCATTATTTCAAATAAAGATAGGCTATGGCTTTAAATTATGCACAAACATCTATTTTCCTCCTTCACTCTTCTAGGTAGCTTTCTCTTTGCCTTTACTCTGTAGAGTTTGTTCCTTGTCACTTGGAACTCCAACAACATCATAAAATCACCATCAAAACGTTATTTTCTCAAAACCTTCAACTCTCTCTCACAAAACCCTAAACTCTCTCTCCTTCCATATAAGTTTTAAATGAGCTAAAAACCCCAACTTCCTTAAGAAAAGATGAAAGAGAAGAAGAAAAGTTTCTTACCTTTACAATTTTCTTCACTTGATCACAATCTTAGAGATTCTCTCTCTCCATAAACTTGTTTGTTCTTCCTCCTTGCTCTTCCAAGCTTTTTTAAGACTTATAGATCATGAAATTCACTTTGTCTTGTTCTTTTCCAACTATTCCCTGCCTTTCGCTCACTAGAACTCAAGGTTGTCTATAGAGGATTCAAGGGTGGTTGGCATGGCTGGTTTGGGCAGAAAATAAAGGAGAACAAAAATAAGTAGAAGGAGAAAAGGAAGAAATAAGAACAGAAACAAAGTGTTCATGTGGGAACCACAAATTTTTTACCATGTCTTTGATACTTAGCTTAATTATCAAATTAATCTTATTCTATCATGCTGTGGCCAGCCAACCCATATTTGATGTCCAAATTTAATATGTTAAATAGAAAATATCTTATTAAATCCTTAAAATTTTGGTAAATTGCAAATTGACCCCAAAATTTATCAAATTTTGCAATTTAGTCATTTACCGTAAATCAACTTCTTTAAGCTTTCTAAGCCATTTATTAGGCATATATCATAATTATTAATTATTAACTTGATTAATTTTGGTCAAAATGTTAATTTAAACTTCGATCGGTCAAACACGTCAGCTTCACGACACGTGCAACTCGGTACCTAAGTTAGTGGATATGACATTCTCTCTCCCTTAAAATAAATTTTGTCCTCAAAATTTACCTGTTCATTATATACTGAATAACTGTGGATATTTTCTCTTCTTCACTTTCCCACGTGGCTTCTTCAACTACATGATTCCACAACAAGACTTTAACTAAAGGAACTCTCTTGTTCCAGAGAACTTTCTTTTCACGTGCTAAAATAGTCACCAGTTCCTCTTCATAAGACATGTCTCTCTGTACCTTTATCACTTGAATCGGTATAATGTGGGTCGGGTCCGATTGCTATCTCCTCAACATCGACACGTGAAATATGTTCTCAATTATTTCCAACTCTAAAGCAAGACGTAATCGGTATGCCACTAGTCCTATTATTTCCATAATCTCATATGGATCAATAAACCTTGGATTCAACTTCCTCTTTTTGTCAAATCTTAATACCTTCTTCCTGTTGGGTTTTGAAGAATGAATCATATTCATAAGCGCAACGAAAAATAAAATTTTTCAAAACCTAAAACAAAATATCATACTTGTACCATTAAAATTAATTTACATAAATGTAAATGTTAAATATTATACCTTGTAATTTTTCTTTGTTCTTCAAATCTTCCCTTTGTTGGGTTGTAGCAAACCACAACAATCCACACTAGAATGTCTCTAATGATCATCCACACAAAGAATGAAGAAGAAACTATCAAGAGAAATGGTTTGAACAAATTCAAAGTGCATGCTTTGAAAAGTGTTATTGAGAGAATTTTTGTTGTCTTAAAAATAGTTTTTTCACAAAAAATATTTTCATGTCTATTTTCTGCCATTTGATAACTTTTCTATTTGAATCAAATTCAAAAATAAGATGAAAAGTCAAAATGGAGAAAATGGAAACAAATGAATAGTAATTGGCCATAATTGGCCTAATTAAGGCCAAAAACAGTCGTTAGCCAATGGATGGGAAGTTGCAGGCGCACTAGGCCTACTACGGGCTGCTGCTAGGTAGTCTAGCTGGCCCGCAAGGCAGTCCAGCTAGCCATATGGGCCCGTGACACTCAAACGATTTTTTCGTGCGATCTCATCCTAAAATAATTCTCTCATATTTTGGATCCTATCCAAGACCATTTTACTCATTCTTCGTATTTTCAATGCGTGTGACCCATTAGCTCATCGGTTATGTTGGTCTCTTAAATTAACAATTAATTTAAGTAGGTCATGAGCAGTATCTAGCAACAGATCGTCACCCACAATTGACCTGAAAGTCAGTGGTTTGACTACGAACCTTTCCATAGACAATTTTTCTGCAATTATTCCTTTCACCATTCTATACCCCACTTAGTTCAGAGTATGGACCTGTGTCGACTCCCACTAGACTGACTACATCACGTCTAGTCCAAGTAATGTTAGTTCTTGTCCTTGAGGCTCATTACTCTATTAGATATGTCATTGAAGACTATCTTTATGAAATTTCCACTCTAGCTAGAGATTCCTGAGTAATGACCATGACAAGAGGCCATTAGTATACACTCATTCTATCAAGAGTGGTGAATCCTTTATTGGTTACCCAATTACCTTCGAAAACCTCAAGTTGTATCCAATCACCACCCTATGAGCTACCTCTCAGAGGTAACAAGGAATAATGTCAAAATATAGAATCAATATTCAACATATCCTTGAGTACCTCAAGTCTAAGGATACTTTCACCATTGCTATGATGAGACTATCATTGACATTTTAATAGATTACCCATATGATTGTCTCATAGTTGGTCATCCAATGTACTTAGCTACACTCAGCAAGCATCCACATGTTAACTATAAACATCTCATGTTTATAGATTATGAGATCTACTACTCGATCCAATCAAGGAGTGTAACATATGCTAGTCTATATGGATTAATAATGTCCCATCTCATTAATCCTATGACTAGGGATAATTTTGATACTAATATAATTACACATGATAAGAATCTCAATATCATGATCTCATCATTCCTTCATGCTATGTTAAGTATCAAGGACTTCATTAATTGATTTAAGATCACTTATCAATTCATATATCAAATGAACATCAAATTAATGAAAAAACCTTTTTTTAATCAAATACATTTGTACAATAAGTGCTAAAGGTGATTGCCTTTAGAGCACTCCTCTAACAAGCTCCCACTTGCACTAATGCCAATTGCCTTTGTATTTATTTGCATAGGAGAGTAAATGAGAATCATATTTCTTTTAGGGAAGTGGCTTAGTTAAAGGATCAGCAATATTCTGATCAGTGGGCACTCTTTTTATCTTTACATCATTACCACCAATGATTTCTCTAATCAAATGGTATCTTCTGAGTACATGTTTAGATCTCTAATGCGACTGTGGCTCATTTGCTTGCACAATGGCTCCATTATTATCACAATACAATTGTGTTGAATCAATAATGCTGGGAAGCACTCCAAGTTCTGTGATGAATTTTGTTATGCAAACTGCTTTCTTTGCTGCTTCAGAAGCTGCAATGTACTCTGCTTCGATTGTGGAATCGGCAGTCGTTTCCTGTTTGAAACTCTTCCAACTAACTGCTCAACCATTTAGTGTGAATATATAACCTGACTGAGATTTTGGGTCATCCTTGTCAGATTGGAAGCTGGCATCGGTATACTTGCTCATAGTAAGATCTCCATCTCCATATACCAAGAATACATCCTTGTGACACTCAGAGCATATGATACATCAGGTTTTGTACATATCATAGCATACATGATTGATCCTATAGCTGAAGCATATGAAATCAAACTCATGTGTGTCCTCTCATCTTGTGTCTTTGGACACAAAGATTTTGAGAGAGTAATCCCATGGGTCATGGGAATATATCCCCTCTTGGACTGCTCCATCCTAAACCTCTTTAGCATCATATCTATGTATGTAGACTGTGAAAGACCAAGCAATCTTTTAGATCTATCTCTATAGTTTTTTATCCCTAAAATATAGACTTTCTCTAAGGTCTTTCATTGAGAAATTCTTGGATAACCAAATTTTGACTGATTGGAAGGCTGAGACATCATTTCCCATTAACAATATGTCATCTACATATAACACTAGAAATACGATTGCACTCCCACTAACCTTCTTATAGACACAAGGTTCATCCAGATTTTGTAAGAAATCAAACTGTTTGATTGTCTCATCAAACCAAATATTCCAACTACTGGATGCTTGCTTTAATCCATAAATGGATCTTTGAAGCTTACATACCTTTTTGCCATCTTTGGATATGAAACCTTTAGGTTGTGTCATATACACATCCTCAGTCAGATTTCCATTAAGAAATGTTGTTTTCACATCCATTTGCCATATCTCATAATCATAATGAGTAGCAATGGCTAGGAGTATCCTTATGGACTTAAGCATAGCTACTGGGCTAAAAGTTTCATCGTAGTCAATTTCTTGTCTTTGACGATAACCTCCCCAAATTGTACATATCCAACTTGACCTACGAAGCTCTTGTGATTCAAAAGGTTGAGCTGTTATATCATATGTATGAGTAACAAGCTCGGGTTCATGCAGTTGATCAGCATCTATTTGAGCATCTTGAACTTCTTCAAGTTCAATTTTGCTCCCACTATCTCCTTTTAGAAGGAATTCTCTCTCTAATAAGATAGCTTGTCTTGAAACAAAAACCTTTTCTTCCAAGGGTGGTAAAATTGATATCCATATGATGCTTTTGGATATCCCACAAACAGACATCGGTCAGACTTAGCTTCTAGCTTATCTGACATTGTCTGCTTCGCATAAGCAGGACAACCCCAAATTCTCATGTAAGAAAATGTGGGCCTCTTGTTATACCATATCTCATATGGAGTAACATCAACTGAATTTGAAGGAACTCCATTTAATATATAATTGGCGATCTCTAGTGCAAAATCCTAAAAGGATTTAGGAATTCCGCAAAACTTATCATAGACCTTGCCATGTCTAACAAGGTTCAGTTTCTTCTTTTAGCCACACCATTGTGTTGTGGCATGTAAGGTGGAGTCCATTGGGATAAAATCCCATTATCCCTAAGATAATCTAGAAACTCTTGGCTCAAGTACTCACCTCCTCGATCTGATCGAGGTGTGTTAATACTTTTGCCAAGTTGTTTCTCTACTTCATTTCTGAATTCTTTGGACTTTTCAAAAGCTTCAGATTTGTATCTCATAAGATACACGTATCCATATCATGAGTAGTCATCGATAAAAGTAATGAAGTAGATGAAACCACCTCTAACATGTGTAGACATTGGACCACATACATCTGAATGTATTAAGTCTAAAAGTCCATTAGAACATTCACCCTTTCCCTTAAAGGGTAATTTAGTCATCTTACCTAGTAAACAAGATTCACATGTGTCATATGATTCATAATCAAATGACCCCAAACTACCACTTTTGTGTAGCTTAGCCATGTGTTTCTCACTTATATGACTAAGATGACAATACCATAAATAAAATAATTTCAACATAGCTTATTTTTGCCTTTTATTATCATTGATGTTTAAAATTGGATTTGACATATCTAATATGTATATTCCATTGCATAATGTTCCGTTATCATAAAGAATTTCATTCAACATAATAGAACAACAATTGTTACTAAAAGCTAAAAGGAAACCATCTTTATTTAGATTTGAAACATAAATAATGTTTTTAGTCAAAACAAGTACATAATAGCAATTATCCAAATTTAATATAAGCCCACTAGGAAGGGTAAATACATATGTTCCTATAGCTAATGCAACAACCCTTGCCCCATTTCCAATGTGTAGGTCTAACTCTCCCTTATTGAGCTGTCTACTATTCCATACACCCTGCATATCAGTGCATATGTGTGAGCCATATATTATTATCGAAAACAGTATTAATTTCAATGACAAAAATACCTGAAGTAGATGGAGCATCAGATGCCTTCTTCTTCAAGGACTCCAAGTAAACCTTGCAGTTTCTTTTCCAATGGCCATCCTTGCCATATTGGAAGCATGTCCCCTTTGGAGCAATCTCTTTAGCCTTCTTCTTGGCCATGCCTCCCTTAGGCTTCATGGACTTCTTCTTCTTCTTAAGGTTCTTCCTTTTAGAACTTGAAGAGTCCACCAGCATCACAGTCTTACTGTCCTTCTTGACAGATGGCTTAGCTATTTTAAGCAAGTTAATAAGCTCAGGAATAGTGGTAGAGATTTTCTTCATCCTATAGTTAAGCACAAAATGTGAATAACTATCAGACAAACCAGTTAGAATTAAGTCAATACGTAATTCATGGTCCATCACGCATCACAAATCCCAAGGTGGCCAACGTCTCAATATAGCCATTCATCTTCAATGCATATTCCACTGGAGATGTCCCCTCAACCATCTTAGTGCGGAAGAGCAACCTTGAAGTTTGAACCTTTGCTCATCAAAAAGCTCTCTTAGATGGTATACTTTGGAATTAGCATCCATAGCCTCATGATGCTTTTGCAACTCAGCTGACATAGTAGCAAGCATAATGCAGCTTGCCATCTCACTATCATCGAGATGCTTTTGATATGCCTTTTGAACATCTTCAAAAGCATTAGCAGCAGGGGGATTAGGGAGTGCCTCATCTAGGATATAGCCAATCTTTTCGGATTTGAGAACTATTCTCAGATTCCTTAGCCAATCTAAAAAATTGGGCTGGTCAACTTATTTGATTCCATTAGCGATCGCAAATTCACATTTGTCATGATGATGATTCTATCAACCTAGATGTAAAATCGAACAAGTTAGAATGTACATAAAATACATGTTTATTAGTTCTTTAATAAATGGCATTATGGCTCTCGCTATTTTATTGCGAATCCATAGCCCTCACTATGAACCCGAGAGAACTTATATGAAAGTTCTCCTAATGGGTTGATATCCAACTAGCTAAGAATAACCTTGAGGCATCTCAACAAGCTATCCTTAGTTTGGTTGGTAGGTATCTAATCCATACCAATTGATTATTCATGCAACTATCGAATCTTGTGCTATCAACTTATTGATGTGTGCACATACATTGGGCTATCGACTTTTGATATGTGTACATCTCATGTATACAAAACCAACTTCACCACTAATACACATTAACCTTGGCGCAAATGCAACAAGTTAATAATATTGGTTAAGTCTAACCCATTAATCGTTAAATCTAATTTCAATGGATATAACATATTCTTATAGAGTGAGCTTGAGGCAACTCAACAACCCTAACTCTAGAAGAACTCTGGTTCTCCCCATATTAATGGAAGGCGTAAGACTTAATTGTTTATTTAGTGAGGGATTTCTTTGTTAAGTCTCATCAAGTTATTATTTCATGCTTTTATATATCATACATTCATCACATTAATATATAAACATAGTTACATTAACTATATGGCATGATTATGGACATACTAAAGTCAATCTTTTGAGCCAAAGAGAAATTGACTAGGTCTTACCTAGGTATATGCATGAATTTACAACCCAAAATAGAAATCAAATTTTTATTTCTAAGTCTTGTTGTTTATGGTTCCATATCCTTTGCTTCTTGCTCCTTTGTATCTTCATTGTATCCTAATCCTATGTAATCTAATTACATATTTCAAATTATAGAAAACATCAATTTACATTTGAGGGGAGTAAGATGAGAAGAGAAATACATAAGAAAGAAAAAGAGGTAGGGACACGTAGGCCCTATTTACCAAAAAATAAAATAATTACATGCATGCTCAATCACATTGGGGCTAAATCCATAATCATCCATCATGCCTTTTCATACACCCCTAACATGCATTCTATAATGCATAAAATAAAAATGACAATTTTGGATTTCAATTTGTAAATCGCTTCAACACTTGAATCGAAATTTGCCTATATGTGATCTTTAGGTTAATTTAATTTTGTATGTCATTTTAAAGTGGAATTTAATATTTAATCAAATTAAATAAAATTCCATATTTCCAGAAATAATTCAAAATTAATTCTCCTTAAAATCAGAATATTATGATGTTAAAATTAAACAATTTAATTTTAATAGACATACCAATTTCTAGTCATATTAAAATTACAATTGCACAACTTAAATTAATTCCAAATTAATTTCCAAAACTTCTAACAATTTATAGAACATCAAATCATCATTCTAATTATCTTTATCTCAGCTGAAGTTCATCAAAATATTTTTGGCATAAGCCAAAATTACTAAGACAAACGAACCAACATACTTAGACGCTTAAAATGACTAATTTGATATCTATAATTTTTAAAATTTCCAATGCTTGAAAACTAATTTTGGCATGCATCTAACATCAAAATACCATATTTTTAATCACATAAAAATTATTTCAAGGTACTGGAAATAAAATAAACACATACAAAAAAAATCAAACAAAACAGCCCCACCGGGTATGCTAAAACAGTCTCATTTTTGTTTTTGTTTGAACAATTAATTAAAATAATTTTAATTATTTATTGGACACTTCCAGAGGCATAAAAATATTCTCAGTATGTCTAAATATTGTTTTCATAATTAAATTACAAGAAATATGTAACCAGTCCCATCAACTAAGCCAAACAATAACACATGTTCATAAAAAGACAATTTTAGGCATTTTTGAAATAAATCCGAAATTAATTTTTTGAATCATATTCAAATTATTTTTAAATCAAAATAATCATTCTTAATCTTCCCATGATCATATTAAAGAAAGAAAAATATGTAAATTATATTTTACAAATTAATTTCAAATTTTCAAAACCAATTGATCCAAAATCATAAAAAACATGCAATCCCATTGCACTTTCATTTAAAATTAATTTTAATGAAAACAAGGAGGCTCTGATACCAATGTGGGGTTTTGAAGAATGATTCATATTCATAAATATAGCGAAAAATAAAATTTTCAAAACCCAAAACAAAAGATCATACTTGTACCATTCAAATTAAATTATATAAATGTAAATGTTAAAAATTATACCTTGTAATTTTTATTTGTTCTTCAAATCTTCAATTTGTTGGCATGTAACAAACCACAACAATCCACACTAGGATGTCTCTAATGATAATCCATGCAGAGAATGAAGAAGAAACTATCAAAAGAAATGGTTTGAACAAATTCCAAAAGCTAGCTTTGAAAAGTGTTCTTGAGAGATTTTTTGTTGTCTTAAAAATAATTTTCACAAAAACTATTTTCATGTCTATTTTCTGCCATTTGATGTCTTTTCTATTTCAATCAAATTCAAAAATAAGATGAAAAGTCAAAAATGGAGAAAATGGAAATAAATGAATAGTAATTGGCTATAATTGGCCTAATTAAGGCCAAAAATAGCCGTCGGCCAACGGATGGGAAGCTGCTGCGGGCTACTGCTGGGCCTGCTACGAGCTACTACTGGGCACCCCAACTGGCCCGCAAGGCTGGCCAGCAATAAGCCTAGACAGTGCAGGCCCGCAACACTCCCGAATAATTTTTCCATGCAATCTCATCGCGATCCATCCTAAAATAATTCTCTCATATTTTGGATCTTATTCAAGACCATTTTACTCATTCTCCATCTCTTCAATGCGTGTGACCCATTAGGTTCCCAGTTATGTTGGCCATTTAAATTAATAATTAATTTAAGCAGGTCATGAGCTGTATCTAGCAACACATCGTGACTCCCAATTGACCGGAAAAGTCAGTGGTTTGACTACGAACCTTTCCATAGCCAATTTCTGTGCAATTATTCCTTTCACCATTCTATACCCCACTTTGTTCAGTGTATGGACATGTGTCAACTCCCACTAGACTGACTACGTCACGTCGAGTCCAAGTAATGTTAGTTTTTGTTCTTGAGGCTCATTACTTTATTGGATATGTCATCAAAGACTATCTTCATGACATTTCCACTCCAGCCTGAGATTCTTGAGTAATGACCATGACAAGAGGCCATGGGTATACACTCTTTTCTATCAAGAGTGGTGAATCCTTTGTTGGTTACCCAATTACCTTTGAATACATCAAGTTGTATCGAATCCTCACCCTATAAGCTACCACTCTGAGGCAACAAGGAATAGTGTCAAAATACAGAATCAATATTAAAGATATCCTTGAGTACCTCAAGTCTAAGGATACTTCTACCAATGCTATGATGAGACTATCATTGTCATTTGAATAGATTATCCATATGATTGTCTCATAGTTGGTCATCCAATGTACTTAGCTACAATTAGCCAGCATCCACATGTTAACTCTAAACATCTCATGTTTATAGATTATGAGATCTACTACTCGATCGAATCAAAGAGTGTAACATGTGCTGGTCTGTCTGGATTAATAATGTTTTGTCTCATTAATCCTATGACTAGGGATAATTTTGATACTAACATAATTATACATGATAATAATCTCAATATCATGATCTCATCATGATTTCCTTCATGCTATGTTATGTATCAAGTGTTAGAGAAGTGCTCTAAAGGCAATCACCTTTAGCACTTATTGTACAAATTTATTTGATTAATAAAAGGCTTTTTCATTAATTTGATGGTCATTTGATATATGAATTGATAAGTGATCTTAAATCAATTAATGAAGTCCTTGATACATAACATAACATGAAGGAAATCGTGATGAGATCATGATATTGAGATTCTTATCATGTGTAATTATGTTAGTATCAAAATTATCCCTAGTCATAGGATTAATGAGATGGGACATTATTAATCCAGATAGACTAGCACATGTTACACTGTTTGATTGGATCGAGTAGTATATCTCATAATCTATAAACATGAGATGTTTAGAGTTAACATGTGGATGCTTGCTAAGTGTAGGATGAACAACTATGAGACAATGATATGGATAATCTATTCAAATGTCAATGATAGTCTCATCATAGAAATGGTTCAAGTATCCTTAGACTCGAGGTACTCAAGGATATCTTGAATATTGATTCTGTATTTTTACATTATTCCTTGTTGCCTTAGAGAGGTAGCTCATAGGGTGGTGATTGGACACAACTTGAGGTATTGGAAAGTAATTGGGTAACCAACAAAGGATTCACCACTCTTGATAGAAGGAGTGATACCTATGGCCTCTTGTCATGGTCATTACTCAGGAATCTCTGGCCGGATTGGAGATGTCATAAAGATAGTCTTCAATGACATATCTAATAGAGTAATGAGCCTCATTGACAAGAACTAACATTACTTGGACTAGACGTGATGTAGTCAGTCTAGTGGGAGTTGACACATGTCCATTCTCTAAATCAAGTGGGGTATAAAATGGTGAAAGGAATAATTGCACATAAATTGTCTCTGGAAAGGTTCGTAGTCAAACCACTGACTTTTCGGTCAATTGGGGGTTATGATGTGTGGCTTGATACCACTCATGAGCTGCTTAAATTAATTATTAATTTAAGTGGCCAACATGACCGGGAACTTAAATGGTCACACGCATTGAAGATATGGAGAATGAGTAAAATGGTCTTGGATAGGATCCAAAATATGAGAGAATTATTTTAGGATGGATCGCGATGAGATCGCACGGAAAAATTGTTCGGGAGTGTCACGGGCTCACGCAGGCCAGACAGGCTGCTGGCCAGCCTTGCGGGCCAGCTGGGCTGCCCAGCAATGGCCCACAGTAAGCCCAGCGCACCTGCAGTGTCCCATACGTTGGCCAACGACTGTTTTTGGCCTTATTAGGCCACTTATGGCCAATTACTATTCATTTGTTTCCATTTTCTCCATTTTTGACTTTTCATCTTAATTTTGAATTTGATTCAAATAGAAAAGACATCAAATGGCAGAAAATAGACATGAAAATATTTTTTATGAAAAAAACTATTTTTAAGACAACAAAAATTCTCCCAAGAACACTTTCAACACTTTGAATTTTTTTAAACCATTTCTCTTGATAGTTTTTTCTTCATTATTCGTGTGGATTATAATTAGAGACATGCTAGTGTGGATTGTTGTGGTTTGCTACAACCCAACAAAGTGAAGATTTGAGGAACAAATAAAAATTACAAGGTATAATTTTTAACATTTACATTTATTTAAATTAATTTTAGTGTGCAAGTATGATATTTTGTTTTGGGTTTTGAAAAATTTTATTTTTCGTTGCATTTATAAATATGATTCATTCTTCAAAACCCAACATCTAGGACTTCATTAATTGATTTAAGATCACTTATCAATTCATATATCAAATGAACATGAAATTAATGAAAAAGCCTTTTATTAATCAAATAAATTTATTCAATAAGTGCTAAAGGTGATTGCCTTTAGAGCACTCCTCTAATAGAAGGATCATCCTCTCTCTTCCTATGCAAGTTCGATTCCCCAAACTTTCTCAATCTCTAAAATTCTAGTACCGATGGGACTAGTTATGTTGCTTTTTGTAACAGATCTGCCATATTCCTCATCTACTCTGTCTATGCTGCATTAGTAGCTAAATGCCCATGTGATGAGTAGCATCGGATCTTAATGCAGTAGCTCGGTGACAACTTGGTCGCGATAAATCTCTTGCCTCTGAAGGCTCATTACTTTCAGCCTCTTTTACCACTATCTATCATGATTTATAAGCCATAACCCACCTATAACATAAAGGTAATGACCCTAATCAGTAAAGCAGTGACTCCAAAAATTCAAATGAGGGTACACTCAAGTAACAAACATTTTCAAAACTCACTTTTAAAACCCAAAATCGCCCAAACCGGGCTCTGATACCAAAATCTTTGTAATACCCCATTACCCAAACCGCACATGCCCGGATAAAAGAGCGCTACATTGAATTTTTCAAATCACATTTTTCATAAATACTACAAAGCCATACAAATATTTTTTTTAACTCAAAGCTTTACAATTATGAAAGTATATAATATGAAAAGGAAAATATAAAAGTTCAAAAGATTGTGACCCATTATTTGAAGATTGGCTGCTTTTATTGACTAGAATCACCGCTTGTTTTATCTACAATCTTCAACTACCTTTCTATATCTGCATAGAAGGAAAACTCCCATGCTAAGCTCTAGGCTTAGTGGCGCATATAAATAAGGCAATATACTATGTGCAACAGGCATTAACATATGTCATTTTGTGCATTAATATCTTTTCATGCTATTCTTCTCCTCATGTCCCTATTTCATACGATTATGAGCATCATGCATACATGTACAATGTTATTTTCATTTATCTCTAATTATAAGTTACTCTCATCATCTTTTTAATATTCTATATCAATTCTATATTATTTTGCATTATCTTTCAATTTAACTTCACTAGTTCACCCACATCACTCTAAAATTGGACTAACTGGATATGGTTTATCGATCAAAAGCACTCCTAGAGCTATTGCTACCCTATCCACTATTTGGCTCAAGAGAGTTTCTCAAATCAATTGCACTCCCAAAGCTAAAGCCAAATTGATTGAGTAATAAATCATCATAGATGAATTACCGGACCAAGGGTGCTTCTAGAGCTAAAAACACCTTGTCCTTAATTTATGTATGCTCAATAGAGCTTCTCAAGTCAATGGCTCTCCTTGAGCTAAAGCTACATTGATTGAGGAATATCTCATATAGTACAGTACCGATCGCCCCCATAATGACATGTCATCTATCTTGTTTCTGGTCCATAGTTAGAGTAATGGGAATATCCTTATTTTTGCATTATTCATATATCTTTACTTAATTACCTTTACACACATGTCAACATATCACTAAATCTCATTCTTTATATCTAAACCTATGGTTTCATGCCATAATCATCATTAGTGCAATTCTATCATTAATTATAATGTAAACATGCACTATTTCAAACAAAGATAGGCTATTGCCTCAAATTATGCCCAATTCTCTATTTTCTTTCTTCACTCTTCTAGGTAGCTTTCTTTTTGCCTTTACTCCCAGAGTTTGTTCCTTGTCACATGGAACTCGTACAACATAAAATCATCATCAAAACTTTATTTTCTCAAAACCTTAAACTCTCTCTCACAAAACTCTAAACTCTTTCTCGTTCCATATAAGCTTTAAATGAGCTCAAAACCCCAACTTCGTTAAGAAAAGATGAAAGAGAAGAAGAAAAACTTCTTACCTTTACACTTTTCTTCACTTGATCACAACCTTGGAGATTCTATCTCTCCGCTAAACTTGTTTGTTCTTCCTCCTTCTTGCTCTTCCAAGCTTATTGAAGACTTGTTGATCATGAAATTCACTTTGTCTTGTTCTTTTCCCTCTCTTCCCTTCCTTTCTCTCACTGGAACTCAAGGTTAACTATGGAGGATTCAAGGGTGGCTGGCATGATTGGTTTGGGTAGAAAAGAAAGGAGAACAGAAGTAAGGAGAAAGAGAAAAGGAAGAAATAAGAAGAGCAATAAAGTCTTCATATAGGACCTATAAAGTTTTTACCATTTCTTTGATATTTAGCTTAATTATCAAATTAATCTTATTCTATCATGCTATGGCTGGCCAACCCATATTTGATGTGAAAATTTAATATGTTAAATAGAAAATATCTCATTAAATCCTCAAAATTTTTTGTTAAATTACAAATTGACCCCAAAACATATCAAATTTTGCAATTTAGTCGTTTACCGTAAATCAACTTCTTTATGTTTTCTAAGCACTTTATTAGGCATATATCATAATTATTAATCATTATATTGATTAATGTTTTGTTAAAATCCGAATTTAGACTCCAATCGATCAAATGCGTCAATTTCATGACACGTGCAACTCGGTGCCTAAGTTAGCGGATATGACATGTACAAGGTCTAATAGCCTATTGGCATGTTCACCCTTTCCAATAAAAGATGATTTTGTCATATTTCCTAACAAATAAGATTCACATGTGACATATGATTCATAATCAAGTGACCCTAAGTCACCATTCTTGTGTAACTTAGTCATGCTTATATGGTTAAGACGACAATGGCATAAATATGATGGTTTTAGGTTATCTATCTTTTGTCTTTTATTATTGATATTGAGGATTGAATTAGACATGTCCAGAATGTAAATCCCATTACATAATGTGTCAGTACCATAAAGAATATCATTAAACCATATAGAGCAACGATTGCCATTAATGGTCAAATGAAAACCTTTTCTATTTAAACAGGAAACAAAAATAATATTCTTTGTCAAAACTGGAACATAATAACAATTGCCTAATTTTAAAACAAGTCCACTTGGGAGTGATAATACATAAGTTCTGTAACATCCTTGACCTTCCCCCACATGCATTTCATTGAACATAAGCATCTTGCATACAATTCAATTGAACAAATGCATTCCATACGTATTTTCGTAGGAACAAGTTTATCACACGCACTAGCTACGTGTCCTAGCATTTGGCACTTGTATCGAGTAGCACATGTGTACTTATAACCTATATGAGGATTATGAAGTATTAGAAATGAATTGAATAAGTGACCAAATTAATGTAAGCAAAATGATTAGATTAAGATTAGTAAACATTTTGCATTGTTAATTTAGTTAAACCGGGCCAAAAGATTAAGCGGTATTATTGTGTAGATTAGTCGAATTATATATATATGTAAATAATAATAATAATATAGATAAAATAAAATGAAAATGAAACAAAAGAGAAATAGAAGAGAAGAGAAGAGAAAAGAGAAGAGAAATGAGAAATGAGATGAGAAATGAGATGAGAAAATGATAAAAAGACAAAAACATAAATCTGCCTTTATCTTCATCTTTCCCATTTCTGCCTCCTCACTTCAGCCCCGACTTCTCCTTCATTTTCCTCCATTTCAGACTTCAAATCTTCCTTGTTTTACCTAGTTTTTGCACCAAATTGATCCCTTGCAAGTTCGTCCTTGGTAAGTAATCAATTCTTATTGCTTTAGGGTTGATTTGAGTTGCTTAGGTTCATTAATAGGCACTGTTTTGCAACCCGATTTTGATGCACATATAAATTGATTCTGGACAAGTATAAAACACAAAAGTTGTTACTTTATGTCTTATATTTATGAATATGTAAACTTTGTTTCGTGATTTGGTTTATATAATTAGATATACTCTTCGTACTGAAACTGGTCAGGGTGTAAACCCTAACCAAGTTAGCTACTGTGTGGTCTGATTTAGAATATGTTAAAGCCCTTATTTGAAGTCTCTCAAAACATAAAAGTTGTAGATATATGTGTTTTGTATCTGTATACAAAATTTCAGGTTCATAGGGCTTGTAAATGGTGAGTTATAGTGAATGGAACCATGACTGTTCCATGGTTTGAACTGCCTACTGAGTGCCCTGGGCAGCTCCAGTACATTGGTTGGATCATTTGAGCTTGTTAGAGCTCGATTATGTAATTTCTCAAAACATGAAAGTTATATTTATATGTATTAGCTAAATTATGGTACTAATTTGAGCTTAATTTGTTATCTATAGACTAAGTTATGGCCTTTTGAAGTCATACTGGTCCGGAAGCCAATTCTATTCTGGAACAGTAATATGTTTGGTATAATTAGAAGACCTTAGAGACATAATTGGTAAAAGTTGTGAACATGAAAAATGTTCCATTTGAACCCATATAAGTTTCTGCCAAGTTTAATTATAATCTGATTTACAGATTGTAAGATATGGACTACCCAAATTGGTACCCTGAAACTGCCAAAGGGCAGAAACAGGGCAGGAAACAGAACACTCTTAGAAATTCCACCAAATATTGTACAATGCTCCAATTGGTCTGATATTTTAATATGTTTCATGATTATGTGTTATTTTGAATTAGGAACAAGAATCAGATTAATTGGTCAACTATAGGAAAAGTTATAGGCTTAACAGTCCCATAAGGTCACACTGCCCCATAGGAAAAAGCCTAGCTATGTATATGCATTATGCATATTAATTTGTTTAAGCCACATTAAGTATCTCTAATTATGAGTTAATCGATTATGTTTTCATATTAGGCTCGCAACATATTGGAGACCCACAAGGAGCAGATAGACAATAAGTTAGGGGTCGGAATCAAAGGAGAACGGTGAGTCTAATTATCGATTGAATTCTTTAGTGCAAATGAATGTTGTTTGCTATGTGATTCATGTGATTGTCATGATTGGTCCTTGATAATGTAATGATGGATAATTTGTGATATTGTGGTACATATAAATAGTATACTTGTGGTATATTTGAGGTATATATTTGACAAATGTGATATATATACATGGTACATGTATAGTATATAAAAGGTGTATGCTTGACATATGAGGTATATAGGGAATATATGTATGTTGTATATGATAAAGATGCAATGGTTGATGAATGCTTAAATACAAGTGCATATGCATATGGGCTAAAAAGGCGTTGTGACTAGTTAATCAACATTGCAAAGCAAAAGAAGAGGCCTATGGCCCAACAAATGTGCAAAGCAAAAGAAGAGGCCTATGGCCCAACAAATGTGCAAATGAAACAAATGATCAAGCTAGCTAGCAAATGCAAATGCAAATGTTCACATGGAAACCCGGGGCAATGTTCGTTTAATCTGGTCACAACAAAATAAAATGTACAAGCAAAGCATAAGTAAATAACAATTATGGAGTACTTGATTTTATCTATATTTATATGTTATTGACTGATGAATGGAATGGAATACATGGTATATATTGGAATTGTGATTTATGACTATGAGTTGTTTGGTACTTTAGAGCTCATTGGATGATTATTCTCACTGAGCCGCAACTCATCAATTTGCGTCATTTTTCAGGTAAAGAAAAGTGATAGCTCATTTTGAGTAGTGTATAGAAGACATGGAGCATAGGTCATTGGCCGAGCCTCATCACTCTCTCTCCTTGCATTCCACACAAGCATAAAAACATGTCATCTGTATTTTGGACTTATATGCTTGAATATGTATAGTCATTTTGGAATGAGTCTAAATATGTATAAATGAAATCAACTCGGAAATACTTATGTGTAAAGTTTATATTTTGATATATGTGATATATCGTATTGTGGTTTTAATGTTGACTTGAAAAGTCATTTAGTAATTTTACAGGATATAAGACTTGTAAAGTCGTTAGTTGATTTTACAGGATATGATATGAAAAAAAAAATTTTACTACTATTGTTAACAGGGTATTTTGCCTTTTCAGTATGCAGTATGTGACTATTTGATACAGGGATAGGTTATACTTAAATGCATAAGAGGTGTGATGTTACATTTTTGGTATCAGAGCAGGGATAGGTTCCATGGGAACATGCATAAGCATAAGCGCATGATAACATATGCATCATATGTGTTGAACATTATGTAGTGACATACTTTCATTTATTTTAGGGACATCATAAGACATGATACACCAAGGAGGGAGAGGCCGGTCGAAATGCATTCTCATGAGGCATCACCTCATTTACATAGAGAGCAACCAGCACTAGGAGCTAGAGCTCCAGTACATGCATCACAGTCATCTCATGCAGAAGTACCCCATGAAAACCTAGAACAAGAAGTATGTGGTCCTGAAATGTACAAGGAAAGACGGTATGACAAGCTGAGGAAACATGGTGCAACTGATTTCAATGGCACAACAGACCCAGCAGAAGCTGAGACATGGCTGAAAAGGACACAGAGGGTACTGAATATGATGAGATGTACTCCAGATGAGAAATTTGATTATGCAGTATCCTTACTGCAAGGAAATGCTTATGAATGGTGGGAGACAGTCCCTGACAGTGATGCACAACCACCGGTGTTGACATGGAATGATTTTCTCCTGGAATTTCAGAACAATTATATGCCTGAAGCATATAAAGATGAGAAGAGGAAGGAATTCCTGAATCTGAAGCAGGGGAATATGTCTATTGCGGAGTATGAAGTACAATTTAACAAGCTTTCCCATTATGCCACTTTCATGGTCTCTACTGAAAGAGACAAATGCAGGAAGTTTGAGGAGGGCCTCAAATATGAGATCAGAAACAGAATCACGACTACTGATCTTGATAGTTATGCTAGGCTTAGAGCTGCTGCAATCAGAGCTGAACGGTTAATGAAAGAAGCTGGGGAACAACAAATAAAAAGGCCATCACGTGAATTCTTTGGTGAGTCTAGCAGAAGGTTGGGGAAAAGAGGTAGATATATGTCTGCACAAGCTGGTAACAGAAGTGGGTACTCCAGTTCTAGAGGTCGAGGAATGACTTTCTCTTACCCAGGCAGAGGGCAGAGCCAATATGTTGAACAGAGGCCCACATGTAGTCATTGTGGCAGACAGCATACGGGCGAATGTAGAAGGCTCACAGGAGCATGTTATTTCTGTGGATCGATGGAGCATATGTATAGAGACTGTCCAAATAGAGCCAAACTAGCAGAGACTAGCAGAGACAGAGGAGTATCTGAGACTACTGTTGAGGCACCGAGGGTCTACCCTACTAGTGGGACACAAGGCAGAGGAAGAGGCAGGGGCAGGACTGGTACACTGGGCAGAGGAGTGACCAGATCTGAAGGTCAGAGTTCTAGACCCCCTACTCAGGCCAGGGTGTTTGCTATGACTAGACAAGAGGCAGTGGATGTTCCCGAAGTAGTCACTGGAAATATATATATTTCTGAAATATTAGCATATGCATTGATTGACCTAGGCTCCACTCATTCATTTATATCATTGCATATGGCATCTAAACTACATCAAATGCATGAGCCTTTGGGGATTGACATAAATGTGAGTACTCCATTGGGAATAGTGGTAGTTGTGAATAATGTCTGTCGTGATTGCCTGATATGCATTGACAGAGCTGAGTTAATAGCTGATCTAATTTTATTGCCAATATATGAATTTGATGTGATACTGGGAATGGACTGGTTAACTAGACATCATGCAATAGTGAATTGCTTTACTAAGGAAGTAATTTTGGAATCACCAAACCAGCCAAGGGTAGTATTTCTAGGTGAAAGAAAACTTGTGCCTACATGTCTAGTTTCAGCGGTAAAGGCATTTCGAATGATCAAAGGGGGATGTGAAGCATATTTGACATATGTGACTGATATTAGAACCACTGATAGCTTGCTTGAAAATATACCAGTGGTAAGGGAATTTGCTGATGTATTCCCAGATGATCTACCTGGTTTACCACCAGATAGAGAGATAGAATTCACTATTGAACTAGTACCAGGAACAGCACCAATATCAAGGTCACCCTACAGAATGGCCCTAGTTGAGTTGAAAGAGCTGAAGGCCCAATTGCAGGAGTTACTTGATAAAGGGTATATCAGACCTAGTGTATCACCATGGGGAGCTCCAGTGTTATTTGTTAAAAAGAAAGATGGAACAATGAGATTGTGCATCGATTATAGGCAACTGAACAAAATGACGGTGAAGAACAAATATCCGTTACCCAGAATAGATGATTTGTTTGATCAGTTGCAAGGAGCCCAAATATTCTCCAAGATTGATTTGAAATCAGGCTATTACCAGCTGAAGGTAGCAGAAGCAGATGTTCCAAAGACTGCCTTTCGAACCAGGTATGGGCATTATGAATTTTTAGTAATGCCATTTGGATTGACTAATGCTCCAGCTGCATTTATGGCTTTAATGAATAAGGTGTTTCAACCATGTTTGGATAGGTTTGTGATAGTATTTATTGATGACATATTGGTGTACTCAAAGAATAGGGGAGAACATGAACAACATTTAAAAATTGTGTTGCAAACTTTGAGGGAGAAACAATTATATGCCAAATTGAGTAAATGTGAATTCTGGTTAGATCATTTGGTGTTTCTTGGACATGTGGTGTCATGTAAGGGCATAGAGGTTGACCCAAAGAAAATTGAGGCTATGGTAAATTGGGAAGCTCCTAAAAACATTTCAGAAATGCGTAGTTTTCTGGGTTTAGCCGGATATTATCGTAGATTTGTTGATGGATTCTCCTTAATTGCTAACCCTTTGACTAAATTGTTGAGAAAGAATGTGTCTTTCAAGTGGACTCCAGAATGTCAGAGGAGTTTCGATGAACTAAAGCACAGGCTAACCTCAGCACCAGTGTTAACCATCCCTACAGGTACATGTGGGTTTACAGTATATAGTGATGCTTCTCACCAAGGCTTGGGATGTGTGTTGATGCAACATGGTAAGGTGATAGCTTATGCATCCAGACAACTGAGACCACATGAGATCTCCTATCCAGTGCATGATTTAGAATTGGCTGCAGTCGTATTTGCATTAAAGATTTGGAGGCATTATCTGTATGGTGAGACATTCCAAATCTTCACAGACCATAAAAGCTTGGGTTATTTGTTGACACAGAAAGAATTAAACATGAGGCAGAGACGGTGGTTAGAGCTATTGAAAGATTATGACTGTACGATTGAATACCATCCAGGGAAAGCCAATGTGGTAGCAGATGCATTGAGTAGGAAGGCTAGTGGCAGTGTAGCTCACTTGCAAGTATCCTCTTTTCCATATTTGATTCAATTACGATCTATGAATGTTGAATTAAATATACATGATGAAGGATCACTTATTGCTACTCTTCGAGTCAAACCTATACTAAAGGATAGGATCAAAGAAGCACAAAGCAAAGATCCTGAATTATGTGAGAAGATGGATGTGGTAAGACAGGGAAATAATACAGAGTTTGATTTGCATAATGATACACTGATGTTAAAGTCACGCATATGTGTTCCAGACACTGAGAACTTGCGTCGGGAAATAATGGAAGAGGCACACAATTCACCGTATGCAATGCACCCAGGGATGACAAAGATGTATCACAGTTTAAGGCCTCATTACTGGTGGCCAAGAATGAAGAAAGATATAGCAGAATATGTTTCCAAATGCTTGACATGTCAGCAGATCAAAATTGAACATCAGGCACCAATTGGTAAGTTACATCCATTGCCAGTGCCAGAATGGAAATGGGAAAGAATAACGATGGATTTTGTCTATGGATTGCCAAGAACTCCACGGAAAAATGATGTAGTATGGGTAATTATTGACAGATTAACCAAGTCAGCACATTTTCTACCTATCAGATGGGGTTGTAAACTTGAGAGTTTGGCCAAATTATATTTGAATGAGATAGTCAGATTGCATGGCATTCCAGTGTCCATTGTGTCTGATAGAGATCCACGGTTTACTTCACGTTTTTGGGTGAGTTTACAGAATGCATTGGGAACAAAATTGAACTTTAGCACTGCATTCCACCCACAGACTGACGGACAATCAGAAAGGACTATACAGACATTGGAAGAAATGCTTAGGGCATGTTCTATGGAATTCAGAGGTGCTTGGGATGAATATATAGCATTGATAGAATTTTCTTACAACAACCAGTATCATAGCAGTATCCAGATGGCACCATATGAAGCATTGTATGGCAGAAAGTGCCGAAGCCCTATCATTTGGGATGAAGAAGGAGCACGTGCATTAGAAGGACCAGAGATAGTGCAAGACACAGTGGATAAGATCAAAGTTATCAAGAACAAGCTAAAGGCAGCCCAAGATAGACAGAAAAGTTACGCTAATCAGCATAGAAGGGAGATGGAATATGAGATAGGTGAAAAGGTATTTCTTCGTGTATCTCCATGGAAAGGGATAATTCGATTTGGTAAGAAGGGTAAATTGAGCCCAAGATACATAGGGCCTTATGAAATTCTTGAGAAGATTGGTCCATTGGCTTATAGGTTGGCTTTACCACCCGAGATGGCTCAGATACATAATGTGTTTCATGTGAGCATGCTTAGAAGATACAGATCATATCCTACACATGTACTTAAAGATCAAGCCATTGAGATTGCAGAGAACATGAGTTATGTTGAGGAACCAGTGCAAATCATTGGATACAAGAATAAACAACTAAGAAATCGAGAAATACCTTTGGTTAAGGTATTATGGCGTAACCATTTACAAGAAGAGGCAACATGGGAAACAGAAGAAAATATGAAAAAGCAATATCCACAACTGTTTTCAGGTATTAATTTCGAGGACGAAATTTTAAAAGGAGGGGAGAATTGTAACATCCTTGACCTTCCCCCACATGCATTTCATTGAACATAAGCATCTTGCATACAATTCAATTGAACAAATGCATTCCATACGTATTTTCGTAGGAACAAGTTTATCACACGCACTAGCTACGTGTCCTAGCATTTGGCACTTGTATCGAGTAGCACATGTGTACTTATAACCTATATGAGGATTATGAAGTATTAGAAATGAATTGAATAAGTGACCAAATTAATGTAAGCAAAATGATTAGATTAAGATTAGTAAACATTTTGCATTGTTAATTTAGTTAAACCGGGCCAAAAGATTAAGCGGTATTATTGTGTAGATTAGTCGAATTATATATATATGTAAATAATAATAATAATATAGATAAAATAAAATGAAAATGAAACAAAAGAGAAATAGAAGAGAAGAGAAGAGAAAAGAGAAGAGAAATGAGAAATGAGATGAGAAATGAGATGAGAAAATGATAAAAAGACAAAAACATAAATCTGCCTTTATCTTCATCTTTCCCATTTCTGCCTCCTCACTTCAGCCCCGACTTCTCCTTCATTTTCCTCCATTTCAGACTTCAAATCTTCCTTGTTTTACCTAGTTTTTGCACCAAATTGATCCCTTGCAAGTTCGTCCTTGGTAAGTAATCAATTCTTATTGCTTTAGGGTTGATTTGAGTTGCTTAGGTTCATTAATAGGCACTGTTTTGCAACCCGATTTTGATGCACATATAAATTGATTCTGGACAAGTATAAAACACAAAAGTTGTTACTTTATGTCTTATATTTATGAATATGTAAACTTTGTTTCGTGATTTGGTTTATATAATTAGATATACTCTTCGTACTGAAACTGGTCAGGGTGTAAACCCTAACCAAGTTAGCTACTGTGTGGTCTGATTTAGAATATGTTAAAGCCCTTATTTGAAGTCTCTCAAAACATAAAAGTTGTAGATATATGTGTTTTGTATCTGTATACAAAATTTCAGGTTCATAGGGCTTGTAAATGGTGAGTTATAGTGAATGGAACCATGACTGTTCCATGGTTTGAACTGCCTACTGAGTGCCCTGGGCAGCTCCAGTACATTGGTTGGATCATTTGAGCTTGTTAGAGCTCGATTATGTAATTTCTCAAAACATGAAAGTTATATTTATATGTATTAGCTAAATTATGGTACTAATTTGAGCTTAATTTGTTATCTATAGACTAAGTTATGGCCTTTTGAAGTCATACTGGTCCGGAAGCCAATTCTATTCTGGAACAGTAATATGTTTGGTATAATTAGAAGACCTTAGAGACATAATTGGTAAAAGTTGTGAACATGAAAAATGTTCCATTTGAACCCATATAAGTTTCTGCCAAGTTTAATTATAATCTGATTTACAGATTGTAAGATATGGACTACCCAAATTGGTACCCTGAAACTGCCAAAGGGCAGAAACAGGGCAGGAAACAGAACACTCTTAGAAATTCCACCAAATATTGTACAATGCTCCAATTGGTCTGATATTTTAATATGTTTCATGATTATGTGTTATTTTGAATTAGGAACAAGAATCAGATTAATTGGTCAACTATAGGAAAAGTTATAGGCTTAACAGTCCCATAAGGTCACACTGCCCCATAGGAAAAAGCCTAGCTATGTATATGCATTATGCATATTAATTTGTTTAAGCCACATTAAGTATCTCTAATTATGAGTTAATCGATTATGTTTTCATATTAGGCTCGCAACATATTGGAGACCCACAAGGAGCAGATAGACAATAAGTTAGGGGTCGGAATCAAAGGAGAACGGTGAGTCTAATTATCGATTGAATTCTTTAGTGCAAATGAATGTTGTTTGCTATGTGATTCATGTGATTGTCATGATTGGTCCTTGATAATGTAATGATGGATAATTTGTGATATTGTGGTACATATAAATAGTATACTTGTGGTATATTTGAGGTATATATTTGACAAATGTGATATATATACATGGTACATGTATAGTATATAAAAGGTGTATGCTTGACATATGAGGTATATAGGGAATATATGTATGTTGTATATGATAAAGATGCAATGGTTGATGAATGCTTAAATACAAGTGCATATGCATATGGGCTAAAAAGGCGTTGTGACTAGTTAATCAACATTGCAAAGCAAAAGAAGAGGCCTATGGCCCAACAAATGTGCAAAGCAAAAGAAGAGGCCTATGGCCCAACAAATGTGCAAATGAAACAAATGATCAAGCTAGCTAGCAAATGCAAATGCAAATGTTCACATGGAAACCCGGGGCAATGTTCGTTTAATCTGGTCACAACAAAATAAAATGTACAAGCAAAGCATAAGTAAATAACAATTATGGAGTACTTGATTTTATCTATATTTATATGTTATTGACTGATGAATGGAATGGAATACATGGTATATATTGGAATTGTGATTTATGACTATGAGTTGTTTGGTACTTTAGAGCTCATTGGATGATTATTCTCACTGAGCCGCAACTCATCAATTTGCGTCATTTTTCAGGTAAAGAAAAGTGATAGCTCATTTTGAGTAGTGTATAGAAGACATGGAGCATAGGTCATTGGCCGAGCCTCATCACTCTCTCTCCTTGCATTCCACACAAGCATAAAAACATGTCATCTGTATTTTGGACTTATATGCTTGAATATGTATAGTCATTTTGGAATGAGTCTAAATATGTATAAATGAAATCAACTCGGAAATACTTATGTGTAAAGTTTATATTTTGATATATGTGATATATCGTATTGTGGTTTTAATGTTGACTTGAAAAGTCATTTAGTAATTTTACAGGATATAAGACTTGTAAAGTCGTTAGTTGATTTTACAGGATATGATATGAAAAAAAAAATTTTACTACTATTGTTAACAGGGTATTTTGCCTTTTCAGTATGCAGTATGTGACTATTTGATACAGGGATAGGTTATACTTAAATGCATAAGAGGTGTGATGTTACAAGTTCCTACAACTAATGCAGCAACTCTTACTCTATTGCCAACACATAGGTCTGACAGTCCATTATTAAGTTGTTTACTATTCCTTAGGTCCTGCATATTCGTACATATGAGTGAGCCACATCCAGTAGCCAACACCCATGCATTATTAATACAAACAACATTAACCTTAATAACATAAATACCTAAAGTAGAAGGTGCATCCAATGTCTTATCCTTCTCCTTCTTTAAAGACTCCAGATAGGTCTTGCAGTTCCTCTTCCAACGACTAGTCTTGCCATAATAGAAGCAAGTCCTTTTTAAAGTCTCTTTGCCCTTCTTCTTCACACCTCCATGGGACTTTGTGGACTTCTTTTTCTTGTCCTTCTTCTTCTCAGAAGAACCATATTTGAATGGAAGAGCAATTTAGATATCTCATATTGCTCAGTATGAGCTTGCTCTTCAAAAAGCTCCCTTAGATCATACACAATGGTATTAGCATCCATGTTCTCATGATACTTTTCAAACTTGGGAGACATAGAGGCGAGCATAATGCAACCCGCCAACTCACTATCATCCACTTGCTTCTTGTATGCCAACTGTTCAACAAAAGATGCATCATCAGTAGGATGAGAGGGAAGCAGCTCTTCCAAGACATAGGCTATCTTTTCAATTTTGAGAACTATTCTCAAATTATTAGCCAATCAAGGAAGTTTGGGCTAATCAATTTATTGGAATCGAGAATCGAGCATAAGTTGACATTTAATGACATGATTCTATCAACCTAGATATAAAGAAAGATCATGTTAGAAAATGTACTAAATGCATGAATATTAGGTCTTTAATAGACGTGCATTATAACTCCCATTATCTTATTACGAACCTATACCCTCACTATGAATCCGAGAGAACCTGTTGGAAGCTCTCCTGGTGGGTCAGTATCCAACATCACTAAAATTGACCTTGGGTTGCCCAATAAGCCATCTTAGGTCAATTGGTAGGTATCTCATAACAATTGCATCATATCATGCAACTACTGAATCATTAGGCTATCAACTCTTGATATGTGCACATCTTATGTACACTTACCCAACACTACCTCTAATTAACATTGACCCTGGGTTTGCCCAACAAACCAATGTCACCAGTTAAAGCTGGCCTACTAATCATGAAATCATATTTCGATGGTTTGAACATATTATTGTAGAGTGGGCTTGGGCTTGCCCAACAACCTAGACTCTAAAAGAACTCTAGTTCTTTCCATATTAATGGAAGGCATTGGCCATAATATGATTTAAGAGAGATTTCTTTATTTATGTCTCATCCTGGCAATTTGGCATGCATAATATATCCATTCATCACATATAGATATATAAAATAATTACACTAATTATATGGTTATGATTACGAACATAATCTAATATCAATCCTTCGAGCCATGAAAGGATTGACTAGGTCTCATCTCGGTAGATGCATGAAATTACAACACCAAAATAGAAAACAATTTCATATTCTAATGCTCTTTTGTTTTTGGCACCATCTCCTCGGCTTCTGGCTCCTTTGCATTTCAATTATATTCTAATCTTATGTAATATAATTATATAAATTCTTCATAAGAAAACCTCATATTACATTTGAGGGGAGTAAGATGAGAAGAGAAATACAATAGATAGAAAAGAAAAGGTAGGGACTTACAGACCCTATTTACCAAAAAAATAAAATTCCATACATGATCAATCACATTAGTCCAGTCCATAATCATACCATCATGCCATTCCATACACCCCTCGCATGCGTTCTCTATTGCATTATTAAAGGCAATCATTAAACTAACAATTTGGGTTCCCTTTGTTTCAACTCTTGAAACAACATTTTTGATTATTTGGCCTTTAATGAAATTCATCATAAATTCATTATTTAATCTCATTAAATAATCATATGATTATTTAGCAACACTTCCTAAAAAGAAATCATGCAAATTAGGCATACATTTGATCATATCAAAAAGTTTCCTAAAATTGCCTACTATGTCAGCCAGGTTATTACCAATTTAATGCATGCAATAATTAAATCCGAATTTAATAATTAAATCATATTCAATTTAAATCCAAATATGAACAGTAGTTAATTCATAATTAAATTACCTTAATTAATAATTATTTTGATGCCAAATCGGATTAAACAATTCTAGTTACAATTGCATACTAGAATCCTAGTCAAACTAGGACTTTGAAAACCCTTTTCAAATCCAAATCAAATTCCATTTAAAAATTTTCAAAATATTTAGAATTTGTTCTCATCATTATAAGAAACTTATAATTAGTTTAAACTAATTAAGTTCATTCATTAGAAAATCTAAATCATTCAGTATTCAATTAGCAAACCAATTACACAAAAATTGCTTAAATTGAATCATATATGAATCAGGATTCTTTAGGAATTTAACTACGAATTTAATTTGACTCCAACATGAAATTGACATCATAAATATCTCATAAACATAAATTAAGGTTCTGATCATCAAGTTAGGTGCTATTAAATTAAATAACACAAAACAGTCCCATCACATGGTAAGGTTCTCAACCTATTTACATGTTTTGTTTATTCCTTGATCAAAAATGATTTTTTGTATCATTATAGGTGTTTTCCAGAAGTTAAAACATATTATTAATAAGTCATAAACATTTTTGATTAATTAAATTAATAAACCAAATTCCAACAGCCCCTCAAACAACTTAATTGGCAGAATTAGGTTTCATAAACCCTAGAAATTCAGCAACTATGCATAAGTTCAAATTTCATTTGCAAACCAAATTAAAACCTTTTAATTATCATAAAAACATATAATATCATCATATTAACATGTCATTGAATTAAAATTAAAATTTGAGGTTGTTGTCCAAACAATGAACCAAGAAGGGGGTTGAATTGGTTATGAAATAAAAATTTCTTAACTTTAAATGCAAAATAAAATTGAATAGAGTAGGGATGAAGAAATATCAAAAACGAGATTTATAGAGGTTTGGGTATTAACAAATCCTATTCCTCTCCCCAATCTCAATTGGGAGTTTTACTAACACACTAAGTGTTACAATGGAGTTTTACAAGCTCACTCCCAACTATGGTGTTTCTCTCAATGGCTAACACCTAACCCAGAAATTCCCTTGTGTTTTAATGGCTCACACAATAAACCCTTAAAAGTGTTTCAATCTTAACCCAATATACCCAAACTCACTTGAGTAATTGATTACAATGAAAACACTCACCAACCTATAATGCTCAGAAATTATGAGCAATTAGCTTTTTCCAAAGAATAAAGGTTTTTGTTCAAAGTAATTAATGCACAATGGCTTCAGCAAGATTAAAGATTCAAAGTAATTGTTGTTCTCCTCGTTAGGATACATAAATGACTTGCATTTATACTTCCTTTGTGAATTATAGCAGTTTGGGTGCATTTAATGCGAAAATAGCTATTGAACCAACTCTTAACTTCGCGCTTGACATATTTCTCTTTCCTCATTCACGGATGTGACTATATGTGTCACGGTCGTGAATGTTCTTCTAAGTCATGGTCTAAATAGTGACTCTAGTCGTGAAGCTCTTTGGAAGAACTTGAAGTATTTGATCACGGGCGTGGCTTTACACTTTCACGAGCATGAACATTCTTCCAAGTTATGGTTCAAGTGGTGACTCTGGCCGTGAAGCTCTCTGAAAGAACTTGACATGTTATTTCACAGGCGTGTCTTTCTTTCATGGGCGTGACTAATTTGATCATTCACAGTTGGTATGATCCTTCTTGGCCGTGAACTTTAAATGTTGGAGAGTTGGCGCTAAGCTATATCATGGGCGTGATAAGTAGTCACGGGCATGACTTTGCTATTTCTTCTTACTTTGATCTCTAATGTTGTCTTTCATTCTTACATCATATTCTATTCAAGATATATCATGTTTAACAAACTTAGAACATAAGCATTATCAAATACATTATTGCCATTTTATTTGTTAGCATCAAAATGATGGAAATACCCCACAAGGTTCAACAATCTCCCTCTTTTTGATGGTGAAAAATGATATAGCAATATGTGCTTTTGAGAAGTCTCCCTCTTAAAAGGTGCTTAAGAGAAAAAAATAATAGAGTGCAAGAATTGAAAGACGTATAGCATGGATCTTTGCTAACTTGTTAGGTATATGTAAGTTATATCCAAAGTATATCAAAGTTGTTTGCTAACTAGTTAGGTATATGCAAGGTATATCCAAAGTATATCAAAGTTGTTTGCTTAACTAGTTAGGTATATGCAAGGTATATCCAAAGTATATCAAAGTTGTTTTCTTAACTAGTTAGGTATGTGCAAGGTATATGTGAGGTATATGTTATATAACACATTTGCATATATTGCTAGGTTTTCCCCCTTTTGTCATCAACAAACCACAAAAAACTAAAATGATAATGAGGTAATTATATTAAAAGAAGGAGCAAGATTACAAAGTTTAAAGACATAAATTAAAGTCCTACTCCCTTAAAAATAAAACTAGTACATAAAAAAAATACATGAAAAAACTTAGACTTTAATTAGGCTTCAAGCCTGACAAACAATCTCTAAGGAGTGCTACCTCTGCCTCGAGGCTATCCATACGAGATTGCATGAAGTATTTGAGGTTTTCCAACCTCTAATCAATGGAAGCCGACATTAGGTCAAAGCGAGGTGCTAAACGATTAGCAATCTACTGCACCAAGCTAAGTGTGGTAGAAGCTGATGATTGACCAACCTCTGGTGTCGCTGTTTCGACTCCGGCTCATTTTTGTTGCTGGAGTGGTGAAATCATCAGAACCCTGGTCTTCCAATCAATTTCACCAATTGGAGTGGTGAAATAGTAATAGACATTATTCTCGTAAATAATATGAATAGTTGCTCCCATCTTTATGAAAGACTCGACATCTAGCTAGTCTCAAGGATGTGCTGGAATGAGATTGTAATTGTGCTCATAGAGTTTTAGATACCCGAGCTCAATGGCAAAGTGGGTCATATACCCACCAATCATGATATCTCCCAATGGCTTTCTTGCCATTGACAGAAGATGATTTACAAACCAATGGGACAGAGCTACAGTTAGAGCTCTTCGTGCCATCTCTAATAGGAAAAGCTCTGATTTTTAGATTGCTCATTGCTATCTCCTCTAGCAAAGATACTATAGGTAAAAAACCTATGTAAATATTTATGCACAAGAAACTGAAGATGTGTGCTCTTTGTCTTCTTCACATCCCAGCTACATTCCAACCCAAAATGAGTCAATCCCGGATTGGAATAGAATTCCACTTCACTCTCATTAAGAATGCCAAATGAGGGAAGTTTGAAGATAGTGCCAAGTACTTGGATGCTTACAAAGTTGGAATTTGACTATTCTAGTGGAAGAGACTTGCAAACTGCTAAGGAACTCGAGAGATGGTGTTGGGTTTTGAAGAGTGAATCATATTCATAAACACAGCAGAAAAATAAAATTTTCAAAACCCGAAACAAAATATCATACTTGTACCATTAAAACTAATTTATATAAATATAAATGTTAAAAATTATACCTTGTAATTTCTTATTTGTTCTTCAAATCTTCACTTTGTTAGATCATACAAAAGATCATACTTGTACCACAACAATCCACACTAGGATGTCTCTAATGATAATCCACGCGAAGAATAAAGAAGAAACTATCAAGAGAAATGGTTTGAACAAATTCAAAGTGCTAGCTTTGAAAGTGTTCTTGAGATAATTTTATTGTGTATTAAAAAAAAAAATTCACAAAAAAATATTTTCATCTCTAATTTCTGCCATTTAATGTCTTTTTTATTTGAATCAAATTCAAAGAAAAGATGAAAAGTCAAAAATGGATAAAAGGGAAATGAATGAATAGTAATTGGCCATAATTGGCCTAATTAAGGCGAAAATCTGCCGTTGGCCAATGGTTGGGAGGCAGCAGCGTGCTGGGCCTGCTGCGGGCTGCTGTTGGGCAAGCCAACTGGCCCGTTAGGCAGGCTAGTAGCCCATTCGGGATCGTAGAAGCCCGTGACCCTCCCAAACAATTTTTTTTTGCGATTTCATTGCGATCCATTCTGAAATAATTCTCTCATATTTTGGATCCTATCCAAGACAATTTTACTCATTCTTCATATCTTCAATGCGTGTGACCCATTAGGTTCCCGATTATGTTGGCCACTCAAATTAACAATTAATTTAAGTAGGTCATGAACGGTATCTAGCAACACATATTGACCCCCAATTGACCGTAAAGTCAGTGGTTTGACTGCGAAATTTTCTATAGACAATTTCCGTGCAATTATTCCTTTCACCATTTTATACCCCACTTGGTTCAGAGTATGGACATGTGTCAACTCCCACTAGACTGACTACGTCACATCTAGTCCAAGTAATGTTGTTTTTATCCTTGAGGCTCATTAATCTATTTCATATTTTATTAAAGACAATCTTTATGACATTTCCACTCCGGCTAGAGATTCCTGAGTAATGACCACGACAAGAGGTCTTGGGTATACACTCATTCTATCAAGAGTGGTGAATCCTTTATTGGTTACCCAATTACCTTCCAATACCTCAATTTGTATCCAATCACCACCATATGAGCTACCTCTCTGTGGCAACAAGAAATAATGTCAAAATACAGAATCAATATTCACGATATCCTTGAGTACCTCAAGTCTAAGGATACTTGCACCATTGCTATGATGAGACTACCATTGACATTTGAATAGATTATCCATATGACTATCTCATAGTTGGTCATCTAATGTACTTAGCTACACTTAGCAAGCATCCACATGTTAACTCTAAACATATCATGTTTATAGATTATAAGATCTACTACTCAATCGAATCAAGGAGTGTAGCATGTGGTAGTCTGTCTAGATTAATAATGTCTCATCTCATTAATCTTATGACTAGGGATAATTTTGATACTAACATTATTACACATGATAAGAATCTCAATATCATGATCTCATCATGATTTCCTTCATGCTATGTTATGTGTCAAGGACTTCATTAATTGATTTAGGATCACTTATCAATTCATATATCAAATGAACATCGAATTAATGAAAAAACCATTTATTAATCAAATAAATTTGTACAATAAGTGCTAAAGGTGATTGCCTTTAGAGCACTCCTCTAACAAGCTCCCACTTGCACTAAAGTCAATCGCCTTTGTATTTAATTCCATAGGCGAGTACATGAGAAATTATAATCTGCTTCTCCAAGGTCATTCATAGAGAAATTATTGGATAACCAAATTTTGACTGATTCTAAGGCGAAGACATAATTTTCCATTAACAATATGTCATCTACATATAACACAAGAAATACGATTGCACTCCCACTAACCTTCTTATAATCACAAGGTTCATCCGGATTTTGTAAGAAACCAAATTGTTTGATTGTCTCATCAAACCAAATATTTTAACTCCTAGATGCTTGCTTTAATCCATAAATGGATCTTTGAAGCTTACATACCTTTTTGCCATCTTTGGATATGAAACCTTCTGGTTGTGTCATGTACACATCCTTAGTTAGATTTCCATTAAGGAAAGTTGTCTTCACATCCATTTGCCATATATCATAATCATAATTGGTAGCAATGGCTAGAAGTATCCTTATGGATTTAAGCATAGCTGCTAGGCTAAAAGTTTCATCGTAGTCAATTCCTTATCTTTGACGATAACCTTTGGCAACAAGTCTGGCTTTATAGGTAATCACATTACCATCCATGTCAGTTTTCTTTTTGAAAACCCACTTGCACCCTATAGGCTTTATTCCTTCTGGTGGGTAAAACAAAGTCCATACTTGGATTTCATACATAGAATCCATTTCTTACTTCATAGCTTGAAGCCATTTGTCAGATTTTGAACTATTCAGAACTTCTTCATAGGTTGTAGGCTCATCATTTTCTACGAGCAATACATCATTCTGTTCACTAATGAGAAATCCATATCTCTCTCGAACAGTACCTATCGTACATGACCTATGAACCTCTTGTGCTTCAAAAGGTTGAGCTGTTATATCATCTATATGTGTAACAAGCTCGGGTTCATGCAGTTGATCATCATCTATTTGAGCATCTTAACCTTTCTCAAGTTCAATTTTGCTCCCACTATCTCCTTTTAGAATGAATTCTCTCTGTAAAAAGATAACATGTCTTGAAACAAAAACCTTTTGTTCCAAAGGGTGGTAAAATTGATATCCATATGATACTTTTGGATATAACACAAACAAACAATGGTCAGACTTAACTTCTAGCTTATTTGACATTGTCTGCAAATTCTCATGTAAGAAAATGTGGGCCTCTTGTTATACCATATCCCATATGGAGTAACATCAACTGACTTTGAAGGAACTCCATTTAATATATAAATGGCGGTCTCTAGTGCATAACCCAAAACGGATTTAGGCAATTCCGCAAAACTTATCATAGACCTTACCATGTTTAACAAGGTTCAGTTTCTTCTTTTAGCCACACCATTGTGTTATGGCATGTAAGGTGGAGTCCATTGAGATAAAATCCCATTATCCCTAAGATAATCTAGAAACTCTTGGCTCAAGTACTCAACTCCTCGATCTGATCGAAGTGTTTTAATACTTTTGCCAAGTTGTTTCTCTAATTCATTTCTAAATTCTTTGAACTTTTCAAAAGCTTCAGATTTGTATCTCATAAGATACACGTATCCATATCGTGTGTAGTCATTGATAAAAGTAATGAAGTAGATGAAACCACCTCTGGCGTGTGTAGACATTGGACCACATACATCTGAATATATTAAGTCTAAAAGTCCATTAGAACATTCACCCTTTCCCTTAAAGGGCAATTTAGTCATCTTGCCTAGTAAACAAGATTCACATGTGTCATATGATTCATAATCAAATGACCCCAAACTACCGCTTTTGTGTAGCTTAGCCATGCGTTTCTCACTTATATGACCAAGACGACAATGCCATAAATAAGATGATTTCAACATAACTTGCTTTTGCCTTTTGTGATCATTGATGTTTAAAATTGGATTTGACATATCTAATATGTATATTCCATTGCATAATGTTCCGTTATCATAAAGAATTTCATTCAGCATAATAGAACAACAATTGTTACTAAAAGCTAAAAGGAAACCATCTTTATTTAGACTTGAAACATAAATAATGTTTTTAGTCAGAGTAGGTACATAATAGCAATTATCCAAATTTAATATAAGCCCACTAGGAAGGGTCAATACATTTGTTCCTATAGCTAATGCAGCAACCCTTGCTCCATTTCCAATGTGTAGGTCTAACTCTCCCTTATTGAGCTATCTACTATTCCTTAGGCCCTGCATATCAGTGCATATGTGTGAGCCACAACCGGTATCTAATACCCATATATTATTATCGAAAACAGTATTAATTTCAATGACAAAAATACTTGAAGTATATGGGGCATCAGATGCCTTCTTCTTCAAGGACTCCAAGTAAGCCTTGCAGTTTCACTTCCAATGGCCATCCTTGCCACAATGGAAGCATGTCCCCTTTGCAGAAATCTCCTTGGCCTTCTTCTTGGCCATGCCTCCCTTAGGCTTCATGGACTTCTTCTTCCTCTTAAGGTTCTTCCTTTTAGAACTTGAAGAGTCCACCAGCATCACAACCTTATTGTCCTTCTTGACAGATGGCTCAGCTGTTTTAAGGAAGTTAATCAGCTCAGGAATAGTGGTAGAGATTTGGTTCATCCAATAGTTAAGCATAAAATGTGAATAACTATCAGACAAACTGGCTAGAATTAAGTCAATACTTAATTCATGGTCCATCACAAATCCCAAGGTGGCCAAACTCTTAATATAGCCATTCATCTTCAATGCATATTGCACTAGAGATGTCCCCTCAACCATCTTAATGCGGAAGAGCAACCTTGAAGTTTCAAACCTTTCGGAATGTGCTTGCTCATCAAAAAGCTCGATTAGATGGTATACTATAGAATTAGCATTCATAGCCTCATGCTGCTCTTGTAACTCAGCTGACATAGTAGCAAGCATAATGCAGTTTGCCATCTCACTATCATCGAGATTCTTTTGTTATGCCTTCTAAGCATCTTCAGAAGCATTAATAGCAGGGGGATTAGGGAGTGCCTCATTTAGGACATAGCTAATCTTTTCGAATTGGAGAACTATTCTCAGATTCTGTAGCCAATCCAAAAAATTGGGCCCAATCAACTTATTTGATTCCATTAGTGATTGCAAATTCACACTTGTCATGATGATGATTCTAGCAACCTAGATGTAAAATAGAACATGTTAGAATGTACATAAAATGAATGTTTATTAGGTCTTTAATAAATCACATTATGGCTCCCACTATTTTATTGCGAATCCATAGCCCTCACTATGAACCCGATAGAACATATATGGAAGTTCTCCTAGTGGGTCGATCTCCAACTAGCTAAGGATAACCTTGAGTTAACTCAACAAGCTATCCTTAGTTTGGTTGGTAGGTATCTAATCCATACCAATTGCATTATTCATGCAACTATCGAATCTTGGCTATCAACTTATTGATGTGTGCACATACATTGGGCTATCAACTCTTGATATGTCTACATCTCATGTATACAAACCCAACTTCGCCTCCAATACACATTAACCTTGGCGCAAATCCAACAGGTTAATAATATCGGTTAAGTCTAACCTATTAATCATGACATCTAATTTCATTGGATTGAATATATTCTTGTAGAGTGAGCTTGAGGCAACTCAACAACCCTAAGTATAGAAGAACTCTGGTTCTCCCCATATTAATGAATGGCGTAAGACTTAATTGTTTATTTAGTGAGAGATTTCTTTGTTAAGTCTCATCAAGTTATTATTTCATGCTTTTATATATCATACATTCATCACATTGATATATGCATGAATTTACAACCTAGTTATATGCATGAATTTACAACCTAAAATAGAAATCAAATTCCTATTTCTCACTCTTCTTATTTATGGTACCACCTCTTTTGCATCTTGCTCCTTTGTATCTTCATTCTATCATAATCCTATGTCATTTTAAAGTGAAATTTAATATTTCATCAAATTAAATTAAATTCCATATTTTTAGAAATAATTCAAAATTAATTATCCTTAAAATCAGAATATTATGATATTAAAATTAAACAATTTAATTTTAATATACATACCAATTTCTAGTCATTCTAGAATTACAATTCAAAATTCATTTTCAAAAATTCTAAAAATTTCCAGAACATCAACTCATCATTCTAATCATCTTTAATTCAGCTCAAGTTCATCAAAATATTTCTAGCACAAGCCAAAATTATTAAGACAAACGAACCAACACACTTTAACGCTCAAAATGACTAATTTGATATCTAGAATTTTTAAAGTTTCAAATGCTTGCAAAACAATTTTGGCATGCATCTAACATCAAAATAATCAAACACATACAAAAGAATCAAACAATACAGCCCCACTGGGTATGCTTAAATAGTCCCATTTTTGTGCTTGTTTGAAAAATTAATTAAAATAATTTTTAATTAATTAATGGACACTTCCAGAGGCATAAAATATTTTCAATATTTCTAAATAATGTTTTTATAATTAAATGATAAGAAAAATATAACCAGCCCCATCAATTAAGCCAAACAACAACACATGTTTATAAACAAGGCAATTTCAGACATTTTTTAAATAAATCCGAAATTAATTATTTGAACCACATTCAAATCATTTTTCAATCAAAATAATCATTCTTAATCATCCCACGATCATATTAGAGAAAGAAAAATGTGTAAAACATATTTTACAAAGTAATTTCAATTTTTCAAAACCTATTGATCCAAAATCATCAAATACATGCAATCCCATTGCACATTCAATTAAAATTAATTTTAATGCATACAAGGAGTATTTGATACCAATGTTGGGTTTTGAACAATGAATCATATTCATAAATGCAGTGAAAAAATAAAATTTTCAAAACCCAAAACAAAAGATCATACTTGTACCATTAAAACTAATTTATATAAATATAAATGTTAAAAATTATACCTTGTAATTTCTTATTTGTTCTTCAAATCTTCACTTTGTTGGGTTGTAGCAACCACAACAATCCATATTAGGATGTCTCTAATGATAATCCATGCGAAGATGAAGAAGAAACAATCAAGAAAAATGGTTTGAACAAATTCAAAATGTTAGCTTTGAAAGTGTTCTTGTGAGAATTTTGTTGTCTTAAAAAAATTTTTTTCACAAAAAAATATTTTTTTATCTATTTTCTGTTATTTGATGTATTTTCTATTTGAATCAAATTCAAAGAAAAGATGAAAAGTAAAAAATGGAGAAAAGAGAAATGAATGAATAGTAATTGGCCATAATTTGCCTAATTAAGGCCAAAATCTACCGTTGGCCAACAGGTGAAAGCCAGCAGCGTGCTAGGCTTGCTGCGTGCTACCGCTGGGTAGCCCAGCTAGCCCGCTAGGCTGGTCAGTAGCCTGCCTAGCCCGTGCGGGCCTGTACAGGCTCGTGACGCCCCCAAACTATTTTTCTGTGCAATCTCATCGCGATCCATCATGAAATAATTCTCTTATATTTTGGATCCTATGCAAAACCATGTTACTCATTCTCCATATCTTCAATGCGTGTGACCCATTAGGTTTCCGGTTATGTTGGCCACTTAAATTAACAATTAATTTCAGCAGGTCATGAGCAGTATCTACCAACACATCCTGACCTCCAATTGACCGGAAAGTCAGTGGTTTGACTATGAACCTTTCCATAAACAATTTCCGTGCAATTATTCCTTTCACCATTCTATACCCCACTTGGTTTAGAGTACGGACATGTGTCAACTCCCTCTAGACTGACTACATCACTTCTAGTATAAGTAATGTTAGTTCTTGTCCTTGAGGCTCATTACACTATTAGATATGTAATTGAAGACTATTTTTATGACATTTTCACTCAGGCCAGAGATTCCCGAGTAATGACCACAACAAGAGGCTATGGGTATACACTCCTATCAAGAATGGTGAATCCTTTGTTGGTTGCCCAATTACCTTCGAATACCTTAAGCTGTATCCAATCACTACCCTATAAGCTACCTCTCTGAGGCAACAAGGAATAGTGTCAAGATATCCTTGAGTACCTCAAGTCTAAGGATACTTGCACCATTGCTATGATGAGACTCTCATTGACATTTGAATAGATTTTCCATATGATTGTCTCATAGTTGGCCATCCAATGTACTTAGCCACACTTAGCAAGCATCCACATGTTAACTCTAAACATCTCATGTTTATAGATTATGAGATCTACTACTCGATCCAATCAAGGAGTGTAACATGTGCTAGTCTGTCTGGATTAATAATGTCCCATGTCATTAATCCTATGACAAGGCATAATTTTGATAATAACATAATTACACATGATAAGAATCTCAATATCATGATCTCATCATGATTTCCTTCATGCTATGTTATATATCAAGGACTTCATTAATTGATTTAAGATCACTTATCAATTCATATATCAAATGAACATCAAATTAATGAAAAAGCCTTTTATTAATCAAATAAATTTTTACAATAAGTTCTAAAGGTGATTGCCTTTAGAGCACTCCTCTAATAATTGGTTCCCTTAGCATTGGCCGATGAATGTCTACAAATTCCCTAAGGTGACAAGCTTACAATTGTTCTGTCACGCTTGTCTCAAGACCGAGAGTCCTGACAACACTCCACTCGAATGAATGAGATGAAAGTAGGGGTCTTTTCTTTATAACAACATATCTTGGATGACAATGCTCCGGAATGACGTTGAGAAGGTAGTTCGTATGGCATCTCGAAGCTTGGGATTTCTTCCTTGTGCCTTTTGATGAGCTGGGTTCCATTGATAACTTTGGAAAGGGATTTGGATAAAGAATTTCTGACCAGAGATTTGAGAACAACCTTGAGATGTGATGATTCTTCAAAAAAAAGAGTTTTGAAGGATTTTATAGATGGAAAAGAATATGAGGAGACCGGATTTTTTGAGAAATATTGAATGAGATCTTTAATTGAGAGAATGTTTGAAGTTGAAAGTGAGAAAAATGGCAGAAATCCTGTTTTATAGTCGACAGATTCACGGTCGTGAATCATCCATCACGGGCATGAATAGTTGTGGTTGCAGTTTGTTGAAGAGGCGCTCTAGCCGTGATAAAGGATATGAATCAATTCATGGTCGTGACATTAAATAGTCATAGGCGTTACTTATGAATTTCACAGTGGTGACAAAATGAGTCACGGTCGTGAAGTGCAATCTTCACTACTTCTGACCGTGAGGCAATGCATGAAACAAAACATGAACGATTCTGTGATTATTTGACGTTAATGTTCACGATCGTGAAAAAGTGTCACAGGCATGAATAAAGAGTTTCACGGGAGTGAGAAAAAAGAGTCAAGGGCATGATACATAGTCTTCACTACCTCAAGCCGTGAAGCATGTCGTGAAGCAAGGCATGAAAGCTATTGGAACTTTTGGTGATTAAGATAACGGTCGTGAATATATGTCACGGGAGTGAATTTCCTTAAATCTTCAATTAATAACACTAAGTCTAAAATAAGATAAAAGATTTCTAAGATGCTTTTATGCCTTATAACATATATTCCCATCATGTTAACCACTTCATACCTTAAAAGATTATACACTAAAAAACAACATATAATTCAAGGTTGACCATTGACAATCATACTTAAGATAAGGTTAATCCATCAAGCATACCAAGCTCTCTTATATTGAAGCAAAATCTTTCTTCATTAAGAGATTTGGTGAAAATATCTGCCAATTGATTGTTTGTATCGATAAATTCAAATACAACATCTCCATATTGACATGATCTCTAAGAAAATGATGTCTTATGTCAATATGCTTACTTCTAGAGTGTTGAATGGGATTTTTAGATAAGTTTATCGCATTTGTATTGTCACATTTGATGGGTATAAGGTCTAAACTATGACCATAATCCTTAAGTTGTTGACTCGTCCATAGGATTTGAGTGCAACAACATCCTGCTACCACATATTCCACTTCAACAGTAGAAAGGGTAACTGAAACTTGTTTCTTGTTAAACCAAGAGACTAAGCATTCACTAATAAAGTGACAAGTGCCTGAAGTACTCTTTCTATCAAAGAGACTACATGCATAGTCTGCATCTAAATATCCTATGATATGAAAGGATGCATTTCTAGGATACCATAAGCCTAGATGCAATGTGCCATGTAAATATTTTAAGATTCTTTTCATAGCATTCAAATGTGATTCTTTAGGACACGATTGAAATGTAGCACATAAGCATACACTGTACATTATATCGGGCCTAGAGGCAGTAAGATATAAGAGTGATCCAATCATACCTCTATAGAGCTTTTCATTAATGCTCTTATCGTTTTCATCTTTGTCCAATTTTGTTCATATGCTCATTAGAGTCTTGGGATTTTTGAATCCTTCCATTCCAAATTTCTTGATTAAATCTCTAGCATACTTGGATTGGTTGATGAATATGCCCTTATTGCTTTATTGTATTTGTATACCAAGGAAGAACTTAAGCTCACCCATCATGCTCATTTCAAATTCCCTAGTCATACACTTAACAAATTCTTGGCAAAGCAATTCATTAGTAGACCCAAATATGATGTCATCAACATAAATTTGGACAATTAGAATATCATGCTTATGCTTTTTTGTAAATAATGTTGTGTCAACATTTCTCTTTGAAAAGTTATGTTCTAAAAGAAAAGAACTTAGTCTTTCATACCAAGCTCTTGGAGCTTGTTTCAAACCATATAAAGCTTTTGAAAGTTTAAAAACATGATTAGTCAAATTATGACTTTCAAAATCCAGTGATTGTTCTACATAAACTTCTTCTTCCATAAAACAATTTAAGAAAGCATTTTTCACATCCAATTGAAAGAGTTTAAAATTCATATGGCATGCAAATGCTGAAAGAATTCTTATGGCTTCTAATCTAGCTACAGGAGCATAGGTCTCATCATAATCTATTCCTTCTTCTTGATTATAACCCTTTGCAACTAACCTAGCCTTATTCCTAGTTATTGAACCTTTTTCATCTAGTTTATTTCTAAATACCCAATTACCACCAATGATTTCATAATCTTTGGGTCTAGGAATTAAGGTCCACACCTTACTTCTCTCAAATTGGTTAAGTTCCTCTTGCATAGCAATCATCCAATATTCATCATCATTAAGAGCCTCATTAATATTTTTAAGCTCAATTTGAGAGACAAAATTAAGGTTAGAATCTAAAAGTTTAAGATGAGATCTAGTACTTACTCCTTTAGTAGGATCACCAATGATTTTTTCCTTTGGGTGATCTTTTGTCATTTTCCATTCCATAACTCAAAAGACGTTTTGTTTAAGAGTGGTCTTTTGAAAACTTGAATTGAAATATAACATGTAGTATTGGTGGCTTCAGCCCAAAAGTAGGTTGAGCATTGTTTGAGCCATTTCAATTAGAGTTTGATTTTTCATTTCAACTACCCCATTTTGTTGAAGTGTCTTAAGAGTTGAAAAATTTTGTGAAATACCATGTTCTAGACAAAAGTTTTAAAAGTTTTCATTTTCCAATTATTTGTCATGATGGCTTCTTATTTTTGAAATAAAATATCCTTTTTCGTTTTGAACTCTCTTAGCAAATATTTAAAAGATTCAAATGCATCACTCTTTTGCGCTAAGAAAATTACCCAAGTGAATCTAGAGTAATTATCGACGATGACAAAAGCATATTGTTTACCTCATAAGCTTGCAACTCTAGTAAGTCAAAAAAGATCTAAATGCAAAAGTTGTAGAGGCTTCGAGGTAATTACAATATTTTTGGATTTGAAGGAGGACTTGTGTTGTTTTCCTCTTTTGGCAAGGTTCACATGTCTTATTCTTTTCAAATTTGACTTTTGGTAGTCCACTTACTGGCTCTCCTTTGCTAAGGCTTTGAATTAAATCCATGCTTGCATGACCAAGCCTTCTATGCCACAGCCAAGATTCATCACTAGTAGTCATAGGACACTTAGAGGAAAGGTTAGATATTTTGTGTAAGTCTATTATGTAAGTATTGACATATCTAATTCTTTTGAATATCTGTTGGCCACTAAAAGAGGTGACAAGACATTCATTTGAGGTAAAGATTACTTGGTTTCCCTTATTACATAATTGACTTACACTTAACAAGTTATGTTCCAAACCAACAACTAGTAAAACTTCTTCAATGAAAGTAGTATTATTAATACCAATGGAGCTAATGCTTATTATCTTACCCTCAACATTGTTTCCAAGGGTTACCTTACCACCATCAATACTTTTAATGTCATTGAATAGTTATTTATTTCCGGTCATATGCCTTGAGCATCCACTATCCATAAGCCAAGCATTTTCTTTTATAGTGGACTAGAAGCATACCCATAAAATCACAATTGAAGTATTGTTTTTAGGTACCCAAATGAACTTGGATCCTTGGGGGTTAGCACATGAAGGTTCCCAATGAGCCTTCCTTATCCAACAATGTTTATTGATATGATCAAATTTTATACAATAATTACATTGTTTAGGTCTAAATATGTTTTTCGATTTTACCATGCTTTTAGGACTCATTATCCTATTAGATGTAGTTTGTGAGCAATGACATGCACATGCATGATGAATTAGTGCTTTCCTAGGTGCATGCCTCTTATACATAAAAGCATGATTGGCCTTTTGAGGTTTCCCTATTAGGATAATCGACCCTTAACCATTCTTCTTATAAATAGAGAGTTTAGTGTGTGTTGTGCTCTTAGTCCTTAGGGCTATTACTTCTAATGTGGAGATATAAGGTGCACTAGACTTAACAAATATGGTATTATGAGATGAAGATGATGTTCCATTAAATCCTAGACCATGTCTTATTAAAGATGGTCTTTAGGACACTATGAGAGTATCTAAACTCTCATTGCCTTTATGAAATCTTGAAATGGAGTTTCTAAGTTCTTCAACTTCATTTTTGAAAACATTGTTTTCTTTAAGTAAGGATTTAATTAAGGGTCTAGAGGAGTACTTATCTAATGTGTTTTGAAGAGATTCATTAGAAGTTCTAAGATCAATATTTTCCTTTTATAAAACTTCCATTTTGTTTTTCAAATTTAAAATATTATTTTTGTAAATATTGAATTTACATCTATATTTTTCATTCTAGGTTCAATACTTCTATTAGACTATGCTCATCATCATCTTCACTCACTATTATTATCACTACTATCATTATTAAATGAATATGAGTAAGAATGACCTACCTCATCTATGAAGTGATCCTCTAAAGCCATGAAGCATAGGTTGACCTCTTCACCTTCATTGTCATGTTTTTCACTTGAAGAGCTTTCATCATCCCATGTGGCTTTGTGACCTTTCTCCCCATTATCTTTTTGATATCTTTTCTTGTGTCTCTTCAGCTTTGGACATTTTGGTTTGATATGTCCTTTCTTCCCACACTTATAACATTTTACCTCCTATTTATTTCTTTGAGAGTCATTTGAAGAGTGTTTGAGGTTTCTTTGTTTGAAGTTTCGAGAGTTGCCAATTCTCTTTTCAATTATTCTTTTTAATCTCCTTGAGAGCATGACAACGTCTTGAGATTTTGATCATTTTTTTAATCAATCTTTTCTCCATCATCTTCAACTTCTTCTTGAGATTTTGAAGTAGAGGCTTTGAGTGCTATAGGCTTTCTTTTTTCTAGTTCGGTTTCAAGTTCTCTATCTCTTTTTACCACCATTTCATGTGTTAGAAGTTTGCCAAAAATCACATCGGTAGGCATGATGCTCATATCTTCATTGGCTTCTTCTATACCAGCAAGTCTTGAACCATAGTCTTTGAGAGAAAGGCTACTCAGAAGATATGAGAGTATTAACAAACCCTACTCCTCTCCCCACTCTCAATTGGGAGTTTTACTAACACACTAAGTGTTACAATGGAGTTTTACAAGCTCACTCCCAACTATGGTGTTTCTCTCAATGGCTAACACCTATCCCAGAAATTTTCTTGTGTTTTAATGGCTCACACAATAAACCAATTCCTTATGTTTTATGGCTCACACAATAAACCTTTACAAGTGTTTCAATCTTAAGCCAATTTACCCAAACTCACTTGAGTAATTGATTACATTGAAAACACTCACCAACCCATAATTCTCATAAATTATGAGCAATTAGGTTTTTATAAAGAGTAAAGGTTTTTGTTGAAAGTAATTAATGCATAATGGCTACAACAAGATTAAATATTCAAAGTAATTGTTGTTCTCCTTGTTAGGATTCATAAATGACTTGCATTTGTACTTCCTCTACGAATTATAGCAGTTTACTTATAGAAAATGATGAGCCTACAACCTATGAAAAAGTTCTAAATAGTTTAGAATCTGACAAATGGCTTCAAGCCATGAAGTAAAAAATGGATTCCATGTATGAAAACCAAGTATGGACTTTGGTTGACCCACTCAAAGGGATAAAGCCTATAGGGTGCAAATGGGGTTTCAAAAAGGAAACTGACATAGATGGTAATGTGATTACCTATAAAGCTAGACTTGTTGCTAAAGGTTATCGTCAAAGACAAGGAATTGACTATGATGAAACTTTTAGCCCAGTAGCTATGCTTAAATCCATAAGGATACTCCTAGCCATTGCTACTCATTATGATTATGAGATATGGAAAATGGATGTGAAAAATTTGACTGAGGATGTGTACATGACACAACCAGAAGGCTTCATATCCAAAGATGGTAAAAGGGTATGTAAGCTTCAAAATTCCATTTAATGATTAAAGCAAGCATCTAGGAGTTGGAATATTCCGTTTTATGAGACAATCAAATAGTTTGGTTTCTTACAAAATCCCGATGAACCTTGTGTTTACAAGAAAGTTAGTGGGATTGCAATTGTAATGCTCCCTTACCCTACTAATCGTTAATAGGATATGGAAGTGCTACTAAGCTCATTTGTTTTAAATCCAATACTCAATTTTTTGTATAAATATTTTTATTTCAATTTTCGAGTTTATTATTAGCGGAATATTTATTTCGATATATTTGTTTTATTTAAAATATGCAACTACTAATGTGAATAATTTGATTTAAAAGAACTCATTCAATTAAACTATAACATTTAAAAATAAATATACAAATAATACTAGATATATAAAAATTACCAACTTCATTCTTTATAAATATTACATGCCACAAATTTACATCAAAAGAAATTCTTCAATTTAATTTTTACAATATAATTTCCAAAATATACAAAAAGAACTAGACTGTTGCAATCTGATCTTGGGGTTCCTTCTTCTTCGGTCACCCTATCGGAACAGCTACATCTATTTATCTACGCATGAAACACACGCACTAAGCTACTAGCTTAGTGGTACGTTTGGCAACTATCCAATAATTACATAAATAATTATAAAATAAAATTTTAGAAAATACAATTAATTTAGTAAGCATGCCAAATATTCAATTAATAATAGAACTATTTTCTTCATGCAAAAATATTTAATTCATTAATTATGACATTCCATTAATTAAGCATGCTTGAAATTTTAACAATACAAGATGTACAATTTGAACTATCAATTTAATAATTTATATTTTTTTCTGTTAATTGTTTAATAGCCCACGACATCTTAGACCAGAACTAAATACTGGATGTAGGGTTTCTGCTCTTCGGCAGTATACTCGGTGCTTATATAATTATTTTATAACTCGGTTTTAACACCTACATTTCCAATAACAACTCAGCACCTTTTTAGTGCCTACGTAATTTCGAACTCAACACTATATTTTAGTGCCAACGTAATACCAACTCAACACTATTTCTTAGTGCCTACGTAAATTAAATCTCAACACTATTATTTTTAGTGCCTACATTTCTAACCTTTTATTGGCATGCCAACTTATCCTAATTTCTAGTTCTCGACTAGATGTTATAAGACTTAATTATATTTGTTACCTTTATTATTATTTACATAAATTATGTATGTAACACTAATATAAATTCCAAATAAATGCAATAATTCCTATTAAATATTTTACAACCTCATACTTGCTCATTTAATAATTATAACTATAATAAAAATCAATTAATTTATTTTCTATTACAAAATTTCACAATCAATATATATTTATAAGTTGTCCTATTATGGACAACATTTCTTCCTTATGTTTCCCTGTAATTTTCGTCCATATTTCGATAGAATTTGGACAAATGATCACCTAACAAAATGTAGGTATATGTCTTATATTTAATTTCCAACTAGAATCACATTAAAACAAATTTTGTAGCAAAATATATGAATTTTCATCTATGCTACGTTCATTCTAAACTGCCCAGTATTTTACTAGATAGATTTCTGCCTTATTTTTCTCTGTATGTTCATCCATTTTCGACATAATTTGGACAAGTGATCAGCTAAAAAAATGTAGGCACATGTCTTATCTTTAATTTTCAACTAGAAATACATTAAAAATAATTTTTTAGCAAAAGTTATGAATTTACTTCTAAGCTGCATTTAATGCAATCTGCTCAGTATTTTACTGGATATATTTCTAGTTCAAACTTTGAGTCCATTTTTCACCTAATTCCAGTCATATTCAGGTCTAATGGTCTGAATGAAAGTTGAATCCCTATGTCCTAAATTTCCAACCCAACAAGAATCACTCAAAAATTATTTTCAGAACTCAAGTTATGATGAGAAAACTAGACACTGTTCATAAGGCAAATTTTCCAGAACATCAAATAATTCATACATTTTTCATTTTCATCCATCAACCCCCTATTCTAGTTTTTATTTTCACATTCATGGCATCATTTAATTACCAATTTATCACTCAATCAAATATCCAGAATTTCATACACAATTTCACAAACATCACAAAATGAAAATCAACATTTTTCTATATTGAATTTTTGCCAAATGTACATACCTCACAATTCTACTTCTCTTCACTTCTCTCTTCCTCCTAGCTTGCTTTCTCCTTGCCCTTACCTCCTCTTTGTTTTTGGTTCAAGGATTGTTCACCTCTTTGGCCTAATCACACTAATCAAGAATTTTACACTAATCAAACACTAATCACACTAATCCACCCTTAATCAACAGTAACATGTTAATAACCCTAAATTACTAACTTTAATGGAAACTAACCCCAAAATCAAAGAAAAGAGAAGATGAAAAGTGAGAAGATGGAAAATCTAAACTCACCTTTGATGATCTTCAAAATGATCAAAGTCTTCTTTCTCTTTTTCTCTTCTTTTCTTTCTTCCTCTTTTTCTCTTCTTTTCTTTCTTCCTCTTCCTTAGTTTAGCTCACTTTGCTTCACTTCATTGATGATCTTTTCTTAATCCCATTTTCTTTCATCTAATCTTAGCTTGATTTGAAGAAAGAAAAAAAATAACTTGGGAGAGGAGAGTCATGGCTACAAGAGAGAAAAAGGGAGAGAAATTGATTTGATTAAGATGAGGAAGAAGAAGAATGGCCAAAAAAGTGAAAGTTTGACTTTTATAGTTGGATTAGGTGGGTGGTTAGGATTAATTACTAATCTTTCTTCCCATTCGTCCATTAATTTAAATCACTCTTACTTTATGTTAATCAAAAGAATTTTCCTTTCCTTATATAAAGAATATTCTATTTTTATGCCTTCTTAAAATATATGTGCCAAAATATAATTCGATAGTAAATTCTGGGTTTTCACCATTTTTCACCATTTCAAAGATTTCCTTCAATTTTGTGTCCTGCTTCTTATTATCCTTTACTTGTTGAATCACTGTGGGTTAAATATGCAATTCTGCCCAAATAATATATAAAGAACTTATTATTTCATTTTTTTTATGTTTTTTTATCTTCTTCACTTAATAAATTTAAGTTGTAACATTTACCTGCTAGAGTTTTTCTACTCAAAATGTCAGCTACCATATTGGCCTGACCCTGCTAATAATCAATGATAGAATTGTAGTCTTTGATTAATTCTAGTCATCCCTCTGTCTCAAATTGAGTTCCTTTTGTGAAGGAAAATATTTTAGACCTTTATGGTTTGTATAGATATAACATTGCTCGCCATGCAGGTAGTGTCGCCATATTATCAATGCAAACACAATGGCTGCTAGTTCCAGATCATGTGTCGGATAATTTCTCTCATGAGGCTTCAGTTGTCTGGAAGCATAAGCGATCACTTTGCCTTCTTGCATTAGTATACAACCCAAACCATTGAGGAAAGCATCACTTTACACCACATAATCGTTTCCCACAATAGGTTGTCTTAACACTGGTGCTTTTGTTTACATTTTCTTTAACTTATCAAAACTAGTCTGGTACCAGTCTGTCCATTCAAATCTGGTCTCCTTTCTAAGCAATTTCTTCAGTGGTGAAGCTGTCATTGAAAATCATTTCAAAAATCTCTGATAATAACCAGCGAAACCAAGAAAACTTCTCACCTCTGTCACATTCCGAGGAAGTTTCCAGTTGAGGATTGCCTCTACCTTACTGGAGTTGACTCTGATCCCATCGGCAAAGACAGTATGCCCTAGAAAGGCAACTTCATCTAACCAGAATGCACATTTCGATAACTTCGCATATAATTGATTCTCTCTCAAGGTATGAAGACAATAGGAAGATGTTGATCATCTATGAACACCACCACAAACTAGTCCAAAGAAGGCCTAAAGATTCTATTCATTAGATCCATAAATGTTGCTGGGGCATTTGTCAAGCTAAAAGGCATTACTAAGAACTCGTAATGACCATATTGAGTCTTAAATGTTGTTTTTGAAATGTCTGATTCTTTAATTCTCAATTGGTGATAACCTGATCTGAGGTCAATTTTATAAAATACCCCTGCTCCTTTCAACTAATCAAACAAGTCATCTATTCTTAGCAAGGGATATATGTTCTTATTTGTCATCTTGTTCAACTGATGATAATCAATGCACAAATGAAAGGTGCCATCCTTTTTTTTCACAAATAGAACCGGAGCACCCCAAGGTGAGACACTGGGTTTGATGAACCCTTTCTCTAACAACTCTTACAACTGCACTTTTAATTCTTTTAGTTAATTAGGTGTCATTATGTAGGGAGTGATTGATATCGAGGCTGTGCCTAGCAAAACATCTATGGAAAAATCCATCTCCTTGACAGGTGGTAACCCAGGCAAGTCCTCAGGGAAGATATGTCGATATTCACATACTGTAGGAATCTCTCTAAGATCTAGACTCTCTTTCTTGGTATCTATGATATGTGTAAAAAATTCTTCACATCCCTTTTTGATAAGCTTACTTGCCTTCATCACAAAAATGACATTAGTCAAGTATGATCGGTTCTCACCCAGGACAATCATGTCATCCTGCCCTGAATTCTTGAAAGTCACTATCCTATATTGACAATCCACCATTTCTTTATGCTGAGTTAACCAATCCATCCCCAAAATTGCATCAAACTCATGAAATGGCAACTCTATTAGGTCAACTGGGAATTCTACATTCTGAGCTTTGATTGGACTATTTTTATAGACTCGACTAACTTTCACTCCATGACCCAAATGATTTGTCACTAATATATCATAATCTAATTCGTCTGCTACCATATTCCTCTGACTAGGTGGTGACATGCATAAATATGAATGTGTAGAACCCGGATCTATCAGTGTAAATAAATCAGTATCATAAAGAGAAATTTACCGATAATGACATCCAGGGCATCCTGCTCCTCTTAAGCTCTCATGGCATATGCTCGGGCTGGGCCTCGACTGCATTCTTCTCTATTCACTGATTCTGATATACTCTGCCCAATTTTGCCGCTTCTAAACTGTCCATGTCCCTTGCCTCTGCCTTGAGTGACATTCTGAACCTGCATTGATAGTACACCACCTGTACCTCTTCCTTTGGGGTAATCTTTCAGTTTGTCCTCTGTAGATCCGCATCATAAGCATGTTCTAGTAATCCACTAGCAATCACCTGTATATGATCTCCCACAATGTTGACATATGACAAATATGAATCTCTGATTACCCGAAGCTGGTACACTAGCTGTAAACCCCTCTGGCCTTGACTGTTGTCTTTGCCTAGCTGAAAAGGTTGGTCCAGAATCCCGTGACTGGAAAAACCTAGGTGTTGTCTTCCCTTTTTTACCTGATGTCTGGGCCATGCTAATTGACGATCTCTGGGGTGGCTCTTCTATCTTCTTTCTCTTTGACCTCTTTTCCACACTAATGGCCGAGGATACTAGCGTAGCAAAATCCTCAAGCTGAAGGGTGATAACCATATTCCCAATATCATCTTTAAGCCCATCCCCCAATCTACGACATCTATCTGCCTCATCAGCAATGATTCCAGGAGCATATTTACTCAGTATGGTGAATTCCATCTCATATTTAGCCACTGGCATGCTTCCTTGCTTCAAGTCTTGAAACTCCCTTTTCTTTTCATTCAAATAAACTCTAGGCACATATTTATTGCTAAATTATGCCTTGAAGAAGTTCCATGAAGGTGGTTTCAGTGTCTGGGGCTTTGATAAAATTGATTTCCACTAGTCATAGGCATGATCTTTTAAAAGGGACACTGCATATTTGACCTTTTGTTCCTTTGGACACTCAAGTTCCTCAAAAACCCTTTATGTGGACTCCATCCAAAACTATGAAGTTGTTGGGTCATCCTTTCTCCTTCCTGTAACACCCCCTTACCCCACTTCCGTTCAGCAGAGTAAGTGAGTATTACCCGTTTAACTGTTTTGTAAATTTAATGAAATGAAGTAAAAAAAAAATTTATATGAAAATATTGCAAACACCGAAATAAAAATTATTACAAACATAGATATTTAAAGTTTTATTTTTTTATAAAATACATTAATTTACATCCAAACTATGTTCAATTACATTGCAATTTATATCTTTAATACACATTATATGAAATAAAACTATAATTTAGTTTACAAAATTTTTAACAAAATATACCAAAAAAGAAAATCCAAAGCTTTTTGCTGCTTCCCTCCAGGTACTCTTCTTCTTCTGACAGTCTATTTTCTATGGCTATCCTTCTAAACCTGCGTGAGAGGAAACCACCCGCGCTAAGCTACTAGCTTAGTGGTGCTTCAATGATAATAATTTTACATATATATATATATATATATATATATATATATATATATATTTTATTGTATGCTTTATTTGTTAAATGACTAATTAATATGTATATATATATATATATATATATTTACATATTAATTAGTCATTTAACAAATAAAGTATACAATAAAGAATTATAGAAATTTAATAAATTCCAGCAAATATTCAACATTTAACATCTTTAATTCATGTAACATTCAACAAAATCACATACTTCAATATTAGTATTATTATTATTTTCTTGCTGCCCATAATACCTATAACCAAACTATTTAATAGGAATAATGGAGTTATCATTTCCGGCTTTCATAATGTAGCGCCGAGCGCTTATATAATAATGTCATTACTGGCTTAATAAATTTGCACCGAGCGTGATTAATAATTGCCATTATCGGCTTTCATATTTGGCACCAAGTGCCTTAAATCCCCTGATTGGCATGCCAAACTATTCTCTATTCTAGTTCTAGACTAGGTATTTTTGGGCTTAACTATTTTTATATTAATTCACTATCTTTCAAAAATGACAATATTATTTGACTATCATAATTATGCTTATTTATTTTTGTTCTTTATTTCCATTATTATTGCAATACAATCTCATACATAAATAATTTGTTAAACATTTATAATTACCATCAAAGTAAATATTTGCATGGATTATTACATATAATTATAACAATACATGCATAAAGCCTAATATTGTATGTTTTTACCTATGGCAGATTTCAGACCTATTTTTGGGCATCATATTTAGCCTATTTATAATTCGCATTTGGAGTTCTGGCCTTCTAACAAGTTTTAGCTTATTGTCTTAGATTTGAGATACATCAAAAATCACATAAATCATAGTTTTCTATCAAAATTTATGATCAATTCACTACTGCATCATCACAGAATTTTCTGCCCAGAATTTTCTGGACATATTCTAGGTTTAAACTTCATGCATTTTTCTGGGAAAATCTAGACATAATTAGATATTATAGTCTAAATACAAATTAAATCTCTGCATCTTAGCTTTCATTTCCAACAAAAAACATACAATAACAAGTTCCATAACTCAAGTTATCATCAAAAGAGTCAGGGCTGCTCCTGGAACTCTGTACCTTAGCCATCAATTGACATCCATCCACATTTCAACCCCATTCATCATTTGCATTCATTTTGATACTAAAATTTTCAGAATTACAACTACATTCATATGTTTCAATTATGTCACACCATTTAATTTAATTTCCATATAAAAAATCATAGGCCACAACAAATCACACAACATATTACAAACTCAAACATATCATACCTTAATATATAATTCCATACATATTAACAACATGTAAGATTTTTATCAATGAAGCACATACCTAATCAACCTTGGTTCTTCCCTTGAACCTTCTTTTCCTTCCCTTATTAGCTAGCTTTCCCCTTGCCTTTGTCACCCTCTTGATGGCCTCTCACTTGTTCACTAATTTTTCCTACACAACCATACCACATCTCAATTCAATATCCAATTTCAATGCTTTTCATGTCTACATAATATTCTAATGCTCCTAATATTTTTTACACCTTAATTGAGCTAAAATGTACTAAGGTTAAACTTCCTTCTTCATATGTCATGGCTGTCCAAAAACCATATCCTAGTTTCCAATTCATTTTCTTCAATTCAACACTTAATCTATCACCAATTGTGGTGTTTTTATGTTAATTTCAATTTCCCCTAAATTTCTTTAATTATGGCAGCCCCTCATTCATCCATTACATCATTTTCTCTAATTTTTAAGTCATAAAACAATTAATTAACATCAAATAACATCAATTCAAAGTCTAACTACAACTTTCATCAATTAATCACAAACTTAAATTCCAAATTCCAATCTTGCAACATAAACTAAATGTAACGGCTGAGCTCCGCCTTACTAGAGGATGAGAGCCCACCCGCCGTCTCACTGAGACCAACGGGCTGCCGGGGTCCATGGCCCAGTACCCCCAACCCATCACTGTACACCAGCCCGAGTCTCAGGCCCACAACGACTGTTGCACAGTAGGTTGTTGAAGTCAGGGATCGAACCCTCAACCTCCCTTTAGCCTCAGTAAGAGACTACCAATTGTACCATACCTTTTATGTAACGGCTGAGCTCCGCCTTACTAGAGGATGAGAGCCCACCCGCCGTCTCACTGAGACCAACGGGCTGCCGGGGTCCATGGCCCAATACCTCCAACCCATCACTGCCAGCCCAGTCCAGCCAGTCTGCGCAGTAGGTTGTTGGAGGCAGGGATCGAACCCTCAACCTCCCTTTAGCCTCAGTAAGGGACTACCAATTGTACCATGGTACCATGGTTGAGGGTTCGATCCCTGCCTCCAACAACCTACTGCGCAGACTGGCTGGACTGGGCTGGCAGTGATGGGTTGGAGGTATTGGGCCATGGACCCCGGCAGCCCGTTGGTCTCAGTGAGACGGCGGGTGGGCTCTCATCCTCTAGTAAGGCGGAGCTCAGCCGTTACACTAAATCTACCAAACTTAATCATATCTATCATCAATATGGATCTCAAATGGAAGGAAAAAGGTTGAATTTAAGAAGAATAAACTCACCTTAAGGATCTTCCAAGTGGGCCGAAATTCCCCTTAATTTTTCTCTCTTTCCTTTTCTTCTTTCTTCCTTCCTTGTTGCTCCTTTGGTACCTTTTATGGTAAGAACTCTTAAATTCTGATTTTTCCTCTCTCAAAATTAATTTATTTGCTTTCTTTTTCAAGCTTGGATTGAATGAAAATGGACGCTTATGGAGGGACCAAGGTGGACGGCCAAAGAGGTGAAGAAAGAATAAGATGATGACTTAGATATTTTGGGTGGAAGAATAGAAAATTCCTCCCATTTTTGACTTTTATACTTTGTTTAGGAAGTGGGTCCCACTAATTAAAATTAATCCTAATTCTTATTGGTTAATTAATTTAATTAATCTTAATTAATATTTAAATTTTAAGAAATTCCATATTTGCCACATCTTATGTAACGGCTGGGCTTCAGCCCTGAACTGGGGTTCAGCAAGGACTGAACCCACCCGCCGTTTCACTGAGACTAACGGGCTACCGGGGTTCATGGCCCAATACCCCCAACTCATCACTGTGCTCAGCCCTGAAGTTGGGTTCAGCAACAACTTAATTACAACAAGTTGTTGGAGGCAAGATTGGAGCCATTGACCTCCCTTTAGCCTCAGTAAGAGACCACCAATTGTACCTGGTACAATTGGTAGTCTATTACTGAGGCTAAAGGGAGATTGAAGGTTTGCTATGGATTAGTCATTGTTGAACCCAAGTTCAGGGCTGAGCACAGTGATGGGTTGAGGGTATTGGGCCATGGACCCTGGTAGCCTATTGATCTCAGTGAGACGGCGGGTGGGCTCAGTCGTTGCGGAACCCGAGTTCAGGGCTGACGCCCAGCCGTTACATTGTTAGATATAATTTGGACAAGTGATCAACTAAAACAATGTAGGTATATGTCTTATATTTAATTTTCAACTTGAATCACATTAAAACGATTTTTTTAGCAAAAGTTATGAATTTGATTCTAAGTTACATTCATTCTAAACTGCCCAGTATTTTATTAGACAGATTTTTGTCTTATTTTTCTTGGTATGTTTCATCTATTTTTAGATAGAATTTGGACAAGTGATCAGCTAGAAACATGTAGGCACATGTCTTATCTTTAATGTTCAACTAGAATTACATTAAAAACAATATTTTAACAAAAGTTATGAATTTGCTTCTAAGTTGCGTTCACTGCAATCTGCCCGGTATTTCACTGGATGGATTTCTAGTTCAAATTTTGAGTCCATTTTACACCTCATTCCAGTCATATTCAGGTATAATGGTCTGAATGAAAGTTGAAGCCCTATGTCTTCTTCTTTCCAACCCAATAAGAATCACTCAAATATCATTCCCATAACTCAAGTTATGATCAGAAAACTAGATACTATTCATAAGACGAATTTTCCAGCACATCAATTAATTCTTACATTTTCCATTTTCATGCATCAACCTCATATTGTAGTTTTTATTTTCAAATTCATGGCATCATTTAATTACCAATTCATCACTCAATAAATTTCCAGAATTTCATACACAATTTCACAAACATCACAAAATCAAAATCAACATTTTTTTATATTGAATTTTTGCCAAATGTACATACCTTTCAATTCTACTTCTCTTCACTTATCTCTTCCTCCTAGCTTGCTTTCTCCTTGCCCTTACCTCCTCTTTGATTTTGGTTCAAGGATTGTTAACCTCATTGGCCTAACAAGGTTTTTACACTAATCAGGCACTAATCACACTAATCCACCCTTAATCACCGTTAACATATTAATAACCCTAAATTACTAACTTTAATTGCAACTAGCCCCAAAATCAAAAAAAAAAAAGAGAAGAAGAAAAGAGAGAAGTTGGAAAATCTAAACTCACCTTTGATGATCTTCAAAATGATTAAAAGTCTTCTTTCTCTTCTTTTCTTCCTTCCTCTTCCTTAGTTTAGTTCACTTTGTTTCACTTCCTTGATGATCTTGCCTTAATCCCATTTTTTTCATCTAATGTTCGCTTGATTTGAAGAAAGAAAAAGAAGAACTTGGGGGAGAAGAGGGTCACAGCTACAAGAGAGAAAAAGGGAGAGAAATTGGTATGATTATGATGAGGAAGAAGAAGAATGACCAAAATAGTGAAAGTTTGACTTTTTATAGTTGGATTAGGTGGGTGGTTAGGATTAATTACTAATCTTGCTTTCCATTAGTCCATTAATTTAAATCACTCTTTCTTTATTTTAATCAAAAGAATATTCCTTTCCTTAGATAAAGAATATTCCATTTTTATGCCCTCTTAAAATATATGTGCCAAAAACACAACAATTTCCCATTTCGTTTAGTGAAAAATTATTTTTTTCTCAATTTTAATTCGGAACTTAAAAATTCTAAATTAATAATATCCAAAAATATTTTTTTTATATTTTATTATCATTTTAATTTTTTTCTTTCATGTCCAAATTTAGACTTCGATCGGTTCGGTGCACCGAATTTCGGTCAACCACGATCGTGGCCTATATTATCAAGCATTATAGTTTGGATGCTATAATGCAAAAATAGCCATTGAACCAACTCTTAACTTCACTCCTGACATGTTTCTCTGTCCTCATTTAAGGGTGTCACTATATGTGTCATGATCGTGAATGTTCTTCCAAGTCATGGTCTAAGTAGTGACTCTGGTCATGAAGCTCTCTAGAGGAACTTGAAGTGTTTGATCACAGGCATAACTTTATACTTTCACGGGTGTGAAAATTCTTCCAAGCCGTAGTTCAAGTGGTGACTCTGGCCGTGAAGTTCTCTGGAAGAACTTGACATGTTATTTCAAGGGCATGTCTTTCTTTCATAGGTGTGACTGATTTGATCATTCATGGTTGGTATGATCCTTCATAGTCATGAACTTAAATGTTGGAGTGTTGGTGCTAAGCTATATCACGGGTGTGACATAAGTAGTCACGGGCATTACTTTGCTATTTCTTCTTATTTTGATCTTTAAAAGTTGTCTTTCATTCTTGCATCATATTCTATTCAAGATATATCTTGTTCAACAAACTTAGAACACAAGCATTGTTAAATACATTATTTCTATTTTATTTGTTAGCATCAAAATGATAGAAATACCCCTCAAGATTGAACAGAGGTAAAAAAAATCAAATTCGTTTTCAATGAAATGAGCGAATCCAAGTTCTTGCTTAACAATCAATCTCATTGATAATTTAATTAATTCTAAATTTAATTTACATAGGATGGCTCTAATATCACTGTTGGGTTTTGAACATGCATCTTATACATGGCACAATAGAAATACAAAATTTAATCAAAACTAAAACCTAAAGAATGCCCTATGTTCATTAAAATTGGATTAACCATTACATGAGAGAATTATAATTACCTTTCTTTGATTGCAACTTCAATCTTCAAGTTGTGAGCTTTCCTTCTAGTTAGGTTGATGTAAACCACAACAATCCAAAGCTTATGGATTGCTCTAACGGTATCCATGTGAAGGAGTGAAGGAAATAACCTCAAAGGTTATGGGGTGTCAAAGCATCAAAGTGATAGTAATGGTGGTCCAACTTGAGAGAGAAGAATATGAGAGAATAACTTTTATTTTTTGAAGGAGGCAACTCTCTTTATAAGCCTATTTGAGGGGTATTTATAGGTTCTTTAATCATAATTAGGGTTGGACTCTAAAAACTCTGCATTTGGCTTTTGGAAGAAATAGAAAATCTGTAAAATCGCAGATCATTGAGCATGCAAGGGGGTCCTCACATGTGCGACAACCTTATGGGCTGCATCTGTGCAGGCATTAACAAGGCTTATTGTCGTGTGCTAGAGGATGCCCTCGTGTGCATGATAGTAAGACTTTATAATGTTGCGCGCATGGAATGCATCCTCTCGAAACTCTTTCGATGCATAACCTCTTTGGCTTTCATAAGTGAAACTCTTTCGCAAAACAACCTCTCTCATGTTTTTGGATCCAATCCAAAACCCATGTCATATTTCCTTTATTCCTTCTATTTGTGTGACCCATTAGGTTCTTGGTTATGTTGGCAGCTCAAATCATCATATGATTTAAAGAAGATCATGAATGATATCTAGCAACACATCATGAACCCTAATTGACTGGAAACTCTATGGTCTAACTATAAACCCTTCCATAGATGATTACCCTCATTTGATTTAGAGTATGGACTGTGTGTTAACTCCCACTAGACTAACTACATCACATTTAGTCCAAATGATATTAGTTATTGTCTTTGAGACTCATTACTTTTTTAGATATGTCATTGAAGACCTTTTTCAAGACATGTCGACCTTGGTCAAGGATTTCTGAGAAATGATCTCTATAAGATGCCCTATGTATACTCTCATTCTATTAGGAGTGGTGAATCCTTTATTGACTACTCAACTACCTTCGAATACCAAATGCTATATCCAATCACCAACCTATGAGCGACCTCTAAAAGGCAACCAGGAATGGAGTCAAAGTATAAGATTCTATAGCAAAGATAATCTTGAGCATCACAAGTCTAAGGATACTTGCACCATTGCTATGATAAGACTATCACTGACATTGAATAGATATCCATGTGATTGTCTCATACCAAGTCATCCAATGTACTTGCTACTCTTAGCAAGCATCCACATGTTAACTCTAAACATCTCATTTCTTTAGCTTTATGAGATCAACTGCTTGACCTAGTCAAGGAGTATAACATATGCTACACTATACAGATTAACAATGTCCCATTTTGTTAATCCTATTGTTGGGTTTTGAAGAATGAATCATATTCATAAACGCAGCAAAAAATAAAATTTTTCAAAACCCAAAACAAAAGATCATACTTGTACTATTAAAAATAATTTATATAAATGTAAATGTAAAAAATTATACCTTGTAATTTTTATTTATTCTAAAAATCTTCACTTTGTTGGGTTGTAGCAAACCACAACAATCCACACTAGGATGAATCTAATGATAATCCACCCGATGAATGAAGAAGAAACTATCAAGAGACAATGGTTTGAACAAATTCAAAGTGCTAGCTTTGAAAGTGTTCTTAAGAGAATTTTGTTGTCTTAAAAATATTTTTTTTCACAAAAAATATTTTCATGTCTATTTTATGCCATTTGATTCTTTTCTATTTGAATCAAATTCAAAAATAAGATGAAAAGACAAAAAATGGAGAAAATGACAACTAATGAATAGTAATTGGCCATAATTGGCCTAATTATAGCCAATTACAACCGTTGGCCAATGGATGAAAGTTGCAGGCACGCTGAGCCTACTGAGGGGCAGCCTAGCTGGCCCACAAGGCAGGCCAACAGCCTGCCTTGCCCGCAAGGGCCCGTATAGGCCCATGATACTCCCGAACGATTTTTTGGTGAGATCTCATCGCGATCCATCCTAAAATAATTCTCTCATATTTTGGATCCTATCCAAGACCATTTTACGCGTTCTCTATATCTTCAATGCGTGTGACCCATTAGGTTCCCGGTTATGTTGGCTACTTAAATTAATAATTAATTTAAGCAGGTCATGAGCGGTATCTAGCAACACATCATAACCCCCAATTGACCAGAAAGTCAGTGGTTTGACTACGAACCTTTCCATAGACAATTTCTGTGCAATTATTCCTTTCACCAATCTATACCCCACTAGGTTCAGCGTAAGGACATGTGTCAACTCCTACTAGACTTATTACATCACATCTAGTCCAAGTAATGTTAGTTCTTGTCCTTAAGGCTCATTACTCTATTAGATATGTCATTGAAGACTATCTTTATGACATTTTCACTCCGGCCAAAGATTCCTGAGTAATGACTACGACAAGAGGCCATAGGTATGCACTCCTTCTATCAAGAATGGTGAATCCTTTGTTAGTTACCCAATTACCTTTGAATACCTCAAGTTGTATCCAATAACCACCCTATAAGCTACCTCTCTGAGGCAACAAGGAATAGTGTTAAAATACATAATCACTGTTCAAGATATCCTTGAGTACCTCAAGTTTAAGGATACTTGCACAATTGCTATGATGTGACTATCATTGACATTTGAATAGATTATCCATATGACTGTCTCACAGTTGGTCATCCAATGTACTTAGCTACACTTAGCAAGCATCCACATGTTAACTCTAAACATCTCATGTTTATAGATTATGAGATCTACTACTTGATCTAATTAAGGAGTGTAACATATGCTAGTCTGTCTGGATTAACAATGTCCCGTCTCATTAATCCTATGACGAGGGATAATTTTGATACTAACATAATCACACATGATAAGAATCTCAATATCATGATCTCATCATGATTTCCTTCATGCTATGGTATGTATCAAGGACTTCATTAATTGATTTAAGATCACTTATCAGTTCATATATCAAATGAACATCAAATTAATGAAAAAGCCTTTTATTAATCAAGTACATTTGTACAATAAATGCTAAAGGTGATTGCCTTTAGAGCACTCCTCTAACAAGCTCCCACTTACACTAAAGCCAATCGCCTTTGTATTTAATTCCATAGGAGAGTACATGAGAATCATATTTCTTTTTGGGAAGTGGCTTAGTTAAAGGATCAGCAATATTCTGATCAGTGGGCACTCTTTCTATCTTTACATCATTCCTACCAATAATTTCTCTAATCAAATGGTATCTTTTGAGTACATGTTTTGATCTCTGATGAGATCGTGGCTCCTTTGCTTACGCAATGGCTCCATTGTTATCACAATACAATTGTATTGGATCAATAATGCTGGGAACCACTACAAGTTCTGTGATGAATTTTTTTATCCAAACTGCTTCCTTTGCTACTTCAGAAGCTACAATGTACTCTACTTCGGTTGTGGAATCAGCAGTCATTTCCTGTTTGGAACTTTTCCAACTAACTACTCAACCATTTAGTGTGAATATATAACCTGACTGAGATTTTGAGTCATCCTTGTCAGATTGGAAGTTGGCATCGATATACCCGCTCACAGTAATATCTCCATCTCCATATACCAAGAATAGATCCTTAGTTCTTCTTAAGTACTTAAGGATATTCTTGACAGCCACCCAATGACCCTCACCAGGGTCTGATTGGTATCTACTCGTGACACTCAGAGCATATGATACATCGAGTCTTGTACATATCATAGCATACATGATTGATCCTATAGCTGAAGCATATGGAATTAAACTCATGTGTGTCCTCTCATCTTGTGAATTTGGACACAAAGACTTTGAGAGAGTAATCCCATGGGTCATGGGAATATTTCCTCTATTGGACAGCTCCATGCTAAACCTCTTTAGCATTTTATCTATGTATGTAGATTGTGAAAGACCAAGTAACCTTTTAGATCTATCTCTATAGATCTTTATCCCTAAAATATAGACTGCTTCTCCAAGGTCTTTCACAGAGAAATTCTTGGATAACCAAATTTTGACTGATTGTAAGTCTGAGACATCATTTCCCATTAACAATATGTCATCTGCATGTAACACAAGAAATATGATTGCACTCCCACTAACCTTCTTGTAGACACAAGGTTCATCCGGATTTTGTAAGAAACCAAACTGTTTGATTGTCTCATCAAACCGAATATTTCAACTCATGGATGCTTGCTTTAATCCATAAATGGATTTTTGAAGCTTACATACCTTTTTGCCATCTTTGGATATGAAACCTTCTGGTTGTGTCATGTACAAATCCTCAGTCAGATTTCCATTAAGGAAAGCTGTTTTCACATGCATTTGCCATATCTCATAATCATAATGAGTAGCAATGGCTAGGAGTATCCTTATGGATTTAAGCATAGCTACTGGGCTAAATGTTTCATCGTAGTCAATTCCTTGTGTTTGACGATAACCTTTAGCAACAAGTCTAACTTTATAGGTAATCACATTACCATCCATGTCAGTTTTCTTTTTGAAAACCCACTTGCACCCTATAGGCTTTATTCCTTCGGGTGGGTCAACCAAAGTTCATACTTAGTTTTCATACATGGAATCTATTTATGACTTCATGGCTTGAAGCCATTTGTCAGATTCTGAACTATTCAGAACCTCTTCATAGGTTGTAGGCTCATCATTTTCTATGAGCAATACGTCGTTCTGTTCACTAATGAGAAGTCCATATCTCTCTGGAACAGTACGTATCCTACTTGACCTACGAAGCTCTTGTACTTAAGAAGGTTGAGCTGTTATATCTTCTGTATGAGTAACAAGCTCGGGTTCAGGCAGTTGATCAGCATCTATTTGAACATCTTGAATTTTCTCAAGTTCAATTTTGCTCCCACTATCTCCTTTTAGAAGGAATTCTCTCTCTAAAAAGATAGCATGTCTTGAAACAAAAACCTTTTGTTCCAAGGGGTGGTAAAATTGATATCTATATGATGCTTTTGGATATCCCACAAACAGACATCGGTCAGACATAGCTTCTAGCTTATCTGATATTGTCCGCTTCACATAAGTAGGACAACCCCAAATTCTCATGTAAAAAAATGTGGGCCTCTTGTTATACCATATCTCATATGGAGTAACATGAACTGACTTTGAAGAAACTCCATTTAATATATAAATGGCGGTCTCTAGTGCATAACCTCAAAAGGATTTAGGCAATTCTGTAAAACTCAACATAGACATTACCATGTCTAATAAGGTTCAGTTTCTTCTTTCAGCCACACCATTGAGATAAAATCGCATTATCCCTAAGATAATCTAGAAACTCGTGGCTCAAGTATTCACCTCCTCGATCTGATCGAAGTGTTTTAATACTTTTGCCAAGTTGTTTCTCTACTTCATTTCTAAATTCTTTGAACCTTTCAAAAGCTTCAGATTTGTATCTCATAAGATACATGTATCCATATCGTGAGTAGTCATCGATAAAAGTAGTGAAGTAGATGAAACCACCTATAGCATGTGTAGACATTGGACCACATACATCTGAATGTATTAAGTCTAAAAGTCCATTAGCACGTTCACCCTTTCCCTTAAAGGGTAATTTAGTCATCTTGCCTAGTAAACAAGATTCACATGTGTCATATGATTCATAATCAAATGACCCAAAACTACCACTTTTGTGCAGCTTAGCCATGCGTTTCTCACTTATATGACCAAGACGACAATGCCGTAAATAAGATGATTTCAACATATCTTGTCTTTGCCTTTTATTATCATTGATGTTTAAAATTGGATTTGACATATCTAATATGTATATTTCATTGCATAATGTACCATTAGCATAAAGAATTCCATTCAACATAATAGAACAACAATTGTTACTAAAAGTTAAAAGAAAACCATTTTTATTTAGACTTGAAACAGAAATAATGTTTTTAGTCAAAGCAGGTACATAATAGAATTCTCCAAATTTAATATAAGCCCACTAGGGAGGGTCAATACATATGTTCCTATAGCTAATGCAATAACCTTTGCTCCATTTCCAATGCGTAGGTCTGACTCTCCCTTATTGAGTTGTCTACTATTCCTTAGGCCCTGCATATCAGTGAATATGTGTGAGCCACAACCGGTATCTAATACCCATATATTATTATTGGAAACATTATTAATTTTAATGACAAAAATACCTGAAGTAGATGGGGCATCAGATGCCTTCTTCTTCAAGGACTCCAAGTAAGCCTTGCAGTTTCTCTTCCAATGGCCATCCTTGCCACAATGGAACCATGTCCCTTTTGGATCAATCTCCTTGGCCTTCGCCACGCCTCCCTTAGGCTTCATGGACTTCTTCTTCTTCTTAAAGTTCTTTCTTTTAGAACTTGAAGAGTCCACCAGCATCATAGCTTTACTGTCCTTCTTGATAGATGGCTCAGCTGTTTTAAGCAAGTTAATCAGCTCAAGAATAGTGGTAGAGATTTGGTTCATCCTAGAGTTAAGTACAAAATGTGAATAACTATCAGACAAACTGATTAGAATTAATTCAATACTTAATTCTTGGTCCATCACAAATCCCAAGGTGGCCAACCTCTCAATATAGCTATTCATCTTCAATGCATATTGCACTGGAGATGTCTCCTCAACCATCTTAGTGCGGAAGAGCAACCTTGAAGTTTCGAACCTTTTGGAACGTACTTCCTCATAAAAAAGCTCTCTTAGATGTTATAATATGGAATTAGCATCCACAGCCTCATGCTGCTTTTGCAACTCAGTAGACATAGTAGGAAGCATAATGCAACTTGCCATCTCATTATCATCGATATGCTTTTGATATGCCTTCTGAATATCTTTAGAAGCATTAGCAATAGGGGGATTAGGGAGTGCCTCATCTCGGACATAGCTAATCTTTTCAGATTTGAGAACTATTCTTAGATTCCTTAGGCAATCCAAAAAAATTAGGCTCAGTCAACTTATTTAATTCCATTAGCGATCGCAAATTCACACTTGTCATGATGATGATTCTAGCAACCTAGATGTAAAATAGAACATGTTAGAATGTACATAAAATGCATGTTTATTAGGTCTTAAATAAATCGCATTATGGCTCCCACTATTTTATTGCAAATCCATAGCCCCCACTATGAACCCGAGAGAACTTATATGGAAGTTCTCCTAGTCGGTCAATATCCAACTAGCTAAGAATAACCTTGAGGCAACTCAACAAGCTAACCTTAGTTTGATTGGTAGGTATCTAATCCATACCAATTGCGTTATTCATAGAACTATCGAATCTTGTGCTATCAACTTATTGATGTGTGCACATACATTGGGCTATCGACTCTTGATATGTGTACATCTCATGTATAAAAACCCAACTTCACCTCCAATACACATTAACCTTGGTGCAAATCCAACAAGTTAATAATATCGGTTAAGTCTAACCCATTAATTGTGAAATCTAATCTCAATGGATTGAACATATTCTTATAGAGTGAGCTTGAGGTAACTCAACAACCCTAACTCTAGAAGAACTCTGGTTCTCCCCATATTAATGAAAGGCATAAGACTTAATTGTTTATTTAGTGAGGGATTTCGTTGCTAAGTCTCATCAAATTATTATTTCATGCTTTTATATATATATATATATATATATATATATATATATATATATATATATATATATATATATATATATATATATATAAGATAGTTACATTAACTATATGGCATGATTATGGACATACTAAAGTTAATCTATTGAGCCAAAGAGAAATTGACTAGATCTTACCTAGGTATATGCATGAATTTACAACCCAAAATAGAAATCAAATTCCTATTTCTAAGTCTTCTTGTTTATGGTACCATCTCCTTTGCTTCTTGATCCTTTGTATCTTCATTATATCCTAATCCTATGTAATATAATTACATATTTCAAATTATAGAAAACTTCAATTTACATTTGAGGGGAGTAAGATGAGAAGAGAAATACATAAGAAAGAAAAAGAGGTAGGGACACGCAGACCCTATTTACCATAAAACAAAATAATTTCATGCATGCTCAATCACATTGGGCCTAAGTCCATAATCATCCATCATGCCTTTTCATACAACCCTAACATGCATTCTCTAATGCACAAAATAAAAATGACAATTTTGGATTCAATTTGTTAATCGATTCAACACTTGAATCGAAATTGTCTATATGTGTTCTTTCGGTTAATTTAATTTTGTATGTCATTTTAAAGTGGAATTTAATATTTAATCAAATTAAACTAAATTCCATATGTTCGGAAATAATTCAAAATTAATTATCCTTAAAATCAGAATATTATGATGTTAAAATTAAACAATTTAATATTAATATACATACCAATTTCTAGTTATACAAGAATTACAATTGCACAACTTAAATTAATTCAAAATTAATTTGCAAAACTTCTAAAAATTTTTAGAACATCAAATCACCATTCTTATTATCTTTAGGTCATCTAAAGTTCATCAAAATGGTTTTGGCACAAGCCAAAATTACTAAGACAAACGAACCAACACACTTAGATGCTCAAAATGACTAATTCGATATCTAGAATTTTTAAAATTTCAAATGCTTGCAAATTAATTTTGGCAGCATCTAACATCAAAATAACATATTTTTAATCACATAAATATTATTTCAAGGTGTGGGAAATAAAATAAAGACAAACAAAAAAATCAAACCAAACAGCCCCACCGAGTAAGCTAAAACAATCCCATTTTTGTGTTTGTTTGAAAATTTTATTAAAATTATTTTTAATTAATTATTGGACACTTACATAGGCATAAACATATTCTCAATATGTATAAATAATATTTTTATAATTACATTACAAGAAAAATGCAACCAGCCCCATCAATTAAGCCAAACAACAATACATATTCATAAACAAGGCAATTTTAGGCATTTTTGAAATAAATCCGAAATTAATTATTTGAATCACATTCAAATCATTTTGCAATCAAAATAATCATTCTTAATCATCCCATGATCAGATTAAAGAAATAAAAATATGTAAATTATATTTTACAAATTAATTTCAATTTTTCAAAACCTATTGATCCAAAAGCATAAAAAACATGCAATCCCATTGCACTTTCAATTAAAATTAATTTTAAAGGATACAAGGAGGCACTGATACCAATGTTGGGTTTTGAAGAATGAATCATATGCATAAACGTAGTGAAAAATAAAATATTTCAAAACCCAAAACCAACGATCATACTTGTACTATTAAAATTAATTTATATAAATGTAAATGTTAAAAATTATACCTTGTAATTTTTATTTGTTCTTCAAATCTTCACTTCGTTGGGTTGTAGCAAACCACAAAAATCCACACTAGGATGTCTCTAATGATAATCCATGCAAAGAATGAAGAAGAAACTATCAAGAGACAATGGTTTGAACAAATTCAAAGTGCTAGCTTTGAAAGTGTTCTTGAGAGAATTTTATTGTCTTAAAAATATTTGTTTTCACAAAAAATATTTTCATATCTATTTTTTGCCATTTGATGTCTTTTCTATTTGAATCAAATTCAAAAATAAGATGAAAAGTCAAAATGGAGAAAATGACAACTAATGAGTAGTAATTGGCCATAATTGGCCTAATTATGGCCAATTACAGCCGTTGGCCAACGGATGGAAGCTGCAGGCACGCTGGGCCTGTTGTGCGCTGCTGCTGGATAGTCCAGCTGGCCCGCAAGGCTGGCCAGCAGCCCTCACAGGCCTTCACGGGCCCGTGACACTCCTAAACAATTTTTTCGTGCAATCTCATCGCGATCCATCCTAAAATAATTTTCTCATATTTTGGATCCTATCCAAGACCATTTTACTCATTCTCCATATCTTCAATGCGTGTGACCCATTAGGTTTCCAGTTATGTTTGCCACTCAAACTAATAATTAATTTAAGCAGGTCATGAGCGGTATCTAGCAACACATCATAACCCCTAATTGACCAGAAAGTCAGTGGTTTGACTACGAACCTTTCCATAGATAATTTCTGTGCAATTATTCCTTTCACAAATCTATACCCCACTTGGTTCAGAGTATGGACATGTGTCAACTCCCACTAGACTGATTACGTCACGTCTAGTCCAAGTAATGTTAGTTTTTGTCCTTGAGGCTCATTACTCTATTAGATATGTCATTGAAGACTATCTTTATGACATTTCCACTCTGGCCAGAGATTCCTGAGTAATGACCACGACAAGAGGCCATGGGTATACACTCCTTTTATTAAGAGTGGTGAATCCTTTGTTGGTTACCCAATTACCTTCGAATACCTCAAGCTGTATCCAATCACCACCCTATGAGCTACCTCTAAATAGTGTCAAAATACATAATCAATATTCAAGATATCCTTGAGCACCTCAAGTCCAAGGATACTTGCACCATTGCTATGATGCGACTATCATTGACATTTGAATAGATTATCCATATGGTTGTCTCATAGTTGGTCATCCAATGTACTTAGCTACACTTAGCAAGCATCCACATGTTAACTCTAAACATCTCATGCTTGTAGATTATGAGATCTACTACTCGATCCAATCAAGGTGTGTAACATGTGCTAGTTTGTCTGGACTAATAATGTCCTGTCTCATTAGTCCTATGACTAGGGATAATTTTAATACTAACATAATTACACATGATAAGAATCTCAATATCATGATCTCATCATGATTTCCTTCGTGTTATGTTATGTATCAAGGACTTCATTAATTGATTTAAGATCACTTATCAATTCATATATCAAATGAAATTTGCCTTCAAAACCCAACAGTTACTATAATCTCAAATCTAGATCTGAGGTTCACTTCACAATTTTAAAACAATTTGCAACAAGCCATGGGTACTTAGCTCAATTTTATCACAACTTTCCAACCACAAACAAATAGATAATCAGACATGGTCATACAGATATTGGAAGATATGTTGAGGAGTTGTGTGAGGGAATTTGATGGTAGTTGGGACAAATATCTTTTGTTGATAGAATTTTCCTACAATAATAGTCATCAAGCCAGTATCGGAATGGCACCATATGAAACCATCTATGGGAGGATATGTAGAATGCTTCTATATTGGACCAAACTTAGTGAAAAGAAACTAGTGGGTTCGAAGTGAAAAAAGTGCGAGTGATAAGAGATAGGCTAAAAGTCGCTGCAGATAGACAAAAATCATATGCAGATTTGAGAATGAGGGATATTGAGTATACAATTGGCGACAATGTGTTCCTAAAAGTCTCACCTTAGAAAAGGATACTCCGATTTAGAAAAAATGGAAAATTGAGTCCTAGATTCATTGGACCATATGAGGTACTTAAACGTGCAGGTCCCATGGCATACAGATTAGCTCTACCACCAGAGTTAGATAAGATTCACAACGTATTCCACATGTCCATGTTGAGAAGATATTGATCAGAAGAGGTGACTTAGGAAAATGAAGAGATGATGAAGGCACAGTATCCACAGTTGTTCAAATATAGTGAAACAGGTAAATTTCAAGGACCAAAATTTCTTAAAAGATGGGAGAATTGTAATGCCCAATAATTTAGGTCACGATCACGAGTGACCATAATTCGATGTACGAAACTGATTGATGTCTAAATTCAGATATGAAAAAATATAAAATGATAATAAAATATGAAAAAAATATTTTGGATATTATTAATTGAGAATTTTGATATTCGGAGCTAAAATTTAGAAAATAATAATATTTTGTTGAATGAAATTTAAATTTACTATGTTTTTGACACAAATATTTTTAAAAAGGAATAAAAAGAGAATATTCTTATCTAAGGAAAGGAATATTTTTTGGATTAAAATAAAGTAAGATTGATTTAAATTAATGGACTAATAAGAAACATAATTATCTATTTAATAATAACCACCCACCTAATCTAACTATTAAAGTCAAACTTTCACTTTTTGTGTTAATTTCTTCTTCTTCCACATCTTAAGCAAAAATGTCTCTTCCTTTTTCTCTTCCATTGATGTGACTTTAAGCCTCCATTCTTCATTTTTTTTCTCTCCAATTAAATCTATGATTTAGATAGAAAAACATGGATTAAAGGAAGAAAATCAAGAAAGTGAAGTAAAGTGGGCAAAGCAGAGGAAGAGGATGGAAGAAACGAAGAGAAAGAGTTGGAGGGATTTTGAAAATCTTAAAGATCTACAAATATGAGGTTAGATTCTTCATCTTCTTACTTTTCTATTCCTCTTTAGTCCCATTTTGAGGTTAGTTACCATTAAGATTAGTAATTAGGGTTACTAGTATGTTAATAGTCGTTAAGGGTTTGTTAGTATATTTAATGCTTGATTGGTGTAAGTTAAGGGTTAATAATGGATTATAGGAGCATTTTATAGACCTAAGATGTGGTAGAGGTGATTAGTAGTTTAAGTAAGCTTTATATTCATATATAACATTAAGGTGTGAGAAATAAATTATAGTATGTGTGACTTTGTTATTACGCCAAGGAGGTGAGCAACCTTTGGGCATAATCCAAAAGTAAATAAGGGCATGGAGAAAGCCAATTAGGAAGCAGAGAAGGGTGATGTAAAGGGGACTTTTTGAGGTATGTACTTTTAGCAAAAATTCAATATGGTAAAACAATGTTGAATGTGATATTATTATTGATTGTGTTCTTATGTTGAGTATGATATTATATGTAATTATGTAAGTAATTACTGATATATTGATTGAGTAATAAAATGGTGATTAAGTCATACTATGAATGTGTAAATAAATTTGAGTTTATATTGATGATCCATGAAGATAGGAAATTGTATGATTAATTAAAGTGGTTGGAAATTTGTCTTATGAACAGTATCTAAGTTTTTTTTAGCATAACTTGAGTTCTGAATGTGATTTTTTGAGTATATCTTGTTGGATTGAAAAGTTAAAACATCGGGCTTCAACTTTCATTTAGACCATCAAACCTGAATATGCTTGCATTTATGTTTATATTTGACACAAAGTTTGGACTGGTAATTTATCGAGTAATATACTGGGTAGAATGAGCATGAATGTATCTATTTGTAAAATCTATAACTTTTGCTACAAATTTTGGTTTGATGTGATTCTAGTTAGTAATTAAAGATAAGACATTACTACATTTTGTTAAGTGATCAATTGTCTCGATTCCTTTTAACATAAGAAATCAATTTTGCCCAGAAAATGATAGTTTGTTTAAATGACTATATTGTTGAGTTTTATGATAGAAAATATTTTATTTCACTTTTTTTAATGATTAAATGAGTATGATATTAAAATATAATTAATGAAAATTTATTTCATTTATATAAAATTATATTAGCATTACATATATTATTGATGTAAATAATAATAAAGGAAACAAATATGATGAAGCCCTATAACATCTAGTTGAGAACTAGAAATTAGGATAAGTTGACATATCAATAAAGCGGTAGAAATGAAGGCACTAGAATATAGTGTTGAGATTTAATTTATATGGGCACTAAGAAACAGTGTTGTGTTCAAAATTACGTAGGTACTGAAAATGTGTTGAGTTATTATTGAAAATATAGACGTTAAATGCCAAATTACCAAATAATTAAGTAGGCGATGAGTATACTACCGAATAGCAGAAACCCTGTATATAGTGTTTAGTTTCAGTCTAAGATGTTGTGAGCTATCAAATAAATAAATAGAAAATTAATGTAAATTATTAAAATGATATTATAAATTATATATCTTGTATTATTATTAATGAATTTTAATATGCTTAATGAATGGAATGTTATAACTAATCAATTATGTATTTTGCATAATTTAAATAGTTTTTTTATTTAATTTGACTATTTTGACATACTTAGAAAATTACTTGTAAATGATAAAAAAAAAATATTTTATAGATAATCATATAATTATTTGATAGTTATCAAAAGTACCACTAAGTTAGTCGTTTAGCGCATGTATTTCACACGCAGGTTAGTAGAAGTAGCTGTTACGTTAGTACCGGCTGAAGAAAGGCGAAACCTAAGATCAAATTCTAATTGTTTTTCTTTTTGTATATTTTAGGTATTTTATTGTATTAATAAATTTTAAGATTTTTCTTTTTATTGTAAAAATGTGGCATGTAGGATTTGCGAAAATAGAAATTTGTAATTAATATAATTAGTATTATTTGTAAATGTATTTTTGAATATTATAGCTTAATGTATGAGTACTTTTAAATCAAGAAATGTTATGATCAAAATTATTCACATCAATAGATACATATTTAAATGAAACAAATAAATAAATAAAAAATAATCATAATAAATATTCCATAAATAAATAAGTAAATTAAGCATCGGTTTTCAAATAATGAACTATGTAGCACTTTCCTATACTATTATTCACTAGTATAGGAAGAGAGCACAATATATATATATATATATATAACCATGATATCATTTTATATATATCGAAAAAAATATGAATGATATGTAATTATGATGATATGATTAATGATGTCATGAAATGCTGTGCATATAGATTTTATAGATTATTGAATGTGATTACAAAAATAATTTTCACAAACAATGCATGAAATTTTATAATTTAAGAAAAACAAGATAATGAATTGTGATGGTGGTGATGTTAAAAGACATGAAATAAGATTGGAAATAGATAAGCTATAACACTCATGATTAGGACCTATAAGTTATGTTATTGGTTAGTGGCAAATAGGGGATTAAGTGGAGTTTTGAGATGTTGAGTGGCTAAAATTTGATGTTTCATGCTAGTGACAATGGGTGTCATGACTGTTAACCAACAAGACACGCCATTTCATATTTTACTTCCTCCATACTCCATCTTCTTCCATTGGAGAAGCTTGGAAGATCAGGGCTTTATAAAAGAAAAGTGAGAAAGAAGAGTGAGAAGAGGGGTTTTGAGAGTTTAGGGAAAAGCTTGGTTTTTCCTTTTCTGGATTTGGTTTGAGTTTTAGAAGCTAAAAGGACATTTCTTCATCTTGTTAGGACCTAGAGAAAGTGCTAGAAGTCCATCTCAAGGGAAAGGACAAGCTTGAAGAGATCAAACTTTAGCCAATCTCCATCCTAGGTATAAGGTTTGTACATAACAACACGTAAGACTATAACTTTGTGTCTATGTGTTATTTGCTTTAAAGGCATGTGTTAGATGACCAATGTGTAATTAAATCGAAAAATGTGAAGTTGATATGCATGATTGGAATTGATATGAATATGGTTAATGTGACATGTTTGAAGAACAATTTTGATTATTATTGATGATTAGAGATGATATAGTCATGTTAGATAGCTTGAATGCATGTTGGAATGTTGATAGGGTGGCTGACATTAGTTAACCATAGTGAGTATTGCATGTGGAATTCGCATGATTTGTGATGCTCTATTTTTTGGAAAAATTTATAGATTCACGGCCGTGAAGTGTGATACCTTTATAACAATCATTCTATACGTATGTTACATGGATTAATACGATTATAGCCGATGTGTGCCAAATTGTTTTTCTTAATTTAATTTAATGACCATAATATTATTAACACTTAATTAATCTTCAACTTGTACAGGGGTCAATGGATCACGCCTGTAGAAATCTTCAGCCCCTAATTTCTTCAACGGCTCCAAAATCGGCTTGTTTATTGGTGCAGGAAGTTGTACCTGTGTTGCTGGTTGTGGCTGTTGAGCCTGTTTATCTTGCATTTTGTGTTGAATATAATCAGGCATAGGATTAAGAAAATTTGGCTGTGATGGTGGGGGCGGTGCAACCATTGGAGTGACATTTTGTTGCTGGGCTTTAGCTTAACCGACACTTCACTCTCACCGTCTCCAACACCTTGACCTTGTTGGGATGTCATCATTCATTTTAAAACAAGGAAAGGAGCAAACATACATTAGACTTATTGCACATTTCATCTATCCATTGGCATGTATATACATATAATCGATTCACTTAATTCTCACTCCGATCTTAGAACCGCCTAAACCACACTCTGATACCACCAAAACTGTGATACCCTTATAACAATCATTCTATACGTACGTTATGTGAATTAATACGATTATAGCCGATGTAAGCAAAAAATAATTCTTAATTTAATTTAATGACCATTCTATTATTAGCACTTAATTAATTATTTTTATTTTTCGAAAATTGCGACAACATAACAACTATAAATTAGCTACTCCACCTACAATGCACACAATTCACAGCCTATTTTGGGCAAATCAATACCAATATAATATAAAACATTCTTCATTCAACCACAATATCAACATTCCATTCTTTACACACAAAATATTTCACAAATAGTTTTTATCAGAATATATACATAATTTTATTCCTACAATTCCAAATCCATACATATATATATATATACATGTCATTTTTTATACTAACCTGCTATTATATATTCTTCCGTTTGCTTCCAAAACTTGCATGCTTGCTTCTGCATTTTTCGGTACTACCTGTGCGGAGTCAAATGACTATGTGCTGAGCAATAATATGCCCAATGATAATTACTAATCTAAAAATTTTCATTAGCTTATATTTTTATACATACATGCAATAGCATATTTACTACACTATTTAAATTTTCTTTTTAATATATTATTCTATTTATCAATATTTTATTATTCTTTACCCTTAATTCAATATTTAATATTTTTATTAAATTTACCAATTTTTTTCAAATAAGTTTTTTTTTTAATTTAATCTTGAACTTTCATTTTCATTTAATTTAGTCCATTTTCACCTTACTACTTCAATTAACTCTTTTTTTCTTTTCTTTTTTTTTTTCAATCTTCTATTTAATTAACTACAAATTTCATTTTAGTTCCTAAATTTTCATTTATTTACAATTATGCCATGACTTTACATTTATTTACCCTTTTGCCACTAACTTTATTTTTATTTTTATTTAGTTTTTTATTTTTTTCATAATTTTAAAATTTTTCTCCACTTATATTTCATTTTTCAATTCTACTATTTTTTCACATTTTCATTATTATTATTATACCATTTTTATCATCTTTATTACTTTTACCATCTTTATCACTTATCTCATTTTTCTCACATTTTTCACTTATTTCATTTTTATCATATTTTTCACTTGCATAATTTCTTATCATATTTTATTTTTTTCTTAAATCATTTTTATCATATTATTCATTTTTATTATTTTTATTTACATTTTCCCCTAGTTTCAATCTGATAGAAAATTTTTGGACCAGATACATGGGACATTGATCCAAAAGTTCACTACATTGAAAAGTAGTCTCGAATGACTACTTGAGCACTGCATTGTACACTGATTACTGAATTACTATTACTGAAATAGACTATTATTGCCCCACATAAGTAAGTCGCCATGACCCGCACCTCAATAATAGTGTCTCTATAGATAACCAATTATATCTTGGGCTAGATTTAACCATCAAAAAAATAACTAAGGGCATAATTTTATTCCTTTAATTCAATTTCCATTACTTATACATTATTAATCACTTAATATTTTATTCAACCATACAATTTTATTACTACTATAATTTTTCACACTTTCCATTCTAATATATCAATATGTCATTATGAATAATCAATTAAGTTATTAAGCTTACTAAACACACTTTATTCATTATTTTGCATTTCATGCATAATATAATCAATAATTAGAAAAATATTCAATATATAATTCAAAAATTTCCAATAAATTTCTACACATTCAAAATCATATTTTCTTGCATTTTATAACTAAATTTTCATTAAATTAGCAAGAAAAATATTAATTTCTCCTTCTTCATTTTTTGGCCTATATTTAATTTTCATCATTAAAATTTTGTCTTTCATCTTCTAAATATTCATTTCACTAATTTATACTTTCATTATTCCATATGTACCACAATATTACACTAAAATGTAATTATACCTTAATTTGCATTTTTCACATATTAGGGTCATATTTTCTAATTCCCACTAATTAATTTTTTAATTAAAATTAACCAATCTAATGTACTTTTTATAATCTCTTAATCATATTTTAAGCATCAATTATCAATTACATGCAAAACACATAAAATACCTAACTTCCATAACCCTAAATCATGCTTAATCAATGGAAATAAGTAGATTTTGAAATCACTAACCTGATTTTATTGCTTTGGCCTTCCTAGGCTTCCTTTTCCTTAGCCTTTTTCCTTGGAAGCACCTTCACTTTCCTTTGAACCTACCATGCCCGAAATTCATTTAGCATTAATCCACCGATATTTTGTTTTTCTAACTCAATCTAATTTCATAATTATTATCTACATACCTTACACTACCTATTTGAACCATTAAACTAATTGAAAACTATTAATTTCACTTACCTCCAGTTTGCATCTAAACTTGTCTCCTTTGATTTCCTTCCACTTTAGCCCTCCAAATGAAGATTAAAGGCTTCCACTAGCTACTAGACAGGCTAAAATTATTTTAGAGCGAATGATTTTGTTGTAAACATTAAAGAAATTTGGAAGAGAAATGGAAAAAGAGTAGGTCGGCCAAGCAATGTGTTGGGTTTTGAAGAATGAATCATATTCATAAACGCAACAGAAAAATAAAATTTTCAAAACCTGAAACAAAAATATCATATTTGTGCCATTAAAACTAATTTATATAAACATATAGGTTAGAAATTATACCCTGTAATTTCTTATTTGTTCTTCAAATCTTCACTTTGTGGGTTGTAGCAAACCACAAAAATCCATATTAGGATGTTTCTAACGATAATCCATGCAAAGAATGAACAAGAAACTATCAAAAAAATGGTTTGAACAAATTCAAAGTGCTAGTTTTGAAAGTGTTTTTGAGAGAATTTTTGTTGTGTCTTAAAAATATTTTTTTCACAAAAAATATTTTCATGTATATTTTCTGCCATTTGATGTCTTTTCTATTTGAATCAAATTCAAAGAAAATATGAATGAATAGTAATTGGCCTAATTAAGGCCAAATTCTATCCCTTGGCCAACGAGAGAGAGGCAGCAGCATGCTGGGCTTGCTATGGGCTGCTGCTGGGCTGCCCAACTGGCTCGTTAGGAAGGCCAGCTGCCTGCCAAGCCCGCGCAGGCCCGTACGGGCCCATGACCCTTCTGAATGATTTTTCTGTGAGATCTCAATGTAATCTAACCTGATATACTTCTATCATATTTTGGATCCCAAAGACCATTTTACTCAATGTCCATACCTTCAGTGCCTGTGACCCATTAGGTTCCCGGTTATGTTGCCCATTTAAATTAACAATTAATTTAAGCAAGTCATTAGTGGTATCTAGCAACACATCATGACCCCCAATTGACCGAAAAGTCAGTGGTTTGACTACGAACCTTTCCATAGACAATTTTTGTACAATTATTCCTTTCACCATTCTATACCCATTTAGTTCAGAGTAGGGATGTGTGTTAACTCCAACTAGACTAACTACATCATGTCTAGTTCAAGTAATGTTAGTTCTTTTCCCTAAGGCTCATTACTCTGTTAGATATGTCATTGAAGACTATCTTTATGACATTTCCACATCGGTCAAAGATTCCTGAGTAATGACCACAACAAGAGGCCTTGGGTATACACTCCTTCTATCAGGAGTGATGAATCATTTGTTGGTTACCTAATTACCTTCGAATACCTCAAGCTATATCCAATCACCACCCTATGACCAACCTCCCTAAGGCCACAAAGAATAGTGTCAAAATACAAAATCAATATTCAAGATATCCTTGAGTACCTCAAGTCTAAGAATACTTGTACCATTGGTATGATGAGACTATCATTGACATTTGAATAGATTATCCATATGATTGTCTCATAGCTGGTCATCCAATATACTTAGCTACACTTAACAAGCATTCACATGTTAACTCTAAACATCTCATGCTTATAGATTATGAGATCTACTTGTCGATCTAATCAAGGAGTGTAACATGTGCTAGTCTGTCTGGATTAATAATGTCCCGTCTCATTAATCCTATGACTAGGGATAATTTTGATACTAACATAATTACACATGATAAGAATTTCAATATCATGATCTCATCATGATTTCCTTCATGTTATGTTATGTATCAAGGACTTCATTAATTGATTTAAGATCACTTATCAATTCATATATGTAATGAACATTAAATTAATGAAAAAACCTTTTATTATTCAAATAAATTTGTACATTAAGTGCTAAAGGTGATTGTCTTTAGAGCACTCCTCTAACACAATGAACGTTAGGAAATAAGGAGTTGCAAAATTCTCTCTAGAGAATTCTGATATTTTAGCCTATTTATAATGACTTAAGTTGGGTGCGTTTGGGCCAAACAAACCCCAACACATTTAGGCCAAATTATGCACTATAAATTATTTATCTCACTTCCCAAGCTCAATTTCACCCATATATGATTCCATAATTCCTAAAATATTTTAATATGTATACACAATTGTTTTTAACTCAATCGGAGTTCGTTTTCTATCTAGCTCACTCAAACTAGATTGATAATTCAATATTCGGTGTTACCCTAAAATTCCTTTCTCACCGTCAAATAATCCAAAATATTATTTAGAGTTTATTAATGTCTTAAAATAAATTTTTGGATATCGTTTGCTTTTTTCATAGCTCGATCAAAGTATGGTCAACTAATTATTTAATTAAATCGGGTCCATTTTTTTTTAGTTTTGACTTTTGAGGACTTATTTGACCATTGTTTCACTCCAAAGTTTGCCCTCGGACTAGTCATAACTTATATTTTTCAATGATCAAATAAAATATTGTTCACCTACCAGTGTTTTTGGTATGCTGATCAATTTCAGAAATTAAAATTTATGACTAACCCAGTATTTGGGCCACTACATGAAAGGTGGGTCATGGGCGTGAATGTTGTGAGAAGCATTCTTATTGCTGAAGTAGACCTATTCACGGGCAGCTTCATGGATTGGTTCACGATTTGGTTCATGCCTGTGAAGGGGTGATCACAGTCGTGTACATATACTGACTCACCGGTTAAATCACGACTTGAGTCATAGGGGGGACTACCTGTGAAGTGGTGCTTCATGACTGTGAAAGGTTATTCACGGGCATGATGCTGTTTTTGATTAAAAAATTGATATTTTTGGTTTTGAATGAGATTTGATTCATTGGGAGGCTGTACACCTTCGAACCATGCTATTAGCATGGTATGGAAATATATGATTGCAGAAATCATGAGATTTATATAAAATATGGTAATGAATAATATGAATGTGTGTATGATAATATTGGAGGCCCAATATTCTGACTAGGACTAGAGCTAGGATAGATGGCATGCCATTGAAGGGAGAGTTCAGTATTGAGTGATCTATGTTGGTCATATATATTTCAAGGCCCAGAGGTTAGCAGACCAGAGCCCCTCGATGGGTTATATATTTGAAGGCCTAAAGGTTAGTGGATCAGAGCACCACAGTGGGTTATATATTTGAAGGCCCAAAGCTTAGCGGACCATAGCGCTCGGTGGGTTAGATATATTGAAAACCCATAGGTTAGCATACTAGTGTCACACCCCCTCACCCAGCAGCTCGTGCTCGGATGAGGGAGTGCTACCTCTGACTTCATCGTTTAAAATATCTTTATTAAATTTTGAATATATTCATTTTTTTTTGTTTATCATTTATTTACTTTGCAGCATAAAAGAAAAGTCATAACATCAATGATAAAAATACATTTTCTTTAATAACATCTTCTTTACAAAGTGTACCGTTTATTTTACAAGTACTATAAAATAAAATTTTGAAACATAAATACAACAGATGTGTGACCCATGGTTGTTGATATACGCTGCTTTACTAGGTCAGGTCACCGTTAGCTGTATCTACTACTGTCTACTTATTCTTTGCTATACCTGCGCGAGAGAAACTCCCACGCTAAGCTCTTGGCTTAGTGGTGCATATAAATAAGGCAATAAACTATTTTTTTTATGTCACATGCATTGTCATATAAAACTTTAAGATCAAATCATACAAACATACATTTCATAATATTCTAGTACGCATAACATCAATTTATTGTATCTCATGTTGTTTAACATAATCAAATCATCATTCTCATGCAAATCATGGTATTTTACATGTATAGACATCAAATTATATTATATTATCTCATACTTATTTATTTTATTACCACCTTATTGTATAACACTAAACCTTCTTTTTATCCATGCCACAATTCATAATTCCATTTTTATTATCCATGTCACAAATCATAATTCCCGTTTTACTTTCAATAATTCTTTTATATCCCATAACTTCTTTATTTATGTTTTCATTTATGCCCAGGACACCTATGAACCACTGACTCAGATAACGGAGTTTCCATCCAGGCACTTAGGAGTGCCACCCGGGCAATATGATGTGCGCATATAAGTGCCAAACCTGGCGTAGATAACCGTGCCAAACTCGGCATAGATAACCGTGCCAAACTCGGCGAAGATAATAATGTCATACTCGGCATAAATAACAGTGCCAAACCCGGCGTAGATAACATTGCCAAACCCGACGTAGATAACATTGCCAAACCCGGTGTAGATAATCATACCATTAATGGATTTAATCATTTTCATCATACTCCCCCCCTATTTGGCATGCCAAACTATCCTAAGTTGGTTCTAGTTAGGTGTTCTAGGGCTTATACAATTTCATTAAAATTCATAACAATTAATTTCATATTTTTCATGCATGTAATATCTCATATTAATCACATATTCACTCAATTAAAATAATATTTACATAATATAACAAAGTTCTCATCATTTTACTCATTTCATTCCTCAATTCACATGCTGCCCTGTCACTGGCAGATTCTGTCCTCTATCTTGGACCTTCATTTTGGTCCTGTTCCGTTATGAATTTAGTTACATAATCTTCATACATATTTTAGATATGGATCTTAGCTTTAATATTCAACTTGAAACACTTAATTAGGAGTTCTGTAGCAAAAGATATGATAATATAAACACTAACTGGTCACTGATAATTCTGCCCAGAATTTTCTAGACAGATTCTAAGTCTAACTTTTATGACTTTTTTCTGGATAATTACAGACATATTCAGATATTATGGTCTGAATATAAATTGTATCCCTATGTCTTATATTTCATACCGAACAAATAACACACAAATCCAAGCTCTAGAACTCAAGTTATACCAGTTTAAGTACTTACTGCTCATTATTAACAATTCTGCCCAGAATTTCTGGAAAGATTCTATGTTCGAACTTTATGAAATTGTATGGAAAATTACAGACATATTCAGGTTTTATGATCTAAATGAAAGTTATAGCTGTATGTCTTATCTTTCAAACCCAACAAAGAACATGGAAAACTGAGTTCCAGAAATTAAGTTATAATAGTTTAAGTGCACACTGCTCATCAATTTCCAGCAAAGAACATACCAACCAATCACATTCAATTTTTACCAAATTAAATCCTAAGTCTAGCAAACATGCATCCCCAAGATTTTTCATCACAAATAATATTAATTCAGAATCATCAACATTCCCAATAATTAAATTATGCAATTTAAACAAAATTAAAATAGGCTATTGCCTTAGATTATGCACAAACCTCTCTTTTTTTTCTTTTCTTTCTCTTTACTTCTCTTTCTCCTTTCCTTTGCTCCTTTGATCTAACTCATTGTCACTTTGAGTTCCTAAAGTTCATAAACAGATTTTTAACACTTCATAAACTCTAATCTCTCTTTCTCCTTACTCTCTTAAGCTACCTTGAGCATGAAAACGGAAGTTTACATGCTTTTTCTCTCTTTTTCTCACTTTCTTTTACTAGAATCAAGGTTCAGCTATGGAGGAAGAAGGGAAAACGTGGCTGGTTTGAGAGAACAAAATTTTCCTCAATGAAAAATGGATAAGGAAGAGAAAGAAGCAATCAAGAACAAAGTGACAAAAGTCATTAAAATGGGGGACACATAAGCCACATTCTAGAAACCTTAATTAATGTCATATGCATGTATCTTCATTAGCTTATTAAACTTTGCCATTTGGTGTATTGGGCTTCAAGAAATGTAGGAGGCAATTGAAATATAGCAAATTCTACATATGAAGAGTTGAAAGAACAATTAAGAGAATAAAGACAAGATACATAATTATGGGACACCTAAGCCAAATTCTAGAAACTTTAATTAATGTTAAATTCAGGTATGTCAATTATCTTCTTAAAATGTGACACTTGGTGTGGCTGGCCTCCATATGCATTTTATGTCCCAATTCATGCATTTAATTTATGATTATCCCTTTTAAATCCTCCAATTTTCGATAAATTGCAAATTGACCCCTAAACTTTTCAAAATTCGCAATTTAGTCATTTACCGAAATTTAACATCTTTAAATATTTTGAGCACTCTATTAGATATTTTCCATACTTAATTACCATTATTTTCATTATTTTTCGATAAAAGTCCAAATTTAGATTTCGGTCAAACCGATGAGTCGATTTAACAACTCGTGTGACTTTAGTCTAAATTAGCGGATATGACAACTAGAGTGCCTCAGTAGGTTATATATATTTTATAGTCAGAGGTTAGCAAACCATAGCACCTCGGTGGGTTGAGTTATCCATATCCATTTTAGTCTAGTTATGAGTAGATGGGCAAAAGAAAGATAATTAATAAATTGTTAGGTGTGATAAACACGTGTATGAAATTGAGAGATTGCTTGATATGCAATGTAGTAATATGCATATATATATATATTGGATGGCATGTCATGCAGTATGCGAGCTAGTGCATGTGTGGATTTTGAGGTAAGTCGTTATATCATATCAATCAGTATATCATGTATATTATGTATATATTGTTGTATGTCTTACACGTTATGTATCACTAGACATGATTAGCTTAGCATATGGATTTTCCATGTGCATGTTTGGAGTTTAGGGGAGGACTAACAGAGGAGGACACCTAATGATCAGAGTTGAGGATATTCATTCGAGGTGGGTGATACACTGTTGTATCTTATTTTTGGTTGTTTTGCTATGGATTGGGTAGTTATAGTTTTATATGTTGTATTTCAGAGACAAGTAGTCTTAGAACTGCACATTTTGTAAAACTTTAGGGTTGGGGTATGCCCGTATGATTTGTAGTAAACTTTTATTTAGTGAGATCGATTTTATGATTTTAAGAATGCTTTGATTTTGTTAAGTCATCATGGCCATGGTGCATGAAAGTTTTAAAAATTTTTAACATTTTAAATCATGTGCATTGTAGCATATTTTGGTATAAGTGGGTTAGTCTTAATTATATCGAAGGGTGTTACATTTAGTGATTTTAGAGCCTAGGTTTAGGTACTTTTGAAGGTGGGATGGGTGTATCACGTGTGTGAGTGTTATCCTGTATGACTCTAATGTTGGTTATCTTCTATTAATGTGTAGGCTAAAAAGCAAGCATGGAGATTGAATTGCATGACACAACAGAGAGTAACAATCCTACAGATGTTGAGGCTCAGAATTAGCCGAGCCAGACTAGTGTGCAAGGGATGGCTGACACAACTCCTTTACAGCAACCAATGGTTGGTCAATCGGATTAGACACAGGATCCATTGATGCAGAATCTTATTGCCCTACTGCTGTGGTTAGTACAGGCTATGCCACTACCACCTCCTCCTCCACCACCACCACCTCCACCACCTCCCTAGTCACTATTAAGACATAGAGTTCAAATAGACCAGTTGAGGATGTATGGCCTACAAACTTCATAGGTGATATTGAGGACCACTCGACAACTACTCAGTTTTAGTTAGAGAGGACTGAAAGGGTCTTTGAGGAGCTAGAGTGTGCTAAGGAGCACAAGGTTAGGTATATTGTTCCACTTCTCCAAAAGCCATATATTTCAAATTCGATTACTTGGGAGTTCTTCATAGCAGAGTTCAAGAAACAGTATGTGTCGGTGGCATATACAGATGAGAAGAAATGAGCATTTCAGAACTTACAGTAGTAAAGCATGACCATGATAGTATATGAGAGAGAGTTTATCTGGTTCAGAAGGTATGCAACCAGTATCATTAGGGATAAGGTGGACAAGTGTCACTAATTTAAGGATGATATGAGAGATGAGATCAGGTTCCAAGTGATCTCACAACAGTATAAGGACTTTGGGAGGTTGGTATTTTTTTCCATTTTTATAGAGAATAGGGTAAAGCTGAAGAGGGTAGAGGAGTCTTCTAGAAGAGACTTCAGAGGGTCAGTGTACAGTGTTGCACAGTCATCGAGCAAGAAGGCTCCCACTAGTTCTGGATCCTTCCAGTATAGGGGACATGGACAGGGTCAAGGACATATGGGGTAGACCAGGTACGTACCATCTATAGTGTTAGTTTCCACTGCTGTCAATAGTTAATCCTTAACAGAGAGAGAGATTGTGCCATAATGTATAATATATGGGGGGATGCATTAAAGAGAGTGCTGAGGATGCACTAGGTCTTGCTTCAGGTGTGGGTCTCGAGATCATTTTAAGAAAGACTGCTCATTATTGATGGTAAAGGCTCCCACTCAAACTTAGGGTTCAGTGCCAACACATGTTAGAGAAGTACTCTAAAGGCAGTCTCCTTTAGCACTTATTGTACAAATTTATTTGATTAACAAAAGATTTTCTTATTAATTTGATGTTAATTTCATATATGAATTGATAAGTGATCTTAAAAAAATTAATGAAGTCCTTGATACATAACATAGCATGAAAGAAATGATGATGAGATCATGATATTGAGATTCTAATCATGTGTAATTATGTTAGTATCAAAATTATCCCTAGTCATAGGATTAATGAGACGGGACATTATTAATCCGAACAGACTAGCACATGTTACATTCCTTAATTGGATCGAGTAGTAGATCTCATAATCTATAAGTATGAGATGTTTAGAGTTAACATTTGGATGTTTTCTAAGTGTAGCTAAATACATTGGATGAAAAAATATGAGACAATCATATGGATAATCCATTCAAATGTCAATGATAGTCTCATAATAGCAATGGTGAAAGTATCCTTAGACTTGAGGTACTCAAGGATATCTTGCATTTTGACAGTATTCCTTGTTGCCTCAGGGAGGTTGCTCATAGAGTGGTCATTGGATATAGCTTAAGGTAGTCGAAAGTAATTGGGTAACCAACAAAAGATTCACCACTCCTGATAGAGAAAATGTATACCCATGGCCTCTTGTTGTGGTCATTACTTGAGAATCTCTGGCCGGAGTGGAAATGTCATAAAGATGGTCTTTAATGACATATCTAATAGAGTAATGAGCCTCAAGGACAGGAACTAACAATACTTGGACTAGACGTTATGTAGTCAATCTAGTGGGAGTTGACATATGTCCATACTCTGAACCATGTGGGGTATAGAATGGTGAAAGGAATAATTGCATGGAAATTGTCTAAGGAAAGGTTCGTAGTCAAACCACTGACTTTTCGGTCAATTGAGAGTGATGATGTGTTGCTAGATACCGCTCATGACTTGCTTAAATTAATTGTTAATTTAAGTGGCCAACATAACTGTGAACCTAATGGGTCACACACATTGACAATATGGAGAATGAGTAAAATGGTCTTGGATAGGATCCAAAATATGAGAGAATTAGTTCGGGATGGATCGCGATGAGATCACACGGAAAACTTATTCGGGAGAGTCACGGGCCCTTACAGGAACACGCGGGCCAGGCAGACTGCTGGCCTGCCTAGTGAGCCAGCTGGGCCACCCAACAGTACCTCGCAGCAGGCCCAAAGCGCTACTGCCTCCCACCCGTTGGCCAACAGAAGATTTTCGCCTTAATTAGGCCAATTATGGCCAATTACTATTCATTCATTTCCCTTTTCTGCATTTTTGACTTTTCATCTTTTCTTTTCTTTAATTCAAATAGAAAAGACATCAAATGGTAGAAAATAGACATGAAAATATTTTTTTGTGAAAATAATATTTTTATGACATATCAAAATTCTCTCAAGAACACTTTCAAAGCTAGCTCTTTGCGTAAGACCACATCTTATACATTTGAGTTCAACCTATCCTTGTATCAAATAATCACACATAGCATATTGGAAAGGCAAAATACCCTGTTAACAATGGTAGTAAATTTTTTTTTTCATATCCCGTAATATCATTCAATGACTTTACAAGTCAACTTTGAGACTTTCGCCACAATATGATATATCACATATATTCAAACATAAACTTTGCACATAAGTATTTATGAGTTGCTTTCATTTATACATTTTTAAAACCCATTCCAAAATGACTATACATATTCAAACACGTAAATACAAAATGCAGATGACATATTTTCATGCTCGAGTGGAATGCAAGGAGAGAGAGTGATGAGGCTCCGTTAGTGACTTGTGCTCCATGTCTTCTATACGCTACTCAAAATGAGCTATCACTTCTCTTTACCGGAAAATGATGCAAATTTATGAGTTGCAGCTCAGTGAGAATAATCAACCAATGAGGTCTAAAGTACCAAACAACTCATAGTAATAAATCACAAATCCAACACATACCATTCCATTCATGAGTATCGTATAAATATCAATAAAGTTGAAACATATAATCATTACTCTTTACGTACGCAAATGCTTTGCTTATTTCTTTTTGTTGTGACCAAGTTAAACATACATTGCCCTAGGTTTCCATGTGAACATTTGCATTTGTTAGCTAGCTTGATCATTTGTTTCATTTGCACATTTGTTGGGCCATAGGCCTCTTCTTTTGCTTTACAATATCGATTAACTAGTCACAACACCTTTTAAGTCCATATGCATATGCACTTGTACTTAAGCATTCATCAACCATTGCATCTTATCACACATAACATACATATACCGCATATATGCCTCATATGCCACGCATATACCACGAATATACTATACATATATCATGTATATATATCACATATGTCAAACATATACCTCAAATATATCACAAGTATACCAGTTATGTGTACCACAAATATCACAAATTATCCATCATCATATTATCAGGGGAAAATCATGACAATCATATGAATCACATAGCAAGCAACAGTCATATGCACTAAAGAATTCAATCGATAATTAGACTCAACTTTCTCCTTTGATTCCGACCCCTAACTTATTGTCTATCCATTCTTTGTAGGTCTCAAATATGTTGTGAGCCTAATATGAAAACATAATCGATTAACTCATGATTAGGGAGACTTAATGTGGCTTAAACAAATTAATATGCATTATTTATATCAATAGCTAAGATTTTTCCTATGAGGCTGTGTGACCTTATGGGACTGTTTAGCCTATATATTTCTCTATTCTTGACCAATTAATATGATTCTTATTCCTAATTCAAATTAAAATATAATTATGTAACCTATTAAAATTTCAGATCAATTGAATTATTGTACAAGTTTTGGTGGAATTTCTAAATATGTTTTGTTTTCTGCCTTGTTTTCTGCCCTCAGGCAGTTTCAGGGTACCAACTTTGGTTCATCATAACTTATAATATATAAGTCATATTTCAATGAAACTTTACAGAAATGTATATGGGTTCAAGGGGAACGTTTTTCCAGGTTTACACCTTTTATCAATCATTTCTCTAAGGTCTTCAAATTATATGAAATATTTTGCTGGTCTAGAGCAGAGTTGGCTTCCGGACTACTATGACTTACAAAGGCTATAACATAGTCTATACAAAACATATTAAGATGTAATTAGTACCAATATTTAGATACGACATATAAATATAATGCTCATGTTTTGATAATTTACAGAATCGATCTTTAAGAAGCTAAAGTTAGCTAAACAATTTGCTGGATCTGCCCAGGGCACTAAGCAGGCAGTTCAAACCATGGAATAGTCATGGTTCTATTCATCATAACTCTAACGTTATAAGACATATGAAATTGAAATTTGGGATACCAATACATAATACATATATCTACAAATTTTATGTTTTGTGATACTTCAAATAATGGCTGTATCATATTCACAACTAATAAATACAGTGGATAACTTACTTAGGGTTCACATCTAGACCAGTTGCAATAGAGAGAGGATATCTATTTCTATACACCACATACTACAACATTGTTTAGATATCCATGAACCTAAGACAGAAAGGAACAAATGTTTTGTTTTAAGCTTTTCCAGAATCAATTTCTATTGATGTCAAAATCGGAGTGCAAATCAATGCCTATTAATGAACCTTAGCAACTCAAATCAACCTTGTAGCAATACGAATTGATTACTTACCAAGAACGAACTTGCAAGGGTAAATTTGCTGAAAAAACTAAGTGAAACAAGGAAAAATTGAAAGCTAGAATGTAGGAAGATGAAGAAGAAAACGGGGCTGAAGTGAGGAGGCAGAAATGGGAGGAAGAAGACAAAGCCAAATTTTCTTTTTGTCATTTTCCTTTTTGTTTCTTTTTTCTCTTCTCTCTATTCTCTTCTCTTTTATTTTTATTTTGTTTCATTTTCATTTTATTTCTAAGAAAATATGTATGAAATGAACATGTTCAATTGGATTATATGGAAGATGCATATGTTCAAATGAAATGAATGTGGATATGCATGTAGGGAAGGTCAAGGATGTTACAAATGAACATGAGCAACATTTGAGAACAGTTTTGCAGACTCTTAGGGAGCAAAAGCTATATGTCAAGCTCTCTAAGTGTGAGTTTTGGCTAGATGAGGCTTCCTTCCTCAGGCATGTGTTATCAATCGATGGGATTAGAGTGGATTCGGGCAAGGTCGAGGTAATCTTAGATTGGAAACCCCCACAGAATGTTACCGAGATCAGGAGTTTTCTTAGCTTAGCAGGGTACTACAGTAGGTTCGTCAAGGGGTTTTCGATGATTGTTTCTTCATTGATTAGGTAGTTGTAGAAGGACATTAAGTTTGAAGATGACTAAGTACCAGAACAGTTTTGATCAGCTTAAGAGTCTTCTGACAGAAGCTCCATTGTTGACACAGCTGATTCTAGATAAGAAATATGTGGTTTACAATGATGGCTCACACAACTGATTGAATTGCATGTTAATGCAAGAAGAAAAAGTGGTTGCCTATACCTCCAGACATTTATAGCCTCACGAGAAGGACTACCCGATGCATGATTTAAAATTGGCAGACATTGGCATCATTATCTATATGAAGAGAAGTGTTACATCTACACTGATCACAAGAGTTTGAAGTATCTTCCTACACAATAAGATTTGAATTTGAGGCAGATAAGATGGTTAGAGTTGATAAAGGATTACGATTGTATAATTGATTATCAATCAAGGAATGGCAATATGGCGGTTGATGCGCTCAATAGGAAGACTGTGACAGAGTTGTACATCCGACCAATCTTGAGTCAAGAGATTGAAGATGCATAAAAACTTGATGGCAGACTAGTGGGATTGGTCATTTTGGTCTACAAGGGGGAGAGACCGAGGTTATCAGTCTAGTCAAATGGTAGTTTACACTACCAGGTTAGGTTATGTGTACCTGAGGTCTTAGAGTTGAGACAAAGGAATATATGGGAGGCCTATGAGATGAGATTTCCAATGCACTCAGGCAGTAACAAGATGTATCAGAAGTTGAAAAGGGTGTATTAGTGGTCAGGGATGAAGAAAGACATCACATAGTTCATAACTAGATGTCTTACATGTTAGTAGGTAAAGGCCGAACATGAAGTACCTTCAGGGTTACTATAGTAGGTTACAATTTTGAAATGGAAATGGGAGAGATTCACAATAGATTTGTGATTGGATTGCCTTTAACATCGAAGAACTATGATGTTGTGTGGGTGATCATGGATAGGTTAACAAAGTTGACTCACTTCTTACCTATTCGAAATGACTATCCTTTGAACTAGTTGGCAAAGTTGTATATGAATGAGATAGTGCGTTAGATAGAGATTCGCGGTTCACATATTAATTTTGGGGCAGTCTACAGTGAGCTTTGGGTACCTTGCTCAACTTCAGCACGACTTTCCATCCTCAGAAAGATGGTCAGTTAGAGAGAGTTATTCAGATTCTGGAAAACATGATGAGGTATTATGCGATCAAATTTGAGGGAAGTTGGGATAGATATCTATCGTTAATGGAGTTCGCAAATAACAACAGTTACTAATCCAGTATTCATATGGATCTGTATGAGGCACTTTATGATAGAAAGTGTCAGATATCATGTGTTAGGCTGAGCTCAGTGAGAGAAAGTTAGTAGGGCCAAATCTGGTGCAAGAGACAAAAGAGAAAGTGGAGATCATTAGAGATCGCCTAAAAGCAACTTTCGATAGACAGAAATCCTATGTAGATCTTAAGAGAAAGGACATAGAGTACTTAGTGGGAGACAAGGTGTTTCTCAGGGAATCTCCATGGAATAAGGTTCTTAAATTTGGAAAAAAGGGCAAGTTGAGCCTTAGGTTCATTGGACCTTATAATATCCTAGAAAGGATTGGACTAGCAGTATACAGACTTTCCTTGCCACCAGACTTCAGTAAGATACATAATGTCTTTCATGTATCCATGTTGAGGAAGCATCGATCAGATACTTCTGACATCATCACAATTGATAGCATAGAGCTGAGATCAAATTTGTCTTATGAAGAGAAACCATTTAAGATCTTAACTTGTGAGATAAAAGAGCTCAAGAATAAGGTAGTTATGTTGGTGAAAGTGTTATGGAAGAGCCATACAGATGAAAAAGCAACATGGGAAAGCGAGGAAGTAATAAGGGCACAATACCCTCAGTTGTTCTAAAAAGTCATGACAACTAATTTCAAGGATGAAATATCCTAAAGGGGAGAGAAATGTAATGCCCATGATTAGGGCCTATAATTTATGTTATTGGTTAGTGGGAAATGGGGGATTAAGTGAAGTTTTGAGATGTTGAGAATGGCTAAAATCGGATGTTTCATGCTCGTGACAATGGGTGTCATGACCGTGAATATCGAGTTTTAGTGTACAGTTGTGATGAGGTTCCTCACGGCCCTGAAAAATTGCTTGACGACCATGAAGGATAGACTCATGCCTGTGAAAGAAGAGTTACAACTGTGAAGACTAAGCAGAGAAAGTTAGTGAGGCAGTCACATTTTTCTCTCTCTATTCCCCTTTAAATCTACTCCCCACTCTCTGTTAACCAATAAACACTAGTACAAAAATGACTTATACGTGTCTGTTATTTTGAACTTTATGTGTCTATTAAATGATGGACGCCTATGAAGAAGACGTATATGAGTTGAATTTTAGGCGTCTGTCAAAATGATAGATGCATATAATTATTTTATACGTCTATTAAAATATAATGACAGACACATAAAGTATATTTTAAAAAAATGACTATGGGCGTCTGTTGTTACAAAACAGCAGACACCTAAAGTCAATTTTGTTTTTAAAAAAATTCATTATAGGCGTCTGTTGTTATAAAACAGCAGACACCTATAGTTATTTTTTTTAAAAACAATTCACTATAGGTGTCTGTTATTACAAAATAGTAGACACCTATAGTTAATTTTTTTTAAGTATTATAAATTGACAAATATACAACAAATCATAAAAATTACTTAAACCCATAAAAACACTAATTGTATAACAAAAAAACAACTACTAAGTGAAAAAAACTACAACAAAAAATTAACAAAAATAAAATAGACAAAAAATAAAAAAGATAAATAAACTTCTTTGCATAAAAAAAGTAGAAGATCAAGTACCAATAGTAATAAGGTGGAGAACATACAACTCCTTGGCTAATTGATGGTGAAAATTAGCTTTAACATGTGTAGAATCAACTTGTTTTCTCCTTACCAAATGCCTTAGTCAACCTCACAATGCATGAAACCCACTTTCATTTTATAAATCAACAAAAAAATATTTTCTTGTCATCGTCGTGGCTACGACATGGAGGCTCAAATTTGAACATGTTAGCTGAAAAATGGAGACTCAAATTTGAACATGGTAGCAAAAAAATGTAGAAAAAAAAGCTAAAGAGAAAAAAACATACCTTTTCCATGCGTATCTTTGGCCACCAACAAACAATGTAACTCTTGTCATTATCATCGCCACTAAGACAAGTCCAAAATCGATGTGATGAAGGTATTACAAGCCAACTTTATGTTGAGAGCTGAAGATAGAGATGGTTGGCGCATACAGCTAGATTTCAAGTTCTAAAGTAAAAGAAATAGATATATACAGTTGGGTTACAAATAAAAGAGCACGGAGAAAAACCGTATTTTTTTGTTTTAAAAAATGAACTATATATTGTACACTAATATATGTCTGCTTTTATTAAAGCCAGACGCATATGAGTGTAGAGATATTACACTTCTGTCCTTTTTAAAGACAGACACCTAAAGTAAAAGGTATATGTGTCTATTTTTTATTAAGACAGACACCTAAAGTACAAGTTGAATTTTACATGTCTGTCATTTATATTAAGAGATGTATATACCGATAACAATATTTTTCAATAATTAATTCAAAAAAATTGTCTATTTTTTATTAAGATAGACGCCTAAAATACAAGTTGAATTTTATATGTCTGTCGTTTATATTAACAAACACATATGCTTTGTCATTTTATCATATATTTACAAAAATGTCACTGCCTCTATTTTATTTGTCTAGTATTTTTACAACAGACACATATAATCTTCGCTTAAAGGTATTTTTGTACTAGTGAAAACATCCCATTTCAATTTCTTCTTCCTCTAGACTCCATATTGTTCTATTCGAAAAGCTTGGAAGATCAAGGTTTCATAAGGGAAAAGTGAGAAAGAAGAGTGAGAAGATGGGGGTTAAGAGTGTAGGGAAAAGCTTGGTTTTTCCTTTTATGGATTTGGTTCGAGTTCCAAAATCTAAAAGGACATTTCTTTATCTTACTAGGACCTAAAGAAAGTGCTGGAACTCCATCTCAAAGGAGAGGACAAGCTTAAGGAGATTAAGCTTTAGCCAATCTCCATCCTAGGTATAAATTTATACATAACAACACTTAAGGCCATAACTTTGTGTTTATGTGTTCTTCACTTTATTTAAAGGCATTTGTTAGATGACCAATGTCTAGGTAAATGGCAAAATGTGGTGTTGATGTGCAGGATGGGAATTGATATGAATGTGGTTAATTTGACATGTTTAAGGAACAATTTTGATTATTATTGATGATTAGAGATGATATAGTCATGTTAGATAGCTCGAATGCATGCTAAAATATAGATAGCTCATTTTTTCTTTGGGAGCACTCCTAACTTGAGAAGCTCAAATGAGCAAATACAAATAAAGGATAATGTGATTTTAGCTCTAGGAGCACCATTAATATGGTAATTCTTATATGTTGATACAGATAGTCAAGGTAGCTTTTGCTATAGAATGTGTAACACCCTCTTGTTGGGTTTTGAAGATGAATCTCATTCATAAAATACAGCAAAAAAAATAAAATTTTCAAAACCTGAAACAAGAATCTTGCATTTTCCATTAAAACTAATTTATCAAAACATAGAGGTAAGAAATTATACCTTGTAATTTCTTGATTTATTCGTCAAATTTTTACTTTGTTAGGTTGTTGCAAACCACAACAATCCACTTTAGGATGTCTCTAATATTAATCCATGTGAAAATAAGAGAAGAAACTATAAGAAAAATGGATGAACAGACCTCAAAATGCTAGCAATGGTGTATGCTCAATTTGAGAGAATATGAAAAATAACTATTATTTTTCTTTTTTGATTTTCTTAATTTCCAAAAACAATTTTCAGACTTTTAAAGTTTTCAAGACAAGGGAAATGATGTTGAGGTTTTTGCCTTACTTGGCGTTAATTAACCTTAATTGGCCAATTAAGGACAATCAGGCCAGCTAGCAACACTAGCAAGCTAGCAGCTTGTGCAGGCTCGTATAGGCCTTGGAGCCCCACCTGTCCATATGATTTTCCTTGTGACCTCATTCCGATATGTACCAAAATAATTCTATCATATTTTTGGATCTCATCCAACACCATTTTACTCATTTTTACATCTCCAATAAGTGTGACCAATTAGATTTCCGTTTATGTTGGCCACTTAAATTAACAATTAATTTAAGCAAGACATGAGCGGTATCTAGCAGCACATCATGACCCCCAATTGACCAAAAAGTCAATGGTTTGACTACGAACCTTTCCATAAACAATTTCCATGTCAGTATTCCTTTCACCATTCTATACCCTACTTGGTTTAGATTATGGACATGTGTCAACTCCCACTAGATTGAGTATGTTATGTTTAGTCCAAGTAATGTTAATTCTTATCCATGAGGTTCATTTACTCAGTTAGACATATCATTGAAGACTATCTTCATGACATTTCTACTCCGGCTAGAGATTCTTGAGTAATGACCCCGACAAGAGGCCATAGGTATACACTCCTATTAACAGTGATGAATCCTTTGTTGGTTACCCAATTACCTTTCAATAACTCAAGTTGTATCCAATCACCACCCTATGAGCAAACACTTTGAGGCAATAAGGAATAGTATCAAAATACATAATTGATATCTAGGATATCCAATAGTACCTCAAGTCTAAGGATACTTGCACCATTGCTTTGTTGAGACTATCACTGGCATTTGAATAGATTATCCATATGATTAACTTATAACAAGTCATCCAATGTGCTTAGTGTTGGGTTTTGAAAAATGAATCACATTCATAAACGTAGTGGAAAAATAAAATTTTCAAAATCCAAAACAAAAGATCATACTTGTGCCATTAAAACTAATTATATATAAATATAGTTGTTAGAAATTATACCTTGTAGTTTCTTATTTGTTATTCAAATCTTCACTTTGTTGGGTTATGGTAAACCATAACAATCCACATTAGGATGTCTCTAATGATAATCCATGCAAAGAATGAAGAATAAACTATCAAAAGAAATAGCTTGAAGAAATTCACAGTGCTTTTGAGAGAATTTTATTGTCTTAAAAATATTTTCATGTTTATTTTTTTCCATTTGATGTCACTTCTAATTGAATTAAAATCAAAGAAAAGATTAAAAGTCAAAAATAGAGAAAAGTGAATTGAATGAATAGTGAATGTGCCCATAATTGGTCTAATTAAGGCCAAATTCAACAATTGGCCACGGGAGGCACCAGCGCTTTCGCTAGGCCTATTGTGGGTTGCCGCTGGATAGCCTAGCTGGCCTAGAAGGCAGGCCAATAGTCTGCATAGCCCGCATGGCCCTGTGACCGTCCCGAACAATTTTTCCCATGCGATTTCATTGCGATCCATCCCGAAATAATTCTCTCATATTTTAAATCCCATCCAAGACCATTTTACTCATTCTCCATATCTTCAATGTGTGTGACTCATTAGGTTCCCGGTTTTGTTGGCCACTTAAATTAATAATTAATTTATGCAAGTCATAAGTAGTATCTAGTATCTAGCAACATATCATGACCCTCAATTGACCGACAAGTCACTGGTTTAATTATGAACCTTTCCATAGACAATGTTTGTGCAATTATTCCTTTCACCATTCTATACCCCACTTGGTTCAGAGTATGGACATATGTCAACTTTCACTACACTGATTATATCATGTCTAGTCCAAGTAATATTAGTTATTCTCCCTGAGGCTTATTATTCAACTAGATAAGTCATTGAAGACTATCTTTATGACATTTCCACTCCGGCTAGAGATTCCCAAGTAATGACCCGGACAAGAGGCCATAGGTATACACTATTTCTATCAGGAGTGGTGAATCCTTTGTTGCTTACCCAATTACCTTCGAATATCTCAAGCTATATTTAATAACCACTTTACGAGCAACCTCCCTGAGACAACAAGAAATAGTGTCAAAATATAGAATCAGTATCCAAGATATCCTTAAGTATCTAAAGTCTAAGGATACTTGCACCATTGCTATGATGAGATTATAATTGGCATTTGAATAGATTATCCATATGATTGTCTCATAGCTGTCATCCAATGTACCTTGATACACTTAGTAAGCATCCACATGTTAACTCTAAACATCTCATGTTTACATATTATGAGATCTGCTACTCGATCAAATCGAGGAGTGTAACATGTGCTAGTCTATCTAGATTAATAATGTCCCATCTCATTAATCCTATGACTAAGGATAATTTTGATACTAACAAAATTACACGTGATAAAAATCACAATATCATGATTTCATCATAATTTCCTTCATGTTATGTTATGTATCAAGGACTTCATTAATTGATTTAAGATCAATATCAATTCATATATCAAATGAACATTAAATTAATGAAAAATCCTTTTATTAATCAAATAAATTTGTACAATAAGTGCTAAAGGTGATTATCTTTAGAGCACTCCTTTAACAAGTTCCCACTTGCACTAAAGCCAGTTGCCATTGTATTTAATTCCCTAGACGAGTACATGAGAATCATATTTCTTTTGGGAAAGTGGCTTAGTTAAAAGATCAATAATATTCTGATCAGTGGGCACTCTTTCTATCTTTATATCATTCCTACCAATGATTTCTCTAATCAAATTGTATCTTTTGAGTACATGTTTGGATCTCTGATGAGACTGTGGCTCCTTTGCTTGCACAATGGCTCCATTATTATCACAATACAATTGTATTGGATCAATAATGCTAGGAACCACTCCAAGTTTTGTGATGAATTTCTTTATCCAATTTTCTTCCTTCGCAGCTTCAGAAGCTGCAATGTAATCTGCTTCAGTTGTGAAATACACAGTCATTTCCTATTTGGAACTATTCCAACTAACTGCTCTACCATTTAATGTGAATATATAACCTGACTGAGTTTTTGAGTCATTTTTGATAGATTGGAAGCTAGCATCGGTATACCCTCTCATAATAAGATCTCTATCTCCATATACCAAGAATACATCCTTAGTCCTTTTTAAGTACTTGAGGATATTCTTGACAGCCACCCAATGACCCTCACTAGGGTCCGATTGGTATTTGCTCGTGATAGTTAGAGCATATGATGCATCAAGTCATGTACATATCATAGTGTACATGATTGATCTTATAACTGAAGCATATGGAATCAAACTCATGCCAAAGCTAGCTGGTTCTCCCCAAAATGTGTTGAGGCGCAACAGTTGACTGGACATCTAGGGGTAAAGCACTGTTTCGGTGCGGGCCGCGGGAGCCGTACCAAATCAAGGCTTGTGTCCTCTCATCTTGTGTCTTTGGACACAAAAACTTTGAGAAAGTAATCCCATAGGTCATGGGAATATATCCCCTCTTGGATTACTCCATGCTAAACCTCTTTAGCATTTTATCTATGTATGTAGACTGTGGAAGACCAAACGATATTTTAGATCTATCTCTATAGATCTTTATCCCAAAAATATAGACTGCCTTTAATAGATGTTGATCAACTAGTTGAACTCGAGCTTGTTACTCATACAGATGATATAACAGCTAAACCTTCTTAAGCACAAAAGTTTCGTAGGTCAAGTAGAATACGTACTATTCCAGAGAGATATGGATTTTTCATTAGTGAACAGAATGATGTATTGCTCATAGAAAACGATGAGCCTACAACCTATGAAGAAGTTCTAAATAGTTAAGAATCTGACAAATGACTTCAAGCCATGAAATCAGAAATGGATTCCATGTATGAAAACCAAGTATAGACTTCGATTGACCCACCCGAAGGGATAAAGCCTATAGGGTGCAAGTGGGTTTTCAAAATGAAAACTAACATGGATGGTAATGTGATTAGCTATAGAGCTAGACTTGTTGCTAAAGGTTATTGTCAAAGACAAAAAATTGACTATGATGAAACTTTTAGCCCAGTAGCTATGCTTAAATCCCTAAGGATACGCCTAGCCATTGCTACTCATTATGATTATGAGATATGGAAAATGGATGTGAAGACAACTTTCCTTAATGGAAATCTGACTGAGGATGTGTACATGACACAACCAGAAGGCTTCATATCCAAAGATGGTAAAAAGGTATGTAAGCTTCAAAGAACAATTTAAGGATTAAAGCAAGCATCCAAGAGTTGGAATATTCGGTTTGATACGACAATCAAACAGTTTGGTTTCTTACAAAATCTGGATGAAGCTTGTGTTAACAAGAAGGTTAGTGGGAATGCAATCGTATTTCTTGTGTTGCATATAGATGAAATATTATTAATGGGAAATAATGTCTCACCCTTACAATCAGTCAAAATTTGGTTATCCAATAATTCTACTCGATCCAATCAAGGAGTGTAACATATGCTAGTCTATCCAGATTAATAATGTCCTGTCTCATTAATCCTATGACTAGGGATAATTTTGATACTAAAATCATTTCACATGATAAGAATCTCAATATCATGAACTCATTATGATTTCCTTCATGCTATGTTATGTATCAAGGACTTCATTAATTGATTTAGGATCACTATCAATTCATATATCAAATGAACATCAAATTAATGAGAAAGCCTTTTATTAATCAAATAAATTTGTACAATAAGTGCTAAAGGTGATTGCCTTTAGAGCACACCTCTAACACTTAGCTACACGTAGCAAACATCCACATGTTAACTCTGAACATCTCAGGTTTACATATTATGAGATCTACTGCTCGATCTAATTAAGGAGTGTAACATGTACTACTCTGTCTGGATTAACAATGTCCTGTCATATTAATCCTATGACTGGAGTTAATTTAGATACTAATATAATTACATATGATAAGAATCTCAATATTATGATCTCATTGTGATTTCCTTCAGGTTATGATATGTATCAAGGACTTCATTGATTGATTTAAATTCACTATCAATTCAATGTCAAATGAACACCAAATTAATGAAAAAGTCTTTTATTAATCAAATAAATTTATACAATAAGTGCTAAAGGTGATTGCATTTAGAGTACTTCTCTAACTAGCTCCACTTGCACTAAATCAATTGCCTTAATATTTAATTCCATTGGCAAGTACATGAGAATCATACTTCTTTGAGGCAAGTGGCTTACTTAAAGGATCAAGAATATTCTAATCAGTGGGCATTCTTTCTATCTTTAAATCATTCCTACCAATGATTTCTCTAATCAAATGGTATATGCTGAGTACATGTTTCGATCTCTGATGAGGTCGTGGCTCATTTGCTTGTGCAATGGCTCCATTATTATCACAATATAATTTTTGTAATGCTCTTTTATCCTACTAGCCGTTAATAGTGCAGGAAAATGCCACCAGGCTTATTATTTGAAAACCAATGCTCAAATTATTGTATTATTTTTTTTTCGATTTTCAAGTTTACTATTAGCAGAATATTTATTACCATATTTTTTTATATCATTTAATTATGTAACTAGTGATATAAATATTTTGATTTAAAAGTACTCGATCATTCATTAAACCTTCATATTTAGAAATACATTTACAAATAATACCAAATATATTAATTATAAAATTCACTCTTTTATAAATCCTACATGCCACAAATTTACATCAAAAGAAAATCTTAAAATTTAATTATATAATATGATACCCAAAATATACAAAAAGAAAATAAACTACTGCAATTTGATCTTGAGTTTCCCTTTCTTCTGTCGGTCCTAACACAATAGCTACTTCTACTAACCTGCGCGTGATAAACACGTACTAAACTACTACCTTAGTGGTATGTTTGACAACTATCTAATAATTATATAAATATCTCTAAAATAAATTTTTTATTAATTATAATAAATTTTCTAAGTATGCCAAAACATTCAAATTAAATAAAAAGTATATAAATCATACAAAACATATAATTTATCAATTATATCGTTTCATTCATTAAACATACTAAAATTCATTAATAATAATAGAAGACAATCATTTTAATAATTTATATTTTTTTCTTTTTCTTTTTCATTTTATTTATTTGATAGCCCATAATATCTTAGACCAAACCTAAACATTAGATATAGGGTTTCTGCTCTTCAGCAGTATACTTGGTGCCTACTTAATTATTGTATAACTCGGCATTTAATGCCTATATTTTCAATAATAATTCAACACTTTTTCGGTACTTACGTAATTTCAAGCTCAACACTATTTCTTAGTGCCTACATAAATTAAATTTCAACACTATTTTCTAGTGCCTATATTTCTACCCATTTATTGGTGTGACAACTTATCCTAATTTATAGTTCTTGACTAGATATTATAGGGCTTAATCACGTTTGTTACTTTTATTATTATTTACCTCAATTATGTATGTAATACTAATATAATTTTACATAAATGCAATAATCTCCATTAAATATATTATAACATCATACTCACTCATTAAATCAGTATAAATCTCATAAAAGTTAAATAATATATTTTTATATCATAAAATATAATAATAAACTCATATATCCCAGCTGCCCTATTCCAGGCAGAATTTATATCTTATATTTCCCTATATTTGTCATCCATTTTTAAATGGAATTCAGAAAAATGATCAACTAATAAAATATAGATACATATCTTATCTTTAATTACCAACTAGAATCACATCAAATCATATTTTGTAGCAAAAGTTATGAATTTTTCACTCAACTACTTCATTCCATTCTGCCTAACATTTTATTAGACAAATATTCAATTTACATTTTGAGTCAATTTTAGACCTAAATACAGACATATATAGATCTAATGCTCTTAATGAAAGTTGAAGCCCTATTTCTTAAATTCCAACCTAATAAGAAACACTCGAAATGCATTTCTAAAACTCAAGTTACGCCCTAAAATATAGATACTATTTATAAGACGAATTTCAAGCACTTCATTAAATCCTACAATTTCTTATCTTCATGCATCAACAACATATTCTAATTTTTATTTTCACATTCATGGAATAATTTAATCACCAATTCATCACTCAATCTGAATATCAATAATTATACATAATATCACAAAAGCAACAATTAACATTTTTCCATAATGAATTTTTGCCGAATGTACATACCTCAAAAAGTCTACTTTTTTTTCACTCTTCTCTACCTTTTATTTAGCTTTCTCCTTGCCCTTGTTGCTCACCTCCTTGGCCTAACAATAATTTCACACTAATCAAGTACTAAATACACTATTAACATACTAATAACCCTAAATTACCAACATTAATGGTAACTAACCTCAAAATGGAAGTAAAAAGGAGAAGAAAAGTAAGAAGATGAAGAATCTTATCTCACCTTTGTAGATTTTCAAAATGACCAAAATTCTTTCCTCTCCTTCTCTTCTTTTCTTCCTTTATTTTACTTACTTTGCTTCACTTTCTTGTGGATCTTGCCTTAATCCATGTTTTCTATCAAAAATCTTATCTTTAATTTGAAGAAAAAAGAAAAAGAAATGTGAGGTGAAGGTCATGGAAAAAGGGAGAGAAAAAAGAGTGTTTCTTTGATTAAGATGAGGAAGAAGAAGAATTAACAAAAAAAAAAAATCAATTTTGACTTTTATTGTTGGATTTTATGCGTGGTTAGGATTAATGGATAATTTTGTCCCTCATTGGTCTATTAATTTAAATCACTCTTACTTTATTTTAATCCAAAAAATATTCCTTTCCTTAGATAAAAAATATTCCATTTTCATTCCTTCTTAAAATATGTGTCAAAAACACTACAAATTCAAATTTCGTTTAGCGAAAAATTATTATTTTCTAAATTTTAGCTCCAAGCCTCAAAATTCTCAATTAATAATATCCAAAATATTTTTCTTATATTTATTATTATTTTAATTTTTACTTTTATGTCCAAATTTACACTCTGATCAGTTCGGCTCGCCAGATTTCGGTCACTCGCGATCGTGGTCTAAATTATCGAGCATTAAAATTTTTCCCTCCTTTAAAAAATTTCATCCTTGAAATTTTCCTTTTTAAATAAAGTGGAATAATTGTGGATACTGAGCCTTCATCACATCTTCATTTTCCCAAGTCGCCTCTTCCAAATTACAATATTCCCAAATAACCATTAATAACGATACCTTCTTGTTCCATAGCTCCTTCACTTCTTGGGCTAAAATTTCCACCAGCTCCTCTTCATAAGTCATATGTTGTCATATCTGTTTGAGGAGTGCTCTAAAGGCAATCACCTTTCGCAGTTATTGTACAAATTTATTTGATTAATAAAAGGCCTTTTCATTAATTTGATGTTCATTTGATATATGAATTGATAGTGATCTTAAATCAATTAATGAAGTCCTTGATACATAACATAGCATGAAGGAAATCATAATGAGTTCATGATATTGAGATTCTTATCATGTGAAATGATTTTAGTATCAAAATTATCCCTAGTCAAAAAATTAATGAGACGAGACATTATTAATCTGGATAGACTACCACATGTTACACTCCTTGATTGGATCGAGTAGTAGATCTCATAATCTGTAAATATGATATGTCAGAGTTATTATGTGGATGTTTGCTAAGTGTATCTAAGTACATTGGATGACCAACTATGAGACAATCATATGGATAATCTATTCAAATGTCAATTATAATCTCATCATAGCAATGGTGCAACTATCCTTAGACTTGAGATACTCAAGGATATCTTGGATATTGATTTTGTATTTTCACACTATTCCTTATTGCCTTAGGGAGGTTACTCATAGGCTGGTGATTGGATATAGCTTGAGGTATTTGAAGGTAATTGGGTAACCAACAAAGGATTCACCACTCCTGATATAAGTAGTGTAGACCTATGGCCTCTCGTTGTGGTCATTACTCGAAAATCTCTGGCTAGAGTGCAAATGTCATAAAGATAGTCTTCAATGACATATTTAATAGTGCAATGAGCCTCAGGGATAAGAACTAACATTACTTGGACTAGTTCAAAGGTAGTCACTTTAGAGGGAGTTGACACATGTCCATACTCTGAACCAAGTGGGGTATAGAATGGTGAAAGGAATAATTCAATGGAAATCGTGTATGGAAAGGTTCATAGTCAAACCAATGCCTTTCCGGTCAATGGGGGGTCATAATGTGTTAGTATATACCGCTCATGACTTGCTTAAATTAATTATTAATTTAAGTGGCCAACATAACCAGTAACCTAATGGGTCACATGCATTGAAGATATGGAGATGGATCGTAATGAGATCGCATGAGAAAAATCATTAGGGAGGGTCAGGGGCCTGTATGGGTCCCCCTGGGCAAGGCAGGCTGGGCTACACAGCAGTAACCCGCAACAGGCCCTGCACGCACGCTGGTGCCTCCTGTTGGCCAATAGGTGAATTTGGCCTTAATTAGGCCAATTATGGCCATTAAGCACATTCACTATTCATTCAGTTCCCTTTTCTCCATTTTTGACTTTTTATCTTTTCTTTAAATTTGATTCAAGTAGAAAATACATCAAATGGCAGAAATAGATATGAAAATATTTTTTTGTGAAAAACATATTTTTAAGACAATAAAATTCTCTCAAGAACACTTTCAAAGCTAGCACTTTGAATTTGTTCAAACTATTTCTTTTCATAATTTGTTATTCATTCTTCGTGTGAATTATCATTAGAGACATCCTAGTGTGGATTGTTGTGGTTTGCTACAACCCAACAAAGTGAAGATTTTAGTAACAAATAAGAAATTATAAGGTATAATTTATAACCTCTATATTTATATAAATTAGTTTTAATGGCACAAGTATTATCTTTTGTTTTGGGTTTTGAAAATTTTATTTTTGTTGCATTTATGAATATGATTCATTTTTCAAAACCCAACCATATCTCTATAGGTTTTACAAATATAATATGAGATAAATCTGATCGATATCTTTTTAACATGGACACATGTAATACGTTGTGAATCTTGTCTAACTCTGACAGTAGAACTAATATAAATGCCATGAGGCCTATACATTTAAGTACCTTGTGCGGTCTAATGAATCTAAGACTCAACTTCCCCTTCTTTCCAAATTGGAAAATCCTTTTCCAGGTTGATACCTTTAGGAATACTTTGTCGCTAATTGTATACTCAATATCCCACATTTTCAAATATGTGTAGGATTTTTGTCTATCTGCAGCAGTTTTTAGCCTATCTCTTATCACTCTTAAATTTTTCTTTGTCTGTTGTACTAACTTTGGGCCCACTACTTTCTTTTCACTAAGCTCAATCCAACATAGAGGTGTTCTACATTTCCTCATATATAAGGCTTCATATGGTACCATACCAATACTGGCTTGGTGACTATTATTATAGGCATATTTTATCAATGGAAGATGTGTGTCCCAACTACCTTCAAATTCCATCACACAACTCCTCAACATATCTTCCAATATTTCTATAACCCTCTCTGATTGTCTATCTATTTATGTCTATCTGTTTTATGCATCGGAATACAAAATGTCAGGTTCATATGTCTTGTAAATTTTGAGTTTTGGTGAATCGAACCATGACTGTTCCATGGTTTGAACTGCCTGCTTAGTGCCCTGGGCAGATCTAGCAAAATGTTTTGCTAATTTGAGCTTTTTTAAGATCGATTATGTATTATCAAAACTTGCAAGTTATGGTTATATGTCTTACCTAAATTTTGGTACTAATTTCAGCTTAATATGTTATTTATAGACTAATTTATGGCCTTTGTAAGTCATACTGGTCCGAAAGCCAACTCTGCTCACGACTAGTGAAATGTTTTTTTATAATTTCAAGGCCTTAGAGACATAACTGATTAGAGTTGTAAACATAACAAATGTCCCATTTGAACCCCTATACGTTTCTGTAAAGTTTCATTGAAATATAGCTTATATATTATAAGTTATGATGAACCAAAGTTGATACCCTGAAATTGCCTAAGGAAAAAAATTAGGGCAGAAAACATAACACATTTAGAAATTCCACCAAACATTGTGCAATGATACAATTGATCTAAAATTTTAATATGTTACATAATTATATATTAATGTGAATTAGGAATAAGAATCATATTAATTGGTCAAGTATAGAGAAATTGATGGGCTAAACAGTGCCATAAGGTCACACTGCCTCGTAGGAAAAATCTTAGCTATTGATATGAACAATGCATATTAATTTGTTTAAGCCACATTAAGTCTCCCTAATCATGAATTAATCGATTATGTTTTCATATTAGGCTCACAACATATTTGAGACCCACAAGGAGCGGATAGACAATAAGTTAGGGGTCGAAATCAAAGGAGAAATGTGAGTCTAATTATCGATTGAATTCTTTAGTGCATATGAATGTTGCTTGTTATGTGATTCATATGATCGTCATGATTTGCCCTTGATAATATGATGATGGATAATTTGTGACATTTGTGATACACATAAGTGGTATACTTGTGATATATTTGAGGTATATGTTTGACATATGTGATATATATACATGGTATATGTATAATATATGTGTGGCATATGAGGCATATATGCGGTATATGTATGATATATGTGATAAGATGCTATGGTTGATGAATGCTTAAGTACAAATGCATATGCTGTAACACCACATCTTATAAATTTGTGTTCAACCTATCCCTGTATCAAATAATCACACAAAGCATGCTGGAAAGACAAAATATCCTATTAACAGTGATAGTAAATTTTTTTTTATATCCTGTAATATCATTAAATGACTTTGCAAGTCTCATATACTGTAATATCATTCAATGACTTTGCAAGTTAACACTGAGGCTTTCTCCATAATACGATGTATCACATATATTAAAACATAAACTTTGCAGATAAGTATTTACGAGTTGCTTTTGTTTATACATTTTTAAAACCCATTCCAAACTGACTATACATATTCAACAATGAAAATACAAAATGCAGATGACATATTTCATGCCCATGTGGAATGCAAGGAGGGAGAGTGATGAGGCTCGGCCTGTGACCTGTGATCCATGTCCTCTATACGCTACTCAAAATAAGTTATCACTTTTATTTACCTAAAAAATGATGCAAATTGATGAGTTGTGGCTCAGTGAGAATAACCATCTAATGAGCTATAAAGTACCGAACAACTCATAATAATAAATCACAAATCCAATACATACCATGTATTCCATTCCATTCATCAGTATCATATAAATATCAGTAAAGTTGAAACATATAATCATTACTCCTTACGTATGCAAATGCTTTGCTTATTTCATTTTGTTGTGACCAAGTTAAACAAACATTTCCTTGGGTTTCCATGTGAACAGTTTCCATGTGAACATTTGCATTTGCTAGCTAGCTTGATCATTTGTTGGGCCATAGTCCTCTTCTTTTGCTTTATAATATCGATTAGCTAGTCACAACACCTTTTAAGTCCATATGCATATGCACTTGTACTTAAGCATTCATCAACCATTGTATCTTATCACATATAACATACATATACCACATATATGCTTCATATGCCACACATATACCTTGTATATACTATACATATACCATGTATATATATCCCATATATCAAACATATACCTCAAATATACCACAAGTATACCATTTATATGTACCACAATGTCACAAATTATCCGTCCTCATTTTATCAAGGACCAATCATGAAAATCATATGAATCACATAGCAAGCAACATTTATTTGCACTAAAGAATTCAATTGATAATTAGACTCACCCTTCTCATTTGATTTCGACCCCTAACTTATTATCTATCCACTCTTTGTGGGTCTCCAATATGTTGTGAGCCTAATATGAAAATATAATCAATTAACTTATGATTAGGGAGACTTAATGTGGCTTAAACAAATTAACATGCATTGATCATATCAATAGTTAAGATTTTTCCTATGAGGCAGTGTGACCTTATGGGACTGTTTAGCCTATAACTTTTTCTTTACTTGACCAAGTAATCTTATTCTTGTTCCTAATTAAACTAAGATATAATTATATAACATATTAAAATTTCAGACCAATTGGATCATTGTACAAATTTTTGTGGAATTGCTAAGTGTGTTCTATTTTCTACCTTGTTTTCTGCCTTTAGGCAGTTTCAGGGTACCCATTTTGGTTCATCATAACTTATAATCTATAATTCCTATTTTAATGAAACTTTACAGACACTTATATGGGTTCAACGAGAACATTGTTCATGTTTACAACTTTTATCAATTATGTTTCTAAGGTCTTCATATTATAACAAACATTTCACTGGTCCATAATAGAATTGGATTCCGGACCAGTTTGACTTCCAAAGGCCATAACTTAGACTATACATAACATATTAAGCTGAAAGCAGTACCCAAACTTTATTTAATACATATACCTATAATGTTTCTGTTTTGATAATTTACATAATCTAGCTCTAACGAGCTCAAATTAGCCAAACAAGTTGCTAGATTTGCCCAGGGCACTCAATAGGCAGTTCAAACCATGGAATAGTCATGGTTCCATTCACCATAACTAAACATTTCCAAACATATGAACTTGATATTTGGTATACCTATACATAACACATATATCTACAACTTTTATGTTTTGAGATACTTCAAATAATGACTTTATCATATTCAAAACTAACAAACACAGTGGCTAACTTACTTAGGATTCACATCCGGACCAGTTTCACTACTGAGAGGATATCTCATTATATACACAAAATCTTGCAAAACAGTTTATGTATCCATAAATGAAGACATAAAGGAATAACTTTCGTGTTTTATGATTTTCCAGAATCAATTTCTATTGATATCTAAATAGGGGTGCAATTCAGTGTCTATTAATGAACCTTGGCAACTCAAATCAACCTTATAGCAATAAGAATCGATTACTTACCAAGAACAAACTTGCAAGGGTTCAATTTGCCTCAAACACTAAGTTAAACAAGGAAGAATGGAATTCTAGAATGGAGGAAGTTGAAGAAGAAAATGGGATGGAGTGAGAAGGCAGAAATGGGGGAGGAAGATAAAGCTAACTTTTTTTGTTTTTGTCTTTCTCTCTTCATCTCTTTTATTTTCTCTTCTCTTTTCTCTTTTCTCTTTTCTTTTCTCTTCTCTTTTCTCTTCTCCTTTCTTTTATTGTCATTTTGTTTCATTTTCATTTTATTTTGACTATATTATTATTATTTACATATATTTATAATTTCACTAATTCACACAATAATATAGCTTAATCATTTGGCCCGATTTAACTAAATTAACAATGTAAATGTTTACTAATCTTAATCTAGTCATTTTGCTTACTTTAATTTAGTCACCTTATTCAATTTATTTCTAGTGCTTTGTTATCATTATTTAGGTTATAAGTACACACGTGTGACTCGATACAACTGCAATGTACTAGGACACCTAGCTAGTGCGTGCCATGAACTTGTTTCTAAGAAAATATGTATGAAATGCACGTGTTCAATTGGATTATATGGAAGATGCATATGTCCAAATGAAATGCATGTGGATATGCATATGGGGAAGGTCAAGGATGTTACATATGCATATGGACTTAAAAGGAATTATGACTAGTTAATCGATATTGTAAAGCAAAAGAAGAGGCCTATGGCCCAACAAATGCGCAAATGAAACAAATGATCAAGCTAGCTAGCAAATGCAATTATTCACATGGCAAATGTTCACATGGAAACCTAGGACAATGTCTATTTAACCTAGTCACAATAAAATGAAATAAGCAAAGCATTTGCATACGTAAAGAGGAATGATTATATGTTTCAACTTTATTGATATTTATATGATACTGATGAATGGAATGGAATACGTGGTATGTGTTGGATTTGTGATTTATTACTATGAGTTGTTTGGTACTTTAGAGCTCATTGGATGATTATTCTCACTGAGTCACAACTCATCAATTTGCATCATTTTTCAGGTAAACAAAAGTGATAGCTAATTTTGAGTAGCGTATAGAAGACATGGAGCACAAGTCACTAGCCGAGCCTCATCACTCTCTCTCTTTGCATTCCACACGAGCATGAAAATGTGTCATCTTCATTTTTTATTTACGTGGTTGAATATGTATAGTCATTTTGGAATGGGTTTTAAAAATGTATAAATGAAAGCAACTCGTAAATACTTATGTGCAAAGTTTATATTTTAATATATGTCATATATCATATTGTGGTGAAAGCCTCAAAGTTGACTTGCAAAGTCATTGAATGATATTACAGGATATGAAAAAAACAATTTTACTACCACTATTAATAAGATATTTTGTCTTTCCAGCATGCTATGTGTGTTTATTTGATACAGAGATAGGTTATACTTAAATGCATAAAATATGGTGTTACATTCTGGTTGTGTCATGTACACATCCTTAGTCAGATTTCCATTAAGGAAGGTTGTCTTCACATCCATTTTCCATATCTCATAATCATAATGAGTAGCAATGGCTAGGCCTTATGGATTTAAGCATAGCTACTAGGCTAAAAGTTTCATCATAGTCAATTGCTTGTCTTTAACGATAACCTTTAGCAACAAGTCTAGCTTTACAGGTGTTAACCTTTAGGGGCATTTCGCCATTTTGATGATAACAAATAATATAGCAATATTATATTTAACATACTTGTTTTTGTAAGTATATTATACAGGATATGAATTAAAATAGCAAGAATGGAGAATTGGAAGAATAATCCTTGAGAAACAAAAAGCAAGAAGTAGCATGTTCACTGTCGTGACTCTAGGAGTCACTCCCGTGAAGGAAGCTAACCGTTACCCAAACCAACATTTGAAGTTCATGGCCATGAAGGAAAAAAAAAACCGTGAAGTAGGCATTTCATCACCCCCGTGACTAAAGGTGTCACCCCCGTAAAGCTTCATACAATTTCATCCAGAGAGCTTATGTGACCCCCGTGAATGTATTATGTGACACCCCGCTAATATATTAGATATAATCACATATATATAAGAAAGATAACACAAGCTTAACCTGATAAATTTGTCTGACTAAGTTTTTCTATCATCTAAATTAAAATAATCCATTTATTTATGTGGGATTTGGCTTATCATTCTAATTATCAATATATATATATATATATATATATATATATAAATGTATATATCACCATATCACATATATTTATGGTAGTTGATTAAGTTATATAGTTGATCATTTATGGTATACTAGCCTCAGACATGACTAGTAACAATATAATATCAAAATATAAGACATTCTCTTGAATCAAATGCATGACATGTCTACCAAAACCCATATCTTTGGTCAAAATAAAAAAAAAAGTAATTAATAATCAACCCTCTAACCATGTCTTTTGTGTCTATGCTGATATGAGCTTGGATTTCTTCTTGATCAACTTCACTATCTACTACCTACAACTTCAATTCCTACATGAGAAGAACCGACGCTAAGCTATCTCTAGCTTAGTGGTACATATAGGCATTAAGTTTTTCCCAAGCAGTCACACAAATGCATGTCGCAAATAAATCATGACACACTGAATTTTTATTGCATATTTGTCATATAAAAGAAATAACCCCATCACATAATAGTATAAACATAGTAACCATATTCAATAATTAAATTCTCACTACCTCATGTAAGCATTTCATGTTTTTTCACATGCCAATAACAAATTTTCCACATTTCATTCCATAGTCTTTAATTAGTATTAGCCCAAATCTCATTCCCCAATTCTCCAGATATGGGATGTGAAATAGGGGCGCTCGCGGAGCTTAAGCCGCCTTGACCGAATGTAATCATGTCATCTGATCAGGATTAGGGATACTTTAATTAAATTTATCATGTCTATCATTTTAATTTATTTTAATTTCTAATTTAATCATTTATTTCATCTATTTTAATCTCTATTATCTATCATGTTTTTCCTATTTATACCATAAACTTATTCTAATTAAACTCTATTCAGTGGGCGTTACATATTAAGTCTAAAAGTCCATTAGCACTTCACCCTTTCCTTTAAAGGGTAATTTAGTCATCTTGCCTAATAAGCAAGATTCACATGTGTCATATGATTCATAATCAAATGACCCTAAACTACCACTTTTGTGTAGCTTAGCCATGTGTTTCTCACTTATATGACCAAGGCAACAATGCCATAAGTAAGATGATTTCAACATATCTTGTTTCTTTCCTTTTATTATCATTGATGTTTAAAATTGAATTTGACATATCTAATATGTATATTCCATTGCATAATGTACCACTAAGCATAAAGAATTTCATTCAACATAATAGAACAACAATTGTTACTAAAAGCTAAAAGGAAACCATATTTATTTAGACTTGAAACAAAAATAATGTTTTTAGTCAAAGCAGGTACATAACAGCAATTATCCAAATTTAATATAAGCCCACTAGGGAGGGTCAATACATATGTTTCGACAGCTAATGCAGCAACCCTTGCTCCATTTCCAACGCGTAGGTCTGACTCTCCTTTATTGAGTTGTGTACTATTCCTTAGGCCCTGCATATCAGTGGATATGTGTGAGCCACAACCGGTATCTAATACACATATTATTATCATAAATATTTTTAATTTCAATGAGAAAAATACCTGAAGTAGATGGGGCATTAGATGCCCTATTCTTCAATGACTCTAAGTAAGCCTTGCAGTTTCTCTTCCAATGGCCATCCATGCCATAATGGAAGCATGTCCCCTTTGGAGCAATATCCTTGGCCTTCTTCTTGGCCACACCTCCCTTAGGCTTCATGGACTTCTTCTTCTTCTTCTTAAGGTTCTTAGTTTTAGAACTTGAGGAGTCCACCAGCATCACAGCCTTACTGTCCTTCTTGATAGATGGCTCAGCTGTTTTGAGCAAGTTAATCAGCTCAGGAATAGTGGTAGATATTTGGTTCATCCTATAGCTTAAGCACAAAATGTGAATAACTATCAAACAAACTGGTTAGAATTAAGTCAATACTTAATTCATGGTCCATCATAAATTCGAAGGTGGCCAACCTCTCAATATAGCCATTCATCTTCAATGCATATTGCACTCGAGATGTCCCCTCAACCATCTGAGTGCAGAAGAGCAACCTCTAACTTTCGAACCTTTTTGGAACGTGCTTGCTCATCAAAAATCTCTCTTAGATGGTATACTATGGAATTAGCATCCATAGCCTGATGCTGCTTTTGCAACTCAGCGGACATAGTAGCAAGCATAATGCATCTTGCCATCTCACTGTTATCAAGATGCTTTTGATATGCTTTCTGAACATCTTCAGAAGCATTAGCAGCAGGGGGATTAGGGAGTGCCTCATCATCGACTTTGAGAACTATTCTCAGATTCCTTAGCAAATCCAAAAAATTGGCCCCAGTCAACTTATTTGATTCCATTAGCAATCGCAAATTCACACTTGTCATGATGATGACTCTAGCAACCTAGATGTAAAATAGAACATGTTAGAATGTACATAAAATGCATGTTTATTAGGTCTTTAATAAATCACATTATGACTCCCAATATTTTGTTGCGAATCCATAGCCTTCACTATTAACCCAAGAGAATTATATGAAAGTTCTCCTAGTGGGTCGATATCCAACTAGCTAAGAATATCCTTGAGGCAACTCAACAAGCTATCCATAGTTGTTTTCGTAGGTATCTTGTAAAACAACATCTTATACATTTGAGAACAACCTATCCCTATGTCAAATAATCACATATGACATGCTAACAAGACTTGCTTTTTTCATATCATCATATCCTATAATATCATTCAATGACTTTTCAAGTCAACATTGAGGCTTTCGCCGCAATACAATATATCACATATATTAAAACATAAACTTTGTACATAAGTATTTACGAGTTGCTTTTATTTAGACATTTTTAAAACTAATCCAGAGTGACAATACATATTCAAACATATAAGTCCAAAAGATAGATGACATGTTTTCATGTTTGTGTGGAATGCAATGAGAGAGAGTGATGAGGCTCGGTCAATCACCTGTGCTCCATGTCTTCTATACACTACTCAAAATGAGCTATCACTTTTATTACCTGAAAAAAGATACAAATTGATGAGTTGCGGCTCAGTGAGAATAATCATCAAATGAGCTCTAAAGTACCAAACAACTCATAGTAATAAATCACAAATTCAATACATACCATGTATTCCATTCCATTCATCAGTATCATATAAGTATCAATAAAGTTGAAACAAATAATCATTACTTTTTACGTATGCAAATGCTTTGCTTATTTTATTTTGTTGTGACCAAGATAAATAGACATTGCCCCGGGTTTCCATGTGAACATTTGCATTTGCTAGCTAGCTTGATCATTTGCACATTTGTTGGGCCATAGGCCTCTTCTTTTGCTTTACAATATCGATTAACTAGTCACAATGCCTTTTAAGTCCATATGCATATGCACTTGTACTTAAGCATTCATCAACCATTGCATCTTATCCCATATAACATACATATACCTCATATATGCCTCATATGCCAGGCATATACCTCTCATATATTATACATATACCATGTATAAATATCACATATGTCAAACATATACCTCAAATATACCACGAGTATACTACTTATATGTACCACAAATGTCACAAATTACCCATCATCATATTATTAATGACAAATCATAATAATCATATGAATCGCATAGCAACCAACATTCATATGCACTAAAGAATTCAATTGATAATTAGACTCACTTTTCTCCTTTGATTTCGACCCCTAACTTATTGTTTATCCGCTCCTTGTGGGCCTCCAATATGTTGTGAGCCTAATATGAAAATATAATTGATTAACTCATGATTAGGGAGACTTAATGTGGCTTAAACAAATTAATATGCACTGTTCATATTAATAGCTAAGATTTTTTCTATGTGGCAATGTGACCTTATGGGACTGTTTAGCCTATAAATTTCTCTATACTTGACCAATTAATCTGATTATTGTTCCCAATTCAAATAACATATAATTATATAATATATTAAAATTTCAGACCAATTGGATCATTGTACAATGTTTGGTGCAATTTCCAATTTTGTTCTATTTTCTGCCCTTAGGTAGTTTCAGGGTACCAACTTTGGTTCATCATAACTTATAATATATATATAAGTCATATTTTAATAAAACATTACAGGAAGTTATATAGGTTCAAATGGAACATTTTGCATGTTTAAGACTTTTATCAATTATGTCTCTAAGGTCTTCAAATTATAAGAAATATTTTGCTGGTCCAGAGCAGAGTTGGCTTCCGAACTAGTATGACTTAAGAAAGGCCATACCTTAGTATATACAAAACATATTAAGCTGAAATTAGTACCCAAATTTATAAAATACATATACCTATAACTTTAATTTTTTGATAATTTACAGAATCGATGTCTAAGGAGCTCACATTTTCCAAACAAGTATATAGATCTGCCCAGGGCACTAAGCAGGCAGTTCAAACTATGGAACAATCATGGTTTTATTTGTCATAACTCAAATTGTAGAAGCCATATGAACCTACAATGTGGTATACAGATACCTAACACATATAGATACAACTTTGATGTTTTCAGATACTTCAAATAATAGCTTTAGCATATTCAAAACTAACAAACACAATGGCTAACTCACTTAGGGTTCACGTTCGGACCAGTTTCTGTAGAGAGATGATATCTCATTCTATACACCAAATCTTAGAAATATGTTTAAATAAACATAAATATAAGATATAAAGGAACAAAGTTTGTATTTTAATCTTTTCCATAATTAATTTCTATTGATATCAAAATCAAGGTGCAAGTTAGTGAACCTTAGCAACTCAAATTAACCTTATAGCAATAAGAATTGATTACTTACCAAGAACGAACTTGCAAGGGTTAAATTTGCTAAAAAAACTAAGTGAAAAAAGGAAGAATTGAAGGTTGTAATGGAGGAAGATGAAGAAAAAAATGGGGCTGAAGTGAGGAGGCAAAAATGGGAGGAAGAAGATAAAGCCAACTTTTTCTTTTTTATCCTTTTTATCTTTTCTCTTTTCTCTTCTCTTCTCTTTTATTTTTCTTTTGTTTCATTTTCATTTTATTTTATCTATATTATTATTATTATTTGCATATATATATATATATATATATATATATATATATATAATTCCACTAATCTACACAATAATACAACTTAATCATTTGGCCCAATTTAACCAAATTAACAATGTAAAATGTTTACTAATCTTAATCTAGTCATTTTGCTTACTTTAATTTAGTCACCTTATTCAATTTATTTCTAATACTTTGTTATCCTCATTTAGGTTATAAGTACACACGTGCGACTTGACAAAATTGCAATGTGCTAAGACACGTAGGTAGTGCGTGTCATAAACTTGTTCCTACGAAAACACGTATGAAATGCACGTGTTCAATTGAATTATATGCAAGATGCATATGTTCAAATGAAATCCATGTGGATATGCATGTGGGGAAGGTCGGGGATGTTACATATCTAATCCATAACAATTGCATTATTCATGCAACTATCGAATCTTGTGCTATCAACTTATTGATGTGTTGCATACATTGGGCTATCAACTGTTGATATGTGTACATCTAATGTATACAAACCCAACTTCACCTCCAATACACATTAACCTTGGCACAAATCCAACAAGTTAATAATATCGGTTAAGTCTCACCCATTAATCATGAAATCTAATTTGAATGGATTGAACATATTTTTATAGAGTGAGCTTGAGGCAACTCAACAACCCTAAGTCTAGAAGAACTCTGGTTCTCCCCATATTAATGGAAGGCACAATACTTAATTGTTTATTTAGGGAGGGATTTCTTTGTTAAGTATCATCAAGTTATTATTTCAACCTTTTATATATCACACATTCATCACATGGATTTATAAAGATAGTTACATTAACTATATGGCATGATTATGGACATACTAAAGTCAATATCTTGAGCCAAAGAGAAATTGACTAGGTCTTACCTATGTATATGCATGAATTTACAACCCAAAATAGAAATCAAATTCCTATTTCTAAGTCTACTTGTTTATGGTACCACCTCTTTTGCTTCTTGCTCCTTTGTATCTTCATTCTATCCTAATCCTATGTAATATATTTACATATTTGAAATTATAGAAAACTTCAATTTACATTTGAGGGGAGTAAGATGAGAAGAGAAATACATAAGAAAGAAAGAGGTAGAGACACGCAGACCCTATTTATCATAAAACAAAATAATTTCATGCATGCTCAATCACATTGGGCCTAAGTCCATAATCCTCAATCATGCCTTTTCATACACCCCTAACTTTCCTTCTCTAATGCACAAAATAAAAATGACTATTTTAGATTTCAATTTGTAAATCGATTCAACGCTTGAACCGTATTTGCCTATATGCGTTCTTTCGGTTAATTTAATTTTGTATGTCATTTAAAGTGGAATTTAATATTTAATAAAACTAAATTAAATTCCATATTTCCAAAATAATTCAAAATTAATTTTCCTTAAAATCATTATGTTATGATGTTAAAATTAAACAATTTAATTTTAATATACATACCAATTTCTAGTCATACTAGAATTACAATTGCACAACTTAAATGAATTAAAAATTAATTTTCAAAAATTATAAAAAATTTCAGAACTTAAAATAATCATTCTAATCATCTTTAGGTCAGCTCAAGGTCATCAAAATATTTTTAGCACATGCCAAAATTAGTAAGACAAATGAACCAACACACTTAGACGCTCGAAATGACTAATTCGATATCTAGAATTTTTTAAAATTTCAAATGTTTAAAAATAATTTTGGCATGAATCTAACATCAAAATAACATATTTTTAATCAAATATAAATATTTCAAGGTGCTGGAAATAAAATAAACACATACAAAAAAATCAAACAAAACAGCCCTACTGGATATGCTAAAACAGTCCCATTTTTTTGTTTATTTGAAAAATTAATTAACATAATTTTTAATTAATTATTGGATACTACGAGAGGCATAAACATATTTTCAATATGTCTAAATAATGTTGATAATAAAATTACAAGAAAAATATAACTAGCCCCATCAATTAAGCCAAACAACAACACATGTTCATAAATAAGGCAATTTTAGGCATTTTGAAACAAATCCTAAATTAATTATTTGAATCAGATTCAAATCATTTTTCCAATAAAATAATCATCCTTAATCATCCCATGATCATATTAGAGAAATACAAATGTATAAAACATAGTTTACAAATTAATTTCAATTTTTCAAATCATATTGATCCAAAATAATCAAAACAACACAATCCCATTGCACTTTCAATTAAAATTACTTTTAATTGACACAAAATGTTGAGTTTTGAAGAATGAATCATATTCGTAAAGGCAGTGGAAAAATAAAATTTTCAAAATCCAAAACAAAAAATCGTACTTGTGTCATTAAAACTAATTTATATAAATATAGAGGTTATAAATTATACCTTGTAATTTCTTACTTGTTCTTCAAATCTTCACTTTGTTGGGTTGTAGCAAACCACAACAGTCCACATTAAGATGTCTCTAACGATAATCCACTCGAAGAATAAAGAAGAAACTATCAAAAGCAATGGTTTGAACAAATTCAAAGTGTTAGCTTATAAATTGTTCTTGAGAGAATTTTTTTTTGTGTCTTAAAAATACTTTTTTTCACAAAAAAAATATTTTTATATATATTTTCTATCCTTTGATGTTTTTTCTATTTGAATCAAATTTAAAGAAAAGATGAAAAGTCAAAAATGGACAAAAGGGAAATGACTGAATAGTAATTGGCTATAATTGGCCTAATTAAGGCCAAATTCTACCGTTGACCAATGCGAGGGAGGCAGCAGCGCCTTGGGCCTGCTGCGAGTTGCTACTAGGCAGTCCAACAGGCCAGCAGCCTGCCTTGCCCATGTGGGCCCATGACCCTTCCAATGATTTTTTCTTGCGATCTTAATGCGATCCATCCCGAAATAATTCTCTCATATTTTGCATCTTATCCAAGACCATTTTACTCATTCTCTATATCTTCAATGCGTGTGACCCATTAGATTCCCCGTCATACGTGACCCCCAATTGACCGAAAAGTCAGTAGTTTGACTATGAACCTTTCCATAGACAATTTTTGTGCAATTATTCTTTTCACCATTCTATATCCCACTTGGTTTAGGGTAAGGACATGTGTCAACTCCTACTAGATTAACTATGTCATGTCTAGTCCAAGTAATGTTAGTTCTTGTCGTTGAGGCTCATTACTCTATTGGATTTGTCATTGAAGACTATCTTGATGACATTTTGACTCGGACCAGAGATTTTCAAGTAATGACCACGATAAGAGGCCATAGGTATACATTCCTTTTATTAGGAGTGGTGAATCATTTGTTGGTTATCCAATTACCTTCGAATACCTCAAGTTGTATCCAATCACCACCCTATGAGCAACCTCCCTGAGGCAATAAGAAATAGTGTCAAAATACATAATCAATAGTCAAGATATCCTTGAGTACCTCAAGTATAAGGATACTTGCACTATTGCTATGATGAGACTGTCATTGACATTTTAATAGATTATTCATATGATTGTCTCATAGTTCGTCATCCAATGTACTTAGCTACACTTAGCGAGCATCCACATATTAACTCTAAACATCTCATATTTATAGATTATGAGATCCACTACTCGATCCAATCAAGGAGTGTCACTTGTGCTAGTCTGTCCTAATTAATAATATCCCGTCTCATTAATCCTATGACTAGGGATAATTTTGATAGTAACATAATTACACATAATAAAAATCTCAATATCATGATCTCATCATGATTTCCTTCATGCTATGTTATGTATCAAGAACTTCATTAATTGATTTAAGATCACTTATCAATTCATATATCAAATGAACATCAAATTAATGAAAAGGCCTTTTATTAATCAAATAAATTTGTACAATAAGTGCTAAAGGTGATTGCATTTAGAGCACTCCTCTAACATATCCAAGATCGGCTGAGTTTGAAAGACTATTACTCAGTTCATCTTTTGACAAATCTTGTTCCGATCCCAAATCCATATCTACCTATAAGCTAGAAGAAGCGACCCAAATCCGATCATTACAGCCTTTTATGCATATGAATGAGACATAATTTATATTTTCCACCCACTATTTAAGAGTCAATTAGCCTAGGCTCTGATACCACTAAATGTAGGGCTCTCTCACCCTACTAGCCATTAATAGAGTAGGGATGTGCTACCAAGCTCATTATTTGAAAACCAATGCTCAAATTATTGTATTATTTTTTTTCAATTTTTGAGTTTATTAATATTTTTTTTATCATTTAAATATGTAACTAGTGATGTAAATATTTTGATTTAAAAGTACTCATTCATTAAACCATAATATTTAGAAATACATTTACAAATAATACCAAATATATTAATTACAAAATTCACTCTTTTGGAAATCCTAAATGCTACAAATTTACATCAAAATAAAATCTTAAAATTTAGTTATACAATATAATACCTAAAATATACAAAACAAAATTAAACTGCTACAATTTGATCTTGGGTTCCACATTCTTCGGTCGGTCCTAATGCAATAGATACTTCTACTAACCTACACATAAAATACATGCGCTAAACTACTAGCTTAGTGGTGCGTTCGTCAACTATTTAATAATTATATATATATATATATCTAAATTTTTATCAGTTACAATAAATTTTCTAAGTATACCAAAACATTCAAATTAAATAAAAACTATATAAATCATACAAAATGTATAATTAATTAATTATATCATTTCATTCATTAAGCATACTAAAATTCATTAATAATAATAGAAGACAATCATTTTAATAATTTTCATTATTTATTTATTTATTCGATAGCCCATGACATTTTAGACTGGAACTAAACACTGGATACAAGGTTTTTGCTCTTCGACAATATACTCTTGTGCTTACTTAATTATTTGATAACTCGACATTTAACGGCTATATTTTCAGTAATAACTCGACACTTTTTCGGTGCCTACATAATTTCAAACTCAGTACTATTTCTTAGTGACAACATAAATTAAATCTAAGCACTCTCTTCTAATGCCTATATTTCTACCATATTATTGACATACCAACTTATCTTAATTTCTAGTTCTCGACTAGATATTATAGGGCTCAATCACATTTGTTACTTTTATTATTATTTACCTCAATTACGTAAGTAATACTAATATAATTTCACATAAATGCAATAATCTCCATTAAATATATTACAAAATCACACTCACTCATTAGATAAGTATAAATCTCATAAAAGCCAAATAATATATTTTTCTATCATAAAATTTAACAATAAACTTATATGTACAAGCCGTCATATTCTAGGCAAAATTTATGTCTCATATTTCCCTTCATTTTTCATCCATTTTTAAATGGAATTCAGACAAGTGATCAACTAACAAAATATATATACATATCTTATCTTTAATTACAAACTAAAATCACTTAAAAATGAATTTTTTACTCAACTATGTTCATTCCATTCTGCCCATTATTTTACCGGACAGATTTCTAATTCAAACTTTGAATCAATTTTACAGCTAAATGCATGCATATCTAGACCTAATGATCTAAATGAAAGTTCAATCCCCATGTCTTAAATTTCTAACCCAATAAGAAACACTCAAAAACCAGTTCCAGAACTTAAGTTATGGCCTAAAATGTAGACACTATTTACAAGATGAATTTCCAGCACTTCATTAAATCCTACAATTTCCTATCTTCATGTAACAACAATATTTTCTAATTTTATTTTCACATTAATGGCATCATTTAATCTCCAATTCATCACTCAATCAAAATGTCAATAATTACATAGATAATTATACATAATATCATAAAATCAACAATTAACATTTTTCCATATTGAATTTTTGCCAAATGTACATACCTCAAAAATTCCACTTTTCTTCACCCTTCTTACCTCCTATTTAGCTTTTTCCTTGCCCTTATTTCCTCTTTCATTATGGCCTAAAATTTGCTCACCTCCTTGGCCTAATAACAATTTCACACTAATCAAGCACTAAATACACTAATCAACCTTTAATCACCATTAACATACTAATAACCCTAAATTACCAACCTTAATGATAACTAACTTCAAAATGGAAGTAAAAAGGAGAAGAAAGGTAAGAAGATAAAGAATCTAACCTCACATTCCTTCCCCCATTTATTTTTCTTTTGTTTTCTTCAATCAAGCTAAGATTAGATGGAAAAAAATGGAATTAAGGCAAGATCATCAAAGAAGTGAAGTTAAGTGAGCAAACCCAAGGAAGAGGAAGGAAGAAATGAAGAGAAAAAGAAAAAGAAGACTTTGGTCATTTTGAAGATCATCAAAGGTGAGTTTAGATTTTCCATCTTCTTACTTTTCTTCTTCTTTTTCTTTGAGTTTGTGGTTAGTTGCCATTAAAGCTAGTAATTTAGGGTTATTATTATGTTAATGGTGATTAAGGATGGATTAGCGTGATTAGTGCTTGATTAGTGTACAATTTGTTGTTAGCACAAGGAAGTGAACCAAATTTGAACACAAATCAAAGAGGAAGTAAAGGCAAAGAGAAAGCTACCTAGGAAGAAGATAAAAGTGAAGAGAAGTGAATTTTGTGAGGTATGTACATTTGGCAAAAATTCAATGTAGAAAAAGGATGATTTTGATTTTGTGATGTTTTGAAATTTTGTATGAAGTGGTGATTAAATGATGCCATGAATTTGAAAATAAAAATTAGAATATCAGGTTGATGCATGAAAATGGAAATTGTATGAATAATTGATGTGCTGGAAAATTCATCTTATGAACAGTGTCTAGTTTTCTGATCATAACTTGAGTTTTGGAAATGATTTTTGAGTGATTCTTGTTGGGTTGGAAAATTAAGACATAGGGATTCAACTTTTATTCAGACCATTAGACCTGAATATTCTAGCAATTAGGAGAAAAATGCACGCACCATTTGTACTATAAATCTATCTAGTAAAATACTGGGCAGATTGCAGTGAACATAGCTTAGAAACATATTCATAACTTTTGCTAAAATATTTGGTTTAATGTGATAGTAGTTGAAAATTAAATATAAGATATATACCTACATTTTCTATATTTGATCACTTGTCAAAATTCCATCTAAAAATGGATGAAAAATATAGAGAAAAATAAGGCAGAAATTTGTCCAGTAAAATACTAGGCAGATTGGAAGGAACGTAGCTTAGAAGCAAATCCTTATCTTTTACTAGAAAAGTTTTTTTATGTGATTCTAGTTGGAAATTAAATATGAGACATGTATCTACATTTTGTTAGTTGATCACTTATCCAAATTCTATCTAAAAATGGATGAAAAATATAGGGAAGCATAAGGAAGAAATGCTATCCAGAATAGGATAGTTTGCACATTTGTGTTGATTGTGGAATTTTGTGATAGAAAAATATATTATTTGATTTTCTAGTAGTTATAATGATTGAATGAGCAAGTATGTGGTTGTAAAATGTTTCATGGGAATTATTGTATTTATTTGGAATTTATATTAGTGTTACATACATAATTTATGTAAATAATAATAAAGGTAATAAATATAATTTAGCCCAATAACATCTTGTCGATAACTAGAAATTAGGATAAGTAGGCACGCCAATAGAAGGATAGAAATGCAGGCACTAAAAATAATAGTGATGAGATTTAATTTACATAGGCACTAAGAAATAGTGCTGAGTTGAAATTTTGTAGGCACTAAGAAATAGTGCTGAGTTCGAAATTACGTAGGTACCAAAAAGGTGCTGAGTTGTTATTGGAAATATAGGCATTAAACGCCGAGTTATAAAATAATTATGTAGGTGATGAGTATACTATCGGAGAGCAGAAACCCTTTATTCAGTATTTAGTTCCGGTCTAAAATGTCATGGGCTATTAAATAAATAACAGAAAAAAAAGTGTTAATTATGAAATTTATATTGTAAATTTTATATTTTGAATTGTGAAATGAACGTTAAAATTGATGAATTGTATATTTTTCCAGGACAAAATTAGTTTTAATAGTATGTGAATATTTGGCATGCTTAATAAGTTGATTGTAGTTTTTAAAGGTTTATTTTGGAAATATTTATATAATTATTGGATAGTTGCCAAACGTACCACTAAGCTAGTAGCTTAATGCGTGTTTTTCACGCGCAGATGAATAGACATAACTATTACATTAGGGCGACCGAAGATAAGGGGAACTCCAAGAACAAATTGTAGTAGTCTAGTTTCTTTTTGTATGTTTTGGAAATTATATTGTAAAAAAATAAATTTAAGAATTTCTTTTGATGTAAATTTGTGGCATGTGATATTTATAGGGAATAAATTTGATAATTTATATATCTAGTATTATTTGTAAAAATATTTCAAAATGTTATAGTTTAATTGAATGAGTTCTTTTAAATCAAATTATTCACATCAGTAGTTGCATATTTTAAATAAAAAAATTATATGGTAATAAATATTCCGCTAATAATAAATTCGAAAATTGAAATAAAAATATTTATACAATAAATTGAGCGTTGGTTTTAAAACAAATAAGCTTAGTAGCACTTTCATATCCTATTAACGATTAGTAGGGTAAGGGAATGCTACATTTAGTGGTATTATAGCTCAAGCTAATTGATTCTTAATCAGTGGGTGTAAAATAGAATATGTGTCTCATGCATATGCATAAAATGCTGCAATTATTTAACTTGGGTCCCTTCTTCTAGTTTATAGGTAGATATGGATTCGGGATCAGAACAAGATTTCTCGGAAAACGAACTGAGTAACAGTCTTTCAAACTCACCCAATCTCATATAACCTCCATCAGTGAGAGATTCTGGGCCGAGTGTAGTAGCTCCACTGAGAGTAGAGGCACTGACTAATTTAGGATAGGAACCTCTTGTGGAGCAGATAGCAAATTTGTTCCAATAGATAGTACAAGCAAATCCACAACTAGCTCCACCTCCTCATCCACCTCAGCCAAAAGCTCGGATTGGTAAGATGAGAAAATATGGGGCCACAAATTTTATAGGAAGGAGAGAGGATGACCCAGCAGCTTCAGAGTTTTGGATGGAGTCCACAGCAAGGGTGTTTGAGGAACTTGAGTGTCCAGAGGAATAGAAGGTCAGATATGCAATGTCCCTTCTAAAAGATCATGCCTATAACTGGTGGAAATCAATCTTATCAAAGCCTCAAACACCAAAACCACATTCCTGGAATTTCTTCAAGGTAGAATTTAGTAAGATATATGTTCCTAGAGTTAATGTGAATGAAAAGAAAAGGGAGTTTCAAGAATTGATGAATGGAAGCATGTCAGTGGCAGAATACGAGATGGAATTTACTAGATTGAGTAAATATGCAGTTGGAATCATTGTTGATGATGTAGATAGATGTCGTAGATTTGAGGATGGGCTTAATGATGATATTGGGAATATGGTGACCGCCATTCAGCTTGAGGATTTTGCTACACTAGTATCCTCGGCGATCAGTGTGGAAAAAAGGTCAAAGAGAAAAAGGATAGAAGAGCCACCCCAGAGATCGACAATTAACATGGCCCAGACATCAAGTAAAAGGGGGCAAACAATGCCTAGGTTTTTCCAATTGCAGGGTTCTATACCAACATTTTCAGTTAGGCAAGGCCAACAGTCGAGGCTAGAGGGGTCTACAGCTAGTGCACCAGCTTCGGGTAATAGGAGATTCATATCTATCACATGTCAGGATTGTGGAAGATCACATGCAGGTGATTATAGGTGGATTACTGGAGCATGCTTACGATGCGGATCTACTGAGCACAAATAGAGAAATTGCCCTAGAGGAAGAGGTATAGGTGGTGTAGTATCAGTGCAGGTTCAGAATGTCACTCGAGGCAGAGGTAGGAGACATGGACAGTCTAGAAGTGGCAAGATTGGGCAGAGTGTATCAAAATCAGTGAATAGAGCAGACGATAGCCGCGTCCCAGCCCGAGCATATGCCATGAGAGCTCGTGAGGAGCAGGATGCCCCAAATGTCATTATCGGTTTATTTTCGCTTTATGATACTGATTTATTTGCATTGATAGATCTGGGTTCTACAGATTGATAATTATGCATGTCACCACCTAGTCAGGGGATATGTGGTATCAGAGGAATTAGATTGTGATATATTAGTAACAAATCCTTTGGATTATGGAGTGAAAGTTAGCAGAGTCTATAAAAACAGTCCAATCAAAGCTCAGAATGTAGAATTCGCAGCTGACCTAATAGAGTTTCCATTCCGTGAGTTTGATATAATTTTGGAGATGGATTAGTTAACTCAGCATAAGGCAGTGATGGATTACCAGTATAGGTGAGTGACTTTTAAGAATTCAGGGTAGGATGATGTGATTGTCTTGAGTGAGAACCGACCATACTTGACTAATGTCATTTATGTGACGATGGCAAGTAAGCTTATCATAAAGGGATATGAAGCATTTTTTGCACATATTGTATATACCAAGAAAAGGAGTCTAAATCTCAGGGAGATTCCTACAATATGTGAATATCCAGATATCTTCCCTGAGGACTTTCTAGGGTTACCACCTATTAGGGAGATAGAGTTTGCCAATGATGTTTTTCCAAGCACAACCCCAATATCGATCACTTCCTACAGAATGGCACCTACTGAGCTAAAGGAATTAAAAGTGCAGTTGCAAGAGTTATTAGAGAAAGGGTTTATCAGACCCAGTGTCTCACCTTGGAGTGTTCCGGTTCTATTTGTGAAAAAGAAAGATGGAACCTTTCTTTTTGATTATCGTCAGTTGAACAAGATGACAATTAAGAATAGATATCCCTTACCGAGAATAGATGACTTGTTTGATCAGTTGAAAGGAGCAGGGGTATTTTCTAAAATTGACCTCAGATCAGGTTATCACCAATTGAGAATTAGAAAATAAGACATTTCAAAAACAACATTTAGGACTCGGTATAGTCATTACGAGTTCTTAGTAATTCCTTTTGGCCTGACAAATGCCACAACAACATTTATGGATCTAATGAATAGAATTTTTAGGCCTTATGTGGACCAGTTCATGGTGGTGTTCATAGATGATATCCTAGTGTACTCCAGAAGCAAAGAAGAACATGATCAACATCTTAGTACTGCCTTCCATACCTTGATAGATAATCAACTATATGCGAAGTTGTCAAAATGTGCATTCTGGTTTGATGAAGTGGCCTTTCTAGGGCATATTGTCTCAGCCGATGGGATCATAGTCGACAACATCAAGTTAGAGGCAATGCTCAATTGGAAACCGCCTCAGAATGTGACAGAAGTGAGAAGTTTTCTTGGTTTGGCTGGTTATTATTGGAGATTTGTGAAAGGATTTTCAATGATAGCTTCACCACTGACAAAATTTCTTAGAAAGGAGACTAGATTTGAATGGATAGACCGGTGCCAGAATTGTTTTGATAAGTTGAAGAAAATGTTAACAGCGGCACTAGTGTCTACTGCAGGAAACGATTATGGGGTGTACAATGATGCTTCCCTTAATGGTTTGGGCTATGTACTAATGCAAGAAGGCAAAGTGATTGCTTATGCTTTCAGACAACTGAAGCCCTATGAGAGAAATTATCCGACTCATGATCTGGAACTAGCAGCCATTGTGCTTGCATTGAAAATATGGCAACACTACCTGTATGGAGAGCAATGTTATATCTATACAGACCATAAAAGTCTGAAATATTTGTCTTCACAAAAGGAACTCAATTTGAGACAGTGGCGATGGCTAGAATTAAATAAAGACAAATCAGATGGGAGTTTCAGGCAAAAGGACAGGTTATTTGTACCAGACATATTAGAATTGAAACAAGAGATTTTGAAGGAGGCTCACAATGTTATTTATGCAATCCACTCGGGAAACAACAAAATGTATCATGATTTGAGGGCATATTAATGGTGGCCAGGGATGAAAAGAGATATCACAGAGTATACAACCAAATCTTTAACATGTTAGCAAGTGAAGGCTGAGCATCAATTGCTAAGTGGATTATTGCAGTCAATTTCAATTCTGAAGAGGAAATAGGAAAGAGTTACAATGGATTTTATCTCTGTTTTTCCTTTGACGCAAAAGAGGCATGATTCAGTATGGGCAGTGCTCGACTAACTCACTAAATCAGTTCATTTTCTACCAATCAAGATGGATTATCCACTTAACCATTTGGCAGAGATCTATGTTAATGAGATAATTTGTTTACATGGTGTGCCAGTTTCAATCATTTCAGATCAAGAACTGAGGTTCATGTCAAAATTCTAGAAAATTTTGCATCAAGCCATGGGTACTCAACTCAATTTCAGCACAACTTTCCACCCACAAATAGATGGACAATCAGAGAGGGTCATACAAATATTGCAAGATATGTTGAGGAGTTGTGTGATAGAATTTTAAGGCTGTTGGTACAAAAATATTCCGTTGATAGAATTTGCCTACAATAATAGTCACCAAGCTAGTATCAGTATGACACCATATGAAGCCTTGTATGGGATAAAATGTAGAACGTCTTTATGTTGGACCAAGCTTAGTGAAAATAAAATTGTGGGTCCAGATCTAGTATAGGAGACAGAGGAAAAAGTCAGAGTAATAAGAGATAGGCTGAAATCTGCTGCTGATAGATAGAAATCATATGCAGATTTGAAAAGGAGGGATATTGAGCATATAGTTGGTGATAGAGTATTCTTAAAAGTCTCACCTTGGAAAAGGATTTTTCGATTTGGAAAGAAGGGAATGTTGAGTCTTAGGTTCATTGGACCCTATGAGGTACTTGAATGCATAGGTCTCATGGCATACAATTAAGCTCTACAACTAGAGTTAGGCAAGATTCATAACATATTTCATTTGTCCATGTTGAGAAGATATCGATCGAATCCATTACATATCATATCAGCAGAACCTATAGAGATACGATCAAATCTAACTTACGAAGAAGAGCCAGTAGAAATTCTAGCTCGAGAAATGAAAGAGCTATGGAATAAGAAGGTTCCATTGGTAAAGCTTATGTGGAAAAATCATAATTCCGAAGAGGTGACTTGGGAAAATGAATAGGTGATGAAGGCTAAATATCCACAATTATTCCACTCCAGTTAAAAAGGTAAATTTCGAGCATGAAATTTTTTTTAAGGAGGGGAAAATTGTAATGCCCGGTAATTTAGGCCACAGTCACGGTTGACCAAAATCCGACGCGTCGAACCGATCGGAGTCCAAATTCGGACATAAAAGAAAAAAAAATTAAAATGATAATAAATGATTAAATGAGCAAGTATGAGGTTGTAAAATGTTTCATGGGAATTATTGCATTTATTTGGAATTTATATTAGTGTTACATACATAATTTATGTAAATAATAATAAAGGTAACAAATATAATTAAGCCGTATAACTTCTTTTCGAGAATTAGGAATTAGGATAAGTTGGCATGCCAATAAAAGGATAGAAATGTAGGCACTAAAAATAATAGTGTTGAGATTTAAATTACGTAGGCACTAAGAAATAGTGCTGAGTTGAAATTACATAGGCACTAAGAAATAGTGTTGTGTTCGAAATTACATAGGCACCAAAAAGGTGTTGAATTGTTATTGGAAATGTAGGCGTTAAATGCCGAGTTATAAAATAATTATGTAGGCGCCGAATATACTACCGGAGAGCAGAAACCCTGTATCTAGTATTTAGTTCCTGTCTAAAATGTCGTGGGCTATTAACAAAATAACAGAAAAAAGTGTGAATTATGAAATTTATATTGTAAATTTTATATTTTGAATTGTTAAGCAATTTCAAGCATGCTTAATGAAATGAACGTTAAAATTGATGAATTATATATTTTTGAATGACAAAATTAATTTTAATAGTATGTGAATTTTTGGCATGCTTAGTAAGTTGATTGTAGTTTTTAAAGGTTTGTTTTGGAAATATTTATATAATTATTGGATAGTTGTCAAACGTACCACTAAGCTAGTAGCTTAGTGTGTGTGTTTCACGTGTAGATGAATAGATGTAACTGTTACATTACGACGACCGAAGGTAAGGGGAACCCCAATATCACATTGCAGTAGTCTAGTTTCCTTTTGTATGTTTTGGAAATTATATTGTAAAAAATAAATTTAAGAATTTCTTTTGATGTAAATTTGTGGCATGTGATATTTATAAGGAATGAATTTGATAATTTTATATATCTAGTATTATTTGTAAAAATATTTCTAAATATTATAGTTTAATTGATTGAGTTCTTTTAAATCAAATTATTTACATCAGTAGTTGCATATTTTAAATAAAAAAATATGGTAATAAATATTCTGCTAATAATAAACTCAAAAATTGAAATAAAAATATATATACAATATATTGAGCATTGGTTTTTAAAACAAATGAGCTTAGTAGTACTTCCATATCCTATTAACCATTTGTATGGTAAGGGAGCGCTACATTTCATGTCCTAATTTAGATCCCGATCAGTTCAGCCAGTTGGATTACGGTCACCCGCGATCATGGCCTTAATTATCAAACATTACAATTGTATTGGATGAACAATGCTAGGAACCAGTCCAAGTTCCATGATGAATTTTTTTATCCATACTACTTCCTTTGATGCTTCAGAAGTTGCAATGTACTTTGGTTGTGGAATCAGTAGTCATTTCCTGTTTGGAGCTTTTTAGTGTGAATATATAACCTAACTAAGATTTTGAGTCATCCTTGTCAGATTGGAAGTTGGCATTGGTATACCTGTTCATAACAAGATCTCTATCTCCATATACTAAAATACATCCTTAGTCCTTCTCCAGTACTTAAGGATATTCTTGACAGCCACCCAATCACTCTCACTATGGTCTAATTGGTATCTGTTCGTGACACTCAGAGCATATGATACATCGGGTCTTGTACATATCATACCACATATGATTGATCCTATAACTAAAGCATATGGAATGAAATTTATGTGTGTCCTATCATCTTGTGTCTTTAGACGCATAGACTTTGAGAGAATAATCCTATGGGTCATGGGAATATATCCCCTTTTGGACTACTCTATGCTAAACCTTTTTAGCATTTTGTCTATGTATGTAGAATATGAAAGACTAAGCAATCTTTTAAATTTATCTCTATAGATCCTTATCCCTAAAATATAGATTGTTTCTCCAAGGTCTTTCATAAAGAAATTCTTGGATAACCAAATTTTTACTAATTGTAAGGCTAAGACATCATTTCCCATCAACAATATGTCATATACATAAAACATAAGGAATAGATTGCACTCCCACTAACCTTCTTGTATACACAAAGTTCATCTAGATTTTATAAGAAACCAAATTGTTTGATTGTCTCATCAAACCGAATATTCCAACTCCGAAATGCTTGCTTAAACCCATAAATGGATGTTTGAAGCTTGCAAACCTTTTTGCCATATTTGGATATGAAGCCTTTTGGTTGTATCATGTATACATCCTTAGTCAGATTTCTATTAAGAAAGGTCATCTTCACATCCTGTTGCCCAGTTATTAGGCCAAAAAGGGGGGGTTGAAATGGAGTTTAAAAAAAATTAAACTTTAGGAGGGATAAAGAAAATATGAGACAAAGATTTATAGAGGTTCGGGTGTTAACAAACCCTACTCCTCTCCCCAATCGCAATTGGGAGTTTCGCTAACACACTAAGTGTTACAATGGAGTTTTACAAGCTCACTCCCAACTATGGTGTTTCTCACAATGGCTCACATCTAACCCAGAAATCCCTTATGTTTTAATCGCTCAAACAATAATCAATTCCTTGTGTTTTATAGGCTCACACAAACAACCTTCATTTTGTGTTTTTACAGGATCACACAAACAACCTTCACTTTGTGTTTTTACAGGCTCACACAAATAACCTTTTAATTTGTATTTTGGAGGCTCACACAACTAACCCTTACAAGTGTTCTACTCTTAACCCAGAAATACCCAAAGCTTACTTGAGTAAAGATTACAGAGAGAACCACTTACAAATTTTAATTGCTCAAATATGAAGAGCAAAAAGATTTTTACAGATAATAGATTTTGTTCTCAAGGTATGAAAGTACAAATAGCTTGTAATAAGAATTACATTCAAAGTATATGCTATTCTATTGTTATTCTCTTTATTCTCTTGTTCTTAATGCATAGATGACTTCCATTTATACTCTCATAACTGAATATAGCCGTTGGGTGCATTAAATACGAAACTAGCCGTTGTACCAACCAAAAAATCGCGCCTGACATTTTTCTCTTTCATTGTTCACGGGCGTGTCTATATTTGTCACAGGGGTGACATTTCTTCCCAAGTCGTGACTGATGTGGTGACCTTGGTCGTGAAGCTCTTTGAAATGTTTTGACATATAGAGTCACGGGCGTGACAAGCTTCCCAGCCATGATCCAAGTGGTGACTTTGGCCGTGAAGCTCTCTGGATGAAAATGCATGAATCTTCACGGGGGTGACACATTTATTCACGGTGGTGACTGAAATGCCCACTTCACGGTTTCTTCTTCCTTCATGGCCGTGAACTTCAAATGTTGGTTTTGGTAACGGTTAGCTTCTTTCACGGGAGTGACTCATAGAGTCACGGCAGTGAACATGCTACTTCTTAAATTTTGTCTTTTAAGGATTATTCTTCCAATCTCCATTCTTGCTATTTTAATCCATGTCCTGTATAATAGACTTAGAAGACAAGTATGTTAAATACAATATTGCTATTTTATTTGTTATCATCAAAATGACAGAAATACCCTTCAAGGTTTAACAATCTCCCCCTTTTTGATGTTGACAAATAATCTAGCAATATGTGATTTTGAGAAGTCTCCCCATCAAAATATACTTAGGATAAAAAATTTATAGTGTGCAAGAATAGTAAATAATGATGTAGCATCGAAATAAACTTAACTAGATTTTAAATATATGCAAGTTATATGAGAAGTTTATCCAATATATACCATAATTCCTTTTTAAGGCATGAAGTATATGTAAGGTATACTTAAGGTATATCATGGCATATTTATATTTGCAACTTGCATTAAGGTATATGGAAGGTATACTTAAGGTATATTCAATGTATATAAAGGTCAATTTCTCAATTTTATACTTTGCATATGAATTCTTGAATCGAAATTTCTAATCCCTTTTAATCTATATTAAAGTCAATTCAATTTAATATTTGATTCAAAATTCATTTACCTTAATATATATTGCTAGTTTCTTCTTATGTTGCTAGTTTGATACCTTTTTCCTTATAATATTGCTAGTTTTCTCCCTATTTTGTCATCAATCAAAAAAGGATAAGAAGATAACAATGAAGTTAACAAAAGCAAATATATTAATTAAAGATACAAAGAAAGTTAAATAATGTTTAGAAAGGAAATTCAAAATTTTCTACACACCAACAAGCATAAACAAAATACATAAGCAAAAGACAAACAAATTTAGGCTACACTCTAGCCTAACTCTTAGCCAAACATCCTATCACGAAGCCTAGCCAATTCAGCCTCAAGGTTGTCCATCCAAGACTCCATGAAGTCTTTGAGGTTCTCCAACCTCTCATCCATCGAAGTATGCAGCTGCTCAAAATGTGGTGCCAAGAGGTCAACCACCTGTTGCGCTAAGGTCGGTGTGGAAGCCGATGACGGTCCGATGTCCTGCTCAGCCACTGGAGGTTCTTCCTCAACTCGAGCCCTCTTCTTCTGCTGGATTCCCTGGAGGGCTGCTTTAAAATCCTCCGTGTCATTATCCTCCCAGATGATCTCCCTAGCGGTGTCAGTGAAGCGATAGAAGATATCGTTCTGGAAAAATATTCTGACAGCTGCTCCCATCTTGATGAATGACTCGACATCCAAGCGATCTCGAAGATGTCCAGGGATGAGATTGAAGTGATGGGCATCCAGCTTCAGATAATTAACCTTCATTGAAATATGGGTGACATATGCCCTAATCAAAATATCTCTAGTGGGCTTGGTGGCAATGGAGAGAAGATGGTTTGCAAACCATCTAGAAAGTGCTACTGTGAGTCCTCTCCGAGCCATCTCAAATAGGAAGAGTTCTGACTTTATGATAGTCTCGTTGCTTTCTCCCCTAGAAAATATGCTATAGGTCAGGAACCTATGCAAATACCTATGCACTGGGGCCATGAGATGAGTGCTCTTTGTCTTCTTCACGTCCCAGCTACAATTATAGCCAAAATGTGTCCGTGCTAGAAGGGCAAAAAGGTTTACCTTAGTATCATTCAGGGTGCCATCAGATGGTAGGCTGAACAATTTCCCAAATTCGATGGCACTGAGGGTGTTGGGATTGTTGCAGAGTTGGAATTTCACCACTCCAGTAGGTGAAACCTGCAAGGTGCTGAGGAATTCTAGTGTTGGCTCCCTCAAGGTCGGTTGGTGAATCTCCACAAGATTTTTGAGATGACAGGCTTGTAGTTGCTCTGTCATAGCTGTCTCAAGCCTGACACTTCGGACTGTCTACCATTCGAAGGACCATGATGACAGTAGAGGTCTCTTCTTCAAAGTTGCATACCGAGGATGGCAATGCTCCGGAATGCGGTTCATGAGGTAATCTGCATACCTCTTAGGAGCATGGGACTTCTTTCTTTTTCCCTTGGCTGAAGCAACCTCCATTTTTTAAGAAATCGGTTTGTAATGGAGTTGGAAATTTTTGACAGAAAATTTTATGGAAAAAACTTAGAAATGTAAGATTTCTGATGAAGATTGAACATTTGGTGGTATTTATAGGGAAAGTTTGAGTCTTGGGGGCCGAAATCTTCAATGTCTCAATGAATATGAGTAAATGAGAGCGGTTTAGGGAGTTGGAGAGTTGAAGTGAAAGTTGTAACCGGCTGTTCTTTTATATATTCGATACATTCACGGGAGTGAAGTAGGTGTTCACGGGCGTGAATGGTCGTTTTCACGGTTTGCTGAAGGAGTCTTCCACCCGTGAATGAAGGCATGAATACATTCACAGGCGTGATCTTTGAATTTCATGGTTGTGAATGATCATCCGTCATGGGGGTGAATAAATTGTCATGGGCGTGAAATGTTGAATTTCACCACCTATGCCCGTGAAGCAAGCCGTGACTCAAGGAGTGAAAGCCTCTGTGAGTTTTGGGGTGTAATTGTTCATGGGAGTGAAAATTCGTCACGGGCGTGACTCAAACCGTCAAAATAAGTTTCACCACTTGAAGCCGTGAACCATGTCGTGAACCAAGTCATGAACGATACTGCCTCTTTGGGCCATTTAAGTCACGGGCGTGAACATGTGGCACGGGCGTGACTCCCTTAAAATTTTCATCAAATAAAATTAAGTCCTAAAATAAGACTAAATCATTTCAACAAAGATTCTATTCCATAAAACATGAATTTTCATCAAAATTTCTATCTTATAACTTGTGATATGATTTAAGATTAACAATTAAAATTTCATATTTTTGCAATCACAAGGTTAATCCATCAATCATACCAAGTTCTCTTCTAAAGAAATTAAATCTTTTCTTATTTAGAGACTTAGTGAAAATATCAGCTAATTGATTTTTTGTGCTTATAAATTCTAATACAACATCTCCATATTGAACATGATCTCTAATAAAGTGGTGTCTAATGTCAATATGCTTACTTTTTTAGTGTTGAATAGGATTCTTTGAAAGCTTTATAGCACTTGTGTTGTCATATTTGATAGGTATATGGTTCATCTCATCACCAAAGAATTTGTGTACAACAACATCCAACTGCTACATATTCTGCTTCAGCAGTTGAGAGAGCAACTGAAACTTGTTTCTTGCTAAACCAATAAACTAAACATTCTCCAATGAATTGACAAGTACCTGAAGTAATTTTCCTATCTAAAAGACTACCAGCATAGTCTGCATCTGAATATCCTATAATATAAAAAGATGAATTCCTAGGATACCATAAACCTAGATGCAAAGATCCATGTAAATAGTTTAAAATTCTTTTTACTGCATTTAAATGAGATTCTTTAGGACATGATTGAAATTGTGCACACAAGCAAACACTATACATAATATCGGGTCTAGAAGCAGTAAGATATAAAAGTGATCCAATCATACCTCTATATAGCTTTTCATTAATGCTCTTACCCTTTTCATCTTTGTCCAATTTTGTTGATGTGCTCATAGGAGTCTTGGCATTTTTGCATCCTTCCATACCAAATTTCTTAATTAAATCTTTGGCATATTTGGATTGGTTGATGAATAATCCCTCATTGCTTTGCTTTATTTGTGGACCAAGGAAATACTTAAGTTCTCCCATCATGCTCATTTCAAATTCCCTAGTCATACACTTAGCAAATTCTTGACAAAGCAATTCATTAGTAGAACCAAATATTATATCATCAACGTAAATTTGAACAATTCGTATATCATGCTTATGCTTTTTGATGAAAAGTGTAGTGTCAACATTTCCCTTCGTAAAGCTATTTTCTAATAAAAAAGAACTTACCCTCTCATACCAAGTTCTTGGGGCTTGTTTTAAACCATATAAAGCTTTTGAAACTTTAAAAACATGATTTGGCAAATCATAGCTTTCAAAACCTGGTGGTTGTTCTACATACACTTCTTCATCTATATAACCATTTAGAAATGCACTTTTCACATCCATTTGAAAAAGTTTGAAATTCATGTGACATGCATATGCTAAAAGTATTCTTATGGCTTCTAATCTAGCTACAAGTGTTTATGTTTCATCATAATCTATACCTTCTTCTTGATTATATCCTTTTGCAACTAGTCTAGCCTTATTCCTGATTATTAACCCTTGTTCATCTAATTTTTTTCTAAATACCCATTTGCTACCTATGATTTGATGATCCTTGGATCTAGGTACTAGGTCCCATACCTTATTGCTCTCAAATTGGTTGAGTTCCTATTGTATGGCAATTACCCAACTTTCATCATTAAGAGCCTCATCAATATTTTTAGGCTCAATTTGTGAAATAAAAGCAATGTTAGTGACTAAATGTTTGAAATGAGGTCTAGTACTTACTCCCCTTGATAGATCACCAATTATTTGCTCTTTTGGATGATCTTTTGTCATTCTCCATTCTTTTGGAAGTTCTTGATCATTTTGTTCTTGATTTTGAGGTAGAGTGTCATTTTTGCAGTAAATTTTCTTGATCATTTTCTTCTTTCCCATTTCCAATATCAAGTCTTTCCATATTACCTACAACGTCATCAAGAACACTACCTTTCACAAGATCAAGTCTACTAGATTCATTAAAAACAACATGCATGGATTCTTCAACCGTTAATGATCTTTTATTAAATACTATATATGCTTTGCTTGTTGTAGAGTATCCTAAAAAGATAACTTCATCAGACTTAGAGGCAAATTTTCCAAGATTGTCCTTGGTGTTCAATATAAAACACTTGCATCCAAATATTCTAAAGTATGATATCAAGGGCTTTGTTCCATTCCATAGCTCAAATGACATTTTGTTTAAAAGAGGTCTTTTGAAAACTCGATTTGAAATATAACATGCAGTGTTTGTGGCTTCTGCCCAAAAATAAGTTGGTAATTCATATTCTTTAAGCATTGTTCTAGCCATTTCAATTAAAGTTTGTTGAGGTGTCCTAGGAGATGAGAAATTATGTGAAATGCCATGTTCAAGACAAAAGCTTTCGAAGTTTTCATTTTCAAATTCTTTTCCACGATCACTTCTTATTTTTGAAATACAGTACCCTTTTTCATTTTGAACTCTTTTAGCAAAGTTTTTTAAATTTTCAAAAGCATCACTCTTTTGAGCTAAGAGAATTACCCAAGTAAATCTAGAGTAATCATCTACGATGACAAATGCATAATATTTTCCTCCTAAGCTAGCAATTCTAGTAGGTCCAAACAAGTCTAAATGCAGGAGTTGAAGAGGTTTTGAAGTACTTACTATGTTTTTGGCTTTGAAAGATGACTTGTGTTGCTTTCCTCTCTGACAAGGATCACATGTCTTGCCTTTTTCATATTTAACTCTTGGCAGTCCTTTTACTAGTTCTCTTGTGCTGAGACTTTTTATTAAGTCCATGTTAGTATGACCAAGTCTTCTATGCCACTACCAATATTCATCATTAGTAGTCACAAGACACTTAGAGGAATGGTTAGATAGTTCATGTAAGTTTATTATGTATGTATTGATATCTCTTTTTCCTTTAAATATTTCTTGACCATCGATAGAGATTACAAGACATTCTTTAGATTTAACAAATATAGTTTTGTGAGAAGATGATGATGTGTCCTTAAATCCTAGAGCATGTCTAATTAAGGGTGATATTTGAGACACAATGAAAGTATCTAAACTCTCTTTACCTTTATGAAATTTAGAAATGGAATTTCTAAGTTCCTCAACTTCATTTTTCAAAGTATTATTTTCTTTTAACAATGAAGTTATTGAGGGTCTTGAAGAATATTCATCTAATGACTTTTGAAGAGATTCATTAGATGATTTAAGCTTTATGTTTTCCTTTTCTAAAACATCTATCTTATTTTTTAACTTAGAGATATTATTTCTATAAGTACTAAATTTAGTTGTATATTTCTCTAATTCTATATTTAATTCTTCTATTAGGCTTTGCTCATCATCATCATCATCATCATCATCACTATCATCATCATTATCACTACTATCCTTATTCAAGGAGTATGAGTGTAGTGATCTTACCTTATTCGAGACGTGATCCTGAATAGCCATGAAGCATAGGTTGACCTCTTCACATTCATTATCATCTTTTTCACTTGAAGAGCTTTCATCATCCCATGTGGCTTTGTGAACTTTCTCCCCATTGTCTCTTTGGTATTTGCTCTTATGCTTCTTGAGCCTTGGACATTCTGGTTTGATATGTCCTTTCTTTCCACATTCATAGCATTTTACCTATTCCTTACTTCTATGTGTGTCATTAGAACTTTGTTTGAGGTTTTTTTGCCTGAATTTTCTGGAATTACTCATTTTCTTCTCAATGATTCTTTTTAATCTCCTTGAAAGCATAGTGATGTCCTCATTTTTATCATCACTCATTTCTTCATCATCTTCACTTTCTTCATGAGATTTTGAAGTAGAGGCTTTGAGTGCTAAGGGCTTTCTTTTCTCTGGCTCTGCTTCAAGCTCACTACCATCTCATGTGTGAGAAGTTTGCCAATCAGCACATCAGTATTCATGATGCTCATAACTTCATTTGCTTCTTCTATGCCAACAACTCTTGAACCATAGTCTTTAAGAGGAAGACGTCTTAGGATTTTATTGTTTACATCTTCCAAACTCATATGCTTCCCAAGTTTCCTCATTCCATTTATAATGGCTAGAAGACGGTTGGTCATGTCAGTGATTGATTCATTGGATTTCATCTTGAAGAGCTCATATTCTGAGGTTAGAAGTTGAATCTTCTTGGATTTGACTTGCTTAGTTCCCTCATGATAGTTCTCCCATGTCTTCCACATGTTGTATGCTGTTGAGCAGTGTTGCATTCTCCCACATTCTTCAATAGATAATGTGTTTGATAAGATTGTCATTGCCTTCTTGTTTTTGAAATTTGCTCTTCTTTGAGGCTATGTCCAATCATCTCTTGATAGGATTTCTTCTTCACCATCAGCTCCTCTTCTGGTCGGTGGTGTCCATTCTTTTCATACACTATCCCAGACTTCAATTCCTTCACTATCCAAGTATGTCTCCATTCTAAACTTCCAATGGGCATAATTTGCTCCATCAAAGTAAGGTTTGAGACTTTGGAATCCTTCACTGGCCATATCTTAACCATTACTAGTGCTTTTTAGGCTTCGATGCTAGACAAAGCTCTGATACCAATTGTTGCCTAGATTTTAGGCCAAGAAGGGGGGGTTGAATTGGAGTTTAAAAAAAATTAAACTTTAAGGTGCGAAAATAAATAATTAATTTTAGGAGGGATAGAGAAAATCTGACACAAAAATTTATAGAGGTTCGGGTGTTAACAAACCCTACTCCTCTCCCCAATCGCAATTGGGAGTTTCACTAACACACTAAGTGTTACAATTGAGTTTTACAAGCTCACTCCCAACTATGGTGTTTCTCACAATGGCTCACACCTAACCCAAAAATCCCTTTTATTTTAACGGCTCACACAATAACCAATTCCTTCTGTTTTACAGGCTCACACAAACAACCTTCACTTTGTGTTTTTACAGGATCACACAAACAACCTTCACTTTGTGTTTTTACAGGCTCACACAAACAACCTTTTAATTTGTGTTTTGGAGGCTCACACAACTAATCCTTACAAGTGTTCTACTCTTGATCCAGAAATACCCATAGCTTACTTGAGTAAATATTACAAAGAGAACCACTTACAAATCTTAATTTCTCAAATATGAAGAGTAAAAAGATTTTTACAGAGAATAGATTTTGTTCTCAAGGTATGAAAATACAAATAGCTTGTAATAAGAATTAAATTCAAAGTATATGCTATTCTATTGTTATTCTCTTCATTCTCTTCTTCTTAATGCATAAATGACTTCCATTTATACTCTCATGGCTGAATATAGCCATTGGGGTGCATTAAATACGAAACTAGCCGTTGTACCAACCAAAAAATTGTGTCTGACATTTTTCTCTTTCATTATTCACGGGCGTGACTATATTTGTCACGGGGGTGACATTTCTTCCCAAGTCGTGACTGATGTGGTGACCTTGGTCGTGAAGCTCTCTATAATGTTTTGACATATAGAGTCACGGGCATGACATACTCATTCACGGGCGTGATAAGCTTCCCAGCCGTGATCCAAGTGGTGACTTTGGTCGTGAAGCTCTCTGGATGAAATTGCATGAATCTTCATGGGGGTGACACCTTTATTCACGGTGGTGACTGAAATACCCACTACACGGTTTGTTCTTGCTTCATGGCTGTGAAGTTCAAATGTTGGTTTTGGTAATGGTTAGCTTCTTTCACGGGAGTGACTCATAGAGTCACGGCAGTGAACATGCTACTTCTTGAATTTTCTCTTTCAAGGATTATTCTTCCAATCTCCATTCTTGCTATTTTAATCCATATCCTGTATAATAGACTTAGAAGACAAGTATGTTAAATACAATATTGCTATTTTATTTGTTATCATCAAAATGATAGAAATACCCCTCAAAGTTTAACACATCCATTTGCTATATCTCGTAATCATAATGAGTAGCAATGGCTAGGAGTATCCTCATGGATTTGAGCATGGCTACCGGGCTAAAAGTTTCATCATAGTTAATTACTTATCTTGATGATAACCTTTAACTAGAAGTCTGCCTTTATAGGTAAGCACATTACCATCTTTGTCATTTTTCTTTTTGAAAACCCATTTGCACCCTATAGGCTTTATCCTTTCAAATGGGTCAACCAAATTCCATACTTGGTTTTCATACAAGGAATCCATTTCTGACTTCATGGCTTGAAGCCATTTGTTAGATTCTAAATTATTCAAAACTTCTTCATAGGTCATAGGCTCATCATTTTCTATGAGTAATATGTCATTCTATTTACTAATGAGAAATCCATATCTCTCTAAAACACTACGCATCCTACGAATCTCTTGTTCTTCAAAAGTTTGAGCGAGCTATCATCTGTATAAATAACAGGCTCTGGTTTAGGTAGTTGATTAGCATCTGCTTGAGTATCTTGAACTTCCTCAAGTTCAATATAGCCATTCATTTTCAGTGCATATTCCACTAGAGAAGTCCCCTTAACCATCTTAGAGCGAAAGAGCAACCTTGAAGTTTTGAACCTTTTAGAACATGCTTCCTCATCAAAAAGCTCTCTTAGATGAGCGATTATGGAGTTATCATCCATAGTCGTATGCTGCTGTTGCAACTCAGCTGGCATAGTAGCAAGTATAATACAGCTCGCCATCTCATTATCATCGAAATGCTTTTGATATGCCTTTTCAACATTTTAAGAAGCAGTAGCAGCAGGGGGAATCGGGAGTGCCTCATCTAGGACATACCCAATCTTTTTAGACTTGAGAACTATTCTCAAATTCCTTAGCTAATCCAACAAAATTAGGCCCAATCAACTTATTTGACTCCATTAGTGATCACAAATTCACACTTGTCAACATGATAATGATTCTAGCAACCTAGATGTAAAATTGAGCATGTTAGAATGTACATAGAACTGCATGTTTAGTAGGCCTTTAATAAATCGCATTATGACTCCCACTACTTTATTGCGAATCCATGGCCTTCACTATGAACCCGAAAGAACTTATATGGAAGTTCTCCTAGTGAGTCGATATCCAACTAGCTAAGAATAACCTTGAGGCAACTCAACAAGCTATCCTTAGTTTGGTTTGTAGGTATCTAATCCATACCAATTGCATTATTCATGTAACAATCAAATCTTGTGCTATCAACTTATTGATGTGTGCATATACATTGGGCTATCGAATCTTGATATGTGTACATCTCATGTGTACAAACCCAACTTTGCCTTCAATACACATTAACCTTGGCGCAAATCTAACAAGTTAATAATATGGGCTAAGTCTAACCCACTAATCGTGAAATTTAATTTCAATAGATTGAACATATTCTTATAGAGTGAGCTTGAGTCAACTCAACAACCCTAACTCTTGAAGAACTCTAGTTCTCCCCATACTAATGGAAGGCGTAAGACTTAATTGTTTATTTAGCGAGGGATTTCTTTGTTAAGTCTCATAATGTTTTTGCTAAGTCTAATATGTAATTAGCTTTTTGCTCTTTTGCTCTTTTGTTAAGTCTCATATCTAATTACATATTTCAAAACATAAAAAACCTCAATTTTCATTTGAGGGGAGTAAGATGAAAAGTTAAATACATGAGAAAGATAGAGAGGCAGGTACATACCAATTTTGTATGTCATTTCAATATGGAATTTGATATTTAATCAAATTAATTTAAATTCCACATTTTCAGAATTAATTCTAATTTACTTCACCTTAAAAACAAATTATGTTGATGTCTAAATTAAATAATTTAATTTTAATATACATACCAATTTCTAGTCATACTAGAATTACCATTGCTCAACTTAAATAAAATCAAAATTAATTTCAAAAAATATTAAAAATTTTCAAAACTTCAAATTATCATTCTAAGAATCTTTAGGTCAACTTAAGTTTATAAAAATATTTTTGGCACAAGCCATAATTGCTAAGACAAATGACCTAATACATTTAGATGTTCAAAATGACTCATTTGACATCTAGACTTATTAAAAAAATTTCAATTTGAGAAAAATATTTTATCATGCATATAACATCCAAATAATATATTTTGTTGCCTAGATATTAGGCCAAGAAGGGGGGTTGAATTGGAGTTTCAAAACATTTAAACTTTAAGATGCGGAAATAAATAATTAATTTTAGGAGGGATAGAGAAAATCTGACAAAAAAGATTTATAGAGGTTCGGGTGTTAACAAACCCTACTCCTTTCCCCAATCGCAATTGGAAGTTTCACTAACACACTAAGTGTTACAATGGAGTTTTACAAGCTTACTCCCAACTATGGTGTTTCTCACAATGGCTCACACCTAACCTCAAAATCCCTTATGTTTTAATGGCTCACACAATAACCAATTCCTTGTTTTTTAAAGGCTCACACAAACAACCTTCACTTTGTATTTTTACAGGATCACACAAACAACCTACACTTTGTGTTTGTATAGGCTCACACAAACAACCTTTTAATTTGTGTTTTGGAGGCTCACACAACAAACCCTTACAAGTGTTCTACACTTAACCCAAAAATACCCAAAGCTCACTTGAGTAAAGATTACAAAGAGAACCACTTACAAATATTAATTGCTCAATAAATGAAGACCAAAAAGATTTTTACAGAGAATAGATTTTGTTCTCAAAGTATGAAAGTAGAAATAGCTTGTAATAAGAATTAAATTCGAAGTATATGCTATTCTATTGTTATTCTCTTCATTTCCTTGTTCTTAATGCACAAATGACTTCCATTTATACTCTCATGGCTGAATATAGCCGTTAGGGTGCATTAAATACGAAACTAGTCGTTGTACCAACCAAAAAATCGCGCCTGACATTTATCTCTAACATTGTTCACGGGCGTGACTATGCTTGCCACGGGAGTGACATCGTTCTCTGGAACGTTTTGACATATAGAGTCACGGGCGTGACAAGCTTCCCAGCCGTGATCCAAGTGATGACTTTGGTGGTGAATCTCTCTGGATGAAAATGCATGAATCTTCACGGGGGTGACACCTTCATTCACGGGGGTGACTGAAATGCCCACTTCACGGTTTGTTTTTCCTTCATGGCCGTGAACTTCAAATGTTGGTTTTGGTAACGGTTAGCGCCTTTCACGGGAGTGACTCATAGAGTCACTGCAGTGAACATGCTACTTCTTGATTTTGTCTTTCAAGAATTATTCTTCCAATCTCCATTCTTGCTATTTTAATCCATATCCTATATAATAGACTTAGAAGACAAGTATGTTAAATATAATATTGCTATTTTATTTGTTATCATCAAAATGACGGAAATACCCTTCAAGGTTTAACAATCTCCCACTTTTTGATGGTGACAAATACTCTAGCAATATGTGATTTTGAGAAGTCTCCCCCTCAAAATATACTTAGGATAAAAAATTAATAATTTGCAAGAATAGTAAATAATGATGTAGCATTGAAATAAACTTAACTTGATTTTTAGTATATGCAAGTTATATGAGAAGTATATCCAATATATACCATAATTCCTTTCTAAGGCATGAAGTATATGTAAGGTATACTTAAGTTATATCATGCCATATTTATTTTTGCAACTTGCATGAAGGTATATGCAAAGTATACTTAAGGTATGTCTTATGTATATAAAGCTCAATTTTTTCAATCATATACTTTGCATATCAAATTTTGAATCAAGATTTCTAATCCCTTTTAATCTTATTTCAAAGTCAATTCAATTTTAATATTTGATTCAAAATTCATTTACCTTATATATTGCTAGTCTCTTCTTTTATTGCTAGTTTGATACATTTTCCCTATCATATATTCCTAGTTTTCCCCCTTTTGTCATCAATCAAAAAAGGATAAGAAGATAACAATGAAGTAAACAAAAGCAAATATATTAATTAAAGAAAAAGATTCAAACAAAGTTAAATGTTCAGAAAGGAAATTTAAAAATTTCCTACACACCAACAAACATAAACAAAATACATAAGCAAAAGACAAACAAATTTAGGTTACACTCTAGCCGGACATCCTATCACGAAGCCTAGCCACTTCAGCCTCAAGGCTGTCCATCTGAGACTCCATGAAGTCTTTGAGGTTCTCCAACCTCTCATCCATCAAAGTCTGTAGCTACTCAAAACATGGTGCCAAGAGGTCAACCACCTGCTGCGCTAAGGTCGGTGTGGAAGCCGATGACTGTCCGATGTCCTGCTCAACTATTGGAGGTGCTTCCTCAACACGAGCCCTCTTCTTCTGCTGAACTCCCTGGAGGCCTATTTGAAAGTCCTCCGTGTCATTATCTTCCTAGATGATCTCCCCAGCAGTGTCAGTGAAGCGGTAGAAGATATCGTTCTGGAAAATGATTCTCACAGCAGCTCCCATCTTTATGAAGGACTCGACATCCAAGCGATCTCGAGGATGTCTAGGGATGAGGTTGAAGTGATGTGCATCCAGCTTCAGATAATTAAGCTTAATGGCTATGTGGGTGACATATGCCCTAATCAATATATCTCTAGTAGGCTTGGTGGCAATGGAGACAAGATGGTTAGCAAACCATCTAGAAAGTGCCACTGTGAGTCCTCTGCGAGCCATCTCAAATAGGAAGAGTTCTGACTTCCTGATAGTCCCATTGCTTTCTCCCCTAGCAAATATGCTATAGGTTATGAACCTATGCAAATACCTGTGCACTGGGGCCACGAGATGAGTGCTCTTTGTCTTCTTAACGTCCCAGTTACAATTATAGCCAAAATGTGTCCAAGCTAGAGGGGCAGAGAATTCTACCTCAGTGTCATTTAGTATGCCATCTGACGGTAAGTCAAACAATTCTCCAAATTCAATGGCATTGAGGGTGTTGGGATTGTTAAAGAGTTGGAATTTCACCACTGTAGTAGGTGAAACCTGCAATGTGCTGAGGAATTCCAGTGTTGGCTCCCTCAAGGGTGGCTAGTGAATTTCCATGAAATCTTTCAAATGACAGTCTTGTAGTTCCTCTGTCATAGCCGTCTCAAGCATGAGACTTCGGACTGTTTACCATTCAAAGGACCTTGATGATAGAAGAGGTCTCTTCTTCAAAGTTGCATACCGAGGATGGCATTGCTCCACAAATGCAGTTCATGAGGTAATCTGCATACCTCTTAGGAGCATGGGACTTCTTTCTCTTTCCCTTGGATGAAGCAGTCTCCATTTGATTTGAGGAATTCGGTTGGTGATGGAGTTGGAAAATTTTGATAGGAAATCCTTATGAAACCCTAAGAATGTAAGATTTTTTATGAAGATTTGAACTTCTGGTGGTATTTATAGGGAAATTTTGAGTCTTGGGGGCCGGAATCTTCAATGTCTCAATGAATGTGAGTAAATGAGAGCGGTTTTGGGAGTTAGAGAGTTGAAATGAAAAATATAATCGGCTGTTCTTGTAACACCACATCTTATGCATTTGTGTTCAACTTATCCCTGTATCAATTAATCACACATAGCATGCTAGAAAGACAAAATACCCTGTTAACATTGGTAGTAAATTTGTTTTTTTCATATCATATCCAGTAAAATCAACTAATGACTTTACAAGTCTTATATCCTGTAATATCACTCAATGACTTTTCAAGTCAACATTAAAAACAACAATATGATATATCACATATATTAAAACATAAACTTCACATCCGAAGGATTACAGGTTATTTCCATTTATACATTTCAAAACTAATCTAGAGTGATAATACATATTCAAGCATATAAGTCCAACATACAGATGACATGTTTTCATGCTTGTGTGGAATGCAAGGAGAGAGAGAGTGATGAGGCTCAGCCAGTGACCTGTGTTCCATGTCTTTTATACGCTACTCAAAATGAGCTATCACATTTTTTTCCTTGAAAAATGATGCAAATTGATGAGTTGTGGCTCAGTGAGAGTAACCATCAACTGAGCTCTAAACTACCAAACAACTCATAATAATAAGTCACAAATCCAATACATACCATGTATTCCATTCCATTCATCAATATCATATAAATATCAATAAAGTTGAAACATATAATCATTACTCCTTATGTATGCAAATGCTTTGCTTGTTTCATTTTTTTGTGACTAAGTTAAACAGACATTGCCCCGGGTTTCCATGTGAACATTTGCATTTGCATTTGCTAGCTAGCTTGATCATTTGTTTCATTAGCACATTTGTTGGGCCATAGGCCTCTTCTTTTTCTTTACAATATCGATTAACTAGTCACAATGCCTTTTTTGCCCATATGCATATGCACTTGTATTTAAAAATTCATCAACCATTGCATCTTTATCATATACAACATACATATATTCCATATATACCTCATATGTCAAGCATATACCTTGCATATACTATACATATACCATGTATATATATCACATTTGTAAAACATATAACTTAAATATACAACAAGTATACCATTTATATGTACCACAATGTCACCAATTATCCATCATTACATTATCAAGGACCAATCATGACAATCATATGAATTACATAGCAAGCAACATTCATTTGCACTAAAGAATTCAATCGATAATTAGACTCACCGTTCTCCTTTGATTCTGACCCCTAACTTATTGTCTATCCGCTCCTTGTGGGTCTCAAATATGTTGTGAGCCTAATATAAAAACATAATCGATTAACTCATGATTAGGGAGACTTAATGTGGCTTAAACAAATTAATATGCATTTTTCATGGCAATAGTTAAGATTTTTCTATAATTGACCAATTAATCTGATTCTTATTCCTAATTAAAAATAACATATAATTATAGAACATATTCCAATTTCAGACCAATGGGTGCATTGTACAATATTTGGTGGAATTTCTAAGACTGTTATGTTTTCTGTCTTGTTTTCTGCCTTTAGGCAGTTTCAGGGTACTCATTTCGGTTCATCATAACTTATAATATATGAGTCCTATTTTAATGAAACTTAACTGAAAGTTATATGGGTTCATATGGAACATGTTTCATGTTTACAACATTTACGAATTATGTCTCTATGGTATTCCAATTATACCAAACATTTTACTGGTACAAAATAGAATTGACTTCCAGACTAGTATGGCTTCCAAAGGCCATAACTTAGTCTATACATAACCAATGAAGCTAAAAGTAGTACCAAAATTTAGCTAAGCCATATAACTATAACTTTAATGTTTTGATCATGTACAGAATCTATCTCTAACAATCTCAAATTAGCCAAACAATGTACTATATTTGCCTAGGGCACTCAATAGGCAGTTCAAACCATGGAACAGTCATGGTTCCATTCCCCATAACTCAACATTTAAAGGACCGATGAACCTGAAATTGGGTAGAACGATACAAAACACATATATCTACAACTTTTAGGTTTTGTGAGACTTCCAATAATGGCTTTAACATATTCGAAATGAAACGACACAGTAGCTAACTTGGTTAGGGTTCACACCCTGACCAGGTCCAGTACGAAGAGTATATCTCTCCCTATACATAACATCTTGCAAATATGTTTACATATCCACATATCTAAGACATAAAGGAACAACTGTTGTGTTTTACACAGTTCCAGAATCAATTGCTTTTAACATCAAAATCGGTGTGCAATGCAATGCCTAATATTGAACCTAAGCAACTCAAATCAACCCTATAGCAATAAGAATTGATTACTTACCAAGAACAACCTTGCAAGGGATCAATTAGATTCAAAAACTAGGTGAAAAAAGTAAGAATTGAAATCTGAAATGGAGGAAATTGAAGAAGAAGTCGGGTTGGAGAAGAAGGCAGAAATGGGAAGATAAAGCTAACTTTTTGTTTTTGTCTTTTTATCTTTTTCTTATCTCTTTTTTTCCTTTCTCTTCTCTTCTCTTTTATTTCTCTTTTGTGTCATTTTCATTTTATTTTTTCTATATTATTATTATTATTTACATATATTTATAATTCCACTAATTCACCCAATAATACAGCTTAATCATTTGGCCCGATTTAACTAAATTAGCAATGTAAATGTTTACTAATCTTAATCTAATCATTTTGCTTACTTTAATTTAGTCACCTTATTCAATTCATTTCTAATACTTTGTTATCCTTATTTAGGTTATAAGGATACACGTGTGACTCGATATAATTTCCAAATACTAGGACATATAGCTAGTGCGTGCCACAAACATGTTTCTAAGAAAATATGTGTGAAATGCACGTGTTCAATTGAATTGTATGCAAGATGCTTATGTTCAATGAAATGCATGTGGGGAAGGTCAAGGATGTTACAGTTCTTTTATATATTCGATACATTCACGGGCATTAAGTAGGTGTCCACGGGCGTGATTGGTCTTGTTCACGGTTTGCTGAAGGAGTGTTCCACCCGTGAAATAAGGTGTGAATAATGTCATGGGCGTGAATAATCATCCGTCATGGGGGTGAATAAATTGTCATGGGCGTGAAATGTTGAATTTCACCACTTATGCCCGTGAACCAAGTCGTGACTCAAGGCGTGAAAGCTTCTATGAGTTTTGGGGTGTAATGGTTCACGGGAGTGAAAATGCGTCAAGGGCTTGAAAGGCTCTTTTCATCAAATAAAATTAAGTCCTAAAACAAGACTAAATCATTTCAACAAAGATTCTATTCCTTAAAACATGAATTTTCATAAAAAATTATATCTTATAACTTGTGATATGATTTAAGATCAACAATTAAAATTTCATATTTTTGCAATCACAAGGTTAATCCATCAATCATACCAAGTTCTCTTTTAATGAAATTAAATCTTTTCTCATTTAGAGACTTAGTGAAAATATCAGCTAATTGATTTTCTGTGCTTATAAATTCTAATGCAACATCTCCATATTGAAGATGATTTCTAATAAAGTGGTGTATAATGTCAATATGCTTACTTCTTGAGTGTTGAATAGGATTCTTTGAAAGATTTATAGCACTTGTGTTGTCACATTTGATAGGTATATGGTTCATCTCATGACCATAGTCCTTAAGTTGTTGTTTCATCCAGAGAATTTTTGTACAACAACATCCAGCTGCTACATATTATGCTTCAGCAGTTGAGAGAGCAACTGAAACTTGTTTCTTACTAAACCAAGAAACTAAACATTCTCCAATGAAGTGACAAGTACCTGAAGTACTTTTCCTATCTAAAAGACGACTAGCATAGTCAGCATCTAAATATCCTATAATATAAAAAGATGAATTTCTAGGATACCATAAACCTAGATGCAAAGATCCATGTAAATATTTTAAAATGAGATTTTTTAGGACATTATTGAAATCGTGCACACAAGCAAACACTAAACATCATATCGGGTCTAGAAGCAGTAAGATATAAAAGTGATTCGATCATACCTCTATACAGCTTTTCATTAATGCTCTTTAGCCTTTTCATCTTTGTCCAATTTTGTTGATGTGCTTATAGGAGTCTTGTCATTTTTGCATCCTTCCTAACCAAATTTCTTAATTAAATCTTTGGCATATTTGGATTGGTTTTTGAATATGCCCTCATTGCTTTGCTTTATTTGTAGACCCAGGAAATACTTAAGTTCTCCCATCATGCCCATTTCAAATTCCTTAGTCATACACTTAGCAAATTCTTGACAAAGCAACTCATTAGTAGAACCAAATATTATATCATCAACATAAATTTAAACAATTAGTATATCATGCTTATGCTTTTTGATGAATAGTGTAGTGTTAACATTTCCCTTTGTAAACCTATTTTCTAATAAAAAATAACTTAACCTTTCATACCAAGTTCTTAGGGCCTGTTTTAAACCATACAAAGCTTTTGAAAGTTTAAAAACATGATTTTCCAAATCATAGCTTTCAAAACCTGGTGGTTGTTCTACATACACTTCTTCATCTTTATAACCATTTAGAAATGCACTTTTCACATCCATTTGGAAAAGTTTGAAATTCATGTGACATGCATATGCTAAAAGTATTCTTATGGCTTATAATTTAGCTACAGGTGCATATGTTTCATCATAATCTATACCTTCTTCCTGATTATATCCTTTTACAACTAGTCTAGCCTTATTCCGGGTTATTAACCCTTGTTCATCTAATTTGTTTCTAAATACCCATTTTCTACCTATGATTTGATGATCCTTGGGTCTAGGTACTAGGTTCCATACCTTATTTCTCTCAAATTGGTTGAGTTCCTCTTGCATGGAAATTACCCAACTTTCATCATTAAGAGCCTCATCAATATTTTTAGGCTCAATTTTTGAAAGAAAAGCAATGTCAGTGACTAAATGTTTGAAATGAGATGTAGTACTTACTCCCCTTGATAGATCACTAATTATTTGTTCTTTTGGATGATCTTTCGTCATTCTCCATTCTTTTAGAAGTTCTTGATCACTTTGTTCTTGATTTTGAAGTAGAGTGTCATTTTGCAGTAAATTTGCTTGATCATTTTCTTCTTTCCCATTTCCAATATCAAGTCTTTCCATATTACCTACAACATCATCAAGAACACTACCTTTCACAAGATCAAGTCTACTAGATTCATTAAAAACAACATGTATGGATTCTTCAATAGTTAATGATCTTTTATTAAATATTCTATATGCTTTCCCGGTTGTAGAGTATCCTAAAAAGATACCTTCATCAGACTTAGAGGCAAATTTTCCAAGAATGTCCTTGGTGTTCAATATAAAACACTTGCATCCAAATACTCTAAAGTATGATATCAAGGGATTTCTTCCATTCCATAGCTCAAATGAGGTTTTGTTTAAAAGAGGTCTTTTGAAAACTCGATTTGAAATATAACATGCGGTGTTTGTGGCTTCTGCCCAAAAATAAGTTTGTAATTCATATTCATTAACCATTGTTCTAGCCATTTCAATTAAAGTTCGATTTTTCCTTTCAACTACCCCATTTTGTTGAGGTGTCCGAGGAGATGAGAAATTATGTGAAATGCCATGTTCAAGACAAAAGCTTTCAAATTTTTCATTTTCAAAATCTTTCCCATTATCACTTCTTATTTTTAAAATGCAGTACCCTTTTTCATTTTAAACTCTTTTAGCAAAGTTTTTGAAATTATCAAAAGCATCACTCTTTTGAGCTAATAAACTTACCCAAGTAAATCTAGAGTAATCATCTACGATGACAAATGCATAATGTTTTCCTCCTAAGCTAGCAATTCTAGTAGGTCCAAACAAGTCTAAATGCAGGAGTTGAAGAGATTTTGAAGTACTTACTATATTTTTGGCTTTGAAAGATGACTTGTGTTGCTTTCCTCTCTGGCAAGTATCACATGTCTTGCCTTTTTCATATTTCACTCTTGGCAGTCCTTTTACTAGTTCTTCTGTGCTGAGACTTTGTATTAAGTCCATGTTAGCATGACCAAGGCTTCTATGCCACAGACAAGATTCATCACTAGTAGTCACAAGACACTTAGATGAATGGTTAGATAGTTCATGTAAGTTTATTATGTATGTATTGATATCTCTATTTCCTTTAAATATTTGTTAACCATCGATAGAGATCACAAGACATTCATTTGAAGTAAAGATTACTTTGTTTCCTCTATCACATAATTGACTTACACTTAACAAGTTATGTTTCAAGCCATCAACAAGTAAGACATCCTTAATAAAAGTAGTACCATTAATACCAATAGAACCAGTGCCAATTACCTTACCCTTTGCATTGTTTCCAAACGTAACTTTACCTCCATCAATACTTTTGATTTCATTGAAAACTTCTTTGTCTCCTGTCATATGCCTTGAGCATCCACTGTCTACTAGCCAAACATTTTTGTTTATTGTGGACTTGAGGTATACCTATAAAATCACAATTCAAATATGATTTTTAGGTACCCAAATGAGTTTGGGTCCTTGGGGGTTAGCACATGAAGGTTCCCAATGAGCCTTCTATATCCAGCAATGTTTATTTATGTGACCAATTTTTATACAATAATTACATTGTTTCGGTCTAAACTTGCTTTTTGGTCTTACTATGTATTTGAATGTGTAACACCCACTAATTAGAGTTTAATTTGATTAATTTAGACCTCATAATTAAATTGTGTTTTTTATTAAATAAAATTAAAAATATTAGATATAAAGAAATATGTGAAGATAATAATAATAATAATAATAATAATAATAATAATAATAATAATAATAATAAAAAAATTAAAAAAGAAAAGAAAATTCAAAAGTAAAAAGGGGCTCAGCAGAAAAAAAAATAAAAAAAAAGAAGCCAAAAACGTGAATTAGGGAGGTAGTGGGGCTGAATACTTCTTTTGGTCATTCTTCCACTTCATTTCTCTTCTTCTTCTTCATCCCTTTTTCTTCCTCCATATCTCAGATCAAATTATTTATTATTTTCTTCAAGATTGGCATAAAAAATTAGTCCAAATAAATCTGATCTTGGTAGTTAATTGAATTAGCTACCTCCCTGTATTTCTCTTATACAGGAAATGAAGGATGCACAAAGACAAGATAGGAAGTTAATTGAATTAGCTGAGTTGATCTCTAAGGGGGAGAGGCCTGGATTCACTATGGACTTAGATGGTGGATTGTTCTATCAAGACAGATTATGTGTGCCTAGTGTAGAAGATCTTAGACAAAGGATTCTTAGAGAGGCCCATGAAAGCAAATATGTTATGTGCCCAGGGAGTAACAAGATGTACCAAGAGTTGAAGAGTAGATACTGGTGGGTAGGTATGAAAAAGGACATCACAGAGTACACTTCAAAATGTTTAACTTGTCAGCGAGTCAAGGCGGAACATCAAGTACCTTCGGGGTTGCTACATCTAATTTCAATTCTAGAATGGAAGTGGGAACGGATCACTATGGATTTTGTGACTGGATTTCCTTTGACTCTAAAGAGACATGATACTGTATGGGTCATAGTTGACAGATTTACAAAGTCAGCACATTTCTTGCCTATCAGAAAGGATTATCCACTAAATAAATTGGCAGAAATTTATATGAATGAAGTTGTACGACTTCATAGAGTGCATGTTTCTATTGTGTCTGACAGAGATCCCCGTTTCATATCTCAATTTTGGGGTAGTCTACAACGAGCTCTAGGTACTAAGCTCAATTTCAGCATAGCTTTTCATCCGCAGACAGATGGACAGTCAGAAAGATTCATTTAGATTCTAGAAGATATGATGAGAAGTTGTGTCATTGAATTTAAAGGTAGCTGGGACAAATATCTTCCTTTAATGGAATTCGCCTATAATAACAGTTATCAGTCTAGTATGTAGATGGCTCCATATGAGGCACTTTATGGTAGGAAGTGTCAAACACCTATATGTTGGACAGAGATCAGCGAGAGGAAACTTATAGGACCAAACCTAGTGCCAGAGACAGAAGAAAAAGTGAAAGTCATTCGCAAAAGACTTAAAACAGCTACAGATAGACAAAAATCATACGCTGACCTCAATATGCAGTGGGTGATAAAGGTTTTCTCAAAGTATCTCCTTGGAACAAAGTTTTGCGATTTGGAAAGAAAGGCAAGTTAAGTCCAAGATTCATCGGACCTTATGAAATATTAGAAAGAGTTGGACCTGTTGCTTATAGAGTCGCTCTACCACCGGAGATGAGTCAAATACATGATGTCATCCATGTCTCAATGTTAAGACGATATAGATCAGATCCTAATCACATCATACCTGCTGAAAGCATTCAAGTGAGAAAAGATTTGACATATGAAGAAGAACCAGTCCAAATTTTAGCAAAAGAAATTAAGGAATTGAGGAACAAGCGAGTACCATTAGTAAAGGTACTATGGATGAATCATGCAATCGAAGAAGCAACATGGGAAAACGATGACGTGATGAAAACTCAATACCCTCACCTGTTCAGTGACGATACATAGGTATGTTTCGAGGACGAAACATCTTAAGGGGGAGAGAATTGTAACACCCACTAATTAGAGTTTAATTTGAATAATTTAGACCACATAATTAAATTGTGTTTTTTATTAAATAAAATTAAAAATATTAGATATAAAGAAATATGTGAAGATAATAATAATAATAATAATAATAATAATAATAATAATAATAATAATAATAAAATTAAAAAAAAAAAGAAAATTGAAAAGTAAAAAGGGGCTCAGCAGAAAAAAAGAAGCCAAAAACGTGAATTAGGGAGGTAATGGGGCTAAAGACTTCTTTTGGTCATTCTTCCACTTCATTTCTCTTCTTCTTCTTCTTCTTCTTCTTCTTCATCCCTTTTTCTTCCTTCATATCTCATATCAAATTACTCATTGTTTTCTTCATGATTGGCATCAAAAATCAATCCAAATAAATCTGATCTTGGTAAGAAATATTTTCCCCATGATTATTGTGCTATTAGAACTCTTTAGGTTATATTTTTAGAGAATATTGTACTCCATTTTTTATTATCTTGTGACTCAAATTTGAGGATGTGTTAAACATAAAAGTTGTTCATCTATGTCTTGTGTATCTCTCTGCCAAATTTTATTGAATTATTTGAAGTCTATGAAGAGATATGATTATTGGGGTGAAACTGGTTCAGGGAGACATATCAACCAAATCACCTACGGTGTTTGTAAACATTGATCATCTTAGTGGCTTATTCTGAGGTTTTGTAAAATCTGAAAGTTGTAGGTATATATGTTATTGAGGTCTCTGTAAAATAACGTGTGAATTGCGCTTGTGTAGGTTGAGGTATTCTGAAATGAACTATGATTATTCCTGGATAGAGCTAGTTCCACATACCTGTACAGATCCAGTAACTTCGTCCTTATATTTCACCTATTTTAAGATCGAATTATCCAAAGTGAAAAACATGCAATTTTACTCCTATGTATTATCTAAATTCCTGTGAAAGTTTCATCTTAAAATGTCATGTATTTTGGGAGTTATGAGCTGAAAAATTAAACTGGTCGGGATGATACTCTATGTTGAACCAATTATATATCCTCCAATATTTGAGACCCGTAGAGACTGAATCAGGAAAGGAGTTAAACATACCAAATGTTCCCAATTACCTTATATAACTGTATAAAAGTTGTCAGAATAACTTAAGCTACACATTGAAAGTTATGAAATTTTGAATTGGGTACCTTGAAACTGCCTAAGGGCAGAAAATAGGGCAATATTTAAAAATATACCAAAACTTATCTAAAACTTCAAAAATTCTGATATTTTAGTATATTTTAGTTTTACATGTTATATTTAATCAGGATCAAGAATTATATAAATTGGATAAGTGTAGAAAAAGTTATTAATCAAACAGTCCTTAGAGGTCTTATTCTAGCTTAATAGAAATTGTAATTATTTATTTAAGTTATATTAAGAATAAATATTTTATCAAGCTATTAATTAATTACATTTTTAAATTAGGATTTCAACAAGAAGAAGACCAACAAAAGTGAACAAGCTCTGAAATTATATTTTGGAAAAGGAAAATACTATCGAGGTTTGTACATATATGTATTTTGTTTTGCCTTTATGCATGATTGTGTGTATGGCATAAATTACATGTCACAATGATGAAATTATATATTATGCATGCTTTAAGGTTGTAAGAATGTTATTAACTCTGAACTTAATATTGTGTTAACATTTGATAAAATATTATGCTATTACATGGTTTTGAAATAGATTGTGAATATATGATTGTGTTAATATGAAATGAGTATTGGTTATAGAAACAAGTAATTAATGGTGTTAATTGCCTATTTCTCTACCTGAGGACTAACATAGGATAGATGGTGCACCATTAAGGGGGGAATTACGGTACCTATATGGATATTATTTAGGGATAGGGTGGGTTAAGCTCTGGGAGCGCCTCTGATCCTGATTATATACAGATGACATAATTATATTCATTCAAGGTGGCTTAAGCTCCGCGAGTGCCCTTGACTTGAGATTATGGTGAGTAGGGTGGCTTAAGCTCCGCGAGTGCCCCTATTTCACACCCCATATCCGAACAGTCCGGGAATGAGATTTGGGCTGATATTAATTAAAGACTATGGGATGAAATGTGAAAATTTATTATTGACATAAGTGACAAAACATGAAATGATTACAAAAGGTAATGAGAATTTAGTTGTTGAATATGATTATTATGTTTATACTATTATGTGATGTGGTTATTTCTTTTATATGAAATAAAAATTCAGTGTATCGTGAATTATTTGAGACATGCACTTGTGTGACTGCTTGGGAAAAACTTAATACGTATATGTACCACTAAGCTAGAGTTAGCTTAGCAGGGGTTCTTCTCATGCAGGAATTGAAACTATAGATGATAGGAAGAGAAGTGGTCATGAAGGAAATCCAAGCTCATTTCAGCAGAGACACAAAAAGCATAGTTAGAGGGTTGGTTATGTATTATTATGTTTTTTTTTAGTTTGTCTATGTATATGGTGTGGTAAACATATCTCATATATTAATATTGTGTATGTAAATAATTATGTAACATAATCGGGTGCCATATGTGTATACAATATAAGGATATATATATATATATATATATATATATATACATATATATATATATATTAGAACAATTTGCCTAAACCAAAATAAATAAATATATTAAGTTATTTAAAATGAAAAAAAAATTTCATTTGGAGCAGATTATTTAGTTGAGCTTGTGGCATCCTTTTTATATATGTGGGATTATTCCTAATATATAATTGGGGCGTCACATTTAGTGGTATCAAAGCAGGTTTAGGCGTTTCTAGGCCTAGATGTGAAATGACATATTAAGTTTAAATATACATGTGTCTCGTATAATTCTAATATGGGCTTTCTTCTTGGAAACTTGTATGATTGTAGGAAGATGTCTTCGGATGAACGAGATGTGGCTGAGAGTATCGGCTCTCTTGATACTAGGACACCTCATCAGCCTAGTGCAGCAAGCGTGCAAAGGCAAAATGCTGCTCCAAATCCCCCACCGCATGCAGTAGAACACATTGACCCTGGTCAAAATCCATTTATACAACAGATGACTGGATTATTCCAACATATGGTACGAGCCATTCCTCAGCCTATCCCAGTGCCACCACCTAGACCAAAAGTAACAATTGATAAGCTTCGTAAGTATGGGGCTTCAGATTTCTATGGTAAGAGAGATGAAGATCCAGCTGCAGCTAAGTATTGGTTGGAAAATACTAGAAGAAGTTTTAAAGAGTTGCAAGTGGAAACAGATGACAAAGCTAGATTTGCTACTTCTCTACTCCAAGATGAGGCATATGATCGGTGGATATCAGTTCTTACCAAGCCATATATGGTGGAATCGGTCTCACGGGATTCCTTCCTTTCTTAATTTAAAGAGCAGTATATTATGTTGATCTATATTGATGAGAAAAAGAAAGAGTTCATGAATCTCAAGCAAGGTAAAATGTCAGTGACCGAGTATCAGTGGGATTTTACCAGACTGAGCAAGTATGCCCCTGAATTAATTGGAAATGAAAGAGATAAATGTAGAAGATTTGAAGATGGCCTTAATGAAGAGGTTGTAGATATTGTTACTGCTCTTCAACATAATAATTTTTCTCAGTTAGTTTCTGCAGCACTCAGCCTTGAAAAAAGGAAAAAGAGGAAAATAGAAGAATCTTTCAAAAAGTCAGCTACTTCTGAGACTCAATTCACTGGAAAAAAAAGTTGTTTCTTTACTAGCCATTCACTGAATAGAGGATAGGGAAAAAGTTTTAGCTATTCACAGACAGGGTTTTTTAGGAGGAGGCCGCCCTCTAAGGTACCTTCTGCTACAGCCAGTTCACAACCTCAGGTTAGCAAGGAAGCTATACCGGTATGTACCATTTGTAATAGGAGCCATCGGGAGGAATGTTGGCGTGCCACAGGTGCTTGCTTTGTATGTGGGTCCAAAGAACATCTACGGAGGGATTGCCCACTCTTGATAGGTGGTACACCTACTCAAAGTACTAGGTCAGCTCCAACTCAGCCTGGAGTTCAGTTCAGAGGAGGACCAGGCCGACCGAGGCAAGCTGTTTCAGAGACAGTAAATAGACCTGGATCTAGTAGAGCTCCAGCCCGAGCCTATACCCTGAATGCTAAAGAAGATCAAGCGGCAACAGATGTTATTGTTGGTATGTTTTCATTATATGATTTTGACATTTGTGCACTCATAGATCCAGGTTCCACACATTCCTATATTTGCACTAGTACACCTAGTCAGCATAATATGATTAAAGAAAACCTAGAATATGGAATTGAAGTTAAGAATCCTTCGGGTCATAGTGCAATAGTGAATAAAGTATTTAGGAATTGTCCTTTGGTTGTGCATGGGAAGGAGTTTTCTGCAGACTTGATTGAGTTGCCTTTCCATGAGTATGATGTCATATTAGGCATGGATTGGCTCTCACGTCATGAAGCAGTGGTGGATTGCAAGTCTAAATTTGTGGTACTTAAAAAAAATTAGAAGGAAATTATTGTAAAAGAGGAATTATTTTCACAACATCCTCGAGTCATATCCATAATGAAAGCTCAGAGATTGATGAGAAAAGGGTGTGAAGCTTATTTGGCCCATGTGATTGACACCAAAAAAGGAGGTTCAAATCTTGAAGATATCCCGATGGTAAATGAATTTCCAGATGTCTTTCCTGATGACTTACCTGGGTTACCTCCGGAGAGAGAGGTATAATTTACTATTGATCTTGTTCTAGGAACTATGCCTATATCAAAGACACCATACAGAATGGCCCCATTAGAGATGAAAGAACTTAAGACACAATTGCAAGAACTCCTTGATAGGGGTTTCATTAGACCAACTACATCCCCATGGGGTGCACCAGTATTGTTTGTGAAAAAGAAGGATGGATTTTTGAGGCTATGTTTTGATTATCGACAGTTGAATAAGGCGACCATCAAGAACAAGTACCCATTACTGCGGATTGATGATCTCTTTGACCAACTGAATGGTGCAGGATTATTTTCTAAGATAGATTTGAGATCTGGTTATCATCAATTAAGGGTGAAGATAGAGGATATTGCTAAAACTACATTCAGTACCACATATGGTCATTATGTGTTTTTGGTTATGCCATTTGGGCTGACCAATGCTCCAGCAACATTTATGGATCTTATGAATAGGATGTTTAGGCCACATCTTGATCAATTTGTTGTAGTTTTCATTGATGATATTTTGGTGTATTCTAAAGATTCAGAAGAACATGAAAAGCATTTGAGAATAGCATTGCAGACTCTCAGAGAATATAAGCTTTATGAAAAACTCTCAAAATGTGAGTTTTGGTTAAATAAGGTGACATTTTTGGGACACATTATCTCTGCTGAAGGCATTAAAGTGGATTCTAGCAAAGTTGAGGCAATTACGAGTTGGAATCCTCCACAGAATGTGACCTAGGTCAGAAGTTTTTTGGGTTTAGCATGATATTATCGGAGATTTGTCAAGGGTTTTGCAATGATGGCTTCTCCTTTAACAAGACTATTAAGAAAGGATGTTAAATTTGAGTGGACAGATAAGTGTCAAGCTAGTTTTGATAAGCTCAAAAGTATGCTCACTAAGGCCCATATTTTGACATAGCTGATTCCTAATAAGGAGTATGTCATTTATAGTGATGCTTCTCATAATGGATTGGGTTGTGTATTGATGCACGATGGAAGGATGGTTGCTTATGCTTATAGACAGTTAAAGCCGCATGAGAAGAATTATCCTACCCATGATCTGGAGTTGCCAGTTATAGTTTTGGCATTGAAGATTTTGCACCATTATTTATATGGGGAGAAGTGTTTTATTTGCACAAATCACAAGAGTTTAAAATATCTTCCATCATAGAAAGAATTGAATTTGAGGTAGAGAAGATGGCTAGAACTAATAAAGGATTATAATTGTGTGATTGACTATCATCCAGGCAAATCTAATGTAGTAGCAGATGCTTTGAGCAGAAAGATGTGTGCCTAGTGTAGAAGATCTTAAACAGAGGATTCTTAGAGAGGCCCATGAAAGCAAATATGCTATGCTCCCAGCGAGTAACAAGATGTACCAAGAGTTGAAGACCAGATACTGGTGGGTAGGTATGAAAAAGGACATCACAAAGTACACTTCAAAATGTTTAACTTGTCAGCGGGTCAATGCGGAACATCAAGTACCTTATTCTAGAATGGAAGTGGGAACGAATCACTATGGATTTTGTGGCTGGATTGCCTTTGACTCTAAAGAGACATGATACTGTATGGGTCATAGTGGACAGATTTACAAAGTCAGCACATTTCTTACCAATCATAAAGGATTATCCACTGAATAAATTGGCATAAATTTATATGAATAAAGTTGTACGACTTCATAGAGTGCATATTTCTATTGTGTCTGACAGAGATCCCCATTTCATATCTCAATTTTGGGGTAGTCTACAATGAGCTCTAGGTACTAAGCTCAATTTCAGCATAGCTTTTCATCCGCAGACAGATGGACAGTCAGAAAGAGTCATTCAGATTCTAGAAGATATGATGAGAAGTTGTGTCATTGAATTTAAAGGTAGTTGGGACAAATATCTTCCTTTAATGGAATTCGCCTATAATAACAGTTATTAGTCTAGTATCTAGATGGCTCCATATGAGGCACTTTATGGTAGGAAGTGTCAAACACCTATATGTTGGACAGAGATCAGCGAGAGGAAACTTATAGGACCAAACCTAGTGCAAAAGACAGAAGAAAAAGTGAAAATCATTCGCGAAAGACTTAAAACAACTACAGATAGACAAAAATCATATGCTGATCTCAATAGACGGGACATTGAATATGCAGTGGGTGATAAAGGTTTTCTCAAAGTATCTACTTGGAACAAAGTTTTGCGATTTGGAAAGAAAGGCAAGTTAAGTCCAAGGTTCATCGGACCTTATGAAATATTAGAAAGAGTTGGACCTGTTGCTTATAGAGTCGCTCTACCACCGGAGATGAGTCAAATACATGATGTCGTCCATGTCTCAATGTTAAGACGATATAGATCAGATCCTAATCACATCATATCTGCTGAAAGCATTCAAGTGAGAAAAGATTTGACATATGAAGAAGAACCAGTCCAAATTTTAGCAAAAGAAATTAAGGAATTGAGGAACAAGCGAGTACCATCAGTAAAGGTACTATGGATGAATCATGCAATCGAAGAAGCAACATGGGAAAGTGATGAGGTGATGAAAACTCAATACCCTCACCTGTTCAGTGACGATACATAGGTATGTTTTGAGGACGAAACATCTTAAGGGGGAGAGAATTGTAACACCCACTAATTAGAGTTTAATTTGAATAATTTAGACCACATAATTAAATTGTGTTTTTGATTAAATAAAATTAAAAATATTAGATATAAAGAAATATGTGAAGATAATAATAATAATAATAATAATAATAATTTTATATTTTATATTTCTTTTTATATTTATAATTATATATTTTATATTTATAATTATATAATATATAATAGAATTTCTAATAATAAAATTTAAAAAAAAAAGAAAAGAAAAGAAAATTGAAAAGTAAAAAGGGGCTCAGCAGAAAAAAAAAAAAAAAAAAAAAAAAAAAAAAAAAGAAGCCAAAAACGTGAATTAGGGAGGTAGTGGGGCTGAAGACTGCTTTTGGTCATTCTTCCACTTCATTTCTCTTCTTATTCTTCTTCTTCTTCATCCCTTTTTCTTCCTACATATCTCAGATCAAATTACTCATTATTTGCTTCAAGTTTGGCATCAAAAATCAGTCCAAATAAATCTGATCTTGGTAAGAAATATTTTCCCCATGATTATTGTGCTATTAGAACTCTTTAGGTTATATTTTTACAGAATATTGTACTTGTGACTCGAATTTGAGGATGTGTTAAACATAAAAGTTGTTCAACTATGTCTTGTGTATCACTCTACCAAATGTTATTGAATTATTTTGAGTATATGAAGAGATATGATTATTGGGGTGAAACTAGTTCAGGGAGACGTATCAACCATATAACCTATGGTATTTGTAAACATTGATCATCTTAGTGCCTTATTCTGAGGTTTTGTAAAACATGAAAATTGTAGGTATATATGTTATTGAGGTCTCTGCAAAATGACGTATGAATTGCGGTTGTGTAGGTTGAGTTATGCTGAAATGAAATATGATTGTTCCTTGATAGAGCTGGTTTTAGTTGTAGGTATATATGCTATATTTAAGATTATACCAAATATTATGTAAACGTCCAAAAATTATGAACTTTTAGAATATTTTAGTTCTACATGTTATATTTAATCAGGATTAAGAATCATATAAATTGGATAAGTGTAGAAAAAGTTATTAATCCAACAGTCCTTAGAGGTCTTATTCTAGCTTAATAGAAATTGTAATTATTTATTTAAGTTATATTAAGAATAAATATTTTATCAAGCTATTAATTAATTATATTTTTAAATTCGGATTTCAACAAGAAGAAGACCAACAAAAGTGAACAAGCTCTGAACTTATATTTTGGAAAAGGAAAATACTATCGAGGTTTGTACATATATATATTTTGTTTTGCCTTTATGCATGATTGTGTGTATGGCATAAATTACATGTCACAATGATGAAATTATATATTATGGAATGTTTTAAGGTTGTAAGAATGTTATTAACTATGAACTTAATATTGTGTTAACATTTGATAAAATATTATGTTATTACATGGTTTTGAAATAAATTGTGAATATATGATTGTGTTAATATGAAATGAGTATTGGTTATAGAAACAAGTAATTAATGGTGTTAATTGCCCATTTCTCTGCCTGAGGACTAACATAGGATAGATGGTGCACCATTAAGGGGGGAATTACGGTACCGATATGGATATTATTTAGGGACAGGGTGGCTCAAGCTCTGGGAGCGCCCCTGATCCTGATTATACACAGATGACATAATTATATTCAGTCAAGGTGGCTTAAGCTCCACGAGCGCCCTTGACTTGAGATTATGGAGAGTAGGGTGGCTTAAGCTACGCGAGCGCCCCTATTTCACACCCCATATCCGGACAGTCCGGGAATGAGATTTGGGCTTATATTAATTAAAGACTATGGAATGAAATGTGAAAATTTATTATTGACATAAGTGACAAAACATGAAATGCTTACAGGAGGTAATGAGAATTTAGTTGTTGAATATGATTATTATGTTTATACTGTTATGTGATGTGGTTATTTCTTTTATATGAAATAAAAATTCAGTGTATCATGAATTATTTGAGACATGCACTTGTGTGACTGCTTGGGAAAAACTTAATACCTATATGTACCACTAAGCTAGAGTTAGCTTAGCTTGGGTTCTTCTCACTCAGGAATTGAAACTATAGACGGTAGGAGGTGAAGTGGTCAAGAAGGAAATCCAAGCTCGTATTAGTAGAGACACAAGAAGCATAGTTAGAGGGTTGGTTATGTATTATTATGTTTTTTTTAGTTTGACTATGTATATGGTGTGGTAAATATATCTCATATGTTAATATTGTGTATGTAAATAATTATGTAACATCATCGGGTGCCATATATGGATACAATATAGGGATATATATATATATATATATATTTTAATTATAACAATTTTCCTAAACAAAAATAAATAAATATATTAAGTTATTTAAAATGAAAAAAAAAATCATTTGGAGCAGATTATTTAATTGAACTTGTGGCATCCTTTTTATATATGTGGGATTATTCCTAATATATAATTGGGGCATCACAGAATGCCATAATTCTATTAGACAGATTTTGAGAACAATGACATGCACAATCATGATTAATTTGCATTTTTCTAGATGCATGCTTCTTATACACAAAGGCATCATTATTCTTTTTATGTATAGAAGGTTTAACATGCTTATTTCTTGGGGCTGTTCTAACAGGTGTGGAGATGTGAGATTCTTTACACTTTACAAATATAGTTTTGTGAGAAGATGATGATGTGTCCTTAAATCCTAGACCATGTCTAATTAAGGGTGATCTTTGAGACACAATGAGAGTATCTAAGCTCTCTTTACCTTTGTCAAATTTAGAAATGGAATTTCTAAGTTCCTCAACTTCATTTTTCAAAGTATTATTTTCTTTTAACAATGAAGCTGTTGAGGGTCTTGATGAGTATTCATCTAATGACTTTTGAAGAGATTCATTAGATGATTTAAGCTTTATGTTTTCCTTTTCTAAAACATCTATCTTATTTTTTAAATTAGAGATATTATTTCTATAAGTACTAAATTTAGTTTTATATTTCTCTAATTCTAGGTTTAATTCTTCTATTAGGCTTTGCTCATCATCACCATCATCATCATCACTATCATCATCATTATTACTACTATCATCATTATTCAAAGAGTATGAGTGTAGTGATCTTACCTTATTCGAGACAAGATCTTCAATAGCCATGAAGCATAGGTTCTCTTCACTTTCATTATCATCTTTTTCACTTGAAGAGCTTTCGTCATCCCATGTGGCTTTGTGACCTTTCTCCCCATTGTCTCTTTGGTATTTGCTCTTATACTTCTTGAGCCTTGGACATTCTGGTTTGATATGTCCTTTCTTTCCACACTCATAGCACTTTACCTCTTCCTTACTTCTATGTATGTCATTAAAAGTTCGTTTGAGGTTTCTTTGCCTGAATTTTCTGGAGTTGCTCATTTTCTTCTCAATGATTCTTTTTAATATCCTTGAAAGCATAGCAATGTACTCATTTTCATCATCACTCATTTTTTCATCATCTTAACTATCTTCTTGAGATTTTGAAATAGAGGCTTTCAGTGCTAAGGGCTTTCTTTTCTGTAGCTCTGCTTCAAGCTCTCTATCTCTCTTTACTACCATCTCATGTGTGAGAAGTTTGCCGATCAGCACATCAGTATTCATGATGCTCATATCTTCATTTGCTTATTCTATGTCAGCAACTCTTGAACCATTGTCTTTAAGAGGAAGACTTCTTAGGATTTTATTGTTTACATCTTCCAAACTCATATGCTTCCCAAGTTTCCTCATTCCATTTATAATGGATAGAAGACGGTTGGTCATGTCAGTGATTGACTCATTGGATTTCGTCTTGAAGAGCTCATATTCTGAGGTTAGAAGTTGAATCTTCTTGGATTTGACTTGCTTCGTTCCCTCATGATAGTTCTCCAATGTCTTCCATATACTGTATGCTGTTGAGCAGTGTTGTATTCTCCCACATTCTTCCATAGATAATGAGCTTGATAAGATTTTCATTGCCTTCTTGTTTTTGAAATTTGCTCTTCTTTGAGGCTCTGTCCAATCATCTCTTGATAGGATTTCTTCTTCACCATCAGCTCCTCTTCTGCTTGGTGGTGTCCATTCTTTTCGTACACTATCCCAGACTTCAGTTCCTTCACTATCCAAGTATGTCTCCATCCGAAACTTCCAATGGGCATAATTTGCTCCATCAATTTAAGGTTTGAGACTTTATAATCCTTCACTGACCATATCTTAATCTTTACTAGCACTTTTTAGGCAACGATGTTAGACAAAGCTCTGATATCAATTGTTGCCCAGATATTAGGCCAAGAAGGGGGGTTGAATTGGAGTTTCAAAAAATTTAAACTTTCTTTTTGGTCTTACTATGTATTTGAATGCCATAATTCTATTAGACAGATTTTGAGAACAATGGCATGCACAATCATGATTAATTTGCATTTTTCTAGATGCATGCTTCTTATACACAAAGGCATCATTATTCTTTTTCTGTATATAAGGTTTAACATGCTTATTTCTTGGTGTTGTTCTAACAAATGTGGAGATGTGAGATTCTTTAGAGTTTACAAATATAGTTTTGTGAGAAGATGATGATGTGTCCTTAAATCCTAGACCATGTCTAATTAAGTGTGATCTTTGAGACACAATGAGAGTATCTAAGCTCTCTTTACCTTTGTCAAATTTAGAAATGGAATTTCTAAGTGCCTCAACTTCATTTTTCAAAGTATTATTTTCTTTTAACAATGAAGCTGTTGAGGGTCTTGATGAGTACTCATCTAATGACTTTTGAAGAGATTCATTAGATGATTTAAGCTTTATGTTTTCCTTTTCTAGAACATCTATCTTATTTTTTAAATTAGAGATATTATTTCTATAAGTACTAAATTTAGTTCTATATTTCTCTAATTCTAGGTTTAATTCTTCTATTAGGCTTTGCTCATCATCATCATCACTATCATCATCATTATTACTACTATCATCATCATTATTACTACTATCATCATTATTCAAAGCGTATGAGTGTAGTGATCTTACCTTATTCGAGACAAGATCTTCAATAGCCATGAAGCATAGGTTGACCTCTTCACTTTCATTATCATCTTTTTCACTTGAAGAGCTTTCGTCATCCCATGTGGCTTTGTGACATTTCACCCCATTGTCTCTTTGGTATTTGCTCTTATGCTTCTTGAGCCTTGGACATTCTGGTTTGATATGTCCTTTCTTTCCACACTCATAGCACTTTACCTCTCCCTTACTTCGATGTATGTCATTAGAAGTTTGTTTGAAGTTTCTTTGCCTGAATTTTCTGGAGTTGCTCATTTTCTTCTCAATGATTGTTTTTAATCTCCTTGAAAGCATAGCAATGTACTCATTTTCATCATCACTCATTTTTTCATCATCTTCACTATCTTCTTGAGATTTTGAAGTAGAGGCTTTCAGTGCTAAGGGCTTTCTTTTCTGTAGCTCTGCTTCAAGCTCTCTATCTCTCTTCACTACCATCTCATGTGTGAGAAGTTTGCCAATCAGCACATCAGTATTCATGATGCTCATATCTTCATTTGCTTATTCTATGTCAGCAACTCTTGAACCATTGTCTTTAAGAGGAAGACTTCTCAGGATTTTATTGTTTACATCTTCCAAACTCAGATGCTTCCTAAGTTTCGTCATTCCATTTATAATGGCTAGAAGACGGTTGGTCATGTCAGTGATTGGCTCATTGGATTTCATCTTGAAGAGCTCATATTCTGAGGTTAGAAGTTGAATCTTCTTGGATTTGACTTTCTTAGTTCCCTCATCATAGTTCTCCAATGTCTTCCACATGCTGTATGCTGTTGAGCAGTGTTGTATTCTCCCACATTCTTCAATAGATAATGAGCTTGATAAGATTGTCATTGCCTTCTTGTTTTTGAAATTTACTCTTCTTTGAGACTCTGTCCAATCAGCTCTTGATAGGATTTCTTCTTCACCATCACCTCCTCTTCTGGTTGGTGGTGTCCATTGTTTTCGTACACTATCCTAGACTTCAATTCCTTCACTATCCAAGTATGTCTCCATCTGAAACTTCTAATGGGCATAATTTGCTCCATCAAAGTAAGGTTTTAGACTTTGGAATCCTTCACTGGCCATATCTTAATCTTTACTAGAGCTTTTTAGGCTTCGATGCTAGACAAAGCTCTTATACCAATTATTGCACATATATTAGGCTAAGAAGGGGGGTTGAATTGGAGTTTCAAAAAATTTAAACTTTAAGATGAAGAAATAAATAATTATTTTTAGGAGGGATAGAGAAAATCTGACACAAAGATTTATAGAGGTAAGGGTGTTAACAAACCCTACTCCTCTCCCTAATTGCAATTGGGAGTTTCACTAATACACTAAGTGTTACAATGGAGTTTTACAAGCTCACTCCCAACTATGGTGTTTCTCACAATGGCTCACACCTAACCCAGAAATCCCTTGTGTTTCAATGGCTCACACAATAACCAATTCCTTGTGTTTTACAGGCTCACACAAACAACCTTCACTTTGTGTTTTTACTGGATCACACAAATAACCTTGACTTTGTGTTTTTACAGGCTCACACAAACAACCTTTTATTTTGTGTTTTGGAGGCTCACACAACAAACCCTTACAAGTGTTCTACTCTTAACCCAGAAATACCCAAAGCTCACTTGAGTAAAGATTACAGAGAGAACCACTTACAAATCTTAATTGCTCAATAAATAAAGAGCAAAAAGCTTTTTATAGAGAATAGATTTTGTTCTCAAAGTATGAAAGTACAAATAGCTTGTAATAAGAATTAAATTCGAAGTATATGATATTCTATTGTTATTCTCTTCATTTCCTTGTTCTTAATGCACAAATGACTTCCATTTATACTCTCATGGCTGAACATAGTCGTTGGGGTGCATTAAATACGAAACTAGCCATTGTACCAACCAAAAAATCATGCCTGACATTTTTCTCTTTCATTGTTCACGGGCGTGACTATGCTTGTCACTGGAGTGACATTTCTTCCCAAGCCGTGACTGAAGTGGTGACCTTGGTCGTGAAGCTCTCTGGAATGTTTTGACATATAGAGTCACGGGCGTGACATACTCATTCACGGGCGTGACAAGCTTCCCAGCCGTGATCCAAGTGGTGACCTTGGTCGTGAAGCTCTCTGGATGAAAATGCATGAATCTTTACGGGGGTGACACCTTTATTCACGGGGGTGACTGAAATGCCCACTTCACGGTTTGTTTTTCCTTCATGGCTGTGAACTTCAAATGTTGGTTTTGGTAACGGTTAGCTCCTGTCACGGGAGGGACTCATAGAGTCATGGCAGTAAACATGCTACGTCTTGAATTTTGTCTTTCAATAATTATTCTTCCAATCTCCATTCTTGCTATTTTAATCCATGTCCTGTATAATAGACTTAAAAGACAAGTATGTTAAATACAATATTGCTATTTTATTTGTTATCATCAAAATGACGGAAATACCCCTCAAGGTTTAACATATTTTAATCAATTACAAATTATTTCAAGGTATTGGAAACAAAAAAATCATATACAAAAAAATGAAACAAAATTGTCTCACTAAGTATGTCAAAACAATCCTCTTTTTATGTTTGATTGAAAACTTGATTAAACATTTTTTAATTAATTATTGGATACCTCCAGAGGCTTAAATATATTCTTAATATGTATAAATAAGTTTTCCATAATCAAATTACAAGAAAAATATAAATAGCCACATCAATTAATCCAAATAATAAGACATGTTCATAAACAATGCAATTTTCTACATTTTTTGAAATAAATCCGAAATTAATTATTTGAATCACATTCAAACTGTTTTTCAATCAAAATAATCATGATTAATTATCTCATGATTAGATCAAAGAGTGAAAAATATGCAAGATAAATTTTACAAATTAGTTTCAACTTTTCAAACATGTTGATCCAAAACCATCAAAACCGTGCAATTTCATTATACTTTCAATTAAAATTATTTTTAATAGAAAAAAAAAGGCTCTGATACCACTATTAGGTTTTGAAAATGAATCTCATTCATAAAATACAGTGGAAAAATAAAATTTTTAAAATCCAAAATAAGAATTTTGCTTATACCGTTAAAACTAATTTATCAAAATATAGAGCTAAGAAATTATACCATATAATTTCTTGATTTATTCTTCAAATTTTCACCTTGTTAGGTTGTTAAAATCATAAAAATCCACTTTAGGATTCCCCTAATGTTAATCCATACAAAAATAGGTGAAGAAACTATAAGAGAAATTGTTGAACACACCTCAAAGTGCTAGCAATGGTGTATGCTCAATTTGAGAGAATATGAAAAATAACTATTAATTTTGTTTTTTGAATTTCTTAATTTCCAAAGAAAATTTTTAGAATTTTAAGTTTTTCAACAATGTTTTTCCCCAAAAATAGTCTAGATACAAAGTGAACAAGACAAGGGGAGAAATTTGGGGTTTTTGCCTTAATTGGCCTTAATTAGCCTTAATTGGCCAATTAAGGCCAATGAGGCCAACTGCTAGCCATCAGTGTGCAGGCCAAATGGATTGCCTGGCAGGCCAACAGCCAGTGCAGGGCCATGACCCTATCGAACAATTTTTCTGTGCGATCTCATCACGATTCGTCAAAAAATAATTCTCTCATATATTTTGATCCCATCCAAGACTATTTTACTCATTCTTCACATCTCTAATATGTGTGACCCATTAGGTCCTAGGTTATGTTAGCCACTTAAATTAACAATTAATTTAAGCAAGTCATCAGTGGTATCTAGCAACAAATCATGACCCTCAATTGACCAAAACGTCAGTAGTTTGACTATGATCCTTTCCATAGACAATTTCCATGCAATGATTCCTTTTACCATTCTATACCCCACCTGGTTTATAGTATGGACATATGTCAACTCCAACTAGACTAACTACATCAATTCTACTTCAAGTAATGTTAGTTCTTGTTCCTGAGGCTCATTTACTCTGTTAGACATGTCATTAAAGACAATTTTCATGACATTTCCACTTCAGCCAGAGATTCACGAGTGATGACCCCGACAATAGGCCATTGGTATACATTTCTTAATTTTCAAAAAAAAAAATCAGACTTTAAAACTTTTCAAAAATATTTTCACCCCAAAAATAGTCTTGGTACAAAGGTCACAATACAATGGGAGAGATTTTAGGGTTTTTAGCTTAATTGGGCAATTAAGGCCAATGAGGCCAATTGCTGGCCAACAACCTGCGAGGGCCTGCGACCCCCCTGAATGATTTTTTCATGTGATCTCATCCTGATTCTCCCAAAATAATTCTCTCATATTTTTGGATTCCATCCAAGACTATTTTACTCATTCTTCACATCTCTAATACATGTGACCCATTAGGTTATCGATTATATTGGCCACTCAAATTAACAATTAATTTAAGCAAGCCATGATCGGTATCTAGCAACAAATCATGACCCCCAATTGACCGAAAAGTAAGTGATTTGACTATGAACCTTTCCATAGACAATTTTAATACAATGATTCCTTTTACCATTCTATACTCCCCTTGGTTCAGATTATGGATATGTGTCAACTCCCAATGTTAGTTCTTATTCCTGAGTCTCATTTACTCTATTAGGCGTATCATTGAAGAGTATTTTCATGACATTTTCACTCCAGCCAGAGATTCCCGTGTAATGACCCCGATAAGAGGCCATGGGTGTACACTCTTTCTATCAGAAGGGGTAAATCATTTATTGGTTACCCAATTACCTTTAAATACCTCAAATTATATCCAGTCACCACCCTATGGGCAACATCTTTGAGGCAATAAGGAATAGTGTCAAAATACATAATTAGTATCCAAGATATCCTTGAGTTCCTCAAGTCTAAGGATACATGCACCATTATTGTGTTGAGACTATCATTGACATTTGAATATATTATCTATATGATTGCCTTATAGCAGGTCATCCAGTGTACTTAGCTACACTTAGCAAGCATCCACATGTTAACTCTAAAAATCTCATGTTTATAGATTATGAGATCTATTGCTCGATCCAATCAAGGAGTATAACATGTGATTATCTATTCGGTTTAACAATTTCTCGTCTCATTAATCCAATGACTAGGGATAATTTAGATACTAACACAATTACACATGATAAGAATCTCAATATTATGGTCTCATCATGATTTTTTTCATATTATGTTATGTATGAAGGACTTCATTATTTGATTTAAGATCACTATCAATTCATATATCAACTGAACATCAAATTAATGAAGAAGTCTTTTATTAATTAAATAAATTTGTACAATAAGTAGTAAAGAAGATTTCCTTTAGAGCACTTTATTGGTTAAAATGTCATTATATATATATATATATATGGTAGTAGCTCGTAATTTTTTTCTTTTATCTGTTATTTAATATTATTATTTTATAGTATAAAAGAAATCATATAAGGAAACAAAATACATTTATATGATAAAGTATCATTTACAAGACATACAATTATTTTACAAACAATGTAAAAGAAACTTCAAAACAAAAGTACAAAGAGTTGTGTAACGCACGGTGTCAATAGTGAGCTACTTTACTGGGTCGAGTCACTGTTAGCTTTATTTACTACCTTCAGATTATTCTTCTCTGTATCTGTGTGAGAGAAACTCCTATACTAAGCTATAGGCCTAGTGGTGCATATAAATAGGTCAATAAACTATACACAAGCAATATGACGTAATGTGTCATCATACATATGTATCCGATAAATAATCTACTTATTATTTTTTATATTTTTTCTATATTTTTTCATATTCTTTATACATATATAAATGTGAAATTTTCATATGCAAGCATTACATAATCATCTTATGCGAATAAATTATTCTTTAAATTCATATTTATGAACACCTAATTCATATATAAAATTATTTATACAAAGTTCACATATTTGTGCCCATAACACCTAGGAACCAATAATCAGAATAACGGGTTTGGCCATTTAAGCATAATAAAGTTGTCACCCGAGCATAGTGGTAGGTGCATACAAGTGTCATCACTGGTATTAATATGAATGTCATTATCGGCATCAATATATATGTCATCACCGGCATTAATATAAGTGTCATCACCAACATTAGTATATGTGCCATTACTGGCATTAATATGAGTGTCATCATCGGTATTAATAGACCCCTGATTGGCATGCCAAACTATAACAAACCACCGTCCCTAAATAACTTTTTCTCTCTATCAACATTTTGGTTAATTTTTTTATTTAATTTTTGTCCATTTTTAGTACTTCATCAACTCCAATTTTAAACTTTATTGTCGTGTTTGGAAAAATATAATTATCAATTAGCTGTCTTGGTGTGCCCCTAACAATGATGTTGTGGTGGCTGGTATTTCACTGCACTTTAGGCAATCTATTTTCTTTTATTTTTTTATGTAATTTTTTCTTGCCTTTTTAGCTACATTTTAGCAAATTTATTTAGAGAAAAAAATTCATTTTAATAGAACCATTATGATAATGCATATTTTTATGATTTTCCATTGATTAAAACTAGCAAGCTTGTACTTATTTTTTCACATAAAAATATGAATGTAAGGTGATATTCATCACTCCTGAATTATATTACAACTTAATGAGCATAACTTTTTTAAATTCCAATTTATTAATCTTTTAATGAATGTTGTTATAAATTATAGTCAAGAAATTGACATCATTAATTATCTTAGGAAATTAAACCTACTAAGAAATAAATTAATTTATTATGAAATTTTTTATCATATTAATTAGCAAATTAATATAAGTAAAGAAACTAATATTATTGAGATGTAAAATAAAGCAAGTTAAATAGGGAAAATTGAGCATGTTATAAAAAATCAAAATGAACCAAATATATTGGTTTATTTAATTATATTTTTTCATTAATTGTTTGAACCCAAATTGAATTTAAATGACTTAACTATTAATGGTTAATTATCAATGGGCTTAGATACTCGTTCAAGATTTACTCAGTAGAAGTAAGTTTTAAATAGCCTTTCCAGATTGGGATTGTTGTTAAATGTCAAATCTCACATAGGATGTGAATGCATATATAGTTTTTGATTCCAAGAAAAATCTGTCATTTTTCCAAATGTTCTCTGAGTACATATATAAATGGATCATTCTATTTACATTGTGTACTTAGAGAAATGAGAGAAAATGCTACCAAATGTTTTTTGGGATTAAAAAAACTACATATGTATTCACTAGTGAGATTGGATATCTAAGAATGGGTTAAGTTGGAGCAATAACGGCCCTATATATAATGTTTACCATGATTAGAAGCAATGAGGTATGTATTGAACTTCTTTTTTTATGTGATTAAATATGGATTAAAGTTGGATGTATAGTCGATACACTATAGTTGAATTTTTGGATGAAATTTAGGAATTTGGTACAATTATGAAGGAAAAGCAAATGAGGGAAAAAAAGAAATGATTGTATGTCCTTGTGTGGATTATAAGAACATGAAAGATTTCATAATGTTTAGATAGTGAAATCTCATACAATATGGTATGGTTTTAAAGAAAGTTTGTTGGGTTTTGAAGAATGAAATTTTCAAAATCTGAAACAAAAGATCATACTTGTGCCATTAAAACTAATTTATATAAATATAGAGGTTAGAAATTATACCTTGTAATTTCTTATTTGTTCTTCAAATCTTCACTTTGCTGGGTTATAGCAAACCATAACAATCCACACTAGGATGTCTGTAACGATAATCCATGCGAAGAATGAAGAAGAAACTATCAAAAGAAATGGTCTGAATCAATTCAAATTGCTAGCTTTTAAAGTGTTCTTGAGAGAATTTTTGTTGTGTCTTAAAAAAAATTTTCACAAAAAAATTTTTTCATATCTATTTTCTACCATTTAATATCTTTTGTATTTGAATCAAATTCAAAGAAAAGATGAAAAGTCAAAATGGAGAAAAGGGAAATCAATGAATAGTATTTTGCCATAATTGGCCTAATTAAGGCCAAATTCTGTCCATTGGCCAACGGGAGGGAGGCAGTAGCACGCTGGGCTTTCTACGGGCTGCTGCTGGCCGGCCTAGCCCATACGGGCTCGTGATCCTCCTGAACTATTTTTTCCTTGCAATCTCATCGTGATCCATCCCGAAATAATTTTCTCATATTTTAGATCTTATCCAAGACCATTTTACTCATTCTCTATATCTTCAATGCGTGTGATCCTTTAGGTTTTCGGTTATGTTGGCCACTTAAATTAATAATTAATTTAAGCAAGTCATGAGCGGTATCTAGCAAGATATCATGACCCCCAATTGACCGGAAAGTCAGTGGTTTAACGACGAACCTTTCCATAGACAATTTCTATGAAATTATTATTTTCACCATTTTATACCCCACTTGGTTCAGAGTATGCACATGTGTCAACTCCCACTAGACTGATTACCTCACATCTAGTCCAAGTAATGTTAGTTCTTGTCCCTCAGGCTCATTACTCTATTAAATTTGTCATTGAAAACTATCTTCATGACATTTCCATTCTGGCCAGAGATTCCCGAGTTATGACCACGACAAAAGGCCATGGGTATACACTCCTTCTATTAAGAGTGATGAATCCTTTGTTGGTTACCCAATTACCTTCGAATACCTCAAACTACATCCAATCACCACCCTATGAGCAACTTCCTTGAGGCAATATGGAATAATGTCAAAATACAGAATCAATATTCAAGATATCTTTGAGTACCTCAAGTCTAAAGATAATTGCACCATTGGTATTATGAGACTATCATTGACATTTGAATAGATTATCTATATGATTGTCTCATAATTGTTCATCTAATGTACTTAGCTACACTTAGCAAGCATCCACATGTTAACTCTAAACATCTCATGTTTATAGATTATGAGATCTACTACTTGATCCAATCAAGGAGTGTAACATGTGCTAGTCTGTTCGGATTAATAATGTCCTGTCTCATTAATACTATGACTAGGGATAATTTTGATACTAACATAATTACACATGATAAGAATCTCAATATCGCGATCTCCTCATGATTTGTTTCATGTTATGTTATGTATCAAGGACTTCATTAATTGATTTAAGATCACTTATCAATTCATATATCAAATGAACATCAAAGTAATGAAAAAGCCTTTTTATTAATCAAATAAATTTGTACAATAAGTGTTAATGGTGATTTCCTTTAGAGCACTCCACTAAAGATGTATATGTGACCCATTAGGTTTCTAGTTATGTTGACAGCTGAAATCATATCATGATTTAAAGTAGATCATGAGCGATATCTAGTAACACATCATGACCATCCAATTGATAGATAAGTCAATAGTCTGACTGTAAACCCTTCCAATGTCAATTACTATGCAATTCATCCTTTCACAAAGTTATACCATATTTGGTTCAAAGAAAGGACTGTGTGTCAGCTCCCACTAGATTGACAATGTCACATATAGTCCAAATAATATTAGTTTTTATCTATGAGACTCATTGCTTTATTAAATATGTCATTGAATACATTCTTCAAGACATATCCACCTCAACTAAGGACTTTTGAGTAATGATTTATACAAGAGGCTATATGTATACTCTCTTTCTATCTGGAGCGGTTAATCCTTTATTAACTATTCAACTACCATCAAATACTTTATGGTATACCCAATCATCACCCTAGAGTGACTTCTGAAAGGCAATAAGGAATGGAATCAAAGTATAGGATTCAATATCCAAGATAATCATGAGCATCTCAACATTGAATGACCTATTATGAGACAATTACATTGAATAGATATCCATGTAATTGTCTCATAATAGGTCATGCAACGTACTTGATTACTCTAACATGCATCCATATGTTTAACTCTAAAGATCTCATATCTTCAATTTATAAGATCTGCTACTTGACCTAGCCAATGAGCATAACATGTGCTAGTTTATCCAGATTATCAATGTCTTGTTTGTTAATCCTACAACTAGGGATTATTAAGGTATAAAAACAATTGCACATGATAGGAATTGGATTATCACATCTCATCATAATTTCCTCCATGTTGTGTTATATACCAAATACTTCATTAAATGGTTTAAGATTTATATCAATTCATATGCAATAAATGTCATATAATGAAAATGTCTTATAATAAGAAAAAATGAGTATACCGAGTGCCTAAGGTGGTTGTTTTTAGGGCACATCTCTAACAATCTCCTACTAGCACTAAAGCTAATCGTTTTAATACATTATACCATAGGCAAGTATATGACTATCATATTTCTTTTGGTGAAGTGCCTTAGTGAAAGGATAAACTATTTTCTAATTTGTGGGAACTCTTTTTATCTTTACATCATGTCTAACTATGATTTTTCGCATCAGATGGTATTATCTGAGTACATATTATGATCTTTTTATGAAATTGTGGCTACATTGTTTGTGCAATGGCTCCATTGTTATCACAATATAAGGCTATTGGATCAACAATGTTATGAACCATTTCTAAGTCAATGATGAATTTCATTATCCAAACCGCATCAGAAGCTACAATGTACTATCTTTTGATTATGGAATCCATAGTTGTCTCCTGTTTGGAACTCTTCTAACTGATTGCTCTACCATTTAATGTAAAAATATAGCTTGACTGAGATTTGGAGATGTTAGAGAAGTGCTCTAAAGGAAATTACCTTCATCCCTTATTACACAAATTTATTTGATTAATAAAAAGGCTTTTTCATTAATTTGATGTTCATTTGATATGTGAATTGATAATGATCTTAAATCAATTAATGAAGTCCTTGATACATAACATTTCATGAAGAAAATCATGATGAGATCATGATATTGAGATTTTTATCATGTGTAATATATTAATATCTAAATTATCCCTAGTCATAGGATTAATGGGACATGATATTATTAATCTAGATAGACTAGCACATGTTGTACTCCTTGATTAGATCAAACAGTATATCTTATAATCTATAAACATGAGATGCTTTGAGTTAACATGTGGATGCTTGCTAAGTGTAGCTAAGTACATTGGATGACCTATTATGAAACAATCATATGGATAATCAATTCATATGTTAATGATAGTCTCATCATAGCAATGGTGGAAGTATCCTTAGACTTGAGGTACTAAAGGATATATGCGATACTGATTCTATATTTTGACACTATCCTTATTCCCTCAAGGAGGTTGCTGATAGGAATATTTTGTAGAAAATTTGAAAAATGGTCCACCTTGGGATTTGTGATGGACCATGAATGAAGTATTGACTTCCTTGAGGGAATAAGTTTAGTTATTCAAATTTTCTACAAAATATTCAAGGTGGCCAACCTCTCAATATAGCCATTCATCTTCAATGCATATTGCACTAGAGATGTCCCCTCAACAATCTTAGTGTAGAAGAGCAACCTCAAAGTTTTGAAACTTTCAGAACGTGCTTACTCATCAAAAAGTTCTCTTAGATGGTATACAATGTAATTATCATCCATAGCCTCATGCTGTTTTTGCAACTCAGCTGACAAAGTAGCAAGCACAATGCAGCTTGCCATCCCACTATCATCGAAATGCTTTTGATATGCCTTCTAAATATCTTTAGAAGCATTAGCAGTAGAGGGATTAGGGAGTCCCTCATCTAGGACATAGTCAGTCTTTTCGGATTTTGGAACTATTCTCAGATTCCTTAGCTAATCCAAAAAATTAGGCCCTATCAACTTATTTGTTTACATTAGTGATCACAAATTCACACTTGTTATGATGATGATTCTAGCAACCTAGATGTAAAATAGAATATGTTAGAATGTATATAAAATGCATGTTTATTAGGTCTTTAATAAATCGCATTATGACTCCCACTATTTTATTGCGAATCCATAGCCCTCACTATGAACCTGAGAGAACTTATATGGAAGTTCTCCTAGTGGGTCGATATCCAACTAGCTAAGAATAACCTTGAGGCAACTCAACAAGCTATCCTTAGTTTGGTTGGTAGGTATCTAATCCATACCAATTGCCTTATTCATGTAACTATCGAATCTTGTGCTATCAACTTATTGATGTGTGCATATACATTGGGCTATCGGCTCTTGATATATGTACATCTCATGTATACAAACCCAACTTTGCCTCCAATACACATTAACCTTAGCGCAAATCTAACAAGTTAATAATATTTGTTAAGTCTAACCCATTAATCGTGAAATTTAATTTCAATGGATTGAACATATTCTTATAGAGTGAGCTTGAGGCAACTCAACAACCCTAATTCTAGAAGAACTATGGTTCTCCCTATATTAATGGAAGCCATAAGACTTAATTGTTTATTTAGTGAGGGATTTCTTTGTTAAGTCTCATCAAGTTATTATTTCATGCTTTTATATATCATACATTCATCACATGGATATATAAAGATAGTTATATTAACTATATGGAATGATTATGGATATACTAAAGCCAATTTCTTAAGCCAAAGAGAAATTAACTAGGTCCTACCTATATATATGCATGAATTTACAAACCAAAATAGAAATTAGATTCCTATTTCTAAGTCTTCTTGTTTATGGTGCCACCACTTTTACTTTTTACTCCTTTGTATCTTCATTCTATCCTAATCCTATGTAATCTAATTACATATTTCAAATTATAGAAAACCTCAATTTACATTTGAGGGGAATAAGATGAGAAGAGAAATACATAAGAAAGAAAGAGAGGTAGGGACACGCAGGCCCTATTTACCATAAATCAAAATAATTTCATGCATGCTCAATCACATTGGGCATAAGTCCATAATCATCCATCATAGCTTTTCATACACCCCTAACATGCATTCTCTAATGCACAAAATAAAAATGACAATTTTGGATTTCAATTTGTAAATCGATTCAACGTTTGAACCAAAATTGCCTATATGTATTTTTTTGGTTAATTTAATTTTGTATGTCATTTTAAAGCGGAATTTAATATTTAATTAAATCAAATTAAATTTCATATTTCCAGAAATAATTCAAAATCAGAATATTATGATGTTAAAATTAAACAATTTAATTTCCAAAAATTCTAAAAATTTCTAATACTCAAATCATCATTCTAATCATCTTTTGGTCAGCTCAAGTTCATCAAAATTTTTTTGGCACAAGCCAAAATTACTAAGACAAACGAACCAACACTCTTAGATACTCAAAATGACTAATTCAACATCTATAATTTTTTAAAATTTCAAATGCTTGCAAAATAATTTTGGCATGCATCTAACATCAAACTATCATATTTTTAATCACATAAAAAATATTTCAAGGTGCTGGAAATAAAATGTACACACACAATAAAAATTAAACAAAACAGCCCCACTGGATATACTAAAACAGACCCCTTTTTGTGTTTGCTTATTAATTAAATTAATTTTTAATTAATTATTAGACACTTCTAGAGGTATAAACATATTATCAATATATCTAAATAAGTTTTTTGTAATCCAATTATAAGAAAAATATAACCAGCCCCATCAATTAAGCCAAACAATAACACATGTTCATAAACAAGGTAATTTTATTCAATTTTAGGCATTTTAGAAATAAATCCGAAATTAATTATTTAAATCACATTAAAATCATTTTTCAATCAAAATAATAATTTTAATCATCTCATGATCATATTAGAGAAAGAAAAATATATAAAATATATTTCACAAATTAATTTCAATTTTTCAAAACCTATTGATCCAAAATCATCAAAACAATGCAATCACATTTGTAATGCCCGATAATGTAGGCCACGGTCGCGGTTGAGCAAAATCCGGCACGCCGAACCGATCGAGTCTAAATTCAGACATGAAAGAAATAAATTAAAATAATAATAATATGGGAGAAAATATTTTGGATATTATTAATTGAGAATTTTGAAGTTTGGAATTAAAATTGGAAAAAAAATAATTTTTCGCTGAATGAAATTAGAAATTGCAGTGTTTTTAGCACAAAATTTATAAGAAGGCATAAAAATGAAATATTTTTTATCTAAGGAAAAGAATATTCTTTTAATTAAGATAAATTAAGAGTGATTGAAATTAATGGACCAATGGAAAGTAAGATTAACAACTAATCCTAACCACCCACCTAATCCTACTGTAAAAAGTCAAATTTCCATTTTTTTATCATTCTTCTTTTTCATCTTGACCAAACCCATTTTCTCTCCTTTTTCTTCTTCTTTGGCCATGACTCTCCTCCCCCAATTACTCTTCTTTTTCTTTTTTCAATTCAAGCTAAGATTAGATGGAAAAAAAGGGGATTAAGGCAAAATCATCAAAAAGAAGTGAAATTTTGAGGTATGTATATTTGGCAAAAATTTAATATATAAAAATATTGATTTTAATTTTGTGATGTGTATGAAATTCTGAATAAATGATTGAGAAATTAAGTGGTGATTAAATGATGCAATGAATATGAAAATAAAAACTAGAATATGAGGTTCATGCAAAAATGGAAATTATATGATTTAATTGATGTGCTCAAAAATTTGTCTTATGCACAGTGTATAGTTTTTTGATCATAACTTGAGTTCTGGAAATCATTTCTGTGTTCTTCTTATTGAGTTGGAACTTTAAGCCATAGTTCTTGAACTTTTATTCAGACCATTAGACATGAATATGCCTGATATTAGGTGAACAAGTGACTCAAAGTTGACCTAGAAATCTGTTCAAAAACAAAACTGGGCAGATTTGCAATGAATGCAGCTTAGGAAACAATTCATACCTTTTACTACTAAAATACTGGGCACCGAGTATTTTAATATGCAGTACTGGGCAGATTATAGTAAACGTAGTTTAGGAGAAAATTTATAATTTTTGCTAGAAAATTCATTTTAATATGATTCCAATTGTATATTAAATATAAGACATGTATCTAAATGTTTATAGTTGATCACATGTTTCGATTCTATCTAAAAATGGATTAAACGGACAGAGAAATAAAAGGCATAATTCTGTCAAGTAAAATACTGGGCAGATTGCAGTGAACGTAGCTTAGGAGAAACTTTATAACGTTTGCTACAAAATGCCTTTTAATGTGATTACAGTTGGAAATTAAAGATAAGACCTGTACCTATATTTTGTTAGGTGATCATATGTTCAGATTTTGTCTAACAATAGACGAACAATACAGAGCATCATAAGGAAGAAATGCTGTCCAGAATAGGACAGCTAGAAGAAATGTGTTGATTGTGAATTTATGTAACATAAAATGTATTAATTGAATTTTTCTTGTAATTATAATGATTGAATGAGCTAGTATGAGGTTGTAAAATATTGAATGAGAATTATTGCTTTTATATGGTGTTTATATTAATGTTCCCTACATAATTTATGTAAATATTAATAAAGGTAACAAATGTAATTTAAGTCCTATAACATCTAGTTGAGAACTAGAAATTAGGATAAGTTGGCATGCCAATAAAAGGGTATAACTGTAGGCACTAAAAACAATAGTGCTGAGATTTCATTTAAGTAGGCACTAAGAAATAATGCTGAGTTGAAATTACGTAGGCACTAAGAAATAGTGTTGAGTTCAAAAATTACGTAGTCACCAAAAAGGTGCTGAGTTGTTATTGGAAATGTAGATGTTAAACGTCGAGTTATAAAATAATTATGTAGGCACCGAGTATACTGCCGAACAGCAGAAATCCTATATTCAGTGTTTAGTTTCGGTCTAAGATGTCGTGGGCTATTAAATAAATAACAGAAAAAAATGTGAATTATGAAATTGATATTGTGAATTTTATATCTTGAATTGTTAAGAAATTTCAAGCATGCTTAATGAATGAAATGTCGTAATTGATGAATTAAATATTTTTGCATGAAGAAAATAGTTTTATTATTAATTGAATATTTGGCATGCTTAATAAATTAATTGTAGTTTCAAAAATTTTATTTTAGAATTATTTATGTAATTATTGGATAGTTGCCAAACGTACCACTAAGCTAGAAGCTTAGCGCGTGTGTACATTAGTTGAAAAAAATTATTTCACTAATAATAAACTCGAAAAAAAAAAATTATTACAATGATTTGTACATTAGTTGAAAAAAAAGAAGCTTATTAGCATTTCCATATCCTATTAACATTTAGTAGAGTAAGGGAGCGCTACATTTAGTGGTATCAGAGCCCAGGCTAATTGATTCTTAATCAGTGGGTGTAAAATAGAATATGTGTCTCACGCATATGTATAAAATGTTGCAATTATCTGACTTGGGTCCCTTCTTCTGGTTTATAGGTAGATATGGATTCGGGATCGGAACAAGATTTCTCAGAAGATGAACTGAGTAATAGCCTTTCAGACTCAGCCAATCTCAAACAACCTCAATCAGTAAGAGATTTTGGGCCGAGTGTAGTATCTCCTCCGAGAGCAGAGGGACAGGCTAATTTGGGACAGGAGCCTCTTATGGAACAGATAGCAAACTTGTTGTAATGGATAGTACAAGCAGTCCACAACCAGCTCCACCACCTCCTCCACCTCAGCCAAAACCCCGGATTGATGAGCTGAGAAAATATGGGGCCACAGATTTTATGGGAAGGAGGGAAGATGACCCAGCAGCTTCAGAGTTTTGTATGGAGTCCACAGAAAAGGGTGTTTAAGGAACTTGAGTGTCCAGAGGAATAAAAGGTCAAATATGTAGTGTCCCTTTTAAAAGATCATGCCTATGACTAGTGGAAATCAATTTTATGATAGCCCCAGACACCGAAATAACCTTCTTGGAATTTCTTCAAGGCAGAATTTAATAAGAAGTATGGGCCTAAAGTTTATGTGAATGAAAAGAAAAGGGAGTTTCAAGACTTGAAGCAAGGAAACATGTCAATCGCTGAATATGAGATGGAGTTCACCCGACTAAGTAAATATGCGACTGGAATCATTGCAGATGAGGCAGACAGATGTTGTAGATTTGAGAATGGGCTTAATGATGATATTGGGAATGTGGTGACTGCCCTTCAGCTTGAGGATTTTGCTACACTAGTATCCTCAGCCATTAGTGTGGAAAAGAGGTCAAAGAGAAAGAGGATAGAAGAGCCACCACGGAGGCCGACAATTAGCATGGCCCAGACATCAGGAAAAATGGGACAAACAGTGCCTAGGTTTTTCCAGTCACGGGGTGTTAGATCCAATTTTTCAGCTAGACAAAGCCAACAATTGAGGCCAGAGGGGTCTACAGCTAATGCACCAGCTTCTGGTAACAAGAGATTCATATCTGTCATATGTCAACATTGAGGGAGATTACATGCAGGTGATTGCTGGTTGATTACTGGAGCATGCTTACATTGCGGATCTACAGAGCACAAACAAAAAGATTGCCCCAGGGGAAGAGGTACAGGTGGTGTAATATCAGTGCAGGTTCAGAATGTCACTCGAGGCAGAGGTAGGGGACATGGACAGTCTAGAAGCGGCAGAATTGGACAAAGTATATCAGAATCAGTGAATAGAGCATAAGGTAGTCGAGCCCCAGCCCGAGCATATGCCATGAGAGCTTGTGAGGAGCAGGATGCCCCAGATGTCATTATCGGTAAATTTTCTCTTTATGATACTGATTTATTTGCACTGATAGATCCGGGTTCTACACATTCATATTTATGCACATCACCACCTAGTCAGGGGAATATTGTAGCAGAGGAATTAGATTGTGATATACTAGTGACAAATCCTTTGGGTCATGGAGTGAAAGTTAGTCGAGTCTATAAAAACAGTCCAATCAAAGCTCAGAATGTAGAATTTCCAGCTGACCTAATAGAGTTGCCATTCCGTGAGTTTCATGCAATCTTGGGGATGGATTGGTTGACTCAGCATAAGGCAGTGGTGGATTGTCAATATAGGAGAGTGACTTTCAAGAATTCAGGGCAGGATGATGTGATTGTCCTGGGCGAGAACTGACCATACTTGAGTAATGTCATTTCTGTGATGAAGGTAAGTCTAGATCTCAGGGAGATTCCTACAGTATGTGAATATCCAGATATCTTCCCTGAGGACTTGTTAGGGTTACCACTTGTCAGGGAGATAGAGTTTGCCATTGATGTTTTGCCAGGCACAGGCCCGATATCGATCACTCCTTTTAGAATGGCACCTGCTGAACTAAAAGAATTAAAAGTGCAGTTGAAGAGTTGTTAGAGAAAGGGTTTATCAGGCCTAGTGTCTCACCTTGGGGTGCTCCGATTCTATTTGTGAAAAACAAGGATGGCACCTTTCGTTTGTGCATTGATTATTGTCAATTGAACAAGATGCAAATTAAGAACAGATATCCCTTGCCGAGAATAGATGACTTATTTGATCAGTTGAAAGGAGTAGGGGTATTTTCTAAAATTGACCTCAGATCAGGTTATCACTAATTGAGAATTAAAGAATCAGACATTTCGAAAACAACATTTAGAACTCAGTATGGTCATTATGAATTCTTAGTAATGCCTTTTGGCCTGACAAATGCCCCAGCAGCATTTATGGATCTAATGAATAGAATCTTTAGGCCTTATTTGGACCAGTTTGTGGTGGTGTTCATAGATGATATCTTGGTGTACTCCAGAAGCAGAGAAGAACATAATCAACATCTTTGTATTGTCTTTCATACCTTGAGAGAGAATCAATTATATGCGAAGTTGTCGAAATGTGCATTCTGGTTAGATGAAGTGGCCTTTCTAGGGCATATTGTCTCAGCCGATGGGATCAGAGTTGACACCAGCATGGTAGAGGCAATCCTCAACTAGAAACCACCTCGGAATGTGACAGAGGTGAGAAGTTTTCTTGGTTTGGCTGGTTATTATTGGAGAATTGTGAAAGGATTCTCAATGATAGCCTCACCACTAAAAAAATTACTTAGAAAGGAGACCAAATTTGAGTGGACAGACCGATGCCAGACTAGCTTTGATAAGATGAAGAAAATGTTGACAGATGCACCAGTGTTAACACAACCTACTGCAGAAAAATATTTTGTGGTGTACAGTGATGCTTCCCTTAATGGTTTGGGTTGTGTATTAATGCAAGAAGGTAAAGTGATCGCTTATGCTTCCAGACAACTGAAGCCTCATGAGAGAAATTATCCAACACATGATCTGGAACTAGCAGCCATTGTGTTTGCATTGAAAATATGGCGACACTACCTATATGGTGAGCAATGTTATATCTATACAGACCATAAAAGTCTGAAATATTTGCCTTCACAAAAGAAACTCAATTTGAGACAGTGGCGATGGCTAGAATTAATCAAAGACTACAATTGTATCATTAATTATCAGCCGGGTAAGGCCAATGTGGTAGCAGATGCACTAAGTAGAAAAACTCTTGCAGGTAAATGTTAAAACTTAAATTTATTAAGTGAACATGAAAAAAAAATGAAATAATAATTTATTTATATATTATTTGGGAAGAATTGCGGATTCAACCCACATTGATCCAACAAGTAAAGAACAATCAGAATCAGGACACGAAATTAAAGAAAATATTTGAAATGGTGAAAAAGGGTGAAAAACTAGAATTTACTATTGATTCAGATGGGAGTTTAAGGCAAAGGGGCAGGTTATATGTGCCAAACATACCAGAATTGAAACAAGTTATTTTGAAGGAAACTCACAATGATATTTATGCAATGCACCCAGGAAGCAACAAAATGTATCATGACTTGAAGGCATATTACTGGTGGCCAGGAATGAAAAGAGATATCACCGAGTATACTACCAGATGTTTAACTTGTCAGCAAGTGAAGGCTGAGCATCAAGTAGCAAGTGGATTATTGCAGTCAATTTCAATTCCGGAATAGAAATGGGAAAGAGTTACAATGGATTTTGTTTCTGGGTTGCCTTTGACACAAAAGAGGCATGATTCAATATGGGTAGTGGTGGACTGGCTCACTAAATCAGCTCATTTTCTACCGATCAAGATGGATTATCCACTTAACCATTTGGCAGAGATCTATGTTAATGAGATAATCCATTTACATGGTGTGCCAATTTCAATCATTTCAGATCGAGACCCGAGGTTCACTTTAAAATTCTAGAAAAGTTTACATCAGGCCATGGGAACTCGACTCAATTTCAGCATAACTTTCCATACACATATTGGAAGATATGTTGAGGAGTTGTGTGATAGAAGTTGAAGGCAGTTGGGACAAACATCTTCCATTGATAGAATTTGCCTACAATAATAGTCACCAAGCCAGTATCGGCATGGCACCATATGAAGCCTTGTATGGGAGGAAATGTAGAACACCTCTATGTTGGACTGAGCTTAGTGAAATGAAAGTAGTGGGTCCAGATCTAGTACAATAGATAGAGAAAAAAGTGAAAGTAATAAGAGATAGGCTGAAAGCTGCTGCTGCTGATAGACAAAAATCATAAGCAGATTTGAAAATGAGGGATATTAAGTATACAGTTGGTGACAAGGTATTCTTAAAAGTCTCAACTTGGAAAAGGATTTTCCGATTTGGAAAGAAGGGAAAGTTGAGTCCTAGGTTCGTTGGACCTTATGAGGTACTTGAACGCATAGGTCCTGTGGCGTATAAATTAGCTTTACCACCAGAGTTAGACAAGATTCATAATGTATTCCATGTATCCATATTGAGAAGATATTGATCAGATCCATCTCATATCATATCAGCAGAACCTATAGAGATACGACCAGATCTAACATATGAAGAAGAGTCAGTGGAAATTCTAGCTCGAGAAATGAAGGAGCTACGGAACAATAAGGTACCATTAGTAAAGGTTATGTGGAAAAATCATAATTCAGAAGAAGCGACTTGGGAAAATGAAGAGGTGATGAAGGCCCAGTATCCACAATTATTCCACTCCAGTTAAAAAGGTAAATTTCGAGGACAAATTTTTTTTTAAGGAGGGGAAATTGTAATGCCCGATAATTTAGGCCACGGTCGGGTTGAGCGAAATCCGGCACGCCGAACCGATCGGGTCTAAATTCGGATATGAAATAAATAAATTAAAATAATAATAATATGGGAGAAAATATTTTGGATATTATTAATTGAGAATTTTGAAGTTTGGAATTAAAATTAGGAAAAAAATATTTTCCCTGAACGAAATTAGGAATTGCAGTGTTTTTAGCACATAAATTATAAGAAGGCATAAAAATGGAATATTCTTTATCTAAGGAAAGAAATATTCTTTTAATTAAGATAAATTAAGAGTGATTAAAATTAATGGATCAATGGGAAGCAAGATTAACAACTAATCCTAACCACCCACCTAATCCAACTATAAAAAGTCAAATTTCCATTTTTTATATCATTCTTTTTTTCATCTTGACCAAACCCATTTTCTCTCCATTTTCTTCTTCTTTGCCCATGACTCTCCTCCCCCAATTACTCTTCTTTTTCTTTTTTCAATTCAACCTAAGATTAGATGAAAAAAAAGGGGATTAAGGCAAAATCATCAAAAAGAAGTGAAAATTTGAGTTATGTATATTTGGCAAAAATTCAATATATAAAAATATTGATTTTAATTTTGTGATGTATATGAAATTCTGAATAATTGATTGAGAAATTAAGTGGTGATTAAATGATGCAATGAATATGAAAATAAAAACTAGAATATGAGGTTGATGCAAAAATGGAAATTGTATGATTTAATTGATGTGCTGAAACATTCGTCTTATGCATAATGTATAGTGTTTTGATCATAACTTGAGTTCTGGAAATCATTTCTGAGTGATTCTTGTTGGGTTGGAAATTTAAGACATAGTTCTTGACCTTTTATTCTGACCATTAGACATGAATATGCCTGAAATTAGGTGAAACAGTGACTCCCAGTTGACCTAGAAATCTGTTAAAAAAAAAAAAACTGGGCACATTTGCAATGAACGTAGCTTAGGAGCAAATTCATAACTTTTACTAATAAATGATTTTTAATGTAATTCTAGTTGGAAATTAAAGATAAGACATGTACATATATTCTGTTAGTTTATCACTTGTCTAATTTCCATCCAAAATGGGATAAACAATACATACCAATATAAGGCATAATTCTGTCCAGAAAAATACTGGGCAGATTGTAGTGAACGTAGTTTAGGAGAAAATTTATAACTTTTGCTAAAAAATTCTTGTTAATATGATTCCAATTGTCTATTAAATATAAGACATGTATCTAAATGTTTCTAGTTGATCACTTGTTCCAATTCTATCTAAAAATGGATTAAACGGACAGAGAAATATAAGGCATAATTCTGTCCAGTAAAATACTGGACAGATTGCAGTGAACGTAGCTTAGGAGAAACTTTATAACGTTTGCTACAAAATGCCTTTTAGTGTGATTCCAGTTGAAAATTAAAGATAAGATATGTACCTATATTTTGTTAGGTGATCATATGTTCAGATTCTGTCTAACAATAGACGAACAATACAGAGCATCATAAGGAAGAAATGTTGTCCAGAATAGGACAGCTGGAAGAAATGTGTTGATTGTGAATTTATGTGACATAAAATGTATTAATTGAATTTTTCTTATAATTATAATGATTGAATGAGCTAGTATGAGGTTGTAAAATATTGAATGAGAATTATTGCATTTATATGGAGTTTATATTAATGTTCCCTACATAATTTAAGTAAATATTAATAAAGGTAACAAATGTAATTTAAGCCCTATAACATCTAGTCGAGAACTAGAAATTAGGATAAGTTGGCATTCCAATAAAATGGTAAAAATGTAGGTACTAAAAATAATAGTGTTGAGATTTAATTTAAGTAGGCACTAAGAAATAGTACTGAGTTGAAATTACGTAGGCACTAAGAAATAGTGTTGAGTTCAAAAATTACGTAGTCACCAAAAAGGTGCTGAGTTGTTATTGGAAATGTAGACGTTAAACGCCGAGTTATAAAATCATTATGTAGGCATTGAGTATACTGTCGAAGAGTAGAAGTCCTGTATTCAATGTTTAGTTCCGGTCTAAGTTGTCGTGAGCTATTAAATAAATAACTGAAAAAAAATGTGAGTTATGAAATTGATATTGTGAATTTTATATCTTGAATTGTTAAGAAATTTCAAACATGCTTAATTAATGAAATGTCATAATTGATGAATTAAATATTTTTGGATGAAGAAAATGGTTTTATTATTAATTGAATATTTGACATGCTTAATAAATTAATTGTAGTTTCAAAAATTTTATTTTAGAATTATATATGTAATTATTGGATAGTTATCAAACGTGCCACTAAGCTAGAAGCGTAGCGCGTGTGTTTCACTCGCAGATAAATAGAAGTAGTTGTTCCAATAGGGCGACCGAAGAAGAGGGAACCCAAGATCAGATTGCCATAGTCTAGTTCTTTTTGTATGTTTTGAAAATTATGTTGTAAAAATTAAATTCTAAGAATCTTTTTTTTTTATGTGAGTTTGTGGCATGTAGGATTTATAAGGAATAAATTTTGTAATTTTATAAATCTAGTATTGTTTCTAAATACTATGGTTTAATTTCATGAGTTCAATTAAATCAAACTATTTCTATCACTAGTTATATATTTAAATAAAAAAAATAGTAATAAATATTTCACTAATAATAAACTCAAAAAAAAAATTATTACAATGATTTGTACATTGGTTGAAAAACAAAAGAGCTTATTAGCATTTCCATATTCTATTAACATTTAGTAGGGTAAGGGAGCGCTATAACATTGCACTTTCAATTAAAATTAATTTTAATAGAGACAAGGGTGCTTTGATACCAATGTTGGATTTTGAAGAATGAATCATATTTATAAACACAGCAGAAAAATAAAATTTTCAAAATCCGAAACAAAAGATCGTACTTGTGCCATTAAAACTAATTTATATAAATATAGAGGTTAGAAATTATACCTTGTAAATTTTTATTTGTTCTTCAAATCTTCACTTTGTTGGGTTGTAGCAAACCACAACAATCCACATTAGAATGTCTCTAATGATAATCCAGAAGAAGAATGAAAAAAAAACTGTCAGAAGAAATGGTTTGAATAAATTCAAAGTGCTAGCTTTGAAAGTGTTCTAGAGTGAATTTTTGTTGTGTTAAAAATATTTTTTTCACAAACAAATATTTTCATGTCTATGTTCTGCCATTTGATGTCTTTTCCATTTGAATCAAATTCAAAGAAAAGATGAAAAGTTAAAAATGGAGAAAAGGGAAATGAATGTATAGCAGTTGGCCACAATTGGCCTAATTAAGGCCAAATTATATCCGTTGGCCAATGGGAGGGAGCCAGCTACGGGCTGTTGCTGGGCAGCACAACTCGCCCACTAGGCAAGCTAGCAGCCTGCCTAGCCCGCGAGGGCCAGTACGGGCCCGTAACCCCCCTGAACGATTTTTTCATGCGATCTCATCGTGATCTATCCCAAAATAATTCTCTCATATTTTGGATCCTATCCAAGACCATTTTACTCATTCTCCATATTTTTAATGCGTGTGATCCATTAGGTTCCCGGTTATGTTAGCCACTTAAATTAATAATTAATTTAAGCAAGTCATGAGCGGTATCTAGCAACACATCATAACCCCCAATTGACCGAAAAAGTCAGTGGTTTGATTACGAACCATTCCATAGACAATTTCCTTGCAATTATTCCTTTCACCATTCTATACCCCACTTAGTTCAGAGTATGGATATGTGTCAACTCCCACTAGACTGACTATGTCACGTCTATTCCAAGTAATGTTAGTTCTTGTCCCTGAGGCTCATTACTCTATTAGATATGTCATTCAAGACTATCTTAATGATATTTCCAGTCCAGCCAGAGATTCCTGAGTCATGACCACGACAAGAGGTGATTGCCAAATCAAAGACTTCATTAATTGATTTAAGATCACTTATCAATTCATATATCAAATGAACATCAAAGTAATGAAAAAGCCTTTTTATTTATCAAATAAATTTGTACAATAAGTGCTAAAGGTGATTGCCTTTATAGCACTCCTCTAACAAGGTTACATAAGCTGTAAAAATGCAATGTGAGAGTGTAGTACTCAACACAAGTTTTAATAATAATGAATTTGTAAGTGAAAGAGAAAATAACCTTGATGATGAAGAGAATGATATGACCAATACATGACACAAAATATTTTGCTGAAAAACCAAAAGTCCTTAACAGATTGTGAAGCAATGTCGATAAGCCTTTGTATCCTAGTTGTGTGATGTGTTCATATTTGTTCTTTTTTTATTAATATTTTTCATGTTTAATTATAGGTTTTTATCAGGTTTTAAGTACTTAATTGTTTTAATTTCATGATTGCAAGAAGAAGAGATGAAGTGTAAAAATGGGCAAAAAGCCTCACGCATATGAGGGAGGATTGGAGCCTTAAAAGCATCATGCACATGACAATGTCATGCACATGAGGCTTTATTATAAGTCATGAGGAGTTTTCTCCAATTCTATAATTGGCACATGGTTTTGATCACAAGTGTGAAGTTTCTGAAACTCAATCTCCTATCGCAGATGTGTGGATTGCATTGCAAGCACACCACTATTTGTTATACATATCACATGCGCAAGGAAATATCCCAATCATGATAAGTTTTTACTAGGGAGTTTGTCACATTTGAGATAACTTGTCATGTGCACGACACTTCTTTTTTCTTCAAAGTCCAATCACATGCCAATCGAGTGCGGTCCAGACTTTAAAAATATACGTTGATCTAAGGATCATCTTTGTAGAAAATAAACCCTTAATTAGGAATAATTGTATCATTAGAATTAGAATTTAAGTAAGAATTCACAGGTTATAAATTTTAGTTTTATTTTATGTTTAAAAAAATGAGAGAACGAAAGAAAAGAAAATAATTTGGTAGCACTGCTTGAGAAAGTTTTCTTTTCATCTTTTATTTTCTTTTAGGTTCAACTTAGCCATCAGAATAGATGATCATCATCATTGAAATTCTAGGCTAAATACTTTTATGGGTGCTTAATGAGCAACCCCAATTTGTATTATTCCTTTTTTTATTTAATGAATGCATAAGTTTCTTTAGTTTCAATTATGTTTAATAAATTTTTAGTTTAATAATTGCTTAATCACCAATTATTTAAATTTAAATGGAAATGTTAGGACTAAATTATTCGATAAACCATTTGTAATGTAACCTAAAAATATAATTGAACACTAGTTAATTCATTGGTTTGATTAATTAGTGCTTTAAGGTGAAAGCCATAAAATCTACATTCACTGATGCTTAATTCATTAAAAGATATGCAAATTGGGTGTTGTGAGATAAGTTCTTATTTCTTCTCTTATTAATTTCCTTTATTACATTTTATTGTAATCTTAGTTATTAATTTCTCTTAGAGATTAATCAACTCATTAAAATTGGCTTGAGTTTTATCATTTTAATTCATTAGTCCTTGGTAATTTTAAGTTAATAAAGAGTTAAATCTACTTAGTTCCTTGAAGGATTAACCTTATGAGCAACTTGCTAGTATTAAAATTGGCTCATGCATATGTGAGTACACTTTGAGTTGCATCAATTTTTGGCATCGTTGTCGGAAACTATTTTTAAATTCTTAGTTAAAATAATTACCAATGTTTGTCTTTAAAATAATTATCTACAATTTTATTTTTTATTTTATAGTTGTTGACTTTAGTTTTGTATCAGGTACTAGTAAATGAACCAAGTCAGAAGAAGCATCCACTCTGTAGAATTATGAATTAGGATCCAAAACACAGATAAGAAAGATCATTTGAAGACAAAGAAGAAATATTCAAAAATCCTAAAAAATTTGAAGAGGAAGCAATAATAGAGTTGATGTCGGTTCCATCAAGAGAAGTTGTGGCATAAAAGTAATTAGCTATGAAAGAATATGTCAGACCAACAAATGTTAACACTGCTTCATATATAGTATTAGAAAAGGCAACTTGGAATTATGAGCTGACAAGCATACATTTGAATATGTTTCCATCCTTTTATGGGTTAACTAATGAAGATTCTGTGACATTCATAAGGGAATTTTATGCAATAATCAACACTTTCCCACTAAACGGGTTAAATGAAGACCAAATGAGGATGAGGTATTTTCCCTACACCTTGAAAGATAAAACCAAGGCATGACTAATGATTTTACCTCCTGATTCTCTAAATAATTATCACAAATTCTTGGATAAATTCTATTCCTATCAAAAAATGAAGGAGTTGAGAGCTGAAATTACTAATTTTATCAAAAAAGACTCTGAAACATTCCATAAAGCTTGAGATAGAATCAAGATGCTTCTTTTGTAGTGCCCTCACCATAGGTACCCTCTTCCATTAATGAATCAATCTTTCTATGATGGGTTGAGCCAACAATATCAATGCATGGTTAACAATGCAGTCGAAGGAGCTAAGGGGGGAAAAGATAGCAGCTGAAGTATATGACATATTTGAACTTCTAGTAGCTAATTCTCAACAAAAAAGTGTGAGAATAAGGAAAATGATAGTGAGTGAAGTTTCCATTGGGAATGAATTGGCTTTACAAATAGTTGAGCTCACAAAGCAAGTCTGAATGCTAGCTAATAAAGATCATGCATATATAAATTAGGTATGTGGAATTTACAGTATTTATGGACATAGAATTAATATGTGTTCCTTTTTTATTTCTTTAGCAAGGACTAAAGTAAAGCAAGCTAATGCCTTAAAGTCTTTACAGTTGAGGTAACAAAATTATCCTTACTTAAACAACAACCCTGGCTGGAGATATCACTCCAATGTCTCTTAGAGAAATTCTAATCAAAACTCACCTCAATAGCACTTTTTGGGAGGCAACCTATGTTTTTTCTATTATTTTTAGTTTATTAACTTCAGTTTTCATTTTTTGTAGTTTGTAAGTTTTTATTTGAATTCTAACTCTAAATAGTAATTGGTCATAATTGGCCTAATTATGGCAAAAAACAGCTGTTGGCCAAAAACAGCCGTTCTAACTCCCAAGAACACTTTCAAAGCTAACACTTTGAATTTGTTCAAACTATTTCTTTTGATAGTTTATTCATCATTCTTCGCATGAATTATCATTAAAAACATTCTAATGTGGTTTGTTGTAGTTTGCTACAACCCAACAAAGTGAAGATTTGAAGAACGAATAAGAAATTACAAGGTATAATTTCTAACCTCTATATTTAGATAAATTAGTTTTAATGGCACAAGTATGATCTTTTGTTTCGAGTTTCAAATATTTTATTTTTCCATTGTGTTTATGAATATGATTCATTCTTCAAAACCCAACAAAAACACGTTCTAAAAGGTTCAAAACTTTGAGGTTGCTCTTCTGCACTAAGATGGTTGAGGGGGTATCTTCAGTGCAATATGTAATGAAGATGAATGGCTATGTTGAGAGGTTGGCCACCTTGCGATTTTTGATGGACCATGAATTAAGTATTAACTTAATTATAACCAGTTTTTCTGATATTTATTCACATTTTGTGCTTAACTATAGGATGAACCAAATCTCTACCACTATTCTTAAGATGATTAAATTGCTCAAAACAGCTGAGCTATCTGTCAAGAAGGATAGTAAGGTTGTGATGCTGGTGGACTCTTCAAATTATAAAAGGAAGAACCTTAAGAAGAAGAAGAAGTCCATGAAGCCTAAGGGAGGCATGGCCTAGAAGAAGGCCAAGGAGAATGCTCCAAAGGGGACATGCTTCCATTGTGGCAAGGATGACCATTAGAAGAAAAATTGCAAGGCTTACTTGGAATCCTTGAAGAAGAAGGCATCTGATGCCCCATCTGTTGGGTTTTGAAGAATGACTCATATTTATAAACGCTGCGAAAAATAAAAATTTTCAAAACCCAAAACAAAAGATCATACTTGTATCATTAAAACTAATTTATATAAATGTAAATGTTAAAAATTATACCTTCGTAATTTTTATTTGTTCTTCAAATCTTCACTTTGTTGGGTTGTAGCAAACCACAACAATCCCCACTAGGATGTCTCTAATGATAATCCATGTGAGGAATGAAGAAAAAACTATCAAGAGAAATGGTTTGAACAAATTCAAAGTGCTAGCTTTAAAAGTGTTCTTGAGAGAATTTTTGTTGTCTTAAAAATATTTTTTTTCACAAAATATATTTTCATGTCTATATTCTACCATTTGATGTCTTTTCAATTTGAATCAAATTGAAAAATAAGATGAAAAGTCAAAAATGGAGAAAATGGAAACTAATAAATAGTAATTGGCCATAATTGGCCTAATTATGGCCAAAAATAGTTGTTAGCCAACGAATGGGAAGATGCAGGCGCACTGGGCCTGCTGCGAGCTGTTGCTGGGAAGCCCAACTGGCTTGCAAGGCCTGCCTAGCCCACGCAGGCCCGTACGGGCCCGTGACACTCCCAAGCAATTTTTTCATGCGATCTCATCGCGATCCATCCTAAAATAATTCTCTCATATTTTGGATCCTATCCAAGACCATTTTACTCATTCTCCATATCTTCAATGCATGTGACCCATTAGATCCCAAATATGAGAGAATTATTTCATGATGGATCGCGATGAGATCGCACAGGAAAAATCATTCGGGAGGGTAATGGGCCCACAAGAGCCTGTGCGGGCTAGGCAGGCTGCTGGTTTACCGAGTGGGCTAGCTAGGCTGCCCAGTGGCAGCCTGTAGTAGGCCCAGCACGTTGGTGCCTCCCTCCCATTGGCAAAAGAATGAATAGTAACTGGCCATAATTGGCCTAACTAAGGCCAAATTCACCCATTGGACAATGGGAGGGAGGCAGTAGCGCGTTTGAAGAATGAAACAGATTCATAAACACAACGCAAAAATAAAATTTTCATAACCTGAAACAAAAGATCATACTTATGCCATTAAAACTAATTTATATAAACATAGAGGTTAGAAATTATACCTTGTAATTTCTTATTTTTTATTCAAATCCTCACCTTGTTGGATTGTAGCAAACCACAACAATCCACACTAGGATGTCTCTAATGATAGTCCACGCGAAGAATGAAGAAGAAACTATTAAAGAAAATGGTTTGAACAAATTCAAAGTGCAAGCTTTGGAAGTGTTCTTGAGAGAATTTTGTTGTGTCTCAAAAATATTTTTTCACAAAACATATTTTCATATATATTTTCTGTCATTTGATGTCTTTTCTATTTGAATCAAATTCAAAGGAAAGATGAAAAGTCAAAAATGGAGAAAAGGGAAATGAATGAATAGTAATTGGCCATAATTGGCCTAATTAAGGCCAAATTCATCCGTTGGCCAATGGGAGGGAGGCAGCAGCGTGTTGGGCCCGCTGGGGCTACCCCTGGGTAGCCCAGCTAGACCGCTAGGCAAGCCAGCAACTTGGGGGCTAGCACGCGCGGGTCGGTGACCCTCTCGAATGATTTTTCTCATCGTGATCCATCCTAAAATAATTCTCTAATATTTTGGATCATATCCAAGATCATTTTTCTCATTCTCCATATCTTCAATGCATGTGACCCATTAGGTTCCTGGTTATGTTGGTCACTTAAATTAAAAATTAATTTAAGCAAGCCATGAGCAGTATCTAGCAATATATCATGACCGCCAATTGACCGGAAAATCAGTGGTTTGATTACGAACCTTTCCACAGACAATTTCCGTGCAATTATTCCTTTCACCATTCTATTCCCCTCTTAGTTCAGAGTATGGACATGTGTGAACTTCCACTAGACTAACTACATCACGTCTAGTCCAAGTAATGTTAGTTCTTGTCCCTAAGACTCATTACTCTATTAGATATGTCATTAAAGACTATTTTTATGACATTTCCACTCCAACGAAAGATTCTCAAGTAATGACCACGACAAAAGGCCATAGGTATACACTCCTTCTATCAGGAGTGGTGAATCCTTTATGGGTTACCCAATTACCACCATATGAGCAATCTTGCTGAGGCAACAAGGAAAAGTGTCAAAATACATAATCAATATTCAAGGTATCCTTGAGTGCATCAAGTTTAAGGATACTTGCACCATTTCTATGATGAGAATAACATTGACATTTGAATAGATTATCCATATGATTGTCTCATATCTAGTCATCCATTGTACTTAGCTACACTTAGGAAGCATCCACATGTTAACTGTAACACCCCTAACACCAGCAGCTCATGCCCGAATGAGGGAGTGCTACACTGACTTCATGATTTAAAATCTCTTTCTTAAATTATTTATAAATGAAAATCACACGTATATTTTTTTCCTTTATTTACTATTTATTTACTTTGCACTATAAAAGAAATCATAACATGGAAGATAAACTATATTTTTATATCATATCATGTTCTTTACAAAACATATTATTTGTTTTACAAATACTAAAAAATAAAATTCAAAAGATAATATACAAAAGTTGTGTGATGCATAGTGGTTAAAATATGATGCTCTATGGATGAAGTCACCATTAGTTTTATCTACTATTGTCTACTTATTCTTTGTTATACCTACGCGAGAGAAACTCCCACGCTAAGCCCTTGGCTTAGTGGTGCATATAAATAAGGCAATAAACTATTTTATGCAATCATGCATTGTCATATATTTTAATGCAACAAGCATTGTTATATATCAATTTATGATCAAATCATCTTTTCATGCAAACATACATTTCCTAGTATTCTAGTATGCACAATATCAATTTATTTTATTGTATCTCATTTTTGTTTAACATAATCAGATCATCATTCTTATTCATTTTACAATTCATGATTCCTTTTTTATTTTCAATAATTTGTTTTTGTCCACAATATTCAATCATCTATTAATGCATGTCACAAATCATAGTTCCATTTTTATTTTCAAAAATCCATTTATTTACCATAACTTCTCTATTTATGCCCAAGACACTCAAACATTTTTTTCATTCAACTTACATTTCATAAATTTTATTCTTTCATATCTTATATTTATTTTGCTTTATAAACTCATTATTATTCATAGCTTTTCATTGTCCATAACACTAAATCTTCTTTTTATCCATGTCACAATTCATAATTCCATTTTTATTTTCAATAATTCATTTATGTTCCATAACTTCATTATTTATGTTTTCATTTATGCCCAAGAAACCTATGAACCACTGAGTAGAATAACGGAGTTGCCATCCAGGCACTTAGGAATGCCACCCGGGCAATATGATGTGCGCATATAAGTGCCATTACCTGCATAAATAATAGTGCATAACCCGGCGTAGATAACCATGCCATATTTGATGTAGATAATAATGTCATCCCAGCATAGATAATAGTGTCATACTCGATGTAGATAATAATGTCATCCCGGCATAGATAAACACACAATTATGGATTTAATCATTTTCATCTTACTCCCCCCTTGCATGGCATGCCAAACTATCCTAAGTTGGTTCTAGTTAGGTGTTCTAGGGCTTATACCATCTCATTAAAATTCATAGAAATTAAATTCACACTTTTTATTCACTGATTTTGATACACTCTACTTTATTCACTGATTTTGATACACTCTGATCAACCCTACTGCTTTTAGTCTATCCCTATCCCTTACCTCTGGCTCAAGTGAAGCTCTCAATCTAAATTGGTGCTAAACCACCTGTACCTCTTCCTTTATGGCAATCTCTCTGTTTGTGCTCAATAGATCTACATTGTAAATATGCTCCAGTAATCCACCAACAATCTCCTATATGTGATCTTCCACAATGCTGACATATGACATATATAAATCTCATGTTACCCAAAATTGGTGTACTAACTGTGGACCCGTCTGGCCTCGATTGTTGGTTTTGTCTAGCTGAGAAAGTTGGTCCAGTACTCCATCTGTTCGCCCCTTTTTATCCTATGTTTAGGTGATGCTAGTTGTCGATCTCTAGGGTGGCTCTTTTATCCTTTTTCTCTTTGACCTTTTTTCAACATTGATGGTAGACAACAGTAATATAGCAAAATCATTAAGCTGAAGGGTGGTAACCATATTTTCAATTTCATCATTGAGCCCATCCTCAAGTCTGAAACACCTATCTTCCTCATCACCAATAATTCCAGTTGCATACTTACTCAGTCTGGTGAATTCCATCTCGCATTCTACCACTAACATGCTTCCTTGCTTTAAGTCTTGAAAGTCCTTATTCTTTTCATTAACATACACTCTCGGCATATATTTTTTTGCTGAATTTTGCCTTGAAAAAATTCCATAAGGGTGGTTTCAATGTTTGGGGCTTTGCTAAAATTGACTTCCATTAGTCGTAGGCATGATCCTTTAGAAGAGACACTACATACCTTACTTTTTTTCTCTAGACACAAGAGCTCCTTAAAAACCTGCTCTATTGCTTCCATCCAAAACTCTGATGCTACTAGGTCATCCTCTCTCCTTCCCATAAAATCTGTGGCCCCATATTTTCTCAGCTTAACAATCTAGGGTTTTGGCTTAGGTAGAGGAGGTGGTGGAGTTGGTTATGGCACTGATTAAGCCACAAACTATTTATTGCATAAGATGTTCTTGTCCTATATCAGTTTTTCCCTCAGCTCATGATGGAGCTACTACACTCGGCCTAGAGTCTCTTACTAATATGGATTGTCCATGTTCAGCTAAGTGTGAAATACTATTACTCACTTCATCTTTTGAGTAATCTTGTTATGATCTTGAATCCATATATACCTATAAATTACAAGAAGGGACCCATCTCAAATCATTGCAGCATTTTATGCATATGCATGAGACACACTTTCTATTTTACCCCACTATTTAAGAATCAATTAGCCTGGGTTCTGATACCACTAAATGTAGAGTTGCCTTACCCTACTAGTTGTTACTAGTGCAGGGAAGTACTACCTAGCTCATTATTTAAAAATCGATGCTTAATTAATTTATTTATTTGTAGAATATTTATTGTTATTATTATTATTATTATTATTAATTTCATATAAATATGTATCTAATGATATTCAATCTTTATAATAAAATATCTTAATTTAAAAGTACTCATACATTAAACTATAATATTCAAATATACATTTACAAATAATACTAATTATATTAATTACAAATTTACACTTTTATAAGTCCTTCATTCCACATATTTACAATAAAAAGAAAAATTTTAAAATTTATTAGTACAATATAATACCCAAAATATATAAAAAGAAAAGCTGCTGCAATTTGATCTTGGGATTCCCCTTTCTTCGGTCGGTACTAACACAACAATTACTTCTACCAACATATGCATGAAACATACGTGGTAAGCTACTAGCTTAGTGGTACTTTTGGTAACTATCTAATAATTATACAATTATCTCTAAAATAAAATTTTTATCATTTACAACTAATTTTCTATGTATACAAAACCTTCAAATTAAATCAGAAACTATATAAATCATGCAAAATACATAATTAATCAGTTATAACATTTGATTCATTAAGCATATTAAAAATCATTAATAATAATACAAGACATTCAATTTATAATATCATTTTAATAATTTACATTATTTTCATCTTTATTTATTTAATAGCCCATGACTTCGAATACAAGGCTCCTGCTCTTTGGCAGTATACTCAGCACCTACTTAATCATCTGGTAACTCGGCATTTAACACATATATTTCCAATAATACCTCAACATATTTTTGATGCCAATGTAATTTTGAACTCAACACTATTTCTTAGTACTTACATAAATTAAATCTCAGCACTATGTTCTAGTGCCTATAGTTCTACCCCCTTTATTGGCATGCCAACTTATCCTAATTTCTAGTTCTCGACTAGATATTTTAAAGCTTAATTATATTTGTTACCTTTATTATTATTTACATCAATAATATATGTAATGTTAATATAATTTTATATAAATGAAATAAATCTTCATTAAATATATTTCAACATTATATTCACTCATTTAATCATTACAAATATAATAAAAGTCAAATAAAATATTTTTTGTCATAAAACTCAACAATAGTCATTTAAACAAACTGTTGTGTTCAGGGCAGAATTGATTTCTTATATTGCACTGTATTTTTTATCCATTTTTAAATGGAATACACACAATTGATCAACTAACAAAATGTAGATTAATGTCTTATTATTAATCACCAATTGGAATCACATCAAACCAAAATTTGTAGCAAAACTTATAGATTTTACAAATGCTACATTCATACTCATTCTACGCAGTATTTTACTGGATATATTACTAGTCCAAACTTTAAGTCAACTTTAAACATAAATGTATGCATATTTAGGTCTGATGGTCTGAATAAAAGTTGAAGGCATATGTGTTGACTTTTTAATCCAATAAAAAAAACACTCAAAAATCACATTTATAACTCAAGTTATGATAAAACAAATACATAGACACTATTTATAAGACAAATTTCATCAACTTCAATTAATTACACAATTTTCTATTTTCATACAACATCAATATAAACTCAAACTTATTTTCACATTCATGGCATCACTTAATCATTATTTCATCACTCAATCAAAGTATCAATAATTACATACTTAATTACACATAATATCGTATTCAATATAAAAACACAATCAACAATAATATCACATTTAATATTGTTTTACCGTATTGAATTTTTGCTAAAAGTACATACCTCAAATCACCCTTCTCTACTTTCTAATTGGATTTCTTCTTGCCCTTTATTTCCATTTGGATTATGGCCCAAAGATTGCTCACCTCCTTGGCCTAACAATAAAGTCACATATACTTCAATTTGTGTCTCATACCTTAATGTTATATATGAACATAAAGCTTACTTAAACTTCTAATTACCTCTTGTTAGAGGAGTGCTCTAAAGGCAATGACCTTTAGCACTTATTGTACAAATTTATTTGATTAATAAAAGGCTTCTTCATTAATTTGATATTCATTTGATATATGAATTGATAAGTGATCTTAAATCAATTAATCAAGAAGTTGAAGAATCTAACCTCACCTTTGTAGATCTTAAGGATGGCCAAAATCCCTCTTTCTCTTTTTCTTTCTCTCTTTTTTTTTCCTTCCTCGTCCTTTGTTTGGCTCACTTTGCTTCACTTTCTTGATAGTCTTTCTTTAATCCAAGTTTTCTATCTAAACCTTGGCTTTAATTGAAGAGAAAAAAATAAGAAAAATGGAAGCTTAATGTCATGACAATGGAAGAGAAAAAGGAAGAGACATTTTTACTTAAGATGAGGAATAAGAAGAAATTAAGCCAAAAAGTGAAAGTTTGACTTTTATAGTTAAACTAGGTGGGTGGTACGTATTAATTAGATAATCTTGTCTATCATTGGTCCATTAATTTAAACTAATCCTACTTTATTTTAATCTAAAGAATATTTCCTTTTTACCCCTTATTAAAAATATCAATATTAAAACACTGTAAATTCAAATTTCGTTCAATAAAAAATTATTATTTTCTAAATTTTAGCTCCACATCTCAAAATTCTCAATTAATAATATCCAAAATATTTTTCTCAAATTTTATTACCATTTTATATTTTTTTCATGTTCAAATTTAGACCTTGATCAGTTCAATGCAACGAAAATTATCAGGCATTACAATATATATATACCTCATGCCTCATACTTGTGACATCATCTTCATAGTTCATAACCATCACAAATTATCCATGTTCTATATTCACCAATTTATTTTGATCCAAGTTATTTTCATTCACTTCATGTATTTAAACTTCGATCATATTGTATCTATCTCCATTTTTCAATTTAACTTTAAATTTTTTTTATAAACATATTTCTTGTTCAAAATAGAGCATTTACGATCGTGACTTACCTTTCACACTTGTGACAAAAGTTGCTTCATAATTATGAATAATTGTCCAGAACCTGTGAATAGTCTTGAAACTGTTTCATAGCCATGACACATGATTCATACTAGTGATTCAACTTCACACCTGTGACTTTTGCTTTGCTGCAAACTATAAATGAATATTAACCTTTGTAAGCAATAATTCTCGCATTGAATCTATGATTCACGCATTTCAATAACTACTAAAAAGCTATTGTTTTAACACAAATTCATTCTAGGGCATACCAAAACCATACCAACTCATTCCAAAAATATTCACAAACATATTTTCATAATTGAACATACAATTAACACTCAAATTCAAGGTTTTATATTGTACTTATCTCAAATTCTCTTTTATTTCTATAATTCTCTAATAGTTCAATTAAAGGGCATGAATATCAACAATTTAATTCTTTTACTATTGCAATAATCGTACTCAATTTAATTTAAAACATGCAAATTTCAAAAAATCTATTGGTAATATTGCCTTAAGAGCTTGCACTAAATTTTTCATATTTTTGGTCATTAGGCCTCTCTTTTATTTTCTTTGTTTTTCTTTCGCTTCTTTCCTCTTCTTACCCTTGTTTCACTCTCAAAGAACACTTAACACATGTAAAATTCTCATTCAATCACTTCCTTACTTACATATAAACCTTCACTATATTTTCTCTCTCTTTAACTTTAACCTCTTCACGCAACTTAGGGTTTTTTTTTTACTTTAACTTAGGCCTTCTTTCATCCTTAAGGTCTCTAAACACTTTTTATCATATTTTCCCCCATTTAAACACCATGATGAAAACCCTAATTTTTAGATATGTCTTATCTCACAAATATAAGTTGTTTAAAAGCTCTAAAATATGCTTTTGAGTATAAAGAATTAAAAAGAAATACTTCTATAAAACTTCATTCTTGGCCACTTCCATAAAACTTCATTCTTGGCCAAATGAGAGGGAAGTTTTTGTGTCCTCTTCCAAGCTCATTTCCACTCTTTTTTTTGTTTCCTTGGCCTTCTCTAATCTTCCTTATGAATGAAAATGTCTTTTCCTAGGGGTGTCTCTCTCTTTAAGTCACTCTTTTATCACTTTCTCTATCTAAAGTTGAAGATTTTAGTTATGGAGGTGTAAGAAATGTGTATGGAGCCACTATGTAGAAAATTATAGATAAAATAGGGATAAGAAGGTAGGAAGAAGAAGAAGAAATAAGGGAAGAAGGAAAAAGTCTTACACTTATCATGAAATTAGTAATTAGTCTAGTTAATCATTTTTCTCGTCTCTTGATCAAATGTGTGATCGACCATCAATAGAATAAACATGTTAAATTTTTATTTTAAGGGAAAATATCTAATTCAGTTTTCCAATTTTGCTAATTTTCTAATTATGCCCTAAAACTTTCTATATTTTGCAATTAAGTTCTTTATCATTCTTAATCATTTTTCACCCATTTTGAAAAATTTTAATTAGTTCCATAAATTCAATTTTAGGCTCAAATTGTCCCGACGTGTCGATTTTGCAACACGCATGACTTAGGGCATAAATTAGTAGATATGACATGAACCCCAAAGCATGAAGGTATAAAATAACAATCTTATACATATATGCTATATGAATTGGGATGCCTTATGGGAATATTTATTTCATTGACATCATGGAAAATATTATGTGTATGTCTCATAATATATGAAACATGGTATGGGTGAATGATATTAATAAATGTAATATGATCTTACAACTAACAGGACTAACAATTATAAGTTATAAAAGGATGAATAACAAAATTCTAGAAATAGTAAATTGTTGTAGAAATTAAAATACTCGGCATGATGTATAAATGAAATGATTTGTATAGAAAAAGATGATTTAAGCCCACGGATAAGCCTGAACTAGAGTAGGGCAACTTGTTGGAATGCTAATAAGGTCATATGGCTTCAGTTATGGCGTAACATCCTCGACCTTCCCCACATGCATATCCACATACATTTCATTTGAACATATGCATCTTGCATATAACTCAATTGAAAACAAGCATTTCATACATGTTTTTGTAGGAACAAGTTTTTGACACACACTAGCTACATGTCCTAGTAATTGGCAATTGTATCGAGTCGCACGTGTGTACTTAGAACCTAAATGAGGACAACAAAGTACTAGAAATAAATTGAATAAGGTGACTAAATTAAAGTAAGCAAAATGACTAGATTAATATTAGTAAACATTTTACATTGTTAATTTAGTTAAATTGGACCAAATGATTAAGTTGTATTATTGTGTGGATTAGTGGAATTATATATATGTGTAAATAATAATAATAATATAGCTAAAATAAAATGAAAATGAAACAAAAGAAAAATAAAAGAAAAGAGAATAGAAAAGAGAATAGAAAAGAGAAGAGATAATAGAAGAGAAAAATAAACAAAAAGGAAAAGGACAAGAAGAAAAATTGGCTTTATCTTCTTTGTGATACCCCACTTATATATTAGGGATAATCCCATATATACAAAAAGGATGCCACAAGCTTAACTCGATAAATCTGTTCAAATTATTTTTTTTTCATTTTAAATAACTTAATCCATTTATTTATATTGGTTTAGGCAAGTTGTTCTAATTAACAATATATATTTATCCTTATATTGTATACACATGTGGCACCCGATTAGGTTACATAATTATTTACATACACAATATTAATATATGACACATGTCTACCACAGCATATACATAGTCAAACTAAAAAATAATAATAATAGATAACCAACTTTCTAACTATGCTTCTTGTGTCTCTACTGATATGGGCTTGGACTTCTTCCAGATTAACTCCACTATCTACTATCTACAACTTCAATTCCTGAGTGAGAAGAACCCACGCTAAGCTATCTCTAGCTTAGTGTACATATAAGTATTAAAGTTTTCCCCAAGCAATCACACAAATGCATGTCTCAAATGAATCATGACATATCAAATTTTATTGCATATTTGTCATATAAAATAAATAAATACATAACATAAAAAAAATAACATTATCCAATAATTAAATTTGCACCCCCTCATGTAAGCATTTTACACTTTGTTACTTACATCAATTAATTAAATTTCATATTTTATTTTATGAATTATTAGCCCAAAATCTTGTTCCCGGACTGTCCGAATACAGGGTGTGAAATAGGGGCCCTCGCGGAGCTTAAGCCACCCTACTCACAATAATCTCAAGTCAAGGGTGCTCGCAGAGCTTCAGCCACCTTACCTAGTATAATCATTTATCTATGTGTAATTAGGATCAGGGGTGCTTTCAGAGCTATAGCCACCCTGTCCTTAAATCATATCAATATCGGTACCGAAACTTCCCCCTAATGGTGCACCATCTATCCTATGTCAGTCCTCAGGTAGAGAAATGGGCAATTAATACCACTAATTACTTGTTTCTATAACCAATACTCATTTCATATTAACATAATAATATAAGCACAATTTATTTCAAACTCATATAATAGTTTGATATTCTATCAAATATTAGCATAATGTTAAGTTCATAGTTAATAACATTTCTATAATGTTAAAACATGCAATAATATATTATTTCATCATTGTGACAAATAATTCATGTCATGCATATACAATCATGCATAAGGGGCAAACTAGAATAATTATATGTACAAACCTCGATAGGGTTCTTCTTTACCAAAATATAAGCTCAGAGCTTGTTCACTTTTGTTGTTCTTCTTGTTGTTGCGATCCTAATTAAAAAATATAATAAATTAATATCTTGATAAAATATTTATTATTAATATAATTTAAATAAATAACTACAATTTTTTTTAAGCTAGAACAAGACCTCTAAGGATGTTGGATCAATAACATTTTCTACACTTATCCAATTTATATGATTCTTGATCCTGATTAAATATAACATATAAAACTAAAATATACTAAAATTTCAGAATTTGTGAACCTTTACATAATTTTTGGTATAATTTTAAATATTGCCCTATTTTCTACCCTTAGGCAGTTTCGAGGTACCCAATTCAAAAATTCATAGCTTTCAAAGTGTAGCTTCAATTATACAATTATAAGGTTCTCAAATATTGGAGGATATATAACTGGTTCAACATAGAGCATCAACCCAACCAGTTCAATGGTTCAGCTCATAACCCACAAAATACATGACATTTTAAGGTGGGACTTTCACAGAAATTTAGATAAGACATGAAATGAAAACTTTTATGTTTTGAACCTTGGCTAATTCGATCTAAAAATAGGTCAAATATAAGGATGAAGTTACTAGAGCTGCACAGGTACCAAAACATAACTCAATCAAGGAACAGTAATGGTTTATTTCACTATAACTCAACCTACATAAGAGAAATTTATATGAAATTTGGTAGAGACCTAAATAACACATATAACTACAAATTTCCATGTTTTACAAAACCTCATATTAAGCCACTAAGATGATCAATTTTTACAAAAATCGTAGGTTATTTAGTTGATACATCTCCCTAAACCTGTTTCACCCCAATGACCATTTCTCTTCATATACTCAAAATCATTCAATAACATATGGCAGAAGGATATAAAAGACATATTGGAACAACTTTTATGTTTAATACTTCCCCAAATTCGATTCACAAGATAATTAAAAATAGAGTGGAATATCCTGCAAAAATATAACCTAAAAAGTTCTAATAACATAATAATCATGGGAAAGATATTACTTACTAAGATCAGATTTGTTTGGACTGATTTTGATGCAAATATTGAAGGAAATAATTAATAATTGGAGATGTGATATGGAGGAAGGAAAATGGATGATGAGGAAGAAGAAGGAGAGGGTTGGAGTTGGAAGCAAAAGGGCCAAAAGAAGTCTTACTTGACTTCAGCCCCACTTTCACGATTTTGCCTCTTTTTTTTTCTGCTATATCTAATGATCAATTTTCTATTTATTATTATTATTATTATTATTATTATTATTATTATTATTATTATTATTATTATTATTATTATTATTATTATTATTATTATTATTATTATTATCTTCATATATTTACTTATCTAGTCATTTTAAATTTTTTTTACCAAAAATACAATTTAATTATATGGTCTAATTTAATCAAATTTGTCATGGTTATCATTTTAATTTATTTTAATTTCTAATTTAATCATTTATTCCATCTATTTTAATCTCTATTATCTATCATATTTTTCCTATTTATGCCACATACTTATTCTAATTAAATCCTGATTAATAGATGTTACAATTCTCTCCCCCTTAAGATGTTTCGTCCTCGAAACATACCTAATGCATCATCACTGAACAAGTGAGGGTATTGAGCTTTCATCACCTCCTCACTTTCCCATGTTGCTTCTTCAATTGCATGATTCCTCCATAGTACTTTCACTAATGGTACTCGTTTGTTCCTCAACTCCTTAATTTCTCTTGCTAAAATTTGGACTGGTTCTTCTTCATATGTCAAATTTTGTCTGACTTGAATGCTTTCAGTAGGTATGATGTGATTTGGATCTGATCTATATCGTCTTAACATTGAGACATGGAAGACATCATGTATTTGACTCATCTCCGGTGGTAGAGTGAGAGTCTATAAGCAATAAGTCCAACTCTTTCTAATATTTCATAAGGTCCGATGAACCTTGGACTTAACTTGTCTTTCTTCCCAAATCGCAGAACTTTCTTCGAGGGAGATACTTTCAGAAAACCTTTATCACCCACTGCATAATCAATGTCTCGTCTCTTAAGATCAGCATACGATTTCTTCCAATTTGTACCTGCCTTAAGTCTTTCGCGAATGACTTTCACTTTTTCTTTCGTCTTTTGCACTAGGTCTGGTCCCATAAGTTTCCTCTCGCTGAGCTCTGTCCAACATATAGGTGTTCGACACTTCCTACCATAAAGTGCCTCATATGGAACCATCTGGACACTAGAGACATGGAAGACATCATCTATTTGACTCATCTCCGGTGGTAGAGTGAGTCTATAAGCAACAGGTCCAACTCTTTCTAATATTTCATAAGGTCCGATGAACCTTGGACTTAACTTGTCTTTCTTCCCAAATCGCAGAACTTTCTTCCAGGGAGATACTTTAAGAAAACCTTTATCACCCACTGCATAATCAATGTCTCATCTCTTAAGATCAGCATACGATTTCTTCCTATTTGTACCTGCCTTAAGTCTTTCGCAAATGACTTTCACTTTTTCTTTTGTCTTTTGCACTAGGTCTGGTCCCATAAGTTTCCTCTCGCTGAGCTCTGTCCAACATATAGGTGTTCGACACTTCCTACCATAAAGTGCCTCATATGGAGCCATCTGGATACTAGAGACATGGAAGACATCATCTATTTGACTCATCTCCGATGGTAGAGTGAGTCTATAAGCAACAGGTCAAACTCTTTCTAATATTTCATAAGGTCCGATGAACCTTGGACTTAACTTGTCTTTCTTCCCAAATCGCAGAACTTTCTTCTGGGGAGATACTTTAAGAAAACCTTTATCACCCACTGCATAATCAATGTCTCGTCTCTTAAGATCAGCATACGATTTCTTCCTATTTGTACCTGCCTTAAGTCTTTCGCAAATGACTTTCACTTTTTCTTTTGTCTTTTGCACTAGGTCTGGTCCCATAAGTTTCCTCTCGCTGAGCTCTGTCCAACATATAGGTGTTCGACACTTCCTACCATAAAGTGCCTCATATGGAGCCATCTGGATACTAGACTGTTAACTGTTATTATAGACGAATTCCATTAAAGGAAGATATTTGTCCTAGCTACCTTTAAATTCAATGACACAACTTTTCATCATATCTTCTAGAATCTGAATGACTCTTTCTGACAGTCCATCTGTTTGCGGATGAAAAGCCATGCTGAAATTGAGCTTAGTACCTAGAGTTTGTAGACTACCTCAAAATTGAGATGTGAAGCAGGGATCTCTGTCAGACACAATAGAAACAGACACTCCATGTAGTCGTACAACTTCATTCATATAAATTTCTGCCAATTTATTCAGTGGATAGTCCTTTCTGATAGGTAAGACATGTGCTGACTTTGTAAATATGTCCACTATGACGCATACAGTATCATGTTTCTTTGTATTTAAAGGCAATCTAGTCACAAAATGGGCAATTAACACCACTAATTACTAGTTTTTATAACCAATACTCAGTTCATATTAACATAATAATATAAGCACAATTTATTTCAAACTCATATAATAGCATGATATTTTATCAAATATTAGCATAATGTTAAGTTAATAGTTAATAACATTTCTATAATGTTAAAACATGCCATAATATATTATTTCATCATGGTGACAAATAATTCATGTCATGCACATACAATCATGCATAAGGGGCAAACTAGAATAATTATATGTACAAGCCTCAATAGGGTTTTTCTTTTCCAAAATATAAGCTCAGAGCTTGTTCACTTTTGTTGTTCTTCTTGTTGTTGCGATCCTAATTAAAAAATATAATTAATTAATATCTTGATAAAATATTTATTCTTAATATAATTTAAATAAATAACTACAATTTCTTTTAAGCTAGAACAAGACCTCTAAGGACTGTTGGATCAATAACTTTTTCTACTCTTATCCAACTTATATGATTCTTGATCCTGATTAAATATAACATTAAAACTAAAATATACTAAAATTTCAGAATTTTTAAACCTTTACATAATTTGTAGTATAATTTTAAATATTGCCATGTTTTCTGCCCTGAGGCAGTTTCGAGGTAACCAATTCAAAAATTCATAGCTTTTAATGTGTAGCTTACATTATTTTGAACACTTTTATACATTTATATAAATTAATTTGGAACATTTGTCATGTTTAACTCATTTCCAGATTCGGTCTCCAAGGTTCTCAAATGTTGGAGGATATATAACTAGTTCAACATAGAGTGTCAACCCAACCAGTTCAATTGTTTAGCTCATAACTCACAAAATACATGACATTTTAAGGTGGGACTTTCACATGAATTTAGATAAGCATGAAAAGAAAACTTTCATGTTTTGCACCTTGGCTAATTTGATTTAAAAATAGGTCAAATATAAGGATGAAGTTACTGGAGATGCACAGGTTCCAGAACACCACTTAATCAAGGAACAGTCATGGTTTATTTCACTATAACTCAACCTATGCAAGAGAAATTTATGCGAAATTTGGCAGAGACCTAAATAATACATATACCATAACTTCCATGTTTTTAAAAACCTCATATTAAGACCATTTAGATTATCAATGTTTACAAAAATCATAGGTTATTTAGTTGATACGTCTCCCTAAACCAGTTTCACCCCAAGGACCATTTCTCTTCATATAGTCAAAATCATTCAATAACATTTGGCAGAACGATACACAAGATATATATGAACAACTTTTATGTTTAAAACTTCCCCAAATTCGATTCACAAGATAATCAAAAATAGAATGGAATATCATATTTGTTTGGACTAATTCTGATGCAAATCTTGAAGGAAATGATGAATAATTTGAGTTGTGATATGGAGGAAGGAAAACTGTTGCCCAGATATTAGACCAAGAAGGGGGGTTGAATTGAAGTTTAAAAAATTAAACTTTAAAGTGCGGAAATAAATAGTTAATTTTAGAAGGGATAGAGAAAATAAGACACAAAGATTTATAGAGGTTCGGGTATTAACAAACCCTACTCCTCTCCCCAATCGCAATTGGGAGTTTCACTAACACACTAAGTGTTACAATGGAGTTTTACAAGTTCACTCCCAACTATGGTGTTTCTCACAATGGCTCACACCTAACCCAAAAATCCCTTGTGTTTTAATGGCTCACACAATAACCAATTCCTTTGTGTTTTACAGGCTCACACAAACAACCTACACTTTGTGTTTTACAGGTTCACACAAACAACCTACACTTTGTGTTTTACAGGCTCACACAAACAACCTTTTAATTTGTGTTTTGGAGGTTCACACAACTAACCCTTACAAGTGTTCTACTCTTAACCCAGAACTACCCAATGCTCACTTGAGTAAAGATTACAGAGAGAACCACTTATAAATCTTTATTGCTCAAATATGAGTTGCAAAAAGATTTTTACAGAGAATTGATTTGTTCTCAAAGTATGAAAGTACAAGATAGCTTGTAATTTGAAGTATATGCTAATCTTTTATTTTTCTTATCATTCTCTTATCATCCTCTTGTTTCTTAATGTATAAATGACTTCCATTTATACTCCCATGGCTGAATATACCCGTTGGGGTGCATTAAATAAGAAACTAGCCGTTGTACCAACTAAAAAATCACGCCTGACATTTTTCTCTTTCATTGTTCACGGGCGTGACTATGCTTGTCACGGGGGTGACAGTTCTTCCCAAGTCGTGACTGAAGTGGTGACCTTAGTCGTGAAGCTCTCTGGAATATTTTGACATATAGAGTCACGGGCGTGACATTAATCCTTCACGGGCGTGACAGAATTTCCAGCCATGAGCCAAGTGGTGACTCTAGTCGTGAAGCTCTCTGGTTGAAATTACATGACTCTTCACGGGGGTGACACCTTTAGTCATAGGGGTGACTGAAATGCTTACTTCACGGTTTGGTTTTCCTTCATGGCCGTGAACTTCAAATGTTGGTTTTGGTAACGGCTAGCTTTGTTCACGGGAGTGACTCCTAGAGTCACGACAGTGAACATGCTACTTCTTGCTTTTTGTTTCTGAAGGATTATTCTTCCAATTCTCCATTCTTGCTATTTTAATTCATGTCCTGTATAATATACTTACAAAAACAAGTATGTTAAATACAATATTGCTATATTATTTATTATCATCAAAATGATGGAAATACCCCTCAAGGTTAAGAAAAATGGATGATGAAGAAGAAGAAGGAGAGGGTTGGAGTTGGAAGCAAAAGGGCTAAAAGAAGTCTTACTTGACTTCAGCCCCACTTTCACAATTTTGCCTATCTTTTTTCTGTTGTGTCTACTGTTCACTTTTCTGTTTTATTATTATTATTATTATTGTTGTTGTTGTTATTATTATTATTATTATTATTATTATTATCATATATTTACTTACTAGTCATTTTAAATTGTTTTACAAAAAATACAATTTAATGGATGATGAAAAAGAAGAATGAGAGGGTTGGAGTTGGAAACAAAAGGGCCAAAAGAAGTCTTACTTGACTTCAGCCCCACTTTCACGATTTTGCCTTTTTTTTTCTGATGTGTCTACTGTTCACTTTTCTGTTGTTATTATTATTATTATTATTATTATTATTATTATTATTATTATTATTATTATTATTATTATTATCATCATCTTCATATATTTACTTATCTAGTCATTTTAAATTTTTTACCAAAAATACAATTTAATTACGTGGTCTAATTTAATCAAATTTGTCATGGTTATCAATTTAATTTATTTTTATTTTGATTTAATCATTTATTCCATCTATTTTAATCTCTATTATCTATCATGTTTTTCCTATTTATATTACATACTTATTCTAATTAAATCCTAATTAATGGACGTGACAATTCTCTCCCCCTTAAGATGTTTCATCCTCGAAACATACCTAATGCATCGTCACTGAACAAGTGAGGGTATTGAGCTTTCATCACCTCCTATATTTCCCATGTTGCTTTTTCAATTGCATGATTCCTCTATAGTACTTTCCTTAATGGTACTCGCTTGTTCCTCAACTCCTTAATTTCTCTTGCTAAAATTTGGACTGGTTCTTCTTCATATGTCAAATCTTGTCTGACTTGAATGCTTTCAGCATGTATGATGTGATTAGGATCTGATCTATATCGTCTTAACATTGAGACATGGAAGATGTTAAACCTTGAAGGGTATTTCTATCATTTTGATGATAACAAATAATATAGCAATATTGTATTTAACATACTTGTTTTTGTAAGTATATTATACAGGACATGGATTAAAATAGCAAGAATGGAGAATTGGAAGAATAATCATTGAGAGACAAAATTCAAGTAGTAGCATGTTCATTGTCGTGACTCTAGGAGACACTCCCGTGAAGGAAGCTAACCGTTACCAAAACCAACTTTTGAAGTTCACGGCCTTGAAGGAAAAACAAATCGTGAAGTAAGCATTTCAGTCACCCCCGGGAATAAAGGTGTCACCCCCGTGAAGATCCATGCAATTTGATCTAGAGAGCTTCATGACCAGAGTCACCACTTGGATCACGGCTGGGAAGATTGTCACGCCCGTGACTCAATATGTCAAAACATTCCAGACAGCTTCACGACCAAGGTCACAACTTCAGCCACGGCTTGGGAAGAACTGTCACCCCTGTGACAAGCATAGTCACGCCCGTGAACAATGAATGAGAAAAATGTCAGGCGTGATTTTTTGGTTGGTACAACGACTAGTTTCTTATTTAATGCACCCCAACGGCTATATTCAGCCATGGGAGTATAAATGGAAGTCATTTATGCATTAAGGAACAAGAGAATGATAAGAAAAACAAAAGAATAACATATACTTCGAATTTAATTCTTATTACAAGTTATTTGTACTTTCATACTTTGAGAACAAATCTATTCTCTGTAAAAATCTTTTTGCTCCTCATATTTGAGCAATTAAGATTTATAAGTGGTTCTCTCTGTAATCTTTACTCAAGTGAGCTTTGGGTATTTCTGGGTTAAGAGTAGAACACTTGTAAGGGTTAGTTGTGTGAACCTCCAAAACACAACTTAAAAGGTTGTTTGTGTAAGCCTGTAAAACACAAAGTGAAGGTTGTTTGTGTGAGCCTGTAAAACACAAAGTGAAGGTTGTTTGTGTGAGCCCGTAAAACACAAGGAATTGGTTATTCTGTGAGCCATTAAAACACAAGGGATTTCTGGGTTAGGTGTGAGCCATTGTGAGAAACACCATAGTTGGGAGTGAGCTTGTAAACCTCCATTGTAACACTTAGTGTGTTAGTGAAACTCCCAATTGCGATTGGGGAGAGGAGTAGGGTTTGTTAACACCTGAACCTCTATAAATCCTTGTGTCTGATTTTCTCTATCCCTCCTAAAATTAGCTATTTATTTCTGCACTTTAAAGTTTAATTTATAGAAACTCCAATTCAACCCCCCTTCTTGGTCTAACATCTGGGCAACAATTGGTATCAAAGCTTTGTCTAGCATCGAAGCCTAAAAAGCGCTAGTAAAGAGTAAGATATGGCCAGTGAAGGATTCCAAAGTCTCAAACCTTACTTTGATGGAGCAAATTATGCCCATTGGAAGTTTAGGATGGAGACATACTTGGATAGTGAAGGAATTGAAGTATGGGATAGTGTACGAAAAGAATGGACACCACCAACCAGAAGAGGAGCTGATGGTGAAGAAGAAATCCTATCAAGAGATGATTGGACAGAGCCTCAAAGAAGAGCAAATTTCAAAAACAAGAAGGCAATGACAATCCTATCAAGCTCATTATCTATTGAAGAATGTGGGAGAATACAACACTGCTCAACAGCATATAGCATGTGGAAGACATTGGAGAACTATCATGAGGGAACTAAGCAAGTCAAATCCAAGAAGATTCAAATTCTAACCTCAGAATATAAGCTCTTTAAGATGAAATCCAATGAGTCAATCACTGACATGACCAACTGACTTCTATCCATTATAAATGGAATGAGGAAACTTGGGAAGCATCTGAGTTTGGAAGATGTAAACAATAAAATCCTGAGAAGTCTTCCTTTTAAAGACTATGGTTCAAGAGTTGCTGGTATAGAAGAAGCAAATGAAGATATGAGCATCATGAATACTGATGTGCTGATTGGCAAACTTCTCATACATGAGATGACAGTGAAGAGAGATAGAGAGCTTGTAGCAGAGCCAGAGAAAAGAAAGCCCTTAGCATTCAAAGCCTCTACATCAAAATCTCAAGAAGAAAGTGAAGATGATGAAGAAATGAGTGATGATGAAAATGAGGACATCGCTATGCTTTCAAGCAGATTAAAAAGAATCATTGAGAAGAAAATGAGCAATTCCAGAAAACTCAGGCAAAGAAACCTCAAACAAACTTCTAATGACACACATAGAAGTAAGGAAGAGGTAAAATGCTATGAATGTGGAAAGAAAGGACATATCAAACCAGAATGTCCAAGGCTCAAGAAGCATAAGAGCAAATACCAAAGAGACAATGGGGAGAAAGGTCATAAAGCCACATGGGATGACGAAAGCTCTTCAAGTGAAAAAGATGATAATGAAAATGAAGAGGTCAACCTATGCTTCATGGCTATTGAGGATCACGTCTCGGACAAAGTAAGATCACTACACTCATACTCTTTCAATAATGATAGTAGTGATAATAATAGTAATAGTGATAGTGATTGTGATGATGATGAGCAAAGCCTAATAAAAGAATTAAATATAGAATTAGAGAAATATAGAACTAAATTTAGTACCTATAGAAATAATATCTCTAATTTGAAAAATAAGATAGATGGTTTATAAAAAGAGAACATAAAGCTTAAATCATCAAATGAATCTCTTTAAAAGTCATTAGATGAATATTCATCAAGACCCTTAACAGCTTCATTGTTAAAAGAAAATAATACTTTGAAAAATGAAGTGAGGAACTTAGAAATTCCATTTCAAAATTTCACAAAGGTAAAGAGAGCTTAGATACTCTCATTATGTCTCAAAGATCACCCTTAATTAGACATAGTCTAGGATTTAAGGACACATCATCATCTTCTCACAAAACTATATTTGTTAAATCTAAAGAACCTAACATCTCCACACCTGTTAAGAAATCACCAAGAAATAAGCATATTAATCCTTCTATACAGAAAAAGAATAATCATGCCTTTATGTATAAGAAGTATGCATTTAGAAAAATGCAAATTAAACATGATTGTGCATGCCATTGTTCTCAAAATTAGTCTAATAGAATTATGGCATTTAAATACATTGTAAGACCAAAAAGCAAGTTTTGACCTAAACAATGTAATTATTGTATGAAAATGGGTCACATAAATAAACATTGCTTGATAAGGAAGGCTCATTGGGAACCTTCATGTGCTAACCCCTAAGGACCCAAACTCATTTGGGTACCTAAAAATCGTACTTGATTTGTGATTCTATAGGTATGCCTCAAGTCCACAACAAACAAAAATGCGTGGCTAGTAGACAGTGGATGTTCAAGGCATATGAAATGAGACAAAGAACTCTTCAATGAAATCAAAAGTATTGATGGAGGTAAAGTTACCTTTGGAACCAATGCAAAGGGTAAGGTAATTGGCATTGGTTCTATTGGTGTTAATGGTACTACTTTTATTAAGGATGTCTTACTTGTTGATGGCTTGAAACATAATTTGCTAAGCGTAAGTCAATTATGTGATAAAGGAAACAAAGCAATTTTTACTTCAAATAAATGTCTTGTAACTTCTATCGATGGTCAAGAAATATTTAAAGGAAATAGAGATATCAATACATACATAATAAACTTACATGAACTATCTAACCATTCCTCAAAGTGTCTTGTGACTACTAGTGATGAATATTGGCTGTGGCATAGAAGACTTGGTCATACTAACATGGGCTTAATACAAAGTCTCAGCATGGGAGAGCTAGTAAAAGGATTACCAAAAGTTAAATATGAAAAAGGCAAGACATATGATCCTTGTCAAAGAGGAAAGCAACACAAGTCATCTTTCAAAGCCAAAAACATAGTAAGTACTTCAAAACCTCTTCAACTCCTACATTTAGACTTGTTTGGACCTACTAGAATTGCTAGCTTAGGAGGAAAACATTATGCATTTGTCATCGTAGATGATTACTCTAGATTTACTTGGGTAATTTTCTTAGCTCAAAAGAGTGATGCTTTTGAAAACTTCAAAAACTTTGCTAAAAGAATTCAAAATGAAAAAGGTTACTGCATTTCAAAAATAAGGAGTGATCATGGGAAATAATTTGAAAATGAAAACTTTGAAAGCTTTTGTCTTGAACATGGCATTTCACATAATTTTTCATCTCCTAGGACACCTCAACAAAATGGGGTAGTTGAAAGGAAAAATCGAACTTTAATTGAAATGGATAGAACAATGCTTAATGAATATGAATTACCAACTTATTTTTGGGAAGAAGCCACAAACACTGCATGTTATATTTCAAATCGAGTTTTCAAAAGACCTCTTTTAAACAAAACCTCATTTGAGCTATGGAATGGAAGAAAGCCCTTGATATCATACTTTAGAGTATTTGGATGCAAATGTTTTATATTGAACACTAAGGACAATCTTGGAAATTTTGCCTCTAAGTCTGATGAAGGTATCTTTTTAGGATACTCTACAACCAACAAAGCATATATAAAGTATTTAATAAAAGATTATTAACGGTTGAAGAATCCATGCATGTTCTTTTTAATGAATCTAGTAAACTTGATCTTGTGAAAGGTAGTGCTCTTGATGATGTTGTAGGTAATATGGAAAAACTTGATGTTGAAAATGGGAAAGAAGAAAATGATCACTCTACCTCAAAATCAAGAAAAAATGGAACAAGAACTTCCAAAAGAATGGAGAATGACGAAAGATCATCCAAAAGTGCAAATAATTGGTGATCTATCAAGAGGAGTAAGTACTAGATCTCATTTCAAGCATTTAGTCACTGACATTGCTTTTATTTCACAAATAAAGCCTAAAAATATTGATGAGGCTCTTAATGATGAAAGTTGGGTAATTGCCATACAAGAGGAACTCAACCAATTTGAGAGAAATAAGGTATGGAACCTAGTACCTAGACCCAAGGATCATCAAATCATAGGTAGCAAATGGGTATTTAGAAACAAATTAGATGAACAAGGGTTAATAACCAGGAATAAAGCAAGACTAGTTGCAAAAGGATATAATTAGGAAGAAGGTATAGATTATGATGAAACATATGCACCTGTAGCTAGATTAGAAGCTATAAGAATACTCTTAGCATATGCTTGTCACATGAATTTCAAAATTTTTCAAATGGATGTGAAAAGTGCATTTCTAAATGGTTATATAGATGAAGAAGTGCATGTAGAACAACCACCAGGTTTTGAAAGTTATGATTTGCCAAATCATGTTTTTAAACTTTCAAAAGCTTTGTATGGTTTAAAACAGGCTCCAATAGCTTGGTATGAAAGACTAAGTTTTTTTTTTATTAGAAAATAGTTTCACAAAGGGAAATGTTGACACTACACTATTCATTAAAAATCATAAGCATGATATACTTATAGTTCAAATTTATGTTGATGATATAATATTTGGTTCTACTAATGAGTTGCTTTGTCAAGAATTTGCTAAGTGCATGACTAGGGAATTTGAAATGAGCATGATGGGAGAACTTAAGTATTTCCTTGGTCTACAAATAAAGCAAAGCAATGAGGGCATATTCATCAACCAATCCAAATATGCCAAAGACTTAATCAAAAAATTTGGTATGGAAGAATGCAAAAATGCCAAGACTCCTATGAGCACATCAACAAAATTGGATAAAGATGAAAAGGGTAAGAGCATTAATAAAAAGCTTTATAGAGGTATGATCGGATCAATTTTATATCTTACTGCTTTTAGACCCGATATTATGTATAGTGTTTGCTTATGTCCACGATTTCAATCATGTCCTAAAGAATCTCATTTAAATGTTGTAAAAAGAATTTTAAGATATTTACATGGATCATTGCATCTAGGTTTATGGTATCCTAGGAATTCATCTTTTTATATTATAGGATATTCAGATGCAGACTATGCTGATAGTCTTTTGGATAGAAAAAGTACTTCAAGTACTTGTCATTTCATTGGAAAATGTTTAGTTTCTTGGTTTAGCAAGAAACAAGTTTCAGTTGCTCTCTCAACTGCTGAAGCTGAATATGCAGCAGTTGGATGCTGTTGTACATAAATTCTTTGGATGAAACAACAACTTAAGGACTATGGTCATGAGATGAACCATATACCTATAAAATGTGACAATACTAGTGCTATAAATCTTTTAAAGAATCCTATTCAACACTCTAGAAGCAAACATATTGACATTAGAAACCACTTTATTAGAGATCATGTTCAATATGGAGATGTTGCATTAGAATTTATAAGCACATAAAATCAATTAGCAGATATTTTCACTAAGTCTCTAAATGAGGAAACATTTAATTTCATTAGAAGAGAACTTGGTATGATTGATGGATTAACCTTGTGATTGCAAGAATATGAAATTTTAATTGTTGATCTTAAATAATATCACAAGTTATAAGATAGAAATTTTGATGAGAATTCATGTTTTAAGAAGTAGAATCTTTGTTAAAATGATTTAGTCTTGTTGTAGAACTTAATTTCAATTTGATGAAAATTTTAGGGGAGTCACGCCCGTGACATATATTCACGCCCGTGACATATATTCACGCCCGTGACTTAAGTGACCCAAAGAGGCAGTGTCATTCATGACTTTGGTTCATGACATGGTTCACGGCTTCAAGTGGTGAAACTTATTTTCACGGCTTGAGTCACGCCCGTGAAAATGGACTTTCACGCCCGTGACACATTTTCACTCCCGTGAACAATTACACCCCAAAAACTCACAGAAGCTTTCACGCCTTGTGTCACGGCTTGCTTCACTGGCATAAGTAGTGAAATTCAACAGTTCACGCCCGTGACCATTTATTCACCCCCGTGACCGATGATCATTCACGCCCGTGATGTTCAAACATCACGCCCGTGAACATATTCACGCCTTTATTCACAGGTGAAACACTCCTTCAACAAACCGTGAACATGACCATTCATGCCCGTGAAACCATAATTCACGCCCGTGAATGTATCGAATATATAAGAGAACAGCCGGTTACAACCTTCATTTCAACTCCTCATCTCCCAAAACCGCTCTCATTTACTCTCATTCATTAAGACATTGAAGATTCCGACCCCAAAGACTTGAAATTTCATTATAAATACCACCAGAAGTTCGAATCTTCAGCAGAAATCATACATTTCGAGGGTTTTACATCAAATTTTCTGTCAAAATTATTTTCAACTCCATCAAAAACTAATTTTTTCAAATATGGAGTCTGCTTCATCTAAGGGAAAGAGAAAGAAGTCCCATGCACCTAAGAGGTATGCAGATTACCTCATGAACCGTATTCCGGAGAATTGCCATCCTCGGTATGCAACTTTGAAGAAGAGACCTCTTTTGTCATCAAGGTCCTTCGATTGGCAGACAGTCCGAAGTCTCGGGCTTGAGATGGCTATGACAGAGCAACTACAAGCCTGTCATCTCAAAGATTTTGTTGAAATTCATCAGCCGACTCTAAGGGAGCCAACGCTGGAATTTCTTAGCTCCTTGCAGGTTTCACCTACTGGAGAGGTGAAATTCCAACTCTGCAATAATCCTAACACCCTCAGTGCCATCGCATTTGGAGAATTGTTCAACCTACCATCTGATGGCATTCTAAATGAGACTGAGGTAGAATTTTTTGCTCCTCTAGCCTAGACACATTTTGGCACCGGTTGCAGCTGGGATGTCAAGAAAACTAAGAGCACACATCTCAGGACCCCAGTACACAGGTATTTGCATAGGTTCCTAAGCTATAGCATTTTTGCTAGGGGAGAAAGTAATGGAACAATTAGGAAGTCAGAACTCTTCCTATTTGAGATGGCTCGGAGAGGAGTCACAGTGGCACTTTCCAGATGGTTTGCTAACCATCTTCTCTCCATTGCCACCAAGCCCACATGAGATATTTTGATTGGGGCATATGTCACCCATATTGCAGTGAAGCTCAATTATTTGAAGCTGGATGACCATCACTTCAACATCATTCCTACACATCCTCGAGATAACTTGGATGTCGAGTCGTTCATCAAGATGGGAGCGGCTGTCAGAATCATTTTTCAGAACGATATCTTCTACCACTTCACTGACACTGCTGGGGAGATTATCTGGGAAGATAATGACACGGAGGATTTTAAAGTAGGCCTCCAGGGAGTCCAGCAGAAAAAGAGGGCTCGGGTTGAGGAAGCACCTCCAGCAGTCGAGCAGGATATCAGATAGTCCTCAGCTTCCACACCATCCTTAGCGCAGCAGGTGGTTGACCTCTTGGCATCACGTTTTGAGCAGCTGCAGACTTCGATGGATGAGAGGTTGGAGAACCTCAAGGACTTCATGGATTCTCAGATGGATAGCCTTGAGACTGAAGTAGCTAGGCTTCGTGATAGGATGTCTGGCTAGGAGATAGGTTAGAGTGTAGCCTAAATTTGATTGTTTTTAGCTTGTTTGTTATATTTATGTTTGCTTGTGTAGGAAATTTTTAAATTTCCTTTCTGAATATTTTAACTTAGTTTGTATCCTTTTCCTTTATGCAATATATATTTTCTTTTGTTTACTTCAATCTTCATATCCTTTTTGATTGATGACAAAAGGGGGAGAAAACTAGCAATATATGCTCTATATTGATAAGCAATATATGATAGGAAATATATGATAGGGAGAATGATATCAAACTAGCAACATAAGATCAAACTAGCAATATATATTAAGGTAAATGAATTTTGAATAAAATAATTAAAATTAAATTGACTTTGAAATAGTTTAAAAATCTTGATTCAACATTTTATATGCAAAGTATATAATTGGAAAATTGAGTTTTATATACCTTAGATATACCTTAAGTATACCTTGCAGCAAGTTACAAATTTAAATATGCCATGATATACCTTCAAAATACCTTACATATACTTCATGTCTTAAAAAGGAATTATGGTATATATTGGATATAATTCTCATATAACTTGCATATACTTAAAATCTAGTTTAATGCTACATCATTATTTACTATTCTTGCACATTATAATTTTTATCCTAAGTATATTTTGAGGGGGAGACTTCTCAAAATCACATATTGCTAAATTATTTGTCACCATCAAAAAGGGGGAGATTGTTAAACCTTGAAGGGTATTTCTGTCATTTTGATGATAACAAATAATATAGCAATATTGTATTTAACATACTTGTTTTTGTAAGTATATTATACAGGACATGGATTAAAATAGCAAGAATGGAGAATTGGAAGAATAATCATTGAGAGACAAAATTCAAGTAGTAGCATGTTCATTATCGTGACTCTAGGAGTCACTCCCGTGAAGGAAGCTAACCATTACCAAAACCAACTTTTGAAGTTCATGGCCATGAAGGAAAAACAAATCATGAAGTAAGCATTTCAGTCACCCCCGTGAATAAAGGTGTCACCCCCGTGAAGATCCATGCAATTTGATCTAGAGAGCTTCACGACCAGAGTCACCACTTGGATCACAGCTGGGAAGATTGTCACGCCAGTGAATGAGTATGTCACGCCCGTGACTCAATATGTCAAAACATTTCAGAGAGCTTCACGACCAAGGTCACCACTTCAGTCACAGCTTAGGAAGAACTATCACCCCCGTGACAAGCATAGGCACGCCCGTGAACAATGAAAGAGAAAAATGTCAGGCGCGATTTTTGTACAATGGCTAGTTTCTTATTTAATGCACCCCAACGGCTATATTCAGCCATGGGAGTATAAATTGAAGTCATTTATGCATTAAAGAACAAGATAATGATAAGAAAAACAAAAGAATAGCATATACTTCGAATTTAATTCTTATTACAAGTTATTTGTACTTTCATACTTTGAGAACAAATCTATTCTCTGTAAAAATCTTTTTGCTCCTCATATTTGAGCAATTAAAATTTATAACTGGTTCTCTCTGTAATCTTTACTCAAGTGAGCTTTGGGTATTTCTGGGTTAAGAGTAGAACACTTGTAAAGGTTAGTTGTGTGAACCTCCAAAACACAAATTAAAAGGTTGTTTGTGTGAGTCTGTAAAACACAAAGTGAAGGTTATTTGTGTGAGCCTGTAAAACACAAAGTGAAAGTTATTTGTGTGAGCCTGTAAAACACAAGGAATTGGTTATTGTGTGAGCCATTAAAACACAAGGGATTTCTAGGTTAGGTGTGAGCCATTGTGAGAAACACCATAGTTGGGAGTGAGCTTGTAAAACTCCATTGTAACACTTAGTGTGTTAGTGAAAGTCCCAATTGCGATTGGGGAGAGGAGTAGGGTTGTTAACACCCGAACCTCTATAAATCCTTGTGTCTGATTTTCTCTATCCCTCCTAAAATTAGCTATTTATTTCCGCACTTTAAAGTTTAATTTTGTAGAAACTCCAATTCAACTCCCCTTCTTAGTCTAACATCTGGGCAACAGAAGACATCATGTATTTGACTGAACTCCGGTGGTAGAGCGAGTCTATAAGGAACAGGTCTAACTATTTCTAATATTTCATAAGGTCCGATGAACCTTGGACTTAACTTGTCTTTCTTCCCAAATCGAAAAACTTTCTTCTAGGGAGATACTTTAAGAAAAACTTTATCACCCACTGCATAATCAATGTCCGATCTCTTAAGATCAGCATAAGATTTCTGCCTATTTGTAGCTACCTTAAGTCTTTTGCGAAGGACTTTCATTTTTTTCTTCTGTCTCTTGCACTAGGTCTAGTCTCATAAGTTTCCTCTCACTGAGCTCTGTCAGAATGAAGATATTAATCCTACCAAAGCCACTCACCCTGGTATGAATCCAAAAGACTAGATGATGGCAGTTCCAAAGTGTTCCCAGTTACTTCAGCAAGGTCTTATTGAATCAATTCAGTCAGACTGGGCATGTCAAGCATGCTACCTGTAGATCCTTTTCAACTTGAGCAAGCTGAGCTTTTAACTTCGAAATTTCCTGTTGTTTCTGAACAAATTGAGGTCCACTTGTGTGACTTTGTATCATCTGCATGATCTCTTAGTGGAGTGTCATCTTACTTTTATACTCACTTACTCTGATCCACCAATCTCGTAGATTACCAGTAAATCTAGTAGTAAATTCCTATAATACTTCTGGTAGTGAAACTCCATACCACAGTTCCATCAGACCTTTTGAGAAATTTTGATTCCTGAGACTGGATAGGTTGATCATCTTTGGTGCATCAATAACATCATCCTGAGGACTATCAACAATACTGGACCTGGGTTATCTGAGAAAAGAAATTATAATAGGGATACATTGCAACCCTCTTAAGATTGAAGAAGGTGGCTCTTTCTTTGGAGGTTTTATATCCGACTCATCCCATTGAGGAATGGTGGAGTTGGCATCTTTGACTTAAATGATGGTGGTTTTGAATAGCTGACTATGTAGTCATACTTTCCAGAAGGTTGACCAAGATGAAGAAACTGATTTTGAGAGTGATAGAGGGTCTGAAATAGAGTTTGAATTTATGGATGACTCTATGATTAATATAAAAGAATCTCCTTCAATCTACCAAGAGTTACAGTGTATACCATATCATACCTTCTTCTTAGAGACAAGCAACATGGCTCTGATACCATCAAGACCCAAAAAAAGTCTTACTTGATTTCAGCCCCACTTTCACGATTTTGCCTTTTTTTTCTGCTATGTTTATTGTTCACTTTTTTATTTTTTTAATTATTATTATTTTTATTATTATTATTATTATTATTATTATTATTATTATTATTATTATCTTTATCTTCATATATTTACTTATCTAGTCATTTAAAATTTTTTTTTACCAAAAATACAATTTAATTATGTGGTCTAATTTAATCAAATTTGTCATGGTTATCAATTTAATTTATTTTAATTTCTAATTTTATCATTTATTCCATCTATTTTAATCTCTATTATCTATCATGTTTTTCCTATTTGTACCACATACTTATTCAAATTAAATCCTAATTAATGGACGTTACATTCTTCCTCCCATTTCTGCCTCCTCACTTCAACCCCATTTTCTTCTTCATCTTCCTCCATTCCAGCCTTCAATTATTCCTTGTTGTACTTAGTGTTTGCAGAAAATTGACCCCTTGCAAGTTCTTTCTAGGTAAGTAATCAATTCTTATTGCTATAAGGTTGATTTGAGTTGCTAAGGTTCATTAATAGGCACTGACTTGCACCCTAATTTTGACATTCATAGAAATTGATTATGGAAAAGATTAAAACACAAACGTTGTTCCTTTATGTCTTATATTTATGGATATATAATCATGTTTGGAAGATATGGTATATAGAATGAGATATCCTCTCTCTAATAAACCTAGTCCAAATGTGAACCCTAAATTCGTTAGCCACTATGTTTGTTAGTTGTGAATATGATAAAGCCATTATTTAAAGTATCTCAAAACATAACAGTTGTATATATATGTGTTATGTATCTTTATACCAAAATTTAGATTCATATGTCTTGTAAATTATGAGTTATGGTGAATATAACTATGACTGTTCCATGGTTTGAACTGCCTGCTTAGTGCCGCAGATCCAAAAACTTGTTTGGCTAATTTGAGCTCCTTAGAAATTTATTATGTAAATTATCAAAACATGAAAGTTATAGGTATATGTCATAGCTAAATATTTGTGCTAATTTCATCTTAATGTGTTATGTATAGACTAACTTATGGCCTTTGTAAGTCCTACTGGTCCGGAAGCCAACTCTACTTTAGACCAGCGAAATGTTTCTTATAATATGAAGACCTTAGAGATATAATTGATAAACATTGTAATCATGCATAATGTTCCATTTGAACCCATACAAGTTTCTGTAAAGTTTCATTGAAATATGACTTATATATTATAAGTTATGATGAACCAAATTTGGTACCCTGAAAAGGGCAGAAAACATAACACATTTAGAAATTCTACCAAAAATTGTACATAATCCAATTGATCTGAAATTTTAACATGTTACGTAATTATATATTTGAATTAGGAATAGGAATCATATTAATTGGTCAAATATAGAGAAATTTATAGGTTAAAAAGTCACATAAGGTCACACTGTCTGATAGGAAAAATCTTAGCTATTGATATGAACAATGCATATTAATTTGTTTAAACCACATTAAGTCTCCCTAATCATGAGTTAATCGATTATGTTTTCATATTAGGCTCACAACAAATTGGAGACCCACAAGGAGCAGATAAACAATAAGTTAGGGGTCGAAATCAAAAGAGAAAGGTGTCTAATTATCGATTGAATTCTTTAGTGCATATGAATGTTGCTTGCTATGTGATTCATATGATTGTCATGATTTGCCCCTAATAATATGATGATGGATAATTTGTGACATTTGTGGTACACATAAGTGGTATACTTGTGATATATTTGAGGTATATGTTTGACATATGTGATATATATACATGGTATATGTATAGTATATGCGTGGCATATGAGGCATATATGCGGTATATGTATGTTATATGTGATAAGATGCAGTGGTTGATGAATGCTTAAGTACAAGTGCATATGCATATGGACTTAAAAGGTGTTGTGACTAGTTATTCGATATTGTAAAGCAAAAGAAGAGGCCTATGGCCCAATAAATGTGCAAACGAAACAAATGATCAAGCTAGCTAGCAAATGCAAATGTTCACATGACAAATGTTCACATGGAAACCCGGGGCAATGTCTGTTTAACTTGATCACAACAAAATAAAATAAGCAAAGCATTTGCATACGTAAAGAGTAATGATTATATGTTTCAACTTTATTGATACTTATATGATACTAATGAATGGAATGGAATACATGGTATGTATTGGATTTGTGATTTATTACTATGAGTTGTTTGGTACTTTCATTTGATGATTATTCTCACTGAGCCGCAACTCATCAATTTTCATCATTTTTCAGGTAAAAAAAAGTGATAGCTCATTTTGAGTAGCGTATAGAAGACATGGAGCACAGGTCACTAGCCGAGCCTCATCACTCTCTCTCCTTGCATTCCACACAAGCATGAAAACATGTCATCTATATTTTGAACTTATATGTTTGATTATGTATTGTCACTCTGGATTAGTTTTAAAAATGTATAAATGAAAGCAACTCATAAATACTTATGTGCAAAGTTTATGTTTTAATATATGTGATATATCATATTGTGGCAAAAGCCTCAAAGTTGACTTGCAAAGTCATTGAATGATATTACAGGATATGAAAAAAAACTTACTACCATTGTTAACAGGGTATTTTTCCTTTCTTGTATGCTATGTGTGATTATTTGATACAGGGATAGGTTGAACTCAAATGTATAAGATGTGGTGTTACATATGGCATTGGCAAGGATATATGGATTTGGTCAGGACATACTAAAACATCCCTTTACCTAGATAGGAACCTTCCTAGTTACATGAAAGAATATTGCAATGCTGAAACTCGAAATTGGTTAATTTGAAATCGGTTTATACACCATGCCCATGATGACTTTGAAAAATATAAAAAAAAAAGAACAATATTAATAATTAAAATTTAAAACTTACATTAATAGAAATAGGACTAACACTTGCCCAAAAGTTTACAAAAAATATTTAAGCAATTAGTTACAAGATTACATGTCCTTACAAACTAAAACATGTACCTTAGTAACTAATCCTATTTTGCATCAAAACAAACAAAAGGCATTTTATTACCAACCTCCAAAGTGTTTCTTCTTTTTTCTTTTCATCATGGGCATCTTCTTTACCAATACAAAGCATGACTCTAAACTGAACGTGATAGACAAAACACCCATACGTTAAGCTTATCTCATTTAGTGGTACATAATAATATATTAAATATCATAACAAGTTTATGCATGATGATTTAGATACATATACTAATATGTATGCATGAACATATGAGTTTATCACATACAATAAATATATATCTAACTGTGTATATCATGTTACAACATACAAATAATTTCTTATTTAACTAACAAGTGTCAAAACCACTTACCTTTTCATTATTTCCCACTAACTCTTAACATGACTAAAATGGATACGAGTAATTTATGCCTCAGACTAAAGCCACTTAGGATACCTACTTGAGATACAAGGATTAAACCCCATTTCGTCTCCAAAGGAGCTCATTAAGCCTTACCCTTAATTCCATTACTTTGTTCTTAAATTGGCCCATCCTAGGCCTCTCGGTATTATAACCCTTAATGACATGTCATCTCTCTTAACTCTAGTCCTAGTTCAAGTACTGGGCATAAATTCTCATTTAAAGCATTAAGTTTCTCAACCTTATATGTGAAGAATACAAGTTAAGCATCCCAATATGCATTCTCGTGCAAATATAACTCAAATGCATATTATTCTCATTAGAACATTCCATAATTCATTTAACAAAAAATTGACAATTAACTTGCTGGTGGCTCAAGAATGTGAATACCCATTCACTCTTGTGAAACCTCATTCATGACTTGCCTAGTTGTGAACCATGTAGTGACACAACTCATGAATATTTCTATCCAATAATCACCACACAATTCAGGACTATGAATCCTAGAAATTTTTTAGAAATCAGGCTCAAACACCAAAATTTCCATTTCCACATGCAATGTCCTATGGTTTACCATTGAGAACCTCACTACCAACATTAACACCAACATATGTGCATCCTTTAATACCCAAAAACTCATTTTATAAACAAGATAAGGTTAAATCCTAATCTCATGCCCTTATGCAATAAACTTCAAAGAAATGAGCATTCAAGTGTATTTTCCTTCACAAGCACAACATAAGTTACTTAACATGCTCAAAATCAACTAAATGACATTAATTAACCTCAATCACTTTTATAGCATACCTAAAGTCTCATAAATTTCCTCATTAATACTACCACATTTTCACCTTCCATCATTACAAGCATTAATCTAATTTAACCATCACACATTTTAACACATAAATGCAACCATTATATTTAATATAGGTTATGTACAAACCTCATACAAAAATGGAGCATAAAAAGCCCTTAGTTTTTCCTTTCAAATCCTTTCCCTCTCTTGAGGGAGAGCTTCCTTTCTAGCAAAAGCTCCTATCACAAAAATAATAGCCAAAACATTGATGATACCCAAGATTTTGTAAGGATTCCACCTTAACTTAACCGACATGTAGCAAAAGAAGGGTTTTCCTAATCCTAACCCTAGGTTAACCTTACTCACCCTGAAAGCTACAAAATTAAACACTACCAAAGGAAGATTTAATGGGAGAAAATAGCAACTTACTCAAATCCAATAGTTGTTATGGCTAGGGTTCTTAAATTCTCATTCCAAGCCCCAATCCTTGCTAATCTTTCTTTCACTTTGATCTCCTTACAAGATCTTTTGTATTCCTCTTGTTTTGGATGAATTTAAACGAAGGTTTAGGTAGGAAAGTCTCAAATCCTTTGAGAGATGATAGAGGGTTGAGTTTCATATTGTCAAAAATGGAGAAAATGAAGGGTGGTTGACATTTCTATCCTTGATTAAAAGTCGTGACTGACCTTTCATGGGCATGAAACACCACTCAAGACCATAAGCAAATTGTGACTCAAAACTTGGGCATGAAACACCTAATTCATGGTCATGACCTTATATTCATGGGTGTGAATCACCTATAGATACTTTTCTTTCTTTCTCTCTACCCAAAACCTTAACCTCTCAACCCTAAACACTTCATGACACATACAACTTCGGCTGGGATATATGGCTTCAACTAGGACATATAGCTTCAGTCAGGACATGCAACTGTGCCCTTTTTCATACGACCTCCATATCGGGATACCCCCTCGTGTATCCCTAGGGTCTGGTCTAGACTATTTAACTTATGGGTACATCAGGAAAAATATGTAAATGCATGTTTGAATTGGATGTATTTCCTTTTATCACTAATATATGAAATATGATGATTTGATGATTGTAAATGGTATATATATATATATAGTACTTTTCTTATGTATATGAGGAGCTACAATTTTATATGAAATTATTATTGAATAATAATTCTATTACTAAGAAGCTTGCACCACTGCATTAGAACTCAACATGAAAGTTTTCTTTCTCTCAAGCAAGTTTGATTCTTGGGAAAAAATAGAGTGCAAGTTGATAAGAGTTCGCAGATCTAGGGATTCCACCCAAAGAGCATAACAATGGCAGTAATAGTGGTAGCCACCTAGTTAGAGTTAGCCAACACATGTTGTAACATCCAGTGATTTAGGCCCTGATTGCACGTGACCGTAGTGAGGCGCGCAGGTTCAATCGGAGTCTAAATTTGAACCCATAAAAAATGACTAATATTAAAAAAAAATAATTAAGGGTATTAGTATCTGGGAATTAAAAAGATTAGTGCTAGAATTAGAAAAAAATAAAATTTTCTATGGATAAAATTGGTATTACAGCAATTGTTGGGGGGAAAAGTGTGAATGTGGAGGAAGATGTAGCAAATAAGGAATTTCTCAAAGTTTAAATGTTAATCAAGATTGATTAACTTAATGAACCAATGAGAATTAGGATTAATTTTAATTAGTGGGACCCACTCCTTAATCAAAGTATAAAAGTAAAAAATGGGAGGAATTCTCCATTCTTCCACCCAAAATATCTAAGTCATCTTCATCGTCTTTTCTCCTCTCTTTGGCGGTCCACTTTACACTTCCAAAGCCACCATTTTTGCTTCATTTCAAGCTTGAAAAAGAGAGAAAACAAAGTAGCTTTGAGAGATAAAAATTCGGAATTAAGGAGTTCTTGATATAAAAGGAGCAAAGGAGCAAGAAAGAAGGAAGAAGGAAGATAAGAAAAGGGAGAAATGTTAGGGGGAATTTCAGCCAACTTGGAGAAACCTTAAGGTGAGTTTATTCTTCTTAAATTCAACCTTTTTCCTTCTATTTGAGACCCATAATGATGATAGATGTGATTAGGTTTGGTAGATTGAGCTTATGTTGCAAGATTGAACTTAGAAATTCAAAGTTTGCAACTAGTTGATGAAAGTGTAGTTAAACTTTGAATTAATGATAATTGATGTTAGTTAATTGTTTTATGACTTAAAAACTAGAGAAACGTAACTTTAATGGAGGAATGAGGGGCTGCCATAGTTAAAGTAATTTAGGAAAAATTGAAATTAACATAGAAACACCACAATTGGTGATAAGTGAAATGTTAATTGAGTGTTGATTTGAAGAAAATGAATTGGGAACTATGGTAAAGTTTTTGGGCAATCATGACATATTAAGAGGGAATTTTAACCTTAGTAAATTTTGGCTAAATTAAGGTGTAAAATATATTAGGAGCATTAGAATATTATATAAATATGAAAAACTTTGAAAATGGATGATAGGATTGAGATATGGTATTGGTTGTGTAAGAAAATCAAATGAACAAATGAGAGGTCCTCTAGAGGGTGACAAAGGCAAGAAAAAAGCTAACTAATAAGGGGAGGAAAATAAGGATTAAGGGAAGATCCAAGGCTGATTAGGTATGTGTTTCATTGATAAAAATCTTACATGTTGTTCATATGTATGTAATTATGTAGTAAAGTTGGATATGATTGTGTTTTTGATCTATTATGTGATTAGTTGTTGCTGTTGATATTTTATATTGCAATGAGATCTAATGGTGTGAAATAATTAAGACATATGAATGTAGTTCTGGTCTTGAAACTTTGACAAAAAAATAAATGCATATGATAAATGTAAGTAGTATATAGAGTGATGCCAATTGATGACCCTGCTGTAGGGATTTTGGAACAGTCTTGACTATTTTGATTATAACTTAAGTTTTGGAATTTCGTTTTATGTGGTCTTTATTGGAATTGAAAGCTAAGACATAGGGATTTAACTTTTATTTAGGTCATAAAATCTAAATATGTTTGAATTTTCCCAAAACAATACATAAAATTCAGACCAAAAATCTATCTAGAAAATTCTGGGCAGAAATTATAGTGATGATTTAGTGTTCATTTAGCCATAACTTTAGATAGAAAATTGAGATTTTAGTGATTTTTGATGCATCTGAAATCTGAGACAATAAGTGAAAATTATTAGAATATCATAACTTCAAATTTGAATTATAAATGGGATAAAAATGAAGTCCAACATCAGGACCGAAATCTGCCATAAGTAAACACTTGAAATATTGGGTTTGTGCATTTGATGTGATAAGCATATGTAATAATTAGTATGAATATTTACTTTAATTATAATTATAGATATTCAATAAATTATTGATGTGTGAGATTTTAGCGCAATAATAATGGGAATAAAGAACAAAAAAATAAATAAGCATAATTGTGATAATTTAATAATATTGTCATTTTTGGAAATAATGTGAATTAAAATAAAAATAGTTAAGCCCTATGACACCTAATCTAGAACTAGAATAGAGAATAGTTTGGCATGCCAATCAGGGGATTTAAGACACTGGGTGCTAAATATTAAAGCCGAAAATGGCAAATTTATAAATACGGTCGGAGCAAAATTATTAAGCCGATAATGACAATATTATGAAAGTCAGTAATAGCAACCCTGTTATTCCTATTAGTTAGTTCAGTTATAGGTGTTATGCGCATAAGAAAGAAATGAATAATAATAATAATATTAAAGTATGTCATTTTGATAATGTTATTATATTAATTAAAATTGTTAAATATTCCATGTTTGATGAAATTTGTTTGATTTTATATAATTCTTTATTTTATGTCTTATTTGTTAAATTTATAAATGACATGTAAGAAAATATATGTATATAAAATTTTTATCATTAAAACACCACTAAACTAGTAACTTGCACAGGTTTAGAAGGGTAGCCGTAGATAATAGAATTGTCAGAAGAAAAGGGCACCCGGACGAAAGCAGCTAAAAGTTTTGGATTTATTTTGTTATATTTTTATCAAACAATTTGTTAATTAAATTATAGTTTTATTAAATCTAATGTGAATTAGAAGTATAAACCCACAATGTACTGAACATAGTTTGAATGTATATTAATGTATTTTATAAATAAATAAAATTTTGAATATTTGTGTTTGTATTAAATATTATTTTGGGGGTATCTGCAATATTTTCGAAAAATAAATTATACTTCATTTCATTAAGTTTATAAAACAGTTAAACGGGTAATGCTCACTTACCTTGCTTATGGAAGTGGGGTAAGGGGCTGTTACAATTTTTGATATCAGATTCATAGGTTTAAACAGTTCTTACTTAGTAGGTATGGGAAGATAAGTGCATGTGTTCAACATTTGCATTGTTTTAAGCTGTTATTTTCTGATAAGGGACCCTTCTTCTGACAATATAGGTTTTAATGGATACGGAATCAAGAGAAAGTCATGAAGAATAGGAGGGTGATAATATAACTAATTCGGTTACTCATAGACAATCAATATCAATTAGAGCTTCCAAGCCCAGTGTGATAGCTCCACAACATGTTGAAGAACAAATTGATTCGGGTCAGGTACCCCTTATGCAACAGATGGCTACCTTGTTACAACAGATAGCACAAGTTGTGCCACCACCAGCTCCACCATCTCCCCACTACAACCAAAACCCTAGATTGATAAAATCAGAAAATATAGGTATGTTTTGAGAATATGTGTTACACATGTAGTCATGTCATGCTCATAAATGCCAATTTTACATGCATCATGTATGTTTTGAGAAGATGTGTCTATAAATAAAATCAAGTTCAAGTTTATGGTCTATAAAAGTACACCTCATGTATGTATATTAATGCTTATCATAAGTTATTATTAGTTTATGTATGTTATATGTCTATAAATCATGTGCAAACACATGAGTCGGTTATTCGAAAACATCACTTTACATGACTAGGGTATAAAACGGTACATGGGTGTTACACCCATACAACTATTTTTTTCTTAGCCATTTCCCAAAATAATATGATAATTTATGTGTTTTAAATAAGTCGAACATATAAATGCCAATAAATTAAACGTACCTAACAGTGTAAGAGTAAAATAAACAATCTAAAACAAAATCCACACATATAACAAATATTGTGAATAAAAAAATTAAATAATAAATTGCAAATATGTAAAAATAAAAAAAAATCCAATGTAGTCACTAGTGCATATAAAGACTTATACAAGTCTGTCATTTTGATTTTTATGTATCTGTTAAATAGTAGACATCTATGAAGGAGATGCACATGCATTGGATTTTATGTATCTATCAAAATGACAGATGTATATAATATAGTTTTATGCGTATATCATTCATTTAAAGCATATGCATAAAGTCTTAATTTTTTAGAAAATTATATAGTATAGGCATATATAGTATAGGTGTATATTCAAACATAATAACAAAAGAATAAAGTATATTTTTAAAAACAATGACTATAGGCATATGTTGTTACAAAACATCAAACGTATATAGTCAAATTTTTAAACAAACATTATGCTAAAAGCCCTCATTCATTAGAAATTCGATTACTAAAATATAATTGATGGAAAGGTAATATATGTGCAACAAGGGAGAAAAAAAGCTATAACATCAACAAAACAAAAATCACATGAAGTAAGATAACTAAAATTAACCAAGATATGAAACTTATGCTCAATCTTAGGCAATTAAACATTTGCACCTAATACCAGATAGTTTAAATTCATACAAAATAAATAGCAATAACTTGACAAGTTTATTACCTAACAAAACATAAAGTAAAAACAACAAAAAAAGATAACTTCTAAAGACAAGTACTCAAATGTATAAATATTCAAGCATCTAAGGAAACATGAGAAATTTCTATAATATTGACCTTAAAAATCTATTACACCATGTTGACATTATGGAAATACAACACTATATTGTAATCAAGGCAACTAACCTTGTCTTTACTATGCGAATTTTATCAGTTTAAGAAATAGTATTATGCTTCAAGTATCTCTTGTTCAAACTCAACTCTTTTTGTAGTTGTTCCCTTCATGTTTTCATATTGAACATAAAGATCAATAAAAAGTGGCCAGGAATAACCATTAGCTAAAAAGAGCTTTAACAGAGCAAGATAAAGTATGCAGTTCCGTATGAGAAAGATTGTAACAGTGGCATTCAATTTTGGAACCTCATATCTTGAAATGAAAAACAAGAATGAAAACCAAAACTTGCAATGAAATGTTGGAAATAAAATATTCGCACAAACAACTTTTATTCAAACTCAAACAAATATTACAGAAGCACTCTCACTCAACAAGCAAGAAATTACAAGTTACTCTTATAAAACTTTGCTTCTTCACTCATTTAGAAGCTTTTAATTTTTCTTGATGTCTAAACTAAAATGGGGAGGGGTATTTGTACTACTTAAGAACAATTCTAAACCACACAAATAAACTAATCCAAAATTATAATAACCATACACATCATTATTCTTCATCCTTCTCCATTCTTCTAATAATATTTTAAGTTACCAAATGATTCACATGCATAATTACTACACTTTAGAACATTCTAGGTAGATGACTTGCAATTTTGGACCTTTATTATGGACTTGGACTCCAATTTGATTAGGTTTAGGTTTGGGCTCCCATAATGGATCAAGTTTATGATCCAACACCCCCCCCACACACACACTTAAACATGATCTTGTGATCCCTAGTAAGTTTCTTAATCTTATGAAGTCTTCACTTGTTAGTGGCTTGGTAAAAATATCGGCAACTTGATCTTGTGACTTCACATATTCAACTTGCACATCCTTTCTTGCAACACACTCTCTTATATAGTGGTAGCAAATATAAATGTGTTTGCTTTCATTATGGAATACTGGATTCTTTGTTAAGGCAATGGCTGACTTGTTGTCGACACAAACATTGGTTGGCTCTTCTTGTATTAAACCTATCTCCTTTAGTAGATTTCTAAGCCAAATTTCATGACAAATGCATGAGGTAGCAGCAACAAATTCCGCTTCACAAGTGGACAATGTGACAATCGGTTGTTTCTTTCACATCCTTGTGAAAGCAGTATCTTCCATGAAAAATACAAATCCAGTAGTACTCCTTCGATCATCTATGTCTTCACCCCAATCACTATCGCTATATCCAACAAGATTATAATTATTAGAAACTGAATAGAACAAGCCAAAATCAATTGTACCCTTCAGATAGCGAAGAATTCTCTTTGTAGCTTTAAAATGTGTGGTTGTTGGAGATTTTATGTAGCGACTAACCAATCCAACTGCATGAAGAATATCAGGCCTCGTGCAAGTTAGATAGCATAGACTTCCCACCAAACTTTTGAAAAATGTTGGATCTACACTTTCGCCTTCTTCATGTTTGGACATCTTGATTATGTATTCCATTAGTGTGCTTATTGGCTTTCAGTTCTCCATCTTGAACTTCTTCAGGATCTCTTTTGCATAGCTTTCCTGTGAAATCAAGATTCCATCCTTTTGTTGCTTAACTTTAATGCCAAGGTAGTACGCCATGAGCCCTATGTTTGTCATCTCGAATTCTTTCATCATCACTTCCTTAAATTCATTGAACATACTTGGGTTGTTTACGGTGAAGATCAAATCGTCCACGTAGAGGCACATAATCAATATATCTCCATCTTTGATCTTGATATATAGAGTGTGCTCGTAGGGACATTTGTTGAAGCCATTCTCTTGGAATTACTTATCGATTCGGCTATTCTAAGCCCTTAGTGCTTGTTTTAATCCATAAAGAGTCTTCTTCAACTTTAACAACTTGTCTTTGTGGCATTTGACTTCATAGCTTGATGGTTGCTGAATGTAGACTTCCTCTTCAAGAACTCCATTTAGGAAGGCAGACTTTACATCCATTTGATGTATCTTCCACTTGTTTTGAGCTGCCAAAAAAATGATTAGTCTAATAGTCTCCAATCGAGCAACAGTAGCAAATACCTCATCATAGTCAATTCCAGCATTTTGACTATATCCTTTAGCAACTAGCCTCGCCTTGTGCCTTTCAATCTCTCTTTTAGCATTTTGCTTTGTTTTGTACATCCATTTGACACCTATCACCTTATGTCCCTTGGGAAGTGAGGTGAGTTCCCATGTGTCATTCTTTTCGATGGCCTTGATTTCTTTGTCCATCGCATCTCTCCACTTCTTCTCTTGTACTGCTTCTTGAAAGCTCACTAGTTCACAATCAGCAAATAGAAAAAATAATGTAAGGTTATCTTGTTGTTCGGTTACCTCATAGAGATCTCTAAGACTTCGTGTGTGTGAAAAACTCTTTCACTTGATGATGACGAAGGTGATGAGTCTCATTGAGTGGTTAGTGAAGTGGGTGGAGTTGTTGGCTCTTGTTGGGCTTCTCCATGTTGTTCTATTGGTGTTAGCTCATCTTCTTCAAACCGAGGAAAGAAATTGAAGTCATTTGTATGAGAGCTAAAATCCTATTCTCCTTCTTCATTGAATACCACATCTCGACTAATCACAATTTTCTTATTGTCTGGATTGTACAGCTTGTAGCCCTTCGAATTAGCATCATAGCCAATGAAGATAAAACTCTCGCTTTTATCATCAAGCTTTGTTCTTCTCTCATCTGGTAGATGAACATGGGCTATACTTCCAAAGATTCTCAAGTGGTAAATGTCAGGTTTTCTTCCACTCCATACCTCTTGTGGTGTCTTTCCCCATACATTTCTTGTTGGAGATCAGTTTAATATGTAAACTGCACACGTCACTACTTCTGCCCAAAATTCCTTGGGTAATTTCTTGCTTTTAAGCATGCTTCATGTCATGTCGAGGATTGTTCTGTTCTTTCTTTCTGCCATGCCATTCTGCTAGGGGGATCTAGGAACTGTCATTGGTCGTCGAATTCCATTTTCTTCACAGAACTCTTGAAACTCCCTGGAAGTAAATTCTCCACCTCGGTCGGATCTCATGGTTTTGATTTTTCTACCGCTTTTTTTCTCCACTGCAGCTTTGAACTTATTGAAAACTTCAAAAACTTCTGACTTCTGTTTCAAGAAATATACCCAGATTTTTCTTGAAAAATCATCAATGAACAGAAGAAAATAGCTACTATTACCGAGAAAGCTTCGTTTGATCGGACCATACATATCGGTATGTATGAGCTCGAGTGGATTCTTGGCTCTTGACTCTGACTCCTTTGGAAAACTTTTCCTAAATTGCTTCCCGACAAGACACCCTTCACAAAGCTAGTCAGGATGGTTGATGTAAGGTAGTCCCTTTACCATCTCCTTCTTAGATAGCAGGTCCAAACCTCCAAAATTTAGATGCCCAAATCGAATATGCCAAAGCCATGATGCATCTTTGTAGCAAACTTTCAAGCACTTTGCAACATCATTTTGTATGTTGATCAAGAACATTCTATTCTTTAACATCGACACTTTAGCAATGAAGTTATTTTTATCATCTTTTATAGAAAGATTATAATCTTTCATATGAATATCATAACCTTTCTCTAACAGTTGTCCTAAACTCAAGATGTTACTTTTCATATTGGGCACATAGTAGACATAGGAAATAAACTGATGTCTCCCATCTTTTAAATGGATAAGGATGTTACCTCTCCTTTTCACTGCTATTGTGGAGTCATCTCCAAACGAAACATTTCCGTTTACTAACTCGTCTAGCTCCACGAACATGTCTTTCCTTTAACATATATGATTGCTTGCACCACTATGAAGATACTAGGAATTTGCTTAGCCACCATTGTAGGGTTTTGAAGAATGAATCATATTCATAAACGCAGTGAAAAATAAAATTTTTCAAAACCCAAAACAAAAGATTATACTTGTACCATTAAAACTAATTTATATAAATGTAAATGTTAAAAATTATACCTTGTAATTTTTATTTGTTCTACAAATCTTCACTTTGTTAGGTTATAGCAAAACACAACAATCCACACTAGGATGTCTCTAATGATAATCCACACGAAGAATGAAGAAGAAACTATCAAGAGAAATGGTTTGAACAAATTCAAAGTGTTAGCTTTGAAAGCATTTTTGAGAGAATTTTTGTTGTGTCTTAAAAATATTTTTTTTCACAAAAAATATTTTCATGTCTATTTTCTGCCATTTGATGTCTTTTCTATTCGAATCAAATTCAAAAATAAGATGAAAAGTCAAAAATGGAGAAAATGCAAACTAATGAATAGTAATTGGTCATAATTGTCCTAATTATGGCCACAAACAGCCGTTGGCCAATGGATGGGAAGGCAGCAGGCATGCTGGGCAAGCTGTAGGCTGCTGCTGGGCAGCCCAGCTGGCCCGCAAGGCTGGCCAGCAGCCTGCCTAGCCCGTGTAGGCCCGTGACACTCTTGAACTATTTTTTCATGCGATCTCATCGCCATCCATCCTAAAATAATTCTCTCATATTTTGGATCCTATCCAAGACCATTTTACTAATTTTCCATATCTTCAATGCGTGTGACTCATTAGGTCCCCGATTATGTTGGCCACTTAAATTAACAATTAATTTAAACTGGTCATTGAGCGGTATCTAACAACACATCATGAACCCCAATTGATCAGAAAGACAGTGGTTTGACTACGAACCTTTCCATAGACAATTTTTGTGCAATTATTCCTTTCACCATTCTATACCCTACTTGGTTATGAGTATGGACATGTGTCAACTCCCACTAGACTGACTACATCACGTCTAGTCCAAGTAATGTTAGTTCTTGTCCTTAAGGCTCATTACTTTATTAGATATGTCATTGAAGACTATCTTTATGACATTTCCACTCCGGCCGGAGATTCCTGAGTAATGACCACACAAGAGGCCATGGGTATACCCTCATTCTATCAAGAGTGGTCAATCCTTTATTGGTTACCCAATTACCTTCAAATACCTCAAGTTGTATCCAATCACCACCCTATGAGCTACCTCTTTGAGGCAACAAGGAATAGTGTCAAAATACAGAATCAATATTCAAGATATCCGTGAGTACCTCAAGTCTAAGGATACTTGCATCATTGCTATGATGAGACTATCATTGATATTTGAATAGATTATCTAAATGATTGTCTCATAGTTGGTCATCCAATGTAGTTAGCTACACTTAACAAGTATCCTCATGTTAACTCTAAACATCTCATGTTTATAGATTATGAGATCTACAACTCGATCCAATCAATGAGTGTAACATGTGCTAGTCTATCTGGATTAATAATGTCCCATCTCATTAATCCTATGACTAGGGATAATTTTGATACTAACATAATTACACATGATAAGAATCTCAATATCATGATCTCATCATGAATTCCTTCATGCTATGTTATGTATCAAGGACTTCATTAATTGATTTAAGATCACTTATCAATTTATATATCAAATTAATGAAAAAGCCTTTTATTAATCAAATAAATTTGTACAATAAGTGCTAAAGGTTATTGCCTTTAGAGCACTCCTCTAACAAGCTCCCACTTGCACTAAAGCCAATCGCCTTTGTATTTAATTCCATAGGCGAGTACATGAGAATCATATTTCTTTTGGAGAAGTGGCTTAGTTAAAGGATCAACAATATTATGATCAGTGGGCACTCTTTCTATCTTTACATCATTTCTACCAATGATTTCTCTAATCAAATGGTATCGTTTGAGTACATGTTTGGATCTCTGATGAGACCGTGGCTCCTTTGTTTGTGCAATGGATCCATTATTATCACAATACAATTGTATTGGATCAATAATGTTGGGAACCACTCCAAGTTTTATGATGAATTTCTTTATCCAAACTGCTTCATTTGTTGCTTCAGAAGCTGCAATGTACTCTGCTTCGGTTGTGGAATCAACAGTCGTTTCCTATTTGGAACTCTTCCAACTAATTGCTTCACCATTTAGTGTGAATATATAACTTGACTGAGATTTTGAGTCATCCTTATCAGATTGGAAGCAGGCATCGGTATGCCCGCTCACTGTAAGATCTCCATCTCCATATACCAAGAAAACATCCTTAGTTCTTCTTAAGTACTTAAGGATATTCTTGACAGCCACCCAATGACCCTCACCAGGGTCTGATTGGTATCTACTCATGACACTCAGAGCATATGATACATCGGGTCTTGTACATATCATAGCATACATGATTGATCCTATAGCTGAAGCATATGGAATCAAACTCATGTGTGTCCTCTCATCTTATGTCTTTAGACATAAAGACTTTGAGAGAGTAATCCCATGGGTCATGGGAATATATCCCCTCTTGGACTGCTCCATGCTAAACCTCTTTAGCTTCTTATTTATGTATGTAGACTATGAAAGAACAAGCAATCTTTTAGATCTATCTCTATAGATCTATCTCTATAGATCTTTATCCCTAAAATATAGACTGCTTCTCCAAGGTCTTTCATAGAGAAATTCTTGGATAACCAAATTTTGACTGATTCTAAGGCTGAGACATCATTTCCCATTAACAATATGTCATCTACATATAACACAAGAAATACGATTGCACTCCGACTAACCTTCTTGTAAACACAAAGTTCATTCGGATTTTGTAAGAAACCAAACTGTTTGATTGTCTCATCAAACCGAATATTCCAACTCCTGGATGCTTGCTTTAATCCATAAATGGATCTTTAAAGCTTACATACCTTTTTGCCATATTTGGATATGAAACCTTCTGGTTGTGTCATGTACACATCCTCAGTCAGATTTCCATTAAGGAAAGTTGTTTTCACATCCATTTGCCATATCTCATAATCATAATGAGTAGCAATAGCTAGGAGTATCCTTATGCATTTAAGCATAGCTACTGGGCTAAAAGTTTCATCGTATTCAATTCCTTGTCTTTGATGATAACCTTTAGCAACAAGTCTAGCTTTTTAGGTAATCACATTACCATCTATGTCAGTTTTCTTTTTGAAGACCCACTTTCACCCTATAGGCTTTATTCCTTCGGGTGGGTCAACCAAAGTCCATACTTGGTTTTCATACATGGAATCCATTTATAACTTCATGGCTTGAAGTCATTAGATTCTGAACTATTCTGAACCTCTTCATAGGTTGTAGGCTCATCATTTTCTATGAGCAATACATCGTTCTGTTCACTAATGAGAAATCCATATCTCTCTGGAACAGTACGTATCCTACTTAACCAATGAAGCTCTTGTGCTTCAGAAGGTTGAGCTGTTATATCATATGTATTAGTAACAAGCTCAGGTTCAGATAGTTGATCAGCATCTGTTTGAGCATCTTGAACTTCCTCAAGTTCAATTTTGCTCCCACTATCTCCTTTTAGAAGGAATTATCTCTCTAAAAAGATAACATGTCTTGGAACAAAAACCTTTTGATCTAAGGGGTGGTAAAATTGATATCCATATGATGCTTTTGGATATCCCACAAATAGACATTGGTCATACTTAGCTTCTAGCTTGTCTGACATTGTCCACATCACATAAGCAGGACAACCCCAAATTCTTATGTAAGAAAATGTGGGCCTCTTGTTATACCATATCACATATGGAGTAACATCAACTGACTTACAAGGAACTCCATTTAATATATAAATGGCGGTCTCTAGTGCATAACCCCAAAAGGATTTAGGCAATTCCGCAAAACTCATCATAGACCTTGCCATGTCTAACAAGGTTCGGTTTCTTCTTTTAGCCACGCCATTGTGTTGTAGCGTGTAAGGTGGAGTCCATTGAGATAAAATCCCATTATCCCTAAGTTAATCTAGAAACTCTTGGCTCAAGTATTCACCTCCTCGATCTGATCGAAGTGTTTTAATACTTTTGCCAAGTTGTTTCTCTACTTCATTTCTAAATTGTTTGAACTTTTCAAAAGCTTCAGATTTGTATCTCATAAGATACACGTATCCATATCGTCAATAGTCATCAATAAAAGTAATGAAATAGATGAAACCACCTCTGGCGTGTGTAGACATTGGACCACATACATCTGAATGTATTTAGTCTAAAAGTCCATTAGCATGTTCACCCTTTCCCTTAAAGTTTAATTTAGTCATCTTACCTAGTAAACAAGATTCACATTTGTCATATGGTTCATAATCAAATGACCCCAAACTACCACTTTTGTGTAGCTTAGCCATGCGTTTCTCACTTATTTGACCAAGACGATAATGCCATAAATAAGATGATTTCAACATATCATGTTTTTTCCTTTTATTATCATTGATGTTTAAAATTGGATTTGACATATCTAATATGTATATTCAATTGCATAATGTACCATTAGTATAAAGAATTTCATTCAACATAATAAAACAATAATTGTTACTAAAAGCTAAAAAGAAACCATCTTTATTTAGACTTGAAACAGAAATAATGTTTTTAGTCAAAGCAGGTACATAATAGAATTCTCCAAATTTAATATAAGTCCACTAGGGAGGGTCAATACATATGTTCCTATATCTAATGCAGCAACCCTTGCTCCATTTCCAACGCGTAGGTCTGACTCTCCCTTATTAAGCTGTCTACTGTTCCTTAGGCCCTGCATATCAGTTCATATGTGTGAGTCATAACCGATATCTAATACCCATATATTATTATTGGAAACATATTTAATTTCAATGACAAAAATACCTGAAGTAGATGGGGCATCAGATGCCTTCTTCTTTAAGGACTCCAAGTAAGGCTTGCAGTTTCTCTTCCAATGGCCATCTTTGCCACAATGAAAGCATGTCCCTTTTGGAGCAATCTCCTTGGACTTCTTCTTGGCCATGCCTCCCTTAGGCTTCATGGACTTTTTCTTCTTTTTAAGGTTCTTCCTTTTAGAACTTGAAGAGTCCACCAGCATCACAACCTTACTATCCTTCTTGACATATAGCTCAGCTATTTTAAGCAAGTTAATCAACTCAGGAATAGTGGTAGAGATTTGGTTCATCCTATAGTTAAGCATAAAATGTGAATAACTATCAGACAAACCGGTTAGAATTAAGTCAATACTTAATTCATGGTCCATCACAAATCCCAAGGTGGCCAACCTCTCAATATAGCCATTCATCTTCAATGCATATTGCACTAGAGATGTCCCCTCAACCATCTTAGTGCAGAAGAGCAACCTTGAAGTTTTCAACCTTTTGGAATGTGCTTGGTCATCAAAAAACTCTCTTAGATGGTATACTATCGAATTAGCATCCATAGCCTCATGCTGCTTTTGCAACTCAGCTGACATAGTAGCAAGCATAATGCAGCTTGCCATCTCACTATCATCGAGATGTTTTTTATGCCTTCTGAACATCTTCAGAAGCATTAACAGTAGGGGGATTAGGGAGTGCCTCATCTAGGACATAGCCAATCTTTTCGGATTTGAGAACTATTCTCAGATTCTTTAGCCAATCAAAAAAATTGGGCCCAGTCAACTTATTTGATTCCATTAGCGATTGTAAATACACACTTGTCATGATGATAATTCTAACAACCTAGATGTAAAATAGAACATGTTAGAATGTACATAAAATGCATGTTTATTAGGTCTTTAATAAATCGCATTATGGCTCCCACTATTTTATTGCGAATCCATAGCCCTCACTATGAACCCGAGAGGACTTATATGGAAGTTCTCCTAGTGGGTCGATATCCAACTAGCTAAGAATAACCTTGAGGCAACTCAACAAGCTATCCTTAGTTTGGTTGGTAGGTATCTAATCCATACCAATTGCATTATTCATGCAACTATCGAATCTTGTGCTAATAACTTATTGATGTGTGCACATATATTGGGCTATCGACTCCTGATATGTGTACATCTCATCTATACAAACCCAACTTCACCTCCAATACACATTAACCTTGGCGCAAATCCAACAAGTTAACAATATCGGTTAAGTCTAACCCATTAATCGTGAAATCTAATTTCAATGGATTTAACATATTCTTATAGAGTGAGCTTAAGGAAACTCAACAACCCTAACTCTAGAAGAACTCTGGTTCTCCCCATATTAATGGAAGGCGTGAGACTTAATTATTTATTTAGTGAGGGATTTCTTTGTTAAGTCTCATCAAGTTATTATTTCATGCTTATATATATATATATATAAAGATAGTTACATTAACTATATGACATGATTATGGACATACTAAAGTCAATCTCTTGAGCCAAAGAGAAATTGACTAGGTCTTACCTAGGTATATGCATGAATTTACAACCCAAAATAGAAATCAAATTCCTATTTCTAAGTCTTCTTGTTTATGGTACCATCTCCTTTACTTCTTGCTCCTTTGTATCTTCATTCTATCCTAATCCTATGTAATCTAATTACATATTTCAAATTATCGAAAACTTCAATTTATATTTGAGGGGAGTAAGATGAGAAGAGAAATACATAAGAAAGAAAGAGAAATACATAAGAAAGGAAAAGAGGTAGGGACACGCAGGCCCTATTTACCATAAAACAAAATAATTTCATGCATGCTCAATCACATTGGGCGTAAGTACATAATCATCCATCATGCCGTTTCATACACCCCTAACATGCATTCTCTAATGCACAAAATAAAAATGACAATTTTGGATTTCAATTTGTAAATCGATTCAACACTTGAATCGAAATTGCCTATATGTGTTCTTTCGGTTAATTTAATTTTATGTCATTTTAAAGTGAAATTTAATATTTAATCAAATTAAATTAAATTCCATATTTCTAGAAATAATTCAAAATTAATTCTCCTTAAAATCAGAATATTATGATGTTAAAATTAAATAATTTAATTTTAATATACATACCAATTTATAGTCATACTAGAATTACACTTGCACAACTTAAATTAATTCAAAATTAATTTCTAAAATTTCTAAAAATTTTCAGAACATAAAATCACCATTATAATTATCTTTAGGTCAGCTCAAGTTCATCAAAATATTTTTTGGCACAAGCCAAAATTACTAAGACACACGAACCAACACACTTAGACGCTCAAAATGACTAATTCGATATCTAGAATTTTAAAATTTTCAAATGCTTGCAAAATAATTTTGGCATGCATCTAACATCAAAATAACGTATTTTTAATCATATAAAAAATATTTCAACGTGCTGAAAATAAAATAAACATATACAAAAAAATCAAACAAAACAGCCCCACCGGGTATGCTAAAACAATCTCGTTTTTGTGTTTGTTTAAACAATTAATTAAAATAATTTTTAATTAATTAATGAACACTTCCAGAGGCATAAATATATTCTCAATATGTATAAATAATTTTTTATAATTAAATTACAAGAAAAATGTAACCAATCATATCAATTAAGCCAAACAACAACACATGTTCATAAACAATGCAATTTTAGGTATTTTTGAAATAAATCCGAAATTAATTATTTGAATCACATTCAAATCATTTTTCAATCAAAATAATCATTCTTAATCATCCCATGATCAGATTAAAGAAAGAAAAATGTGTAAAATATATTTTAAAAATTAATTTCAATTGTTCAAAACCTATTGATCCAAAATCATAAAAAACATGCAATCCCATTGCACTTTCAATTAAAATTAATTTTAATGGATACAAGAAGGCTCTGATACCAATGAAGGGTTTTGAATAATGAATCATATTCATAAATGCAATAAAAAATAAAATTTTTCAAAATCTAAAACAAAAGATCATACTTGTACCATTAAAACTAATTTATATAAATATAAATGTTAAAAATTATACCTTGTAATTTTTATTTGTTCTTCAAATCATCACTTTGTTGGGTTGTAGCAAATCACAAGAATCCACACTATGATGTCTCTAATGATAATCCATGCGAAGAATGAAGAAGAAACTATCAAGAGAAATAGTTTGAACAAATTCAAAGTGCTAGCTTTCAAAGTGTTCTTGAGAGAATTTTTGTTATCTTAAAAATATTTTTTTTCACAAAAAATATTTTCATATCTATTTTCTGTCATTTGATGTCTTTTCTAATTGAATCAAATTCAAAAATAAGATGAAAAGTCAAAAATGGAGAAAATGGAAACTAATGAATAGTAATTAGTCGTAATTGGCCTAATTATGGCCAAAAACAGTCGTTGACCAATGGATGGGAAGGCAGCAGGTGCGCTGGGCCAGCTACGGGCTGCTGCTAGGCAGCCCAGCTAGTCCACAAGGCGGGCTAGTAGCCTGCTTTGCCCGGGCAAGCCCGTACAGGCCCGTGACACTCCCGAATAATTTTTTCGTGCGATCTCATCGCGATCCATCCTAAAATAATTCTCTCGTATTTTGGATTCTATCCAAGACAATTTTACTCATTCTGCATATCTTCAATGCGTGTGACCCATTAGGTTCCCGGTTATGTTGGCTACTTAAATTAACAATTAATCTAAGCAGGTCATGAACGGTATCTAGCAACACATCATGACCCCCAATTGATCGGAAAGTCAGTGGTTTGACTACAAACCTTTCCATAGACAATTTATGTGTAATTATTTCTTTCACCATTCTATACCCCACTTGGTTCAGAGTATGGACATGTGTCAACTCCCACTAGATTGACTACATCACGTCTAGTCAAAGTAATGTTAGTTCTTGTCCTTGAGGCTCATTACTCTATTAGATATGTCATTGAAGACTATCTTTATGACATTTCCACTCCGGCCAGAGATTCCTGAGTACCGACCACACAAGAGGCCATGGGTATACTCTCATTCTATCAAGAGTGGTCAATCCTTTGTTGGTTACCCAATTACCTTCAAATACCTCAAGCTGTATCCAATCACCACCCTATGAGCTACCTCTCTGAGGCAACAAGGAATAGTGTCAAAATACATAATCAATATTCAAGATATCCGTGAGTACCTCAAGTCTAAGGATACTTGCATCATTGCTATGATGAGACTATCATTGATATTTGAATAGATTATCTAAATGATTGTCTCATAGTTGGTCATCCAATGTAGTTAGCTACACTTAACAAGTATCCTCATGTTAACTCTAAACATCTCATGTTTATAGATTATGAGATCTACAACTCGATCCAATCAAGGAGTGTAACATGTGCTAGTCTGTTTGGATTAATAATGTCTCATCTCATTAATCCTATGACTAGGGATAATTTTGATACTAACATAATTACACATGATAAGAATCTCAATATCATGATCTCATCATGATTTCCTTCATGCTATGTTATGTATCAAGGACTTCATTAATTGATTTAAGATCACTTATCAATTTATATATCAAATTAATGAAAAAGCCTTTTATTAATCAAATAAATTTGTACAATAAGTGCTAAAGGTGATTCCCTTTAGAGCACTCCTCTAACAATCATCAATTTCCTTCCGTGCTAAAAGAAGAGTTTCTTTTACATCTGTCTTTTCCTCCATGTAGTTGGCCTTCTCCTCAATTTTGTTGTTGGGAGCTCTACATTCTGAAGCATAATGCCCAAACTTCTGACAATTATAACATCAAACTTGAGATTTGTCATACCTTGAGTTCGGATTGATTCTTCCACGCCCTCATGTTGAGCTTTCTCCTTTCTCATAGTTGTTGTTGGAATTGTTGTTGTGGTAATTCCAATCTCGTCCATGACCGTGACTTCCACCTCGTCCATGGCCTCTACCTCTGCCTCGGCCACATTGGTTTCTATCATTACCTTGACTTTCATGCATATCCTTGAGTTGCATCTTGAGAAGTTTCTCAGTAAATCCTTGCTTCTTCTTATTCTTCTCTTCATATGCTTGCAATGATACTTGGAGTTGTTTGATCATCATTTCTTCCAAGTCTTTAGTTTCTTCAATCGTTACGGTGATTTGCTCAAATTTGGGATCCAACAAATGAAGTATCATCTCTATTATCCTCACATCTTCTAACTTTTCACCATTTCTTTTTAATTGATTAGAAACAGCTACTACTCTTGAGAAATAATCCAAAATATACTCAGATACTTTCATATGTAAGGATTCAAATCCACCTCTTAATGTTTGGAAACGGACCTTTTGCACTTGCTCGGATCCTTTGTAAGAAGCTTGCAGCTTCTCCCACATTTCATTAACAGAGCTTGCATTTGAAATCTTTTCCAAGCCATCATCATCTAATGCTTGATAGATGAGGTAGAAAGCCTTCTTGTCTCTCTTTCTTGAATTCCACAAAGTTGTCTTTTGATCTGGTGTAAGAGTAGCAAAAGCAGCATCATCCGCAGGCTCGTTATAGCCTTTCTCTACGATATCCCACACATCTTGTGATCCAAGAAGTGCTTTCATTTTTATACTCCAATTGTCATAGTTGTTGTTATTGAGTGTCGGAACTTGGAATGATGTCATACCATTTGTCATATCTCTCAATATAATAAGAATTTGAAAAATCCAATTGCACGGATGAATCCGGAATGTCGAAAAACTTTGGAACAGGCAACTTGGTCAACTCGGCTCAACTTTATAAGTCAACTCAGTTTTCTACTAGCACTATTCCGGCAGCGCATTTAAACTCCGATCGGGAAAATTCTGACGGTGTCGAATTCCTCTTATCGAGACCTTCGATTTAATATTCAATAGTCTATATTTTCCAACCAGGCTATAATACCACTTTGTTGGAAATAAAACACTCACACAAATAACTTTTATTCAAACTCAAACAAATATTACAGAAGCACTCTCACTCAACAAGCAAGATACTACAAGTCACTCTTATAAAACTTTGCTTCTTCACTCACTTAGAAGCTTTTAATTTTTCTTGATGTCTAAACAAAAATGGGGAGGGGTATTTATACTACTTAAGAACAATTATACACCACACAAATAAACTAATGCAAAATTATAACAACCATACACCTCATTATTTTCCATCATTCTCCATCATTCTAATAATATTTTAAGTTACCAAATGATCCACATGCATAATTACTACACTCTAGAAAATTCTAGGTAGATGACTTGCAATTTTGGACTTTTATTATGGACTTGGACTCCAATTTGATTAGGTTTAGGTTTGGGCTTCCATAATGGATCAAGTTTATGATACAACATGAAAAATAAGAATTTTTCCCAAAAGGCTCTACCAAATTGCAAAAATTAAGTTTACACTTATAAAAATTAAATTTGTAATTGTGCACAATAAACCCATAAGACACGTTTCCGTAAACTTAACCCCACTCCCGATACCAGAGCTTCTCATTCCAAATAAATTTAAATTTGCAAAGAAAAGGACAAACTTACACAACCCTAACTGGTGGATGTTGCTACGAGGGTACAAATAAAATTGTTGCTACCTGTGACTGTACTATGTCTACGACAACTGTTGTAGTTGGCTCTGCGAATTGACTACAATAAGCTTCTTCAAAGTGCCAATGTCAGGTTGTTTTAACTACTTTGATTGAGGGTGTTCATGGGGGACAACATTCCCTTGCATGAAGTCTAACTGTCTCATAAGCTTCTTTGTTGGGAAATCCTACAAATTTAAAAAAATCCACTGAAATTCTCTATCCTTCAAATCCAAAACCTCAGCAGTAATTCCCTTAAAAATGTAATTACACAATCAAAATGAGATTAATCAGTTAAAAATTTCCCACAATGAACTTAAGTCGAGAGTAGTTTCCAGCAGCAACGTCGCGTGGAACTTGAAGAGCACCTACATCGAGCGGCATTGAGTGGGGAGTAGAAGCAGTGGTGCCACGAGGGGGTTGAACAACCAGTGTTGCATGGGAATTTAAAGAGCATCAGCTGAGAGCTATCCAAAAGTGAGAAGAAGAAGAAGAAGAAGAAGAAGAAGAAGTTGCATATAGCTAGGGTTTAGGAGAATGTAGTGTTTTATTTTTCTTTAAAGCAATATGTGCTTGCTATTTAAATTAGCATATGCCTATCTTCATATAATATGTATCTGTTTTTTTTTAATGACATGCACATATTACTTTATATGAATATTACATGCACATATTACTTTACAGATGCATATACTTGCCCTTTTTACACTTATTTACAAAAAAATGTCACCATATATATTTTATATATCTGTTGTTTCTAAAATAAACACGTATAACCTTCAACTTAAAAGTATTTATGTAATAGTGAGTGCAACATAAAAATAACACTAAAAAATAAAAATCACAAACCATTACAAATATGCTGTCATGAAATGAAAAAAAAAACGAAAAACAAAATCAAGCAACAAATAAAGAATACTCACATATATTCCACTGTAAAATAACATAAAACTTCATTGAAAAGTTTTAACAATTACATTGAAACCATATAAAACTTGTAATTGAAAAACCCAAAACAAAACAAACACTCAATGCATTTCATCACATAAACATCAATTAACACTGTACATATAAATTTCACTGAATATAAAAAAAATCCTAAACCCTAAACTTCATTGCTTAAAATCTCTTCAAACTCAACTAAATAAAAAAAAAAGCTAATGAACAAAAAATGTACCTCAATCGATCTACATATATCACTTACCTCCATCGAATAATTGTAATCAATCAGCGGTTGATAAAAATGTAAGATAAAATAACGCCGGAAACATAGCGTATAGATGATGCAGCAAAAAGAAGAAAGGTTCAATAAAAATGGTAAGATATAGATCTGGAAACAAAATCTTTTGGTTTCAACAATAAATGAAGGTAACCTATATTTCCTAAACTGGAAGAAGTAAATAGAGAATGAAACTCAAAGATTCAAAACACAGAGAAGGGATATGAATGGTTCTCTCTCCAAATCTTTGAAAAGGTATAAAAAAAACATATTTAAAAAATACTTAAAAAATCCAACAAAAAAAACTGGCATAAAAAATTAAATTTATCAAAATAAAAGGGTATTGGGTATCATTTTCTCATTAAAAGAATGCTAGTGTAAAAGCAGAGAAGAGAAGTACTAACCCTAAATTCATATGGACAACCTCTTTGAAATTCTAACACTAACACTACAAATAAACTTTATAATATTAGTGAAATTTAATTTTTAAAACTGATTCAAAAATTAATATACTCCTTTTTTTTAATTTTATATCTTTCTACCTTTTAAAGATATAAAAAATCACAAATGTATTAGTAAACTAAAAATATAATAACTCATATTTATAGAGGGATATTATTGCAAAACTAAAAATATAATAAATCATATTTATTGATAATAAATTATATTAAATAAAGATATAATAAAAAAAAACTAAAATATTTATATTTTGAGAAAGAACAATAAGATCTTGCAACAGAGAAGAGTAAGATCTTCTTACAACAGAGATTTAAAAAAATCAAATTTATTAATTTATAAATTTATTTAAATAACATTTTTTTAAAGAAAATAAATTTATTAATTTTATAAATTTATTTACATCATAGATAAAAGGCAAGACAAAGCTATCACCACGCCTCGGATATGTTACTTCGTCAAATGCGAATGCGATGAAGATTACGTCAAAATCACAAGCACTCTCATATATATAATATAAATGCTCAATAGCACTCTTATATGTGGAAATATGACATCATATTACATATATCCAAGAAACTGGATAATCATGTAGAAAATTTTACCATGTTTCCGAATATTCTTAACAAATACAAAACCGCAAGCAACATACCCCCCTATGGAACCATCTTGACAAGCTAATCATGTCCCATCGATGGTTGACAAACACAATCATCAAGTAGCGTTAATTAGAACCATAATCAACAAACTAGAGCAGGAACAAGCCAAGCAAAAGAAGGGAGTAACCAATTGCAAGAAGGGAAGAAGGTATTTGAGTTGTGAAAGCAGATGATCTGGGACGGCTACGAGGAGCAAATCTGGCCCTTCTTTTAATGTAAACTCCAAGCTTCCGAGATTTTTGGAGGGAACTGAATTTGATGAAATGAGCTAATTGTGTCCCTCCATGCAGGGACTGGGCTATTGCTTTGTTACTTTCATCAGCAGAACTTAAAAGAGATTGAGACACCAAGAGAAAGGAAATGAGAAGCAAGAGGAATAGAAGCCTCATTTGAGCTATGTCCACTAGTTAAGCACAAACGGACAAATAGAGTAGAGTTGGAGGAAAGGATAGATATATTTAATGTTCTACTGGAAGATGATTTCTTCTTTGATAAGGAGATATTATTAAGTGGGTTGTTGAGGTGGGACATTGGATTTTTAACCTGTGATTTATACCCCAAATACGATACTGTGTTAGCATCAAGTATCTTCAAGTTGTCCCTACAAAGACAAGCAAGGTGACAGCAACTATGTCTGAGAATATAAATAGAATATGAAAATCTGAAAGAAATCAAATCTTAAAAATTCGGTTAATCAATCCAACAAGTTGGGTTTGAATTTTAAATACTTGAAATAGTTTGAACAATTGAGAACTGGCTAAATTAAGTTGGTAGTTCAAATAATTGAGAAAATGTTATGTTATTATTTAAGGTTAACCAATTTTAAAAGTTAAGTTTATGATTAGGAGCTTTTATAGACTTAATACCAATTAATCTTCATAAATAAAATGATTAACTGGTCCATGACCATGAGAAAACAGCCTGCCCAAGTGCATCAACAGAAGGGGGATTCGCCAGCACAAAGGATGATTACTTTCGGTGATAAAAAAGGATGCAGTATATGAAAAGAATGCGAATGCCACTTTCGTATTTCAAAAGAAAATTTAGGTATTGACTAGGCAAATTCGAATATTAGATATGGCATATAAGGATGCACCCAAAACGAATAAGATTGCACATGACATGAGCAAACAAAGAGCCCAAGTCAAACCTGCACAGTTAGAAACATGGGTCCGCACACAGACTTCTTCTAATAGCTGTCATGAATTAAACATTAATATATATTCCAAATCTAGGCACGTCGAAAAAGTTAGATGCAGGCAATATAATAAAGTATGAATTTTGATAGATATTATACAAATATTGAGATAGAAAAAAAGTAATACTAAAGCAACAATCTCAGTGAAGAAAGTAAAGACAGGATGATATGGATACGTCGAAAAAGCTAGATGCAGGGAATATAATAAATGATGAATTTTGATAGATATTATACAAAAATTGACATAGAAAAAAGTAATGCTAAAGCAACAATCTCAGTGAAGAAAGTAAAGACACGATGAAAGATACCTTTTCTCATCGACAATTCTTTGATTCTTAATTCTTCAGCTATATTCGATGCTTGTTGCTCTTTAAAATTCAAATTGAAAAAAAAATTCAAGACTTCCAGCAAATAAGTAACAAACAAAAATAAACGCAACATATTATACAGTGTTATAACCATAAAACAGTATTTGACTACAAATTTGACCTGCATATTCTACAAATAAGATGTGTGCATGTATAACACTAATCGACAGCAAATATCAATGGCAAAAATAAACTAATCTCATCTAATCAGAATTAACCCAGCTAAAAGAGAGTGTTTTATTGCGACAATAATTGCCATTAGAAGAGAAATTGCAAGACATATCTGGGGTCATTGAAGAGGGAGAAGGAAACGACATTGGATGCAACTTCTACTTCATGTATATTATTTTATTGAGATTCATACTATTTCTAGTAATAATGCATGGGAATTGGATATCAGATGTGGACCATACATAACTAAGAATATTATTTTTATTTATTATTTAAATAGAAAAAGTTTTCTTTTAACTATTAATGGCAATGGTTATTTTATATGGTTGAATAACATTTTTTATGGAACTGACACATTATACAATGGAATTTACATTATATACATGTCTAATTTAATCATGAATATCAATAATAATAAAAGAAAAATTTACAATATTGTCACTTGGCCATATAAATGAGAATCATATGACTAAGTTACATAAGCATAGTGACTTAGGGTCATTTGATTATGAATCATATGACACATGTAATCATGTTTATTAGGCAAGATGACAAAATCACCTTTTAATGCAAAGGGTGAATGTGTCAATGGACTATTGGACTTTGTACATACAAATGTATGTGACCCAATATCAGTGCATGCTAGGAGTGATTTTATCTAGTTCATTAACTTTATTGATGATTATTCACGATTTGGGTACTTGTATTTGATAAGATACAATTTTGAAGCCTTTGAAAAGTTCAAAGAATTCAGAAATGAAGTTGAGAAACAATTTGGCAAAAAATATTAAAATACTTAAACTAGATTGAGGTGGAGAATACTCAAGTCAAGAGTTTCAAGGTTATGTAAGAGATAATGAGATTTTATCGCACCTTACATGGCATAACACAATGGTGTGGTTGAAAAAGGAAACCAAACTTTGTTAGACATGGTGAGTTCATTGATGAGCTTTGAAGAATTAAGTCTTTTTGGAGTCATGCACTAGAGATTGTTGTTTATATACTGAATGGAGTCCCTTCTAAGTCAGTTGATATTACTCCATATGATATATGGAATAAAAAAAAGACCTATTCTTTCACCCATGAAAGTATGGAGTTGGCCTACTTATGTAAAGTGAACAATGTCAGATAAGCTAGAAGTTAAATTTGAAAAATGTTTGTTTATGGGTGTTGAACCTTGAGGGGTATTTCTGTTATTTTGATGATAACAAATAAAATAGCAATATTGTATTTAACATACTTATTTTCTAAGTCTATTCAAAAAGGGTATGAAATATGTTCGCAAAAATGGAGAATGGAAGATTAATCTTCAAAAGATAAAATTGAAGAAGTGGCATGTTCACGCTCGTGATCCTATGTGTCACGCCCGTGATGAAGCTAACGGTCAACAAACCAACATTTGAAGTTCATAGCCATGAAGGAAGACAAAAAATCGTGAATGAACATTTAAGTCACGCCCGTGAACCTACATGACAAATTCTTCCAGAGAGCTTCACGATCAAAGTCACCACTTGGACCACGGCTTGGAAGGTTGTCACGCCCGTGAGCAAATATTTCAAAACCTTCCAGAATGCTTCACGGCCAAGGTCACCACTTCAGTCACAACTTGGAAGAACAGTCATGACTGTGACACATAGAGTCACGCCTGTGAAAGATAAAAGAGAAAAATGTCAGGTGCGATTATTAGGGTTGGTGCAACGGCTAGTTTCGTATTAAATACATTCTAATGGCTATAATTCGCCATGGGAGTATAAATGCAAGTCATTTATGCATTCAGTACAAGAGAGGATAACTAATACTTTGAATCAAAATCTTGTTGTAAGCTATTTGTACATTTAATACTTTCAAAACAAATATTTATTCTTTGTGAAAATCTTTTTGCTCATCATTTATTGAGCAATAAAGATTTGTAAGTGTTTTTCTCTGTAATCATTTCTTACTCAAGTGAGTTTTAGGTATTTCTGGGTTAAGAGTAGAACACTTGTAAGCGTTAGTTGTGTGAGCCTCTAAAATACAAAGAAAGGTTGTTTTGTGAGCCTGTAAAATACAAGGTAAAGGTTATTTGTGTGAGCCTGTAAAACACAAGGAATTGGTTATTGTGTGAGCCATAAAAATACAAGGGATTTCTGGGTTAGGTGTGAGCCATTGTGAGAAACATCATAGTTGGGAGTGAGCTTGTAAAACTCCATTGTAACACTTAGTGTGTTAGTGAAACTTCTAATTGCGATTGGGGAGAGGAGTAGGGTTTGTTAACACTCGAACCTCTATAAATATCATCGTGTCAAATTTCTCTATCCCTCCTAAACTTAATTTTTTATATTCGCACTTTAAAGTTAAATTTTTAAAACTCCAATTCAACTGCCCTTATTGGCTCAATATCTGGGCAACAATTGGTATTAGAGCTTTTTCTAGCATCTAAGGCTAAAAAACGCTAGTAAAGATTAAGATATGGACAGTGAAGGATTCCAAAGTCTCAAACTTTACTTTGATAGAACAAATTATGCCCATTGGATGTTTCGGATGGAGACATACCCGGATAGTGAAGGAATTGAAGTCTGGGATAGTGTACGAAACGAATGGACACCACCAATCAGAAGAGGAGCTGATGGTGAAGAAGAAATCTTATCAAGAGATGATTGGACAGAGCCTCAAAGAAGAGAAATTTTCAAAAACAAAAGGCAATGACAATCCTCTCAAGCTCATTATCCATTGAAGAATGTGGAAAAATACAACACTACCCAACAGCCTACAGCATGTGGAAGACATTGGAAAATTATCATGAAGGAACTTAGCAAGTCAAATCCAAGAAGATTCAACTTCTTACCTCAGAATATGAGCTCTTCAAGATGAAATCCAATGAGTCAATCACTGACATGACCAACCGTCTTCTAGCCATTATAAATGGAATGAGGAAACTTGGGAAGCATATGAGCTTGGAAGATGTAAACAATAAAATCCTGAGAAGTCTTCCTCTTAAAGACAATGGCTCAAGAGTTGTTGGCATAGAAGAAGCAAATGAAGACATGAGCATGATGAATACTGATGTGCTTATTGGAAAACTTCTCACACATGAAATGACAGTGAAAAGACATAGAGAGCTTGAAGCAGAGCCAGAGAAAAGAAAGTCTTTAGCACTAAAAGCTTCTACTTCAAAATCTCAAGAAGAAAGTGAAGATGATGAAGAAATGAGTGATGATGAGAATGAGGACATTGTTATGCTTTCAAGAAGGTTGAAAAGAATCATTGAGAAGAAAATGAGCAACTCTAGAAAATTCAGGCAAAGAAACCTCAAACAAACTTTTAATGATGCACAAAGAAGTAAGGAAGAGGTAAAGTGTTATGAGTGTGGAAAGAAAGGGCATATTAAACCAGAATGTCCAAAGCTCAAGAAGCATAAGAGCAAATACCGAAGAGACAATGGGGAGAAAGGTCATAGGATGACAAAAGCTCTTCAAGTGAAAGAGATGATAATGAAAGCGAATAGGTCAATCTATGCTTCATGGCTATTGAGGATCACGTCTCGGATAAGGTAAGGTCACTACACTCATACTCTTTCAATAATGATAGTAGTGATAATTATAATGATAGTGATAGTGATGATGATGATGATGAGCAAAGCCTTATAGAAGAATTAAATTTAGAACTAGAGAAATATAGGAGTAAATTCAGTACTTATAGGAATAACATTTCCAATTTGAAAAACAAAATGGATGCTTTAGAAAAGGAGAACCTTAAGCTTAAATCATCTAATGAATCTCTTCAAAAGTCATTAGATGAATATTCATCAACACCCTTAACTACTTCTTTGCTTAAAGAAAATAATACTTTGAAAAATAAAGTTGAGGAACTTAGAAATTCAATTTCTAAATTTCACAAAGGAAAAGAGAGTTTAGATACTCTCATTGTGTCTCAAAGACCACATTTAATTATACATGGTCTAGGATTTAAGGACACATCATCATCTTCTCACAAAACCATCTTTGTTAAGTCTAGTGAACCTCACATCTCCACACTTGTTGGAACAGCACCAAGGAATAAGTATATTAAACCTTCAATACATAAAAAGAATAATCATGCCTTTATGTATAAGAAGCATCCATCTAGAAAAGCATCAATTAATCATGACTGTGCATGCAATTGTTCTCAAAAACAGTTTAATAGAAATATGGCATTCAAAAATATTGTAAGACTAAAAAGCAAGTTTAGACCAAAACAATGTAATTATTGTATGAAAATTGGTTACATAAATAAACATTATTGGATAAGGAAAGCTCATTGGGAACCTTCATGTGCTAACCCCCAAGGAACCAAGCTCATTTGGGTAGATTCTATAGGTATGCCTCAAGTCCATAATAAACAAAAATGTTTGGCTAGTAGACAGTGGATGCTCAAGGCATATGACAGGAGACAAAAAACTCTTCAATAAAATCAAAAGTATTGATGAAAGTAAAGTTACCTTTGGAAACAATGCTAAGGGTAAGGTAATTGACATTGGTTCAATTGGTATTAGTGGTACTACATTTATTAAAGATGTCTTACTTGTTGATGGCTTGAAACATAACTTGTTGAGTGTTAGTCAATTATGTGATAAAGGAAACAAAGTAATCTTTACTTCCAATGAATGTCTTGTGACCTCTATCAATGGTCAAGAGATATTTAAAGGAAATACAGATGTCAACACATACATAATAGACTTACATGAATTATCTAATCATTCCTCTAAATGACTTGTGACTACTGGTAATGAATCTTGGTTGTGGCATAGAAGGCTTGGTCATGCTAACATGGACTTAATTCAAAGCCTCATCATAGGAGAACTAGTAAAAGGATTGGCAAGAGTCAAATTTGAAAAAGGCAAGACCTGTGGACCTTGCCAAAGGGGGAAGCAACACAAGTCATCCTTCAAAGCCGAAAATATAGTAAGTACCTCAAAACCTCTACAACTCGTGCATTTAGATTTATTTTGACCTACTAGAATTGCTAGCTTAGGAGGTAAATATTATGGCTTTGTCATCGTAGATGATTACTCTATATTTACTTGTGTAATTTTCTTAGCTCAAAAGTGTGATGCTTTTGAAAATTTCAAAAACATTGCTAAAAGAGTTCAAAATGAAAAAGGATATTGTATTTCAAAGATAAGAAGTGACCATGGCAAAGAATTTGAAAATGAAAACTTTTAAAGTTTTTATCTTGAACATGGCATTTCATAGAAGTTTTCATCTCCTAGGACACCTCAACAAAATGGGGTAGTTGAAAGGAAAAATCAAACTTTAATTGAAATGGCTAGAACAATGCTCAATGAGTATGGTCTACCAACTTACTTTTGGGCAGAAGCCACAAGCACTGCTTGTTATATTTCAAATCGAATTTTCAAAAGACCTCTTTTAAACAAAACCTCATTTGAGCTATGGAATGGAAGAAATCCCTTGATATCATACTTTAGAGTATTTGGATGCAAGTGCTTCATATTGAATACCAAGGACAACCTTAGAAAATTTGCCTCTAAATCTAATGAAGGTATCTTTTTAGGATACTCTACAACTACCAAAGCATATAGAGTATTTAATAAAAGACCATTAACTGTGAAGAATCTATGCATGTTATTTTTAATGAATCTAGCAGACTTGATCGTGTGAAATGTAGTGTTCTTGATGATGTTGTAGAAACTATGGAAAGACTTCATCTTGGAAATGGAAAAGAAGAAACTGATCAAGAAGATTCACATCAAGATGATTTTCTACCTCAAGCTCAAGAAGAAAATGGGCAACAACTCCCAAAGGAATGGAGAATGACAAAAGATCATCCCAATGAGCAAATTATTAGTGATCCTTCTAGGGGAGTAAGTACTAGATATCATTTCAAACTTTTAGTCACTGACTTTACTTTTATTTCTCAAATTGAGCATAAAAATGTTGATGAGGCTCTTAATGATGAAAGTTGGGTGATTGCAATGCAAGAGGAACTCAACCAATTTGAGAGAAGTAAGGTATGGACCTTAGTACCTAGGCCCAAGGATCATCAAATTATAGGTAGCAAATGGGTATTTAGAAATAAACTAGATGAACAAGGTTCAATAACTAGGAATAAGGCTAGATTAGTTGCAAAAGGATATAATCAGGAAGAAGGAATAGATTATGATGAAACCTATGCACCTGTAGCTAGATTAGAAGCCGTAAGAATACTTTTAGCATATGCATATCACATGAATTTCAAACTCTTTCAAATGGATGTGAAAAGTGTCTTTCTAAATGGTTATATAGAAGGAGAAGTTTATGTAGAACAACCACCAGGTTTTGAAAGCTATCATTTGTCAAATCATGTTTTTAAACTTTCAAAAACTTTATATGGTTTGAAACAAGCCCCAAGAGCTTGGTATGGAAGACTAAGTTCTTTTCTTTTAGAAAATAACTTTACAAAGGGGAATGTTGACACCACATTATTCATTAAAAAGCATAAGCATGATATTCTAATTGTTCAAATTTATGTTGATGATATCATATTTGGGTCTACTAATGAATTGCTTTGTCAAGAATTTGCTAAGTGTATGACTAGGGAATTAGAAATGAGCATGATGGGAGAGCTTAAATATTTCCTTAGTCTACAAATAAAACAAGGCAATGAGGGCATATTTATCAACCAATCCAAATACACCAAAGATTTATTTAAGAAATTTGGAATGGAAGGATGCAAGAATGCCAAGACTCCAATGAGCATGTCAACAAAATTGGACAAGGATGAAAAGGGTAAGAGCATTAATGAAAAGCTCTGTTAAACCTTAAGGGGTATTTTCGTCATTTTGATGATAAAAAATAAAATAGCAATATTGTATTTAACATACTTGTCTTCTAAGTCTATCATACAGGACATGGATTAAAATAGCAAGAATGGAGATTGGAAGAATAATCCTTGAAAGACAAAATTCAAGAAGTAGCATGTTCACTGTCGTGTCTCTGTGAGTCACTCCCGTGAAAGAAGCTAACCGTTACCAAAACCAACTTTTGAAGTTCACGGCCATGAAGGAAAAACAAACTGTGAAGTGGGCATTTCAGTCACCCCTGTGAATAAAGGTGTCACCCCCGTGGAGATTCATGCATTTTCATCCAAAGAGCTTCACGACCAGAGTCACCACTTGGATCACGGGTGGGAAGCTTGTCACGCCCGTGAATGACTATGTCACGACCGTGACTCTATATGTCAAAACATTCCAGAGAGCTTCACAACCAATGTCACCACTTCAGTCACGGCTTGGGAAGAAATGTCACCCTCGTGACAAACATAGTCACGCCCATGAACAATGAAAGAGAAAAATGTTAGGCGCGATATTTTGGTGGGTACAATGGCTAGTTTCTTATTTAATGCACCCCAACGCCTATATTCAGCCATGGGAGTATAAATGGAAGTCATTTATGCATTAAGAACAAGAAAATGAAGAGAATAACAAAAGAATAACATATACTTAGAATTTAATTCTTATTACAAGCTATTTGTACTTTTATTACAAGCTATTTGTACTTTCATACTTTGAGAACAAAATCTATTCTCTATAAAAATATTTTTGCTCTTCATATTTGAGCAATTAAGATTTCTAAGTGGTTCTCTCTATAATCTTTACTCAAGTGAGCTTTGGGTATTTATGGGTTAAGAGTAGAACACTTGTAAGGGTTAGTTGTGTGAGCCTCCAAAACACAAATTAAAAGGTTGTTTGTGTGTGCCTGTAAAAACACAAAGTGAAGGTTGTTTGTGTGATCCTGTAAAAACACAAAGTGAAGGTTGTTTGTGTGAGCCTGTAAAACACAAGGAATTGGTTATTGTGTGAGCCATTAAAACACAAGGGATTTCTGGGTTAGGTGTGAGCCATTGTGATAGTTGAGAGTGAGCTTGTAAAACTCCATTGTAACACTTAGTGTGTTAGTGAAACTCCCAATTGCGATTGGGGAGAGGAGTAGGGTTTGTTAACACCCGAACCTCTATAAATATTTGTGTCAGATTTTCTCAATCCCTCCTAAAATTAATTATTTATTTCCGCACCTTAAAGTTTAATTTTTTGAAACTCCAATTCAACCCCATTCTTAGCCTAATATCTGGGCAACAAGCTCTATAGAGGTATGATCGGATCACTTTTATATCTTACTACTTCTAGACCTGACATAATGTATAGTGTTTGCTTATGTGCACGATTTCAATCATGTCCAAAAGAGTCTCATTTACATGTAGTACAAAGAATTCTAAGATATTTACATGACTCATTGCATCTAGGTTTGTGGTATCCTAGAACCTTAACCTTTTATATTTTAGGATATTCAGATGCAGATTATGCTGGTAGTCTTTTAGATAGAAAACGTACTTCACGTACTTGTCACTTTATTGGAGAGTGCTTAGTTTCTTGGTTTAGAAAGCAACAAGTTTCAGTTGCTCTTTCAACAGCTGAAGCAGAGTATGTAGCAGTAGGATGTTTTTGTACACAAATGCTTTGGATGAAACAACAACTTAAGGATTATGGTCATGATATGAACCATATACCTCTTAGATGGGACAATACAAGTGCTACAAATCTATCAAAGAATCTCATTCAACATTCTAGAAGTAAGCATATTGACATTAGGCACCACTTTATTAGATATTATATTCAATATGGAGATGTTCCATTGGAATTTATAAGCACAGAAGATCAATTGGCAGATATATTCACTAAGTCTCTAAATGATATTGTATTTCAAAGATAAGAAGTGACCATGGCAAAGAATTTGAAAATGAAAACTTTTAAAGTTTTTATCTTAAACATGGCATTTCATAGAATTTTTCATCTCCTATGACACCTCAACAAAATGGGGTAGTTGAAAGGAAAAATTGAACTTTAATTGAAATGGCTAGAACAATGCTCAATGAGTATGGTCTACCAACTTACTTTTCGGCAGAAGCCACAAACACTGCTTGTTATATTTCAAATCAAGTTTTCAAAAGACCTCTTTTAAACAAAACCTCATTTGAGCTATGGAATGGAAGAAAGCCCTTGATATCATACTTTAGAGTATTTGGATGCAAGTGCTTCATATTGAATACCAAGGACAACCTTAGAAAATTTATCTCTAAATCTGATGAAGGTATCTTTTTAGGATACTCTACAATTAGCAAAGCATATAGAGTATTTAATAAAAGATCATTAACTGTGAAGAATTTATGCATGTTTTTTTTAATGAATCTAGCAGACTTGATCTTGTGAAAGGTAGTGTTCTTGATGATGTTGTAGGAACTATGGAAAGACTTGATTTTGGAAAAGGAAAAGAAGAAAATGATCAAGAAGTTTCACATCAAGATGATTTTCTACCTCAAGCTCAAGAAGAAACGGGCAAAAACTCCCAAAGGAATGGAGAATCACAAAAGATCATCGCAAGGAGCAAATCATTGGTGATCCTTCAAGAGGAGTAAGTACTAGATCTCATTTCAAACATTTAGTCACTGACCTTGCTTTTATTTCTCAAATTGAGCCTAAAACTGTTGATGAGGCTCTTAATGATGAAAGTTGGGTGATTGCAATGCAAGAGGAAGTCAACCAATTTGAGAGAAGTAAGGTATGGACCTTAGTACCTAGACCCAAGGATCATCAAATTATAGGTAGCAAATAAGTATTTAGAAAACTTGATGAACAAGGTTCAATAACTAGGAATAAGGCTAGATTAGTTGCAAAAGGATATAATCAAAAGAAAGAATAGATTATGATGAAACCTATGCACCTGTAGCTAGATTAGAAGCCATAAGAATACTTTTAGCATATGCATGTCACATGATTTTCAAACTCTTTCAAATGGATGTGAAAAGTGTCTTTCTAAAGGGTTATATAGAAGAAGAAGTTTATGCAGAACAACCACCAGGTTTTGAAAGCTATCATTTACCAAATCACATTTTTAAACTTTCACAAGCTTTATATGGTTTGAAACAAGCCCCAAGAGCTTTGGTATGAAAGACTGAGTTCTTTTCTCTTAGAAAATAACTTTACTAAGGGGAATGTTGACACCACATTATTCATTAAAAAGTATAAGCATAATATTCTAATTATTCAAATTTATGTTGATGATGTCATATTTGGTTCTACTAATGAATTGCTTTGTCAAGAATTTGCTAAGTGTATGAATAGGGAATTTGAAATGAGCATGATGGGAGAGCTTAAATATTTCCTTGGTCTACAAATAAAACAAGGCAATGAGGGCATATTTATCAACCAATCAAAAAACGCCAAAGATTTAATTAAGAAATTTGGAATGGAATGATGCATGAATGCCAAGACTCTAATGAGCACATAAACAAAATTGGACAAGGATGAAAAGGGTAAGAGCATTAATGAAAAGCTCTATAGAGGTATGATCGGATCCCTTTTATATCTTACTACTTCTAGACCTGACATAATGTATAGTGTTTGCTTATGTGCATAATTTCAATCAAGTCCAAAAGAGTCTCATTTATATGCAGTAAAAGAATTCTAAGATATTTACATGGCTCATTGCATCTAGGTTTGTGGTATCCTAGAAACTCATCCTTTTAGATAGAAAAAGTACTTCAGGTACTTGTCACTTTATTGGAGAGTGCTTAGTTTCTTGGTTTAGCAAGAAACAAGTTTCAGTTGCTCTTTCAATTGCTGAAGCAGAGTATGTAGCAGCAGGATGTTGTTGTACACAAATCCCTTGGATGAAACAACAACTTAAGGATTGTAGTCATAATATGAACCATATACCTATTTGATGTGACAATACAAGTGCTATAAATCTATCAAAGAATCCCATTCAACATTCTAAAAGTAAGCATATTGACATTAGACACCACTTTATTAGAGATCATGTTGATGTTGCATTGGAATTTATAAGCACATAAAAAGAGAACTTGGTATGATTGATGGATTAACTTTGTGATTGCCAATTTGCCAAATCTTAATTGATAATCTTGTCTTTGTCTCATTTTACTAGAAATAAGGTAGCCAAATTGATGGAAATATATGTTATAAGGGATAGAATCTTCCTAGATATACTTTAGTTTTGTTTTTAGACTTAATTTTATTTGATGAGAATTTTAGGGAATTCATGCTCGTGACATATGTTCACGACCTTGAACTAAATCGCCAATAGAACCAGTAGCTTTCACGAATTGCTTCACGACATGGTTCACGGCTTCAAGTAGTGAAGACTATGTTTCACGACTTCATTCACCCTCGTGAAACCCTTTCTTCACGCCCATGATGCTTTTTCACAACCGTGAACATTTTCACCAAAACTTTACAGTAGCATTCACACTTTGTGTCACGCTTTGTTTCACGGTTATAAGTAGTGAAATTCAACACTTCACGCCCGTCACGCATTTTTTCACCACCATGATAGTTTATCATTCACACCCGTGACCTTTAAATGTCAAGACCGTGATCAATTTCACTCCTTTATTCACAGGTAGAGCATATCTTCAGCAAACCGTGAACATGACACTTCACGCTCGTGACTATGTTTTTCACGCCCGTGAAAAGGTCGGCTATATAATATTTCTACCGGTTATTTGTCACATTTCAGCTCTCCAACTTCTCTCAACTGCTCTCATTTAACAACATTGAATGTCATATTGAATATTCTGGCCCCCTAGTCACAAATTGCATATATAAATACCTTTAAAAACCTTTTCCATCATTAGAAATCATATTTCCTTAGGGTTTTCCTCAAAATTGTTGTCAAACTTTTTAACTCTTCAAAAGTTTATTTCTTCAATCTAGATGGAAACCAGTTCATCTAAGGGTACTAGGAAGAAATCTCATGCTCCCAGAGGGTACACGGATTACCTTATGAACATCATTCCAGAGCATTGCCATCCTAGGTACTCTGTGCTCAAAAAAAAGCATCTCATTTCCTCAAGATCATTTGAGTGGCAAACAGTTCGTACTCTCGGTCTCAAGACAACCATGACAGAGCAACTCCAGGCCTATCATTTGAAGGAATTTGTTGACATCCATCAACCAACTTTGAGGGAGCCAACCTTAGAGTTTTTTAGCACTTTGAAAGTATCTCCCACTAGCACATTGAGGTTCCAATTGTGCAAGAATCCAAACACCTTGTCTGCCATAGAATTTGGAGATTTATTCAACCTTCCCTCGGATGGCATCTTGAATGATAGTGAAGTAGAGTTTTATGCTACTCACGCATGGATCACTTTGGTCTGGATTGCAGCGGGATGTCAAAAAGACAAAGAGCACTCACCTCTTATCCCCAGTGCACAAGTATTTGCATAGGTTTCTAACCTATAGCATCTTTGCCTGAGGAGACAGCAATGGCACCATTAGAAAGTCTGAGCTTTTTCTCCTGGAGATGGCCCGAAGAGGCCTCACAGTGGCACTATCTTGATGGTTTGCGAACCATCTTTTGTCAATTGCCACCAAGCCCTCTAGAGACATTCTGATTGGTGGGTACATGACCCACATTGCCTTGAAGCTCGGATACTTGAAGTTGGATGCACATCACTACAACCTCATCCCAGGGCATCCTCGAGACCGACTGAACATCAAGTTTTTCACCAAGATGGGAACGACTGTTTGAATCTTGTTTGAGAACAACATCTACTACCGTTTCACCAACAATGCTGGTGAAATCATCTGGGAGGACAATGACATGAAGGACTTCAAAATTGGCCTCGAAGGAATCCAGCATAAGAAAAGGGCTCGAGTTGAGGTGGCACCTCCAGAGGTTGAGCAGGACATTGGACAATCCTCTGCCTCCACACCAAATTTGGCTCAGCAAGTGGTTGACCTCTTGGCACCATGATTTGAGCAGTTGTAGGCTTTGATGGACAAGAGGTTAGAGAACCTCAAAGACTTCATAGAGTCTCGGATGGATAGCCTCGAGGTAGAAGTTGTTCCTCTTAGAGATAGGATGTCTGGTTAGATGTTAGGCTAGATGTTTATGTTAACCTGTTATGCTTGTTTGTTATGTAGGAAATTTTAATTTCCTTTCAGAATTTTTAATATCTTTTTTTCTTTTCTTTCAAACTTAATATATTTGCTTTTGTTTTCCATTGTGTTTTATTTCTTTGATATTCTTTTTTGCTGATGACAAAAGGGGGAGAAACTAGCAATATATTGAGTTAAGTGCAATACTTAATTTTGAATCAAAATGAATATGCAAGTATGCAAATACACCTTAAATATATCTTAAGTATACATTGCATATACCTTGATGCAAGATTACATGAATGAATATGTACTTGATATACTCTGAATATACCTTAAATATACTTCATGCTTTAAAGAGAATTTTGGTATACATTGGATATACTTTGCATATAACTTGCATATACTTAAAACTAGAAAGTATATTTTGATGCTACACTTCATCATTCTTTACTATTCTTGCACTTCAGCATTCTTTATCCAAAGCATCTTTTGAGGGGGAGACTTCTCAAAAGCACATATTGCTAGATTATTTGTCACCATCAAAAAGAGGGAGATTGTTGAACTTTAAGGGGTATTTCCGTCATTTTGATGCTAACAAATAAAATAGCAATAATGTATTTAACATACTTGTTTTCCAAGTCTATTGAACATGGTATGGAATATGATAGCAAAAATGGAGAATGGAAGATAAATCTTAAAAAGATAAAATTGAATAAGTAACATGTTTATGCCTGTGACCTTATGTGTCACACCTGTGATGAAGCCTAGTGCCAACAAACCGACATTTAAAGTTCACGGCCATGAAGGAAGATAGCAACCATGAATGAACATTTCAGTCACGACCGTGAAGAAATGTCACGCCCGTGAGAAGACATGACAAATTCTTCCAAAAAGCTTCACGACCAAAGTCACCACTTGGACCATGGCTTGGAAGGTTGTCACGCCTGTGAATAAATATTTCAAAAATTTCCAGAATGCTTCACGGCCAAGGTCACCACTAAAGTCACCACTTGGAAGAACATTGATGAACATGACACACAGACTCACTACAATGAAAGATGAAAGAGAAAAATGTCAGGCGCGATTATTATAGTTGGTGCAACGGCTAATTTCATATTAAATGCATTCTAACAGCTATAATTTGCTATAGAAGTATAAATCCAAGTCATTTATGCATCTAAAACTAGGGAGTGAACAAGAAGAATAAAAGAACAAGAGCATTGCAAATATTTTGAATCAAAACCTTGTTCTAAGCCATTTTGTGCATTTGATATTTATTCTCTGTAAAAATATTTTTGCTCATCATTTATTGAGCAATACAGATTTATAAGTGCTTCTCTCTATAATCATTTACTCAAGTGAGTTTTGGGTATTTCTGGGTTAAGAGTAGAACACTTATAAGGGTTAGTTGTGTGAGCCTCTAAAACACAAAGAAAGGTTATTTGTGTGAGCCTGTAAAACACAAGGTAAAGGTTATTTGTGTGAGCCTGTAAAATAGGAGGTAAAGGTTATTTGTGTAAGCCTATAAAACACAAGGAATTGGTTATTGTGTGAACCATAAAAGCACAAGGGATTTCTGGGTTAGGTGTGAGCCATTGTTAGAAACACCATAGTTGGGAGTGATCTTGTAAAACTCCATTGTAACACTTAGTATATTAGTAAAACTCCCAATTGTGATTGGGGAGAGGAGTAGGATTTGTAATTAACACTTGAACCTCTATAAAAATCCTGGTCTCAAATTTCTCTATCCCTACTAAACTTAATTTTTATTTCCACACTTAAAAGTTAAATTTTTTTTAATCTCCAATTCAACCCCCCTTCTTTGCTCAATATCTGGGCAACATCTCATATATTAATATTGTGTATGTAAATAATTATGTAAACTAATCGGGTGTATACAATATAAGGATAAATATATATTGTTAATTAGAACGACTTGCCTAATCCAATATATATAAATAAATTAAGTTATTTAAAATGAAAAAAAATTAATTCGAACATATTTATCAAGTTAAGTTTGTGGCATCCTTCGTATATATGTGGGATTATCCCTAATATATTATTGGGGCATCACATATTCAATGTCAATGATGGTCTCATCATAGAAATGGTGCAAGTATCCTTACACTTGAGACACTCAAGGTTATCTTGGATACTGAGTCCTATACTTTGAGTTCATTCCTTGTTGCCTCTGAAGAGGTAGCTTATAGGGTGGTGATTGGGTATACCATGAGGTATTCGAAGGTAGTTGAGTAGTTAACAAAGGATTCACCATTTCTGATAGAAGGAGAATATACCTATGGCCTCTTGTAGAGATCATTACTCAAAAATCCTTAGCTAAGGTGGACATGTCTTGAAGAAGGTCTTCAAGGACATATCTAATTGAGGTAATGAGTCTCATAGATAGGAACTAATATCATTTGTACTAGATGTGAAGTAGTCAGTCTAGTGGGAGCTGACACATAGACCATGCTCTGAATCAAATGAGGTATAGTTTGGTGAAAGGATAAATTGCATGGGTAATTGTAACACCCGTCACCCCAACAGCTCGTGTCCGGATAAGGAAGTACTATACTGATTTCAGCGGTTGAAATATCATTTTTAAATTATGTATAAATGAAAATCACTTGTGAATATATATTTTTCTTTATTTACTATTTATTTACTTATAGTGTAAAAGAAATCATAATAAAGAAACACAATACATTTTATATAATAAAGTATTATTTACAAAATGTGCGCTTATTTTACAAGTACTATAAAATAAAACTCAAACCATTAATACAACAATTGTGTGACCCACAATATTTGATACAAGCTGGTCTACTAGATCGGGCCACCGCAACCTTTATCTACTATCGTATGCTTATTCTTCACTATATCTGCATGAGAGAAACTCTCACGATAAGCTCTTGGCTTAGTGGTGTATATAAATAAGGCAATAAACTATTTCATGAAACATGCATTGTCATATTTCAATTTATGCTCACATCATTTTTCCATGCAAATATATATCTCATAATATTCTAGCATGCATGAACATCAAATTATATATATATATATATATTTTATCTCATACTTGTTTTACTTTATTAACACATCATTATATAATTCATCATAATGAACCATGTCACAAGTTATGATTCCTTTTATTTCGCTAACTCTTTATACCCACAACACCCAATCATCTTTTCATATAAACATATATTTCATATTATTCTAGCATTCATAAACATGAAATTATATTATTATATCACATATTTGTTTTACTTTATCAAGTTATCGTTATTATCCATATCACAATTCATGGTTCCTTTTTTTTCAATCCTTCTTTATAGCCTACAACACCTATGAACCACTGACTAGGATAACGAAGTTGTCATCTAGGCACTTAGGAGTGCCACCCGGGCAATATGATGTGCACATACAAGTGCCATTATCGGCTTCAATACTAGTGTCATTACCGGCTTCAATAATTGTGTCATTACCGGCTTCAATAATCATATCATTAATAGTTTTCATCATACTCCCCCCTGCTTGGCATGCCAAACTATCATGAGTCTAGTTTCAAGTTAGGTGTTCTAGGGCTTAGGTTCAATTAATCACATAATTACTCAATAAAAATAGTATTTGCATAACATAACAAGGTTCATATTATTCCTGAACTCATATACTGCCCTGTCCCTGGCAGATTTTGTGCTCTATTTTGGACCTTAATTTTGGTCCTATTAACATTCGAATTAAATTACAGGTCTTCTTAACAATTTTATTTCTAAATATTAGCTTTAATATGAAACTTTAATCACTTAATTTGGAGTTCTTTGTCAAAAAATATGGTCAAATTAACACTGACTGATCACTAACAATTTTGCCCAGAATTTGTTGGACATATTCTAAGTCCAAACTTCTTGTATTTTTTTGGAAAAATATGGACATATCTGGATTTTATGGTCTGAATAAACGTTTAAGCCCTATGTCTTAGCTTTCAAACCCAACAACAAACATACAAATCTGAATTCCATAACTTAAGTTACATTAGTTTATGTACTTACTGCTCATCAATTCCAACAAAGAACACACATATTTACCATCTTCAATTTTTACCAAAATTAATCCTAAGTCTAGCAAACATGTATCCCCAATATTTTTATCCCAAATACTATTAATTCAAAATTATTAACATGTCAAAGCTCAAATCATGCAATTAAAAAGAATAAGACATAGGTTATTGCCTTAGATTATGCACCAACCTCTCTTTTGTTTTCTTTTCTTTCTCTTTTCCTTTATTCCTTTGAGCTAGATCCTTGTCAATTTGAGTTCTTAAAATACATAAAGATCTCATTAAAACTTCCTTTCATCAAATCTCTCTTTTTCCATAATATGTTTTAATCTCTACCTTTCTTTACTTTCTCTAGCTTCCTTTAGATCAATTATGCCTGAAATCTACTCTTCCATGCATTTCTCCCTCTTTTTCTCACTTTCTCTTTCTAGATTCAAGTTTTGGACATGGGGGAAATGGTGGGGAACGTGGACTGGTTTGGATAATAGAAATTTCTAGATGTTAAGTGATAAGGAAGAAAGACAGATAATTAAGAGAATGAAGACAAACTTAATTAATTATGGGACACCTAAGCCCATTTGATTTTAATGTCTAATTAATGGATTCATTTATGTTAATTGCACACTTAATGCATGCCACTTGCTATTGCTGGCCCACTCCATGTATTTAATGTGCCAATCATGCATTTAATTGATGGTTATCCCAATTAATCCTCCAATTTTTGGTAAATTGCAAATTGACCCCTAAACTTTTCAAATTTTGCAATTTAGTTCTTTAAATATTTTAAACACTTTATTGAGTATTTTCCATAATTATTGGCCATTATTTGAATTATTTTTTAGTAAAAATCCAAATTTAGACCTAGTTGAACTGTTGAGTCGATTTAAGAACTCGCGCAAGTAGAGCCTAAATTTAGGGATATAATAGTAATTGTCTATGGAAGGGATTACAGTCAAACCACTAACTTTTTAGTCAATCAGGGGTCATGATCTGCACAAAATCATATGATGATTTGACCTGCCAACATAACTGGGAAGCTAATGGGTCACACGCATATAAGGAATGAAGGAAATGTGAAATGGGCCTTGGATTGGATCCAAGACTTAAGAGATAAACGATTAGGCCATGAACCATATGTCATGGCCATGACAAAGGTTATCATGCCCGTGACACTATGTTTCATGACCATGACACTACTTTTCACTGCTGTGAAAGCCCTAACATCAGCTTTTGTGATTTAGTTTTTTCTCTTTTGAATGGAACTCCTATGTGTGGATTATGTATGTCCAACCCTAATATGATTATAGGACCTATAAATAACCTTTTTAAGGGAAAAATTCATAGTTGCAACCTTGAGGAATAAAAGTTATTCTCTCTTCTTCTTTTCTTTCAAGTTGAAACACCATAGCTAGCACTTTGGTACTTTGGTAAACCATTCCCCATTAAGGTTGTTTCTTCCATTCCTTTGCATGGATTACCATTAGAGAGAATCAATCCTTGGAGTTTTGTGGTTTGAAACAATCCAAATTGAAGGAAAGGATCACAAACTTGGAAAATTGAAAAGAAACAAACAAGGTAATCAACTTATCCCATATTGATGGTATGATCTGATTTTCATGTTCATAGGGCGTTCCATGGCTTTTGGGTTCAATTAATTTTAATTTTCTGGTGTACCATCTATGTGATGCATGTAAATAATCCAATAGAGTGGTATCAGAGCCACCCTATGTAAATTAAATTTGAATTTAATTGAAGTATCAATGAGATTAATTGAAAAGGAACAACTTGGATTTCCTTCTTTTGTTAAAAACGAATTTGATTCTATTTGGCTAAAAATTTTAATTCTAATTCAATGAAATGTTAATATGATGATATTATATAAATTTTTTTATGATAATTAAAAGATTTGAATTTGATTTAAATATGAAATTTGAAGTTACGCATAATTGTTGAATTTCTAGTGTTTATGAAATCTAGTTATGCCATTTGAGTTGTTTGAGGGGTTGTTCGAATTCGATTTGTTAATTTGATTAATCAAATATGTTTATGATATATTTAGAATGTGTTTTAACTTCTGGACTGCACCTATAATGATACAAAAATTTTTTTTTTGACCTTTAAACAAACAAAACATGTAACTAGGTTAAGAACCTTACCTTGAGATGGAACTGTTCTGTGTTGTTTAATTTAACGGCATGTAACTTGATGATCAAAACCTTAATTCATGTTTATGAGATATTCATGATGTTATTTTTATTTCAATTGTATTCTGGAGTCAAATTCAATTAGTGGTTAAATTCCTAAGGAATCCTAATTCATGTATGATTCATTTTAAGCGATTTTTGTATATTGGTTTACTAATTGAATGATGAATGATTTAGATTGTCTAAATTTAAGTAGTTAAAATGGATTATAAGTTGCTTATAATGATGAGGTATTCAAAGGTAGTTGAGTAATCAATAAAACATTCACCACTCCTAATAGAAGGAGAGTATACCTATGGCCTCTTATAGAGATCATTACTCGAAAAGCCTTGGCCAAGGTGGACATATCTTGAAGAATGTCTTCAAGGAAATATCTAATAAGGGTAATGAGTCTCATAGACAAGAACTAATATCATTTGGACTATATGTGACATAGTCAATCTAGTAGGAGCTGACACATAGATCATGCTCTGAACCAAATGAGGTATAGTATGGGAAAAGATGAATTGCACGGTAATTGTCTATGAAAGGATTTACAGTCAGACCACTGACTTTCCAATCAATTGGGGGTCATGATGTGTTGCTAGATACTACTCAGGATTTGCTCGAAATCATATGATGATTTGAGCTTCCACGATATCAGCTTTTGCGATTTAGGTTTTTCTATTTCAAATGGAACTCCTATGCATGGATTATGTATGTCCAATCCTAATATGATTAGAGGACCTATAAATAACCTCTCTAAAGGCCAAATTCATAGCTACAACCTCAAGGAATAAAACTTATTCTCTCTTATTCTTCTTTTTCAAGGTGAAACACCATATCTAGCACTTTAGTGCTTTGACACCCCATTCCCCATTGAGGTTATTTCTTTCGTTCCTTTTCATGGATTACCGTTAGAGACAATTCAGACTTGGATTGTTATGGTTTATAACAATCGAACTTGAAGAAAAGGCTCACAAACTTGAAAATTTGAAATGAAACAAACAAGGTAATCAACTTCTCCCATATTGATGGTATGATCTAATTTTAATGTTCATAGGGTGTTCCATGGATTTTGGGTTCAATTAATTTTAATTTTCCATTGTGTTATGTCTGTGATGCATGTTAAGAACCCAACAGACATATCAAGAGTTGATAGCCCAATGATTTAATAGTTGCCTAACGGATGCAATTGGTATGAGATACCTACCAATTGACCTAAGATGGCTTGTTAGGCAAACCCAAGGTCATTCTTAGTGATGTTGGATACTGACCCACTAGGAGAGTTTCCAATGGGTTCTCTCGGATTCATAGTGATGTCTATGGGTTCGCAATAAAATAGTGGGAGTTATAATGCGTGTTTATTAAAGACCCAATATTCATGCATTTAGTACATTATCTAACATGATCTTCCTTTACATCTAGGTTGCTAGAATCATGTCATCAAACATGAAGTTATGCTCAATTCTCAAATCCAACAAATTGATTGGCCCTACCTTCCTAGATTGGCTAAGGAATTTAAGAATAGTTCTCAAAGCTGAAAAGATAGCTTATTTCTTGGAAGAGCTCCTTCCCTCCCCTCCTATTGATAATGCATCTGTTGATGAACAATTGGTATAAAAAAGCAAGTGGATGATAGTGAGTTGGCAGGTTGCATTATGCTTGCCTCTATGTCTCTCAAGCTTCAAAAACAGCATCAGAACGTGGACGTTAATACCATTGTGTATCATCTTAGGGAAGTTTTCAATGACCAAGCTCGAACCGAGCGATATGAGATATCCAAGTTGCTCTTTCACTCTAAGATGATAGAGGGGACTTCTCCAATGCAACACGCATTGAAGTTGAATAGGTACATTGAACGATTAGCTACCTTGGGGTTTGCAATGGATCATGAGTTAAGTATAGACTTAATCTTCAAAGTTTGTCAGATAGTTATGCACACTTTGTGCTAAACTATAAGATGAATAAGATATTCACTTCAATCCTCGAATTGATCAATATGCTCAAGACAACTGAGCCTTCTATCAAAAAAGAGTAAAAGGTGGTGATGCTGGTGGACACTTCTGGTTCTTCTAAGAAAAGGAAAGACAAGTTAAAGAAGAAGAAGTCCACAAAGACCTAATGAGGCATGAAGAAGAAGGGCAAAGATACTACTTCAAAAGGAACTTACTTCCATTGTGGCAACACTAGCCAATGGAAGAGGAACTGCAAGACCTATCTGAAGTCTTTAAAGAAGAAGAAGGATAAGACATTGGATGCACCTTCTACTTCAGGTATTTATGTTATTGAGGCTAATATTATTTTTATTAATAATACATGGGTATTGGATACCGAATGTCTCTCACATATATGTACTTATATGCAGTGTAACACCACATCATATGCATTTAAGTATAACCTATTTCTGTATCAAATAATTACATACTGCATGTTGAAAAGAGAAAATACCCTGATTATAGTGGTAGTAAATTTTTTTTTCATATCATATCCTGTAAAATCAAGTAATGACTTTACAAGTCTTATATCCTGTAATTTTATTCAATGACTATGCAAGTCTCATATCCTGTAATATCACTCAATGACTTTTCAAGTCAACATTAAAAACCACAATACGATATATCACATATATTAAAACATAAACTTCACGTCCGAAGGATTATGGGTTGCTTCAATTTATACATTTCAAAACTAATCTAGAGTGATAATACATATAAGTCCAAAATATAGATGACATGTTTTCATGCTTGTGTGGAATGCAAGGAGAGAGAGTGATGAGGCTCGGCCAATGACCTGTGCTCCATGTCTTCTATACACTACTCAAAATGAGCTATCATTTTTCTTTACCTGAAAAAATGATGCAAATGCTTTGCTTATTTCATTTTGTTGTGACCAAGTTAAACAAACATTACCCCAGGTTTCCATGCGAACATTTGCCATGTGAACATTTGCATTTGCATTTGCTAGCTAGCTTGATCATTTGTTTCATTTGCACATTTGTTGGATAATAGGCCTCTTCTTTTGCTTTAGAATATCGATTAATTAGTCACAATGCCTTTTTAGTCAATATGCATATGCACTTGTATTTAAGCATTCATCAACCATTGTATCTTTTCACATATAATAAACATATACCACATATATATCTCATATGCCACACATATACCTTGCATATATTATACATATACCATGTATATATATCACATATGTCTAACATATACTTCAAATATACCACAAGTATACCATTATATATACCACAATGTCACAAATTATCCATCATTACATTATCAAGGACCAATCATGACAATCAGATGAATCACATAGCAAGCAACATTCATTCGCACTAAAGAATTCAATCGATGATTCGACTGACCATTCTCCTTTGATTCTGACCCCTAACTTATTCTCTATCTGCTCCTTGTGGGTTTCCAATATGTTGCGAGCCTAATATGAAAACATAATCGATTAACTCATGATTAGGGAGACTTAATGTGGCTTAAATAAATTAATATGCATTGTTCATGTCAATAGTTAAGATTTTTCCTATGAGGTAGTGTGACCTTAAGGGACTGTTTAGCCTATAACTTTTTCTACACTTGACAAAATAATCGGATTCTTGTTCCTAATTAAACATAACATACAATCATTGAACATATTAAAATTTCAGACCAATTGGATCATTGTACAATATGTTTTGGAATTTCTAACTGTGCTCTATTTTCTGCCTTGTTTTCTGCCTTTAGGCAGTTTCAGGGTAATCATTTGGGTTCATCATAACCTATAGTCTATAAGTCCTATTTTAATGCACCTTTACAAACTCTTATATGGGTTCATACAGAACATTTGTCATGTTTACAACTTTTATCAATTATGTCTCTAAGGTCTTCAAAATATAACAAACAGTTTACTAGTCCATAATAGAATTGGCTTCCAGACTAGTATGACTTCCAAAGGCCATAACTTAGTCTATACATAACCAATTAAGCTGAAATAAGTACCAAAATTTAGCTACGAAATATATTTTATGTTTTGATCATTTACAAAATCGAGCTCTAACAAGCTCAAATTAGCCAAACAAGTTACTGGATCTGCCCAGGGCACTCAGTAGGCAGTTCAAACCATGGAACAGTCATGGTTCCATTCACCATAACTCAACATTTACGAGACCTATGAACCTACAATTTGGTATACCGATACAACACACATATATCTAAAACTTTTATGTTTTATGATACTTCAAATAATGGCTTTAACATATTCGAAATCAAAGAACACAGTAGCTAACTTGGTTAGGGTTCACACCCTGACCAGTTTCAGTAAAGAGAGCATATCTATTCCTATACATAACATCTTGCACAACTGTTTATATATCCACAAATCTAAGACATAAAGGAACACCTTTTGTGTTTACACTTTTCCATAATCAATTTCTATTAACATCAAAATCAGGGTGCAATTCAGTGCCTAATATTGAACCTAAGCAACTCAAATCAACCCTATAGCAATAAGAATTGATTACTTACCAAGAACAACCTTGCAAGGGATCAATTAGCTTCAAATAATAAGTGAAACAAGGATGAATTGAAGTCTAAAATGGAGGAAATTGAAGAAGAAGTCGGGCTGGAGAAGAAGGCAGAAATGGGAAGATAAAGCTAACTTTTTGTTTTTTGTTTTTTTATCTTTTTCTCATCTCTTTTCTCCTTTCTCTTCTCTTTTCTCTTATCTTCTCTTTTATTTCTCTTTTATGTCATTTTCATTTTATTTTGTCTATATTATTATTATTATTATTATTTATATATATTTATAATTCCACTAATTCACACAATAATACAACTTAATCATTTGACCCGATTTAACTAAATTAACAATGTAAATGTTTACTAATCTTAATCTAATCATTTTGCTTACTTTAATTTAGTCACCTTATTCAATTCATTTATAATACTTTGCTATCCTCATTTAGGTTATAATTACACACGTGCGACTCGATATAAGTGACAAATACTAGGACACGTAGCTAGTGCGTGTCATAAACTTGTTCCTATGAAAATACGTATGAAATGCACGTGTTCAATTGAATTGTATGCAAGATGCTTATGTTCAATGAAATGCATGGGGGGAACGTTAAGGATGTTACATGTAGGGCCTAAGGAATAGTAAACAGCTCAAGAAATGAGAGTCAAACCTACATCTTGGCAATGGAGCAAGAGTTATTGCATTAGTTATAGGAACTTATGTATTGACACTCCCAAATGGGCTTGTTTTAGAATTAGACAATTGTTATTATGTTCCAGTTTTGACAAAGAATATTATTTCTTTTTTTGTTTAAATAGAAAACGTTTTCATTTGACTATTAATGGCAATGATTTCTCTATCTGGTTGATATTATTACCGAATTGGTGCATTATGTAATGGGATTTACATTCTTCACATGTCTAACTCAATCCTCAATGTCAATAATAAAAGACAAAAGATAGATAACTTAAAACCATCATATTTATGGCATTGTCATCTTGACCATATAAATGAGAGGCGTATGACTAAGTTACACAAAAATGGTGACTTAGGGCCATTTGATTATGAATCATATGACACATGTGAATCTTGCTTGTTATTAAAGATGAAAAAATCACCTTTTAGTGGAAAGGGTGAACGTGTCAATGGGCTATTGGACCTTGAATATATAGATGTATGTGGACTAATGTCCAAGCACGCTAGAGGTGGTTTTATCCACTTCATCACTTTTATTGATGATTATTCACAATATGGGTATTTGCATCTGCTGAGATACAAATCTGAAGTTTTTGAAAAGTTCAAAGAATTTAGAAATGAAGTAGAGAAACAACTTGGTAGAAGTGTTAAAACACTTAGATCAGATCGAGATGGTGAATACTTAAGCCAAAATTTTCAAGGTTATGGAAGAGATAATGCAATTTTATCTCAATGGACTCTACCTTACACATCACAACATAATGGTGTGGCTGAAAATAGATATCGAACCTTGTTAGACATGGTGAGGTCAATGATGAGCTTTAGCAACATATTTAGTGATATCCTTCTTCATCCTATGGGCAACTGGTGTTCCGTTTTCACTTGTTGACAAATTAGACATTTAGCAACATATTTAGTGATATCCTTCTTCATCCCTAGCCACCAATATTGAGTTTTGAAATCTTGATACATCTTGTTCCCGCCTAGATGCATGGTATATACCATTTCATATGCTTCTTTTAAAATATCGGACTTCAGCTCTTCTACACCAGGCACACAAATCCTATTCTTGAAGTACACTGTGTCATCCTCTGTCAATGAAAAATCAGGTTTTTCTCCCTTTTTCACTGCCTCGACTATATGTACTAACTTTTCATATTGCTTCTGAGCATCGTTGATCCTCTGCATCAAAGTAGATTGTATTCGCATCTCAGCTAAAATCTTCTTACTTAGTGCATCTACAACCACATTAGCTTTGCCTGGCTGGTAGTCGATCACACAGTTATAATCTTTAATCAACTCTAACCATCTTTGTTGTCTCAGATTCAACTCTTTCTATGAGGGAAGGTACTTAAGACTTTTGTGATCTGTATAGATATAACATCTTTCCCCATATAGATAATGTCTCCAGATCTTAAGAGCAAAAACTATCGCAGCTAACTCCAAATCATATGTCGGATAGTTAAGCTCGTGAGGCTTAAGTTGTCTTGAGGCGTAAGCAATCACCTTTTCTTCTTGCATAAGAACACAGCCTAAACCATTATGACTAGCATCACTGTACACAACAAAGTCTTTTCCTGGAATAGGCTGAGTCAAAACTGGAGCTTCAGTCAATATTGCCTTCAGCCAATCAAAACTTGCTTGACACTTGTCTATCCACTCGAAACGGACCTCTTTTCGTAGCAGTTGTGTCAAAGGAGTCGCTACGGATGAATATCCCTTCACGAACCTCCTATAATATCCGGTTAATCTGAGGAAACTTCTCACTTCTATCACATTTCGTGGTGGTTTTCAATTAAGAATAGCCTCAAATTTACTAGGATCAACCTGGATACCTTCTGCTGAAATTACATAACCTAGAAAACTAACTGCTTCAAGCCAAAACTCGCACTTAGATTGCTTTGCATACAACTGCTTCTCTCTCAATGTTTGCAGCACTATTCTGAGATATTGATCATGTTCTACTCGGTCTCTAGAGTAGACAAGAATGTCATCAATAAACACTACTACAAATTGATCAAGATATGGCCTGAACACTCGGTTCATCAGGTCCATAAAAGCTGCTGGTGCATTCGTCAATCCAAATGGCATAAATAGGAACTCATAATGACCATAACGAGTCCTAAATGTCATCTTAGGTACATCTGACTCTTTTATCTTCAGTTGATGATACCCCGATCGAAGATCTATCTTCAAAAATATGGCTACACCTTTCAATTGGTCAAATAAGTCATCAATCCTAGGCAGTGGGTATTTATTCTTAATAGTCATCTTATTAAGCTGCCTGTAATCGATGCAAAGACGAAGAGTGTCATCTTTCTTCTTGAAAAATAATACTGGAGCACCCCATGGTGACACACTAGGTCGTATAAAACCCTTATCTAACAACTCCTGCAACTGTACCTTTAGCTCTTTCAACTCTACTGGTGCCATCCTATATGGTGTAATGGAAATAGGGGTAGTGTTGGGTACCAAATCAATAGCACATTCAATTTCTCTATCTGGCGGTAACCCTGGCAACTCCTCTGAAAATACATCGGGAAACTCACTAACAGTAAGAATATCCACAACTTCGGACTTGCTTTTTCCATATCAACTACATGCGCTAAGTATGCTTCGCATCCCTTACTGATGAGTTTCTGAGCTTTTAACACTGATATCACATTGTCTGGGTATCTTCTATTCTCACCGATCACCACTATCTCATCTTGTTCTGGAATTTTAATGATCATTTGTCTTCATCCATAATCCACTACTACTCCATAACGAGCCAACCAATCCATTCCCAAGATCACATTGAACTCATAGAATGGTAATTCTATCAAGTCTGCTGGGAATTGCCTTCTTTGAATTTCAACTGGGCAACCCCTAAACACTTTGCTAACCCTCACACTATGCCCTAACGGGTTAGTCACAATAATCTCAAATTATAGAATATGTGGTTCTAAACCCTCTCGACCTAGTGGTGATGTGCATATGTATGAATGCGTCGACCCTAGATCTATCAATGCATGTATGTCAGAGCCAAAGAGAAGGAATTTACTAATTAAGACATCTGGTGCATCCTGCTCCTCTCAGCCTTGTATGGCATATGGCCTAGCTGGGGCAGCTCTACTACCTTCTGGCCTCTCATTTGTCTCTGATCTGAACTGACTGGACCCTGATCGGCCTCCTTTGCCTTGCCCTTGACCTCGGCCTCTACCTTGCCTAGAAGCCTGTGTCTGCATCAGCTCAGTGCTCCCCAAACCTCTGCCATACTGTAACAAGGGACAATCTCTCCTCATATGGTCTTTAGAGCCATATCTAAAACACGCTTTTGTCATCCAACAACACTCTCTGGGATGAGAACGACCACAATGTTGGCAATCTGGTAGGGGTAGAGATCTATATCGTGTCTGTGTCGGTGCACTGGCTGCCGAAGAAATAGATCTTGCGGGTTGTCCCCGCCTGAAGGAAGAAGGCTTGTTGGAACCCCCAGCCTGAAATCAGCCACTGAAAGATCTAGCTCTTTTACCACTTGACTGTACTCTACTCGGTTGTGATATGGGCCTCTTGAACCCTCTATCTTGTGTTGACTGTTGTGCAGCTAGAACTCTCTCAACTATTCTGGTAGATGCTAGCAAACTAGGAAAACTCATCAGACGTAGAGCTAAGACTTGTAGCTTGATTGGGTCTCTCAATCCATCTTTAAATTGTCGGTACTTATCTGCCTTAGTGGATACAATGCCTCCCGCATACTTGCAAAGATGTGTGAATTATCTTTCATATTCTGTTACAATGCCTCCCAATAAGCTTCCTTGTTTCAGCATCAAAAACTTTCTTTTCTTATCGTCTGTGTAGATAGGAGGAATATACTGCTCCTTAAACTTCTCTAGAAAGAACTCACATGTCATAGGGTCAAGAGCCTCTGTGCTCTATGATTTAGATCACCACCAGTCATATGCATGCTCCTGTAGTAAAGATACTGCATACTCATATTTATGCTCATTTGTGCAATGCAGCTAATCAAAAACTCTCTCTGCCCGTTCTAGCCAAAACTCTGCCACTAAGGGGTCATCTTCCCGTTTACCGTAGAAATCAGGTGCCCCTAAGTTCCTCCGTCTCTCAAATTGTAATCCTGATAAGGCTGGTTGTGTTGCTCTTTGTAGCAAATCTATCACATTCCTCATAAGCTCTGTTTGTCCTGTGCCAGCAATAGACTGCCCTCTTGATAGGCTAGCACTAGAACTAGATACAGTAGCTTGACGATGAATGGGTCGCGATGAAGCCTGTGTTTTCAGTAGGCTCATTACTTTCGCCTCCTTCGACAACAATATTTCGTGACTCTGAAGCCATACTATACCTATATCATAAAATTACGGCCCCAATCAGTAAACAGCAACTTTAATACTTAATTGTTGGTACACACATATCATATTTGTTTTTTTTGAAAATCATTTTAAAATCCCAAAACCGCCCAAACCAGGGTTTAATACCAATATCCAGAAACACCAACCTGGTTCTCTGATACCAAAAACTGTAACACCCCCTCACCCTAGCACCTCGCTCCCAAATGAGGGTGTGCTACACTGACTTCATCGATTAAAGTATCATTATATAAGTTATATATAAAGCAAAATCACTCGTACATTCATTTTTCATTTACTTTGCATTTATAAAAGTTAAACTACCTTTTTATATAGTAACATGTTCTTTACAAAACATACTATTTATTTTACAAATACTACAAAATAAAATTTACATGATAATATTCAAAAGTTGTGTAACCCACGATGTGTGCAACAGGCTGCTTTACTGGATTAGGTCACCGTTGGCTTTGTCTACTATCTTCTATTTATTCTTTACTAAATCTGCGTGATAAAACTCTCACGCTAAGCTCTTGGCTTAGTGGTGCATATAGATAAGGCAATAAACTATTTTTAATGTTATATGCATTGTCATATAACAATTTATGATCAAATCATGCAAACATACATTTCATAATATTCTAGTATGCATAACATCAATTTATTGTATCTCATTTTGTTTAACATAATCAAATCATCATTCTCATGCAAATCATGGTATTCTAGCATGTATAGACATCAAAACATATTATATTATCTCATACTTATTTATTTTATTACCACCTTATTGTATAACACTAAACCTTCTTTTTATCCATGCCACAATTCATAATTCCATTTTTATTATCCATGTCACAAATCATAATTCCAGTTTTATTTTCAATAATTCTTTTATGTTCCATAACTTCTTTATTTATGTTTTCATTTATGCCCAGGACACCTATGAACAACTGAATAGGATAACGGAGTTGCCATTCGGGCACTTAGGAGTGCCACCCAGGCAATATGATGTGCACATATAAGTGCCAAACCCGGCGTAGATAACCGTGCCAAACTCGGTGTAGATAATAATGTCATACCAGGCATAAATAACAGTGTAACGTCACACCTCTTATGCATTTAAGTATAACCTATCCCTGTATCAAATAGTCACATACTGCATACTGAAAAGGCAAAATACCCTGTTAACAATAGTAGTAAAATTTTTTTTCATATCATATCCTGTAAAATCAACTAATGACTTTACAAGTCTTATATCCTGTAAAATTACTAAACGACTTTTCAAGTCAACATTAAAACCACAATACGATATATCACATATATCAAAATATAAACTTTACACATAAGTATTTCCGAGTTGATTTCATTTATACATATTTAGACTCATTCCAAAATGACTATACATATTCAAGCATATAAGTCCAAAATACAGATGACATGTTTTTATGCTTGTGTGGAATGCAAGGAGAGAGAGTGATGAGGCTCGGCCAATGACCTGTGCTCCATGTCTTCTATACACTACTCAAAATGAGCTATCACTTTTCTTTACCTGAAAAATGACGCAAATTGATGAGTTGCGGCTCAGTGAGAATAATCATCCAATGAGCTCTAAAGTACCAAACAACTCATAGTCATAAATCACAATTCCAATATATACCATGTATTCCATTCCATTCATCAGTCAATTACATATAAATATAGATAAAATCAAGTACTCAATAATTGTTATTTACTTATGCTTTGCTTGTACATTTTATTTTGTTGTGACCAGATTAAACGAACATTGCCCCGGGTTTCCATGTGAACATTTGCATTTGCATTTGCTAGCTAGCTTGATCATTTGTTTCATTTGCACATTTGTTGGGCCATAGGCCTCTTCTTTTGCTTTGCACATTTGTTGGGCCATAGGCCTCTTCTTTTGCTTTGCAATGTCGATTAACTAGTCACAACGCCTTTTTAGCCCATATGCATATGCACTTGTATTTAAGCATTCATCAACCATTGCATCTTTATCATATACAACATACATATATTCCCTATATACCTCATATGTCAAGCATACACCTTGTATATACTATACATGTACCATGTATATATATCACATTTGTCAAATATATACCTCAAATATACCACAAGTATACTATTTATATGTACCACAATATCACAAATTATCCATCATTACATTATCAAGGACCAATCATGACAATCACATGAATCACATAGCAAACAACATTCATTTGCACTAAAGAATTCAATCGATAATTAGACTCACCGTTCTCCTTTGATTCCGACCCCTAACTTATTGTCTATCTGCTCCTTGTGGGTCTCCAATATATTGCGAGCCTAATATGAAAACATAATCGATTAACTCATAATTAGAGATACTTAATGTGGCTTAAACAAATTAATATGCATAATGCATATACATAGCTAGGCTTTTTCCTATGGGGCAGTGTGACCTTATGGGACTGTTAAGCCTATAACTTTTCCTATAGTTGACCAATTAATCTGATTCTTGTTCCTAATTCAAAATAACACATAATCATGAAACATATTAAAATATCAGACCAATTGGATCATTGTACAATTTTTGGTGGAATTTCTAAGAGTGTTCTGTTTCCTGCCCTGTTTCTGCCCTTTGGCAGTTTCAGGGTACCAATTTGGGTAGTCCATATCTTACAATCTGTAAATCAGATTATAATTAAACTTGGCAGAAACTTATATGGGTTCAAATGGAACATTTTTCATGTTCACAACTTTTACCAATTATGCCTCTAAGGTCTTCAAATTATAAGCAAAATTTCACTGGTCCAGAACAGAATTGGCTTCCGGACCAGTATGACTTCTAAAGACCATAACTTACTCTATACATAACATTTTAAGCTGAAATTAGTACCAAAATTTAGCTAAGACATATACCTATAACTTTCATGTTTTGATAAGTTACAGAATCTAGCTCTAAGGATCTCAAATTAGACAAAAAAGTTTCTGGAACTGCCCAGGGCACTCAATAGGCAGTTCAAACCATGGAACAGTCATGGTTCCATTTACCATAACTCACAATTTACAAGACATATGAACCTGAAATTTGGTATACAGATACATAACACATATATCTACAACTTTTATGTTTTGAGATACTTCAAATAATGGCTTTAACATATTCGAAATCAAGTAACACAGTAGCTAACTTGTTTAGGGTTTACACCCTGACCAGTTTCAGTACGAAGAGCATATCTAATTCTATAAACCAAATCACGAAACACCGTTTACATATTCATAAATATAAGACATAAAGGAACAACTTTTGTGTTTTATACTTGTCCAGAATCAATTTAGATGTGCATCAAAATCGGGTTGCAAAACAGTGCCTATTAATGAACCTAAGCAACTCAAATCAACCCTAAAGCAATAAGAATTGATTACTTACCAAGGACGAACTTGCAAGGGATCAATTTGGTGCAAAAACTAGGTAAAACAAGGAAGATTTGAAGTCTGAAATGGAGGAAAATGAAGGAGAAGTCGGGGCTGAAGTGAGGAGGCAGAAATGGAAAAGATGAAGATAAAGGCAGATTTATGTTTTTGTCTTTTTATCATTTTCTCATCTCATTTCTCATCTCATTTCTCATTTCTCTTCTCTTTTCTCTTCTCTTCTCTTCTATTTCTCTTTTGTTTCATTTTCATTTTATTTTATCTATATTATTATTATTATTTACATATATATATAATTCGACTAATCTACACAATAATACCGCTTAATCTTTTGGCCCGGTTTAACTAAATTAACAATGCAAAATGTTTACTAATCTTAATCTAATCATTTTGCTTACATTAATTTGGTCACTTATTCAATTCATTTCTAATACTTCATAATCCTCATATAGGTTATAAGTACACATGTGCTACTCGATACAAGTGTCAAATGCTAGGACACGTAGCTAGTGCGTGTGATAAACTTGTTCCTACGAAAATACGTATGGAATGCATTTGTTCAATTGAATTGTATGCAAGATGCTTATGTTCAATGAAATGCATGTGGGGGAAGTTCAAGGATGTTACAATTCTCCCCTCCTTTTAAAATTTCGTCCTCGAAATTAATACCTGAAAACAGTTGTGGATATTGCTTTTTCATATTTTCTTCTGTTTCCCATGTTGCCTCTTCTTGTAAATGGTTACGCCATAATACCTTAACCAAAGGTATTTCTCGATTTCTTAGTTGTTTAGTCTTGTATCCAATGATTTGCACTGGTTCCTCAACATAACTCATGTTCTCTGCAATCTCAATGGCTTGATCTTTAAGTACATGTGTAGGATCTGACCTGTATCTTCTAAGCATGCTCACATGAAACACATTATGTATCTGAGCCATCTCTGGTGGTAACGCCAATCTATATGCCAGTGGACCAATCTTCTCAAGAATTTCATATGGCCCTATGTATCTTGGGCTCAATTTACCCTTCTGGCCAAATCGAATTATCCCTTTCCATGGAGATACACGAAGAAATACCTTCTCACCCAACTCGTATTCCATCTCCCTTCTATGCTGATCAACATAACTTTTCTGCCTATCCTGTGCTGCCTTTAGCTTGTTCTTGACAACCTTGATCTTATCCACTGTGTCTTGCACTAGCTCTGGCCCTTCTAATGCACGTGCTCCTTCTTCATCCCAAATGATAGGGCTTCGACACTTTCTGCCATACAATGCTTCATATGGTGCCATCTGGATACTGCTATGATACTGGTTGTTGTAAGCAAATTCAATCAATGCTATATATTCATCCCAAGCACCTCTGAATTCCATAGAACATGCCCTAAGCATTTCTTCCAATGTCTGTATAGTCCTTTCTGATTGTCCGTCAGTCTGTGGGTGGAATGCAGTGCTAAAGTTCAATTTTGTTCCCAATGCATTCTGTAAACTCACCCAAAAACGTGAAGTAAACCGTGGATCTCTATCAGACACAATGGACACTGGAATGCCATGCAATCTGACTATCTCATTCAAATATAATTTGGCCAAACTCTGAAGTGTACAACCCCATCTGATAGGTAGAAAATGTGCTGACTTGGTTAATCTGTCAATAATTACCCATACTGCATCATTTTTCCGTGGAGTTCTTGGCAATCCATAGACAAAATCCATCGTTATTCTTTCCCATTTCCATTCTGGCACTGGCAATGGATGTAACTTACCAATTGGTGCCTGATGTTCAATTTTGATCTGCTGACATGTCAAGCATTTGGAAACATATTCTGCTATATCTTTCTTCATTCTTGGCCACCAGTAATGAGGCCTTAAACTGTGATACATCTTTGTCATCCCTGGGTGCATTGCATACGGTGAATTGTGTGCCTCTTCCATTATTTCCCGACGCAAGTTCTCAGTGTCTGGAACACATATGCGTGACTTTAACATCAGTGTATCATTATGCAAATCAAACTCTATATTATTTCCCTGTCTTACCACATCCATCTTCTCACATAATTCAGGATCTTTGCTTTGTGCTTCTTTGATCCTATCCTTTAGTATAGGTCTGACTCGAAGAGTAGCAATAAGTGATCCTTCATCATGTATATTTAATTCAACATTCATAGATCGTAATTGAATCAAATATGGAAAAGAGGATACTTGCAAGTGAGCTACACTGCCACTAGCCTTCCTACTCAATGCATCTGCTACCACATTGGCTTTCCCTGGATGGTATTCAATCGTACAGTCATAATCTTTCAATAGCTCTAACCACCGTCTCTGCCTCATGTTTAATTCTTTCTGTGTCAACAAATAACCCAAGCTTTTATGGTCTGTGAAGATTTGGAATGTCTCACCATACAGATAATGCCTCCAAATCTTTAATGCAAATACGACTGCAGCCAATTCTAAATCATGCACTGGATAGGAGATCTCATGTGGTCTCAGTTGTCTGGATGCATAAGCTATCACCTTACCATGTTGCATCAACACACATCCCAAGCCTTGGTGAGAAGCATCACTATATACTGTAAACCCACCTGTACCTGTAGGGATGGTTAACACTGGTGCTGAGGTTAGCCTGTGCTTTAGTTCATCGAAACTCCTCTGACATTCTGGAGTCCACTTGAAAGACACATTCTTTCTCAACAATTTAGTCAAAGGGTTAGCAATTAAGGAGAATCCATCAACAAATCTACGATAATATCCGGCTAAACCCAGAAAACTACGCATTTCTGAAATATTTTTAGGAGCTTCCCAATTTACCATAGCCTCAATTTTCTTTGGGTCAACCTCTATGCCCTTACACGACACCACATGTCCAAGAAACACCAAATGATCTAACCAGAATTCACATTTACTCAATTTGGCATATAATTGTTTCTCCCTCAAAGTTTGCAACACAATTTTTAAATGTTGTTCATGTTCTCCCCTATTCTTTGAGTACACCAATATGTCATCAATAAATACTATCACAAACCTATCCAAACATGGTTGAAACACCTTATTCATTAAAGCCATAAATGCAGCTGGAGCATTAGTCAATCCAAATGGCATTACTAAAAATTCTTAATGACCATACCTGGTTCGAAAGTCAGTCTTTGGAACATCTGCTTCTGCTACCTTCAACTGGTAATAGCCTGATTTCAAATCAATCTTGGAGAATATTTGGGCTCCTTGCAACTGATCAAACAAATCATCTATTCTAGGCAATGGATATTTGTTCTTCACCGTCATTTTGTTCAGTTGCCTATAATCGATGCACAATCTCATTGTTCCATCTTTCTTTTTAACAAATAACACTGGAGCTCCCCATGGTGATACACTAGGTCTGATATACCCTTTATCAAGTAACTCCTGCAATTGGGCCTTCAGCTCTTTCAACTCAATTGGGGCCATTCTGTAGGGTGACCTTGATATTGGTGCTGTTCCTGGTACTAGTTCAATAGTGAATTCTATCTCTCTATCTGGTGGTAAACCAGGTAGATCATCTGGGAATACATCAGCAAATTCCCTTACCACTGGTATATTTTCAAGCAAGCTATCAGTGGTTCTAATATCAGTCACATATGCCAAATATGCTTCACATCCCCCTTTGATCATTCGAAATGCCTTTACCGCTGAAACTAGACATGTAGGCACAAGTTTTCTTTCACCTAGAAATACTACCCTTGGCTGGTTTGGTGATTCCAAAATTACTTCCTTAGTAAAGCAATTCACTATTGCATGATGTCTAGTTAACCAGTCCATTCCCAGTATCACATCAAATTCATATATTGGCAATAAAATTAGATCAGCTATTAACTCAGCTCTGTCAATGCATATCAGGCAATCACGACAGACATTATTCACAACTACCACTATTCCCAATGGAGTACTCACATTTATGTCAATCCCCAAAGGCTCATGCATTTGATGTAGTTTAGATGCCATATGCAATGATATAAATGAATGAGTGGAGCCTGGGTCAATCAATGCATATGCTAATATTTCAGAAATATAAATATTACCAGTGACTACTTCGGGAGCATCCACTGCCTCTTGTCTAGTCATAGCAAACACCCTGGCCTGAGTAGGGGGTCTAGAACTCTGACCTTCAGATCTGGTCACTCCTCTGCCCAGTGTACCAGTCCTGCCCCTGCCTCTTCCTCTGCCTTGTGTCCCACTAGTAGGGTAGACCCTCGGTGCCTCAACAGTAGTCTCAGATACTCCTCTGTCTCTGCTAGTCTCTGCTAGTTTGGCTCTATTTGGACAGTCTCTATACATATGCTCCATCGATCCACAGAAATAACATGCTCCTGTGAGCCTTCTACATTCGCCCGTATGCTGTCTGCCACAATGACTACATGTGGGCCTCTGTTCAACATATTGGCTCTGCCCTCTGCCTGGGTAAGAGAAAGTCATTCCTCGACCTCTAGAACTGGAGTACCCACTTCTGTTACCAGCTTGTGCAGGCATATATCTACCTCTTTTCCCCAACCTTCTGCTAGACTCACCAAAGAATTCACGTGATGGCCTTTTTATTTGTTGTTCCCCAGCTTCTTTCATTAACCGTTCAACTCTGATTGCAGCAGCTCTAAGCCTAGCATAACTATCAAGATCAGTAGTCGTGATTCTGTTTCTGATCTCATATTTGAGGCCCTCCTCAAACTTCCTGCATTTGTCTCTTTCAGTAGAGACCATGAAAGTGGCATAATGGGAAAGCTTGTTAAATTGTACTTCATACTCCGCAATAGACATATTCCCCTGCTTCAGATTCAGGAATTCCTTCCTCTTCTCATCTTTATATGCTTCAGGCATATAATTGTTCTGAAATTCCAGGAGAAAATCATTCCATGTCAACACCGGTGGTTGTGCATCACTGTCAGGGACTGTCTCCCACCATTCATAAGCATTTCCTTGCAGTAAGGATACTGCATAATCAAATTTCTCATCTGGAGTACATCTCATCATATTCAGTACCCTCTGTGTCCTTTTCAGCCATGTCTCAGCTTCTGCTGGGTCTGTTGTGCCATTGAAATCAGTTGCACCATGTTTCCTCAGCTTGTCATACCGTCTTTCCTTGTACATTTCAGGACCACATACTTCTTGTTCTAGGTTTTCATGGGGTACTTCTGCATGAGATGACTGTGATGCATGTACTGGAGCTCTAGCTCCTAGTGCTGGTTGCTCTCTATGTAAATGAGGTGATGCCTCATGAGAATGCATTTCGACCGGCCTCTCCCTCCTTGGTGTATCATGTCTTATGATGTCCCTAAAATAAATGAAAGTATGTCACTACATAATGTTCAACACATATGATGCATATGTTATCATGCGCTTATGCTTATGCATGTTCCCATGGAACCTATCCCTGCTCTGATACCAAAAATGTAACGTCACACCTCTTATGCATTTAAGTATAACCTATCCCTGTATCAAATAGTCACATACTGCATACTGAAAAGGCAAAATACCCTGTTAACAATAGTAGTAAAATTTTTTTTCATATCATATCCTGTAAAATCAACTAATGACTTTACAAGTCTTATATCCTGTAAAATTACTAAACGACTTTTCAAGTCAACATTAAAACCACAATACGATATATCACATATATCAAAATATAAACTTTACACATAAGTATTTCCGAGTTGATTTCATTTATACATATTTAGACTCATTCCAAAATGACTATACATATTCAAGCATATAAGTCCAAAATACAGATGACATGTTTTTATGCTTGTGTGGAATGCAAGGAGAGAGAGTGATGAGGCTCGGCCAATGACCTGTGCTCCATGTCTTCTATACACTACTCAAAATGAGCTATCACTTTTCTTTACCTGAAAAATGACGCAAATTGATGAGTTGCGGCTCAGTGAGAATAATCATCCAATGAGCTCTAAAGTACCAAACAACTCATAGTCATAAATCACAATTCCAATATATACCATGTATTCCATTCCATTCATCAGTCAATTACATATAAATATAGATAAAATCAAGTACTCAATAATTGTTATTTACTTATGCTTTGCTTGTACATTTTATTTTGTTGTGACCAGATTAAACGAACATTGCCCCGGGTTTCCATGTGAACATTTGCATTTGCATTTGCTAGCTAGCTTGATCATTTGTTTCATTTGCACATTTGTTGGGCCATAGGCCTCTTCTTTTGCTTTGCACATTTGTTGGGCCATAGGCCTCTTCTTTTGCTTTGCAATGTCGATTAACTAGTCACAACGCCTTTTTAGCCCATATGCATATGCACTTGTATTTAAGCATTCATCAACCATTGCATCTTTATCATATACAACATACATATATTCCCTATATACCTCATATGTCAAGCATACACCTTGTATATACTATACATGTACCATGTATATATATCACATTTGTCAAATATATACCTCAAATATACCACAAGTATACTATTTATATGTACCACAATATCACAAATTATCCATCATTACATTATCAAGGACCAATCATGACAATCACATGAATCACATAGCAAACAACATTCATTTGCACTAAAGAATTCAATCGATAATTAGACTCACCGTTCTCCTTTGATTCCGACCCCTAACTTATTGTCTATCTGCTCCTTGTGGGTCTCCAATATATTGCGAGCCTAATATGAAAACATAATCGATTAACTCATAATTAGAGATACTTAATGTGGCTTAAACAAATTAATATGCATAATGCATATACATAGCTAGGCTTTTTCCTATGGGGCAGTGTGACCTTATGGGACTGTTAAGCCTATAACTTTTCCTATAGTTGACCAATTAATCTGATTCTTGTTCCTAATTCAAAATAACACATAATCATGAAACATATTAAAATATCAGACCAATTGGATAATTGTACAATTTTTGGTGGAATTTCTAAGAGTGTTCTGTTTCCTGCCCTGTTTCTGCCCTTTGGCAGTTTCAGGGTACCAATTTGGGTAGTCCATATCTTACAATCTGTAAATCAGATTATAATTAAACTTGGCAGAAACTTATATGGGTTCAAATGGAACATTTTTCATGTTCACAACTTTTACCAATTATGCCTCTAAGGTCTTCAAATTATAAGCAAAATTTCACTGGTCCAGAACAGAATTGGCTTCCGGACCAGTATGACTTCTAAAGACCATAACTTACTCTATACATAACATTTTAAGCTGAAATTAGTACCAAAATTTAGCTAAGACATATACCTATAACTTTCATGTTTTGATAAGTTACAGAATCTAGCTCTAAGGATCTCAAATTAGACAAAAAAGTTTCTGGAACTGCCCAGGGCACTCAATAGGCAGTTCAAACCATGGAACAGTCATGGTTCCATTTACCATAACTCACAATTTACAAGACATATGAACCTGAAATTTGGTATACAGATACATAACACATATATCTACAACTTTTATGTTTTGAGATACTTCAAATAATGGCTTTAACATATTCGAAATCAAGTAACACAGTAGCTAACTTGTTTAGGGTTTACACCCTGACCAGTTTCAGTACGAAGAGCATATCTAATTCTATAAACCAAATCACGAAACACCGTTTACATATTCATAAATATAAGACATAAAGGAACAACTTTTGTGTTTTATACTTGTCCAGAATCAATTTAGATGTGCATCAAAATCGGGTTGCAAAACAGTGCCTATTAATGAACCTAAGCAACTCAAATCAACCCTAAAGCAATAAGAATTGATTACTTACCAAGGACGAACTTGCAAGGGATCAATTTGGTGCAAAAACTAGGTAAAACAAGGAAGATTTGAAGTCTGAAATGGAGGAAAATGAAGGAGAAGTCGGGGCTGAAGTGAGGAGGCAGAAATGGGAAAGATGAAGATAAAGGCAGATTTATGTTTTTGTCTTTTTATCATTTTCTCATCTCATTTCTCATCTCATTTCTCATTTCTCTTCTCTTTTCTCTTCTCTTCTCTTCTATTTCTCTTTTGTTTCATTTTCATTTTATTTTATCTATATTATTATTATTATTTACATATATATATAATTCGACTAATCTACACAATAATACCGCTTAATCTTTTGGCCCGGTTTAACTAAATTAACAATGCAAAATGTTTACTAATCTTAATCTAATCATTTTGCTTACATTAATTTGGTCACTTATTCAATTCATTTCTAATACTTCATAATCCTCATATAGGTTATAAGTACACATGTGCTACTCGATACAAGTGTCAAATGCTAGGACACGTAGCTAGTGCGTGTGATAAACTTGTTCCTACGAAAATACGTATGGAATGCATTTGTTCAATTGAATTGTATGCAAGATGCTTATGTTCAATGAAATGCATGTGGGGGAAGTTCAAGGATGTTACAAACAGTGTCAAACCCGACATATATAACATTGCCAAACCCGGCATAGATAATCATACCATTAATGGATTTAATCATTTTCATCATACTCCCCCCCTATTTGGCATGCCAAACTATCCTAAGTTGGTTCTATTTAGGTGTTCTAGGGCTTATACAATTTCATTAAAATTCATAATAATTAATTTCATACTTTTCATGCATGTAATATCTCAAAATAATCACATAATCACTCAATTAAAATAATATTTACATAATATAAGAAAGTTCTCATCATTTTACTCATTTCATTCCTCAATTCACATGCTGCCCTGTCATTGACAGATTTTGTTCTCTGTTTTGGACATTAATTGTGGCCCTGTTCCATTCGGAATTTAGTTATATGATCTTCATACAAATTTTAGATATGGATCTTAGATTTAATATGGAACTTGAATCACTTAATTCTGAGTTCGGTATCAAATTATATGATAATATTAACTGGTCACTCCTAATTCTGCCCAGAATTTTCTGGACATATTCTAAGTCTAATCTTTAAGAATCTTTTTAGATAATTACAGATATATTCAGATATTATAGTCTAAATAAAACATGTAGCCTTATGTCTTAGCTTTCAAACCGAATAAAGAACACACAAATCATAGCTCCAGAACTAAATTTATAATAGTTTAAGTACTTACTGCTCATTACTAACAATTCTGCCTAGAATTTCTGGACAGATTCTATGTCTAAATTTTATGAATTTTTCTGGATAATTACAGACATATTCAGGTTTTGTGGTCTAAATAAAAGTTATAGCTCTATGTCTTATCTTTCCAACCCAATAAACAACATACAAAACCAAGTTCTAGAAATTAAGTTATAATAGTTTAAGTTAACACTGCTCATCAATTTCCAGCAAGGAACATACAAGATAATCACATTCAATTTTTACCAAATTAAATCCTAAGTCTAGCAAACATGCATCCCCAAGATTTTCATCGCAAAATAATATCAATTCAGAATCATCAATATGCCAAATAATTAAATCATGCAATTAAAAAAATAAAATAGGCTATTGCCTTAGGTTATGCGCAAACCTCTTTTTTTCTCTTTTTTTTTCTCTTTTCTTTCTCTTTACTTCTCTTTCTCCTTTCCTTTGCTCCTTTGAGATAAATCCTTGTCACTTTGAGTTCCTAAAGTTCATAAACAGATTATTAAAACTTTATAAACGTAATCTCTCTCTTTCTTCTTACTCTTTTAAGCTTTCTTAAGCATGAAAATGGAATTTCCCATGTCTTTCTCTCTCTTTTTCTCACTTTCTCTTCTTAGAACAAGGTTTGGTTATGGATGTCCAAAGGAAAAACGTGGCTGGTGTGGAGAACATAATTTTCCTTAATGAAAAATGGATAAAGAATAGGAAGAAACAATCAATAACAAAATGACAAAACTCATTAAAATGGGGGGGGGGGGGTGGGAGACACCTAAGCTCAATCAAAAAGCTTTCATTAATGCTAAATGCATGTATGCTAATTAACTTCTTAAACTTTGCCACTTGGTGTGTTATACTTCAAGAAATGTGGAAGAAACTTAATGATGGGAAAATTCTAGATCAAGGGTGATAATTAAGAAAGGATAAGCACTTAAGAACAAAGTGACAAAATTACATAATTAATGGAGACACCTAAGCATTTTCTAGAAACTTTTCATTAATTTCTAATTCATGTCAATTGACTTCTTAAAATGTGCCACTTGGTGTGGCTGGTCTCCATATGCATTTTATGTCCCAATTCACGCATTTAATTTATGATTATCCCAATAAATCCTCCAATTTTTTAGTAAATTGCAAATTGACCCCTAAACTTTTCAAAATTTGCAATTTAGTCCTTTACCGAAATTTTACATCTTTAAATATTTTGAACACTTTATTAGATATTTTCCATACTTAATTGCCATTATTTTCATTATTTTTCGATAAAAATCCAAATTTAGACTTCGGTCAAACCAACGAGTCGATTTAACAACTCGCGTGACTTTAGTCTAAATTAGTGGATATGACACAGGTACTCCATGAAGTCTCACTATCTCATTCACATAATCTCAGCGATCTTGTTCAAAGTATAGTCCATTTGCATGGGTAGAAAATATGCTGACTTCGTCAATCGATCCACTATCACCCACACTGCATCATGCTTTCTCTGAGTTACCGGTAAACTGGACACAAAATACATCGTGATCCTCTCCCACTTCCATTCTGGTATGGGAATCGGTTGTAGTAATCCTGTGGGTAATTGATGCTCAGCTTTCACTTGTTGATAGATTAGACATTTAGCAATATATTCAGTGATATCCTTTTTCATCCCTGACCACCAGTATTATGCTTTCAAATCTTGGAACATCTTGGTCCCACCTGGGTGCATAGTATTAACCGTTTCATGAGCTTCTTTTAAAATCTCTGACCTCAATCTTCTATACTTGGTACACAAATCCGGTTCTTGAAATACACAGTACCATCTTCTGTTAAAGAAAATTCTGACTTTTCTCCATTTTTCAAGGCTTCAACCATCTTTACTAGCTTCTCATCTTGTTTTTGGACATCTTTAATTCTCTGCATTAATGTGGATTCCACTCGCATCTCAGCTAAAATCTTCCTACTTAGTGCATCTGCAACCATGTTAGCTTTTCCTGGATGGTAGTCTATCACACAATCATAGTCTTTAATCAATTCTAACCATCTTCACTGTCTCAGGTTCAACTCTTTCTGTGAAGGAAGATACTTAAGACTCTTGTGGTCCGTATAAATATAGCATCTTTCTCCATACAGATAATGTCTCCAAATCTTAAGAGCAAAAATTATCACTGCAAGCTCTAAATCATGCGTCAGATAGTTAAGTTCGTGAGGCTTAAGCTGTTTGGAGGCATATGCAATCACTTTTTCCTCTTGCATAAGAACACATCCTAGCCCATTGTGACTTGCATCACAGTACACAACATAGTCTTTTCCTGGAGTAGGCTGAGTCAAAATTGGTGCTTTAGTCAACATTGCCTTTAATCAATCAAAGCTTGCTTGACACTTATCTGTCCATTCAAAACGGACCTCTTTTCGCAGCAGTCATGTCAAAGGATTCGCTATAGATGAAAATCCTTTCACAAATCTCCTATAGTATCTGGCTAATCCAAGAAAACTTTTGACTTATGTCATATTTCGAGGTGATTTTCAATTAAGAATAGCCTCGATTTTACTAGGATCAACTCGAATACCTTCCACTGAAATTACATGAACTAGAAAACTAACTGCTTCCAACCAAAACTCACACTTAGATAGCTTTGCATACAATTGTTTCTCCCTCAAAATCTGCAATACTTTTCTAAAATGTTGGTCATGCTCTACTCGATCTCTAGAATAGACAAGAATGTCATCAATGAATACAACTACAAATTGATCAATATATGGCTTGAACACTTGGTTCATCAGGTCCATAAAAACTTTCGATGCATTTGTCAATCCAAATGGCATCCCCAAGAACTCATAATGACCATAACAAGTCCTGAATGTCGTCTTAGATACATCTGACTCTTTGATCTTCAGTTGATGATACCTCGATCGAAGATCTATCTTTGAAAATATACTTGCACCTTTTAGCTGATCAAATAAATCATCAATCCTAGGCAGTGGGTATTTATTCTTAAAAGTAACCCTATTAGGCAGTCTGTAGTCAATGCAAAGTCGTAAAGTACCATCTTTCTTCTTCACAAATAGTACTAGAGCACCTCATGTGATACACTAGGTCATATAAATCCTTTTTCTAACATTTCTTGTAACTGTATCTTCAACTCTTTCAATTATATGGGTGTCATCCTATATAGTGTAATAGATATAGGAGCGGTGCTAGGTACTAATTCAATAGCGAACTCTATCTCTTGGTCAGGTGGTAGTCCTAGTAACTCCTCAGCGAATACATCAGAAAACTCACTAACAGTTAGGATGTCAGCCAACTTTAGACTTTTCTTTCGGGTATCAATCACATACGCTAGGTAAGTCTCACATCCCTTATTGATGAGTTTTCGAGCTTTCAATGCTGATATCACATTATCTGGATATCCTCTATCCTCGCCCATCACTGCTATCTCTTCTTGTTCTGAAACTTTAATTCTCATCTGCCTCTTTCCACAATCTATTATCACCCCATGACGAGCTAGCCAATCCATTCCCAATATCACATCGAACTCGCGGAATGGTAGCTCTATTAGATATGCTGGAAATTGCCTGCCTTGAATTTCGATTGGGCAACCCCTAAACACTTTACTAACCCTCACACTGTGTCCTAACGGGTAAGTCACATGAATCTCATATTCTAGAGTCTCTGGTGTTAGACCCTCTCGACCCGATGGTGGTGTGCATATGTATGAGTGTGTTGACCCAGGGTCTATCAATGCTTGTATACAAGAGCTAAAGAGACGGAATTTACCTGCTATGACGTCAAGTGCATCCTGCTCCTCTCGGCCTCGCATGGCATAAGCTCTCGCTGGAGCAGCTTTACTATCTTCAGGTCTCTCTACTATGTCTAATCTGAACTGGCTTGGCCCTGCACGGCCCCCTCTTCCTTGCCTTCGGCCTCGCCCTCTGCCTTGTCCCATAGTCTGTATTGGTACTGACTCAACAGTCCCTGAACCTCTGCCAAACTGTAGCAATGGACAATCTCTTCTAAGATGGTTCTTAGAGCCGCATCTTATGCATGCTTCTGTCATCCACCAACACTCTCCTGGATGCAAACGATCACAATGCTGACACACCGGTAGAGTGGTAGACCTACAAGATGCCTGTGTCGGTGCACTGACTGCCGATGAAGTAGATCTTAGAGGTTGTCCCCGCCTATAAGAATGAAGTCTGTTGGAACTCCCGGCCTGGAATCGGCCACCAAAAGATCTGGCTCTCTTGCCACTAGACTGTACTCCACTTGGTTGTCGTGCTGGTCTACTAACCCAACTAACCTGCACAGGCTGCTGTGCCGCCAAGACTCTTTTAACCATTCTAACAGATGCAAGTAAACTGGGAAAGCTCATCAGACGTAGGGCTGAAACTTGTAACTTGATCGTATCCCTCAATCCATCTTCAAATCGTCGACATTTATCAGCCTCTATAGACACAATACCACCAGCATACTTGTAAAGATGAGTGAATTCTCTCTCATATTCTGTTACAGACATATCCCTCTATTTTAGCATCAAAAACTCTCTCTTCTTATCGTCTGTGTAGATAGGAGGAATATACTGCTCCTTAAACTTCTCTAGAAAGAATTCCCATATCATAGGGTCAGAAGTCTTTGTGCTCTGTGATTCAGATCGCCACCAATCATATGCATGCTCCTGTAGCAAAGATACTGCATATTCATATTTCTGGTCATCTATGCAGTGCAGTTGATCAAATACTCGTTCTGCTCATTCCAACCAAAATTCTGCCACTGAGGGGTCATCTTCTCGTTTACCATAGAAATCGGATGCCCTTAATTTCCTCAGTCTCTCAAGCTGTAATCCAGATGAATCTGATCGTGATGCTCTCTATAGAAAATCTATCATATTTCTCATGAGCTCAGTCTGACCTATATTAATAGTTGAATGCTCAAAAGTGGGCTGGCACTAGATCTCGGTGTCGCAGCTTGACAACGACTTGGTTGCGACGAATCTCTTGCCTTTGAAGGCTCATTACTCTCAGCTTGTTCTACTACTATTCGTCTTGATCCTGAAGTCATATCCTACCTATAACATAAAGGTAACAGCCCTAATCAATAAAGCAGCACTCCAAAAATGCAATTGTGGGTACATTTCAAGAAATAAACATTTTCAAAATTCGATTTTAAAAACCCCAAAACCGCCCAAACTGGGCTCTGATACCAAAATGTAATGTAACACCCCTCACCCAATCAACACGTGCCCGGATGCGGGGGCGCTACTGGTATCTTCTTTACTTCTTCAAATCGCTATTATTATTATTATTATTTTACCTTTATTTTCTCATCATTCATATATATATATAGATATATACATAAAACTAGGGTACAATTTATTTACATAAGATAGTAATTTTGAACATCAAATTAATTCTTAAACCAACTTTAAAAGTAAGTTTTACAAACTCTAAAACTCTTTCTCAAGGTTCGGCTGCTTTACTTGAATATGATCACCGCTTGCTTTATCTATCAGCTTCAGCTACCTTTTTATATCTGCGCGGAAGGAAACTCCCACGCTAAGCTCTAAGCTTAGTGGTGCACATAAATAAGGCAATATACTATATCATGCAACAAGCATTAACATGTATCATTTTATGCATTAAAATGTTTGCATGCCATGACTATCAACATATTCCTATTTCATACAAGTATAAATGTCATATAGACAATGTTATTTTCATTTATCGTTGATGGTAAATTACTCTGTTAAACTCTTTATCATTATATCTCAATCTCATATCATCGTCATTTTCTTATTCTTTTCTTTTCTTATTTTCTGACATATCCTCATTATCTTGCCCACATCACTCTAAATTTGGACTGACTGGATACGGGTTATGGATAAGGGGCGCTCCCAGAGCTATAGCTACCCTGTCCACTATCTAGCTCATAAGAGTTTCTCAAATCAATGGCGCTCTCCGAGTTTAAGCCACATTGATTGAGTATAATTTCATCATATATGAATAACCGGACCAAGGGCGCTCTCCGAGCTTAAGCCACCTTGTCCTCATTTATATGAATTCATCAGAGCTTCTCAAGTTAATGGCACTCTCCGAGCTTCAGCCATATTGACCGAGCATCTCAGACCAATGGCGCTCTTCGAGCTTAAGCCACATTGGTTGAGGAATAGTACGGTACCATTCGCCCCTTAATGACATGTCATCTATCCTGATTCTAGTCCGCATGTAGAGTAATGAGCTTCTTTATATTTTCACATCAATCATAATTCTCAAATTTCAACACATCAATTTTCTTATTTAACTAGGTACATCAATGTTCTCATCTTTTCATTTATAGTCATACTCATACTCATACATACTGGATAACATCTTTTCATTTATTTAACTAGGTACATCAATGTTCTCATGCTTATCATCCACATTAGATTTCATATATCATCCTAGACAATTCACATATTTCATCCGTAACAATTCATTTTTCTATATCACAACATAACACGTTCTCACATCAATATATATATATATATATATATATATATATATATATATATATATATATATCATTCTTATTTCACTGGATAGACAATGACTTTCATTTACTTACCTGAATTCCTCATTTGATAACCACATTCATAATTACAAATTTCATGCCCGTAATCCCAAGTCGTGAATACTACTGGAATTAATCACCCAAAAGCATTCACGGTCGTGATTACTCATTCACATCCGTGAATAAGTTCACATCCGTGATTCCAACCTGTAAACGCTGCTGGAATGAATAATACCATTTCCACCCAAAAGTCACAACTGTGAACCATCAAGTTCACGCCCATGACTTTCAGCAGGAAATCTACATATTCACTTTCCCTTCATTTTTACATCATCCAAATCATACCAAATTCTATTTCACGCATTTCTAAGGTTCTTTACTCAACTTATTACTTTCTAATACATGTAAATGTCTTGATCATACAAGATTTTCTAACATGCATCATTAATTCAATGTCACACAAGGATCTCATTCATACATGTCTAAACCTATGGTTTCATGCCATAATCATCATCATTCTTGAAATGCATTTATCTAAAATCATGTTCAGTATGCATTATTTCAAACAAAAATAGGCTATTGCCTTAAGTTATGCACAAACCTTAATCTTTCTCCTTCACTCTTCTAGGTAGCTTTCTCTTTTCCTTTGCTCCTTAGAGCTTGTTCCATGTCACTTGGAACTCCTACAACATCATAAATCATTATTATCATCTGATTTTTTAAGACCCTAAACTATCTTATTCTCTCTCAAAACCCTAGTTTCCCTCTCTTTCCGCATAAATCTTTGATGAGCTCAAAATTTGAACTTCCTTTAAAAAAGATGAAGAATAAGAAGAAATGCTTCTTACCTTACACTTTTCTTCACTAAATCAGCACTTTGGAGATTTTCTCTCTCTACCAAACTTGAATTTTCTTCCTCTTTCTTGTTCTTTCCAGCTTCCTTAGGAGTTATGGACCATGAAGATCACCTTGTCTTGCTTTTTCCCTTCTCTTCCCTTCCTTTCTCTCTTTAGAAATCAAGATGGGCTATGGAGGAATGGGGCTGGCATGACTGCTAGAAAAGAGAGAGAAGAAGGCAAAAAATGAAGAGAAGAAGAAGAAGAAAAGAAAGCATTAAATAGGGTACCCAAAAAGTCTTCATATGGGACCCACCATTTTGACCATTTCTTGACATTAGGCTTAATGAACCCATTAATCTCATTCTTCCTCATTGAGTGGTCGGCCAAACCTATTAAAATGTCTCCAAAATTAATATGTTGATTAGCAATTAATCTTATTAATTCTCCAATTGTTGGTGAATTGCAATTTGACCCCAAAACTTATCAAATTTTGCAATTTAGTCCTTTACCGCAAATAAACTTTTTTAAACTTTATAATCACTTAATTAGGCATTTATCATTTAATTTAGTCATTCCTTGATCAATTTTTGTAAAAATCTGAATTTAGACTCCGATCGGTCAAATGCGTCAACTTCGCGACACGTGCGACTCGGGGCCTAAATTAACGGATATTACATACATACTGGGGATAAATATCTATAGAGATAGATCTAAAAGGTTGCTTGATATTTCTCAGTCTACATACGTATATGAGATGCTCAAAAGATTTAGCATGGAACAGTCCAAAAGATGATTAATTCCAATGACTCATGGAATTACCCTCTCTAACTTCATATGTCCAAAGACACAGGATGAACGGACACACATAAGTAGGATTCCATATGCTTTAACAATTGGATCCATCATGTATGCTATGTTATGTACTAGACCTGATGTGTCATATGCTTTGAGTGTCATGACCAGATATTAGTCAGATCCCTGCGAGAGGCATTGGGTGGCTGTCAAGAATATCCTCAAGTACTTGAGAAGAACTAAGGTTGCATTCTTGGTTTATGGAGATGATGAGCTTAAATTAAACGGGTATACAGATGCTAGCTTCCAAACTAATAAGGATGATTCCAAGTCCCAATCAAAATATGTTTTCACGTTAAATGTTGAAGCAGTCAGTTGGAAGAGTTCCAAACAAAAGATGACTACAGATTCCATAACTGAAGCAGAGTACATGGTAGCTTCTGAGGCGGCTAAAGAAGAGGTTTGGATAAAGAAATTCATCAGAGAGTTATAAGTGATTCCTAGCATTGGTGATCCAATACCCTTGTATTGTGATAACAATGGATCCAATGCACAAGCAAAGAAGCCACGATCTCATGAACGATCCAAGCATGTGTTGGGTTTTGAAGAATGAATTAGATTCTTTAAATGCAGAAGAAAAATAAAATTTTTAAATCCCAAAACAAAAAATCATACTTGTGCCATTAAAACTAATTTATATAAACATAGAGGTTAGAAATTATACCTTGTAATTTCTTATTTGTTATTCAAATCCTCAATTTGTTGGGTTGTAGCAAACCACAACAATCCACACTAGGATGTCTCTAACGATAATCCACGCGAAGAATGAAGAAGAAACTATCAAAAGAAATGGATTGAACAAATTCAAAAGTGCTAGCTTTGAAAGTGTTATTAAGAGAATTTTGTTGTCTTAAATATATTTTTTTGACAAAAAAAATATTTTCATGTCTATTTTCTGTCATTTGATGTCTTTTCTATTTGAATCAAATTCAAAGAAAAAATGAAAATTAAAAAATGGAGAAAAGGGAAATGAATGAATAATAATTGGCCATAATTGGCCTAATTAAGGCCAAATTCACCTGTTGGCCAACCAGAGGGAGGCAGCAGTGCGCTGGGCAGCCCAGCTGCCTGCCTAGCCCATGCAGGCCCGTACAGGCTCGTGACCCTCTGAATTAATTCAATCCATCCCGAAATAATTCTCTCATATTTTGGATCATATCCTAGACCATTTTACTCATTCTTCATATCTTCAATGCGTGTGACCCATTAGGTTCCTGGTTATGTTGGCCACTTAACTTAACAATTAATTTAAGCAAGTCTTGAGCGGTATCTAGCAACACATCATGACCCCCAATTTACCGAAAAGTTAGTGGTTTGACTACGAACCTTTCCATAAATAATTTCTGTACAATTATTCCTTTCACCATTCTATACCCCACTTGGTTCAGAGTATGGACATCTGTCAACTCCCACTAGACTGACTATATCACGTCTAGTCCAAGTAATGTTAGTTCTTGTCCCTGAGGCTCATTACTCTATTAGATATGTCATTAAAGACTATATTTATGACATTTCCACTCCAGTCAGAGGTTCTCGAATAATGACCACGACAAGAGGCCATGAGTATACACTCCTTCTATCAGGAATGGTGAATCCTTTGTTGGTCACCCAATTACCTTCGAATACCTCAAGTTGTATCCAATCACCACCCTGTGAGCAACCTCCCTAAGAAAATAAGGAATAGTGTCAAAATACATAATCAATATTCAAGATATCCTTGAGTACCTCAAGTTTAAGGATACTTGCACCATTGCTATGATGAGACTATCATTGACATTTGAATAGATTATCCATATGATTGTCTCATAGCTGGTCATCAATGTACTTCGCTACACTTAGCAAGCATCCACATGTTAACTCTAAACATCTCATGTTTATAGATTATGAGATCTACTACTCGATCCAATCAAGGAGTGTAACATGGACTAGTCTATCCGGATTAATAATGTCCCATCTCATTAATGCTATGATTAGGGATAATTTTGATACTAACATAATTACACATGATAAGAATCTCAATATCATGATCTCATCATGATTTCCTTCATGCTATGTTATATATCAAGGACTTCATTAATTGATTTCAGATCACTTATCAATTCATATATCAAATGAATATCAAATTAATGAAAAAGCCTTTTATTAATCAAATATATTTGTACAATAAGTGCCAAAGGTGATTGCCTTTATAGCACTCCTCTAACAGCATGTACTCAGACATTACCATCTGATTTAGGAAATCATAGGTAGACATGATGCCAAGATAGAGAGAGTTCCCTCTGATCATAATATAGTTGATCCTCTCACCAAGCCACTTCTCCAAAAGAAACATAATAGTAATGTACTCACCTATGGTATAATCTATAAAGGTGATTGACTTTAGTGCTAGTGGGAGATTATTAGAGAGGTGCCCTAAAGGCAATCACCTTAGGCACTTGATGTACTCATTTATTATTAATAAAAGGTATTTTCATTATATGTTATTTATTGCATATGAATTGATATAGATCTTAAACTGTTTAATGAAGTCCTTGATATGTAACACACATGAAGGAATTGATGATTAGAACATGATGATGAGATTCCTATCATGTGTAATTGTGTTTATACCCAAATTATCCCTAATCATATGATTAACAAGATGGGACATTGTTAATCTAGATAGACTAACACATGTTATACTCCTTGACTAGGTCAACCAGCTAATCTCATAAGTTGAAGGCATGAGATGTTTAGAGTTAACATGTGGATGCTTGCTAAGAGTAGCAAGTACATTGGATGACCTCCTATGAGACAATCACATGGATATCTATTCAATGTCAGTGATAGTCTTATCTTAACAATGGTGCAAGTATCTTTAGACTTGAGATACTCAAGGAGTAAACTCAGCCATGCCATAAATACATTGATGAGAAACATACATATCAAATATTTGGGTGTAAGTACATTCATGGCATAATTATCATAGGTGAACTCATATCATATAGTCATACCGCATATCGATCATAGTGTCTCCATATCATCATAATCGAATAGAATTTCATCATATATTGAAATAACAAGCTTTTAATCTCATATATCTTATTACTAGTTTCCACAATCCCTTTTCTAGGGTGTGACTGTATTTAGATTCACTGATCTCTATATATCTTTATTCCAATGTTCTGTTTTACAATTTCTATATACTATATTACCAAATTCCATTTTCTTAACCCAATATTCTAGACTCGGACTATCTGAATGCATGTTGTGAAATAGAAGCGTTTTTACTTGAGCTTAAGTCACCCTGCTCACTATATGTATCTATCTATATTGCACATTTCGCATCTCAAATCAGGAGCGCTCTTACCCGAGCTTAAGCCACTTTATCCCTAAATAGTCAGGAGTGTTGTTATCCAAGCTTAAGTCACCTTATCCATAAATAGTCAGGAGTGCTCTTACCTGAGCTTAAGCCACCCTAACTACAACATAATAACATACTACAGTACCGTAATCCCCTCAATAACATGCCACCTATCCTAGCTAGTCCTCGAATAGAGAATAGACATATTTAATTACATTCTAAGTATCATTATCATTTAGGTCACAATTCACATCCTTACATCATCGTCACATATTACTTTGTATTATCAGCACCTAGTGAATATTCACGGTTCTCAATCATGTTATCGCATTGCATATAATCTCATTTAATCATATGAAGTGCGTAAGTAAATAATCTTTATGTAACTCAATCATATCATTCAATTAATCATTTCTAGATATAGGGTATTCATGGGCGTGAAACCTTCTATCATGAATTGTCTACCCGTGAGTTAACCATGACTGGCTCATGATAATTCACGAGTGTGCCATTCATATATTCATGGGTGTGACACATCAAACAAAAACAATATTCCAACATCGATTCAAGCCAATTCCACACACAATCATGCAAGTTACTAAAGTCAACCAATGTTAGTCACACCTATCAACACTTTACAATAATTCCGGGGTTCAAACAACTATAACATGCATTTAATCATACTTTAATCAATCAATCTCGTCTCAATGCCTCATTCATCAATGCCATATCTTCAAAATGTATTCATTTGTCAATATATCAATTCCATCATTTATTCTAGAATTAACAATTTAATTAACTTAATTCCAGTAATATCAATTCATCATTTTCATGTCATTTAACATATCAGAACCACAATTCACATTACACATATATCAAATCGAATAAAAATGTATATATGTATGAACCTCGATAAATGGAGCCCTAACACTCGACACTCTTGTGTCTACTGCTTTTCTACCTTCAATCTCAATCCCTAATATGAAATTAGAGACTATATTGCATTATATATTTGTCATTATATCTATTTATACCATGAACTAATAAAAACCTTAAACTTTTCTATTGTTTAAAAACTATAAATCTTAATCCTCATTAACACAAATTGAACCAAATTAAAGAACAATAAGAAACATGATTTCTTACATTTGTTTAATAAAAACATATTGATATTAGAGTTTAAAATTTTGTTTTAAACCTCTTTGACTCTAACTTCAATCACCTTAATGAAATCTTTGTTTTAATGAATTTTAATCTTATTTTAAGGGTTTATTACGTATAATCAAAGCTAAAACTCAATGGCAATGAAGGAGAATTGGTTTTGGGATTTTAGAGAATTGGCAGCTAGGGTTTTAGGTTGAAAATATGCGAGTTTTTGTCAAAATATGATACTGCTCTATTTAAACCTGCAGAGCTTCATGTGCGCGAACAATAGTGTCACAGCTGTGAAGATTCTCAACTTCAAATTATGGATTTGATGACATTCACAACCGTGATTAACATTGTCATGGGCATGAATGCTAGGAACTTCACTTTTTCTTATCTTTTTAATTACTTTAATGTTTCCAAAACCCATAACTACACATATACTTCCCATGTACCTTTCATATTCCTTTATTAACACTTTATTAATACTTAAATCCTAGGCCCTAACTTGTAGGCACTACAATTTCAAGATTCACTGCTAGAAACTCCTCATCCAACAAGAGTAAGGAAGAAGTCAAGTGCTATAAGTGTGGGAAGAAGGGACACATCAAATTGGAGTGCCCCAAGCTAAAAAAGTACAAGAAGAGACCTAATAAAGAGGATGAAAAAGAGGTCACAAAGACATTTGGGATAATGACTCCTCAACATTCATTGAAAAAGAAGAAAAAGAAGAAGATATGGTGGCTAACTTATGCTTCATGCTTATTGAGGATAACTTCATTGATGAGGTATGCTCTACATCCCAAAATTGTGATGAATTGTGAGATTTAATTGATGCTGATGATACAGTTGAAATTTTTAACCTAGAGATAGAAAGGTATAAAAAGAAACCTGAAATTTATAGAAAAAATAACTCTAAACTAAGAAATGATTTTAATTACCTTTAAAAGGTAGTTTAAGAGCTAAAAAGCTCAAATGACTCCTTTAAAAAGCCATTGGATGAGATTTCCTCAAAACCTTCCACAAACTCTTTATTAAAAGAAAACAATGCTTTAAAAAATAAGGTTGAAGAGCTTCAAAATTATTTTTCAAAATTTCATAAAGGGAAAGAGAGCTTGGATACCTTAATTGTATCTCAAATACCACATTTGGTGAGACATGGCTTAGGCTTCAATGGAGCATCATCATCCTCCCCATCTAGAACAATATTTGTTAATTCTAACACTCCACAAACCTTATCTATTAAGGTAATATCCTTAAAGGATAAGGACAAAACACACACAAAACCCCCCACTCAAAAGAAAAGTAGTGAAGGGTCACATGGTTTAAGAGGAAAACCTCGAAAATCCAATCATGCCTTCTTATATAAGAGGCATACACCTAGGAAAACACCCATTACACAAACTTGTTCATGTTCCTATGCACATTTTACCTCTAGAAAGGTTGTGAGGCCTAAATCTCATGCAAAGTGGTAAAATCAATTTAAATCTAAACAATGCCACTATTACATGAAGCTTGGGCATATAAACATTCATTATTTTGTAAGGAATGCTCATTGGGAACCTTCTAAAGCTAACCCCTAAAGACCCAAGTTCATTTGGGTACATAAGAACAAAACCTAAATTATTATTTTGTAGTTGTGCCTTAAGTCCACATTAAAGGAAAATGTTTGGCTAGTAGATAATGGATGCTCAAGGCACATGACCGAAAATATGAATCTTTTCATCCAATCAAAAGGACTGTTAGTGATAAGGTAACTTTTGGAAACAATTCCAAGAGTAAGGTAATTGGCATTGGTTCAATTGGTTTAATTTAATATTTTTTTAATTGAAAACGTTTTACTTATTGATGGTTTAAAACACAATCTTTTAAGTGTGAGTCAATTATGTGATAAAGGAAACCAAGTTACATTTAGCTCTAATGGATGTCTTATGACCATCCTAAGTGGCCAAGAGATATTCAAATGAGATAGAGATGGCAATACTTACATAATTGACTTACAAAAATTGACTAACCTTTCCTCTAACTATTATATATCTATTAGTTAAGTCTTCACTATGGCATAAAAGGCTTAGGCATACAAGCATGGACTTAATTCAAAGCCTTAGCATAGAAGAACTAATGGATGGGCTACCCAAAGTCAAATTCACTAAAGATAAAACATGTGAGCCTTGTCAAAAGGGAAAGCAACATAATATATCTATCAAGCCTAAAAATATTGTAAGTACTACTAGACCTCTATAACTTTTGCTTCTATATCTTTTTAGACCTACTAAAGTTACTAGTTTATAAGGTAAACACTATGATTTTGTTATTATCAATGATTATTTTATGTTTACTTGGTAATTTTCTTAGCTCATAAAAGTGAGGCTTTTTAATCTTTTAAAAACTTTGCCAAAAGAATTCAAAATAAAAAATGTTATTTTATTTCTAAAACAAGAAGTGATTATGGAAAAGAATTTGAAAAGTTGTTTACTGAAAACTTTTGTTTAGAATATGGTATTTCACATAATTTTTCTACTCCTAGAACATCTCAACAAAATGGGGTTGTTGAAAGAGAAAATATAACTTTGGTAGAGATGGCTAGGACAATGCTCAATGAGTAAGGTTTACCAACCTATTTTTAGGCCGAAGTCACTAATACCACATGTTATACTTCTAGTCATGTTTTCAAAATGCTTATTTTAAATAAAACCTCTTTTGAGCTATGGAATGGAAGAAAACTCAATATCTCATACCCTAGAGTATTTGGATGCAAGTGTTTTATGTTAAATACCATGGACAATCTTAGAAAATTCACCTTTAAATCCAATGAAGACATCTTTTTAGCATACTCCACAACTAGCAAAGCTTCTAAAGTCTTTAATAAAAGATCATTAGTTGTAGAAGAATCTATGCAAATTATTTTTGATGAATCTAGTAAACATGATCTGAGAAAAGGTATTGTTCTTGATGATGTTATAAGTTCAATGGAAAAGCTTGACCTTGATCATGAAGAGAAATGTGAGACTCCAAAGAAACATGATAATAATAATCAAGAGAAGCAACACAAAGAGAAGTATCAAGCATAACATTTGCCTTAAGCTTAAGAGTCACCAAAGGAGTGAAAGTTCATATGAAACCACCCTATGGAGTAAATCATCGGTGATCCCACCAAGGTTGTAAGTACTCGATCTCATCTTAAATTTTTAGATTTGAATCTTACTTTTTTCTCATTGAGGCGACTCTTAGTGATGAGAGTTGGGTAATTGCTATGCAAGAGCAACTTAACCAATTTGAGAGAAATAAGGTTTGGATTTTCATTTCAAGACCTAAGGACTATCCAATTATTGGTAGTAAATGGGTCTTTAGGAACAAGTTGGATGAGCAAAGTCAAATCACAAGGAACAAAGGCAAATTGGTTGCCAAAGGGTACAACAAGAGGAATGCATAGATTATGACGAGACCTATGCTCCGATTACAAGATTATAAGCCATTAGGATTCTTTTAGCATTTGCATGTTATATGAATTTTAAGGATGTTAAAAGTGCATTTCTAAATGGTTTCATAGATAAGAAAGTTTATGCTGAGCAACCTCCCAGTTTTAAAAGTCATGCATTGCCAAATCATGTGTTTAAGCTCACTAAGGCCTTATATGGTTTAAAACAAGCTCTAAGAGTTTGGTATGAAAGACTTAGTGCATTTTTCTTAGAAAATGGTTTCTTAAAAGGACTTGTAGATACTACTTTTTTATCAAAAAACATAAGCATAACATTTTACTTATTCAAATTTATATTAATGATATTATCTTTAGGTCTTCTAATGAATTGCTTTGTCAAGAGTTTGCTAACTACATGACTAGAAAATTTGAAATGACATGATGGTAGAGCTCAAATTCTTCATTGGTCTTTAAATCAAGCAAAGGAAATAGGGCATTTTCATCAACTAATCCAAGTACACTAAAGAGTTATTGAAAAAGTTTGGAATAGAAGGATGCAAGAATGTCATGACTCCAATGAGCACATCAACAAAGTTTGACAAAGATGAGAAAGGTAAAGCTATAGATGAAAAGCTCTATAGAGGTATGATTGGATCACTTTTATACCTTACCGTTTCTAGATCCAATATAATATTTAATGTATGCTTGTGTGCTAGATTTCAATCTTGTTCTAAGGATTCTCTTTTGAATGTTGTAAAAAGGATTTTAAAATACATTCATGGCATAATGCACTTAGGCTTATGGTATCCTAAGAACGCTTCATTTTATATTATTAATTTTTTGGACAACAATTATGTTGATAGACATCTAGATAGGAAAAGCACATCCGAAACTTGTCACTTCATTGGTCAATGTTTAGTTTCTTAGTTTAGCAAGAAATAAGTTCCAATTTCTTTGTCCACTGCCGAAGTGGAATATGTGATAGCAGGTTGTTGTTGCATTTAAGTTTTTTGGATGAGACAACAACTCAAGTATTATGGTCAAGTGATGGATCACATTCCCATCAAGTGTGACAATACAAGTGCTATAAATCTTTCTAAAAATCTCGTTCAACATTCTAGAAGCAAACCTATAGACATTAAGCATCATTTTATAAGAGATCATGTCCAAAATGGTGATGTTGTGGTAGAATTTATTGACACAAATAACCAACTGGATGATATTTTTATAAAGCCTCTCAATGATAAAAGTTTTTTTTTATAAAAAATGAGCTTAGTATGTTTGATGGGAGCACATTGTCCTAAAAAATGCTTTGAAAAATCAAGCAATGCATCATTTATGCACACTTGAATGATTTTAATGTGAATTGTATGTTTTGTATAACGTTTATGTTTAATTGTGAACCTTGAGTGATATGCCATATTTTTTATGATTTGCATGTTCCAAATGTATGATATATGATTAATTTCTTTGAAAAAGTATGCTTAATTTGTTTAAAAAGAAGTCTTATATAACATCTTTTCTTTTGGAACTTGTTTTAATTTTTCCCATGTTTTAGGTCTTCATGACCGTGAATGAATATTCACGACTGTGATTTTAAAGCCGAAAACAGGAAAAACATTCACGTTTTAGTTAATGTCTTGAGTCACTGTTTGATCTTGTGATAGGTCATTTTCACAACCATGACCAATTCTTATCACAACTATCAAAATGTCCTACTTTAAAGATAGAAACATTCATGCCTTTGTTCATGGCTTGTCTCAACACTTGCTCTGCCTGTGAACACCATGATTCGCACTCGTGAAAGATTTGTCATGGCCATGAATCTAATGATATAAAGTCTGTTTTTTACTTTTTTTTCTCTCTCTTTAAACGTAACGATAGTCGTTTTTCTCTGCTTTTTGGCCCTTTTCCAACCTCCTTAACACCATTAAACCTCAAATCTTTGCTGGTTTTAACCTCTAAACAACTCAAACACCATTTTCCCCAATTTTTCATTAGGATTCTTAAGCTTTTTTTTTTTAAAACCTTAGGTTTTGCATCTCACTCTCTCTCAACCATTGCCTTAGGAGCTGGTTCTTCCAAAGGCAAAAAGAAGAAGAGTATTGCCCCAAGCTTTATGCCGATATAATACTCAACATTTTACATCGACAGGAGCATCTGAGGTACATCTTCCTCAATAAATGACTTATCCTGTCTACCAACACCTTTGATTAGGATTGTATCAAGACTCTTGGCTTGGAATCTGACATGAAAGTGTGGCTTAGAAAGTATGAGTTGCTCGAATTCGTCAACATCTATAAACCCATATTCAAGGGACCAACCCTAGATTTTTTAGCACTCTGCAAATGTCACCAATAAGCAAAATGTCATTTTTATCTTTGCAACAAAAAAGCATACTCTCACCACTACCAAATTCATTGATATTTTCAAGTTGCCACATAAAAAGCCTAGTCCATGAAAGTGAAGCCAAAGACTTTTTTCTTCATAGCATTTGGCATTCCTTTGGGGGGGCATTGCAATTGGGACATCAAGAACACCAAGAGCACCCATATTACATCTCCAGTACATTGCTACATTCACTGGTTCCTTACCTATAACATTTTTGCCATAGGTGACAACAATGGATCAATTTTAAAGTCTGAACTATTATTGTTTGAATGGGCTCAAATAGAAGAGCTAGTAGCCCTATCGAGATGGTTTGCCTCTCACCTCCTAACCATTGCCACCAAGCCATCCGGAGACATACTCATCAGGAATTATGTCACTCATATTATAGTGGAGCTTGGATCTTTAGACCTCAATGATTACACATATACCATCGTTCCAACCTCCCCTAGAGATCGACCTGATGTCGAGTCATTCATCAAGTTGGGAGTTGCTGTCAGGATCATCTACAAGGATGATGTCTTCTATCACCTCCAAACACCAAGCGATGAGATAGCTTGGGAGCCAGATGACTTTAATAAATTCAAGGAAAGATTACAAGGTTTTAACCAAAAGAGAGCTCAAATGGAGCTTGTTGAGGCCCCAACATGTGGCACTGATGCCCCACAGTTAGTGAGGTAGCCTCCTCTTCCACACTAGACTCAATAGAACGATTGATGCCTTTTTTTTGCACTCGTTTTGACCTTCCTCATGTGAGCTTGGATTCCTTTTAGTAGTCCATTGATAAAAAAAATGGAAGATCTTAAGGAATTTGATGAGTCTCGAGTATAGGGCCTTGAGGATGAAATGGCTTGTCTACCTTATCAGTTATTTACCATCAAGTTGTGATCTATTCTAGCTTTAGATTTTGCATTAGGAACATTAGGATAGCAAAAACATCTTTTATTATGTAATCTAACTCCTTTGATTTTGTAATAAAAACTTGTTTCTTTTTGTTTTAGTAATGCATATGATATTGTCTTCATCATGTTTGTTGCCTTTTTCTTTTCTTTTTAATTATTTATTTTTTATTATGTCAAACATAGGAGAAGAATATGCAATATGTATGCTTTATATATGCAATATATATGTCTTTTATGCATGAGTTATGTTCTAATGATATGGTATATGCTTTTTTGTTTTGATTAAAACATACATAGTATATTGATGCGTTAAGTGAACTCTTTTGAACTTCTTTATATTAATCCTTTTGCTTTGAGTTTGTAGCATGCTTGTGATCATCTGTATTAAATTATTTATAAGCATATTTTGAAGGGGAGAAAATAATTTCTCCTTAAGTCACATATTACCAATTGCTTATCACCATAAAAAAGGAGGAGATTGTTAGACCTTGAGGGGTATTCTTGTAATTTTGATGATAACAAATAATTGGGCAAAAAGAATTAACCATATTTTTGTGTTCTAAGTGTTTAGACAGGTTAAATATTTCTTAAATCACGAAAGATAATTGATTCAAGTGGATTGAAGTTCAAATAATAATATTGAAAAGTCGTTCATCCCCGTGACACATAGGTCATGCCTATGAATCCAGTTCACACCATTGCAAATAGCCACCTCCGTGAAACTATTTTTTTATGCCTATGGAAGAAAATGTCACACCCGTGAAGCTTGTGCGTGCCAAACCTTGATATTCAATTTTTCATGACTATGAAGCATTTGACCTACCCATGAAGCACAAATTGTCAGGATCGTGTACCTGCATATTTAATGTTGATAAACGTGAACGAAAAAGTAGTTGAAAGACTAGTATTGCATTGAATGAACCCCCAAATGTCTTTATTTCTCAGAGGAAGTATAACTAAGATTATTTATGAACTTCCAAGGGTTAGACAACAAATTATCACACATATAATCTTTCTAAAGCTATTGTGCATTCATTAAAACTTCATCTACTTACAATCTCTATTATGAAAACCATTATTGCTCAATTTGTTGAGCTCTTTTGTTTAGTAAGTATTTTCATTCTTGTAATCAAATACTCATTAGTGGGTTTAAATTATTTGGGTAGTGAGTGAAACACTTGTAAGAATTTTTGTATGAGCCATAAAGAATATAAAGATTTGGTTGTTGTGTTAGCCATTAAAATACAAAGGTTGTTATTGAGTTATGCATTAGCCAAGAGAGTAAAACATTATAGTTGGGAGTGAGCTAGAAAAAATCCATTGTAACACTTTGTGTGTTAGTAAAATGCCCAATTGAGATTGAGGAGAGGAGTAGAATTTATTAACACCTAACCCTTAATAAATTTTGTGTCTCTATCTCTACTTTTTTTATTCTTAGTTATCAGCTTGGAGTAAAATTTTATTTGCCAACTATTCAACCTCCCTTCTTGGTTATTGCTTTTAATCGAAACAAGTTTATAAAGAATCAAGTCAAGTAGCATCTACTTATGTAATGGGATTATTTCCTACTATATGGTGGGTGTTAGATGTATTATGGCATGTTAAACATTAATTCAGTAGATTAAGTATGTATGAGATATATGGATATATGATGGCATGGTCAAGCACATAGTTACGAACTCAGTACGTCTATATATGTTATGACCAGGTATGATTCTATGTTAGAATTTTTATACTTATATGTACCACTAGACTTCAGTAGCTTAGAGTGTGGATTTCTCTGTATGTAGATTTGGAGTCATTAGATAGTTGAGTTAGCGAGAAGAGGAGTCTGAGCCCATCAAAGTAGTCAGAATAGACCCGTATTTGGGTCAATTTCTTTTTATTTCATTTGTGATATTCTCATGACATATGATATAGATAGTTAGTTAAAAAAAATAATTTTAACAAATAAGGACATGCATTTGAATTGGTTTATTTTTAATAAGGTTGACTTTGTAATAAATGGCCACTATATGCCCAAACCAATTTATTTAAAAAAATAAGAATATGGTATTTATACAGAAACAAAAATTTTATTATACAATATTTGGTTTATCTAGTATATGGAAAACATATTTTTTTATTTATGCATGTCATACAGACTTATGAGCATGATACAAGTATATTGAGTAAGATAGGAAAAGTTTTTAATCAGAACAGATTTATAAGGCATCTAGTCATGTGACATCTGCTTATGTAGTGAGATTTTGTCCTAATATATACATGGGTATTACATTTAATGGTATTAGAGCTTGGGTTTAGGCGTGTTGCCCAGATATTGAGCTAAGAAGGGGGGTTGAATTGGAGTTTTAAAAATTTAACTTTAAAGTGCGGAAATAGAAAGTTAAGTTTAGGAAGGATAAAGAAATTTGACACAAGGATTTTTATAGAGGTTCAGGTGTTAACAAACCCTACTCCTCTCTCCAATCGCAATTGGGAGTTTTACTAACACACTAAGTGTTACAATGGAGTTTTACAAGCTCACTCCCAACTATGGTGTTTCTCACAATGGCTCACACCTAACCCAGAAATTCCTTGTGTTTTAATGGCTCACACAATAACCAATTCCTTGTGTTTTACATGCTAACACAAACAACCTTTATCTTGTGTTTTACAGGCTCACACAAACAACCTTTCTTTGTGTTTTAAAGGCTCACACAACTATCCCTTACAAGTGTTCTACTCTTAACCCAGAAATACCCAAAACTCACTTGAGTAATAAATTATTCCAGAAAAAAACACTTGCAAATCTTTATTGCTCAATAAATGATGAGCAAAAATATTTTCACAGAGAATAGATATTTCTTATGAAAGTATTAAATGTACAAATAGCTTGTAATAAGATTTTGATTCAAAGTATTTTCTATCCTCTTGTATTGAATGCATAAATGACTTGCATTTATACTCTCATGGTGAATTATAGTTGTTAGAATGCATTTAATACGAAACTAGTCATTACACCAACCCAAATAATCGCACCTGACATTTTTCTCTTTCATCTTTCACAGGTGAGACTATGTTTGTCACGAGCATGACTGTTCTTCCAAGCCGTGACTGAAGTGGTGACCTTGGTCGTGAAGCATTCTGGAAGGTTTTGAAGTATTAGGTCACGGGCGTGACATATATTCACGGGCGTGACAAACTTTACAGGCGTGATTGAAGTGGTGACTTTGGTCGTGAAGCTCTTTGGATGAATTTGTCAAGAAGGTTCACAGGCGTGACATTTATTTCTCGGGCATGACTTAAATGTGCATTTCACGGTTTGTTGTCTTCTTTCATAGTCGTGAACTTCAAATGTTGGTTTTGTTGACTGTTAGCTTCTTCACGGGCATGACTCATTGGTCATGGGCGTGAACATGCTACTTCCTTAATTTTATCATTCAATGAGTAATCTTCTATTCTCGATTCTTGCTATTTTATTCCATACCCTGTTTAATAGACTTAGAAAACAAGTATGTTAAATAGAATATTGCTATTTTATTTGTTATCATCAAAATAACGGAAAATACCCCTCAAGGTTTAACAATGAGGTTCTAGACTTAAGTGGATAATATAGTTATCATGCATACATAAACGTGAGGCTATGCATAGATTACAAATAATTCAATAAGGTAACAATCAAGGACATATATTTGTTACCATTGATTGATGACTTGTTTAATTAGTTGAAAGGTGCAAATGTGTTTTCTAAGATTGATTTGAGATCAAAGTATCATCAGCTGAGAGTTAGAGTAGATGATATAGCTAAAATAATGTTTAGAACCAAATACGTGTATTATGAGTTTGAAGTTATACCTTTTGGGTTAACTAATGCTCCAACATTTTTTATGGACTTGATGAACAACGTATTCAAGTCTTATCTAGACCAACATATTGTGTTCTTTATTAATGATATTCTGACGCATTCTAAAACACTTGAGGAGCTTGACTAGCACCTGAAGATAGTGTTATAGACACTTAGGAAACAGAAATTCTGTATCAAGCTCTCGAAATGTGAGTTTTGTCTTGATAAAATAGTTTTTCTTGGGTACATTGTGTCAACAAATGGTATAAGTGTTAATTCTAACAAGGTAAAGGTTCTTATGTAAAAGTCTCATTATAATGTGGCAGAGATAAGGAGTTTCCTTGGGTTAGTTGGTTACTACATGAGTTTCTTGAGTATATTTATTAGGGCATTACACAATCCAAACTTGAGAAATTCATCCGAAAATACTCAAAATCTAACCCGATCTATAACTCAAATTTCTTTAAGAGTAAAATTTAAAGTTGCATTAAAACTTAATCCGCAATAAGATTTTACTATGTATATATTTAATTTAATTGAGAACTTGAACGTCTTTAAAACCATATTAAATTTTGAAAATTTATTTAAGTGATGAATAAAATACTAGAAATGATATTTGAATGTTTGATGTCATGAAAAGTAAGAAATTCACTTGACATCTAAAAATTTTTGGCATTTTTATTAATAATATTGTAAATAAATTTACATTAATATCAACACATTACATATGCGTTGTTGCCCAGATAATGAACCAAGAAGGGGGGTTGAATTAGATATTAAAAAAAATCTTAACTAGAAGTGCGGAATAAAATTAAATAGAGTAAGGATGAAGAGAAATTACACAAGAGATTTATAGAGGTTCAGGTATTAACAAACCCTACTCCTCTCCCCAATCTCAATTGGGAGTTTCACTAATACACTAAGTGTTACAATTGAGTTTTACAAGCTCACTCCTAACTATGGTGTTTCTATCAATGGCTAACACCTAACCCAGAAATTTCCTTGTGTTTTAATGGCTCATACAATAAACCAATTCCTTGTGTTTTATGGCTCACACAAATAATCCTTATAAGTGTTTCACTCTTAACCCAATATACGCAAACTTACTTGAGTAATAGATTACAATGAAAACACTCACCAACCTATAATACTCAGAATTTATGAGCAAATAGATTTTTACAGAGAATAAGAGTTTTGTTAAAAGTAATTAATGCACAATGGCTACATCAAGATTTTGATTCGAAAGTAATTGTTGTTCTCTTGTTTAAGATTCATAAATGACTTGCATTTCTTTTTCCTCAGCGAATTATAGCCATTTGGATACATTTAACGCAAAAATAGCTGTTGAACCAACTCTTAATTTCATGTCTAACATGTTTCTCTTTCCTCTTTCATGGTCGTGAATGTTCTTCCAAGTCGTGACTCAGGTGGTGACTCTAGTCGTGAAGCATTTTAGAAGAATTTGAAGTGCTTGATCACGGGTGTGACTTTATACATTCACGGGCATGACTTTGTACTTTCACGGGCGTGAATATTCTTCCAAGTCGTGGTCCAAGTGGTTACTCTGGCCGTGAAGCTCTCTGGAAGAATTTGACATATTATCTCACGAGCATGATTATCTTTCACGGGCATGACTGATTTGATCATTCATGGTTGGTATGATCCTTCATGGCCGTGAACTTTAAATATTAGAAAGTTGGCGCTAAGTTATATCACGAGTGCGACATAATCAGTCACGGGCGTGAATATGCTATTTTTCTTATTTTCATCATATTCCATACCCTATTCAACAAACTTAGAACACAAGCATTGTTAAATACATTATTGTTATTTTATTTGTTAGTATCAAAATGATGAAAATACCCCTCGTTACCGTTAAATACATTATTGTTATTTTATTGTTAAATACATAATCAGTCACGAAGAGGCGCTTTAGCCGTGATGAAGGATATGAAACGATTCACAGTCGTGACATTTAATAGTCACGGGACAGGGGTTACTTATGAATTTTCACGATGGTGACAAAATTAGTCACGGTCGTGAAGTACAATCTTCACCACTTGTTACCGTGAGACATTATGTGAAACAAAGCGTGAACAGTTCTGTAATTATTTGGTGTTAATGTTCACGATTGTAAAGAAGTGTTATGGTCGTGAACAAAGAGTTTCACGGGAGTGAAAGAAAAAAAGTAATGGGCGTGAAACATAATCTTCACTACCTTCAGCCGTAAAGTATATCGTGATGCAAGGCGTGAAAGCTACTGGATCTTTTGGCGATTATGATCACGGCCGTAAATATATGTCACGGGCGTGAATTGCCTTAAGTCTTCAATAAAAAAAACTAAGTCTAAAACAAGACTAAAAGATTTCTAAGGTGCTTCTATCCCTTATAAAATATATGTTGCCCAGATATTACGCCAAGAAGGGGGGTTGAACTGGAATTTCAAAAAATTAAACTTTAAGATGCAGAAATAAATAATTAATTTTAGGAGGGATAGAGAAAATCTGACACAAAGATTTATAGGGGTTCGGGTATTCACAAACCCTACTCCTCTCTCCAGTCGCAATTAGGAGTTTCACTAACACACTAAGTGTTACAATGGAGTTTTACAAGCTCACTCCCAACTATGGTGTTTTTCACAATGGCTCACACCTAACCTAGAAATCCCTTGTGTTTTAATGGCTCACACAATAACCAATTCCTTGTGTTTTACAGGCTCACACAAACAACCTTCACTTTGTGTTTTTACAAGATCACACAAACAACCTTCATTTTGTGTTTTTACAGGCTCACACAAACAACCTTTTAATTTGTGTTTTGGAGGCTCACACAACAAACCCTTACAAGTGTTCTACTCTTAACCCATAAATACCCAAAGCTCACTTGAGTAAAGATTACAGAGAGAACCACTTACAAATCTTAATTGCTCAATAAATGAATAGCAAAACGATTTTTACAGAGAATATATTTTGTTCTCAAAGTATGAAAGTTCAAATAGCTTGTAATAAGAATTAAATTCGAAATATATGTTATTTTATTGTTATTCTCTTCATTCTCTAGTTCTTAATGCACAAATGACTTCCATTTATACTCTCATGACTGAATATAGCCGTTGGAGTGCATTAAATACGAAACTAGTCGTTGTACCAACCAAAAAATCGCGCCTGACATTTTTCTCTTTCATTGTTCACGGGCGTGACTATGTTTGTCACGGGAGTGACATTTCTTCCCAAGCCGTGACTGAAGTGGTGACCTTGGTCGTGAAGCTCTCTGGAATGTTTTGACATATAGAGTCATGGGCGTGACATACTCATTCACGAGCGTGACAAACTTTCCAGCCGAGATCCAAGTGGTGACTTTGGTCGTGAAGCTCTCTGGATAAAAATGCATGAATCTTCACGGGGGTGACACCTTTGTTCACGGGGTGACACCTTTATTCACGAGGGTGACTGAAATGCCCACTTCACGGTTTGTTTTTCCTTCATGGCCATGAACTTCAAATGTTGATTTTGGTAACGGTTAGCTCCTTTCACGGAAGTGACTCATAGAGTCACGGCAGTGAACATGCTACTTCTTGAATTTTGTCTTTCAATGATTATTCTTTCAATCTCCATTCTTGCTATTTTAATCCATGTCCTGTATAATATACTTACAAAAACAAGTATGTTAAATACAATATTGCTATTTTATTTGTTATCATCAAAATGACGAAAATACCCCTCAAGGTTTAACAATCTCCCCCTTTTTGATGGTGACAAATAATCTAGCAATATGTGATTTTGAGAAGTCTCCCCCTCAAAATATACTTAGGATAAAAAATTTATAATGTGCAAGAATAGTAAATAATGATGTAGCATTGAAATAATCTTAACTAGATTTTAAGTATATGCAAGTTATATGAGAAGTATATCCAATATATACCATAATTTCTTTTTAAGGCATGAAGTATATGTAAGGTATACTTAAAGTATATCATGACATATTTATTTTTGCAACTTGCATGAAGGTATATGCAAAGTATACTTAAGGTATATCTTATGTATATTGTTCAATTTTTCAATCATATATTTTGCATATAAAATTTTGAATCAAGATTTCTAATCCCTTTTAATCTATTTCAAAGTCAATTCAATTTTAATATTTGATTCAAAATTCATTTACCTTAATATATATTGCTAGTTTCTTCTTATGTTGCTAGTTTGATACCATTTTTCCTATAATATTGCTAGTTTTCTCCCCCTTTTTGTCATCAATCAAAAAGGATATAAAGATATATCAATGAGGTAAACAAAAGCAAATATATTAATTAAAGAAAAAGATTCAAACAAAGTTAAATGTTCAGAAAGGAAATTTAAAAATTTCCTACACAGCAACAAACATAAACAAAATACATAAGCAAAAGACAAACAAATTTAGGCTACACTCTAGCCTAACTCCTAACCGGACATCCTATCATGAAGCCTAGCCACTTCAGCCTCAAGGCTGTCCATCCGAGACTCCATGAAGTCTTTGAGGTTTTCCAACCTCTCATCCATCGAAGTCTACAGCTGCTCAAAACGTGGTGCCAAGAGGTCAACCACCTGTTGCGCTAAGGTCGATGTGGAAGCCGAGGACTGTCCGATGTCCTGCTCAGCTACTGGAGATGCTTCCTCAACCCGAGCCCTCTTCTTCTGCTGGACTCCCTGGAGGCTTGCTTTAAAATCCTCCGTGTCATTATCTTTATTAAAGTTTCCTGATGAAAATTTAATGGTCAAACAAATTCAACAGTTCCTTGGAATACCTAACTACATCAGATAGTTCATATCCAATTACAGGCAGCACATGAAGTCATTATATCAACTTTTGAAAAAGCAACCTCCTCCATGGTTAGTCATTCACACACAGTCAATCCAAACAATCAAAACAGGATAAACCCACTAGTGGCTAAAGAAGCCTTCAAGGTTAGTCATACCTTAATCCTTTGCAGTTATTCTTAGAGCTATCCTCTGTTAGCATCAGAGCCTTGAAACTCTTGTTCTTGATCTAATCTATAGGGATGAGGAAATTCTCTCATCATTAATTATGACCGAAGCTCAAAAAATATCTTGTTCTTTTTCTAAATTATCTCTTCAGCCTTCTACTTCTAAAAACCTCAACCACCTATATGAACTCTTTTTTCTTTTTTAAGATAAAAAAATTTAGGAAATAAACATTCCATTCATAAACCTTTACCATACCTTTCAAAAACACAAGTCTTCATTCAATACCTCCATCAAAGCCTTAATCAGACAAAAACTTCATTCTGTAAAAGAGTATGCATAGTCTTCCTTCTTCGATCAGTGCCTTATCCAAGGTATTGGTGAAGAATAGTTTATTACTCTTGAAATTCCTTCTAAGTTTCCTATTCAGTGGCTTAATAGTGGATATTCTCATATTCACTTTAAAGCTATAAGACTTGATTTGACTTACCATGGCAAGAAGGGTTTACAAGTTGTAGCTCATGTTGCTTTACTGGATACTAGATTTCTAGAATATCAACATGTTGTAATTGGTACTATCTAGACATCTTTAAATGCATGAACTATCATTTGCACGTTCTATCCGAACTTAACATGAGGCTCTAAGATCCTCACATTTTTACAACTCTAAAAGTCCAAATCCAGATCATTGGAGTTAAAAATGTGGTTACCACTGACATAGCCACTCTTCATTACTAGATGATTTATAGAGTACAAAACCATGTTATGAATCTCTGTATTCCAACTTCTTCAGATGATCTCCCCAGCAGTGTCAGTGAAGCGGTAGAAGATATCATTTTGGAAAACGATTCTGACAGCAGCTCCCATCTTTATGAAGGACTCAACATCCAAGCGATCTCGAGGATGTCCAGGGATGAGGTTGAAGTGATGCGCATCCAGCTTCAGATAATTAAGCTTCACGACTATGTGGGTGACATATGCCCCAATCAAGATATCTCCAGTAGGCTTGGTGGCAATGGAGAGAAGATGATTAGAAAACCATCTAGAAAGTGCCACTGTGAGTCCTCTGCGAGCCATATCAAGGAGGAAGAGTTCTGACTTCCTGATAGTCCCGTTGCTTTCTCCCCTAGCAAATATGCTATAGGTTAGGAACCTATGCAAATACCTATGCAATAGGGCCACGAGATGAGTGCTCTTTGTCTTCTTAACGTCCCAGCTACAATCATAGCCAAAATGTGTCCATGCTAGAGGGGCAGAGAATTCTACCTCAGTATCATTCAGGATGCCATCAGATGGTAGGCTAAACAATTCTCCAAATTCGGTGGCATTGAGGGTGTTGGGATTGTTGCAGAGTTGGAATTTCTGCACTCCAGTAGGTGAAACCTGCAAGGTGCTGAGGAATTCCAGTGTTGGCTTCCTCAAGGTCGGCTGGTGAATTTCCACAAAATCTTTCAGATGTCAGGCTTGTAGTTGCTCTGTCATAGCTGTCTCAAGCCCGAGACTCTGTCTGCCATTCGAAGGACCTTGATGAAAGTAGGGGTCTCTTCTTCAAAGTTGCATACCGAGGATGGCATTGCTCCGGAATGCGGTTCATGAGGTAATCTACATACCTCCTAGGAGCATGAGACTTCTTTCTCTTTCCCTTGGATGAAACAGTCTCCATTTGATTTGAGGAATTCGGTTGGTGATGGAGTTGGAAAATTTTGACAGAAAATCCTTATGAAACCCTAAGAATGTAAGATTTCTTATGAAGATTCGAACTTTTGGTGGTATTTATAGGGAAAGTTTGAGTCTTGGGGGCCGGAATCTTCAATGTCTCAATGAATGTGAGTAAATGAGAGCGGTTTTGGGAGTTGGAGAGTTGAAATGAAAAGTATAACCAGATGTTCTTTTATATATTCGATACAATCACGGGCGTGAAGTAGGTATTCACGGGCGTGAATGGTCGTGTTCACGGTTTGCTGAATGAGTGTTCCACCGGTGAATGAAGGCGTGAATAATGTCATGAGCATGATCCTTGAATCTCACGGGCATGAATCATCATCCGTCACGGGGGTGAATAAATTGTCACGGGAGTGAAATGTTGAATTTCACCACTTATGCCCGTGAAGCAAGCCGTGACTCAAGGCATGAAAGCTTCTGTGAGTTTTGGGGTGTAATGGTTCACAGGAGTGAAAATTCGTCACGGGCGTGAAAGGCTCTTTTCACAGGCGTGAATGAAGCCGTGAAGATAGGCTTCACCACTTGAAGCCGTGAACCATGTCGTGAACCAAGTCGTGAACGACACTGCCTCTTTGGGCCATTTAAGTCATGGGCGTGAACATGTGTCACGGGCGTGACTCCCCTAAAATTTTCATCAAATAAAATTAAGTCCTAAAACAAGACTAAATCATTTCAACAAAGATTCTATTCCTTAAAACATGAATTTTCATCAAAATTTCTATCTTATAACTTGTGATATGATTTAAGATCAACAATTAAAATTTCATATTTTTACAATCACAAGGTTAATCCATCAATCATACCAAGTTCTCTTCTAATGAAATTGAATCTTTCCTCATTTAGAGACTTAGTGAAGATATCTGCTAATTGATTTTCTGTGCTTATAAATTATAATGCAACATCTCCATATTGAACATGATCTCTAATAAAGTGGTGTCTAATGTCAATATGCTTACTTCTTGAGTGTTGAATAGGATTCTTTGAAAGATTTATAGCACTTGTGTTGTCACATTTGATAGGTATATGGTTCATCTCATGACCATAGTCCTTAAGTTGTTGTTGTACATAAGTTGTTGTTTCATCCAAAGAATTTGTGTACAACAACATCTAGCTGCTACATATTCTGCTTCAGCAGTTGAGAGAGCAACTGAAACTTGTTTCTTGCTAAATCAAGAAACTAAACATTCTCCAATGAAGTGACAAGTACCTGAAGTACTTTTCCTATCTAAAAGACTACCAGCATAGTCTGCATCTGAATATCCTATAATATAAAAAGAGGAATTTCTAGGATACCATAAACCTAAATGCAATAATCCATGTAAATATCTTAAAATTCTTTTTACTGCATTTAAATGAGATTCTTTAGGACATGATTGAAATCGTGCACACAAGCAAACACTATACATAATATCGAGTCTATAAGCAGTAAGATATAAAAGTGATCTGATTATACCTCTATACAACTTTTCATTAATGCTTTTACCCTTTTCATCTTTGTCCAATTTTGTTGATGTGCTCATAGGAGTCTTGACATTTTTGTATCAATCCATACCAAATTTCTTAATTAAATCTTTGGCATATTTGGATTGGTTGATGAATATGCCCTCATTGCTTTGCTTTATTTGTAGACCAAGGAAATACTTAAGTTCTCCCATCATGCTCATTTCAAATTCCCTAGTCATACACTTAGCAAATTCTTGAACAATTAGTATATCATGCTTATGTTTTTTGATGAATAGTGTAGTGTCAATGTTTCCCTTTGTAAAGCTATTTTCTAATAAAAAAGAATTTAGCCTCTCATACCAAGCTCTTGGTGCCTGTTTTAAACCATACAAAGCTTTTGAAAGTTTAACAACATGATTTGGCAAATCATAGCTTTCAAAACCTGGTGGTTGTTCTACATACACTTCTTCATGTATATAACCATTTAGAAATGCACTTTTCACATCCATTTGGAAAAAGTTTGAAATTCATGTGACATGCATATGCTAAAAGTATTCTTATGGCTTCTAATCTATCTACAGATGCATATGTTTCATCATAATCTATACCTTCTTCCTGATTATATCCTTTTGCAACTAGTCTAGCCTTATTTCTAGTTATTAACCCTTGTTCATCTAATTTGTTTCTAAATACCCATTTGCTACCTATGATTTGATGATCCTTGGGTCTAGGTACTAGGTTTCATACCTTATTTCTCTCAAATTGATTGAGTTCCTCTTGCATGGCAATTACCCAACTTTCATCATTAAGAGTCTCATCAATATTTTTAGGCTCTATTTGTGAAATAAAAGCAATGTTAGTGACTAGATGTTTGAAATGAGATATAATTCTTACTCCCCTTGATAGATCACCAATTATTTGCTATTTTGGATGATCTTTCGTCATTCTCCATTCTTTTGGAAGTTCTTGATGATTTTGTTCTTGATTTTGAGGTAGAGAATCATTGTGCAGTAAATTTTTTTGATCATTTTCTTCTTTCCCATTTCCAATATCAAGTCTTTCCATTTTACCTACAATATCATTAAGAACACTACCTTTCACAAGATCAAGTCTACTAGATTCATTAAAAGCAACATGCATGGATTCTTCAACCGTTAAAGATCTTTTATTAAATACTCTATATGCTTTGCTGGTTGTAGAATACCCTAAAAAGATACCTTCATCAGACTTAGAGGCAAATTTTCCAAGATTGTCCTTGGTGTTCAATATAAAACACTTGCATCCAAATACTCTAAAGTATGATATCAAGGGCTTTCTTCCATTCCATAGTTCAAATGAGGTTTTGTTTAAAAGAGGTCTTTTGAAAACTCGATTTGAAATATAACATGCAGTGTTTGTGGCTTCTGCCCAAAAATAAGTTGGTAATTCATATTCATTAAGCATTGTTCTAGCCATTTCAATTAAAGTTCGATTCTTCCTTTCAACTGCCCCATTTTGTTGAGGTGTCTTAGGAGATGAGAAATTATGTGAAATGTCATGTTCAAGACAAAAGCTTTCCAAGTTTTCATTTTCAAATTCTTTCCCATGATCACTTCTTATTTTTGAAATGCATTACCCTTTTTCATTTTGAACACTTTTAGCAAAGTTTTTGAAATTTTCAAAAGCATCACTCTTTTGAGCTAAGAAAATTACCCAAGTAAATCTAGAGTAATCATCTACGATGACAAATGCATAATGTTTTCCTCCTAAGCTTGCAATTCTAGTAGGTCTAAACAAGTCTAAATGCAGGAGTTGAAGAGGTTTTGAAGTACTTACTATGTTTTTGGCTTTGAAAGATGACTTGTGTTACTTTTCTCTCTAGCAAGGATCACATGTCTTGCATTTTTCATATTTCACTCTTGGCGGTCCTTTTACTAGTTCTCATGTGCTGAGACTTTGTATTAAGTCCATGTTAGCATGACCAAGTCTTATATGTCACAGTCAAGATTCATCACTAGTAGTCACAAGACATTTAGAGGAATGGTTAGATAGTTCATGTAAGTTTATTATGTATGTATTGATATCTCTATTTTCTTTAAATATTTCTTGACCATTGATAGAGATCACAAGACATTCATTTGAAGTAAAGATTACTTTGTTTCCTCTATCACATAATTGACTTACACTTAACAAGTTATGTTTCAAGTCATCAACAAGTAAGACATCCTTAATAAAAGTAGTACCATTAATACCAATAGAACCAATGCCAATTACCTTACCCTTTGCATTGTTTCCAAAGGTAACTTTACCTTCATCAATACTTTTGATTTCATTGAAAAGTTTTTTGTCTCCTGTCATATGCATTGAGCATCCACTGTCTACTAGCCAAACATTTTTGTTTATTGTGGACTTGAGGCATGCCTATAAAATCACAATTCAAGTATGATTTTTAGGTACCCAAATGAGTTTGGGTCCTTGGGGGTTAGCACATGAAGGTTCCCAATGAGCCTTCCTTATCCAACAATGTTTATTTATGTGACCAATTTTCATACAATAATTACATTGTTTCGGTCTAAACTTGGTTTTTGGACTTACTATGTATTTGAATGTCATAATTCTATTAGACTGATTTTGAGAACAATGACATGCACAATCATGATTAATTTGCATTTTTCTAGATGCATGCTTCTTATACATAAAGGCAAAGCAGCCTGTTGCACACATCGTGGGTTACACATCTTTTGTATATTATCTTATAAATTTTATTTTGTAGTATTTGTAAAATAAACAGTATGTTTTGTAAAGCATGCCTATAAAATCACAATTCAAGTATAATTTTTAGGTACCCAAATGAGTTTGGGTCCTTAGGAGTTAGCACATGAAGGTTCCCAATGAGCCTTCCTTATCCAGCAATGTTTATTTATGTGACCAATTTTCATACAATAATTACATTGTTTCGGTCTAAACTTGCTTTTTGGACTTACTATGTATTTGAATGTCATAATTCTATTAGACTGATTTTGAGAACAATGACATGCACAATCATGATTAATTTGCATTTTTCTAGATGCATGCTTCTTATACATAAAGGCAAAGCAGTCTGTTGTACACATCGTGGGTTACACAACTTTTGTATATTATCTTATAAATTTTATTTTATAGTATTTGTAAAATAAACAGTATGTTTTGTAAAGAACATGTTACTATATAAAAAGGTAGTTTAACTTTTATGTTATATTTCTTTTATAAATGCAAAACAAATAAATAGTAAATATTAGAAAAAAAAAATGTATGAATGATTTTGCTTTATATATAACTTATATAATGGTATTTTAACTTATGAAGTTAGCGTAGCACACACTCATGCAGGCATGAGCTACTGGGGTAGGGGGTATTTCACAAATAACTCTTACAAGTGTTTCACTCTTAAACCAATATACTCAAACCCACTTGAGTAATAGATTACAATGAAAACATTCACCAACCTATAATGCTCAGAATTTATGAGCAAATAGATTTTTACAAAGAATAAGAATTTTGTTGAAAGTAATTAATGCACAATGGCTACAACAAGATTTTGATTCAAAAGTAATTGTTGTTATCTTGTTTATGATTTATAAATGACTTGCATTTATACCTCCTCAACAAATTATAGTCGCTTAGATGCATTTAATACGAAAATAATCATTGAACCAACTCTTAATTTCTTGTCTGATATGTTTCTCTTTGCTCATTCACGGTCGTGAATATGTGTGTCACGATCGTGAATGTTCTTCAAAGTCGTGGCTCAGGTGGTGACTCTGGTCGTAAAGCATTCTGGAAGAATTTAAAGTGATTGATCACGGGTGTGACTCTATACTTTCAAGAGCGTGAATATCCTTTCAAGTTGTGGTCCAAACGGTGACTCTGGTCGTGAAGCTCTTTAGAAAAATTTGACATGTTATCTCATGGGTGTGACTATCTTTCACGTGCATGACTTATTTGATCATTCACGTGCATGACTTATTTGATCATTCACGGTTGGTATGATCCTTCATGACCATGAACTTTAAATGATTTTGAAAAATTAACAATATTGATTTTTTCTATTATAACTATGAATTATAATTTAAAAATTTTAAATTTATCACGTTAAATTGAAAAATTATTAATATAAATAAGGTATTGAATTAAATAAACAATAAAATTAAAATATTAAGTACAAAATTTTAAAATATATTTTTTTAATTTAAAATAAATGTTCACAGATTTGCGATTAAAAAAAAATCCATTGCAAAACAGGAAAAACATTAATTTGGAAGAAAAAACTAACAGAGGCCTAATTGAAATTTTAGGGAAATATGATAAGATAGTAAAAAATATATTAGAGGATAGATTGAAAAATAAATCAAACGTTAAAATTTATTCATACAAAAAAACTACATAATTTTGACTACATATATATTGATATAAAACATATATATAATCTTTATTTTCTTACTTATATTCATTGACCCTCATTCTTTTTGGTCTTTGTCTGTCTTCACTCTCTTTCATAATTACTGTTGTCACTTTCCTCTAATGACGCACCTAGCAGTATTGTCACATCCAACAATTTGCAACACTAGAAGAAAAGCAGTATTCATTGCTAGCAATGTCTGGGCCTGTTTGAAATCGAGAATGACCGATCCGAAATTATCCAAACCCATACCCAACCAACGCGATTGCCAGGTTTACTGATTAGTATCATAAGAAAAATAGTCTACAAACTACTTTCTAAGCCCATTATCCAAGATTTCATTCCATGATTTAGGAAAAGAATTTGAAAGTAATTTTCAGGTTGAGAAGGTATCCGATACCCTTCATGTCCATATAGCAACTTTCAAGTACATTTCTTCCTCTCTTCTCCCTAAGATTTCATGCCACGTTTTAGGAGAGGAAATAACAGCAATGAGAAACAGATATTCCGGTCGAGAATATATGATACTTATTAAAACCCTATAGCAACTTAAGTACATCTCTATGCATGTGTTAACGAGTCTTTTTCCAGATGAAGTCACCGAACGTGTTCGTGTACATAACTTCAACTCTCTAACTCATAAGCAATTACAATCCAGCTGACCTCAGGTTTGTTAATGATTGTAACATGTTTCCAACTTTACGTTTTCCTTCTTTGTTTCTGTAACACCACATAATCAAGCAACCATACAGAGAGAAGTAATAAATTACACCAAAGTCTTACCAATCCTAATGCCAAATGGTGAAACCAAACTCAATTTTATTCAAGAAAATCACTTTAGTTTTTTTGTCCCTGGGAATATTAACATGGGTCATTAATCCATTAGAAAGAGCTAGACAAATTTTATAGCGCAAAATTTTTTACACAAACTGGCACATTCGCACACAATATCCAAAAGAAAAATGACCTGAAAGCAATAAGAAACAAGCTATAGTTCTACATTAGCTTATTAATAGAGAATGTCAAAAAACAAACAGTTCCAAAAAGAGCTTCCCAAACTGCACTTCAATCGTGAACTATAAAGAGCTTCTAAAACTACAAAGATCTACTCCAACAGCAAACATTCAGCTCCAGTACCCAAGGCAAACTCATAGCTAAATAAGCAAACATCTTGAGCATGTCCAAAAGAAATCAATCAGTATAAGAAGAACAAGTTTTACTATCACACTCCAACAAAAAGAAAAATATGTACAAGCCAACCTGTAATTTATTAATCAAACAGATCAACATTTCTAAACACATTTGGTGTATAAGCACATATTATTCCATTATTAAATAATTCAACACAATACAAAATAGTGTGCACTCTCTAGTTTAATAGATTGAAAATATAAAACACAAGCCAAAGTCTCACTAGCATCTGAAATGCTGTAAAATAGCTATAACAGCAGTGATTACCTGCAGAATCCACCATTTGTTGATCTGTAAACCAGCATGACAAAAGGATGTTATTGCAGACTGTTCTCCGATGTCAATCACCTGATCAAATGCGGAAAACATCAGTCTGGAATCGCTCATCATACAGCCTCCAATGGCCATACCTTTCAGTGTGCATTACTGATCTGGGGATATAGTAATTTGGCTTTTTAATCTCCTTTAAATTCTTCAAACTAGATGTCCCATTAACAATATCCCTACTTGTCAAATTTGCACACCCAGATAGATCCAAGTACTCAATATTCAAACACCGTTCACAAATTGAAGACAGCCCCTTCCCTGTTAACTTGGAGAATCGAAGTTCAAGATATTCCAGATGAGGCATAAATTTGGCAATTGCAGCTGCCTCTGTATCCCCATCTTGCGGGCAAGCATTTAGATACTCATTGGGAACAATTCCAACATGTTGAGAAGGATCCAACCAATTCATGAGGTTTCGCTTCAGAACTTTAAGATTGGGGCAATTCCCCCCTATCATCATTAAAGATTCATGAGATATTTCGTAGCAATAACTTACGTCGACCTCCCTAAGGTTCGTGCACTTAAAGGCTATCGGAACCATAGATGCATCAGTAACATTTGGACAACTCCTAATCGAAAGAACCTCAAGGTTTGGGCACCTGTAAATAAAATTAACACAATTCCATGAACAAATATAACCATTGACTCCTCGTTCTTTGTGTAAATCTCATTTTACTGGTAATATACCTTTCTGCGACGAAATTGAGAGAGTGATCAGAACAGTGTCTAGCGCGAATCTCGGTGAGAGAGCCATCGCTCCAATCAACAACGGATCGGAGCAAGGAATCAATCTTCCTCTCGAACTCAGGCGTCCACCAGCGAGATGACTCGGTTACTGAGTTGAACCGAGTCTCGAGATCGAACGTCGTGTGAAGCGATGGGTCTTTGCTGACACCGAGCCACGATTTGCACACCAGCATAGGTCCTCGCCATAAGTGCTCCAGGGTGAGCCGCGAGAAGATGTTAAGCAAGCACTCGTGAGTCAGCTCAGACCAATCGGTGCCGAGTCTTGACTCGGCCTTTGTTTCAATCTCGGTGTTTTCTCCGCCACCATCGTCTTCGTTTCCCCTCATTAGTTCTTTGTTCGTTGATGATTTAATATTGTTTTTTTAAAGCTTAATTTTAACCCCAAAAAAGAAAAATGGATATCCCAATTTTTAGCATAGGTTTACCTCATCGGATCCTCGCCCCCTATCTTTTACTCTCCACTGTACAGTGCACACGTATCTGACTCTCCTCCAAAATTCACCCCTTTTTCTTAATTAACCATACGTTTGGATTGATTGGAAAATAAAGAATGAATAAAAATAAGAGAAAAAATAATAGAGAAAAGTAAATTTATTTTATTTAAAAATTGAAGAAAAATAAAAATTTGATGTTTAATATTTTTTTCTTTTATTTTCTCTCGAAATGAGAAGAAAATATGGAACGAAAGATAAAAATAATATTATTTACTATGCAATTATAATATGGTTCTAATATTATTATTTGTTATTTTACAAATTAAAGGTTAAAATAATAATTTTACAGTACTACAATTTGTTTTCTCAATAATCTTTTCAAATAAGAGAAAATAATTTTCGTCATTTATTTTCTTATTTTCAATCCATTCAAACATGAAGAAAGCAAAAAAAAAAAAAAAAGACAAAATAATTCATGTTTTCCATATTTTCCCTTCTTTATGAGAAGTTTCCAAATATAGTGCAAGAGAACTAAACAATAATCGATAATATTACCTTTAGGTGGTATTTTTTTCAATGCTTATATATATATATATATATATATATATATATATATATATATATATATATATATATATATATATATATATATATATATATATATATATATATATATATATATATATATATATCAACTGTATAATTTTTGAATTTAATAGATATATTAATATAATAGATCAAACTCATTTAATAAATAGTAATTTTTTTTATAAATACTTGATATACCCCTATATACTCGATCTCTATTTTCTTTGTTAAATTAAATTCTCAATCAATTAATTTAATTTTTTTTCTCCTTTTTTTTTTTCTACCCAAACTGTTGAATTTAATCTGTTTCAATTCCAATTCATAAATTTGACATCTTCCTACTCCGATTTCTTCAAACTAATTTCTTGAAAGATGGCGAGTGAGGAAAACTCAAAATCAAGCCAACAATCTCAATTTGTTTTAATCTTGATCCTGATGACTAAGACCATTCGAAATTTCGTTGGTGCTCAAGAGAGGACTCAATAAGTTCAACTTGTTGATCTTGATTACTATTGATGACTTTCTCGAAAAAAGAAGATACTATTGATGACGAAGACTTTGGATTTTGTTGAAAATCCAATTCAACAAGAAAAAATGAAGAATGCACCAAGGAAACTTAGATCCAATATGTTAAAGGTTTATTTTACAAAAATAACCCTGGAAGATGGCTCTTTGCAAGTATGATGTTCAAATTCAAAAAATATCGAGGATATGGTACATTTGCTGAGCATTTGAAAAGAAAGCATGCTGGTGAAGCTAGTTCCCATAAAAACAAGGCACATCATGCTGGTAAAAGCTAGTTAGGATAAAAAAGAAACAAAATCAACCCATTATTTTAGCACAACAGACAAAAGTTCAAAGCAAATTTTACTAGATTAGCTGAGTTTTGTTTCAGCTGAATTAGTAAATGAATTCGCCAAAAGTTTCATTGAATGCCTTTCTGTTTAATTTTGTTTAAAAAATAAATTTTATTGAATTTATGCAAATTGATGCTAATCCTAATATGCCATTCATAATCCATTATTTTCCATTCAACATGTGCTGCAAATCTCTCATACCTGTGCTAATCCTAATGTGCCATTCATAATCCATTATTTTCCATTCAACATGTCCTGCAAATCTCTCATACCTGTCGTATTCAAACGCCCATACAAAATACGGTTTCTGTTGTGAAATCCGCAAATTTTTAATTATATTTCTAAATATATTTTAATATTAATTTTAATTTGCACAACTTGGTCAATATTTTAATATATAATATTTATTATTAACAATTAAAATATTATATATTTATTATCAAATAAATTGAATTATAATTATAATTAATAAATTGCTTTATAAATTAATTATAAAACTTATAAAAATTAAAGTGAGAAAGTTTAACATAGAAAATTAAAATAAAATTTAATTAAAATCCAGCATTAAAAATTCATAAAAAGAAAATATTGTATTAATAATCATTATATTATATTATATACTTCATAATCATATTAATAATATATTTATATTAATTTTATTAATAATTATATTTATATTATTTAAACTAACTATACATTAATTATATTAACTTAATTAATTAAATAAGTTAATGACTAATTTCCTTATAATTAATATCAAGTACATTAATAATGAAATATATATTATTTATTTATTTTAATTAAATTTATTATAAAATAAAAAATAGATCTCATTTCAATATTTTAAACGATTGAAATTTATAAAATTATAAATTTGCAAGTAAGCATTTAAAATTCCATATGAAAGGGATAATTTGAAAGGGGATAATGATGACCTTGTGTCAGACTGAGCACTACTGCAATAGAACAAATAGCCCCCTCTCCTCTTACTAGTCACTATCAATAATATAAGAGAAATGTGATTCTGGTTTATCTAGCAGTAAAACCAGCTATATTATCTTTACATTTTTTTTTTCAAAAAGAAAATTCGAATATAGTGATTTTTTCAAATAAGATTAATACGTGTCTGGGGTTAGTAATCAGTGGTTCGAGAAGGGGGGATGGATGATACTCAAGTAAATGGGGCTCATAGGGAATTGATTAAGGGCCATATAATTGTTTAGAGAAAGCAACCTAGATTTCGCAACAGCATATAGTTGTTATGGTTGATTTTAACACAAGGTTTCTTCCCTCATCCTATTTCAAGGATTATTTCCTGGTATCATATCTATAATAAAGCCTATAGACACACTCAACAAAAGTTAATGTACTTAAATGAAGCATCCCTCAACTTGTACAAGAACACGGTAGGGATCATAGCATCAAGGAATAAGACTATAACATTGCCCTTGCCTCACAAATTCTCATGGGAACTTGCACAACTAAACACAATCATCATAAATAAATAACCAATTTCTTCTAGAAAAAAACACGGCAAAAACGTAACAAATTGTTGTCTTGCAATAACAAGTAAAGCTACAGGAGCTCCAATGAGCTGCTAAGCCTGGCTTTCAAATGTCAAAAATCAGAAGGATCGGAGTTTGATAACGAGCCATTTCAGATTCCAGTACTTACTATCAAGACATCGCAACTATACAAGAGCTTTTGCTCTATTTAGACACATTTCAAACCAAAAGAATAAAAAATCAAAACAAAACACAACAAAAGGTTCTTTGGCTTATGTTTTCGCAGGCTGTAGTTCCACTTCCACCTGACATCACACTACCACAACAGCACTCCAAATAAGATGCCTCGATCCTGGATGCATTCTAGGGCTCGGCCACGCCATTGATTAGTATTTCAAGTCTAATTTCAACTAAAACAATAAAAGTCTGAAACCATATTCAGGACATAGGTGCAAGCCAATGCCAAAAACCCTTCAACTTTAACGTTCGATACTGTTCTCAGAACTACTGTAAAAAGAAACTTCTCTTTTTATATCCATCACTACTTGCTTTTCTTAGCCACTTTTTTCAGCAACCACATGGTGGCTTATGCAGAAGTTTAAATACTAATTATGATTCTAATGTTGCATGATGATTACCACGCACGATAACAACTTGCAGACCAAATCACAATATCAATCATTGGGACCCTAATCATTTGGTTTCAATATCAATTGATTGAGTAAAACATAACAGGAAAAAGAAAATCAAGAGGACAAACAATGAGAATTCCAAGTATGAAAACGAGCATATCATTAAGACATCCTCAACAGAGCAAAATGCACATTAACATCCCACCTTAATTATTTCTCCAGCCTCATTCTAGTTCAGGACATAGTCCTAATGTCACTAGCAATGGAAATCATCTTCATAAATTGAATCAGAAGAAGAAAATGGAATTTAATAATAATAATCAATTAAAAAAAAAAGTAGTGAGAAAGGGTCAGACAAAAGTTTGCAGTTGGGCTGTCGCGCAAGGAGGTAATGCCAAATACCAGAGTTCAAGATTTCAAGCCAATACCCAATTCAGTGTCTTCAACACCATCTATTTATCTTAAAGCTGATTTATGCATGCTTAGATGCATAATAAAACTATTGACATTTGAAACAAAACATCTTCACCAGTCCTACTATGATATGCCATTATGCACTTAAAAGACTCCATTATTTTTCTAATTCATTCAAAAAGAAGTATAAGCTCATATACATTGTTCAAGGCTCCAGTTCAAGAAACTACCACTACTTGTGCCTCTAATAAATACTGAAACATCACTTATGCATGATCTAGATATCAATGAAAGTTTCCAAATTGTAACAAGCAGATCAGAAAGCCAGCAAAAAACAAAGCCAATAACTTTTCAACAACTTTCTCTAAAGCACATTTCAATAGTGTCAACGTCAGTAATATTGACCAACAGAGAAACCCAGTATTTTGAATCCATCACAAATAGTATTTCATCTACCACAAATCTCATAAAGCCAGAATTATATTCATTTAGGGTCCAAAACGAGCATCTCTGATGGCATTTCAATATCTTACAGATGCAAACACCAAAATGATATTTAATATCCAACTCATAATAAATTCTCCCCAGTGAGACTAGATTAATATATTTTCACATCCAATTTAGATTTCACTATTATTCTCAAGAGCAAGCGTTATTTAATAATTATTCTGAACGATATCTATCAACCACACGGGATTCCATCGTAACATTCAATCCAACAAGCAGCACCAAACTCCAAAACATCCATAATCAATCATATCCCTCAAGAATTAAGCAAATTAACCATTGAATTTCATCTTATTAAAAGGAGTTGACACGACAATTTAAATTCAAAATGACATAGCTTAGAAAATAAGAACAAGGTGGTATTGGCTGACTAATATGCCGAGGCATAGAGAGGGCGCCTATACTCATCGAAGAACTCCTCACGATTGACGAAAATGATGGCGTACAAAGCATAGATTATTCCAGGAACGTAACCTAGGATAGTCAATATCAAGCAAATAAAGAATTCAACCTGCAAAACCCAATTAAAAAGGAAAATGCAAAATCCAGTTTCTCAGATGAGCAAGATGACATTAATGATATCTATTTTGAAGAAAAGAAAAAAATAATTTGAAGAAAAATAGAAATTTTCCATCTGAAAGACTTACGCTGCAACAGCCATGTCTAAAGCAAACGCCCAAAGGAGGAAGCAAGATGGCGATCAGGATTTCGCAGCAAATTTCACAACGGCTAGGCATTTTTAACTACAAAACCTACTTCTGTTTCTTTGCAGATTTGAAAGGTTTGATCCTTCTTTCACATTAATCTACAGCGGCGGATTCTTAATGGAGAAGAAAACAAAACAGAATTAACAAATTGAAAACGCATATTTTAGCCGTGTTTCCTTTGTGTTGTCTCGGAAATTTTATTTAATTATTTTATTTTTATTTTTATTAAAATTTAAGTCTTGTAATTTTAATTTTATTTAAATTAAGTATTTAAGTTTAATTTAGTTAAAATTATATTTTTTTCAAATTTTAATTTTAATTAACAAATATTTATTTAATTTTTTAAAATCAAATTTAAAAAAAAAACTTAATAAGAATAGCCTCCTTTTTTATTTTTTAAACAAATCTTGCATTCAAATGGTAATTATTAATTGTCAATTGTAACTTTTAGTTTTTTTTCATTTTTAATAGAGAAAGTTTAACTTTTAATTTGAGCGGTAAAGCAAAAGAAATAAGGAATAGAGTATTTGATATTTTAATTATTATGATCATGATTTATTTCTGTATTAATGCTAAACTAAAAATTTAGTGATGATCTTATTTATAATTTTTATTTTTCACATTTTATTATTTTGTTATATACTTGTATATTTATTTAATTTAAAAAACATATATAAAAATTAAACTATATCTTTTAAAATATCATTATTGTTATATAAAATATATTATTTATAAAATTAAAAAGTGAAAATAAGTTGAACTAAAATTTTGAAGTACATTAAAAAAAGCCTAAATATATCATTACACCCCCTAGGTTGGCAAGAAAAAAAAGCAAATTGTACATCCATTGCACCCCGTAGAGTTGGGATTAGTGATACATCCTCGCCCTTATTATGCCCGGTAAAATGAAGAGTATGAACTACTTAACAAATTAACAAACACTCTTTTAAAAAAAAAAAAATTCTTGCCCATTAAATTGATTCTCCTCATCCTTCTCTTTCTTTCTTTCCTCTCCACATATCAACACCAACTCTGTTCAATTATAATTGACTAACTATCGTTCAACCTCCAAAATAAAAGTTGTAGATTTTCTTTATTTTGTCCTTTTTCCTTTTGAATTTTAAATAATATAATTCCATATTAAAAATTTAGAGAAATTAGGAAAGAAAAATAAATTTAAGAGTTCTGCATTCTTGGGAAGGTGGGAAGGGAATACTGATTACAATGACAAAAAAAAAAGGCTCAATTTTGAGATGTTCATAAGTTTAAGCTCTTCATCAAAGAATGAGTATAAAATCAATAGATGTGATTTATCATATAAAAATTGATAATGAGTAAAATAATGTACCCAATTATTTTTAAAGAAGAAGAGTAATATAATTACAACATAAGAATTCTATGTTATATATAGAAACAAGAATGAAAATAAAATATGCATCTAAATGAAGAGACATTATCAAACAGTGAAAGATAGGCATTAAAAATTGATGAAATTATAGAAATGAGAGTGTCAGTTGTAGAAATTGAAATCAAATACCACCCTGTGTAGGGCATTAACCACCAATCTCCAGAAATTTGAATTCAGGTTAATGATCCATTTAATATCCAATAATTTACTTAATATTTTTATATTATGTATCAATTATTTATCTACACATGCAATATATTAAATGAGCAATAAATTAAATAAATATAGCAAGCATATAAGCGAACAAGGAGTTTATAATGTACATTTACATCTCACACCCTACAACTACTTAAATTTAATCCTTATAGATAATAATATTGGAAAATAAATAATAAATCCTATACTACAACTGAAAATGAGCAAACAACTGATCCAAATGCACAAAACATCTATTCACATATTCAAGCCGTCCAGCCATCTATAACCTTCATAATAGTTGTAAAAAATCAGTATTCATCCATAAGCATCCATAGAAGGGGAAAAAGAAGAGATATGCTGATAATAGTGAATAAAGCAATAGATATCATACATAAAAGTGAAAAAAAAAATAATCTAGAATCCTAATTAATTAGATCAAAGGTTATTTTAAAGATTTACACATAATCATGCATTTTTTATTTAATAAATATCAGAATTAAGGTGAAGAAGGAAAATAGAAAGATGTTTTTTATGTATGCCCTCAGGATTTACCAGATTACAAAAGAAGTAGAAATATTATATCTTTGAACTTTAAAAACTACTTGAGATAGCAAGCATCACACGCAGGATTTGCCACAAAACTTAACCCCTCAGATTCTTCGAATTTCCTTTTTCTCCAAACAAGCTAGGGTTCTTAGTGAGCCAATTTAATCCTAAAATAAAGTCAAATTCATGTATAATTCTGCCCCAGAATTGTTCTCCCTCAATGTAACCTTGAATAAGCTATTTATAGGCTTAAAGGTCCTTTTCCAATACAGTAATTGAAACTTAAAGCTTCCTGAATAGCTTATTTTTTTCTCCAACACTCTCAAAAAGTATTCTTAAATAGTTTTAGAGATTTCACAAACCTTTAGAAACAATACCAAATAGGATTTGAAGTCTTAAACAAACAGAAAGATTCTGCCTAAACCGTACAAACACATATTTTAGTTGTGTTTTCTTTTTTAAGTCTTTGAACAAATTTATTTAATTATTTATTTTTTATTCTATTAATATTAAATCCTTTAATTTAAATTAATTATTTAATTTGTATTTTGTTAAAATTAAGTTTCTTAATTTTAATTTTTAATAAACAAATTGTGTGTTTAATTTTTAAAATAAAAATTAAAACTTAATATAAATAAATAAATATTTCAAAAATTCGAGAAACAAAATATAATTAATAGCCAAAAGATTCATTTTTCCTAGAAAAATCTTCAATAAAGGGCAGCTGGTAATTATTAATTGTGAAATTTCTCTAGAACTCATGAGAAAGTTTAACTTTTAATTGAAGTGGTAAAGAAAAAGAAACGAGGAATATCAATATGTTGAATCAGTTTTAGTATCATTATTTTAATTGATTATTCATAAATGAAATTTTTTTATACTCAAAAAAATGAAAATTCTTTTATTTTATTTTATTTTATTTTATTTTGATTTTGATTTTTAATTATTCTATATATATTATTTTCTTAAAAATTTCACATTATTTTGTTTTTTAAAAAAAATATTTCATATTATTTTCTTAATTCTTAATTTGGTTGTGCTAGATCTTTATTTTATATATTTTAGCAAAGTATTTGATATTTTAGTTATTATATACATAAAAATTTAAATTTCATATCAGTACTAAGACTTGCAACTTTAAGATTCATTGTGTGATAAAAAGATTAAAATAGCCAATGAAGGAATGCACCACCTAAAACTGTATTTTGATGGGTTAGATTATACTCATTGGAAGCATATGATGGAAATCTACTTAAATAATGGTCTTGTAAATATGAGGGATACCATATTAGAAGAATGGAACCCACAATTCAAGGAGACAAATGGTGAGGTGGAGATCATTCTAAGGAAGGAATGGATTAAGGCACAAAGAAAAGCTAATGAAAAGAAAAGAAAGCTATTGTCCAGACAACGAACTAATAAGGGGGTTGAATTAGATATAAAATAATTTTTTTTAACTTTAAGTGCGAAATAAAAATCAAATAGAGTAAAGATGAAGAGATATCATACACAAGATTTATAGAGGTTCGGATGTTAACAAACCCTACTTTTCTTCTCAATCTCAATTGAGAGTTTCACTAACACACTAAGTGTTACAATGGAGTTTTACAAGCTCACTCTCAACTATGGTGTTTCTATCAATGACTAACACATAATCCAGAAATTCTCTTGTATTTTAATGGCTCACACAATAAACCAATTCCTTGTGTTTTATGGCTCACACAATCAACTCTTACAAGTGTTTCACTCTTAACCCAATATACGCAAACTCACTTGAGTAATAGATTACAATAAAAACACCCACCAACTTATAATCTCAAAATTTATGAGCAAATAAGTTTTTACAGAGAATACAAGTTTTGTTGAAAGTAATTAATGCACAATGGCTACAACAAGATTTTTGATTCAAAAGTAATTGGTGTTCTCTTGTTTAGGATTCATAAATAATTTGCATTTATACTTTCTCATTGAATTATAGCCGTTTTGATGCATTTAATATGTGTTGCCCAGATATTAAACCAATAAGGGGGGTTGAATTGGAGTTTAAAAAAATTAAACTATAAGATGTGGAAATAAAAGATTAATTTTAGGAGGGATAGAGAGAATTTGACACAAGGATTTTTATAGAGGTTCGGGTGTTAACAAACCCTACTCCTCTTCCCAATCGCAATTGGGAGTTTCACTAACACACTAAGTGTTACAATGGAGTTTTACAAGCTCACTCCCAACTATGGTGTTTCTCACAATGGCTCACACCTAACCCAGAAATCCCTTGTATTTTAATGGCTCACACAATAACTAATTCCTTGTCTTTTACAGACTCACACAAACAACCTTCATTTTGTATTTTTACAGGCTCACACAAACAACCTTTACTTTGTGTTTTTACAGGCTCATATAAACAACTTTCACTTTGTGTTTTTACAGGCTCACACAAACAACCTTTTAATTTGTATTTTGGAGGCTCACACAACTAACCCTTACAAGTGTTATACTCTTAACCCAGAAATACCCAAAGCTCACTTGAGTAAAGATTATAGAGAGAACCACTTACAAATCTTAATTGCTCAATAAATGAAGAGCAAAAAGATTTTTACAGAGAATAGATTTTTCTCTCAAAGTATGAATGTACAAATAGCTTGTAATAAGAATTAAATTCGAAGTATATGTTATTCTATTGTTGTTCTCTTTATTGTTTTTTTCTGAATGCATAAATGACTTCCATTTATACTCTCATGGCTGAATATAGCCGTTGGGGTGCATTAAATACGAAACTAGCCGTTGTACCACCCAAAAAATCGCGCCTGATATTTTTCTCTTTCATTGTTCAAGGGCGTGACTATGTTTGTCACGGGTGTGACCTTTCTTCCCAAGTCATGAATGAAGTGGTGACCTTGGTCATGAAGCTCTCTAGAATGTTTTGACATATTGAGTCACGGGCATGACATACTCATTCACGGGCGTGACAAACTTCCCAGCTGTGAATCAAGTGGTGACTTTGGTCGTGAAGCTCTCTGGATGAAAGTGCATGATCATTCACGGGGGTGACACTTTTATGCACGGGGGTGACTGAAAATGTCCTCTTCACGGTTTGTTCTTCATTCATGGCCGTGAACTTCAAATATTGGTTTTGGTAATGGTTAGCTCTTTCACGAGCGTGACACATAGAGTCACGGCAGTGAACATGCTACTTCTTGAATTTTTGTCTTTTAAGGATTATTCTTCCAATCTCCATTCTTGCTATTTAATCCATGTCTTGTATAATAGACTTACAAAACAAGTATGTTAAATACAATATTTTTATTTTACTTGTTATCATCAAAATGACGGAAATACCCCTCAAGGTTTAACAATCTCCCCCTTTTTGATGGTGATAAATAATCTAGCAATATGTGATTTTGAGAAGTCTCCCCCTCAAAATATACTTAGGATAAAGAATTTATAAAATGCAAGGATTGTAAAAAATGATGTAGCATTGAAATAAACTTACTAGATTTTAAGTATATGCAAGTTATATGATAAGTATATCCAATATATACCATAATTCCTTTTTAAGGCATGAAGTATATGTAAGGTATATTTAAGGTATATCATGACATATTTATTTTTGTAACTTGCATTAAGGTATATGCAAAGTATACTTAAGGTATATCTAATGTATATAAAGCTCAATTTCTCAATTTTATAATTTGCATATGAATTCTTGAATCAAAGTTTCTAATCCCTTTTAATCTATATCAATGTCAATTCATAATTCAATTTTTAATTTTTGATTCAAAATTCATTTACCTTAATATATATTGCTTATGTTGCTAGTTTGATACCATTTTCCCTATAATATATTGCTAGTTTTCTCCCCCTTTTGTCATCAATCAAAAAGGAAAAAAAATATCAATGAGATAAGCAAAAGCAAATACATTAATTAAAGGAAAAGATACAAACAAAGGTAAATGTTCAGAAAGGAAATTGAAAATTTCCTACACAACAACAAACATAAAATAAGAAATAAACAAGCAAAACAAGCAAATTTAGGCTAACTCTAGTCTATCTCCTAGCCGGACATCCTATCACGAAGCCTAGCTACTTCAGCCTCAAGGCTATCCATCCGAGACTCCATGAAGTCTTTGAGGTTCTCTAACCTCTCATCCATCGAAGTCTGCAGCTACTCAAAATGTAGTGCCAAGAGGTCAACCACCTGTTGTGCTAAAGTCGGTGTGGAAGCCGAGGAATGTCCGATGTCCTGCTCAGCTGTTGGAGGTGCTTCCTCAACCCGAGCCCTCTTCTTCTGCTGGACTCCCTGGAGGCCTGCTTTAAAGTCCTCCATGTCATTATCTTCCTAGATGATCTCCCCAGGAGTGTTAGTGAAGCGGTAGAAGATATTGTTCTGGAAAACGATTATGACAGCCGCTCCCATCTTGATGAAGGACTCGACATCCAAGCGATCTCGAGGATGTCCAGGGATGAGGTTGAAGTGATGCGCGTCCAGCTTTAGATCCTCAAGCTTCACTGCTATATGGGTGACATATGCCCCAATCAAAATATCTCCAGTAGGCTTGGTGGCAATGGAGAGAAGATGGTTAGCAAACCATTTAGAAAGTGCCACTGTAAGTCCTCTGCGAGCCATTTCAAAGAGGAAGAGCTTCGATTTCCTGATAGTCCCGTTGCTTTCTCCCCTAGCGAATATGCTATAGGTTAGGAACCCATGCAAATACTTGTTCACTGGGGACCTGAGATGTGTGCTTTTTGTCTTCTTCACATCCCAGCTACAATCGGTGCCAAAATGTGTCCAGGCTCGAGGGGTAGAGAATTCTACCTCAGTATCATTCAGGATGCCATCAGATGGTAGACTGAACAATTCCCCAAATTCGATGGCATTGAGGGTGTTGGGATTGTCGCAGAGTTGGAATTTCACCACTCTAGTAGGTGAAACCTGCAGGGTGCTGAGGAATTCTAGTGTTGGCTGGTGAATTTCCACAAAGTCTTTCAGATGACAGGCTTGGAGTTACTCTGTCATAACTGTCTCGAGTCTGAGACTTTGGACTGTCTGCCATTCGAAGGACCGTGATGACAGTAGAGGTCTCTTCTTCAAAGTTGCATACCGAGGATGGCATTGCTCCGGAATACGGTTCATGAGGTAGTCTGCATACCTCCGAGGAGCATGGGACTTCTTTCTCTTTCCCATGGATGAGGCAGTCTCCATTTATTTTGAAGAATTCAGTTGTGATGGAGTGGAAAACGTTTGACAGAAAATCTTTATGGAAACCCTAGAAATGTATGATTTTTTATGAAGATTTGAACTTTTGGTGGTATTTATAGGAAAAGTTTGAGTCTTGGGGGCCGGAATCTTCAATGTCTCAATGAATGTGTGTAAATGAGAGCGGTTTTAGGAGTTGGAGAGTTGAAATGAAAAATATAACCGACTGTTCTTTTATATACTCGATACATTCACGGGCATGACATTGGTGTTCACGGGCATGAATGGTCGTGTTCACGGTTTGCTGAAGGAGTGTTCCACCTATGAATGAAGGCGTGAATAGGTTCACGGGCGTGCTCTTTGAATGTCACGGGTGTGAATGATCATCCTTCACTGGGGTGAACCAATAGTCACGGGCGTGAAATGATGAATTTCACTATTTAGGCCCGTGAAGCAAGTCGTGACTCAAAGCGTGAAAGCCTCTGTGAGTTTTGGGGTGTTAAGGTTCACGGGAGTGAAAATTCGTCATGGGCGTGAAAGTCTCTTTTCACGGGAGTGAATGAAGCCGTGAAAATAAGCTTCACCACTTGAAGTTGTGAACCAAGTCGTGAACGATACTGCCTCTTTTGGCCATTTAAGTCACGAGCGTGAACATGTGTCACGGGCGTGACTCCCCTAAAATTTTCATCAAATAAAATTAAGTCCTAAAACAAGACTAAATCATTTCAACAAAGATTCTATTCCTTAAAACATAAATTTTCATCAAAAATTTCTATCTTATATCTTGTGATATGAATTAAAATCTTCAATTAAAATTTCATAGTTTAGTAATCACAAGGTTAATCCATCAATCATACCAAGTTCTCTTCTAATGAAATTAAATCTTTCCTCATTTAGAGACTTAGTGAAAATATCTGCTAATTGATTTTCTGTGCTTATAAATTCTAATGCAACATCTCCATATTGAACATGATCTCTAATAAAGTGGTGTCTAATGTCAATATGCTTACTTCTTTTTCAAATTTTTCCTTTTGCAGTCCCTTTACCAGCTCTTCTATGTTGAGGCTTTGAATTAAATCCATGCTTGCATGACCAAGCCTTTTATGCCACAGCCAAAATTCATCACTTATAGTCACAAGACACTTAGAGGAATGGTTAAATATTTTGTGTAAGTCTATTATGCCGGTATTGACATCTCTATTTCCTTTAAATATCTCTTGGCCATTAATATAGGTTACAAGACATTTGTTGGAAGTAAAAATTACTTTGTTTCCTTTATGACATAATTGACTTACACTTAACAAGTTATGTTTCAAACCATCAACAAGTAAGACATCTTTAATAAAAGTAGTACCATTAATACCAATAGAACCAATGTCAATTACCTTACCCTTTGCATTGTTTCCAAAGGTAACTTTACCTCCATTAATACTTTTGATTTCATTGAAAAGTTCTTTGTCTCCTATCATATGCCTTGAGCATCCACTGTCTACTAGCCAAGCATTTTTGTTTATTGTGGAGTTGAGGCATATCTATAGAATCACAATTCAAGTATGATTTTTAGGTACCCAAATGAGTTTGGGTCCTTGGGGTTTACTACATGAAGGTTCCCAATGAGCCTTCCTTATCCAGCAATATTTATTTATGTGACCCATTTTCATACAATAATTACATTGTTTTGGTCTTACAATATTTTTGAATACCATTTTTCCATCAAATTTATTTTGAGAATAATGACATGCACAGTTATGATTAATTTTAGATTTTCTAGATGCATGCTTCCTATATATAAAGGCATGATTATTATTTTTCTGTATAGAAGGTTTAACATGTTTATTTCTTGGTGTTGTTCTAACAGTTGTGGAGATGTGAGGTTCTTTAGACTTAACAAATATGGTTTTGTGAGAAGATGATGATGTGTCCTTAAATCCTAGATCATGTCTAATTAAGGGTGATCTTTGAGACATAATGAGAGTATCTAAGCTCTCTTTACCTTTGTGAAATTTAGAAATTGAATTTCTAAGTTCCTCAACTTCATTTTTCAAAGTATTATTCTCTTTTAGCAAGGAGGCTGTTGAGGGTCTTGATGAGTATTCATCTAATGACTTTTGGAGAGATTCATTAGATGATTTAAGTTTTATGTTTTCCTTTTCTAAACTATCTATCTTATTTTTTAAATTAGAGATATTATTTTTATAGGTACTAAATTTAGTTCTATATTTCTCTAATTCTATATTTAATTCTTATATTAGGCTTTGCTCATCATCATCATTATCACTATCATCATCATTATCACTATTATCATTGTTCAAAGAGTATGAGTGTAGTGATCTTACCTTATTTGAGACATGATCTTCGATAGCCATGAAACATTGGTTGACCTCTTCACTTTCATTATCATCTTTTTCACTTAAAGAGCTTTCATTATTGGATGTTACATGACTGATTTGATCATTCATGATTGCTATGATCCTTCATGGCCGTGAACTTTAAATGTTGGAGAGTTGGTGTTAAGCTATATCACAGGTGTGACATAATCAGTCACAGGCGTGAACATGCTATTTCTTTATATTTTGACTTTCAAAGGTTGTCTTCCATTCTTGCATCATATTTTATTCAAGATATATCTTGTTCAACAAACTGAGAACACAAGTATTGTTAAATACATTATTGCTATTTTATTTGTTAGTATCAAAATGACAGAAATACCCCTCAAGGTTCAACAATCTTCCCCTTTTTGATGATGACAAATAATCTAGCAATATGTACTTTTGAGAAGTCTCCCCCTCAAAAGATGCTTAAGACAAAAAGTAATAAAGTGTAAGAATTGAGCGACATATAGCATGGATCTTTGCTTACTAGTTAGGTATATGCAAGATATATTCAAAGTATATCAATTTTTTGCTTAACTAGTTTAAGTATATGCAAAGAATATTCAAAGTATATCAATTTGTTTGCTTAATTAGTTAAGTATATAACACATTTGCATTCATATATTGCTAGTTCTCCCTTTTTTGTCATCAACAAAAATAAACTAAGAAAATGATGTAATTATATTAATACAAAATAGAGGAAGAACAAAGTTTAAAAATGTGAATTAAAGTCCTACACTCATAATAATAGAAACTAAAAAATGAAAAAGCTAGACTCTAACTAGGCTTTGAGCCTGACAATCCATCTCTAAGGCGTGCTACTTCCGCCTCGAGGCTATCCATGTGAGATTCCATGAAATCTTTAAGATTTTCCAACCTCTCATCGATGGAAGCCTGCAATAGGTCAAAGCGATGTGCTAAAAGATCAGCCACTTGCTGTGCCAAGTTAGGTGTAGAGGCCGAAGATTGACCAACCTCTTGCTTAACCTCTGGGGTCGCTGTCTCGACTTAGGCTCATTTTTTTTGCTGGATTCCTTAGAGGCCAGCTTTGAATTCATTCGAATCCTAGTCCTCCCAATCAATTTCACTAGCTGGAGTGGTGAAGCAATAATAGACATTATTCTCATAGATTATTCAAATAGCTACTCCCATCTTTATAAAAGACTCAACATCTAGCCGATCTCGAGGATGTGCTGGAATGAGGTTGAAATTGTGCTCATCAAGCTTTAGATACCCGAGCTCAATTGCAAGGTGAGTCACGTACCCACCAATCAAGATATATCCTGATGGCTTTATTGCAATTGAGAAAAGATGATTTACAAACCATCGAGACAAAGCCACGGTTAGACCTCTTCTGCCATCTCCAAGAGGAAAAACTCTGATTTTTGGATTGCATCATTGCTATCACCTCTTGCAAAGATACTATAGCTAAGAAACCTATGTAAATATTTATGCACGGGAGATCGAAGATGGGTGCTCTTATTCTTCTTCACGTCCCAGCTACAATCTAACCCAAAATGAGTCCATGCCAGATTGGGATAGAATTCCACCTCACTCTCATTGAGGATACCATCTAAGGGAAGTTTGAAAATAGTGCCAAACTCCGCTACTGTGAGAGTGTTCGGATGCTTACAAAGTTGGAATTTGATTGTTCCGGTGGGAGAAACTTGCAAAGTGCTAAGGAACTCGAGAGTTGGTTACCTTAGCATTGGCCGATGAATATCCACAAATTCCTTGAGATGACAAGCTTGTAATTGTTTTGTCATGCTTGTCTCAAGACCACTCAAAGGAACAAGACAAAAGTAAGGGCCTTTTCTTAAGAACAACATATCTTGGATGACAATGCTCCGGTTTGATGTTGAGAAGGTAGTCCGTGTAACGTCTCGGAGCATAGGATTTCTTCCTTGTGCCTTTTGATGAGCCGGTTTCCATTGATGATTTCAGAATGGATTTTTGGAGAGTGAGTTTCTAACCAGGGATTTTGAGAACAAACTTGAGATATTATGATTTTTAAAAAGGAGTTTTAAAGGATTTTATAGATGGAAAACAATATGAGGGGCCCAGAATTTGTGAGAAATATTGAATGAGGGTGATAAATGAGAGAATTTGTAGTGTTGAAAATGAGAGAAAACGGCAGAAATCTATTTTATAGTCGACATAGTCACGGTCATGAATAGTAAATCATGGGCGTGAAATGTCATGGTCACGGTTTGTTGAAGAGGCACTCTAGCCGTGATGAAGGATATGAATCAATTCATAGTCATGACATTAAATAGTCACAGGGGTTACTTGTGAGTTTTCACAGTGGTGACAAAATGAGTCACAGTCGTGAGGTGCAATATTCACTACTTGTGACCGTGAGGCAACACGTGAAACAAAGCGTGAACGGTTCTATAATTATTTGATGAACAAAGAGTTTCACGGGAGTGAAAGAAAAGAGTTATGGTCATAAAATATAGTCTTCACTATCTCCAGCGGTGAAGAATGTTGTGAAGTAAGGCGTGAAACTTTTGGCGATTATGATCACGACCGTGAATATATGTCACGAGCGTGAATTACCTTAAATCTTCAATAAATAAAACTAAGTCTAAAATAAGACGAAAAGATTTCTAAGATGCTTCTAACCCATGTATTTCCATCATGTTAACCACTTCATACCTTAAAATATTAGACAATAAAAAAACAACATATGAAGAAAATTAACATTCAAGGTTTGACAAATTTGACAATCATACTTAAGATAAGGTTAATCCATCAAGTATACCAAGCTCTCTTCTTATGAAGTTAAATCTTTCTTCATTAAGAGACTTAGTGAAAATATCTACCAGTTGATTGTTTGTATTGATAAAATCTAATACAACATCTCCATATTGAACATAATCTCTAAGAAAATAATGTCTTATGTCAATATGCTTGCTTCTAAAGTGTTGAATGGGATTCTTAGATAGGTTTATGACACTTGTATTGTCACATCTAATAGGTATATGGTCCAAGCTATGATCATAATCCTTAAGTTGTTGTCTCATCCATAGGATTTTAGTACAACAACATCTTGCTGCCACAAACTCCACTTCAGCGTTAGAAAGAGCAACTGAAACTTGTTTCTTGCTAAACCAAGAAACTCAGCATTCACCAATAAAGTGACAAGCGTCTGAAGTACTCTTTCTATCCAAGAGACTTCTAGTGTAATCTGCATCTGAATATCCTATGATATGAAATGATGAATTTCTAGGATACCATAAGCCGAGATGCAATGTGACATGTAAATATTTAAGATTCTTTTCACAATATTTAAATGTGATTCTTTAGGACACGATTGAAATCGAGCACATAAGCATACAATATACATTATATCGAGCCTAGAGGCAGTAAGATATAAGAGTGATCCGATCATACCTCTATAGAGCTTTTCATTAATGCTCTTACCCTTTTCTTCTTTGTCCAATTTTGTTGATGTGCTCATTGGAGTCTTGGCATTTTTGCATCCTTCCATTCCAAATTTATTGATTAAGTCTTTGGCATATTTGGATTGGTTGATGAATATGCCCTCATTGCTTTGTTTTATTTGTAGACCAAGGAAGAACTTAAGCTCACCCATCATGCTCATTTCAAATTCTCTAGTTATACACTTAGCAAATTCTTAGCAAAGCAATTCATTAGCAGATCCATATATGATGTCATCAACATAAATTTGAACAATTAGAATATCATGCTTATACATTTTAGTAAACAAAGTGGTGTCAGCATTTCCTTTTGAAAAATTATTTTCTAAAAGAAAAGAACTTAGTCTATCATACAAGCTCTTGGAGCTTGTTTCAAACCATACAAAGCTTTTGAAAGTATAAACACATGATTAGACAAATTATGGCTTTCAAAACCCGGTGGTTATTCTAATAAACTTCTTCTTCTATAAACCCATTTAAGAAAGCACTTTTGACATCCATTTGAAAGAGTTTAAAATTCATATGGCATGCATATGCTAAAAGAATTCTTATGGCTTATAATCTAGCTACCGGAGCATAGGTGTCATCATAATTTATTCCTTCTTCTTGGTTATAATCCTTTGCAACTAACCTAGCATTATCCCTAGTTATTGAACCTTGTTCATCTAGTTTATTTCTAAATATCCATTTACTTCCAATGATTTGATGCTCCTTAGGTCTAGGAACTAAGGTCCATCCTTACTTCTCTCAAATTGGTTGAGTTCCTCTTGCATAGCAATCATCTAACTTTCATCATTAAAAGCCTCATCAATATTTTTAGGCTCAATTTGAGAGACGAAAAAAGATTAGAATCTAAAGGTTTGAGATGAGATCTAGTACTTACTCCCTTAGTAGGATCACCAATGATTTGTTTCTTAGGGTGATCTTTTGTCATTTTCCATTCCTTTGGGAGCTTTTGCTTGTCTTCCTCTTAAGCATGAGGTAGAGAGTCATCTTGATATGAGTTTTCTTGATCATTATCACCTTTTTCATTTTCATGATCAAGCTTTTCCATTGTACCTACAATATCATCAAAAACACTACCTTTCACAAGATCAAGCTTACTAGATTCATAAAAAACAACATACATAGATTCTTCAACAACTAATGACTTTTTATTAAAGACTCTATAAGCTTTGCTAGCATTGGAGTATCCTAAAAAGATACCTCATTAGATTTAGAGGCAAAATTTCCAAGGTTGTCTTTGGTATTTAATATGAAACACTTGCATCCAAATACTCTAAAGTATGATATCATGGGCTTTCTTCCATTCCATAACTCAAAAGACCCTGATGATATAAGAAAAAACGGTTATTCTATCTCGCATCCGAGAGGCGGTGGTTTACCCTGTGGCAAATGCCAAGTTTTGCTTAAGAGTGGTCTTTTGAAAACTCGATTTAAAATATAACATGCAGTATTGGAGGCTTCAGACCAAAAGTAGGTTGGTAACCCATACTCATTGAGCATTGTTTAAGCCATTTCAATTAAAGTTCGGTTTTTCCTTTCGACCACCCCATTTTGTTGAGGTGTCCTAGGAGATGAAAATTTTTGTGAAATGCCATGTTCTAGACAAAAATTTTCAAAGTTTTCATTTTCAAATTCTTTGCCATGATCACTTCTTATTTTTGAAATACAATATCCTTTTTTGTTTTGAACTCTCTTAGCAAAGTTTTAAAAAGATTCAAAAGCGTCACTCTTTTTGAGCTAAGAAAATTACCCAAGTGAATCTAGAGTAATCATCGATGATGACAAAAGCATAGTGTTTACCTCATTGGCTTACAACTCTAGTAGGTCCAAAAAGATTTAGATGCAAAAGTTGTAGAGGTTTCGAGGTACTTACAATATTTTTGGATTTGAAGGAGGACTTGTGTTGTTTTCCTCTTTGGCAAGGTTCACATGTCTTGTCTTTTTCAAAATTGACTTTTGGTACTCCCTTTACCAACTCTCCTTTGTTAAGACTTTGAATTAAATCCATGCTTGCATGACCAAGCCTTCTATGTCATAGCCAAGATTCATCACTAGTAGTCATAAGACACTTAGAGGAAAGGTTAGATATTTTGTGTAAGTCTATTATGTAGGTATTGACATCTCTATTTCCTTTAAATATCTCTTAGCCATTAAAAGAGGTTACAAGACATTCGTTAGAGGTAAAGATTACTTGGTTTCCCTTATCACATAATTGACTTACACTTAACAAGTTTTGTTTCAAATCATCAATAAGTAAAACATCTTCAATGAAAGTAGTATTATTAATACCAATAAAGCCAATGCCAATTACCTAACCCTTAACATTGTTTCCAAAGGTTACTTTACCTCTATCAATACTTTTAATGTCATTGAATAGTTCTTTCTTTCCAGTCATATGCCTTGAGCATCTACTATCCACTAGCCAAATGAGCTTTTATTTTGAACTTGAGGCATACCTATAAAATCACAATTCAAGTATTTGTTTTAGGTACCCAAATGAGCTTGGGTCCTTAGGGGTTAGCACATGAAGGTTTACAATGAGCCTTCCTTATCCAGCAATGTTTATTGATATGACCAAATTTCATGCAATAATTACATTGTTTAGCTCTAAATATGTTTTTTGGTTTTACCCTGCTTTTAGCTACCATTTTTCTATTAGGTAGAGTTTGTGAGTAGTGACATGCACATACATGATGACTTGGTGCTTTCCTAGGTGCATGCCTTTTATACATAAAAGCATGATTGGCATTTTGAGGTTTCCTTCTTAGGCTTACCAACCCTTGACCATTCCTTTTATATATAGAGGATTTAGTATTTTTTGTGGACTTAGCCCTTAGGGCTATTACCTCTAATGTGGAGAAATATGATTCACTTGACTTAACAAAAATGGTCTTGTGAGATGAAGATGATGTTCCCTTAAATCCTAGACCATGTCTTATTCAAAGGTGATCTTTGAGACACTATGAGAGTATCTAAACTCTCTTTGCCTTTATGAAATTTTGAAATGGAGTTTATAAGTTCCTTAACTTCATTTTTCAAAACATTGTTCTCTTTAAGCAAGGATTTAGTTGAGGGTCTAGAGGTGTGCTCATCTAATGATTTTTGAAGAGATTCATTAGAAGATTTAAGCTCAAGATTTTCCTTTTCTAAAACTTCCATTTTGTTTTTCAAACTTGAAATGTTATTTTTATAAGTACTGAATTTACATATATATTTTTCTAATTCTAGGTTCAATACTTCTATTAGACTCTGCTCATCATCATCTTCCCTATCACTATTATTATCACTATTATCATTATTGAATGAATATGAGTAAAGTCATCCTACCTTATCCGTGACGTGATCCTCTATAGTCATGAAGCATAGGTTGATCTCTTCACTTTTATTGTCATCTTTTTCACTTGAAGAGCTTTTGTCATCCCATGTGGCTTTGTGACCTTTCTCCCTATTGTCTTTTTAATATTTGTTCTTGTGTTTCTTGAGCCTTAGACATTCTAGTTTGATATGTCCCTTCTTCCCATACTCATAACATTTTACCTCCTCTTTATTCCTTTGATAGTCATTTGAGGAGTGTTTGAGATTTCTTTGCTTGAAGTTTCGAGAGTTGCCAATTTGCTTTTCAATTATTTTTTTCAATTTTCTCGAGAGCATTACAATGTCCTCATTTGCATCATCACTCTTTTCTTCATCATCTTCAACTTCTTATTGAGATTTTGAAGTAGAGGCTTTAAGTCTTAGAGGCTTTCTTTATTCTGGCTCAGTTTCAAGTTCTCTATCTCTTTTTATTGTCATTTCATGAGTTAGAAGTTTGCCAATAAGCACATTGGTGTTCATGATGTCTTCCATACCAGCAACTCTTGAACCATAATCTTTGAGAGGAAGGCTTCTCAGAATTTTGTTGTTTACATCTTCCAAGCTCATGTGTTTTCCAAGCTTTCTCATGCCGTTTATGATGGCTAGAATATGGTTCGTCATATCTGTGATTGACTATTGGATTTCATCTTGAAAAGTTCATATTCTGAGGTGAGAAGTTGAATCTTCTTGATTTAACTTGCTTTGTTCATTCATGATAATTCTCCAATGTTTTCCACATACTATATGCGGTTGGGCAGTGTTGGATTTTGCCACATTCTTCAAATGATAATAAGCATATGAGAATTGTCATTACCTTTTTGTTTTTGAAGTTTTCTCTACATTGAGGCTCTGTTCAATCATCTCTTGAAAGGATTTCTTCTTCACCATCAACTCCTCTTCTGGTTGGTGGTGTCCATTCTTTCTAAACACTATCCCAGACTTCAATTCCCTCATTATCGAGATATGTCTCCATCCGAAACTTCCAATGAGCATAGTCCACTCCATCAAAGTAAGGCTTGAGACTTTGGAATCCTTCATTGCCCATTTCTTGATCTTTACTAGCACTTTTTAGGCTTTGATGCTAGACTAAGCTCTGATACCAATTGTTACCCAGACAATGAACCAAGAAGGGGGGTTGAATTGGAAATAAAATTAAACTTTCTTAACTTTAAGTGCGGAATAAAAATCAAATAGAGTAGGGATGAAGAGATATCACACAGAAGATTTATAGAGGTTCGGGTGTTAACAAACCAATCTCAATTGGGAGTTTCACTAACACACTAGGTGTTACAATGGAGTTTTACAAACTCACTCTCAATTATAGTGTTTCTATCAATGGTTAACACCTAACCCAGAAATTCTCTTGTGTTTTAATGGCTCACATAATAAACCAATTCCTTGTGTTTTATGGCTCACACAATGAACCAATTCCTTGTGTTTTATGGCTCACTCAATCAACCCTTACAAGTGTTCACTCTTAACACAATATACTTAAACTCACTTGAGTAATAGATTAATGAAAACACTCACAAACCTATAATGCTCAGAATTTATGAGCAAATAAGTTTTTACAAAGAATAAAGGTTCTGTTGAAAGTAATTAATGCACAATGGCTACAACAAGATTTTTGATTCAAAAGTAATTGTTGTTCTCTTGTTTAGGATTCATAAATTATTAGCATTTATACTTCCTCAGCGAATTATAGCCATTTGGATGCATTTAATGTGAAAATAGTCATTGAACCAACTTTTAATTTCGTGTCTGACATGTTTCTCTTTCCTCATCCACGAGCGTGAATATATGTGTCACGGTTGTGAATGTTCTTCCAAGCAGTGGCTCAAGTGGTGTCTTTTATCGTGAAGCTCTCTAGAAGAATTTGAAGTGTTTAATCACGGGTGTGACTTTATACTTTAACAGGTGTGAATATTCTTCTAAGCCGTGGTCCAAGTCGTGACTCTGACCGTGAAGCTGTCTAGAAGAATTTGAAATGTTTAATCATGGGCGTGACTATCTTTCATGGGCGTGACTGATTTGATCATTCACGGTTGGTATGATCCTTCATGGCCGTGAACTTTAAATGTTGGAGAGTTGGATCTAAGCTATATCACGAGTGTGACATAATCAGTCACAGGCGTGAACATGCTATTTCTTCATATTTTGAGTTTCAAAGGTTGTCTTCCATTCTTGCATCATATGTTATTCAAGATATACCCTGTTCAACAAATTTAGAACACAAGTATTGTTAAATACATTATTGCTATTTTATTTGTTAGCATCAAAGTGATGAAAATACCCCTCAAGGTTCAACAAAAGCAATAATTATCCTTCTCAATTCCCTATTAAGGGTTGAAGAGTTATGAATTGTCAATTCATATATAACATTTGGAAAACTTTGAAAAATAATAATGAAGAAACCAAACAATTCAAATCTAAGAAGATCTAGTGGCTAGTAGCTAAGTATGAATTCTATAAATGAAGCCATATGAGAGTAGACTTGAACATAGGCCGGTTAGGCCTATGGAACTAGTCCGGTCTAACTCAGACCATGGTTCGGTAGAGAAATGGTCCAATCCGAACCCTTCCCCTAGGAACTGGGAATTAGTGATTCATGGTTCCAATTCAGAAATTTCAAAAAAAAACACACACACAATAGTTATGAAACCGATACATCCCCTTCAGACAACATTTTACTTTTTTTTATTAAATATATTATAATATATAAAGAATGAAAAGACAAAATACTCATTATAATAGAAAAATAGCAACTATATATTTTTATGACTATTATTGAAATTTAAATTTTCAATTTTTTCTCTATAATACTAAATTCATTTCAATATTTTCATTTCATATATAATCTCATTCTCAATTTCTATCAATATTTCTACAATTTAATATCAATTCTCTCTACATATCTTCTTCATTTTTCTCTAATTACGCTCTCAATTATTGTTTATCTTTATTTTTTTTATTATACTTCTACATAATCTCAATTTTTTCTTCAATTCTTTAATTCTTTGTAATTCTCAATTTTTTCTTAATTCTACAATTATTTTTTTATTATCATTCTCTTCACTTTACTTAATATTTTCCAATATTTTCACAAAATTTAATCATAAATAATGGCAAGCCATAGTGGAAATAGCAGTTTTTTATGAAAATATTATTGATTTAGAAAATTTTATTCAAAATTTGAATGAGCAAAAGGAATTGAAAATTCCAACTCAAGAAAGCCAAATAAATAGAGGTAATGAACAACCAGGTTCGACAGTGGCGATAACATCATTTGAAGTAAGAATTTGAAATCTGATATTTTTCAAATTGATTTCAAGAAAATTCAAACTAATAATGAGTCTTTTAATGTTGTGTACAAACATAAAAATTTAAAGTTGAAGGTGGTTATGACACATTTTGAATGCATTTGCAAAATAAACAAGTTTTTTAAATTGGAATAGAGAAAAGAAAAAGTTAAATTTTTGGGTATGCAATATGTTTTCTACTTTTCAATTATTTCAATATAATGATGAAAAAAATAAAAAAAATTGACAAAAATAATAAGTATAAAATATTTATCTTATAGTTTTGGTAAAAAAAAGTAGGTTTCATTAATTATTATTAAAATGCATTAAATGCATTTGCTAAATATGTACCTAGAAATATCCTTAAACGTGATTTATAGAATTTATATAAAAAACATTGCTCAAATTATTTTTTTCTTTGAGTGGACATATTTGTATTTGTAGTGATATTTGGAGTAATAATTGGAAAATACATTCTTACATAGGTCTTACATGCCATTAAATTGATAATGAATGACACTTATAAAAAAATTAGTTGGATTTATAGTTTTTGAACATCGATATACTGCTGATAATATTTTTAAAATAATAAAAAAATATTTTTGAAGAATATGAATTAATTCATAATTGTTTTAATTTCTTTTGATAATACGGGGGCAAATATCATTTCAATTCAAAACTTTTATGTCATCCTAATATTATAAGAAGATTTGTTTTTATATTAGATCTACATGTCATGTGTTAAATTTATGTGTTTATAATAGTTTGAAATATTTGAGTGATATAATTCCTCCAATTAAAATAACAAATTTATTTTTATGGTCACATCCACAAATAATGAAATTTTGAGCTCGATTTTATCGTGAAAACGATAAAAAATCTAAAAGATTTCCAAATGATATTCCCACAGCAAAAAACGTGGATTTTAGTTAATCTAATTTCAATGAGGATACTTAGGTAACTTAATTAATAGTAAACAAATTAAGTTCAAACTTAATTATTAATATTATAATTTTTTAAATATAAATTCAAACTTTTATAATTAAATTATTTTTAAAATAAAAAATTAAATTAATTAGGTTTTTAGCCTAGTAATAATTTTTATAATTTATTAATTTATCAAATAAAAATATTTATATATTCAATATTTATTACACAAAATCACAAATTAATATTCAATAAGTTAGTTTTTTCTTAAAGTTTTTTATTTATTTTATAATTTACTAGTTGTACAAATTTATAATTTACACAAATTAATATTTTATAAGTTAATATTTTTTTTTTCAAAATTCTCATTCTTTCTAACTAATTTATTCCCTAATTTTTCTCACTTATTTCTAACTTAATATTTGTGCTTCATTTATAAACAAATTGATAAGTTCAAATTCACCCAACAATTAAATTTAATTTCTAAACTTTAAAGTTTAATAATTTTAATTGTATTTATTTATTATTTTAATTATAATTAAAAAATAAAAAAAATATTGGAATCGGCCAAAACGTCAGTTCATGAACCGGAACTAGTCCCTTTTTCGTTCCAATTTAGTCCCATATTTCTATGACCACAGAATCAAAACCGATCGGTTCCAAATCGTGGCTGGGGCTATATGAGAGTACCATCTGTTGGGTTTTGAAGATGAATATCATTCATAAAACACATCAGAAAAATTAAATTTGTAAAATCTGAAATCAGAATTTTGCTTGTGCTATTAAAACTAATTTATCAAAATATAGAGGTAAGAAATTATACCTTATAATTTCTTGATTTATTCTTCAATTTGTCACCTTATTGGATTCTTGCAAATCACAACAATCGACTTTAGGATGTCTCTAATGTTAATATATAAGAAATATGAGAAACAACTACAAGAAAAATGGTTAAATATACCTCAAAGTGAATGGTGTATGCTTAATTTGAGAGAATATGAAAAATAACTATTATTTTTCTTTTTTGAAATTCATAATTTCCAAAAATATTTTTTAGACTTTTAAAACATTTTAAAAATATTTTTACCCAAAAAAATAGTCTAGGTACAAATTTCATAAGACAAGGGGAGGGATTTTGGAGTTTTTGCCCTAATTAGCCTTAATTGGCCAAGTAAGGCCAATTAGCCCTAATTGGCATTAGGCATGCTAGGTAGGCCAGCAGCTCACATGGCCCCGTGACCCCTTTTGAACAATTTTTCCATGCGATCTCATCATGATCATTATCCAAATTTAATTAGGAAGGGTCAAAACATAAGTTCCTACAACTAATGCAACAACCTTGCTCCATTTCTGACGTGTAGGTCTGACTCTCACTTATTTAGCTTTCTACTATTCCTTAGGCCCTACATATTAGTGCATATGTATGTGCCACAACTAGTATCTAATACCCATATATCATTATTGGAAACATTATTAATTTCAATGATAAAAATACCTTATGGGGCATCAGATGCCTTATTCTTCAAAGATTCCAAGTAAGCCTTGTAGTTTCTCTTCTAATGGTTGTCATTGCCATAATGGAAGCATGTCCTTTTTGGAGCAGTCTCCTTGGCCTTCTTCTTATCCATGCCTCCCTTACGCTTCATGGACTTCTTCTTATTCTTAAGGTTCTTCTTCTTAGAACTATAAAAGTCCACTAGCATCACAACCTTACTATCCTTTTTAATAGATGGCTTAGCTATCTTGAGCATATTGATCAGCTCAAGAATAGTGGTAGAGATTTGGTTAATCCTATAACTAAGTAAAAAAATGTGAAAAACTATCAGACAAACCAGTTAGAATTAAGTCAGTACTTAATTTGTGATCCATCACAAATCCCAAAGTGGCTAATGCCATTCATCTTCAGTGCATATTGCACTAGAGATCTCATCTCAACCATCTTAGTGCAGAAGAGCAACCTTGAAGTTTTGAACCTTTCAAAACATGCTTGCTTCTAAAAAATTTCTCTTAGATAGTAGACTATGGAATTAACATTCATAGCCTCATGCTGTTTTTGCAACTCAACTGATATTGTAGCAAACATAATACAACTTGCCATCTCACTGTCATCAATATGCTTTTGTTATGCCTTCTAAACATTTTCAAAAGAATTATTAGTAAGGGGATTAGGGAATGCCTCATCTAGGACATAGCCAAACTTTTCAGATTTGAAAACTATTCTCAAATTCCTTAGCCAATCTGGAAAATTAGGCCCAATGAACTTATTTAACTCCATTAATGTTCAAATTCACACTTGTCATGATTATGATTCTAGCAATCTAGATGTAAAATAGAGCATGTTAGAATGTACATGAAAATACATGTTTATTAGGTCTTTAATAAATCGCATTATGACTCCTACTATTTTATGCAAATTCATAGTCCTCACTATGAACCCAAGAAAACCTATATGGAAGTTCTTCTAGTGGTGGATATCCAACTAGCTAAGAATAACCTTGAGACAACTCAACAAGCCATCATTAGTTTGGTTGGTAGGTATCTAATCCATACCAATTGCATTATTCATGCAACTATCAAATTTGGTGCTATCAACTAATTAATGTATGTACATACATTAGGCTATCAACTTTTGATATGTGTACATCTCATGTACACTAACATAACTTCACCTTCATTACACATTAACCTTGGCGCAAATCCAACAAGCTAATGATATCAGTTAAATCCAATTCATTAATCGTGAAATCTAATAGTTTGAACATATTATAATAGAACGAGCTTGAGGAAACTCAATAACCCTAACTCTAGAAGAACTCTGGTTCTTATCATATTAATGAAAGGTGTAAGACTTAATTGTTTATTTAGCGAGGATTTCTTTATTAAGTCTCATCATGTTATTATTGCATGCTTTTATATATCATACATTCATCACATGAAAATGTAAAGATAGTTATATTAACTATATGACATGATTATGGACATACTAAAGTCAATCTCTTGAGCCAAAGAGAAACTCTCATGTCCATTTGGTTTTTCATATTTCTATGTCAAGAAAGTATGTTTCAGATCTTTCTCATGTGTTACAACTTCAGAGTGTAGAAGTGAATAAAGACTTGTCATATGAAGAGCAATCAATGGAAATCATTGATACCCATATTAGACAACTTTGTTCTAAGAGTAGTGAAGGTTAGGTGGCAAAATCACTCATATGAGGAGTGTACTTGGGAGACAAAGCAAGAGATGCAAAATTTCTATCCACATATTTTTCAACCTTAAGTTGTTATGTTTTCTAAAATTCAAGGATGAATTTTCTTAAGGGAGGAGAATGTAATACCCTATATTTTAAATTTTGCTCAATTAAGATTTTTTTTAAAATATTTCATAGCTTGATAATTTTATTTGAGTAAACTTTCATGAAAAATTTGGAATTTGTGAAAAATTATGACATTTCCCCTCAAATTTATATATATAGAGGTTGCATGGACCATAATAGTAAAATTCATTTTCTCTTTCATTTTTTCTCTCTATTTTCTCTCATTTTCCCTATGCCACCACTATCTTCGTTCATCATTCAAATGACCTTTGATCTTTATCAAATTTGAACCACAAGTAGTTCTCTACATCCTTAACACTCAGGTGACATCTGATTTTCCAAAAACTAACTGGATTTTTGGGATTGGTGAGAAGAAAATTGAGTGATAGGGATGCCTTCATGTTTCTCACATTTCCATATTTCTTTTCTCAATTCTGACACTAGAAATGAATTTAGGACATCAAACCTTATGTTGGATAGTTTTAGCTCTAAAAACTGTTGTTTGAAAGCAGATATGAGCCAAATTCGCTCTCCGAAGCTGCCAGAAAATTTTGTAGATCTAGGCATTTCTGACTACCATTAAGCCAAGAAACTTTTATATTTGGACTCCTCACACCTCAATCTTTCTTTTGGTACCATTCAATCATCAATTCCCCGCCATCGAAAATTTTTCAGTTACTAGAGTCCAACGATCACTGTTTGAGTATTTTGGACAAAATCTTCAACTCATTAAATCGAATCATTTGGTACCAACCACACCTTATAGATGTTTTTAGATAGTGAGATATGAATTTATTTATGAAGTTTAGAGGTATTATTTTTTATTATGGTATTTTAATTGAGTTATATGAACAATTGCATAATTATTGGAGTTTATTGAAGATTATTTGGTGAATAATTGGATTTCATATTAGAAAATTGAGGTAATTATTAGTTAAGTTAGAATATTAATAAATTAAGTAATTTAATTAATAATTGAAGATTATTAATTATTGAGTTTTTTATATGTTGATTGGGAGTATTATATATATTTAGAGAACTGAATAGTATTAGATTATGTTGAGAGGATGATAAAATCGTTTATAGGATATTGACCCATTATATGGTAGATGATGCCCAGTTTAAGGAGAAGTTCTACCAAATATTTCGATATAATTTATGTTAATAGTCTAGACAAAAGTTTTCTCATGTGATTTCTAGAAGAGTCCAGGCATAAGATTTATTCTTGAGATTATATTAATTTTTGTTATATTTTTCTGGGTTCTTCAGAGATCCTACCAGCTGCACCAAAGTCTTAAAAGCAGCAATTGAGGAATCTACATATCTGTGAGTTAATATCATATGATTTTATAACATGTATCATGTATAATAGTTTTTAAAAACAAAAAAATATATTTTTAGTAAATAAATCATGCACTAGTTTATGGTCCATAAAAATATAATTCATGTATATATATTGTAATGTCTATAATTAGGGCTTAGTATATAAGAGGGATTAAGGAAAGATAAGTATATTTAAGAGTTTTGATGAAGGAAAGAGTTATAAAAAGTTGAGAAAGTGAAGTGTCATCAGGTTCACGTCTATGACAATACTCTTACGACTGTGAACTATCACGAGATGGAATTCTGGATTTAAGCAGATTTACGATCGTAACAGTGGTTGTCATATCCATGAATATTATCTAATATAAAATTCCAATAGTTATTCTTTCTTTCTCTCATGACATAAAATCAAAAGTGAACCCTAGAATTTGAAGTTTTCTCGTACTAAAGACTAATGCCTTATGTTTTTCTTTGATCCCCAGTTCTAAATATCTAAACTGAAGTAAAAGATCAAAGTTTAACATGTTCTGAGAGGATCATAAAAAAGTGGTGTTCTTGAGGAGGACAAACCTAAAGAGGAAGAGAGGAGTCAAATCTTATATCCTACTTACGTTTCCTTTGATTGCGATATGGAATCATGTTTTCATTTGCTTTTACAAGCTTTTATAGCCTTTATCATACCTAATTCATTTATGGTAGAGATCCATCTCCAATGAGTTAGATTATTATTTGATCTTGAGAGTTTATAGTTAAACACCCCTTTTTAAGTTGTTTATAGGTTATGGTAGATGTTAGTGAGGGGTTATGTGAGATTGAGGTTGTTAAAAGGGTTAAAGTTAGTTTCATCTTTATGGCTTTAAAAGCTAAGTTTAAGGATTACATATTTTGATATAGATACAGATATATTATATGTGATAAGAGTTGAAAGAGGAGGTGGTGAAACCCATCAAAAGGATAAGCAAACTTGAGAGAAGCTTGATTTTTGAGGTCCATTAGAGGTATCTACATATATGCATTCAAATTCCCAAAATATGGCATGTTGTGTGTCAATTAGGTGATAATTGAATTATGTGCTTCATATGCTAAGTACTAAGTTCAAATGATGTAATTAATGCCATGAGATATAATAGTGAATGAGAAGTGCCATAAATGGAAAGTATGTTTGGATGAGCATTGAGTATTAATGTCGCTTTTATTAGTTGAAAGAGATAAGTAAGAATGCAAAAATGCAAATGAAATAAAAAATGGTGGTTTGGATATATAGATGAATAAGAAAAGGGAAATTGATGTGGTTATGAGTTTAAATATGATGAACTGTATCATATATGTGTTTAAATGATACTTTAACATGTTTTAATGTATGATGTGATAAGAATATTGATAGGAAAAGGTTGTCATAGGACAATCCTTAGAGCTTCGCATGTGATTTTGTAATGAATGCTTGTCTTTAATATTGCTAATTGCCAGAAAAATCCAGGTTCATACATTTGACTAGGAGTTTATGACCGTGAATCACATTGGAAGAAAAAGATGATGACCGTGACTCATTCTTCAAGCCCATGAAGTAAGCGCACAAAATGAACAAAAGCTTTCACAACTTAATTCACGGTTTGGTTCACAGATAGGAGTGCCCATGAATAAATCTTAACAGTCATGAAGACATAGTTTATGCTCATGAAGCCTACTAAAATGAGATATATTGTATGCTTAATAGTTATAAAGTAATGACTATACACATGCCTTCATGATGTTATGTTAAATGTATGCTTCTATGAATATCCATACACGGATGTTACATGATGGGTTATATATGATCAAAGTATCTATGTTATAAGATATAGATGTCTAAAGGCATGTATTTTTGTAAACCAATGAAATTGGACTTTAAATGTTAAGTCAAGCATTTCTTTTACTTTTATGTTTTATGTAAGTCATCATGGCCATGGTACAAAGAAAAAGTTTTAAATTTTCACAGGTTTTTTGCATACATGTTGTATGACACCAGTCCTTTAGCTGGGCTAATCCTAGTTAGTTGAAAGAGCATTACATTTAATTGATATCAGAGCTTAGGTTTAGGCATTTCTAAACCTAAGTGGGTTAAGGGTTATCATGCATCTATAATACATCACATATGTCTCTGATGTGGGCTTTCTCTTTCGACTTATAGGAGTATAAGGTATAAATGGAGCTAGAAGCACAAGATGTTATCAAGAGCAATAGTTCTCCCGATTCGAAGGTTGCTAATCAACCTAGTGCTTTGAGTATTTGAGGTCTAGGTGTTGTCATAGTTTCTCAGTAGCCACCAATTGGACAAGGTGCTATGTCTATCATACAATAGATGACCGGTATTTTGCAACTGTTGACATAGGTCATACCACAGGCACCGCCATAACCAACTCCACAACCTCCACTAGAGTCATGAAAGTTAAAGATAGATAGACTTTGAAAGTATGGGACTACTGATTTTCATGGCAAATGTGAGGATGTTCCCGCCACCACCGAGTTTTAGCTGGAGAAGACCAAGAGGGTCTTTGAAGAATTAAATTGTGCCAAGGAGTGCAAGGCAAAATATGCAGTATCATTGCTTCAAGAACATGTATTGCCCAGATATTGAACCAAGAAGGGGGGTTGAATTGGATATTAAAAATTTAACTTTTAAGTGCGGAAATAAAAGTTAAGTTTAATAGGGATAGAAAAATATGACACAAGGATTTTTATAGAGATTCGGGTGTTAACAAACCCTACTCCTCTCCTCAATCTCAATTGGGAGTTTCACTAACACACTAAGTGTTACAATAGAGTTTTACAAGCTCACTCCCAACTATGGTGTTTCTAACAATGGCTCACACCTAACCCAGAAATCCCTTATCTTTTGATAGCTCACACAATAACCAATTCCTTGTGTTTTACAGGCTCACACAAATAACCTTTACCTTGTATTTTAAAGGCTCACACAAATAACCTTTCTTTGTGTTTTAGAGGCTCACACAACTAACCCTTACAAGTGTTCTACTCTTAACCCAAAAATACCCAAAACTCATTTGAGTAGATGATTATAGAGAGAAACACTTACAAATCTATATTGCTCAATAAATGATGAGCAACAAGATTTTCATAGAGAATAAATATCAAATGCACAAAATGGCTTACAACAAGATTTTGATTCAAAATATTTGCTATTTTATTGTTCTCTTGTTCTCTTTTTTTTTTTTCTACTTGTTCTGGATGCATAAATGACTTGCATTTATACTTCCATAGTAAATTATAGCCGTTAGAATGCATTTAATATGAAACTAGCTATTGCACCAACCTTTATAATCATGCCTGACATGTTTCTCTTTCGTGTTTCAAGGTCGTGACTATGTGTGTCACGGTCATGACTATTATTCCAAGTCGTGACTTGAGTGGTGACCTTGGTCGTGAAGCATTCTGGAAGGTTTTGAAGTATTTGTTCAGGGGCGTGACATCCTTCCAAGCCGTGGTCAAAGTGGTGACTTTAGTCGTGAAGCTCTCTGGAAGAATTTGTCATGTCTTCTCATGGGTGTGACATTTCTTCACGGGAGTGACTAAAATGTTCATTCATGATTGCTATCTTTCTTCATGGCCGTGAACTTTAAATGTTGGATTGTTGGCACTAAGCTTCATCACGGGCGTGACATATTAGGTCACGGGCTTGAACATTTTATTTCTTCAATTATATCTTTTTAAGATTAATCTTCCATTCTCCATTCTTGCTATCATATTCCATACCCTGTTTAATAGACTTAGAAAATAAGTATGTTAAATACAATATTGCTATTTTATTTTTTAGCATCAAAATGATGGAAATACCCCTCAAGGTTCAACAATCTCCCCTTTTTTTATGGTGACAAATAATCTAGCAATATGTGCTTTTGAGAAGTCTCCCCCTCAAAAGATGCTTAGGATAAAGAATGCTAAAGTGCAATAATTGTAAAGAATGATGAAGTGTAGCATCAAAATATACTTCCTAGTTTCAAGTATATGTAAGTTATATGCAAAGTATATCCAATGTATACCAAAATTTTCTTTAAAGCATTAAGTATATTTAAGGTATATTCAGAGTATATCAAGTGCATATTCATTCATGTAACTTGCATCAAGTTATATGCAAAGTATGCTTAAGATATATTTAAGGTGTATAAAGCTCATTTGCATACTTGCATATTCATTGTGATTAAAAAAAAATTAAGTATTGCACTTAACTTTAAATAATATATTGCTAGGTTCTCCCTCTTTTGTCATCAACAAAAAGAATATCAAAAAGATAAAACGTAATGGAAAACAAGGCAAATATATTAATTTAGGAAAAAACAAATACAAAAGTAATTAAAATTTGGAAATGAAATTAGAATTTCCTACAACGAATAAGATAGAAACATAACATCTAGCTTAACATCTAGTCGAACATCCTATCTCTAATATGAGAAACTTCCGCCTCGAGGATGTCCATGCGAGACTCCATGAAGTCCTTGAGGTTCTCTAACCTCTCATCCATCGAAGCTTGCAATTGCTCAAACCGTGGTGCCAAGAGGTCAACCACTTGTTGAGCCAAGTTTTGGTGTGGAGGCAAAGGATTGTCCGATTTCCTGCTCAACCTCTAGAGGTGCCACCTCAACTCTAGCCCTCTTCCTCTGCTGGATTCCTTGGAGGCCAGCTTTGAAGTCCTCTGAGTCATTGTCTTCCCAAATGATTTCACCAGCAGTGTTGGTGAAGCGGTAATAGATGTTGTTCTCAAATACTATTCGAACAGCTGCTCCCATCTTGATGAAGGACTCGACGTCCAGTCGGTCTCGAGGATGCCCTGGGATGAGGTTGAAGTGATGTTCATCCAGCTTCAAGTATCCGAGCTTTAAGGCAATGTGAGTCATGTACCCACCAATCAGAATGTCTCCGGAGGGCTTGGTGGCAATTGACAAGAGATGGTTCGCAAACCATCGAGATAGAGCCACTGTGAGGCCTCTTCGGGCCATCTCCAGGAGAAAGAGCTTTAACTTTCTGATTGTGCCATTACTATCTCCCCTGGCAAAGATGCTATAGGTTAGAAACCTATGCAAATACTTGTGCACTGGGGATTGAAGATGAGTGCTCTTCGTCTTTTTGACGTCCCAGCTACAATCAAGACCAAAGTGAGTCCATGCCTGAGTACATAGAACTCCACTTCACTATCATTCAAGATGCCATCAGAGGGAAGGTTGAACAAATCTCCAAACTCTGTGGCAGAGAGGGTGTTCGGATGCTTGCATAATTGGAACTTCACAATGCCAGTAGGAGATACTTGCAAAGTGCTCAGAAACTCTAAGGTTGGCTCCTTCAGAGTTGGTTGATGAATATCAACAAATTCCTTCAGATGATAGACCTGGAGTTGTTCTATCATAGTTGTCTCGAGGCCAAGAGTATGAACGGTTTGCCACTCAAATGATCTTGAGGAAAGGAGTGGCCTTTTCTTGAGCACTGAGTATCTAGGATGGCAATGCTCTAGAATGATGTTCATAAGGTAATCCATGTACCTTCTTGGAGGATGAGACTTCTTCCTAGTAACCTTGGAGGAACTAGTTTCCATCTTGATTGAAAGAATAAACTTTTGAAGAGTGGAAAAGTTTGACAGAAATTTTGAGTAAACCCTAAGGAGATATGATTTCTAATGATGGAAATGGTTTTTGAAGATATTTATAGATGAAATTAGTGGCTAAGGGGCAGGAATCTTCAAAATGATATTCAATGGTGATAAATGAGAGAAGTTGAGAGAAGTTGGAGAGTTGGAATGGGAGAAATAATGGAAAAATCGTTATATAGCCGACATCCTCATGGGCGTGAAATACTTAGTCACGGGCATGAAGTGTCGTGTTCACAGTTTGCTGAAGAGATGCTCTACCCATGAAGAAAGGCGTGAAATTGATCACGGTCATGACATTTAAAGGTCATGGGTGTGAATGATGAACTATCACGGTGGTGAAAAATGAGTCACCGGCGTGAAGTGTTAAATTTCACTACTTGTGATCGTGAACCAAAGCGTGACACAAAGCGTGAATGCTTCTGTAAGTTTTTGGTGGAAATGTTCATGGTCGTGAAAAAGTGTCACGAGTATGAATAGAGGGTTTCACGGGGGTGAATAAAAAGGGTTATAGTCGTGAAACATAGTCTTCACTACTTTAAGCAGCGAATCATGTCGTGAAGCAAGTCGTGAAAGCTTCTTGTTCTTTTGGCGATTTAGTTCACAGTCATGAACATATGTCATGAGTGTAAATTGCCTAATATTCTTATTAAATAAAATTAAGTCTAAAACAAGACTAAAGCATTTCTAGGAAGATTCTATCCCTTATAACATATATTTCCATCACATTAGCTACCTTATTTCTAGTAAGATGAGACAAAAATCAAAATTATCAATCAAGGTTAGGCAATTTGGCAATCACAAAGTTAATCCATCAATCATACAAAGCTCTCTTCTTATGAAATTAAATCTTTCCTCATTTAGAGACTTAATGAAGATATCTGCCATTGATTTTCTATGCTTATAAATTCCAATACAACATCACCATATTGAACACGATCTCTAATAAAATGGTGTCTAATGTCAATATGCTTACTTCTAGAATGTTGAATGGGATTTTTAGATAGATTTATAGCACTTATTGTCACATCTAATAGGTATATGGTTCATACTATGACCATAATCCTTAAGTTGTTGTTTCATCCAAAGGATTTGTGTACAACAACATCCTGCTGCTACATACTCCGCTTCAGCAGTAGAAAAAGCAACTGAAACTTGTTTCTGAGACACGGCCCAGACTCCTACGGGAGGCAGCAGTGGGGAATTTTCCGCAATGTACTAAACCAAGAAACTAAGCACTCTCCAATAAAATGACAAGTACCTGAAGTACTTTTTTTATCTAAAAGACTACCAGCATAATCAGCATCTGAATATCCTACAATGTAAAGGGATGAATTTCTAGGATACCACAAACCTAGATGTAATGAACCATGTAAATATTTTAGAATTCTTTTTGCTGCATTTAAATGACTCTTTTGGACATGATTGAAATCGTGCACTTAAGCATACACTATACATTATGTCAGGTCTAGAAGCATTAAGATATAAAAGTTATCCGATCATACCTCTATATGGCTTTTCATTAATGCTCTTACCCTTTTCATCCTTGTCCAATTTTGTTGATGTGCTCATTGGAGTCTTGGCATTCTTGCATCCTTCCATTCCAAATTTCTTAAGTAAGTCTTTGGCATATTTGGATTGGTTGATGAATATGCCCTCATTGCCTTGTTTTATTTGTAGACCAAGGAAATATATAAGCTCACCCATCATGCTCATTTTGAATTCCGGAGTCATACACTTAGCAAATTCTTGACAAAGCAATTCATTAGTAGACCCAAATATGATATCATCAACATAAATTTGAACAATTAGAATATCATGCTTATGCTTTTTAATGAATGATGTAGTGTCAACATTTCCCTTTGTGAAGTTATTTTCTAAGAGAAAAGAACTTAGTCTTTCATACCAAGCTCTTGGGGCTTGTTTCAAACCATAAAAAGCTTTTAAAAGTTTAAAAACATGATTAGAAAAATCATAGCTTTCAAAACCTGGTGGTTGTTCTACATAAACTTCTTCTTCTATATAACCATTTAAGACACTTTTTACATCCATTTGAAAGAGTTTGAAATTCATGTGGCATGCATCTGCTAAAAGTATTCTTATGGCTACTAATCTAGCTACAGGAGCATAGGTCTCATCATAATCTATTCCTTCTTCCTGATTATACCCTTTTGCAACCAATCTAGCCTTATTCCTTGTTATTAAACCTTGTTCATCTAGTTTATTTCTAAACACCCATTTGCTACCTATAATTTGATGATCCTTGGGTCTAGGTACTAAGGTCCATACCTTACTTCTCTCAAATTGGTTGAGTTCTTCTTGCATTGAAATCACTCAACTTTCATCATTAAGAGCCTCATCAATATTTTTAGGCTCAATTTGAGAAATAAAAGCAAGGTCAGATGCTAAATGTTTGAAATGAGATCTAGTACTTACTCTCCTTGAAGGATCACTAATGATTTGCTCATTGGGGTGATCTTTTGTCAATCTCCATTCCTTTGGGAGCTCTTGCCTATTTTCTTCTTGAGCTTAAGGTAGAGAATCATCTTGATGTGAATTTTTTTGATCATTTTCTTCTTTTCTATTTTCAAGATCAAGTTTTTCTATGGTACCTACAACATCATCAAGAACACTACCTTTCACAAGATCAAGTCTACTAGATTCATTAAAAACAACATGCATAGATTCTTCAACAGTTAATGACCTTTTATTAAATACTCTATATGCTTTGCTAGTTATAGAGTATCCTAAAAAGATACCTTCATCAGATTTAGAGGCAAAATTTCCAAGGTTGTCCTTGGTATTCAACATGAAGCATTTGCATCCAATTACTCTAAAGTATGATATCAAGGGCTTTCTTCCATTCCATAGCTCAAATGAGGTTTTGTTTAGAAGAGGTCTTTTGAAAACTCGATTTGAAATATAACAAACAGTATTTGTGGCTTTTTCCCAAAAGTAAATTGGTAAATCATACTCATTGAGCATTGTTCTAGCCATTTCAATTAAAGTTCGATTTTTCCTTTCAACTACCCCATTTTGTTGAGCTATCCTAGGGGATGAAAAATTCTACGAAATGCCATGTTCAAGATAAAACTTTCAAAGTTTTCATTTTCAAATTCTTTTCCATGGTCACTTCTTATTTTTGAAATGCAATATCCTTTTTCATTTTGAACTCTTTTAGCAAAGTTTTTGAAATTTTCAAAAGCATCACTCTTTTGAGCTAAGAAAATTACCCAAGTAAATCTAGAGTAATCATCTATGATGACAAAGGCATAATGTTTACCTCCTAAGCTTGCAATTCTATTAGGTCCAAATAAATCTAGATGCAGGAGTTGTAGAGGTTTTGAGGTACTTACTATGTTTTTGGCTATGAAGGATGACTTGTGTTTCTTACCTCTTTGGCAAGGTTCACATGTCTTGTCTTTTTCAAATTTGACTTTTGGCAATCCCTTTACTAATTCTCCTGTGGTGAGGCTTTGAATTAAGTCTATGTTCGCATGACCAAGCCTTCTATGCCATAGCCAAGATTCATCACTAGTAGTTACAAGACACTTAGAGGAATGGTTAGATATTTTGAGTAAATCTATTATGTAGGTATTGACCTCTCTATTTCCTTTATATATCTCTTGACCATCAATAGAGGTTACAAGACATTCATTAGAAAGTAAAGGTTACTTTATTTCTTTTATCACATAATTGACTAACACTCAGCAAGTTATGTTTCAAACCATCAACAAGTAAGACATCTTTAATAAAAGTAGTACCATTTGTACCAATAGAACCAATGCCAATTACCTTACCTTTAGCATTGTTTCCAAAGGTAACTTTACCTCCATCAATACTTTTGATTTAATTGAAGAGTTCTTTGTCTGTTATCATATGCCTTGAGCATCCACTGTCTACTAGCCAAGCATTTTTGTTTATTGTGGACTTGAGGCATATCTGTAGAATCACAATTCAAGTATGATTTTTAGGTACCCAAATGAGCTTGGGTCCTTGGGGGTTAGCATATGAAGGTTCCCAATGAGCCTTCCTTATCCAGCAATGTTTATTTATGTGACCAATTTTCATACAATAATTACACTATTTAGGTCTAAAATGTCTTTTTGGTCTTACAATATTTTTGATTGCCATACTTCTATTAAACTGAGTTTGAGAATAATGGCATGCATAATCATGATTGATTGGTGCTTTTCTAGATACATGCTTCTTATACATAAAGGCATGATTAGTCTTTTGAGGTTTCTTTCTTAGGCTTACCAACCCTTGATTATTCCTTTTATGTATAGAAGGTTTAGTGTACTTATTCCATGGTGCTGTTCCAGCAAGTGTGGAGATGTGAGGTTCACTTGGCTTAACAAGTATAGTTTTGTGAGAAGATGATGATGTGTCCTTAAATCATAGACCGTGTCTAATTAAAGGTGGTCTTTGAGACACAATGAGAGTATCTAAGCTCTCTTTGCCTTTGTGAAATTTTGAAATGGAGTTTCTAAATTCCTGAAATTCATTTTTTAAAGTATTATTCTCTTTAAGCAAGGATTTAGTTGAGGGTCTTGAAGAGTATTCATCTAATGACTTTTGAAGAGATTCATTAGATGATTTAAGCTTAAAGTTCTCCTTTTCTAAAACATCCATTTTGTTTTTTAAATTAGAAATGTTATTCTTATAAGTATTGAATTTACTCCTATATTTTTCTAATTCTAGATTCAATTCTTCTATTAGGCTTTATTCATCATCATCATCACTATTACTATTATTATCACTACTATCATTATTGAAAGAGTATAAGTGAAGTGATCTTACCTTATCCGAGATGTGATCCTCTATAGCCATGAAGCATAGGTTGACCTCTTCACTTTCATTGTCATCTTTTTCACTTGAAGAGCTTTCATCATCCCATGTGGCTCTGTGACCTTTCTCCCCATTGTCTCTTTGGTATTTGCTCTTATGCTTCTTGAGCCTTGGACATTCTGGTTTAATATGCCCTTTCTTTCCACATTCATAGCACTTTACCTCTTCTTTACTTCTTTGTGCATCATTAGAAATCTGTTTGAGATTTCTTTGCCTGAATTTTCTAGAGTTACTCATTTTCTTCTCAATGATTCTTTTCAACCTTCTTGAGAGCATAACAATGTCCTTGTTAACCTTGAGGGGTATTTCCGTCATTTTGATGATAATAAATAATATAGCAATATTGTATTGAACATACTTGTTTTTGTAAGTATATTATACAGGACATGAATTAAAATAGCAAGAATGGAGAATTGGAAGAATAATCCTTGAGAAACAAAAAGCAAGAAGTAGCATGTTCACTCCCGTGAAGAAAGCTAGCCGTTACCAAAAACCAACATTTGAAGTTCACGACCATGAAGGAAAAACAAACCGTGAAGTAAACATTTCAGTCACCCCCGTGAAGAAAGGTGTCACCCCCGTGAAGCTTCATGCAAATTTCATTTCAGAGAGTTTCACGACCAGATTCACCACTTGGGTCACGGCTGGGAAGATGTTAATCCACGTGAATGAATGTGTCACCCCTGTGAAGGCTTCATTCAACTTCATCCAGAGAGCTTCACGACCAGAGTCACCACTTGGTTCACGGCTGGGAAGCGTGTCACACCCGTGACTCTATATGTCAAAACATACCAGAGAGCTTCACGACCAAGGTCACCACTTCAGTCACGGCTTGGGAAGAACTGTCACCCCCGTGACAAGCATATTCACGCCCGTGAACAATGAAAGAGAAAAATTTCAGGCGCGATTTTTTGGTTGGTATAACGGCTAGTTTCTTATTTAATGCACCCCAACGGCTTTATTCAGCCATGGGAGTATAAATGGAAGTCATTTATGCATTAAGAAATAAGAGAATGACAAGAAAAACAAAAGATTAGCATATACTTCAAATCACAAGCTATCTTGTACTTTTATACTTTGAGAACAAATTCATTCTCTGTAAAAATCTTATTGCTCCTCATATTTGAGCAATAAAGATTTATAAGTAGTTATCTCTGTAATCTTTACTCAAATGAGCATTGGGTAGTTCTGGGTTAAGAGAATAACACTTGTAAGGGTTAGTTGTGTGAACCTCCAAAACACAAATTAAAAGGTTGTTTGTGTGAGCCTGTAAAACACAAAGTGTAGGTTATTTGTGTGAGCCTGTAAAACACAAAGGAATTGGTTATTGTGTGAGCCATTAAAACACAAGCGATTTTTGGGTTAGGTGTGAGCCATTGTGAGAAACACCATAGTTGGGAATGAGCTTGTAAAACTCCATTGTAACACTTAGTGTGTTAGTGAAACTCCCAATTGCGATTGGGGAGAGGAGTAGGGTTTGTTAATACCCGAACCTCTATAAAGCTTTGTGTCTGATTTTCTCTATCCCTTCTAAAATTAACAATTTTATTTCCGCACTTTAAAGTTTAATTCTTGAAACTCCAATTCAACCCCCCTTCTTGGTCTAATATCTGGGCAACAGTCCTCATTCTCATCATCACTCATTTCTTCATCATGTTCAACTTCTTGAGATTTTGAAGTAGAGGCTTTTAGTGCTAGAGGCTTTTGTTAAACCTTGAGGGGTATTTCCATCATTTTGATGATAACAAATAAAATATCAATAATATATTTAACATACTTGTTTTCTAAGTCTATTGAATAGGGTATGGAATAAAATAGCAAGAATGGAGAAAGGAAGATTAATCCTTGAATGATGTTCACGACCGTGATTTTATGTGTCACGCCTGTGAAGAAGCTAACCATCAACAAATCCAACATTTGAATTTCACGGCCATGAAGGAAGACAACAAACCGTGAAATGCACATTTAAGTCATGCCCATGAATTAAATGTCACGCCCGTGAACCTTCATGACAAATTCATCCAAAGAGCTTCACGACCAAAGTCACCACTTAAATCACGGCTGGGAAATTTGTCATGTCCGTGAAGATATATGTCATGCCCATGACCCAATATTTCAAAACCTTCCAGAATGCTTCACGACCAAGGTCACCACTTTAGTCACGGCTTGGAAGAACAGTCACGCCTGTGACAAACATAGTCATGCCCGTGAAAGATGAAAGAGAAAAATGTCAGACACGATTATTTGGGTTGGTGCAACGGCTAGTTTCGTATTAAATGCATTCTAACGACTATAATTCGCCATAGAAGTATAAATGCAAGTCATTTATGCATTCAGTACAAGAGGATAGCTAATACTTTGAATCAAAATATTATTACAAGCTATTTGTACATTTAATACTTTCATAACAAATATCTATTCTCTGTCAAAATCTTTTTGCTCATCATTTATTGAGCAATAAAGATTTGTAAGTGTTTCTCTCTGTAATCATTTATTACTCAAGTGAGTTTTTGGTATTTCTGGGTTAAAAGTAGAACACTTGTAAGGGTTAGTTGTGTGAGCCTTTAAAACACAAAGAAAGGTTGTTTATTTGAGCCTGTAAAACACAAGGTAAAGGTTGTTTGTGTGAGTCTGTAAAACACAAGATAAAGGTTGTTTGTGTGAGCCTGTAAAACACAAAGAATTGGTTATTGTGTGAGCCATTAAAACACAAGGAATTTATAGGTTAGGTGTGAGCCATTGTGAGAAACACCATAGTTGGGAGTGAGCTTGTAAAACTCCATTGTAATACTTAGTGTGTTAGTGAAACTCCCAATTGCAATTGGGGAGAGGAGTAGGGTTTGTTAACACCCGAACCTCTATAAATATCCTTGTGTCAAATTTCTCTATCCCTCATAAACTTAACTTTTGATTTTTGCACTTTAAAGTTAAAGTTTTAAAACTCCAATTCAACCCCCCTTCTTGGCTTAATATCTGGGCAACAATTGATATCAGAGCTTTGTCTAGCATCTAAGCCTAAAAAGCGCTAGTAAAGATTAAGATATGGCTAGGGAAGGATTCCAAAGTCTCAAACCTTACTTTGATGGAGCAAATTATGCCCATTGGAAGTTTCAGATGGAGACATACCTGGATAGTGAAGGAATTGAAGTTTGGGATATTGTACGAAAAGAATGGACACCACCAACCAGAAGAGGAGCTGATGGTGAAGAAGAAATCTTATCAAGAGATTATTGGACAGAGCCTCAAAAAAGAGCAAATTTCAAAAATAAGAAGGCACTGACAATCCTCTCAAGCTCATTATCTATTGAAGAATGATGAATTATACAGCACTGCCCAATAGCCCACAACATGTGGAAGACATTGGAAAATTATCATGAAGGAACTAAGTAAGTAAAATCCAACAAGATTCAACTTCTTACCTCAGAATATGAACTCTTCAAGATGAAATCAAATGAGTCAATCACTGACATGACCAACATAAATGGAATGAGGAAACTTGGGAAGCATCTGAGCTTGGAAGATGTAAACAAAAAAATCCTGAGAAGTCTTCCTCTTAAAGACTATGGCTCAAGAGTTGCTGGCATAAAAGAAGCAAATGAAGACATGAGCATCATGAATACTAATGTGCTTATTGGCAAACTTCTCACACATGAAATGGCAGTGAAAAGAGATAGAAAGCTTGAAGCAGAGCCAGAGAAAAGAAAGCCTTTAGCACTCAAAGCCTCTACTTGAAAATCTCAAAAAGAAAGTGAAGATGATGAAGAAATGAGTGATGATGAAAATAAGGACATTGCTATGCTTTCAAAAAGACTGAAAAGAATCACTGAGAAGAAAATGAGCAACTCCAGAAAATTCAGGCAAAGAAACCTCAAACAAGCTTATAATGATGCATAAAGAAGTAAGGAAGAGGTAAAGTGCGATGTGTGTGGAAAGAAAGGACATATCAAACCAAAATGTCCAAGGCTCAAGAAGCATAAGAGCAAATACCAAAGAGACAATAGGGAGAAAGGTCACAAAGCCACATGGGATGACGAAAGCTCTTCAAGTGAAAGAGTTGATAATGAAAGTGAAGAGGTCAACCTATGCTTCATGGCTATTGAGAATCACGTCTTGGATAAGGTAAGATCACTACACTCATACTCTTTCAATAATGGTAGTAGTGATAATTATAATGATAGTGATAGTAATGATGATGATGATGAGCAAAGCCTTATAGAAGAATTAAATTTAGAACTAGAAAAATATCGGAGTAAATTCAGTACTTATAGGAATAACATTTCCAATTTGAGAAAAAAAAATGGATGCTTTAGAAAAGGAGAATCTTAAGCTTAAATCATCTAATGAATCTCTTCAAAAGTCATTAGATGAATATTCATCAAAACCCTCAACTGCTTCCTTGCTTAAAGAAAATAATACTTTGAAATATGAAGTTGAGGAACTTAGAAATTCAATTTCTAAATTTCACAAAGGTAAAGAGAGTTTAGATACTCTCATTGTGTCTCAAAGACCACCTTTAATTAGACATGGTCTTGGATTTAAGGACACATCATCATCTTCTCACAAAACAATTTTTGTTAAGTCTAGTGAACCTCACATCTCCACAATTATTGGAACAGCACCAAGGAATAAGTATATTAAACTTTCTATACATAAAAAGAATAATCATGCCTTTATGTATAAGAAGCATGCATCTAGAAAAGCATCAATTAACCATGACTGTGCATGCCATTGTTCTCAAAATCAGTTAAATAGAGATATGGCATTCAAATATATTGTAAGACCAAAAAGCAATTTTGGACCTAAACAATGTAATTATTGTATGAAGATTGGTCATATAAATAAACATTGTTGGATAAGGAAGACTCATTGGGAACCTTCATGTGCTAACCCCCAAGGACCCAAGCTCATTTGGGTACCTAAAAAATATACTTGATCTGTGATTCTATAGGTATGCCTCAAATCCACAATAAACAAAAATGCTTGGCTAATAGACAGTGGATGCTCAAGGCATATGACAGGAGACAAAGAACTCTTCTATGAAATCAAAAGTATCGATGGAGGTAAAGTTACCTTTGGAAACAATACTAAGGGTAAGGTAATTGGAATTGGTTCTATTAGTATTGATGGTACTACTTTTATTAAAGAATTTTTTACTTGTTGATGGCTTGAAACATAACTTGTTAAGTGTTAGTCAATTATGTGATAAAGGAAACAAAGTAATCTTTACTTCAAATGAATGTCTTGTAACCTCTATCGATGGTCAAGAGATATTTAAAGGAAATAGAGATATCAACATATACATAATAGACTTACATGAATTATCTAACCATTCCTCTAAGTGTCTTATGACTACTAGTGATGAATCTTGGCTGTGGCATAGAAGGCCTGGTCATGCTAACATGGACTTAATCTAAAGCCTCAGCACAGGAGAACTAGTAAAAGGACTGCCAAGAGTCAAATTTGAGAAACACAAGACCTGTGAACATTGCCAAAAAGGGAAGCAACACAAGTCATCCTTCAAAGCCAAAAACATAGTAAGTACCTCAAAACCTCTTCAACTCCTGCATTTAGATTTATTTGGACCTACTAGAATTGCTAGCTAAGGAGGTAAACATTATGCCTTTGTCATCATAAATGATTACTCTAGATTTACTTGGGTAATTTTCTTAGCTCAAAAGAGTGATGCTTTTGAAAATTTCAAAAACTTTGCTAAAAGAGTTCAAAATGAAAAAGGATATTGTATTTCAAAGATAAGAAGTGACCTTGGTAAAGAATTTGAAAATGAAAACTTTGAAAGTTTTTGTCTTGAACATGACATTTCACAGAATTTCTCATCTCCTAGGACACCTCAAAAAAATGGGGTAGTTGAAAGGAAAAATCAAACTTTAATTGAAATGGCTAGGACAATACTTAATGAGTATGGTCTACCAACTTACTTTTGGGCAGAAGCCACAAACACTGCATGTTATATTTCAAATCGAGTTTTCAAAAGACCTCTTTTAAACAAAACCTCATTTGAGCTATGAAATGGAAGAAAGCCCTTGATATCATACTTTAGAGTATCTGGATGTAAGTGCTTCATATTGAATACCAAAGACAACCTTGGAAAATTTGCCTCTAAATATGATGAAGGTATCTTTTTAGGATACTTTACAACTAGCAATGCATATAGAGTATTTAATAAAAGATCATTAATTGTTGAAGAATCTATGCATATTGTTTTTAATGAATCTAGCCAACTTGATATTGTGAAAGGTAGTGTTCTTGATGATGTTGGAGGAACTATGGAAAGATTTGATCTTAGAAATGGAAAAGAAGAAAATGATCAAGAAGATTCACATCAAGATGATTCTCTACCTCAAGCTCAAGAAGAAAACGGGAAAGAACTCCCAAAGGAATGGAGAATGACAAAATATCATCCTAAGGAGCAAATCATTGGTTATCCTTCAAGGGGAGTAAGTACTAGATCTCATTTCAAACATTTAGCCACTGGCCTTACTTTTATTTCTCAAATTGAGCCTAAAAATGTTGATGAGGCTCTTAATGATGAAAGTAGGGTAATTTCTATGCAAGAGGAGCTCAACCAATTTGAGAGAAGTAAGGTATGGACCTTAGTACCTAGACCCAAGGATCATCAAATTATAGGTAGCAAATTGGTATTTAGAAATAAACTAGATGAACAAGGTTCAATAACTAGGAATAAGGCTAGATTAGTTGCAAAAGGATATAATCAGGAAGAAGGAATAGATTATGATGAGACCTATGCACCTGTAGCTAGATTAGAAGCCATAAGAATACTTTTAGCATATGCATGTCATGTCACATGAATTTCAAACTCTTTCAAATGGATGTGAAAAGTGTCTTTCTAAATGGTTATATAGAAGAAGAAGTTTATGTAGAACAACCACCAGGTTTTGAAAGCTATGATTTGCCAAATCATATTTTTAAACTTTCAAAAGCTTTATATGGTTTGAAACAAGCCCCAAGAGCTTGGTATGAAAGACTAAGTTCTTTTCTCTTAGAAAACAACTTTACAAAGGGGAATGTTGACACCACATTATTCATTAAAAAGCATAAGCATGATATACTAATTGTTCAAATTTATGTTGATGATATAATATTTGGTTCTACTAATGAATTGCTTTGTCAAGAATTTGCTAAGTGTATGACTAGGGAATTTGAAATGAGCATGATGGGAGAGCTTAAATATTTCCTTGGTCTACAAATAAAATAAGGCAATGAGGGCATATTCATCAACCAATCCAAATATGCCAAAGAGTTAATTAAGAAATTTGGAATGGAAGGATGCAAGAATGCCAAGACTCCAATGAGCACATCAACAAAATTTGACAAGGATGAAAAGACTAAGAGCATTAATGAAAAGCTCTATAGAGGTATGATCGAATCACTTTTATATCTTACTGCTTCAAGACCCGACATAATGTATAGTGTTTGCTTGTGTGCATGATTTCAATCATGTCCAAAAGAATCTCATTTACATGCATTAAAAAGAATTCTAAGATATTTACATGGATCATTGCATCTAGGTTTATGGTATCGTAGAAATTCATCCTTTTATATTGTAGGATATTCAAATGCAGACTATGCTGATAGTATTTTAGATAGAAAAAGTACTTCAGGTACTTGTCACTTTATTGAAGAGTGTTTAGTTTCTTGGTTTAGCAAGAAACAAGTTTCAGTTGCTCTTTTAACTGCTGAAGTAGAGTATGTAGCAGCAGGATGTTGTTGTACTCAAATCCTTTGGATGAAACAACAACTTAAGGACTATGGTCATGATATGAACCATATACCTATTAAATGTGACAATACAAGTGCTATAAATCATTCAAAGAATCCCATTCAACATTCTAGAAGTAAGCATATTGACATTAGACACCACTTTATTAGAGATCATGTTCAATATGGAGATGTTTTATTGGAATTTATAAGCACAGAAAATCAATTGGCAGATATATTCACTAAGTCTCTAAATGAGGAAAGATTTAATTTCATTAGAAGAGAACTTGGTATGATTGATGGATTAACCTTGTGATTGCCAAATTGTCAAATCTTAAGTGATAATCTTGTTTTTATATCATATCACTAGATATAAGGTAGTAAATTTGATGAAAAATTTTAAGTTATAAGGGATAGAATCTTCATAGAAATGATTTAGTCTTGTTTTAGGACTTAATTTTATTTGATGGGAATTTTAGGCAATTCGCGCCCGTGACATATGTTCACGCCCGTGAATTAGATAGCCAAAAGAACTAGTAGCTTTCACGACTTGATTTATGACATCGTTCATAGCTTCAAGTAGTGAAGCTTATGTTCACGACTTCATTCACTCCCGTGAAAAAGCCTTGTTCACGCCCGTGACGAATTTTCACGCCCGTGAACATTTTCACCTAAAACTCACAGAGACGTTCACGCTTTCTTTCATGGGCATAAGTAGTGAAATTCAATCCTTCACGCCCGTGACTTGTCTTTCACCACCGTGATAGTTCATCATTCATGCCCGTGACATTCAAATGTAGAGCACCCCTTCAGCAAACTGTGAACACGACCCTTCACAACCGTGACTACATATTTCATGCTCGTGAATGCATCGACTATATAACATTTCTGCCAGGTATTTTTCACATTTCAACCTTCCAACTCCTTGAAACCGCTTTCATTTACACACATTGAATGGTACATTGAAGATTCTGGCCCCCAAGTCACAAATTTCTGCTATAAATACCATCAAAAATCCCTTCCATCATCAAAAATTCCTTCCATCATCAAAAATCATCTTTCCTTAGGGTTTCCTCACAATTTCTGTCAAAATTTCCAAACTCTTCAAAGTTCATTTATTCAATCAACATGGAAACTGGCTCATCAAAGGGTTCTAGGAAGAAATCTCATGCTCCCAGGAGGTACTCAGACTACCTAAGGAACATAATCCCTGGGCATTGCCATCCTAGGTACTCAACCCTGAAGAAAAGGCCTCTCATTTCTTCAAGATCTTTTGAGTGGCAAACTGTGCGCACTCTCGGGCTTGAGATGGCGATGACAGAGCAACTCCAGGGCTGTCACTTGAAAGAGTTTGTGGACATTCATCAGCCCACCTTGAGGGAGCCAACCTTGGAATTCTTGAGCACTTTGCAAGTGTCTCCAAATGGTGTAGTAAAATTTCAACTATGCAGTAATCTGAACACTCTCTCTGCCATAGAATTCGAGGACTTATTCAACCTACCCTCGGAAGGCATCCTCAACGATAGCGAAATGGAGTTCTTTACAACTCGAGCATGGACTCACTTTGGTACGGATTGCAGCTTGGATGTAAAGAAGACCAATAGCACTCATCTCCGGTCCCCAGTGCACAAATATCTGTATAGGTTTCTAACCTATAGCATATTTTCCCGAGGAGATAGCAATGGCACCATTCGGAAGTCTGAGCTCTTTCTCTTTGAGATGGCCCGAAGAGGCCTCACATTGGCGCTTTCTCGATGGTTTCTCGATGGTTTCTGGAGACATACTTATTGGTGGGTATGTAACCCACATGGACTTGAAGCTTGAATATCTAAAGCTGGATGACCATCACTTTAATCTCATCCTAGGGCATCATCGAGATCGATTGGATGTAGACTCCTTCATTAAGATGGGAGCGACTGTTCAAATTGTCCATGAGAACAATATTTACTACCGCTTCACTGACACTGCTGGCGAAATGATATGGGATGACAATGACTCAGAGGACTTCAAAGCCGACCTCCAAGGAATGCAGCAGAGGAAAAGGGGTCGGGTTGAGGAGGTTCCTCCAGCAGTTGAGCAGGACATCGGACAATCCTCGGCTTCCACACCGAATTTGGCGCAACAAGTGGCTGACCTTCTACCACCACGATTTAAGCAGCTGTAGGCTTCCATGGATGAGAGGTTGGAGAACCTTAAGGACTTCATGAGGTCTAGGATGGATAGCCTCAAGGCTGAAGTTGCTTAGCTTAGGGATAGGATGTCCGGATAGGTGTTAGGCTAGATGGTAGCCTTGATATGCTTGTTTCTTTGTTTTGTTTGCTTGTTTTGTTTGTGTGTAGGAAATTTTAAATTTCCTTTCTTAATTTTCATTATCTTTGATTGTATTTCACTTTTTTTATAATATATTTGCTTTGTTTTTCCATTATGGTTTATCTTTATATTCTTTTTGTTGATGACAAAAGGGGGAGAAACTAGCAATATATTAAGATAAATGCAAGCAATACTTAATTTTGAATCAAAATGAAAAACCTACAAATATATTGAGTTAAGTAGGGAGAAAATAGAAATATTTTGAGTTTAAGTGCAATACTTAAAATTTGATTCAAAATTAATATGCAAGTATGCAAATGGAGCTTTATACACATTAAATATATCTTAAGTATACTTTGCATATACCTTGATGCAAGTTACATAAATGAATATGCACTTGATATACTCTAAATATACCTTACATATACTTTATGACTTAAAGAGAATTTTGATATATATTTGATATACTTTGCATATAACTTGCATATACTTAAAACTAAAAAGTTTATTTCAATGCTACACTTCATCATTCTTTACAATTCTTGCATTTCACAAATTTTTATCCTAAGCATCTTTTGAGGGGGAGACTTCTCAAAAGCACATATTGCTAGATTATTTGTCACCATAAAAAAAGGGGAGATTGTTAAACCTTGAGGGGTATTTCCATCATTTTGATGATAACAAATAAAATAGCAATAATATATTTAACATACTTGTTTTCTAAGTCTATTGAACAGGGTATGGAATAAAATAGCAAGAATGGAGAATGGAAGATTAATCCTTAAATGATGTTCACGCCCGTGATTTTATGTGTCACGCACGTGAAGAAGCTAACCATAACAAAACCAACATTTGAAGTTCACGACCATGAAGGAAGACAATAAACCATGAAATGCACATTTAAGTCACGCCTGTGAACCTTCATGACAAATTCATCCAGAGAGCTTCACGACTAAAGTCACCACTTGAATCACGGTTGGGAAGTTTGTCATGCCCGTGAAGATATATGTCACACCCATGACTTAATATTTCAAAACCTTCCAGAATGCTTCACGACCAAGGTCACTACTTCAGTCACGACTTGGAAGACCAGTCACACCCATGAAAGATGAAAGAGAAAAATGTCAGGCGTGATTATTTGGGTTGGTGCAACGGCTAGTTTCGTATTAAATGCATTCCAACGGCTATAATTCGCCATGGGAGTATAAATGCAAGTCATTTATGCATTCAATACAAGAGCATAGCTAATACTTTGAATCAAAATCTTATTACAAGCTATTTGTACATTTAATACTTTCATAACAAATATCTATTCTCTATGAAAATCTTTTTGCTAGTCATTTATTGAGCAATAAAGATTTGTAAGTGTTTCTCTCTGTAATCATTTATTACTCAAGTGAGTTTTGGGTATTTCTGGGTTAAGAGTAGAACACTTGTAAGGGTTAGTTGTGTGAGCCTTTAAAACACAAAGAAATGTTGTTTGTGTGAGCCTGTAAAACACAAGGTAAAGGTTATTTGTGTGAGCCTGTAAATTACAAGATAAAGGTTGTTTGTGTGAGCCTATAAAACACAAAGAATTGGTTATTGTGTGAGCCATTAAAACACAAGGGATTTTTGGGTTAGGTGTGAGCCATTGTGAGAAACATCATAGTTGGGAGTGAGCTTGTAAAACTCTATTGTAACACTTAGTGTGTTAGTGAAACTCCCAATTGCGATTGGGGAGAGGAGTAGCGTTTGTTAACACCCGAACCTCTATAAAACTCCTTGTGTCAAATTTCTCTATCCCTCCTAAACTTAAAATTTTATTTTTGCACTTTAAAGTTAAATTTTTAAAACTCCAATTCAACCCCCCCTTCTTGGCTTAATATCTAGGCAACAACTTTCTTTTTTCTGGCTCTACTTTAAGCTCTCTATCTCTTTTCACTACCAATTCATGTGTGAGAATTTTGCCAATAAGCACATCAGTATTCATGATGCTCATTTCTTCATTTACTTCTTGTATACCGGCAACTCTTGAATCGTAATCTTTGAGAGGAAGACTTCTTAGGATTTTGTTATTTACATCTTCCAAGCTCATATGCATCCCAAGTTTTCTCATTCCATTTATGATAGCTAGAAGACGGTTGGTCATGTCAGTGATTGACTCATTTTATTTCATCTTGAAGAGCTCATATTCTGAAGTAAGAAGTTGAATCTTCTTGGATTTAACTTGCTTAGTTCCTTCATGATAGTTTTCCAATGTTTTCCACATGCTATAGGTTGTTGGGCAGTGTTGTATTCTTCCACATTCTTTAATGGATAATGAGCTTGAGAGAATTGTCATTGTTTTCTTGTTTTTGAAGTTTGCTCTTCTTTGAGGCTCTTTCCAATCATCTCTTGATAAGATTTCTTCTTCACCATCAGCTCCTCTTCTGATTGGTGGTGTCCATTCTTTTTGAATACTATCCCAGACTGCAATTCCTTCACTATCCAGATATGTCTCCATCCGAAACTTCCAATGAGCATAATTTGCTCTATCAAAGTAAGGCTTGAGACTTTAGAATCCTTCATTGGCCATATCTTGATCTTTACTAGTGTTGTTTAGGCTTTGATGCAAGACTTTGCTCTGATACCAATTGTTGCCTAGATATTGAACCAAGAAGGGGGGTTGAATTGGATATTAAAAATTTAACTTTTAAGTGCAGAAATAAAAGTTAAGTTTAGTAGGGATAGAAAAATATGACACAAGGATTTTTATAGAGGTTCGGGTGTTAACAAACCCTACTCCTCTCCCAAATCTCAATTGGGATTTTCACTAACACACTAAGTGTTACAATGGAGTTTTACAAACTCACTCCCAACTATGGTATTTCTAACAATGGCTCACACCTAACCCAAAAATCCCTTGTGTTTTGATGGCTCACACAATAACAAATTTCTTGTGTTTTACAGGCTCACAAAAATAACTTTTACCTTATGTTTTAAACGCTCACAAAAATAACCTTTACCTTGTGTTTTAAAGGCTCACACAAATAACCTTTCTTTGTATTTTAGAGGCTCACACAACTAATCCTTACAAGTGTTCTATTTTTAACCCAGAAATACCCAAAACTCACTTGAGTAGATGATTACAGAGAGAAACACTTACAAATCTATATTGCTCAATAAATGACGAGCAACAAGATTTTCACAGAGAATAAATATCAAATGCATAAAATGGTTTACAATAAGATTTTGATTCAAAATATTTGCTATTCTGTTGTTCTCTTGTTCTCCTTTTTTTTCTACTTATTCTGGATGCATAAATAACTTGCATTTATACTTCCATAGTAAACTGTAGCCATTAGAATGAATTTAATTTGAAACTAGTCATTGCACCAACCCTTATAATCATGCATGACATGTTTCTCTTTCATGTTTCACGGTCGTGACTATGTGTGTCACGGTTGTGACTGTTTTTCCAAGCTGTGACTTGAGTGGTGACCTTGGCCATAAAGCATTCTAGAAGGTTTTGAAGTGTTTTTATCTTCACGAACGTGACATCCTTCCAAGCCGTTGTCCAAGTGGTGACTTTGGTCGTGAAGCTCTCTGGAAGAATTTGTCATGTCTTCTCACGGGCGTGATATTTCTTCACAGGCATGACTGAAATGTTCATTCATGGTTGCGATCTTTCTTCATGGTCGTGAACTTTAAATGTTGGATTGTTGGCGCTAAGCTTCATCATGGGCGTGACACATTAGGTCACAGGCGTGAACATGTTATTTCTTCAATTTTATCTTTTTAAGATTAATCTTCTATTCTCCATTCTTGCTATCATATTCCATATATTGTTCAATAGACTTAGAAAACAAGTATGTTAAATACAATATTGCTATTTTATTTTTTAGCATCAAAATGACGGAAATACCCCTCAAGGTTCAACAACATGCATATAAGTGGTGGAAGATAATTTTGAAGAAGCCCCAGACCTCATAGCCTCTGACTTATGAGTACATTATTGTAGAGTTCAAGAAAAAATATGTGTCCCAGGTCTACATTGATGAGAAGAGAAGGGAATTCATGAGTTTGCGACAGAGGAGCATAATAGTTTCTAAGTATGCAAAAGAGTTAACACGATTGAGCTAATATGCCACCAATCTCTTGGTGGATAAGAGAGATAAGTACTGCCATTTTGAAGAAGGGTTGAATGATGACATAGGATATCATATTAATTTTTTTACAACTTAAAGACTTTTCAACACTTGTATCTATCCCTATCAATATAGGGAAGAGAAGAAAAATAAGAGTCAATGAGAACACTAAAAGACCTACATCTAGTATGGCACAGGCTACTAACAAGAGAGGCTAATTCTTTTCAAGGCAGTCTTAGATTAGGGGATAGAATAGAAGAGAAAGTCATACTCACATGTCAAAGGAATCACAAGGGAGAATGTTGGTTAGCTTCAGAGGCTTACATCAGGTACGAAGCCCTAGATCACATGAAGATGGATTGCCCTTGGTTGGAAAATGCTACACCCATACAGACAGTAATGTCAGGATCTATTTAGAATATGAACCAGACACGAGGAGATCGAACAGGACCTAGCTAGGCTATTTTAAAGATAATAAGCAAGTTGGGACCTAGTAAAGTTTCAGCTAGGGTATATGCTATGAAGGCCTGTGAGGACCAGGGAGCCACATATGTCATAATGGGTATGTTTTCTTTACACGACTTAGATTTTTATGCTTTGTTAGACCCAGACTCTACACATTCTTATATTTGCATGAGCACATCTAGTCAATATAGTATGACCATAGAGAAGTTAGAGTTTGAGATTGAGGTCACAAACACTTTAGGCCACCTTGTGGTAATGAATTGGGTATATAGAAGTTGCCCTTTGGTTTTGCATGGGAAAGAGTTTCCTATAGATCTTATAGAGTTACCATTTCATGAGTATGATGTCATATTTAGTATGGATTGGCTATCACAACATGAGGTAGTTATGGATTATTGGTCTAAGACAGTTGTTCTTAAGACTTTAGAGCAAAAAGAGGTTGTAGTAGAAGGTGAGAGGTTTCCACAGCTTTCATAGATAGTTTCTATGATGAAGGCGCAAAAGATGATTCAAAAAGGATGTGAAACTTATTTGTCTCATATGGTCGACACTAGAAAAGTATGTCTAGCTCTCTAGGATATCCTTACAGAGATGGAGTTTCCATATGTCTTCTTAGATGATCTTCTGAGATTACCATCGAATAGAGATGTTGAGTTCTCCATAGAGCTCACACCAGGCACATTACTGATATCCATAGCACCTTCAGAGATGAAAGAGTTGAAAGCTCAACTGCAAGAGTTTCTAGACAATGGTTTTATATGGCTGAGTGTATCCCTTTAAGGTACACCAGTTTTGTTTGTAAATAAGAAAAATGGGTCTATGAGGTTATGCATAGACTACAGGCAGTTGAATAAGGTGAATATCAAGAACATATATTTATTACCATGGATTGATGATCTCTTTATCAGTTAAAGAGTGCATGAGTGCTCTTCAAGATCGATTTGAGATCGAATTATCACTAATTGAAGATAAAAGAAGAGGATATAGCCAAGACATCTTTCAGAACTATATATGGTCATTATGAGTTTTTGGTTATGCCATTGGGTTTAACCAATGTTCAACATCTTTTATAGACTTGATGAATCAGAATTTCAGGGCATAATTAGACCAATTCATAGTTGTTTTCATTGACGACATCTTGATATATTCTCAAAATCAAGCAAAGCATAATCAACAATTGAGAATAGTGTTATAGTTCCTTAGAGATCATAAACCTTATGTCAAGCTCTCCAAATGTGAGTTTTGGCTTGGTGAAGTAGCTTTCCTTAGACATATCATGTCAACAAATGACATCAAAGTTGATTCTAGTAAGGTTGAGGCAATATGGAATTGGAAGCCTCCCCATAACATGACCGAAATTAAGAGTTTTCTTGGTTAGGCAAGTTACTACAGGAGGTTTTTGAAAGGTTTTTCTTTGATTTCTTCTCCTTTAACTAGGCTTATGAGGAATGATGAGAAGTTCAAATGGAATGACAAGTGTCAAGCTAGTTTTGATAAGTTCAAGTGTATATTGACAGAAGCTCTAATTTTTACATAGCTTGTTCCCGATAAGGAGTATGTTATATATAATGATGGCTATCACAATGGTTTTGGGTGTGTCTTGATGGAAGAAGGAAAAGTGGTTGCTTATACCTCTAAATAATTGAAGCTGCATGAAAAACTTACCCCACATATGATCTTAAGTTGGCAGCCATTGTGTTTACTTTAAATATATGACATCACTACTTATATATGGAAAAGTTTTTTTTTTATCTACACCAATTATAAAAGTTTAAGGTATCTTCCGAAACAAAAGAAACTCAATTTGAGACAAAGGCGATGGTTAAAATTTATGAAGGACTATAATTGTGTCATCGACTATCATCCATACAAGGCTAATATCGTGGCTAAGACATTGAGCATAAAGACTACAGTAGAGTTGTAACATCCTTGACCTTTCCCACATGCATTTCATTTGAACATATGCATCTTGCATATAATTAAATTGAACATATGCATTTCATACGTATTTTTGTAGGAACAAGTCCATGACACGCACTAGCTACGTGTCTTAGTACATTGCAATTGTATCGAGTCATACATGTGTATTTATAATCTAAATGAGGATAAAAAGTATTAAAAATAAATGAAATAATGTGACCAAATTAAAGTATGCAAAATGACTAGATTAAGATTAAATTGCATATTGTGTTGAATTGTGTAATAATAATAAGAATAATTAGAAAACAATAAAATAAAATAAAAAAATAAAAATAAAAATAAAAATAAAAAGTCAGAAAAAGAAAAAAAGAAGGGAAGTGGACGGGTGAAACAAATGAAATGGTGGTGCCTTTTAACCTATTAGGCAGCCACCATATTCATTTCCTTCCTCACCGTCTTCTTCTTCTTTGCTTCATCTCTTCAATCCATTTTCTTTCAAGTTCCAACCACCATTTCTTGCCTCTTTCACTCCAAAAATTGCAGCAACAAGATTAGCCAAGAGTGATTATAGGTGAGTAAACATTTATTTTTGTGTTAAGCTTGATTATGGTGTTTAGGGTTCATTAATAGGAAGTATTTTGTGTCATGGTTTTGATGATCTTAAAGATCGAATCTGAAAAATCTTAAAACACAAAAGTTGTTCCTTTATGTCTTAGTTATGGATATGAAAAATGTTTGTTATACTTTAAAGACCTTAGAGACATAATTGATAAAAGTTGTAAACATGAAAAATGTTCCATATACACCCATATAAGTGTCTGTAAAGTTTTATTAAAATAGGACTTATATATTATAACTTATGAAGAACCAAAATGAGTACCCTGAAACTGCCTAAAGGCATAAAACAGAACACACTTAGAAATTCCACCAAAACTTGTACAATGATCTAATTGGTCTGAAATTTTAATATGTTATATATTTATATGTCAGTTGGAATTAGGAACAAGAATTATATTAATTGGTCAAGTATAGAAAACGTTATAGGCTAAACAGTCTCATAAGGTCACACTACCTCATAGGGAAAATCTTAACTATTGATATGAACAATGCATATTAATTTGTTTAAGCCACATTAAGTCTCCCTAATCATGAGTTAATCGATTATGTCTTTATATTAGGCTTACAACATATTGGAGATCCACAAGGAGCAGATAGACAATAAGTAAGATTCGGAATCAAAGGAGAATGGTGAGTCTAATTATCAATTGAATTCTTTAGTGCAAATGAATGTTGCTTGCTATGTGATTCATATGATTGTCATGATTAGTCCTTGATAATTTGATGATAGATAATTTGTGACATTGTGGTACATACAAATGGTATACTTTATGGTATATTTGAGGTATATGTTTGACATATGTGATATATATACAGGGTATATGTATAGTATATGCAAGGTATATGCGTGGCATATGAGGCATATATGCAGTATATGTATGTTATATGTGATAAGATGCAATGGAAGATGAATGATTAAGTACAAGTGCATATGCATATGGACTAAAAAGGCATTGTGACTAGTTAATTGATATTGTAAAGCAAAGAAGAGGCCTATGACCCAACAAATGTGCAAATGAAACAAATGATCAAGCTAACTAGCAAATGCAAATATTCACATGGAAACCCGGGGCAATGTCTGTTTAACTTAGTCACAATAAAATGAAATAAGCAAAGCATTTGCATACATAAAGAGTAATGATTATATGTTTCAACTTTATTGATATTTATATGATACTGATGAATGGAATGAAATACATGGTATGTATTGGATTTGTGACTTATTATTATGAGTTGTTCAGTACTTTAGAGCTCATTTGATGGTTATTCTCACTAAGCCACAACTCATCAATTTGCATCATTTTTCAGGTAAAGAAAAGTGATAGCTCATTTTGAGTAGCGTATAGAAGACATGGAGCACAGGTCATTAGCCGAGCCTCATCACTCTCTCTCCTTGCATTCCACACAAGCATGAAAATATGTCATCTGTGTTTTGTATTTACGTGCTTGAATATGTATAGTTATTTTCGAATGAGTTTAAAAATGTATAAATTAAAGCAACTCGTAAATACTTATGTGTAAAGTTTATGTGTTAATATATGTGATATATTATATTATGGTGAAAACCTAAGTGTTAACTTAGCAAAATTCATTGAATAATATTACAAAATATGAGACTTGCAAGTCATTGAATGAAATTACAGGATATGAGACTTGCAAGTCATTGAATGAAATTACAGGATATAAAAAAATTTACTATCACTATTTATAGGATATTTTGTTTTTCCAGCATGTTATGTCTGATTATTTGATACAGAGATAGGTTATACTTAAATGCATAAGATGTGGTGTTACATTTTTGGTTCCAGAGCAGGGATAGGTTCCATGGAAACATGCATATGCATAAGAGCATGATAACATATGCATAATATGTGTTGAACATTATGTAGTTACATAATTTCATTTATTTTAGGGCCATCATAAGACATGATTCACCAAGGAGAGAGAGGCCGGTTGAAATGCATTCTCATGAAGCATCGCCTCATTTAAATAGAGATTAACCAGCACTAGGAGCTAGAGCTCTAGTACATGCATCACAGTCATCTCATGCAGAAGTACCCTATGAAAACCTAGAATAGGAAGTATATGGTCCTGAAATGTACAAGGAAAGATGTTATGAGAAGCTGAGGAAACATGGTGCAACTGATTTCAATGCCACAACAGACCCAGCAAAAGCTGAGACATGGCTAAAAAGGACAAAGAGAGTACTAAATATGATGAGATGTACACCAGATGAGAAATTTTATTATGCAGTATCCTTGTTTCAAGGCAATGCTTATGAATGGTGGGAGACAGTCCCCGACAGTGATGCTCAACCACCGGTTTTGACATGGAATGATTTCCTCCAGGAATTTCAGAACAATTACATGTCTGCGGCATATAAAGATGAGAACATAAAGGAATTCTAGAATTTAAAATAGGGGAACATGTCTGTTGCGGAGTATGAAGTACAATTTAATAAACTTTCCCACTATGCCACTTCATGGTCTCTACTGAAAGAGACAAAAGTAGGAAGTTTGAGGAGGGCCTCAAATATGAGATCAGAAACAGAATCATGACTACTGATCTTCATAATTATGCCAGACTCAAAGCTGCTGCAATCAGAGCTAAACGATTAATGAAAGAAGTTGGGGAGCAACAAATTAAAAGGGCAACACGTGAGTTCTTTGGTGATTCTAGCAGAAGGTCAGGAACAAGAGGTAGATATATGCCTGCACAATATAGTAACAGAAGTGGGTACTCCAGTTCTAGAGGTCGAGGCATGACTTTCTCTTACCCAAGCAGAGGGCAGAGCCAATATGTTGAACAGAGGCCCACATGTAGTCATTGTGGTAGACAGCATACGGGCAAATGTAGAAGGCTCACAGGAGCATGTTATTTCTGTGGATCGATAGAGCAAATGTATAGAGACTGTCAAAATAGAGCCAAACTAGCAGAGACCAGCAGAGGCACCGAGGGTCTACTCTACTAGTGGGACATAGGACAGAGGAAGAGGCAGGGGCAAGACTCGTACAATGGACAGAGGAGTAACCAGATCTGAAGGTCAGAGTTCTAGACCCCCTACTCAGGTTAGGGTATTTGCTATGACTAGACAAGAGGCGGTGGATGCTCCTGAAGTAGTTACAGGTAATATTTACATTTATGATATGTTAGCATATGCATTGATTGACCCAGGCTCCACTCATTCATTTATATCATTGCATATGGCATCTAAAATACATCAAACGCATGAGCCTTTGGGGATTGACATAAATGTGAGTACTCCATTGGGAACAGTAGTAGTTATGAATAATGTCTGTCGTGATTGCTTGATATACATTGATAGAGCTGATTTAATAACTGATCTGATTTTATTGCCAATATATGAATTTAATGTGATATTGGGAATGGACTGGTTAACTAGACATCATGCAATAATGAATTTCTTTACTAAGGAAGTAATTTTGGAATCACCAAACCAGCCAAGGGTAGTATTTGTAGGTGAAAGAAAACTTGTGCCTACATGTCTAGTCCCAGCTGTAAAGGCATTTCGAATGATCAAAGGGGAATGTGAAGCATATTTGGCATATATGACTGATACTAGAACCACTGATAGCTTGCTTGAAAATATACCAGTGGTAAGGGAATTTGCTGATGTATTCCCAGATGATCTACCTAGTTTACCACCAGATAAAGAGATAGAATTCACTATTGAACTAGTACTAGGAACAACACCAATATCAAGGTCACCCTACAAAATGGCCCCAGTTGAGTTGAAAGAACTAAAGGCCCAATTGCATGAGTTACTTGACAAAGGGTATATTAGACCTAGTGTATCACCATGGGGAGCTCCAGTATTATTTGTTAAAAAGAAAGATGGAACAATGAGATTGTGCATCAATTACAGGAAACTGAATAAAATGACAGTGAAGAACAAATATCCGTTGCCCAGAATAGATGATTTGTTTGACCAGTTGCAAAGAGCCTAAATATTCTCCAAGATTGATTTGAAATCAAGCTATTACCAGCTGAAGGTAGTAGAAGCGGATGTTCCAAAGACTACCTTCCAAACCAGGTATAGACATTATAAATTTTTAGTAATGCCATTTGGGTTGATTAATGCTCCAGCTGCATTTATGGCATTAATGAATAAGGTATTTCAACCATATCTGGATAGGTTTGTGATAGTATTTAGCGATGACATATTGGTATACTCAAAGAATAAGGGAGAACATGAACAACATTTGAAAATTGTGTTGCAAACTTTGAGGGAGAAACAATTATATGCCAAATTGAGTAAATGCGAATTCTGGTTAGATCATTTGGTATTTCTTGGACATGTGGTGTCGTGTAAGGACATAGAGGTTGAACCAAAGAAAATTGAGGCTATGGTAAATTGGGAAGCTCCTAAAAATATTTCAGAAATGCATAGTTTTCTGGGTTTAGCCGGATACTATCACAAATTTGTTGATGGATTCTCCTTAATTGCTATCCCTTTGACTAAATTGTTAAGAAATAATGTGCCTTTCAAGTGGAATCCAAAATGTCAAAGGAGTTTCCATGAACTAAAACACAGGCTAACCTCAACACCAGTGCTAGCTATTCCTACAGGTACAGGTGGATTTTACGGTATATAGTGATGCTTCTAACCAAGGCTTGGGATGTGTATTAATGCAACATGGTAAGGTGATAGCTTATGCATCTAGATAGTTAAGACCACATGAGATCTCATATCCAGTGCATGATTTAGAACTGGCTGCAGTTTTATTTGCTTGAAGATTTGGAGGCATTATCTGTATGGTGAGACATTCCAAATCTTCACATACCATAAAAGCTTGGGTTATTTGCTGACACAGAAAGAATTAAACATGAGGCAGAGATGGTGGTTAGAGCTATTGAAAGATTATGACTGTACAATTGAATACCATCCAGGGAAAGCCAATATGGTAGCAGATGCATTGAGTAGAAAGGCTAGTAACAGTGCAGCTCACTTGCAAGTATCCTCTTTTCCATATTTGATTCAATTACGATCTATGAATGTTGAATTAAATATACATGATGGAGGATCACTGATTGCTATTCTTCAAGTCAGATCTATGAATTGAATTTTTGTAATGCATTCCACCCACAGACTGATGGACAAGCAGAAAGGACTATACAAACATTGGAAGAAATGCTTAGGGCTTCTATGGAATTCAGAGGTGCTTGGGATGAATATATAGCATTGATTGAATTTGCTTACAACAACCAGTATCATAGCAGTATCCAGATGGCACCATATGAATCATTGTATGGAAGAAAATGCCAAAGCCCTATCATATGGGATGAATAAGGTGCACGTACATTATAAGGGCCAAAGATAGTACAAGATACAGTGGATAAAATCAAAATGGTCAAGAATAAGCTAAAGGAAGCACAAGACAGATAGAAAGGTTATGTTGATCAACATAGAAGGGAAATGGAATACGAGTTGGGTGAAAAGGTATTTCTTCGTGTATCTCCATGGAAAGGGATAATTCGATTTGGCAAGAAAGGTAAATTGAGCCCAAGATACATAGGACCTTATGAAATTCTTGAGAAGGTTGGTCCACTGGCATACAGATTGGCCTTTCCACCAGAGATGGCTCAGATACATAATGTGTTTCATGTGAGCATGCTTAGAAGATACAAGTCAGATCCTACATATGTACTTAAAGATCAAGACATTGAGATTGCGAGGACATGAGTTATGTTGAGGAACCAGTATAAATCATTGGATACAAGACTAAACAACTAAAAAACCGAGAAATACCTTTGGTTAAGGTATTATGGCGTAACCATTTACAAGAAGAGGCAACATAGGAAACAGAAGAAAATATGAAAAAGCAATATCCACACCAGTTTCCAGGTATTAAATTTCGAGGATGAAAGTTTTAAAAAGAGGGGAGAATTGTAACATCCTTGACCTTCCCCACATGCATTTCATTTGAACATATGCATCATGCATATAATTAAATTGAACACATGCATTTCATATGTATTTTTGTAGGAACAAGTCCATGACACGCACTAGCTACGTGTCCTAGTACATTGCAATTGTATCGAGTCGTACATGTGTATTTATAATCTAAATGAGGATAAAAAGTATTAAACATAAATGAAATAATGTGACCAAATTAAAGTATGCAAAATGACTAGATTAAGATTAAATTGCATATTGTGTTGAATTGTGTAATAATAATAAGAATAATTAGAAAAAATAAAATACAATAAAAATAAAAAAATAAAAATAAAAATTCAGAAAAAGAAAAAAAAGGGAAGTGCACGGGTGAAACAAATGAAATGGTGGTGCCTTTTAACTTATTAGGCAGCCACCATATTCATTTCCTTCCTCACTTTCTTTTTCTTTTTTGCTTCATTTATTCAATCCATTTTCTTTCAAGTTCCAGCCACCATTTCTTCCCTCTTTCACTCCAAAAATTGCAGCAACAAGATTAGCCAAGAGTGATTATAGGTGAGTAAACATTTATTTTTGTGTTAAGCTTGATTATGAGGTTTAGGGTTCATTAATAGGCAGTATTTTATGCCATGGTTTTGATAATCTTAGAGATCGAATCTGAAAACTCTTGAAACACAAAGGTTGTTAATTTATGTCTTAGATTTATGGATATGTAAATAGTTTTACAAGATGTGGTGTATAGAAGGATATATCCTCTATGTACTGAAACTGGTCTGGATGTGAACCCTAAGAATGTTAGCTACGGTGTGTGTTGGTTTTGAATATGATAAAGCCAATATTTGAAGTACATAAAAACATAAAAGTTGTAGATATATGTGTTATGTATTTTTAGACCACATTTCTGGTTCATAGGTCTTGTAAAGGTTGAGTTATGGTGAATGGAACCATGACTGTTCCATTGTTTGAACTGCCTACTGATTGCCCTGGGCAAAGCCAGCACATTGTTTCTCTAATTTGAGCTAGATTATGTAAATCATCAAAACATGAAGGGTATAGGTATATGTCTTATCTAAATTTAGGTACTCATTTCAGCTTCATAGGTTATGTATATACTAAGTTATGGCCTTTGGAAGTCATACTGGTCCGGAAGCCAATTCTATTATGGACCAGTAAACTGTTTGTTATAATTTGAAGAACTTAGAGACATGATTGATAAAGGTTGTAAACATAACAAATGTTACATATGAACCCATATAAGTGTCTAAAAAGTTATATTAAAATATAACTTATATATTATAAGTTATGAAGAACCAAAAGGAGTACCCTGAAACTGCCTAAAGGCAGAAAATAAGGCAGAAACCATAACACATTTAGCAATTTCACCAAACCTTGTACAATGATCTAATGGGTCTAAAGTTTTAATATGTTATATAATTATATGTCATTTTGAATTAGGAACAAGAATCATATTAATTGGTCAAGTATAGAAAACGTTATAGGCTAAACAGTCTCATAAGGTCACACTACCTCATATGGAAAATCTTAACTATTGATATGAACAATGCATATTAATTTGTTTAAGCCACATTAAGTCTCCCTAATCATGAGTTAATCGATTATGTCTTTATATTAAGCTCAAAACATATTGGAGACCCATAAGGAGCAGATAGACAATAAGTAAGATTCAGAATCAAAGGAGAACGATGAGTCTAATTATCAATTGAATTCTTTAGTGCAAATGAATATTGCTTGCTATGTGATTCATATGATTGTCATGATTGGTCCTTGATAATTTGATGATGGATAATGTTTACATTGTGGTACATACAAATGGTATACTTGTGGTATATTTGAGGCATATGTTTGACATATGTGATATATATACAGGGTATATGTATAGTATATGAAAGGTATAGGCGTGGCATATGAGGCATATATGCGGTATATGTATGTTATATGTGATAAGATGCAATGGAAGATGAATGATTAAGTACAAGTGCATATGCATATGGACTAAAAAGGTATTGTGACTAGTTAATTGATATTGTAAAGCAAAAGAAGAGGCATATGACCCAACAAATGTGCAAATGAAACAAATGATCAAGCTAACTAGCAAATGCAAATGTTCACATGGAAAATGTTCACATGGAAATCCGGGGCAATGTCTGTTTAACTTAGTCACAACAAAATGAAATAAGCAAAGCATTTGCATACATAAGGAGTAATGATTATATGTTTCAACTTTATTGATATTTATATGATACTGATGAATGGAATGGAATACATGGTATGTATTGGATTTGTGACTTATTATTATGAGTTGTTCGGTACTTTAGAGCTCATTTGATGGTTATTATCACTAAGCCGCAACTCATCAATTTGCATCATTTTTCAGGTAAAGAAAAGTGATAGCTCATTTTGAGTATCGTATAGAAGACACGGAGCACAGGTCACTGGCCGAGACTCATCACTCTCTCTCCTTGCATTCCACACAAGCATGAAAATATGTCATCTGTGTTTTGTATTCATGTGCTTGAATATGTATAGTCATTTTTGAATGAGTTTAAAAATATATAAATGAAAGCAACTCGTAAATACTTATGTGTAAAGTTTATGTTTTAATATATGTGATATATTATATTGTGATGAAAACCTCAGTGTTAAGTTTGCAAAGTCATTGATAATATTACAGAATATGAGACTTGCAAGTCATTGAATGAAATTACAGGATATGAGACTTGCAAGTCATTGAATGAAATTACAAGATATAAAAAATATTTACTATCACTATTAACAGGATATTTTATTTTTCCAGCATGCTATGTGTGATTATTTGATACAGAGATCGGTTATACTTAAATGCATAAGATGTGGTGTTACAAGAGTTGCATCTTCGACCTACTTTCAACTAGGAGATCAAATATTCACACATAGAAGATAGCAAGCTAATTGAGATAGCCGAGTTGGCCTTCAAGAGGGAGAGACCATAGTACATAGTTGAGTTAGACATTACTCTATTTTTATCAAGGCCATTTAAGCATGCCAAATGTTAAGGAATTGAGCAAAGGATTTTAAAGGAAGCGCATTGTTGCCCAGACAATGAATCAAGAAGGGAGTTGAATTGGTTATGAAATAAAAATTTATTAACTTTAAGTGCGGAATAAAATTAAATAGAGTAGGGAAGGAAAGATATTACACAAGATTTATAGAGGTTCATATATTAATAAACCCTACTCCTCTCTCCAATCTCAATTGGGTGTTTTACTAACACACTAAGTGTTACAATGGAGTTTTACAAGTCCACTACCAACTATTGTATTTCTCTCAATTGCTAACAACTAACCTAGAACTTCTCTTATGTTTTAATGGCTCACACAATAAACCAATTCCTTGTGTTTCATGGCTCACACAATAAACTCTTACAAGTGTTTCAATCTTAACCCAATATACCCAAACTCGCTTGAGTAGTTGTTTACAATCAAAATATTAACCAACCTATAATGCTCAGAAATTATGAGCAATTAGGTTTTTACAAAGAATAAGAGTTTTGCTGAAAATTAGTTAATGCACAAGGCTACAACAAGTTCAAGATTCGAAGTACTTGTTGTTCTTCTTCCTTAGGATTCATAAATGACTTGCATTTGTACTTCTTCTGCAAATTATAGCCGTTTGGGTGGATTTAATGCAAAAATAGTCATTGAACCAACTCTTAACTTCGCGTCTGACATGTTTCTCTACCTTCATTCACGAGCGTGAATGTATGTGTCATGGTCGTGAATGTTCTTCCTAGTCATGATCCAAGTGGTCACTCTGGCTGTAGCGCTCCCTTACCCTATTAGTCGTTAATGGAGTATGGAAGTTCTACTAAGCTCATTTGTTTTTGTAAAAATAACTAATTCTCAAATTATTGTAATATTTTTTTCGAGTTTATTATTAGTAGAATATTTATTACTATATTTATTTATTTTTCACATCATTTTAATATAGAACTAGTGATGTAAATATTTTGATTGAAAAGAACTCATTCATTAAACTATAATATTTAGAAATATATTTACAATAATACCAAATATATAAATTACAAAATTCAATCCTTATAAATCTCACATGCCACAATTTTACATAAAGAGAAATTCTTAAATTTTAATTTTTACAATCCAATTTCCAAAACATACAAAAAGGAAATAAACTGTTGCAATTTGAGATTAAGGTTCCCCTTATCTTCGGTTGCTCTAACGTAACAGCTACGTCTATTTATATGCGCGTGAAACACATGCACTAAGCTACTAGCTTAGTGGTACGTTTGGCAACTATCCAATAATTACATAAATATTTCTAAAATAGAATTGTAGAAACTACAATTAATTTATTAAGCATGCCAAATATTCAATTAATAGTAAAATTATTTTCTTCATGCAAAAATATACAATTCATGAATTATTTCAAATCGTATAACTTGTATTGTTAAAATTCTAGCTTAGTGGTACGTTTGACAACTATCCAATAATTACATAAATATTTCTAAAATAGAATTTTAGAAACTACAATTAATTTATTAAGCATGTCAAATATTCAATTAATAGTAAAATTATTTTCATCATGCAAAAATATACAATTCATCAATTATAACATTTCATTCATTAAGCATACTTGAAATTTTAATAATACAAGTTATACGATTTGAAATATCAATTTAATAATTTACATTTTTTTTGTAATTTATTTGATAGCCCAAGATATTTTAGACTAGAACTAAACACTGGATATAGAATTTCTGCTCTCCGGCAGTATAATCGGTGCCTACATAATTATTTTATAACTCGGCATTTAACACCTACATTTTAATAACAACTCAGCACCTTTTTGTTGCCTACGAAAATTTCGAACTCAACACTATTTCTTAGTGCCTACGTAATTTCAACTCAGCACTATTTCTTAGTGCCTACGTAAATTAAATCTCAACACTATTATTTTTAGTATCTACATTTCTACCCTTTTATTAACATGTCTACTTATCCTAATTTCTAGTTTTCGACAAGATGTTATAGGGCTTAATTATATTTGTTACCTTTATTATTATTTACATAAATTATTTTGGTAACACTAATATAAATTCCACATAAATGCAATAATTCCCATTAAAAATTTTACAACATCACACTTACTCATTTAATCATTATAACTATAAAAAAATCAAATAATATATTTGTTTACCACAAAATTCCACAATCAACACATATATGCAAACTGCCCTATTCTGGACAGCATTTCTCCCTTATGTTGCCCTATATTTTTTATCCATTTTTATATGAAAATTGGACAAGTGATAAACTAACAAAATATAGTAACATGTCTTATCTTTAATTTTCAACTAGAATCACATTAAAAGGAATTATTTAGCAAAAGTTATGAATTTTCTTCTAAGCTACGTTCATTCTAATCTAAATAGTATTTTACTGGACATATTTCTGTCCTATATTGCTCTGTATTTTGCATCTATTTTTAGATGGAATTTGAACAAGTGATCAACTATGAAAATGTAGGCACATATCGGATATTTAATTTCCAAATAGAATCAAATCAAACCTAATTTGTTAACAAAAGTTATGAATTTATTTCTAAGATACGTTCACTACAATCTGTACAGTATTTTACTGAACATATTTCTAGTTAAAATTTTGAGTCCATTTTTTACCTAATTTCAGGCATATTTATGTCTAATGGTCTGAATAAAAGTTGAAGCACTATGTTCACTTTCCAACCCAATAAGAATCACTCAAAAGGCATTTCCAAAATTCAAGTTATGACTAAAAAACTAAATACTATTCATAAGACGAATTTTTCAGCACATCAATTAATTCATACAATTTCCATTTTCATGCATCAACATCATATTCTAATTTTTATTTTCACATTCATGGAATCATTTAATCACCAATTCATCACTCAATCAAATATCCAAAATTCCATACACAATTTCACAACATCACAAAATCAAAATCAACATTTTTCTATATTGAATTTTTGCTAAATGTACATACCTCACAAAATTCACTTCTTTTCACTTTTATCTTCTTCCTAGCTAGCTTTCTTTTTTCCCCTTACTTCCTCTTTGATTTTGGTTCTAAGTTTGTTCACTTCATTGTCCTAACAATAAATTTTACACTAATCAAGCACTAATCACACTAATCCACCTTTAATCACTATTAACATAATAATAACTTTAAATTACTAACTATAATGGCAACTAACCCCAAAATCAAAAAAAAAAAAAAAGAAAAAAAGTGAGAGGATGGAAGATCTTACCTCACCTTTGAAGATCTTCAAAATGACTAAATTTTTTCTTCTCTTTTTCTCTTCTTTTCTTCCTTCCTTTTCCTTGGTTTTACTCACTATGTTTCACTTTCTTGATGATTTTTCCTTAATTCAACTTTTACCATCTAACTTTAGCTTTAATTGAAGAAAGAAAAATAATAACAATGGGTAAGAGAAAGGTCACGGAAAAAGGAAAGAAAAAAGCAGAAAATTGGGTTTGATTAAGATGGGAAAGAAGACGAATAAAGGCAAAAAGTGAAAGTTGACTTTTATAGTTAGATTAGGTAGGTGGTTAGGATTAATTAGATAATTTTGTCCCTTATTGGTCCATTAATTTAAATCGCTCTTACTTTATTTTAATCAAAAGAATATTTCTTTCCTTAAATAAAGAATATTCTATTTTTATGCCTTTTTAAAATATATGTGCCAAAAACATTGCAATTTCAAAATTTGTTATGCGAAAAATTATTTTTTTCCAAAATTTAAATCCAAACTTCAAAATTCTCAATTAATAATATCCAAAATATTTTTCTCATATTTTATTATAATTCTAAATTTTTTTCTTTCATGTCCGAATTTAGACCCCGAGCGGTTCGGTACGCTGAATTTCGGTCAATTGCGATCGTGGCCTAAATTATCTGGCATTACAGTGGCCATAAAGCTCTCTAGAAGAATTTGAAGTGTTTGATCATGGGCTTGACATTATACATTCACAGGCGTGAATATTCTTCCAAGTCGTGGTCCAAGTGGTGACACGGGCCTTAAAACTCTCTAGAAGAATTTGACATGTTATCTCATGGGCGTGACTATCTTTCACATGCATGACTGATTTGAATATTCATGGTTGGTATGATCCTTCATGGCCGTGAACTTTGAATGGTGCAAAGTTGGTGTTAAGCTATATTCACGGGTGTGACTTCACTATTTCTTCTAATTTTGATCTTCAAAAGTTGTCTTTCATTCTTGCATCATATTATATTCAAGATATATCTTGTTCAACATACTTAGAACACATGCATTGTTAAATACATTATTGCTATTTTATTTGTTAACATCAAAATGACGGAAATACTCCTCAAGGTTCAACAATCTTCTCCTTTTTAATGGTGACAAATAATCTAGCAATATGTGCTTTTAAGAAGTCTCCCTCTCAAAAGATGCTTAAAACAAAGTAATAGGGTGCAAGAATTGAAAGACATATAGCATGGTTCTTTGCTAACTAGTTAGGTATATGCAAGGTATATCCTAAGTATATCAAAATTATTTGCTAACTAGTTAGGTATATGCACGGTATATGTGAGGTATATGTGATGCATATGCGAGGTATATGATATGCATAAAAAAATTTACATATCCAATCCATACATTGCATAATAACATATATCTATTGACCACACATTTGCATATATTGCTAGGTTCTTTTGATGGTGACAAATAATCTAGCAATATATTCTTTTGAGAAGTCTCCCCCTCAAAAGATGCTTAAAACAAAGTAATAGGTTGCAAGAATTGAAAGACATATAACATGGTTCTTTACTAACTAGTTAGGTATGTGCAAGGTATATCCTAAGTATATCAAAGTTATTTGCTAACTAGTTAGGTATATGCAAGGTATATGTGAGGTATATGTGATGCATATGTGAGGTATATGTTATGCATAAAAAAATTACATATTCAATCCATACGTTGCATAATAACATATATTTATTAACCACACATTTGCATATATTGCTAGGTTCTCCCCCTTTTGTCATCAACAAAAAAAAATGAATTGATAATAAGATAATTACATTAAAAGAAGGAGAAGGATTACAAAGTTAAATAAAGTAAAGTCCTATAACATTAAAAATAAATCTACTACATGGAAAATAGGATTCTAACTAGGCTTCAAGCCTAACAGACCATCCCTAAGGCATGCTACCTCAGCTTCGAGGCTATCCATTCGAGATTCCATGAAATCTTTGAGGTTTTCCAACCTCTCATCAATGGACGTCTGCATTAAGTCAAAGTGAGGTGCTAATAGATCAGTAACATGTTGTGCTTAGCTGGGTGCGGTAGAAGCCGATGATTGACCAACCTCTTACTTAACCTCTGGTGTTGCTGTTTCGACTCGGTCTCATTTTCGTTGTTGGATACCCTAGAGGCCAGCTTTGAAATCATCATTGTCGTAGTCTTCCCAATCAATTTCACCAGCTGGAGTGGTGAAATGGTAGTAAACATTATTTTCTTAAATAATGTGGATTGTTGCTCCCATCTTTATGAGGATTCGACATCTAGCTAGTTTCAAGGATGTGCTGGAATAAGATTGTAATTATGCTCATCAAGTTTTAGATATCCGAGCTCAATGGAAAGATGAGTCACATACCCACCAATCAAGATGTCTCCCAATGGCTTTATTGCAATTGAAAGAAGATGATTTGCAAACCAGCGAGACAGAGCTATGGTTCAACCTCTTTGTGTCATTTCCAATAGGAAGAGCTCCGATTTTCTGATAGCCCTGTTGCTATCTCTTCTAGCAAATATACTATAGGTAAGAAACCTATGTAAATATTTATGCACTGGGGACCGAAGATGTGTGCTCTTGGTCTTCTTCACATCCCAACTACATTCTAACCCAAAATGAATCCATGCCAGATTGGCATAGAATTCCACTTCGCTTTCATTGAGAATGCCATCTAAGGGAAGCTTGAAAATAGTTCCAAACTCTGCTGCTGAAAGAGTGTTAAGATGCTTATAGAGTTGGAATTTTACAGTTCTGGTGGGAGAGATTTGCAATGTGCTAAGGAACTCGAGAGTTGGTTCCCTTAGCGTTAGCCGATGAATGTCTACAAAATCCTTAAGATGACAAGCTTGCAATTATTCTATCATGCTTGTCTTAAGACCGAGAGTCCTGATAACACTCCATTCGAAAGAATGAGATGAAAGTAGGGGTCTTTTCTTTAGAACGGTATATCTTGAATGGAAATACTCTGGAATGATGTTGAGAAGGTAGTCTGTGTGGCATCTCGAAGCATGGGATTTCTTCTTTGTGCCTTTAGATGAGCCAGGTTCCATTGTGATAATTTTGGAACGGGATTTGGAGAATGATTTTAGGACCAAGGATTTGAGAACAAACCTAGAGATATTGAAATTCTTCAAATACAGTGGTTTGGAAGAATTTATAAATAAATATGAATATGAGGAGGCCGGATTTTGTGAAAAATATTGAATGAGATCTTTAATTGAAAGAATTTTTAAAGTTGGAAATGAGAAACAAATGACAGAAACCTGTTTTATAGTCAACAAATTCACGGCCGTGAATTGTCCATCACAGGTGTGAATAGTTATGATCACGATTTGTTGAAGAGGCGTTTTAGCCCTAATAAAGTATACGAATCGATTCACAGTCATGACATTAAATGGTCACGGGCGTTACTTATGAATTTCACAGTGGTGACAAAAGGATTCATGGTCGTGAAGAGCAATCTTCACTACTTCTGACTGTGAGGCAACGCGTGAAATAAAATGTGAACGGTTCTGTAATTATTTGTTGTTAATTTTCACGGTCGTGAATAAGTGTCACAAGTATGAATAAAGGGTTTCACATGAGTGAATGAAAAGAGTCATGGGCATGAAATATAGTCTTAACAACCTTCAATCGTGAAGGTTGTCGAGAAGAAAAATTTGAAAGATACTGAAGCTTTTTGCGATTAGGAGCACGACCATGAATATATGTCATGGGCGTGAATTATCTCAAATCCTCAATTAATAAAACTAAGTCTAAAATAAATCTAAAAGATTTCTAAGATACTTTTATGCCTTAGAACAAATATTCCCATCAAGTTAATCACTTCATACCTTAAAAATTAGTCAATGAAAGGGCATCATATGAAGGAAATTAACACTCAAGGTTGACAAATTGACAATCATACTTAAGATAAGGTTGATCCATTAAGCATACCAAGCTCTCTTCTTATGAAGAAAAATATTTCTTCATTAAGAGATTTGGTGAAAATATCTACCAATTGATTGTTTGTATCGATAAATTCTAACACAACATCTCCATATTGAACATGATCTCTAAGAAAATATTATCTTATGTCAATATGCTTACTTCTAGAGTGTTGAATAGGATTCTTAGATAGGTTTATGACACTTGTATTGTCACATTTGACGGGTATATGGTCCAAATTATGACCATAATCCTTAAGTTGTTATCTCATCCATAGGATTTGAATGCAACAACATCCTACTGCCACATATTCCACTTCAGCGATAGAAAAGGCAACTGAAACTTGTTTCTTACTAAACCAAGAGACTAAGCATTCACTAATAATGTGACAAATGCCTGAAGTACTCTTTCTATCCAAAAGACTATCGGCATAGTCTACATTTGAATATCCTATGATATGAAAGGATGAATTTCTAGGATACCATAAGCATAGATGCAATGCGCCATATAAATATTTTAAGATTCTATTCACAGCATTCGAATGTGATTCTTTAGGACAAGATTGAAATCTAGCACATAAGCATACAATGTACATTATATCAGGCCTAGAGGTAGTAAGATATAAAAGTGATTCGATCATACCTCTATAGAGCTTTTCATTAATGCTCTTACCCTTTTCATCTTTGTTCAATTTTGTTGATGTGCTCATTAGAGTCTTGCCATTTTTGCATCCTTCCATTCTAAATGTTTTGATTAAATCTTTGGCATACTTGGATTGGTTGATAAATATGCCCTCATTGTTTTGTTTTATTTGTAGACCAAGGAAGAACTTAAGCTCACCCATCATGCTCATTTCAAATTCCCTAGTCATACACTTAGCAAATTCTTGGTAAAGCAATTCATTAGTAGACCCAAATATGATGTCATCAACATAAATTTGAAAAACTATAATATCATGCTTATGCTTTTTAATAAATAAAATTGTGTCAATATTTCTTTTTGAAAAATTATTTTCTAAAAGGAAAGAACTTAGTCTTTCATACCAAGATTTTGGAGCTTGTTTCAAACCATACAAGCCTTTTGAAAGTTTAAAAACATGATTAGGCAAATAACTACGTGTTGAGCATTAATATGTTCAGTGGTGATTACTAATTTAAGAATTTCCATTGAGCTATATTTGGATGCATTCATACAATATTATATTCACTACATTATTCAAAATTTCTCTTTAATGCATTTATTATTCTTTTTATTAATACTTTAATATTCTTTCTCCTTAGTTTACTATTTAATATCTTCATTCAATTTACCATATTTCTCAATAAATATTATAGTTTTTTTTACTCATATACTTTCATTTTCTTTCAATTTAGTTAATTTTCTCACCCTACCACTCTAGTTAACTCTTTTTTTCTTCTTCTTTTATTTATTTATTTATTTTGTTTTTTTTTTCAATCTTCAATGTTGCCCAGATATTGAGCCAAGAAGGAGGGTTGAATTGGAGTTTTTTTATAAAAAAAAATTAACTTTAATGTGAGGAAATAAAAATTAAGTTTATGAGGGATAGAGAAATTTGACACAAGGATTTTTATAAAGGTTCGGGTGTTAACAAATCCTACTCCTCTCCCCAATCGCAATTGGGAGTTTCACTAACACACTAAGTGTTACAATGGAGTTTTACAAGCTCACTCCCAACTATGGTGTTTCTCACAATGGCTCACACCTAACCCAGAAATTCCTTGAATTTTGATGGCTCACACAATAACCAATTATTTGTGTTTTACAGGCTCACACAAATAACCTCTACTTTGTGTTTTACAGGCTCACACAAAACAACCTTTCTTTGTGTTTTTACAGGCTCACACAAATAACCTATCTTTGTGTTTTTACAGGCGGCTCATATAAATAACCTATCTTTGTGTTTTAACACAACTAACCCTTACAAGTGTTCTACTATTTACCCAGAAATACCCAAAACTCACTTGAATAATAAATGATTACAGAGAGAAACACTTACAAATCTTTATTGCTCAATAAATGATGAGCAAAAATATTTTCACAGAGAATAGATATTTGTTTTGAAAGTATAAAATGTACAAATAGCTTATAACAAGATTTTGATTCAAAGTATTAACTATCCTCTTGTACTGAATGCATAAATGACTTGCATTTATACTCCCATGGTGAATTATAGTAGTTAGAATGCATTTAATACGAAACTAGCCATTGCACCAATCCAAATAATTGTGTCTAACATTTTTCTCTTTCATCTTTCAAGGGCGTGACTCTTTGTGTCACGGTCGTAACTGTTCTTCCAAGTCGTGACTGAAGTGGTGACCTTGCCCGTGAAGCATTCTAGAAGGTTTGGAAATATTGGGTCATGGGCGTGACATATATCTTCATAGTGGTGACTTTGGTCGTGAATCTCTCTGGAAGAATTTGTCATGAAGGTTCACGGGCGTGACATTTAATTCACGGACGTGACTTAAATGTTTATACACAGTTTGTTGTCTTCCTTCATGGCCGTTAACTTCAAATGTTGGTTTGTTGGCGGTTAGCTTCATCACGGGCGTGACACATAGGGTCACGGGCGTGAACATGCCACTTCTTCAATTTTATCTTTTGAAGATTAATCCTCCATTCTCCATTCTTGCTAACATATTTCATACCCTGTTCAATAGACTTAGAAAACAAGTATGTTAAATACAATATTGCTATTTTATTTGTTATCATCAAAATGACAGAAAATACCCCTCAATGTTCAACAATCTCCCCCTTTTTGATGGTGACAAATAATCTAGCAATATGTGCTTTAGAGAAGTCTCCCCCTTAAAAGATGTTTAGGATAAAAAATGATGAAGTGCAAGAATTGTAAAGAATGATGAAGTGTAGCATTGAAATATACTTTCTAGTTTTAAGTATATGCAAGTTATATGCAAAGTATATCCAATATATACCAAAATTCTCTTTAAATTATGAAGTATATGTAAGGTATATTTAGAGTATATCAAGTGCATATTCATTTATGTAACTTGCATCAAGGTATATGCAAAGTATACTTAAGATATATTTAAGGTGTATAAAGCTCAATTGCATACTTGCATATTCATTTTGAATCAAATTTTAAGTATGGCACTTAACTCAAAATATTGCTATTTTCTCTCTACCTAACTCAAATATTTGTAGGTTCTTAATTTTGATTCAAAATTAAGTATTGCTTACACATATATTTCTAGTTTCTCCCCATTTTGTCATCAACAAAAAGAATATCAATAAAGATAAACCATAATGCAAAACAAAGCAAATATATTAATATTGAAAGAGAAGTACAAACAAAGGTAATTTAAAAGTCATAAAGGAAATTTAAAATTTCCTAAAAATAAACAAGCAAACAAGAAACAAACAAACATATCAAGGTTACCATCTAGCCTAACATCTAGTCGGACATCCTATCCCTAAGACGAGCAACTTCTGCCTCAAGGTTGTCCATCTGAGACTCCATGAAGTCTTTGAGGTTCTCCAACCTCTCGTCCATCGAAGCCTGCTACTGCTCAAATCGTGGTGCCAAGAGGTCAATCACTTGTTGAACTAAATTTGGTGTGGAAGCCGAGGATTGTCCGATGTCCTGCTCAACCATTGGAGGTGCCTCCTCAACTCGAGCCCTTTTCCTCTGCTGGATTCCTTAGAGGCCAGCTTTGAAGTCCTCTGAGTCATTGTCTTCCTATATGATTTTGACAGTAGTGTCGATGAAGTGGTAGTAAATGTTGTTCTCATGGACAATTCGAACAACCACTCCTATCTTGATGAAGGACTCTACATCCAATCGGTCTCGAGGATGCCCTGGGATGAGATTAAAGTGATGGTCATCCAGCTTCAGATATCCAAGCTTCAAGGCTATGTGGGTTACATACCCACCAATAAGTATGTCTCCGGAGGGCTTGGTGGCAATGGACAGGAGATGGTTCTCAAACCATCGAGAAAGTGCCACTGTGAGGCCTTTTCGGGCCATCTCCAAGAGAAAAAGCTCAGACTTCAAATAGTGTCATTGCTGTCTCCTCGGGAAAATATGCTATATGTTAGAAACCTATTCAGATATTTGTGCACTGGAGACCAGAGATGAGTGCTCTTGGTCTTCTTTACATCCCAGATGCAATCTGTACCAAAGTGAGTCCATGCTCGAGTTGCATAGAACTCCACTTCTCTGTCGTTGAGGATGTCGTCTGAGGGTAGGTTGAATAAATCCCCAAATATTGTGGCAGAGAGAGTGTTCGGATTGCTGCACAATTGAAATTTTACTACTCCAGTGGGAGACACTTGCAAGGTGCTCAAGAATTCCAAGGTAGGCTCCGTCAAGGTGGGCTGATGAATGTCCATAAAATCCTTCAAATGATAGGCCTGGAGTTGCTCTGTCATCGCTATCTCAAGCCCGAGAGTGTGTACCATCTGCCACTCAAAAGACCTTGATGAAATGAGAGGTCTTTTCTTAAGGGTTGAGTACCTAGGATGGCAATGCTCTGGGATTTTGTTCATTAGGTAGTCTGCATACCTCTTGGGAGCATGAGATTTCTTCCTAGTACCCTTTGATGAGCCGGTTTCCATGTTGATTTGAAGAAATGAACTTTTGAAGAGTTTGAAAAAGTTTGACAGAATTTGTGAGGAAACCCTAAGGAAAGATGATTTTTGATGATGGAAAGGGTTTTTTATTGTATTTATAGAAGAAATTTGTGACTAAGGGGCCGAAATCTTCAATGTACCATTCAATATGTGTAAATGAGAGCAGTTTCAAGAAGTTGGAAAGTTGAAATGTGAAAAATAACCGGCAAAAATGTTATATAGTCGATATCTTCACGGGCGTGAAATATGTAGTCACTGGCGTGAAGTGTCGTTTCACGGTTTGCTAAAGGGGTGCTCTACCCATGAATGAAGGCATGAAATGGTTCATGGTCATGATATTTGAATGTCATGGGCATGAATGATGAACTATCACGGTGGTGAAAGAGGAGTCATGGGCGTGAAGTGTTGAATTTCACTACTTATGCCTGTGATACAAAGCGTGACTCAAAGCGTGAACGCCTCTGTGAGTTTTAGGTGAAAATATTCACGAACGTGAAAATGCGTCACGGGCGTGAACAAGGCTTTTCACGGGAGTGAATGAAGTCATGAACATAGGCTTCACTACTTGAAGCCGTGAACCATGTCGTGAATTAAGTCGTGAAAGCTACTGGTTCTTTTGGCTATTTAATGCACGGGCGTGAACATATATCACGGACATGAATTGCCTAAACTTTCCATCAAATAAAATTAAGTCCTAAAACAAGACTAAATCATTTCTATGAAGATTTTATCCCTTATAACATAAATTTCCATCAAATTTACTACCTTATATCTAGTGAGATGATACAAAAGCAAGATTATCTCTTAAGATTTTGACAATCTGGCAATCACAAGGTTAATCCATCAATCATACTAAGTTCTCTTCTAATGAAATTAAATCTTTCCTCATTTAGAGACTTAGTGAATATATCTGCCAATTGATTTTTTGTGCTTATAAATTCCAATGCAACACTTCATATTGAACATGATCTCTAATAAAGTGGTGTCTAATGTCAATATGCTTACTTCTAGAATGTTGAATGGGATTCTTTGATAGATTTATAGCACTTGTATTGTCACATCTAATAGGTATATGGTTCATATCATGACCATAGTCCTTAAGTTGTTGTTTCATCCAAAGGATTTGAGTACAACAACATCCTGCTGCTACATACTTTGCTTCAGCAGTTGAAAGAGCAACTGAAACTTGCTTCTTGCTAAACCAAGAAACTAAGCAATCTCTAATAAAGTGACAAGTACCTGAAGTACTTTTTCTATCTAAAAGACTACCAGCATAATCTGCATCTGAATATCCTACAATATAAAAGGATGAATTTCTAGGATACACAAACCTAGATACAATGAGTCATGTAAATATCTTAGAATTCTTTTTACTATATGTAAATGAGACTCTTTTAGACATGATTGAAATCGTGCACACAAGCAAACACTATATATTATGTCGGGTCTAGAAGCAGTAAGATATAAAAGTGATCTGATCATACCTCTATAGAGCTTTTCATTAATGCTCTTACCCTTTTCATCCTTGTCCAATTTTGTTGATGTGCTCATTGGAGTCTTGGCATTCTTACATCCTTCCATTCCAAATTTCTTAATAAAATCTTTACCATATTTGGATTGGTTGATGAATATGCCCTTATTGCCTTGTTTTATTTGTAGACCAAGGAAATATTTAAGTTCTCTCATCATGCTCAGTTCAAATTCCCTAGTCATACACTTAGCAAATTCTTGACAAAGCAATTCATTACTATAACCAAATATGATATCATCAACATAAATTTGAACAATTAGTATATCATGCTTATGCTTTTCAATAAATAATGTGGTGTCAACATTCCCCTTTGTAAAGTTATTTTCTAAGAGAAAAGAACTTAGTCTTTTATACCAAGCTCTTGGGGCTTGTTTCAAACCATATAAAGCTTTTGAAAGTTTAAAAACATGATTTGGCAAATCATAGCTTTCAAAACCTGGTGGTTGTTCTACATAAACTTGTTCTTCTATATAACCATTTAGAAAGGCACTTTTCACATCCATTTGAAAGAGTTTGAAATTCATGTGACATGCATATGCTAAAAGTATTCTTATAGCTTCTAATCTAGTTACAGGTGCATAGGTCTCATCATAATCTATTCCTTCTTCCTGATTATACCCTTTTGCAACTAATCTAGCCTTATTCCTAGTTATTGAACCTTGTTCATCTAGTTTATTTCTAAATACCCATTTGCTACCTATAATTTGATGATCCTTGAGTCTAGGTACTAAGGTCCATACCTTAATTCTCTTAAATTGGTTGAGTTCCTCTTTCATTGCAATCACCCAACTTTCATCATTAAGAGCCTCATCAACATTTTTAGGCTCAATTTGAGAAATAAAAGCAAGGTCAGTGGCTAAATATTTGAAATGAGATCTAGTACTTACTCCCCTTGAAGGATCACCAATGATTTGCTCATTGGGATGATCTTTTGTCATTATCCAATCCTTTGGGAGTTCTTGCCCGTTTTCATCTTGAGCTTGAGGTAGAGAATCATCTTAATGTGAATCTTCTTGATCATTTTCTTCTTTTCCATTTCCAAGATCAAGTCTTTCCATAGTTCCTGCAGCATCATCAAGAACACTACCTTTCACAAGATCAAGTCTGTTAGATTCATTAAAAACAACATGCATAGATTCTTCAACAGTTAATGATCTTTTATTAAATACTCTATATGCTTTGCTAGTTGTAGAGTATCCTAAAAAGATACCTTCATCAGATTTAGAGGCAAATTTTCCAAGGTTGTCCTTGGTATTCAATATGAAGCACTTGCATCCAAATACTCTAAAGTATGATATCAAGGGTTTTCTTCCATTCCATAGCTCAAATGAGGTTTTGTTTAAAAGATGTCTTTTGAAAACTCGATTTGAAATATAACAAGCAGTGTTGGTAGACTATACTCATTGAGCATTTTTCTAGTCATTTCAATTAAAGTTCGATTTTTCCTTTCAACTATCCCATTTTGTTGAGGTGTTCTAGGAGATGAAAAATTATGTGAAATGTCATGTTCAAGACAAAAACTTTCAAAGTTTTCATTTTCAAATTCTTTGCCATGGTCACTTCTTATCTTTGAAATATAATATCCTTTTTCATTTTGAACTCTTTTAGGAAAGTTTTGGAAATTTTCAAAAGCATCACTCTTTTGAGCTAAGAAAATAACCCCAAATAAATCTAGAGTAATCATATACGATGACAAAGGCATAATGTTTACCTCCTAGACTAGCAATTGTAGTAGGTCCAAATAAATCTAAATGCAGGAGTTGTAGAGGTTTTGAGGTACTTACTATATTTTTGGCTTTGAAGGATGACTTGTGTTGCTTCCCTTTTTGGCAAGATTCACAGGTCTTGTCTTTTTCAAATTTGAATCTTGGCAGTCCCTTTACTAGTTCTCCTATGCTGAGGCTTTGAATTAAGTCTATGTTTGCATGACCAAGCCTTCTATGCCACAACCAAGATTCATCACTAGTAGTCACAAGACACTTAGAGGAATGGTTAGTTATTTCGTGTAAGTCTATTATGTATGTGTTGACATCTCTATTTCCTTTAAATATCTCTTGACCATTGATAGAAGTTACAAGACATTCATTGGAAGTAAAGGTTACTTTGTTTCCTTTATCACATAATTGACTAACACTCAACAAGTTATGTTTCAAGCCATCAACAAGTAAGACATCTTTAATAAAAGTAGTACCATTAATACCAATAGAACCAATGCCAATTACCTTACCCTTAGCATTGTTTCCAAAAGTAACTTTACCTCCATCAATACTTTTGATTTCATTGAAGAGCTCTTTGTCTCCTGTCATATGCCTTGAACATCCACTGTCTACTAGCCAAGTATTTTTGTTTATTGTGGACTTGAGGCATACCTATAGAATCACAGTTCAAGTATGATTTTTAGGTATCCAAATGAGCTTGGATCCTTGGGGGTTAGCACATGAAGGTTCCCAATGAGCCTTCCTTATCCAACAATGTTTATTTATATGACCAATTTTCATACAATAATTACACTATTTAGTCTAACATTGCTTTTTGGTCTTACAATATATTTGAATGCCATATTTTTATTAAACTAATTTTGAGAACAATGGCATGCACAGTCATGATTAATTGATGTTTTTCTAGATTCATGCTTCTTATACATAAAGACATGATTATTCTTTTTATGTATAGAAGGTTTAATATACTTATTCCTTGGTGTTGTTCCAATAGTTGTGGAGATGTGAGGTTCACTAAACTTAACAAAAATGGTTTTGTGAGAATATGACAATGTGTCCTTAAATCCTAGATCATCTCTAATTAAGGGTGGTCTTTGAGACACAATGAGAGTATCTAAACTCTCTTTTCCTTTTGTGGAATTTTGAAATTGAATTTCTAAGTTCCTAAACTTCATTTTTTAAAGTATTATTTTCTTTAAGTAAAGAATTAGTTGAGGGTTTTGATGAGTGTTCATCTAATGATTTTTGGAGAGATTCATTAGATGATTTAAGCTTTATGTTCTTCTTTTCTAAAATATCTATTTTGTTTTTTAAATTAGAGATGTTATTTGTATAAGTACTGAATTTACTTCTATATTTCTCTAATTCTATATTCAATTCTTCTATAAGAATTTGCTCATTATCATCATCATCACTATCACTATCATTATCATTATCACTACTATCATTATTGAAAGAGTATGAGTGTAGTGATCTTACCTTATTCGAGATGTGATCCTCAATAGCCATAAAGCATAGGTTGACCTCTTCGCTTTCATTATCATCTCTTTCACTTGAAGAGCTTTCGTTGTCCCATGTGGCTTTGTGACCTTTCTCCCCATTGTCTTTTTGGTATTTGCTCTTATGCTTCTTGAGCCTTAGACATTCTGGTTTAATATGCCCTTTCTTTCCACATTCATAGCATTTTACCTCTTCCTTACTTCTTTGTGCATCATTAGAAGTTTGTTTGAGGTTTCTTTGCCTGAATTTTCTGAAGTTGCTCATTTTCTTCTCAATGATTCTTTTCAGCCTGCTTGAAAGCATATCAACGTCCTCATTTTCATCATCACTCATTTATTCATCATCTTCACTTTCTTCTTGAGATTTTGAAGTAGAGGCTTTTAGTGCTAAAGGCTTTCTTTTCTCTGGCTCTGCTTTAAGCTCTCTATCTTTATTGAGCCAAGAAAGGGGGTTGAATTGGAGTTTTTTAAAAAAAAATTAACTTTAAAGTGCGAAAATAAAAATTAAATTTAGGAGGGATAGAGAAATTTGACACAAGGATTTTTATAGAGGTTCGGGTGTTAACAAACCCTACTTCTCTCCCCAATCGTAATTGGAAGTTTCACTAACACACTAAGTGTTACAATGGAGTTTTACAAGCTCACTCCCAACTATGGTGTTTCTCACAATAGCTCACACCTAACCTAGAAATCCCTTGTATTTTGATGGCTCACACAATAACCAATTCCTTGTGTTTTACAGGCTCACACAAACAACCTCTACTTTGTATTTTACAGGCTCACACAAAACAACCTTTCTTTGTGTTTTTACAGGTTCACACAAATAACCTATCTTTGTATTTTAGAGGCTCACACAACTAACCCTTACAAGTGTTCTACTCTTAATCCAGAAATACCAAAAACTCACTTGAGTAATAAATGATTACAGAGAGAAACACTTAAAAATCTTTATTGCTCAATAAATGATGAGCAAAAAGATTTTCACAGAGAATAGATATTTGTTTTGAAAGTATTAAATGTACAAATAGTTTATAACAAGATTTTGATTCAAAGTATTAGCTATCCTCTTATACTGAATGCATAAATGACTTGCATTTATACTCTCATGGTGAATTATAACCGTTAGAATGCATTTAATACGAAACTAGCCGTTGCACCAACCCAAATAATCGTGCCTGATATTTTTCTCTATCATCTTTCACGGGCGTGACTCTTTGTGTCATGGTCGTGACTGTTCTTTCAAGTCGTGACTGAAGTCATGACCTTGGCCATGAAGCATTATGGAAGGTTTTGAAATATTGGGTCACGGGCGTGACAACCTTCCAAACCGTGATTCAAGTGGTGACTTTGGTCGTGAACCTCTCTGGAGGAATTTGTCATGAAGGTTCACGGGTGTGACTTTTAATTAACGAGCGTGACTTAAATGTTTATTCACTGTTTGTTGTCTTCCTTCATGGCCATGAACTTCAAATGTTGGTTTGTTGGCGGTTAGCTTCAACACGGGCGTGACATGCCACTTCTTCAATTTTATCTTTTGAAGATTAATCTTTCATTCTCCATTCTTGCTAACATATTTTATACCCTCTTCAATTGACTTAGAAAACAAGTATGTTAAATACAATGTTGTTATTTTATTTGTTATCATCAAAATGACGGAAATACCCTTCAAGGTTCAACATTCTATTTAATTACACAAATTATCATTACTTTACATTTATTTATACTTTTATCACTAACATCTTTATGTTTCATTTATTTTCTTTTTAACTACATAATTTAACATTTTATTTTATTTTATTCCACTTATTTCTCATTTTTCAATTTTACTATATTTTTTCCTTTATCACAATTACCGCTTTTATCATTATTATTATTATACTATTTTATTATTCTTATCACTTTTATCATATTTATCAAATTTATTACTTATGTCATTCTTCTCACATTTTTCACATTTATCATTTTTATCATTTTTCAAGTATTTTTTACTTTTATTATTTTTCTCACATTTTTCACTTATTTCATTTTTATCCTATTTTTCACTTAAATCATTTTTATCATATTATTCATTTTTACTATTTTTATTAACATTTGCCCCTAATTTTAATCCGATAGAAAATATTTGGACTAGATACATGGGATATGAACCAAAAAATTCACTACACTAAAAAATAATTTCAAAAACTCATCCGAGCACTGCACTGGACACTGAATTACTATATCAATATCACTGAAGTATATCATCATTGACCTATATAAGCGAGTCGTTATGACCCACACCGCAGTAATGATGTCCTTGTGACTAGCCAATTATATGGTGAGCTAGATTTAACCATCAGAAAAATAACTAAGGGTATTATTTTATTCCTTTAATTCAATTTTCATTAAATTCATACATTTCATTATTTTTATATTATTAATCACTTAATATTTTATTCATCCATACAATTATCTCACTACCATAATTTTTCCATTCTTTACATTCTAATATATCAACATTTCATTATGAACATTCAATTAAGTTATTAAGCATCACTCAATACACTTTAATCATTATTTTTTATTTCATGCATAATAAAATCAATAATTAGAAAAATATTCAATATATCATTTAAAAATTCTCAATAAATCTAAACACACTGAAAATCATATTTCCTTGCATTTTATGACCAAATTTTCATTTAATTAGCAAAAAAAATATTAATTTTTCCTTCTTCATTTTTCAGCCTATAATTAATTTTCATCATTAAAAGTTTTCTTTTACCTTCTAACTATTCATTTTACTAATTTATACATTCATTATTCCATATGTATCATAATATTACAATAAAATGTATTTATTCATTAATATTCATTGTTCACATAATACTGTCAAATTTTACAATTTCCACTAATTAATTTTTTTAATTGAAATTAAACATTCTAATTCACTTTTCATAATCCTTTAATGATGTTTTAAACATTAATTAGCAATTACATACAAAATACACAAATTTTTAAATTTTCATAACCCTAAATCATGCTTAATTAATGGAAATAAGTAGATTTTAGAATAACTAATCTTAATTTCTTGCTTTGGCCTTCCTAGGCTTCATTTTTCTTAGTCTTTCGCTTGGAAACACCTTCACCTTCTCTTAAACCTATCATGACTAAAATTTTTGCTTCATTAATCCACCATTATTTTGCTTCCTTAACTCAAATAAATTTTATATTTATCATCTACATACCTTAAACTACTTATTTGAACTATTAAACTAATTTAAAACTAAAAATTTCACTTACTTCAAATTGGTATCCTAACTTTTTTCTTCTGATTTCCTTCCACTCTAGCCCTCCAATTGAAGAGTAAAAACTTCTATTAGCTACTAGAGATGCTAAAATTATTTTTAGGCAGTTGATTTTGGTGTAAAAAGTGAAGAAAATTGAATAAATTTTGAAAAAGAACAATGGAGGATGGTTCGGTCAAGCAAAGGAGGAGAAGAAGGAGATGAAGCAAAATTCTCTCCAGAGAATTCTGATAATTTGGGTCTATTTATAGTGGTCTAAGTTGGGTGGACTTGGGTCAAACAATGCCCAACCCATTTAGACCCAATGATGCACTATAAATTATTATTTTTTCACTTTTTAAGCTCAATTTCACCCAATTTTGATTCCATAGTTATATGTCTACAAAAAAATTTCAACTCAATCAGAATTCATTTTCTGTCCAGCTCACTTAAATCAGACTAATAATTTAATTTTCGGTATTACCGTAAAATTTCTTTTTCACTGTCAAATAACCCTAAATATTATTTAGAATTTATCTATGACTTAAAATAAATTTTTAGATGTCCTTTGCTATTTTTTATAATCCAATCAAAGTACAATCAACCTATTATTTAATTAAATCGATTCCATTTTTTTTTAGTTTGACTTTTGATGATTTATTTCACCTCATTTTCACTCCAAATTTTATCCCCAGACTAGTCATAACATATATTTTTCGATGATCAAATAAAATATTTTTTACCTACGAGTGTGTTTTTGATTCTCAGGTATGCTGATCAATCTTGAAAACTACTATTTACAACTAACCTGATATTTGAGCCATTACAATTCTTCCATACTATTAAAAATTTCATCATCAAAATTTTACCTATATTAAATTATTGTGGATATTGTTGCCTCATTGCAGCTTCTGGCTCTCACGTGACTTTTTCTACATTATGGTGAACTCTATAATACTTTCATTAGTGAGATTTGTTTGTTCCTGAGCTATCTAACCTCTCTAGCTATAATCTTTACTGGTTTCTCTTCATAAGTTAGATAGGCTTGTATCTGAATTTCTTCTAGCTTGATTACGTGGTTAAGGTCTAACCTATACCTCTGTAGCATTGGCACATGAAAAACATCATGAATCTTTTTCAACTCTTGAGGTAGCTTCAATCTATAGGCTATGAGTCCCACTTGTTGTATAATCTCATAAGGGCCTAAAAATCTCGAATTTAGTTTACCCTTCTTGCCAAATCTCATAACCTTCTTCCAGGGTGATACTTTTAAAAATACTTGATCTCTAACCTGAAATTATATATCTTTTCTTTTTAAATCTGCATATGACTTCTGTCGGTCCATGGCTTCTTTCAATCTATCCTTGATCACTCGTACCTTTTCTTCCATTTCTCGAACCAAGTCTATTCCCATTAGCTTTATCTCACTCAATTCTATCCAACATAAATAAGTTATACATTTTCTCCTATACAGTGCTTCATATGGTGCCATTTTAATACTGGACTGATAGTTGTTGTAAGCAAACTTTGCTAATGACAAATACTTTTTCCAATTACTTTCAAGCTCGAGGACACAACTTCGCAACATAAGTATCTGAATCACATGTTCTGATTGTCTATCAGTCTGAGGATGAAAAACTATACTGAAATGAAGTCTTGTCCCCAATGCTTCTTGCAACTTCTTCTAGAACTGGAAAGTAAATCTTGGACTCCTGTATGAAATAATGGAGGATGGTACTCCATGGAGTCTCACGATCTCATTATTGTAGATTTCTACCAACTTGGTCAGTGGATAGTCCCTCCATACTGGTATGAAATTGACTGATTTCGTGAGTTTATCAATGACTACCCAGATAGTATCATACTTCTTTCCAGTCAAAGGCAATCCCGTCACAAAATCCATGGTCACTCGATCCCATTTCCACTCTGATATCGCAATAGGTTGAAGTAAACTTGGTGGAACTTGATGTTCAACTTTCACTTATTGGCATATCAAGCATTTGCTCACAAATTTTGTCACATAATGTTTCATTCTTGGCCATCAGTAGTATACTTTCAAATCTTGATACATCGTATTACCACTAGGATGCATAGTGTAGCTGCTATGATGAGCTTCAGTGAAAATGTTCTTTCTCAATTCATTTTAATCCAGTATACATAAACTCCAGTTAAAATAAAAATTTTCATTTTCACCCAAAAAATAATCACATTCATTATCCTATTTTATCGTGTTCACTATGATAATCAAGCAATTATCTAATTTTTGTACCGCTTTCATTTGCTGAAAAAAAATATAGTTTTACTTACATTTATGTTATTATTGTTATATTTTATGTCATATCCAATATGACATTCATCGTGAAAGGGCTGCCATAAATTTTGAGAAAAAAAAATGTTGAATGACCGTTAAACCTGTCTGCTCACCACTAGGCTCACGGCTTGTGCGTGTCGCAAAAATTAGTCATTTCATTTCTGAAATCTTTCAAATTACAGTTTCTCACAGACTCTTTCTTTTGCCGTTTGCACTGTGGTTTTCTCTGTAAATTTCCATGGAGTTTAGGTTTCGAGCCGTGGATGACAGACCTCCGTCCTACTTCTCACCCTCTCCCACCATCGGATTTTTCTCTGGACAAGAATTGCGAGGTCCGTTTCTCACTTCCTTTTTTTCTTAAAAAAAAAAAAATTAGCTGTTCTGTTTTTAATCCCTGAAAGTTCATATCTTTAAACGTCTTTTTAGTGGAGACTGAAAATTCTGGGTACTGTGTGGCTGCTCAGAAACTCGGGGAGTAAGATTAATTTTATCAAAAATTTCTTTATAGTTCTCAAAGTTACATAGTTTGTCCCGAAGATATTGTTTTCAAGTTCGGTGTACTTTATTTTCTTCGGAACCAAACCAAAAACTCAATTTTAATTTTCTTTAATTGTTCCTCTCAGCTGCCAACTATCAGATTGTCGATCCGAGACAAAACCCTGAACTATTGCGAAACGAAATAGTCCAACGAAAGATTGAGAAGGAGCGTATCAGAGAAGAGATAATCGCGGAGGAGATTGCGCGTCGGCGGGCTCTTGAAGCTGAGGTGAGGAGAGAGCTCATGATGGAGAGAGAAATGGCGATGCGAATAGCAAATGGTGGAGGAGGAGGAGGACTTTCTTTTGAGGAAAGAATGATAATGCAGCTTCAACTCAGGTCGATTTTCCCTTTCATGAACCAATTTGACAGCCGCCGGTTCGGAGAGCATTTGCCATTTCCTGGTTGTGGCGTGTCCGATCCATGGTTGCGTTCTTTGCGGTTACCCGAATCCTATGTACTGCCTGATGTTAAGCCTGCTTCAGAAGAGAAATTAATTGTACTGGTAAGTACTAATTAGTGTATATTATTTCTATTAACTTTGTTTTTCCCCCCAGTTACTCTTTTTAGGAGAGAGTTTATTTTGTTATGCTGTATAGGACATGTCTGTGCTGGCTGTTCCTTTCTTTCTTTCCTCATTTAAAGGTGCATGTTTTGGGAGTTTCACTCGGGTCATGAAGTAGCAAGTATGTTCATGCGACTGTTTTAGACTAAACGTGTCCTGCTACTTCACTTTTGGTGGCTTTCCTTGCCTAATTTTACTTTTAGTCTAGAATTATCACATACACAATGTATACAAAAATGCAAAATTGGACCTCCAAAAGTGGGGTTTGGGAAAATTTTGAGACACGTCTCCCTCCTAAATCCACAATTTCCTTGTTGCTTTCAAGTTCTTATTGGCCTTTGTTTGCTCCTTGAATTGCCAGAATTCTTTGGATCAAATCTCAATTTGCTTCGTTATAAGTAGTCCCTTTTGCTTCACAAACAATTTGTGTAGGTGAACCATACAGTTTGACATTATGGGTTCATCCTATTTGTCTTGTTGCGTGTGAATGCTCATTGTTGCCCTTTTTGATAACCCTTGACTTGGATCCTTTTGATACGCCCTATAAGGCTTGAGTTGGCTTACATTGCAACTAGGGTAGACAATTCATGTAGTGTCGTGTTGTGTATAAATGTGTCATGTCATATATGTGTTGTATTTTAACATGTTGTGTCATTATATGTATCAAATATAAATGTGTCGTTTAATTGTTTAACATTTTTATAAATATATATATATATACACACACATATATAACTACATACAACTAAAGTTAATATTTCATAAATATATATTAATCTTAAATGTATTAATAATTTGATATAGTATAACATGTATATATATATATCAGTGTGTGCGCGCGCGCGCACAAGATAAAATTTAAGCATCAAATTTTCTATAAGATTATTACTAATACAAATTATATCACTAATTTGCTAATTTTTATTCATATATATTAATATAATTAATTCTAATAGAATATATTATAAATTTATTCATATAGGAACTTATAAGTATATTTAAAAAATTTGTATATAATTGAATGCTTTAATTATTAGATGTTTTTATATATTTTTAAACTTATCTAATCGTGTCATAACATGTTGGGCCGATCAAACCTGTGTTGATATGTTTATGACACATATCATTTTAAGCCAAACTCATATATGTTTAAGTCTGCGCCATGTTATGTTGTTTAATCATGTTGTGCTCAAAATTGTCAGCTTTTCATGGAACTTAAGCCTTGAAAGCAACTTAATATTAAAAGCTTGCTTTGCAATTTACTCCTAGAAATACACACTTGTATTTTCTAATTAGACACCTATGCATAAGTTAGATGATCCTATTTATATAATACTTAATTAGTACAAGATCACTTTCTTGAAATCCGTTTCACATGTACCATGGCTCTTAGAGAGTAATGCACTTAAAAATCTAAAAAAGATTTTGAGGGGTTTTGGTGATGGAAAATCTGCATCAAGGGTTCTCTATAAATATATCCCCTTGTCAGTGCATCTCTAATATGGATGGACTACACACTGAATGGGTTTTGGGGAATACATGTACAGAAAACTGTCTTGATTTAGTCCACAGGGAATAGCATTTGCTCATATACTAGGACCAAAGTTCACAAGTTTGCATTGATCAACTCAAGTACATGAGGTGTTGGACTTTGAGCTGCATTCACAAATGCTTGGGCCAAGAAGCTGTTTGTTCCCTCATAAACTGCAGTAGTTGTGTGCACCAAAGCCTTTTCCATTTCCATAAACCATGCAGTGAAGCAGTTATGATGATCTTAGACCAAATTGTCAGTGCACTTGTTTATTCTTGATCTTCTACTTAACTTGCCCCCAATCCCCAAGAGAAATCCCTTCAGAGACTAAAGTTTTGCATGTTAATGCCATTGTTTTTTTTATCAAAGGAAAAGAGAAAAAGAAGTCTGAAATACTGTAATTGTTAAATCCAATTCTTATAGAAGGGGAAATATTTATATAAATTCAGCTCTGTGAATAAAACTGCTGCACATAACTAACCATTCTGTCATTGGTTGTTCTACTGTTTTTATTCAATGTAGGACCATATTTTGTCTAACAAAAGTTTTGAATAGTAGAAATGATTGCATTTAATATTGGATGCTGATTCATATAATTGACTGCCTTAAATCGTAATCTGAAGTGTAACCATTATCCAGCGCACAACTACTTACTTAACTTTTAATTTGTCTTACTAAGAGCACCAATTTTTGCCAATCAATTGATTATTTCAATGATAAATGCATACTTTGTTATTTTCTGTTTGTTCTTTTAAATGTGATGTTACCACTTTGTGCCTTTGAGAATTGACTTTGCAGTTGCTGTGGAAGTCTAAAACCAAAATAAAATTATAATTATCACATAAGATTCTTATAGCAGTGAATATATTAAAAAAGAGATGTAAGAGATTTCTCTTAATTGTGAAACAGTTAGTAATAATTTCTAGTTCAAATTTTAATGATTTTATGGTATGTGCATTATCAAAGTACGAAATACAGACTTCTTGTCCTACAAATCCAGCTATTATTGGTTTTTTCAAAAAAAAAAAAGAAAGAAAAACAATAAAGGGTTTAAAATTTTATAAGGACTCTTAAATTATGCTCCAGCTCTAGTTCACAGTAACTGTCTAATTGGTGGGCTAAAAATGAGTGGAACTTCATATGACAGTGTTCAGTCCCAGGAATATGAAGCACCCCAGAAGTTTTCATTGTAAAGGAAGTACTTACGAGCATCTGATGCCATATTTTTAGTGGGATAGAGAAATGTAGTTTTCAGCCTTAAATATATATATATATATATATATATATATATATATATATATATATATTTGTTTTTGCTAAGAATACCATTTGAATAAACCTTTTTTTCTTATGCTATTTGTTAAAATAGCACTAGCAGTGCTACTAGGATTACCAGCTAGCATTCAACACTAGCACTATCATTGATTAAGCAATGGATTCAAGTTTTTTGTAATTCTGGACCCAATTCTCCAAGGGGAACAACATTCTTTAGAGTATTTTGTCAATCATTTGAACTTATCCTGCTAGTGATATCTCTTGTTAATTTGCTAATGAAAATGATATTGTATTAACTAATTGTTCGTCTTCCTTTTGAAGTCTGTAAACAGCTTTTTGTTTTTTTTCAGTCTAGACTAATATTGCAGTCTTGAAAACTGTATATTCAAAATGTTTGAATAATGGTACTTGAAAGTGTGTTGCTTTTGCCTCTTTAGACTTTATATTAAGGAAAGATTTCCTTGATGCATCATATTTGTAGTATATGTTCCAATAATTGTTGATAGAATCTTTGATGTCCTGCCCTAACTTATTGTCTGAAGAAGCATGTCAATGCCCCCCATAGACTTTTAGTATTAACATATAGAAAAGAGAAAAACAAAAAGAAGGGAAGAAAGAAATTTAGCTAAATATAACTTTAAAAGACGTATTTTTTTGTAAGAAGCATTTTTATCAAATGTGTTAAGGAATCTAATTGTTTGTTGCCTTAGAATGATGTTCTTTCGACAAGCTTTACATGTGATGTCAAATTAGGCCATTAGTTTTACTGTGGAAACCTTAGGGTAAGAAAAGGTAAAGAGATGGAAAATGTTGGAAGGTTTAATTTTATGATGAAAATGCCTTTTAGTGGGCATGGTTGATAAATTATTCTCTTTAACCATAAACTGTGAATGATTACTTGAATTATGCAAATATCAGGGTTCCTGTGTATTGATCTGTGTCCAATCAAATGTGAATAGATATTTATTGATACTTTCTAATACTGCCCCTCTTGTTCTGATTTATTCAAAACTGAATAGGTGAAAGTAGTGTTCCTTTCTTCCTTGTGAAAGGCTGTCACGATGTCTTGTATCGTGTTTGAATATCTGTTGCAGGCTAAGCCTGGTCCAAATCTTTGTGGAGGGAAGCGGAAGGCTATGACATCACCTACAGGAGGAGCTGGTGAACTACCTAACACTGTTTTAAAAAAGAAACCCAAGGAAGAATGGAGTTGTGCCCTATGTCAGGTTAGTGTGTCTGGTGAAAGCGCTTTGAATGAACACCTACAAGGAAGGAAACACAAGGCTAAAGAAGCGATGTTGAGAGCGAATAAGATGGCCAAAAATCCCAGCACTGTACAAATACCAAAGAGAAATGCAGTCCTAAAAAAGGCAAAAATTGAAAGGGAATCAAAGAAAGTTGATGAAAGTGAAAATGACACAGACAAGAGAGAAAATAAAGGAGATGCAGCAAAGCATCAAAATGATGAGCTGCCAGTGTGGAAAAATAAACAAGCAGAACACTTGAAGAAACATCAGCGAGAAAGGACGCAGAGAAAGGAGAGAACAGAAGAATTTAGGACAAAGATGAAATTTTCATTCTGGTGTGAAATGTGTCAAAAAGGTGCTTACGCTGAATCGGTGATGGACGCTCATAAAAAGGGGAAGAAACACCTCACTAAGCTGCAGATACTTGGTCAAAATAATGATGCTTTCCAAACCATCACCACTGTGGCATCATCCAAAGCTGATGAGAACACTGAGGATGCAGAAGAAATTGCTGAAAAATTGAATGAAATGGGGAATGTTAAAACTAATGACACTGTAACAGAAGCTGTTTCAGATAATCAGATGACGGCAGAAAATATTGGTTTAAGTGAAGATGAACGAATCAACTGCATAGGGTCAAATTTCACTGGCTAATCACTAAGTGAAATGGATAACGCTTTGTGAAGATATCCAATTATCCTCTCTAGACAATCGAGATAGAACACATGTTATCTTTTCTGTTGCTTGTATATGGTGATTAACTTAAATTTGAAAGCTTGGAACTTGTTTGAAATTGACCCATGAATCCCTAGAAGTTGAGCCAATGAAAAGCACAATCGTCCTTAAAATAATGTCAAATTTCACTGGGAAATCACTAAAGAGTTTAGGATTGCTAGGTGTTCAAAAAATTAGGATTAAATTTTTTTTTGATTTGATTGATTGATTTTTTTTATACTTTTTTATAAACTGTTTTTTCAAATTTTATTTTAAAAAAATATTTATTTATCTATTTTTTTTTAAAATCAATTTTTAAAATTTTAAAAAATAAAAAATAAAATATTTTTTGCGAAACGGACTTTAGGTGAAATGGATAACACAGTTGTTTTGTGAAAGTATCTTCTCTAGACAGTCGAGATATAACGAATGTTATCTTTTCTGTTGCTTCTATATGGTAATTAACTTAAAAGTTTAAAACTTAGTAACTTGTTTGAAATCGACCGTGAATCCCTAGAAGTCAAGCCAATGAAAAGCACAACCATCCTTAAATTAATAGGAGAGAACTCCCTTCTTGACAAGGTGTTTAAAAAATCAACTAGAACACGAAATACAATTGCCATGGACTTGCACAGTGGAAAAATCTCGTCACAACAATTATTGGTTGAGCTTTTATACAGATTGACGATTTCCCCCCTTTTGGGTCGGCATTAGTTAAACAAGCAAAAAGATAGTGGAGGTTCTTGTTACCAAGCAAATTGCTCAACGAATGAAGTATGAACTACCTCGGGCATTATTTTCAACTTCGAACTATTTTTCCTATAATTTTTTTATTGCCCCGTGATTGGCCTTCGTTGCTTTTGCTGCAAAAAGTGCTATCGTTTTTGTTTTTGTTTTTTTGTTTTAAATTTTGTAGCTATGTTTTATATTGCAATATCCACAAAATAAATATACAAGTATGCATCATTAAACTAATGAAGAAACTCAGAAGAAAACTAGCTATCACTTCCACATAATCCAAGAATTTGATCATTCATGACTGGGACGAACCTTGAAATTTAATAGGGGGTTCAAATTCTCTAGTCTAAATCCGGCATAAATTGATATGAAAAAGTTGTCCCACTACATTAAAAAGTTAAAGTGGCTATCTTTCTTCCACTTAAAGCAACCATTAAATTGACTTGTGCGATTGGCCTTTGTCTTCCCTCCATCCCACATTAGACAAAGGGCATAGGTCCCATTCCATTCCTTCAATGATTAAAACTATGAATGCAAGATGTTAGACGCAAGATTAAAATAAAATCCAAACGTCACAAAGCATATAATCCACACCACTTGAACACCATGATTCAAGCCGGTTATTCATGCCGGCCTATAGATTTCAATCTACAGATTCTGAAAACCATGATTCAAGCTGGTTATTCGTGCCGGCCAGCCTCAGGATAACAAGGAACCTATAATCCCATTTTTTAATATTACCACCTAAAATCAAACCACCAACAGAGACAAAAACTTGGAACCTAAAATGAATCATTCCAAAACTAACACTGAGATTAGTCCAAACCCCTACCTGGAAAGGATTTCGTATCATGACCAAAAAGCAATGAACACAAATTTGATATCTAAGCATTAGTTCATTGATTTCATCTATGATTTATAAAATATATGGAATTATTTTGACTTTACAAATAAGATAAAAATGAAAACAAGAGTTAACAATAACAAGGCAAGGAAAACTTTTCCAACCTCACCAACACATATGACCTTAAATTGAAATTGGAATAACAAAAAAGCTCAAACCCTAAGAGCAACCTGATCTTGCCATGATATCTTCCTCTTCCCTCGTTGACTTGATCCATTTCCAACGCTCCTACATGCTGATAACTTCATATCGCTGTGTTCATCATTTCCACCTCTCACTGAAAATATCTTCAGTTCCTCTATCCTCATCACCTCGCCATTTGACTGTAATTCTTCCTCCTCCCTCTGCAACAAATTTTAATCATACTATGTTAGTAAAAGACCAAAAGAAAATGCTTGAAATCATAGTTTGAGTGGTTAACAATAATCGAGTACCGAAATCTCATTCAAGTCAAATATTGGAGTACTGTTTCTAACACCAGCATCTTTCCCACTGTAAATCCTTTCCTTTTGATTCAAGTCTGGTATTGCCCCTGAATTACGCAGGGCAGCCTCTTTCCCAGTGTAACTCTTCTGTTTCTGGCTGAGATCAAAGTTTGAAACAGGGGTTTGCAATGTGGCTTCCCTCTCACTATAACTTTTTTTTTTCCTGATTAAACCAATTCGTGTAGCAGGGGGCTGCATAGGCACAGCAGCATTATTCCCACTATAATTCCTTTCTTTTCTCACAGTTCTACTTCCATCTACTAAGTTCGGCCTTTGCAATTGTACATATTTTGGCTTTGGAGCTGGACTTTGACATTGGTTTTGCATCAAATACTTGTATCGCTGCCTCAGAAATCTGAAATTGAACAAATAAACATGTCACATATTTAACCTTACAATGATATATATTTCCAACTCCACAGTAATATACAAAATGAAAATATACAAAGCATAACAATATATAAAGCTCATGAAAATGAAGAACTGTACCTGACTTCAGCCAGTAGGGTTATTTTTTTCTGTTTCATCATCTTTAATTTATTTTTCTGAGCTTCTGTTTCCTGAGAAATATTTAAAACCAAATATCCATCAATAATTAACTCAACTAAAGCTATTTGATTTGAAAATTCAAACAAATAAATAAACCAACTAAGCACCAAAAAAATTAAGACAGAAGAAAAATCTCTATTTTATAACATGGCGCAATAGGTTTTACCTCAAGTGCTTAAGGTTGATAACTCAAGGATGCGATTTCAGCTTACAAAAGGAGATAAGGGTAAAGGGAAGTCCTTAGTAGAGCATATTAATCAATTTGAATTTCTAAAAAAGGAATAACATAAGCAAACAAATAAACTGAACAGAATAAAAACGATCATAAATTAAACCCATCAAAAGTTAAATTACAGGACTAACTAGACAAGATAAAAAAAGGATTCCTTTTGTTGAAATTCTCAAGGCAGGGAACCATCAAATGGAAAATTCCTAACCAAAAAGAAAATATAAAGCAAGATTTCAAGTAAAACTGCATAGAATATATATGCAAACAAGCAAAGATAAACACAAATCAAAAACAGAAATCATTATTAAACCCATGAACAGAAATCATATAACATGTCAACTGATCTTTCTGTATGCAAACATCAATAAACCAATAAATCTCCACTCAAATTAGCCTGAACAAATATTTTTTCCTCTTTCTAGCCAATTATTCTCTCCAACCAAACAAAACAAAGGACATCATAGTTGGGAAAAAGTTCTTTTAAGCAAGAGTAAAATCATATTACACCCAAAATCTTAAATTTTATCTTCTAGTTTTTTTATTTTTTATATAAACCAAACAACTATTGGAAGAAGCAAAACGCATATGACAAAGCAAATCTGGGGAAAACCGGATCTAAAGAAACTAAACCTACAAACAAACCAAAATCTCTTACAACCTAAATCAGGCTATTACCTTGTACAAATCCTCATAATCCTGCATAAGACTCTGATGCCTGAGCCTAATCCTTGGATCCTCAAACACAGTTGCATATGAAGAAGGAGAAGACTCAAAAGGCGCAGCAACCCCCTTCATCCTCTTCATGATCAGATCGAATCAGATTCTAAAAACTACCCAAAAGGCAAAAAGACTTGAAGGAAGAGAGAAATAAAAAAGGAATGAAGAAAATTGAATGAGAAAGAAAAAAGGGAGAGAGAAAAAAAAGAAGGGGAAGAACCAATAAAAGGAAAGAAGGGTTGAAAGAAAGAAACAAGAAAGAGAGAGATGGGAAGGTTCTCGCTTTCCTGTTTTCCCTGTGAAACTCTGACCAAGACATAGAAAACCCAAAGAAGCCCACATAATTCGGTGAAAAAAATGTTTCTTTTGAGAGCTAAGACAGTGATGAAGATGGGATATTTTGGGGGGTTGCAGAAGGGTATTTCTGGTAAAAAGTTGCATTTTTATTTTGTTTTGCGAGAGAAAGAAGAGAAGTTTTTTGTGAGGTGGGTTTGGTTGGAGGACAGCATTTTTACTTGAAGAAATCCACACCAATTACCATCTATCTTCCCTTTCTTTTCCCTTGTTCCCTCTCTTTTTATTTATTTTTGTTTTTCTTCTCACATAAATTTTGGTCCAGCTGGGCCAGTGTAGAGAGAGTTGGGTGGTGTGGACTCTTCTTTTTTTCTTTCTGTCTTCAATATTTTTTTCTTCTTTCTTTCTTATTTAGGGTTTATTGGAGAGAGACAGACAGAAGGAACCTTTCTAGAGAGAGAAAGTGAGAATGGGCTATGGGTGCTGAAAAAGCAAAGCTAAGAGATACATGGGATGATGATGTTTTTTCTGATGTGTTGGATATTTGTTGCAGTTGCCGTTTAGTACCTTATTTTCAGGCTTTGGACTGAGAGAGAAAGAAAGAATAATAGATTGACGATGCTTTTTCATTTTCATACATTATTGAATAGACCTGGTTGTCTATTATTTTTCGCATTTACATTTATGCCCTTGTAGTTTTTGTTTTTGACACTAAGGATGCTCTATCCCTCTCTCAAATTTTCTGTTTTTTCTCCCCACTTTGTCGTGCGCCAGAATCTGGCTGTTAAAACAAGCGAAGAATAAAGCCCAATTTTAGCTTGGGAACAAACAATTTTTGCAACAAATTTTTTAATGATATCTTCGAAACCCTTATTTGAATTGAAATTCTCAGTTCTCATGAATCATGGCTACCGAATTCCACTTTTGGGGACAAATTGGTAATTCTGCAAAGTTGTAAATTATTGTTTTAGATCTCATCCATACCTACCTTGCAAACAGTCCATACTCCATACCTTGACATAATAACTTCGTCCCTGGCCTGTGTAAATCCTGATGCTTATGGCTACTCTGCCCCTGTTGTCACGCGCCGCAAGAGTTTCAACCCCAAATCTTCCATCATGTTTAAAAAGTGTGTGAATTATTTTAGAATATTTTTAGAACATTGTAGATATATATAGAATATGTAAAATATTTCTTGATGTAAATAGAATTGAGTAGAATAATCTAAAAGGTTAATATAAACCGTTAGATCAAATTGATCTTGCCGTCTATTGAGGAGGTGGAGACCTATAAATAGGTTAGGAGAGTTCATTTATAAACAATCTAAGCAATCCAAGAGTTTATGTCATACGAGCTTTCTTATAACATTCTTCAAGTTCTCCTCTTTTGTTTGTGTTCTTAACATATTTACTTACTTGCTAGTAATATCTAGCATTCGTAGGAGAGACTGACTAGCATCCAATCGAAAAAAATTTGCTAGTGTCACGCGGTCGTTGGTAGCAAAAGATCAAGTCCGTGACACTGTGTTGGGAAGCAGAAACTGCCCATATGCATAGAATGAAGTCCTCAAAATTTATTTTGCCTAAATTAAATTCTTTAATTTTATTTTTTTCAATTCACAAAACCATTTACTCTATATTAATCAGGGTTTAATTCTGTCAAAATAAAAATTAAAAAAATAATTTAGTAAATAAAAATTCAGGAATTCAAATTGAAGCTTGCTAATAATTTTCGTGTAATATTGGGAGAGAGAAGGGTAAAAGAAAAAAAAAAAGCCAAAAGAGCTTTTGTGGTTGTATGTTGGATTGGTTGTTGGTGACCATTTTTATTATTATGGCATTATTTTTTAAGGAAAATATTATAAAGAAATTTTGAATTTTGTCAAAATTTACTATTACATATAAAATATATATATTTTATTTTAATTACATGAAATTTTATTTTTAATACAAATTTAGTTTCAGTTTTTGATCAACCGATGTAGATCTCATGTAATACATGTAAGCAAATGACATATTATTCTACATGGATTACTTATGTCGTGTAGGACGATATTAAAACCACGATATTTGACATTTACGGAATTTAACTAATATATCCTGAATTAAAATTTTTGTTTTCATAAATGTCATTGGCATATAAAATTTATAATAACAATGAATTCTAATAATTGAAAAAAATTCAAATTAAAAAAAACAAACAATTGAAAATTTCTTAACATTAAAAATAATTTTATAAGCCAAAACTTTTATGGTTGTGGTGCAAAGAATTGAAATTTTGAATTCATGACCTCCATGTAAATCTAAGATAAATTTATCATCAAACCAATCAAATATTTTTGTTATTAATATGCAAATAAAAAATATTTGTAAAATATTGCTAATTTTTATTTTTTTACTTTAATTTGCATCATTTAATAGCTTAATATATTAATCCTCTCTTCACAAAAAAATAGATTTTATTTATTTATTTATTTTCTTAGATATAATTGATAATTATTTTATTATTGCATTCCTATTTAACATATTTTTATTATCAATAAATATGAGTTATTTTTTTAATAATATCCTAATTATATAAGAGTTTATTAAGCTCTGGAAATTAGCGATAAATTTTCATAATTTAGCGATAAAAATTTTCGTCGCTAAACGTTTGCTTTTCAAGCGAGGCTATGTGTGAAATGAAAACACAAATTCGTATATTTAAAAAAAATTAATTCAAGATATATTAGCTAAATTTTGTAAAGTTTATAAATTTTTATTAAAAACTCATCTTGCGTGGCATAAATAGACCATGTAGAATGACATATCATTCGTTTACATGTGTCATGTAATTGTCATATTTGAGACTGTGTGAAGTGAAAACAAAAGTTCAAATATTTAAAAAAAGAAAAAGAAATTTAGTTCATGATATATTAGCTAAATTTCGCAAAATTCATAATTATTTTTATGAAAAACTTATCCTGTGTGGCATAAGTAGTCCATATAAGATGACACATCATTCACTTATATGTATAATATAATTTTCACATCAATCAATGTAGGTTCAAAACTAATTTCCAATTAATTGAATCTAGATTTGTATTAAAAATGAAAATTCATATAATTGAAATGCAAAAAAAATTGTTTTGGATATAATAGCTTGACAAAGTTCGGAAATTTTTATGATATTTTTCTATTTTTATTACAATTTTATTACTGGATTATTTTTTCTTATAAATTCATTAAGGTATAAATTGACTATAAGGTTTCACCAAATAGTAAATATGGCTCTAAATTTTTTTTTATGTATTAATAATATCCTTGAAATTGGGTCAATATTATCTTTATTTTAACAATATAATATTCTAGTGAATGAGATTAATTTTAATAATAAAATATGCCAAATAATCATCCTACTAAGCATCCAACTCAAATTCACTTAAAAAATATAAAAAAATAAAAATTTATTCGAAGCTCCTATACTTTGACACCCATCTCTATAAGACCATACCCCATCATTGTCCCTTTCCAAGCCAGCAATAATTTCCTTTGAAATCACTTTAAGCAACAAACAATTGAATGATATATAACTTCTATAGTAAAATTGGAATCAAATGTACAAAATACCCAAGAGAATTTTGACTTTAAAATCTAATAAAATAGTGTTGATTTTAGGGTGATTAATCTCTATTTTGACCTCTTTATTATAGTATTCAAAGTTTCAAGTCAATTGGATATTATTTGCTTAGTCATTTTTCAATGGATTGAAGATGTCTTATAACTTGCAATCGAGATAGTGACCCAGTGACTACAGCTTAAGACTTGTGCCCACGAATCAGCTAGGATAGATACCCCAATAGAAACAAATTAGTTTGTCGTGTCAAATGTGACTATAAAAGAGATCACGAAGGAGGCATTTGTGATCACAAGATTCATAAGTATATGATCGTTGCAAAGTGACATTGAATAGATATTCATATAATTATCTCATAGTAGGTCATCCAATGCACTTCGCTACTCAATTAGCATCCACATAGTAACTCTAAACATCTCGTACTTTTAGCATATGAGATTAGTTGTTTGATCTAGTTAAAGAGTATAATATGTGTCAGTTTATCTGGATTAACAATATCCCATTCTTGTTAATCGTATGAATAGGAATCATTTATGTATAAATACAATTGCACATGATAGAAATCTCATCATAATGATCTCATCATGATTTCATTCTAATTTTGTTACATACCAAAAACTTCATTAAATATTTTAAGATCTATATTAATGTATATGCAATGAATACCATATAATGAAAATATTGTTTATTAATAATAAATGAATTCATCAAGTGCCTAACGTGATTGCCTTTAGGGTACTTTTTTAATAATCTCCCACTTGCACTAAAGTCAATTGCCTTTATATATTATACCGTAGGAAAGTACATGACTATCATATTTCTTTGGGGGAAGAGGCTTAGTGAAGGATTAACTATATTCTAATATATGAGAACTCTCTCTATCTTTACATCATGTCTGCCTATAATTTTCAGAATCAAATGGTAACATCTGAGTACATATTTGGATTTTTGATGAGATTGTGGCTCATTTGCTTGTGCAATGGCTTCATTGTTATCATAATACAAAGGTTGTTGGGCTTTGAAGAATGAATCATATTTATAAATGCAACGGAAAAATAAAATTTTCAAAACCCGAAACAAAAGATCATACTTGTGCCATTAAAACTAATTTATATAAATATAAAGATTAGAAATTATACCTTGTAATTTATTATTTGTTCTTCAAATCTTCACTTTGTTTGGTTATAGCAAATCACAACAATCCATACTAAGATGTCTCTAATGATAATCCATCCGAAGAATAAAAAAGAAACTATCAAAAGAAATGGTTTGAACAAATTCAAAGTGCTACTAGCTTTGAAAGTGTTTTTGAGAGAATTTTGTTGTGTCTTAAAAATATTTTTTTCACAAAAAAATATTTTCATGTCTATTTTCTGTCATTTGATGTCTTTTCTATTTGAATCAAATTCCAAAAAAAAAATATGAAAAGTCAAAAATGGAGAAAAGGAAAATAAATGAATAGTAATTGGCCATAATTGGCCTAATTAAGGCCAAAATATGCCGTTGACCAATAGGTGGGAGGCAGCAGCACATTGGACCTGCTACGGGCTACTACTAAGCAGCCCAGCTGGCCCGCTAGGTTAGCCAGCAGCCTGTCTAGCCCACGCAGGCCTGTACGGGCCGTAACCCTCTTGAACGATTTTTCCGTACGATCTCATCGCGATCCATCTCGAAATAATTCTCTCATATTTTGGATCCTATCCAATACCATTTTACTCATTCTCCATATCTTCAATGGGTGTAACCCATTAGGTTCCGGTTATATTGGCCACTTAAATTAATAATTAATTTAAGCAAGTCATGAACGGTATCTAGCAACACATTATGACCCCTAATTGACATGAAAATTAGCGGTTTGACTATGAATCTACCCATAGACAATTTTCATGCAATTATTCCTTTCATTATTCTATACCCCACTTGGTTCAGAGTATGGACATGTGTCAACTCCCATTAGACTAACTACGTCACGTTTAGTCCAAGTAATGTTAGTTCTTGTCCTTGAGGCTCTTTACTCTATTAGATATGTCATTGAAGACTATCTTTATGATATTTCCACTCCAGTCAGAGATTCCCGAGTAATGACCATGACAAGAGGTTATGGGTATACACTCCTTCTATCAATAGTGGTGAATCCTTTGTGGGTTACCCAATTACCTTCGAATACCTCAAACTGTATCCAATCACCACGCTATGAGCAACCTCCCTGAGGCAACAAAGAATAGTGTGAAAATACAGAATCAATATTCAAGATATCCTTGACTGACTACATCATGTCTAGTCCAAGTAATGTTAGTTCTTGTCCTTGAGGCTCTTTACTCTATTAGATTTGTCATTGAAGATTATCTTTATAACATTTCCACTCCAGCCAGAGATTCCCGAGTAATGACCACAATAAGAGGCCATAGGTATACACTCTTTATATCAAGAGTGGTGAATCATTTGTTGGTTGCCTAATTACCTTCGAATACCTCAAGCTATATCCAATCACCACCTTATGAGCAACCTCTCTGAGGCAACAAGGAATAGTGTCAAAATATAGAATCAATATTCAAGATATCCTTGAGTACCTCAAGTCTAAGGATATTTGCACCATTGCTATGATGAGACTATTATTGACATTTGAATATATTATCCATATGATTGTCTCATAGTTGGTCATCTAATATATCTACACTTAGCAAGCATCCATATGTTAACTCTAAACATCTCATGTTTATAGATTATGAGATCTACTACTCAATCTAATCAAGTTGTGTAACATATGTTAGTTTGTCTGGATTAATAATGTCTCGTCTCATTAATTATATGACTAGGGATAATTTTCATACTAATATAATTACACATGATAAGAATCTCAATATCATGATCTCATCATGATTTCTTTCATGCTATGTTATGTATCAAGGACTTCATTAATTGATTTAAGATCACTTATCAATTCATATATCAAATGAATATCAAATTAATGAAAAAACCTTTTATTAATCAAATAAATTTGTACAATAAGTGCTAAAGGTGATTGCCTTTGGAGCACTTCTCTAACAATGGTATCATATCAACAATGCTAGGAACCACTTCTAACTCTGTGATAATTTTCTTATCCAAACTGTTTCCTTATTTGCCTCAGAAGTTGCAATGTACTCTGCTTCAATTATGGAATCTATAGTTGTCTCCCAATTGGAATTCTTCCAATTGTTTGCTTTATCATTTAATGTGAATACATAGACTGATTGGGATTTAGAGTCATCCTTGTCAGTTTGGAAGCTGCCAGTCGTATACTCCTTACTTTAAGCTCACCATCTCTATAAACTAAGAATGCATCCTAAGTTCATTTCAAGCGCTTAAGGATGTTCTTGATAGCCACCCAATGCCCCTCACTAAGATCTAACTAATATATACTTATGACACTTAAAGGATATGATGCATTAGGTCTAGTACATAACATAACATACATGATAGATCTAATAGCTGAAGCATATGGAATTCTACTCATGTGTGTCCTTTCATCCTCTATCTTTAGATATATGGACTTAGAGAGGGTAATCCCATAAGTCATAGGAATTAATCTTTTCTTGGACTGTTACATGCTAAACCTCTTGTTATCTTATCTATACATGTAGACTGAGAAAGACTAAACAATCTCTTAGATCTATCTCTATAAATCTTAATCCCTAATATATAGATTGTTTCTCCAGGGTTTTTCACGAAAAAAATATTTAAAAGACAAAATTTACTAATAAGAAATATGTCATCTACATACAATACTTGGAATATGACTACACTCCTACTAAGCTTCTTATAAATACAAGGTTCATCCATATTTTGTGAGAAAACCAAACTTTTTGATTGTCTCGTCAAATCAGATGTTCTAACTCCTGGATACTTGTTTTAATTCATAAATGGATCTTTGCAATTTGCATACCTTTTTGCCATCATAGGATGTGAAACCCACAAGTTGTGTCATGTATACATCCTTAATCAGATTTCCATTAAAGAAAGCTTTCTTAACATCCATTTTTCAAATTTTATAATCACAATGAGTTGCAATGGCTAGGAGTATCTTGTTTGAAATCCAAAACTATCAATTTTATTTTATTTTATGCATTAAAAAAATGCATATTAGGGGTGTAAAGAATGAAATGATGGATGATTATATACTTAGGCCCAATGTGACTGAAGAAGGCAAGGAGACAGCCCTAAAGGATATATGCTTCTATTGTGGCGACGATGACCATTGGGAAAGAAACTACAAGGCCTACCTAGAGTCTTTGAAGAAGAAAGCATATGATGCCCCATCTACTTCAGGTATTTTTGTCATTAAAATTTGTAATGTTTCCAATAATAATAAATGGGTATTAGATACCGGTTGTGGCTCACATATATGCACTGATATACATGGCCTAAGGAATAGTAGGCAGCTCAATAAGGGAGAGTTAGACCTATCCATTACCCTCCTTAGAGGGCCTATGTTAAATTTGGATACTTGTTATTATGTACTTTTTTTTAACTAAAAACATTATTCCTGTTTTAGTTTAAATAAATATGGTTTCCATTTAGCTTTTAGTAACAATTGTTGTTCTATTTTGTTAAATGGTATTCTTTATGCTAGCGCTACATTATGCAATTGCATACACATATTAGATATGTCAAATCCAATTTTAAACATCAATGGTAATAAAAGGCAAAAACAAGATATGTTGAAATCATCTTACTTATGGCATTATAGCCTTGTTCATATAAGTGAGAAATGCATGGCTAAACTATATAAGAATGATAAATTGGGGTCATTGGGTTATGAATCATATGACACATGCGAATCTTGTTTATTAGGTAAGATGACTAATTACCCTTTAAGGGAAAGGGTGAATGTGCTAGTGGGCTTTTAGACTTAATACATTCGGATGTACGTGGTCTAATGTCCACACACACCAGAAGTGGTTTCATTTACATCATTACTTTTATTGATGACTACTCATGATATGGGTACATATATTTTATAAAATATAAATCATAAGCTTTAAAAAAGTTTAAAGAATTTAGAAATGAAGTAGAGAAACAACTTGGAAAAAGTATTAAAACACTTCAATCAGATCAAGGAGATGAATACTTAATTGACAGTTTCTAGATTATCTTATGGATAATGGTATAATATCTCAATGGGCTCCATCTTACAAGCTACAACACAATGGTATGGCTAAAAGGAGAAATCGAACACTGTTAGACAAGGTAAGGTCTATGATGAGATTTATGGAACTCCCTAAATCCTTTTGGGGTTATGCACTAGAGACTGTCGTTTATATATTAAATGGAATCCAATCAAAGTTAGTTGATGTTACTCCATATGAGATGTGGAATAATAAGATGCCCACACTTTCTTACATAAGAGTTTGGGGTTGTCTTGCTTATGTGAAATGGATAATGTTAGATAAGATGGAAGCTAAGTCTAACCAATGTCTTTTTGTGGAATATCTAAAAGCATCACATGGATATCAATTCTACCACCCATTGGAACAAAAGGTGTTTGTTTCAAGACATGTTATCTTTTAATAAAGAAAATTTCTTCTAAAAAGAGATAGTGGAAGCAAAATTGGACTTGAGAAAGTTCAAGATGCTCAAGCAGATACTGATCAACTGCCTAAACCTGAGCCTATTTATTCATACAAATGATATAACAACTCAACATTTAGAAGCACAAGAGCTTCATAGGTCAAGTAGGATATGTACTATTCTAGAGATATGAATTTCTCATTAGTGAACAAAATGACGTATTTCTCATAGAAAATGATGAGCTTACAACCTATGAAGAAGTTTTGAATAGTTCAAAACCAGAAAAATGGCTTTAAGCCATAAAGTTAGAAATGGATTCCATGTATGAAAATCAAGTATGGACTTTAGTTGATCCACCCGAAGGGATAAAGTCTATAGGGTGCAAATAGGTTTTCAAAAAGAAAACTAACTTGGATGGTAATGTGGTTACCTATAAAGCTAGACTTTTAGCTAAAGGTTATCGTTAAAGACAAAGAATTGACTATGATGAAATATTTAGCATAGTAGCTATGCTTAAATCTAAGGATACTTCTAGCCATTGTTGCTCATTATGATTATGAGATATGACAAATAGATGTGAAGATAACTTTCCTTAATGGAAATCTAACCAAGGATGTGTACATGACATAACCAGAAGGCTTCATATCTAAAGATGGCAAAAAGGCATGCAAGCTTCAAATATCCATTTATGAATTAAAGCAAACATCCAGGAGTTGGAATATTTGGTTTGATGAGACAATCAAACTGTTTGGTTTCTTACAAAATTTGGATGAACCTTGTGTATACAAGAAGGTTAGTGGAAGTGCAATCGTATTCATTGTGTTGTACGTAGATGACATATTGCTAATGGGAAATGATGTCTCAGCCTTACAATCAGTCAAATTTTGATTATTCAAGAATTTCTCTATGAAAGACCTTAAAGATAAAGTCTATATTTTAGGGATAATGATTTATAGAGATAGATCTAAAAGATTGTTAGTCTTTTATAGTATACATTCATAGATAAGATGCTAAGAAGGTTTAGCATGGAGCAGTTCAAGAGAGGATACTATAACATCCTTTGCCTTCCCCACATGCATTTCATTGAACATAAGCATCTTGCATACAATTCAATTGAACACATGCATTTCATACGTATTTTCGTAGGAACAAGTTTATGACACACACTAGTTACGTGTCCTAGTATTTGGCACTGTATCGAATCGTACTTGTGTAATTATAACCTAAATGAGGATAACAAAGTATTAGAAATGAATTGAATAAGGTGACTAAATTAAAGTAAGAAAAATGATTAGATTAAGATTAGTAAACATTTACATTGTTAATTTAGTTAAATTGGGCTAAATGATTAAGCTGTATTATTGTGTAAATTAGTGGAATTATAAATATATGTAAATAATAATAATAATATAGACAAAATAAAAAGAAAATGACAAAAAAGAGAAATATAAGAGAAGAGAAATGAGAAATGAGAAGAGAAAAGAGAGGAGAAAAAGAGAAAAAGAGAAAAAGAGAAAATGACAAAAAACAAGTTGACTTTATCTTCATCTTTCTTCCCCATTTCTGCCTTCTTCTTCAGCCCGACTTCTTCTTCAATTTCCTCCATTTTAGACTTCCATTCATCCTTGTTTCACTTAGTTTTTGAAGCTAATTGATCCCTTGCAAGGTTGTTCTTGGTAAGTAATCAATTCTTATTGCTATAGGGTTGATTTGAGTTGCTTAGGTTCAATATTAGGCATTGAATTGCACCCTGATTTTGATATTAATAGAAATTGATTCTAAAAAAGTGTAAAACACAAAAGGTGTTCCTTTATGTCTTATATTTATGGATATATAAACATTTTTGCAAGATGTTATGTATAGGAAGAGATATGCTCTCTTTACTGAAACTGGTTAGGGTGTGAACCCTAACCAAGTTAGCTACTGTGTTCTTTGATTTCGAATATGTTAAAGACATTATTTGAATTATCTCAAAACATAGACGTTGTAGTTATATGTGTTTTTTATATGTATACCAAATTTCAGGTTCATAGGTCTCGTAACTGTTGAGTTATGGTGAATGGAACCATGACTGTTCTATGGTTTGAACTGCCTACTGAGTGCCCTAGGCAGATCCATTAACTTGGTTGGCTAATTGGAGCTTGTTAGAGCTCGATTCTGTAAATGATCAAAGCTTAAAGATTATAGGTATATGTCTTATATAAATTTGGGTACTAAATTCAGCTTAATTGGTTATGTGTAGACTAAGTTATGGCCTTTGGAAGTAATACTGGTCTGGAAGCCAATTCTATTATGGACCAGTAAAATGTTTGTTATATTTTGAAGATATTAGAGACATAATTGATAATAGTTGTAAACATAAAAAATGTTCCATATGAACCCATATAAGTTTCTGTAAATTTCATTAAAATAGGACTTAGAGATTATAAGTTATGATAAACCCAAATGAGTACCCTGAAACTGCCTAAAGGCAGAAAATAAGGCAGAAAACAGAACACTCTTAGAAATTCCACCAAATATTGTACAATGATCCAATTGGTCTGAAATTTTAATATGTTCTATAATTATATGTTATTTTTAATTAGGAACAAGAATCCGATTAATTGGTTAAGTATAGAAAAATTTATAGGCTAAATAGTCCCATAAGGTCACACTGCCTCATAGGAAAAATCTTAACTATTGACATAAACAATGCATATTAATTTGTTTAAGCCACATTAAGTCTCTCTAATCATGAGTTAATAGATTATGTTTTCATATTAGGCTCGCAACATATTGAAGACCCACAAGGAGAAGATAGACAATAAGTTAGGGGTCAGAATCAAAGGAGAACGGTGAGTCTAATTATCGATTGAATTCTTTAGTGCAAATGAATGTTGCTTGCTATGTGATTCATATGATTGTCATAATTTGTCATTGATAATGTAATGATGGATAATTTGTGACATTGGGATACATATAAAGGGTTTACTTGTGGTGTATTTGAAGTATATGTTTGACATATGTGATATATATACATGGTATATGTATTGTATATGCAAGGTATATGTGTGGCATATGAGGTATATATGTCGGATATGTATATTAAAATACAATGGTTGATGAATGCTAAAATACAAGTGCATATGCATATGGACTAAAAAGGCGTTGTGACTAGTTAATCGATATTGTAAAGCAAAAGAAGAGGCCTATGGCCCAACAAATGTGCAAATGAAACAAATGATCAAGCTAGCTAGCAAATGCAAATGTAAATGTTCACATGGAAACCCAGGTCAATGTCTGTTTAACTTGGTCACAACAAAATGAAATAAGCAAAGCATTTGCATACGTAAGGAGTAATGATTATATGTTTCAACTTTATTGATACTTATATGATACTGATGAATGGAATGGAATACATGGTATATATTGGATTTGTGATTTATTACTATGAGTTTTTTGGTACTTTAGAGCTCATTGGATGGTTATTCTCACTGAGCCGCAACTCATCAATTTGCATAATTTTTCAGGTAAAGAAAAGTGATAGCTCATTTTGAGTAGTGTATAGAAGATATGGAGCACAGGTCATTGGCCGAGCCTCATCACTCTCTCTCCTTGCATTCCACACAAGCATGAAAATATGTCATATGTGTTTTGTATTTACATGCTTGAATATGTATAGTCATTTTGGAATGAGTCTAAAAATGTATAAATGAAATCAACTCGAAAATACTTATGTGTAAAGTTTATGTTTTGATATATGTGATATATTATATTGTGGTGAAAACCTTAGTGTTAACTTTGCAAAGTCAGTGAATAATATTACAGGATATGAGACTTGCAAGTCATTGAATGAAATTATAGGATATGAGACTTGCAAAGTCATTGAATTATATTACAGGATATGGAAAAACAAAATTTACTACTATTGTTAACAGGGTATTTTACCTTTCCAGTATGCTATGTATGATTACTTGATACAGGGATAGGTTATACTCAAATGCATAAGATGTGGTGTTACAGATACATTCCCATGACCCATGGGATTACTCTCTTAAAGTCTATGTGTCCAAAAATACAAGATGAGAGGACACATATTAGTTTGATTCCATATGATTTAGTTATAGGATCAATGATGTACTCTATGTTATGTACAAGACCTGATGTATCATATGCTCTGAATGGTGGTTGTTAAGAATATCCTTCAATACTTGAGAAGGACTAAGGATATATTCTTTATATATGGAGATGGAGATCTTGTTGTGAGCAGATATACCTATGCTAGCTTCCAATCTGATAAGGATGACTTAGAATCCTTGCTAGGTTATATATTCACATTGAATGGTGGAACAATCAGTTGGAAGAGTTCCAAACATGAAACGACTACTAATTCTACAATTGAAGCAGAGTACATTGCAACTTCTAAAGCAACAAAGAAAGTAGTTTGCATAAAGAAATTCATCATGCAACTTGTAGTGGTTCCTAGCATTGTTGATCCAATACAATTGCATTATGACAATAATGGAGCCCTTGCACAAGCAAAAAGGAGCCACTGTTTCATTAGAGATTCAAACATGTATTTAGAAGATACTATTTGATTAGAGAAATCAATGGTAGGAATGATTTAAAGATAGAAAGAGTGCCAATTGATTAGAATATTACTGATCCTTTAACTAAGCCACTTTCCCAAAAGAAATATGATTGTCATGTACTCACCTATGGAATGAAATAAAAAGGTGATTGGCTTTAGTTCAAGTGTGAGGTTGTTCGTGAAGTGCTTTAAAGGCAATCACCTTTATCATTTATTGTACAAATTTATTTGATTAATAAAAGGCATTTTCATTAATTTGATATTCATTAGATATATGAATTGATAATGATCTTAAATTAATTAATAAAGTCCTTGATACATAACATAGCATGAGAGAAATCATGATGAGATCATGATATTAAGATTCTTATCATCTAAATTATTCCTAGTTATAAGATTAGTGAGTGGGACATTGTTAATTTAGATAAACTAGCACATGTTATACTCTTTGATTAGATTAAGCAGTAGATCTCATAATATGTAAACATGAGATGTTTAAAGTTAATATGTGGATGCTAGCTATGTGTAGCTAAGTACATTGGATGACCTGCTATGAGACAATCATATGGATAATCAATTCAAATGTCAATGATAGTCTCATCATAACAATGGTGCAAGTATTCTTAGACTTGAGGTACTCAAGGATATCTTAGATACTGATTCTGCACTTTGACAGTATTTCTTGTTGCCTCAAGGAGGTTAGCTCATAGGGTGGTGATTGGGTACAACTTGAGGTATTCAAACGTAATTGGGTAACCGATAAGGTATTCACTACTCCTGATATAAGGAGTGTATACCCATGGCCTCTTATCGAGGTCATTACTAGGAAATCTCTGGCCAGAGTGAAAATATCATAAAGATAGTCTTCAATGACATATGTAACAGAGTAATGAGCTTGAGGTACAAGAACTAACACTATTTGGGCTAAATGTGATGCAGTCAGTTTAGCGGGAGTTGACACATGTCTATACTTTGAACCAAGTGGGGTATAGAATAGTGAAATGAATAATTGCAAATTTTGGCAATTAAGTGTGGAAAATATCTAATAAAGTGTTCAAAATATTTTAAGATGTTAAATTTCGGTAAAGGACTAAATTGCAAATTTTGAAAAGTTTAGGGGTCAATTTGCAATTTACGGAAAATTTGAGGATTAATTGTGATAACCATCAATTAAATGCATAATTTGGACATTAAACACATGAGAAGGGGCTGGCCACACCAAGTGTCAAAGTTTAAGAAGCCAATTAACATATATGCATATAACATTAATAAATTCTTTTAGAATATGCTTAGGTGTCTCCATTAATTAAGTAATTTTGTCACTTTGCTCTTAATTGTATTTCTTTCTTTATTATCACTTTTGATATAGAATTTTCCCATCATTAAGTGTCTCTTACATTTCTTGAAGCACCACACCCCAAATGGCATACAACAATTAGCCAAGTGAGGTGCATGAATTAAACATTAATGAGAGTTTCTAGATGAAGCTTAGGTGTCCCCAATCATAATGACTTTGTCATTTTGTTCTTGATTGTTTCTTCCACTTCCTTATCCATTTTTCATTGAGGAAAATTCTGTTCTCCACACCAGCCACGTTTTTCCCTTGGACAATCATAACCAAACCTTGTTCTAAGAAGAGAAAGTGAGAAAAAGAGAGAGAAATGCATGGGAAATTCCATTTTCATGCCTAAGGAAGCTTAGGAGAGTAAGAAAAAAATAGAAAAATTAGGGTTTATGAAGTTTTAATAATCGAATTTTAAATTTTGGAACTCAAGTTAACAAGGAACTAGATCAAGGGAGCAAAGGAAAGGAGAAAAAGAAGTAAAGAGAAAGAAAAGAGAAAAAGAGAGGTTTGTGCATAACCTAAGGCAATAGCCTATTTTAATTTTTTAATTACATAAATTAATTATTTAGCATGTTGATGATTCTGAATTAATATTATTTGTGATGAAAAATCTTGGGGATGCATGTTTGCTAGACTTAGGATTAATTTTGATAAAAATTGAAGATAGTTTATGTATATATTCTGTGCTGGAAATTGATGAGCAGTGTTCACTTAAACTATTATAATTTAATTTATGGAACTCGGTTTTGCATGTTGTTTGTTGGATTTGAACGATAAGATATAGGGCTATAACCTTTATGTAGACCATAAATCTTGAATATGTCTGTAATTATTCAGACAAATTCATAAATTTTAGACATAGAATCTATCCAGAAATTTTGGGCAGAATTGTTAGTAATGAGCAATAAGTACTTAAACTGTTATAACTTGCGTTATGGAGCTTGAATTTGTGTGTTATTTATTCTCTTTGAAATCTAAGATATAGGGCTATAATTGTTATTTAGATCATAACATCTGAATATATTTGTAATTGTCCAGAAAAATTCATAAATTTCAGACTTAGAATCTGTCCAGAAAATTCTGGGCAGAATTGCTAGTGACCAGTTAGTGTTTATTTTATCATATATTTTGATACAAAACTCATAATTAAGTGATTCATGTTGCATATTAAAGCTACGATCCATATCTAAAATTGTTATAAAGATCATGTAACTAAATGCAGAACGAAACATGATCAAAATTAAGGTCCAAGTTAGAGAACAGAATCTGCTGGTGATAGGGCAGCATGTGAGTTGAGGAATGAAATGAGTAAAATGATGAGAACTTTGTTATATTATATAAATATTATTTTAATTGAATGATTATGTAAATATTTTGAGATATTACATTCATGAAAAGTATGAAATTAATTGTTATGAATTTTAATGAAATTGTATAAGCCTTAGAACACCTAACTAGAACTAACTTAGGATAGTTTGGTATGCCAAATAGGGGGGAGTACGATGAAAATGATTAAATCCATTAATGGTATGATTATCTATGCCGGTAATGACACTGTTAGCTATGTCAGTAATGACACTGTTATCTACACCGGTGATAACACTTTTATCTATGCCGGTAATGATACTATTATCTACGTCGATAATGGCCCTTTAATTGGCATATCATATTGCCCGGGTGGCACTCCTAAGTGCCTGGATGACAACTCTATTATCCGAGTTAGTGGTTCATAGGTGTCCTGGGCATAAATAAAGACATAAATAAAAAGTCATGGAACATAAAAAAATATATGAATGATTTTCATGTATATAATTTTCAAAAATGATATTTTAATCAATGAAGTCAGCGTAGCATACCCTCATCCGGGCACAAGCTGCTGGGGTGAGGGGGTGTTACAGTTTTGGTTATTAGAGCACCAGGTTGGTGTATCTGGATTTTGGCATTAAAGCTCGGTTTGGGCAGTTTGGGATTTTAAAATGGTTTTCAAAAATAATTATGATATGTGTGTACCCACAATTAAGTATTAAAGTTGCTGCTTACTGATTGGGGGCCGTTATTTTATGATATAGGTAGAGTATGGCGTTAGGGTCACCACATATTGTGGCTGAAGGAGGCGAAAGTAAGGAGCCTACTGAAAAAGATGCTTCATCACAACCCAGTTGTCGTCGAGCTACTGTATTTAGATCCAGTGCTAGCCTATCAAGAGGGCACTCTATTGCTGGCACAAGACAAATAGAGCTTATGAAGAACATGATCGATTTGCTACAAAGAGCATCACAACCAACCTCATCGGGGTTGCAATTTGAGAGGCTGAGGAAGCTAGGGGCACCTAATTTCTATTGTAAACGAGAAGATGACCCCTCAGTGGAAAAGTTTTGGCTAGAACAGGCAAAGAGAGTTTTTGATCAGCTGTATTGCACAAACAAGCATAAATATGAGTATGTAGTATCTTTACTACAGGAGCATGCATATGACTGGTGGTGATCTGAATCACAGAGCACAGAGGCTCCTGACCCTATGATATAGGAGTTCTTTCTAGAGAAGTTTAAGGAGAAGTATATTCCTCCTATCTACACAGACGACAAGAAAAGAGAGTTTTTGATGCTGAAACAAGGAAACTTATCGGTAACAGAATATGAAACAGAATTTACACATATTTGCAAGTATGCTGGAAGAATTATATCCACTGAAGCAGATAAGTGTCGATGGTTTGAAGATGGATTGAGAGACCCAATCAAGCTATAGGTCTTAGCCCTACGCCTGATGAGTTTTCCTAGCATCTGCCAGAATAGTTGAGAGAGTTCTAGCAGCACAACATCCAGTACAAGATAGAGGGTTCCGGACACCTATGCCACAATCGAGTAGAGTACAGTCAAATGGCAAGAGAGCCAGATCTTTTAGTGGCCGATTTTAGGCTGGAGGTTCCAACAGTCCTTCTTCCTTCAGGCAGGGACAACCCACGAGATCTGTTTCTTCGGCAGTCAGTGCACCGACGTAGACACCATATAGATCTTTACCCCTACTAGAATGTCAACATTGTGGTCGTTCGCATCCAGGAGAGTGTTTGTGGATGAGAGGACATGTTTTAAACGTGGCTCTAAAGACCATATGAGGAGAGATTGTCCATTGTTACAGTATGGCAGAGGTTCAGGGAGCACTGAACTAATACAGACACAGGCTTTTGGGCAAGGCAGAGGTCAAGGTCGAGGGCAAGGTAGAAGAGGCCAATCAGGGTCCAGTCAGTTCATATCAGAGACAGTTGATAGGCTAGAAGGTAGTAGAGCTGCCCTAGCCAGGGCATATGCCATGCGAGGCCAAGAGGAGCAGGATGCACCTGATGTCTTGATTGGTAAATTTCTTCTCTTTAGCTTTGATATTCATGCATTAATAGATCCGGGGTCAACGCATTAATAATATGCACACCACCACCGGGTTGAGAAGGTTTAGAACCACAGTCTCTAGAATTTGAGATTCTTGTGACTAACCCATTAGCACATAGTGTGAGGGTTAGCAGGGTGTTTAGGGTTGCCCAGTTGAAATTCAAGGAAGGCAATTCCCAGCAGACTTGATAGAGTTACCATTCCATGAGTTCGATGTGATCTTGGGAATGAATTGGTTAGCTCGTTATGGAGTGGTAGTGGATTGTTGAAGAAGACAAATGATCATTAGAATTCTAGAACAAGATGAGATAATGGTGATGGGTGAGAATAGAAGATTCCCAGACAATGTGATATAAGTGTTGAAAGCTCATAAACTCATCAGTAAGGGATGTGAAGCATACTTAGCGTATGTAATTGATATGGAAAAAGTAAGTCTGAAGTTAATGGATATTCCTACTGTTAGTGAGTTTCCTAATGTATTTCCATAGGAGTTTCCAGGGTTACCACTGGATAGAGAAATTGAATTTGCTATCGATTTGGTACTCGACAACACCCCTATTTCCAGTACACCATATAGGATGGCATCAGTAGAGTTGAAAGAGCTGAAGGTACAGTTGCAAGAGTTGTTAGATAAGGGTTTTATATGACCTAGTGTATCATCATGGGGTGCTCCAGTATTATTTGTGAAGAAAAAAGATGGCACTCTTCATCTTTGAATCGATTACAGGCAACTTAATAAGGTGACTATTAAGAATAAATACCCGTTGCCTAGGATTGATGACTTATTTGACCAATTGAAAGATGCAGCCATATTTTCAAAGATAGATCTTCGATCGGGGTATCATCAACTGAAGATAAAAGAATCAGATGTACCTAAGATGGCATTCAGGACTCGTTATGGTCATTATGAGTTCCTAGTTATGCCCTTTGGATTGACGAATGCACTAGTAGCTTTTATGGACCAGATGAACCAAGTGTTCAGGCTATACCTTGATCAATTTGTAGTGGTGTTTATTGATGACATTCTTATTTACTCTAGAGATAGAGTAGAGCATGATCAACATCTCAGAATAGTGCTGCAAAAATTGAGGGAGAAGCAGTTGTAAGTGCTAGTTTTGGCTTAAATCAGTCAGTTTTCTGGGTCATATAATTTCAGCAGAAGGTATTCGGGTTGACCCTAGTAAAATTGAGGCTATTCTTAATTGGAAACCACCACAAAATGTGACAGAAGTGAGAAGTTTCCTCGGATTAGCTGGATATTATAGGAGGCTCGTGAAGGGATTTTCATCCTTAGCGACTCCTTTAACATGACTGCTATGAAAAGAGGTCCGTTTCGAGTGGACAGATAAGTGTCAAGTAAGTTTTGATCGACTGAAGGCAATGTTGATTGAAGCACCAATTTTGACTCAACCTACTCCAGGAAAATATTTTATTGTGTACAGTGATGCTAGTCATAATGGTTTAGGTTGTGTTCTTATGCAAGAAGGAAAGGTGATTGCTTACGCCTCAAGGCAACTTAAGCCTCATGAGCTTAACTATCTGACACATGATTTGGAGTTAGCTGCGATAGTTTTTGCTCTTAAGATCTAGAGACATTATCTATATGGGGAAATATGTTATATCTATACATATCACAAGAGTATTAAATACCTTTCCCTTATAGAAAGAGTTGAATCTGAGACAATGAAGATGGTTGGAGTTGATTAAAGATTATGACTGTGTGATCAACTACCAGCCAGGCAAAGCTAATATGGTTGCAGATGCACTAAGTAGGAAGATTTTAGCTGAGATGCGATTACAATCTACTTTGATGTAAAGGATCAAAGATGCTCAGAAGCAAGATGAGAAGTTAGTAAAGATAATTGAGACAGTAAAAAAGGGAGAAAAGCCTGAGTTTTCATTGAAAGAAGATGACACAGTATACTTGAAGAATAGGATTTGCGTTCCTAATGTAAAAGAGTTGAAATTCGATATTTTAAAAGAAGCACATGAAACATTATATACCATGCATCCAGGTGGGAACAAGATGTATCAAGATTTGAAAACTCAATATTGGTGGCTAGGGATGAAGAAGGATATCACTGAATATGTTGCTAAATGTCTAACTTGTCAATAAGTGAAAGCGGAACACCAGTTGCCTACAGGATTGTTGCAACCTATACTGATTCCAGAATGGAAATGGGAAAGAATCATAATGGATTTTGTTTCTGGGTTGCCAATGACTCAGAGAAAGCATGATGTAGTATGGGTGATAGTAGATCGATTGATGAAGTAAGCACACTTCTTACCAGTTCGAATGAACTACTTATTGAACAAACTAGCTGAAATTTATGTAAGTGAGATAGTGAGGTTGCATGGAATGCCAATGTCCATCATATCTGATAGAGATCCCAGATTTACTTCACAATTCTAGAAGAGTCTACAACAAGCTTTGAGAACTCGACTCAATTTCAGCACGGCCTTTCATCCACAGACGGATGAACAATCAGAACGAGTTATTCAGTTGCTAGAGGATATGATGAGAAGTTGTGTGCTTGAATTTGAGGGAAGTTGGGATAGATATCTACCTCTTATGGAGTTTGCCTACAACAACAGCCATCAGACGAGCATAGGCATGCCTCCGTATGAGGCATTGTATGGAAGAAAATGCAAGACACAGTTTGTTGGACTGAATTGAGTGAAAAGAAGTTGATAGGGCCAAAGTTAGTGCAACAAATAGAAGAAAAGGTTAGAATTATCCAAGAAAGATTGAAAGCAACACAAGATCGATATAAATCATATGCTGACCTCAAGAGGCGAGATATAGAGTATGCTGTGGAAGAAAAGGTATTTCTCAAGGTTTCACCTTGGAAGAAAGTATTGAGATTCGGTAAAAAAGGAAAGTTAAGTCCGAGGTTCATTGGTCCTTATGAGATTTTGGAAAGAATCGGACCAGTGGCATATCGGTTAGCCCTTCCACTAGAATTAGATAAAATCCATAATGTTTTTCATGTGTCGATGCTAAGGAGATATAGGTCTGATCCGAATCATGTCATACCAACTAAGGAGATAGAAGTGCAGACCGACTTGACATATGAAGAGGAACCGGTAGCTATATGAGCACGGGAAGAAAAAGTTTTACGAAATAAGAACGTTTCATTAGTTAAACTGTTATGGCAGAACCATGCTACTGAAGAAGCCACATGGGAGAACGAAGAAGTAATGAAGAAGCAATATCCTCAGTTGTTCACAGAATTAAAAGGTACATTTCGAGGACGAAATTTATTTTAAGGGGGAGAGAATGTCATATCCGCTAATTTAGACCTAAGTCACGCGAGTTGTTAAATTGACTCGCTGGTTTGACCGAAGTCTAAAATTGGATTTTTATTGAAAAATAATTAAAATTTTGGAAATTAAGTGTGGAAAATACCTAATAAAGTTTTCAAAATATTTTAAGATGTTAAATTTCAGTAAAGGACTAAATTGCAAATTTTGAAAAGTTTAGGGGTCAATTTGCAATTTACGGAAAATTTGAGGATTAATTGGGATAACCATCAATTAAATGCATTATTTGGAAATTAAATACTTGGGAAGGGGCTGGCCACACCAAGTGGCAAAGTTTAAGAAGCTAATTAACATATATGCATATAGCATTAATAAAAGCTTCTATAATATGCTTAGGTGTCTCCATTAATTAAGTAATTTTGTCACTTTGTTCTTAATTGTATTTCTTTCTTCATTATCACTCTTGATATAGAAGTTTCCCATCATTAAGTGTCTCCCACATTTCTTGAAGCACTACACCCCAAATGGCATACAACAATTAGCCAAGTGAGGTGCATGAATTAAACATTAATGAGAGTTTCCAGATGAAGCTTAGGTGTCCCCCATCATAATGACTTTTGTCATTTTGTTCTTGATTGTTTCTTCCTCTTCCTTATCCATTTTTCATTGAGGAAAATTCTATTCTCCAAACCAGCCACGTTTTTCCCTTGGACAACCATAACCAAACCTTGTTCTAAGAAGAGAAAGTGAGAAAAAGAGAGATCAAGGCATGAAAAATTCCATTTTCATGCCTAAGGAAGCTTAGGACAGTAAGGAAAAATAGAAAAATTAGGGTTTATGAAGTTTTAATAATATGATTTTAAATTTTGGAACTCAAGTTAACTAGGAACTAGATCAAGGGAGCAAAGGAAAGGAGAAAAAGAAGTAAAGAGAAAGAAAAGAGAAAAAAAGAGGTTTATGCATAACCTAAGGCAATAGCCTATTTTAATTTTTTTTAATTACATAAATTAATTATTTGGCATGTTTTAGATTCTGAATTAATATTATTTGTGATGAAAAATCTTGGGGATGCATGTTTGCTAGACTTAGGATTTATTTTGATAAAAATTGAAGATAGTTTATGTATGTATTCTGTGCTGGAAATTGATGAGCAGTGTTCACTTAAACTATTATAACTTAATTTATGGAACTCAGTTGTAACATCCTTGAACTTCCCTATATGCATTTCCTCGAACATAAGCATCTTGCATACAATTCAATTGAACACATGCATTTCATACGTATTTCTATAGGAACAAGTTCATGGCATGCACTAGCTATGTGTCCTAGTATTTGGCACTTGTATCGAGTCGCACATGTGTAATTATAACCTAAATGAGGATAACAAAGTATTAGAAATGAAATGAATAATGTGTCTAAATTAAAGTAAGAAAAATGATTAGATTAAGATTAGTGAACATTTACATTGATAATTTAGTTAAATGGGGTCAAATGATTAAGCCGTATTATTGTGTGAATTTGTGGAATTATAAATCTATGTAAATAATAATAATAATATAGACAAAATAAAATGAAAATGACACAAAAGGGAAATAGAAGAGAAGAGAAAAGAGAAATGAGAAGAGAAAAGAGAAGAGAAGAGGAGAAAATGAGAAAATGGCAAACAACAAGTTGGCTTTATCTTCATATATCTTTCCCCATTTCTGCCTCCTCACTCCAGCTCGACTTCTTCTTCAATTTCCTCCATTTCAGACTTCAATTATTCCTTGTTTCATCTAGTTTTTGAAGCTAATTGATCCCTTTCAAGGTTGTTCTTGGTAAGTAATCAATTCTTATTGCTATAGGGTTGATTTGAGTTGCTTAGGTTCAATATTAGGCACTGAATTGCACTCCAATTTTGATATTAATAGAAATTGATTCTGGAAATGTGTAAAACACAAAAGTTGTTCCTTTATATCTTATATTTGAGGATATGTAAACATTTTTTCAAGATGTTATGTATAGGGAGAGATATGCTCTTCGTACTTAAATTGGTCAGGGTGTAAACCCTAACCAAATTAGCTACTGTGTGGTTTGATATCGAATATCTTAAAGCCCTTATTTGAAGTCTCTCAAAATATAAATTTGTAGATATATGTGTTTTGTATATGTATACCAAATTTCAGGTTCATAGGTCATGTAAATGGTGAGTTATGGTGAATGGAACCATGACTGTTCCATGGTTTGAACTGCCTACTGAGTGCCCTAGGCAGATCTAGTATATGGGTTGGCTAATTTGAGCTTGTTAGAGCTCGATTATGTAATTTATCAAAACATTAAAGTTATAGGTATATGTCTTATCTAAATTCTGGTACTAATTGGAGCTTAATTGGTTATCTATAGACTAAGTTATGGCCTTTGTAAGTCATACTGGTCCGGAAGCCAATTCTATTCTGGAACAGTAATATGTTTGGTATAATTAGAAGACCTTAGAGACATAATTGGTACAAGTTGTAAACATGAAACATGTTCCATATGAACCCATATAAGTTTCTGTAAAGTTTAATTATAATAGGACTTATAGAGTGTAAGTTATGATGAACCCAAATGAGTACCCTGAAACTGCCTAAAGGCAGAAAACAAGGCAGAAAATAGAACACTCTTAGAAATTCCACCAAATATTGTACAATGAACCAATTGGTCTGAAATTTGAATATGTTCTCTAATTATATGTTATTTGTAGTTAGGAACAATAATTAGAGTAATTGGTCAATTATAGAAAAATTTATAGGCTAAACAGTCCCATAAGGTCACACTGCCTCATAGAAAAAATCTTAACTATTGACATAAACAATGCATATTAATTTGTTTAAGCCACATTAAGTCTCTCTAATCATGAGTTAATCGATTATGTTTTCATATTAGGCTCGCAACATATTGGAGAACCACAAGGAGCGGATAGACAATAAGTTAGGGGTCAGAATCAAAGGAGAACGGTGAGTCTAATTATCGATTGAATTCTTTAGTGCAAATGAATGTTGCTTGCTATGTAATTCATGTGATTGTCATGATTGGTCCTTGATAATGTAATGATGGATAATTTGTGACATTTTGGTACATATAAATGATATACGTGTGATATATTTGAGGTATATGTTTGACAAATGTGATATATACACATGGTATATGTTTAGTATATGCAAGGTATATGCTTGACATATGAGGTATATATGTAATATATGTATGTTGTATATGATAAAGATGCAATGGTTGATGAATGCTTAAATACAAGTGCATATGCATATGGGCTAAAAAGGTGTTGTGACTAGTTAATCGATATTGTAAAGTAAAAGAAGAGGCCTATGGCCCAACAAATGTGCAAATGAAACAAATGATCAAGCTAGCTAGCAAATGCAAATGCAAATGTTCACATGGCAAATGTTCACATGGAAACCCGGGGCAATGTCTGTTTAACTTGGTCACAACAAAATGAAATAAGCAAAGCATTTGCATACATAAAGAGTAATGATTACATGTTTCAACTTTATTGATACTTATATGATACTGATGAATGGAATGGAATACATGGTATATATTGGAATTGTGATTTATTACTATGAGTTGTTTGGTACTTTAGAGCTCATTGGATGGTTATTCTCACTGAGCCGCAACTCATCAATTTGCATCATTTTTCAGGTAAAGAAAAGTGATAGCTCATTTTGAGTAGCGTATAAAAGACATGGAGCACAGGTCACTGGCCGAGCCTCATCACTCTCTCTCTCCTTGCATTCCACACAAGCATGAAAATATGTCATATGTGTTTTTGTATTCACGTGCTTGAATAGGTATAGTCATTTTGGAATGAGTCTAAATATGTATAAATGAAATCAACTCGAAAATACTTATGTGTAAAGTTTATGTTTTGATATATGTGATATATTATATTGTGGTGAAAACCTCAGTGTTAACTTTGCAAAGTCAGTGAATAATATTACAGGATATGAGACTTGCAAGTCATTGAATAAAATTATAGGATATGAGACTTGCAAAATCATGGAATTATATTACAGGATATGAAAAAAATTTTACTACTATTGTTAACAGGGTATTTTACCTTTCCAGTACGCCATGTATGATTACTTGATATTTGGATAGGTTATACTAAAATGCATAAGATGTGGTGTTACATTTTTGGTATCAGAGCAGGGATAGGTTCCATGGGAACATGCATCTGCAGAAGAGCATGATAACATATGCATCATATGTGATGAACATTATGTAGTGACATATTTTCATTTATTTTAGGGACATCATAAGACATGATACACCAAGGAGGGAGAGGCCGGCCGAAATGCATTCTCATGAGGCATCACCTCATTTACATAGAGAGCAACCAGCACTAGGAGCTAGAGCTCCAGTACATGCATCACAGTCATCTCATGCAGAAGTACCCCATGAAAACCTAGAACAAGAAGTATATGGTCCTGAAATGTACAAGGAAAGACGTTATGACAAGTTGAGGAAACATGGTGCAACTGATTTCAATGGCACAACAGACCCAGCAGAAGCTGAGACATGGCTGAAAAGGACACAGAGGGTACTGAATATGATGAGATGTACTCCAGATGAGAAATTCGATTATGCAGTATCCTTACTACAAGGAAATGCTTATGAATGGTGGGAGACAGTCCCAGACAGTGATGCACAACCACCGGTGTTGACATGGAATGATTTTCTCCTAGAATTTCAGAACAATTATATGCCTGAAGCATATAAAGATGAGAAGAGGAAGGAATTCCTGAATCTAAAACAGGGGAATATGTCTATTGCGGAGTATGAATTACAATTTAACAAGCTTTCCCATTATGCCACTTTCATGGTCTCTACTGAAAGAGACAAATGCAGGAAGTTTGAGGAGGGCCTCAAATATGAGATCAGAAACAAAATTACAACTACTGATCTTGACAGTTATGCTAGGCTCAGAGCTGCTGCAATCAGAGCTGAACGGTTAATGAAAGAAGCTAGGGAACAACAAATAAAAAGGCCATCACGTGAATTCTTTGGTGAGTCTAGCAGAAGGTTGGGAAAAAGAGGTAGATATATGCCTGCACAATCTGGTAACAGAAGTGGGTACTCCAGTTCTAGAGGTCGAGGAATGACTTTCTCTTACCCAGGCAGAGGGCAGAGCCAATATGTTGAACAGAGGCCCACATGTAGTCATTGTGGCAGACAACATACGGGTGAATGTAGAAGGCTCACAGGAGCATGTTATTTTTGTGGATCGATGGAGCACATGTATAGAGACTGTCCAAATAGAGCCAAACTAGCAGAGACTAGCAGAGACAGAGGTGTATCTGAGACTACTGTTGAGGCACCGAGGGTCTACCCTACTAGTGGGACACAAGGCAGAGGAAGAGGCAGGGTTAGGACTGGTACATTGGGCAGAGGAGCGACCAGATCTGAAAGTCAGAGTTCTAGACCTCCTACTCAGGCCAGGGTGTTTGCTATGACTAGACAAGAGGTAGTGGATGCCCCCGAAGTAGTCACTGGTAATATTTATATTTCTGAAATATTAGCATATGCATTGATTGACCCAGGCTCCACTCATTCATTTATATCATTGCATATGGCATTTGAATTGCATCAAATGCATGAGACTTTGGGGATTGACATAAATGTGAGTACGCCATTAGGAACCGTGGTAGTTGTGAATAAGGTCTATCGTGATTGCCTGATATGCATTGACAGAGCTGAGTTAATAGCTGATCTGATTTTATTGCCAATATATGAATTTGATGTGATACTGGGAATGAACTGGTTAACTAGACATCATGCAATAGTGAATTGCTTTACTAAGGAAGTAATTTTGGAATCACCAAACCAGCCAAGGGTAGTATTTCTAGGTGAAAGAAAACTTGTGCCTACATGTCTAGTTTCAGCTGGAAAGGCATTTCGAATGATCAAAGAGGGATGTGAAGCATATTTGGCAAATGTGACTGATACTAGAACCATTGATAGCTTGCTTTAAAATATACCAGTGGTAAGGGAATTTGCTGATGTATTCCCAGATGATCTACCTAGTTTACCACCAGATAGAGAGATAGAATTTACTATTGAATTAGTACCAGGAACTGCACCAATATCAAGGTCACCCTACAGAATGGCCCTAGTTGAGTTGAAAGAACTAAAGGCCCAATTGCAGGAGTTACTTGACAAAGGGTATATTAGACCTAGTGTATCACCATGGGGAGCTCCAGTGTTATTTGTTAAAAAGAAAGATGGAACTATGAGATTGTGCATCGATTATAGGCAACTGAATAAAATGACAGTGAAGAACAAATATCCGTTACCCAGAATAGATGATTTATTTGACCAGTTGCAAGGAGCCCAAATATTCTCCAAGATTGATTTGAAATCAGGCTATTACCAGCTGAAGGTAGCAGAAGCAGATGTTCCAAAGACTGCCTTTCGAACCAGGTATGGGCATTATGAATTTTTCGTAATGCCATTTGGATTGACTAATGCTCCAGCTGCATTTATGGCTTTAATGAATAAGGTGTTTCAACCATGTTTGGATAGGTTTGTGATAGTATTTATTGATGACATATTGGTGTACTCAAAGAATAGGGGAGAACATGAACAACATTTAAAAATTGTGTTGCAAACTTTGAGGGAGAAACAATTATATGCCAAATTGAGTAAATGTGAATTCTGGTTAGATCATTTGGTGTTTATTGGACATGTGGTGTCGTGTAAGGGCATAGAGGTTGACCTAAAGAAAATTGAGGCTATGGTAACTTGGGAAGCTCCTAAAAATATTTCAGAAATGCGTAGTTTTTTGGGTTTAGCCGGATATTATCGTAGATTTGTTGATGGATTCTCCTTAATTGCTAGCCCTTTGACTAAATTGTTGAGAAAGAATGTGCCTTTCAAGTGGACTCTAGAATGTTAGAGGAGTTTCGATGAACTAAAGCACAGGCTAACCTCAGCACCAGTGTTAACCATCCCTACAGGTACAGGTGGGTTTACAGTATATAGTGATGCTTCTCACCAAGGCTTGGGATGTGTGTTGATGCAACATGGTAAGGTGATAGCTTATTTATCTAGACAACTGAGACCACATGAGATCTCATATCCAGTGCATGATTTAGAACTGGCTGCTGTCGTATTTGCATTGAAGATTTGGAGGCATTATCTGTATGGTGAGACATTCCAAATCTTCACAGACCATAAAATCTTTGGTTATTTGCTGACACAAAAAGAATTAAACATGAGGCAGAGATGGTGGTTAGAGCTATTGAAAGATTATGACTGTACAATTGAATACCATCCAGGGAAAGCCAATGTGGTAGCAGATGCATTGAGTAGGAAGGCTAGTAGCAGTGTAGCTCACTTGCAAGTATCCTTTTTCCATATTTGATTCAATTACGATCTATGAATGTTGAATTAAATATACATGATGAAGGATCACTTATTGCTACTCTTCGAGTCAGACCTATACTAAAGGAGAGGATCAAAGAAGCACAAAGCAAAGATCCTAAATTGTGTGAGAAAATTGAATCAGTAAGGCAGGGAAACAGTAAAGATTTTCAATTGCAGGATGATGTACTGATGTTAAAGTCACGCATATGTGTTCCAGACACTGAGAACTTGCGTCAAGAAATAATGGAAGAGGCACACAATGTACCCTATGCAATGCATCCAGGGATGACAAAGATGTATTACAGTTTAAAGCCTCATTACTGGTGGCCAAGAATGAAGAAAGATATAGCAGAATATGTTTCCAAATGCTTGACATGTTAGCAGATTAAAATTGAACATCAGGCACCAATTGGTAAGTTACATCCATTGCCAGTGCCAGAATGGAAATGGGAAAGAATAACGATGGATTTTGTCTATGGATTGCCAAGAACTCCATGGAAAAATGATGCAGTATGGGTAATTATTGACAGATTAACCAAGTCAGCACATTTTCTACCTATCAGATGGGGCTGTACACTTGAGAGTTTGGCCAAATTATATGTGAATGAGATAGTCAGATTGCATGGCATTCCAGTGTCCATTGTGTCTGATAGAGATCCACGGTTTACTTCACGTTTTTGGGTGAGTTTACAGAATGCATTGGGAACAAAATTGAACTTTAGCACTGCATTCCACCCACAGACTGACAGACAATCAGAAAGGACTATACAGACATTGGAAGAAATGCTTAGGGCATGTTCTATGGAATTCAGAGGTGTTTGGGATGAATATATAGCATTGATTGAATTTGCTTACAACAACCAGTATCATAGCAGTATCCAGATGGCACCATATGAAGCATTGTATGGCAGAAAGTGTCGAAGCCCTATCATTTGGGATGAAGAAGGAGCACGTGCATTAGAAGGGCCAGAGCTAGTGCAAGACACAGTGGATAAGATCAAGGTTGTCAAGAACAAGCTAAAGGCAGCGCAGGATAGGCAGAAAAGTTATGTTGATCAGCATAGAAGGGAGATGGAATACGAGTTGGGTGAAAAGGTATTTCTTCGTGTGTCTCCATGGAAAGGGATAATTCGATTTGGCAAAAAGGGTAAATTGAGCCCAAGGTATATAGGGCCATATGAAATTCTTGAGAATATTGGTCCACTGGCATATAGATTGGCGTTACCACCAGAGATGGCTCAGATACATAATGTGTTTCATGTGAGCATGCTTAGAAGATACAGGTCAGATCCTACACATGTACTTAAAGATCAAGCCATTGAGATTGTAGAGGACATGAGTTATGTTGAGGAAACAATGCAAATCATTGGATATAAGACTAAACAGCTAAGAAATCGCGAAATACCTTTGGTTAAGGTATTATGGTGTAACCATTTACAAGAAGAGGCAACATGGGAAACAGAAGAAAATATGAAAAAGCAATATCCACACCTGTTTTCAGGTATTAATTTCGAGGACAAAATTTTTAAAAGGAGGGGAGAATTGTAACATCCTTGACCTTCCCCATATGCATTTGCTCGAACGTAAGCATCTTGCATACAATTCAATTGAACACATGTATTTCATACGTATTTCTATAGGAACAAGTTCATGGCATGCACTAGCTGTGTGTCCTAGTATTTGGCACTTGTATCGAGTCGCACATGTGTAATTATAACCTAAATGAGGATAACAAAGTATTAGAAATGAAATGAATAAGGTGTCTAAATTAAAGTAAGAAAAATGATTAGATTAAGATTAGTGAACATTTACATTGCTAATTTAGTTAAATGGGGTCAAATGATTAAGCCGTATTATTGTGTGAATTTGTGGAATTATAAATCTATGTAAATAATAATAATAATATAGACAAAATAAAATGAAAATGACACAAAAGGGAAATAGAAGAGAAGAGAAAAGAGAAATGAGAAGAGAAAAGAGAAGAGAAGAAGAGAAAATGAGAAAATGAGAAAATGACAAACAATAAGTTGGCTTTATCTTCATATATCTTTCCCCATTTCTGCCTCCTCACTCCAGCTCGACTTCTTCTTCAATTTCCTCCATTACAGACTTCAATTATTCCTTGTTTCACCTAGTTTTTGAAGCTAATTGATCCATTTCAAGGTTGTTCTTGGTAAGTAATCAATTCTTATTGCTATAGGGTTGATTTGAGTTGCTTAGGTTCAATATTAGGCACTGAATTGCACCCCGATTTTGATATTAATAGAAATTGATTCTGGAAATGTGTAAAACACAAAAGTTGTTCCTTTATATCTTAGATTTGTGGATATGTAAACATTTTTGCAAGATGTTATGTATAGGGAGAGATATACTCTTCGTACTAAAACTGGTCAGGGTGTAAACCCTAACCAAGTTAGCTACTGTGTGGTTTGATATCGAATATGTTAAAGCCCTTATTTGAAGTCTCTCAAAACATAAAAGTTGTAGATATATGTGTGTTGTATCTGTATACAAAATTTCAGGTTCATAGGTCATGTAAATGGTGAGTTATGGTGAATGGAACCATGAGTGTTCCATGGTTTGAACTGCCTACTGAGTGCCTTGGGCAGATCCAGTATATTGGTTGGCTAATTTGAGCTTGTTAGAGCTCGATTATGTAATTTCTCAAAACATTAAAGTTAGTGGTATATGTCTTATCTAAATTCTGGTACTAATTGGAGCTTAATTGGTTATCTATAGACTAAGTTATGGCCTTTTCAAGTCATACTGGTCCGGAAGCCAATTCTATTCTGGAACAGTAATATGTTTGGTATAATTAGAAGACCTTAGAGACATAATTGGTACAAGTTGTAAACATGAAACATGTTCCATATAAACCCATATAAGTTTCTGTAAATTTTCATTAAAATAGGACTTATAGAGTGTAAGTTATGATGAACCCAAATGAGTACCCTGAAACTGCCTAAAGGCAGAAAACAAGGCAGAAAACAGAACACTCTTATAAATTCCACCAAATATTGTACAATGATCCAATTGGTCTGAAATTTGAATATGTTCTCTAATTATATGTTATTTGTGGTTAGGAATAAGAATCAGAGTAATTGGTCAATTATAGAAAAATTTATAGGCTAAACAGTCCCATAAGGTCACACTGCCTCATAGGAAAAATCTTAACTATTGACATAAACAATGCATATTAATTTGTTTAAGCCACATTAAGTCTCTCTAATCATGAGTTAATCAATTATGTTTTCATATTAGGCTCGCAAAATATTGGAGAACCACAAGGAGCGGATAGACAATAAGTTAGGGGTTAGAATCAAAGGAGAACGGTGAGTCTAATTATCGATTGAATTCTTTAGTGCAAATGAATGTTGCTTGCTATGTAATTCATGTGATTGTCATGATTGGTCCTTGATAATGTAATGATGGATAATTTGTGACATTGTGGTACATATAAATGGTATACGTGTGATATATTTGAGGTATATGTTTGACAAATGTGATATATACACATGGTATATGTATAGTATATGCAAGGTATATGCTTGACATATGAGGTATATATGGAATATATGTATGTTGTATATGATAAAGATGCAATGGTTGATGAATGCTTAAATACAAGTGCATATGCATATGGGCTAAAAAGGCGTTGTGACTAGTTAATCGATATTGTAAAGCAAAAGAAGAGGCCTATGGCCCAACAAATGTGCAAATGAAACAAATGATCAAGCTAGCTAGCAAATGCAAATGCAAATGTTCACATGGCAAATGTTCACATGGAAACCCGGGGCAATGTCTGTTTAACTTGGTCACAACAAAATGAAATAAGCAAAGCATTTGCATACATAAAGAGTAATGATTACATGTTTCAACTTTATTGATACTTATATGATACTGATGAATGGAATGGAATACATGGTATATATTAGAATTGTGATTTATTACTATGAGTTGTTTGGTACTTTAGAGCTCATTGGATGGTTATTCTCACTGAGCCGCAACTCATCAATTTGCATCATTTTTCAGGTAAAGAAAAGTGATAGCTCATTTTGAGTAGCGTATAAAAGACATGGAGCACAGGTCACTGGCCGAGCCTCATCACTCTCTCTCTCCCTGCATTCCACACAAGCATGAAAATATGTCATATGTGTTTTTGTATTTACGTGCTTGAATAGGTATAGTCATTTTGGAATGAGTCTAAATATGTATAAATGAAATCAACTTGAAAATACTTATGTGTAAAGTTTATGTTTTGATATATGTGATATATTATATTGTGGTGAAAACCTCAGTGTTAACTTTGCAAAGTCAGTGAATAATATTACAGGATATGAGACTTGCAAGTCATTGAATAAAATTATAGGATATGAGACTTGCAAAGTCATGGAATTATATTACAGGATATGAAAAAAATTTTACTACTATTGTTAACAGGGTATTTTACCTTTCCAGTACGCCATGTATGATTACTTGATATTTGAATAGGTTATACTAAAATGCATAAGATGTGGTGTTACACAGTTTTGCGTGTTGTTTATTGAGTTTGTACGATAAGACATAGAGCTATAACTTTCATTTAGACCGTAAATCCTGAATATGTCTGTAATTGTCTAGACAAATTCATAAATTTCGGACATATAATCTATCCAGAAATTCTGGGTAGAATTGTTAGTAATGAGCAGTAAGTACTTAAACTGTTATAACTTGCGTTATGGAGCTTGCATTTATGTATTATTTGTTCGGTTTGAAAGCTAAGATATAGGGCTATAATTGGTATTGAGACCATAACATCTGACTAAGTTTGTAATTGGTCACAAAAATTCATAAATTTCAGACTTAGAATCTGTCTAGAAAATTCTGGGCAGAATTGCTAGTGACCAGTCAGTGTTTATATTATCCTATTTTTTGATACAGAACTCAGACTTAAGTGATTCAAGTTGCATAGTAAAGTTAATATCCATATCTAAAATTGTTACAAATATCATAGAACTAAATTCAGAACGAAACAGGACCAAAATAAGGTCTAAGACAGAGAATAGAATCTGCTACTGACAGGGCAACATGTGAGTTGAGGATTGAAATGAGTAAAATGATGAGAACTTTGTTATATTATGTAAATATTATTTTAATTGAGTGATTATGTAATTATTTTAAGATATTACATGCATGAAAAGTATGAAATTAATTGTTGTGAATTTTAATGAAATTGTATAAGCCTTATAACACCTAACTAAAACCAACTTAGGATAGTTTGGCATGCCAAATAGGGGGGAGTATGATGAAAATGATTAAATCCATTAATGATATGATTATCTACGCCGGTAATGGCACTGTTATCTACGTCGGTAATGACACTATTATCTACACCGGTAATGACATTTTATCTACGCTGATAATGGCACGATTATCTACGCCGGTAATGGCACTGTTATCTATGCCTGTAATGGCCCTTATATGCACACATCATATTACCCAGGTGGCACTCCTAAGTGCCTGGATGGAAACTCCGTTATCTGAGTCAGTGGTTCATAGGTGTCCTGGGCATAAATAAAGACATAAATAAAAAGTCATGGAACATAAAAGAATTATTTATAAGAAAAATGGAATTATGAATTGTGGAATGTATAAAAAGAAGATTTATTATTATACAATAAGGTGATAATAAAATTAATAAATATGAAATAAAATAATGTAATTTGATGTCTATACATGCTAGAATACCATGATATGTATATTTGCATGAGAATATGATTAAGCATGAGTTGAGATATGATAATGCATGATTGCATAAAATAGTTTATTGCCTTATCTATATGCACCACTAAGCCAAGAGCTTAGCGTATGAGTTTTCTCACACAGATTTAGTAAAGAATAAATAAAAGATAGTAGATAAAGCCAGCGGTGACCTAATATAGTAAAACAGCCTGTTGCACATCTCGTGGGTTACACAAATTTTGTATATTATCTTGTAAATTTTATTTTGTAGTATTTGTAATCTAAATAGTATGTTTTGTAAAGAACATGTTACTATATAAAAATGTAGTTTAACTTTTATGTTATATTTCTTTTATAAATGCAAAGTAAGTAAATAGTAAATGAAAAAAAATTTATATGAATGATTTTCATGGATACAATTTTTAAAAATGATATTTTAATCAATGAAGTCAGCGTAGCATACCTTCATCTGGGCACAAGCTGCTGGGGTGAGGGGGTGTTACAGTTTTTGGTATCAGAGCACCAGGTTGGTGTTTATGGATTTTGGTATTAAAGCTCGGTTTGGATAGTTTGGGATTTTAAAATGGTTTTCAAAAATAATTATGATATGTGTGTACCCACAATTAAGTATTAAAGTTGCTGCTTACTGATTGGGGGCCGTTATTTTATGATATAGGTAGAGTATGGCGTCAGGTTCACCTAATGGGCCACACACATTGAAGATATGAAGAATGAGTAAAATGGTATTGGATAGGATCCAAAATATGAGAGAATTATTTTAGGATGGATCGCGATGAGATCGCACAGAAAAATCGTTCGGGAGTGTCACAGGCCCGCGCGGGCTAAGCAGGCTGCTGGCCCGTAAGAGCTGCCAAGCAGCAGCCCATAGCTGGCCCAACGCACCTGCAGCTTCCCATCTGTTGGCCAACAACTATTTTTGGCTTAAATTAGGCCAATTATGGCCAATTACTATTCATTTTGTTTCCATTTTCTCTATTTTTGACTTTTCATCTTATTTTTGAATTTGATTCAAATAGAAAAGACATAAAATGGTAGAAAAAAGACATGAAAATATTTTTTGTGAAAAAAGACAACAAAAATTCTCTCAAGAATACTTTCAAAGCTAACACTTTGAATTTGTTCAAACCATTTCTCTTGATAGTTTCTTCTTCATTTTTCGCGTGAATTATCATTAGAGATATCCTAGTGTAGATTGTTATGGTTTGCTATAACCTAACAAAGTGAAGATTTGAAGAACAAATAAAAATTACAAGATATAATTTTTAACATTTACATTTATATAAATTAGTTTTAATAGTACAAGTATGATCTTTTGTTTTGGGTTTTGAAAAATTTTATTTTTCGCTACATTTATGAATATGATTCATTCTTCAAAACCCAATAGGAACTCCATTTAATATATAAATGACGGTCTCTAGTGCATAACCCCGAAAGAATTTAGGCAGTTCTGCAAAATTCATCATAGACCTTACTATGTCTAACAAGATTCACTCTCTCCTTTTAGCCACACCATTGTGTTGTGGCATGTAAGGTTGAGCACATTGAGATAAAATCCCATTATCCCTAAGATAATCTAGAAACTCTTGGCTTAAGTATTCACCTCCTCTAATGGATCCAAGTGTTTTAATACTTTTGCCAAGTTGTTTCTTTACTTCATTTCTGAATTCTTTGAACTTTTCAAAAGCATCATATTTGTGTCTCATAAGATACATGTATCCATATCATGAGTAGTCATCAATAAAAGTAATGAAGTAGATGAAATCACCTCTGGTGTGTGTATATATTGTACCACATACATATGAATGTATTAAGTCTAAAAATTCCATTAGCATGTTTACCCTTTCCCTTAAAGAGTAATTTAGTCATCTTGTCTAATAAGCAAGATTCATGTGTGTCATATGATTCATAATCAAATTGCAAACTACAACTTTTGTGTAGCTTAGCCATGCATTTCTCACTTATATGACCAACGCGACAATGCCATAAGAAAGATGATTTCAATATATCTTATTATCATTGATGTTTAAAATTGGATTTGACATATCTAATATGTATATTCCATTGCATAATGTACCACTAGCATAAAGAATTCCATTCAACATAATAGAACAACAATTGTTACTAAAAGCTAAATGGAAACTATCTTTATTTAGACTTGAAACAAAAATAATATTTTTAGTCAAAGCAAGTACATAATAGCAATTATCAAATTTAACATAAGCCCACTAGGGAGGGTCAATACATAAGTTCCTACAGCTAATGCAGCAAACCTTGCTCCATTTCTAACATGTAGGTCTGACTCTCCCATATTGAGCTGCCTACTATTCTTTAGGCCCTGCATATCAGAGCATATGTTTGAGCCACAATCAGAATCTAATACCCATATGTTATTATCGAAAATAGTATTAATTTCAATGACAAAAATACCTGAAGTAGATGGGGCATCAGATGCCCTCTTCTTCAAGGACAACAAATAAGCCTTGCAGTTTCTCTTTCAATAGCCATCCTTGCCACAATGGAAGCATGTCCCCTTTAGAGCAATCTCTTTGGCCATGCCTCCCTTAGGCTTCATGGACTTCTTCTTCTTCTTAAGGTTCTTCCTTTTAGAAGTTGAATAGTCCACCAGCATCACAACCTTACTGTCCTTCTTGATAGATGACTCAGCTGTTTTGAGCAAATTTATCAGCTCATAAATAGTGGTAAAGATTTGGTTCATCCTATAGTTAAGCATAAAATGTGTATAACTATTGGACAAACCGGTTAGAATTAAGTCAATACTTAATTCATGGTCCATCACAAATCCTAAGGTGGGCAACCTCTTAATATACTAATTCATCTTCAATGCATATTGCACTGGAGATGTTCCTTCAACCATCTTAGTGTAGAAGAGCAACCTCAAAGTTTTAAACCTTTTGGAACGTGCTTTCTCATCAAAAAGCTCTCTTATATGGTATACTTTGGAATTAGCATTCATAGCCTCATGTTGCTTTTGCAACTTAGCTGACATAGTAGCAAGCATAATGCAGCTTGCCATCTCACTATCATCGAGATGCTTTTGATATGCCTTCTGAACATCTTCAGAAGCATTAGAGCAGGGGGATTAGGGAGTGCCTCATCTAGGACATAGCCAATCTTTTCGGATTTGAGAACTATTCTCAGATTCCTTAGCTAATCCAAAAAATTGGGTCCAGTCAACTTATTTGATTCCATTAGTGATCACAAATTCACACTTGTCATGATGATGATTCCAGTAAGCTAGATGTAAAATAAAACATGTTAGAATGTACATAAAATACATGTTTATTATTTCTTTAATAAATCGCATTATGGCTCCCACTATTTTATTGCGAATCCATAGCCCTCACTATGAAACCGAGAGAACTTTTATGGAAGTTCTCCTAGTGGGTCGATATCAAACTAGCTAAGAATAACATTGAGGCAACTCAACAAGCTATCCTTAGTTTGGTTTGTAGGTATCTAATCCATACCAATTGCATTATTCATCCAACTATCGAATCTTGTGCTATCAACTTATTGATGTGTGCACATACATTGGGCTATCGACTCTTGATATGTGCACATCTCATGTATACAAACTCAACTTCACCTCCAATACACATTATCTTTGGCACAAATCCAACAAGTTAATAATATCGATTAAGTCTAACCCATTAATCGTGAAATCCAGTTTCAATGGATTGAACATATTCTTATAGAGTGAGCTTGAGGCAACTCAACAACCCTAACTCTAGAAGAACACTGGTTCTCCCCATATTAATGGAAGGTGTAAGACTTAATTGTTTATTTAGTGAGGGATTTCTTTGTTAAGTCTCATCAAGTTATTATTTCATACTTTTATATATCAAACATTCATCACATTGATATATAAAGATAGTTACATTAACTATATGGCATGATTATGGACATACTAAATTCAATCTCTTGATTCAAAGAGAAATTGACCAGGTCATACATAGGTTTATGCATGAATTTACAACCCAAAATAGAAAACAAATTCCTATTTCTAATTCTTCTTGTTTATGGTACCACCTCATTTGCTTCTTGCTCCTTTGTATCTTCATTCTATCTTAATCCTATGTAATCTAATTACATAATTGAAATTATAGAAAACCTCAATTTACATTTGAGGAGAGTAAGATGAGAAGAGAAATACATAGAAAGAAAGAGAGGTAGGGACATGCAGACCCTATTTACCATAAAACAAAGCAATTCTATGCATGCTCAATCACATTGAGCCTAAGCCCATAATCAACCATCATGCCTTTTCATACACCCCTTATATGCATTCTCTAATGCATAAAATAAATTGAAAATTTTGGATTTCAATTTGTAAATCGATTCAACGGTTGAACCGAAATTGCCTACTTGTGTTCTTTCGATTAATTTAATTTTGTATGTAATTTTAAAGTGGAATTTAATATTTAATTGAATTAAATTAAATTTCATATTTCCAAAATTAATTCAAAATTAATTCTCCTTAAAATTAGAATATTATTATGTTAAAATTAAATAATTTAATTTTAATATACATACTAATTTATAGTCATACTATGATTACAATTGCACAACTTAAATTAATTCAAAATTAGTTTCCAAAAATTCTAAAAATTTCAAGAAATTCAAATAATAATTCTAATCATCTTTAGATCGACTTAAGTTCATGAAAATATTTTTGGCACAAGCCAAAATTACTAAGACAAACGAACCAACACACTTAGACTCTCAAAATGACACATTCGACATCTAGAATTTTTTAAAATTTCAAATGCATGAAAAATAATTTTGACATGCATCTAATATAAAAATAACATATGTTTAATCACATAAAGAATATTTCAAGGTGGTAAAAATAAAATAAACACATCTAAAAAAATCAAACAAAACAACCCCATCGGATATGCTAAAACAGTCCCATTTTTGTGTTTGTTTGAAAAATTAATTAAAATAATTTTAATTATTTATTGGACACTTCCAGAGGTATAAAAATATTCTCAATATGTCTAAATAATTTTTTTATAATCAAATTACAAGAAAAATATAACCAGCCCCATCAATTAAGCCAAACAACAACACATGTTCATAAACAAGGCAATTTTAGGCATTTTTTAAATAAATCGGAAATGAATTATTTGAATCACATTCAAATAATTTTTCAATCCAAATAATCATCTTTAATCATTGTCCCATGATCAGAGTATAGAAAGAAAAATGTGTAAAATATATTTTACAAATTAATTTCAATTTTTTAAAACCTATTGATCCAAAATCATCAAAACTATGCAATCCCATTGCATTTTCAATAAAATTAATTTTAATAGACACAAGGAGGCTCTGATACCACTGTTGGGTTTTAAAGAATGAATTAGATTCATAAACACAATGGAAAAATAAAATTTTTAAAATTCGAAACAAAAGATCATACTTGTGCCATTAAAACTAATTTATATAAACATAAAGGTTGGAAATTATACCTTGTAATTTTTTATTTGTTATTCAAATCTTCACTTTGTTAGGTTGTAACAGACCACAACAATATGTACCATTAAGAATTTGGTTGCTTAGCATGTGGGTTTCCTCCACGTAGATTTTAGAGCCTAGCTGGTAGTAGTTTCAACGTGAGGTAAAGAAAGCCCATACAAAGATCAAATGATACAACCTAGGCTTAAGTTGTTTTTCATTCATGGAATATTTTGTATTCATTTGTTATGTCATAGGGTTTGAAGTAATGCTTGTAAAGTAAGGCCTAAGTGTTATATATGTGTTAAGAGAGAGAACGGATGGGGTTAAGTTGTTTTAAAGTTTAAGTATTGTAAAATAGAAAGCTTTCACACCTGTGAATATGTATTTACACCTGTGAAAAGTCATGTTATGGTTCCAACGGTAGAGTTTAGGACATGGAAATAGTGTTTTGAGAAGAGAAAATGTTCACACCTATGAATGTCTTTCATGCCCATGAAGTTAAAGGTCACGCTTGTGAATACAGGTCGGTTGGCATTGTGCAGTTGTATTTTTCTCTTTCATCTTGCACCAAATCTTGCTTTAAAACCACTTCCATCACCCCATATCACCCCTAACATACTTAGAGACATCTTAGTCATCTTCCCAAAATTTTTTAAACCTAAACACCCTTGTTGAAGCTTGAAATGCTTGAGAAAAATGGAGGTTTGAGTGGGTTTTGCCAAGTTTGAGGTAGAACTCAGTTCTTAGGGTTTGTTTTAGTTTTTTGGTTATAAGGTTTTGATAAGAACATTTTTGTGATGATAGGTTCGACTAGTGAGCTAAGGAACACATCACAAAGGGGAAAACAAGCTTGAAAAGCTTAATGAGATAGTTAAGGCTCTATTTTGGTGAAAGGTTAGTACATATTGGCATTTTAATTCATTTGCATGCATATGGTATGTTTTACGTTGTGAACTATTAATTGAAATGAAAAAACGCATGTTATGCTGACAAATGACATTATTATATGAGCAAAATGCATAATATGGTAATAATGAGATAAAATGGTATGTTTGGTATGTTTGTTGGATTTTAATGTGTTTTAAGGATACGAAGACAAATTATGAGTATGCCATATGCCTTGTGTTTTGATAGGTATGATTAGCACCGGTTAATCTTAGAGATTTTGCATAAAATGTATGAACTATTATGTTTTGAGTTTGCTAGAAATGCATGATTCACCTCTGTGAATGAGGGTGTCATGATCATGAATGTCGAGGTTGTATTAACTACATGAACTCAAAATTTTACAGGTTGTGTTACAATTTAAGAAGTCATGATGATATGGTGTCATGGTTGTGAATAAGTAATTCACGCCTATGAATATGCTGTTTTATTCACGTGATGGTTCATAGGTAAGGTAACCACGAAAGGCATCTTCATGACTGTGAATAAGTAGTTGCTCGTGAAGCAATATGAATGTATTATATACATGGTCTGGATTATGATGGCTTGGGTAATCATATGATATATACATATGTTGTACATGTTTATACACACGTGTATGAGGCCATGTGCCTATAGTAAATGCTGGTAATAGCGCGCGATGAGGTAAATGTTGGTAATAAGATGTGTATAAAATGAATCGAAAGGTAAACAGGTTATGAGTTATATGTCAGTTCTTTAGTCTTGGATTTATCATGGGTAGATGGTATACCATTAAGGGAGGCAAACGATACCGTATGAATTATTTTGATATGAGGATGAGTGGTTCAAGCTCGGGGTTATGAGCACACTTGATCTTCATTTTACTAGCATGATTTATTACTCAATCAATGTGGCTTAAGCTCGGGTTAAGAAGGGTCATTGACTTTGAGAGGCTCGGATGAGCTATTATAAGTTGTGAGTCGGATGGCTTTAGCTCAGGTTATAAATGCCCCTATATCATGTTTTGCATCCAGATAGTCAAGATCAGAGTTATTGATCAGGAACATATGTTAAAATGAAAGCTTAGAGAGTTTTGGGCTAAAGGTTAAATAGAATTGGTATTAAATGTGTTAATGGAAATTTAAATGAATTTTCGAAATAGTATTATTGTGCTAATGCAATGGTTGTATCAAGTAAATGATATGGTGTTATGAATATGTATATGTGTACAATATACATGGATGATTTATATGATGTCTATGGTATTAATAAGCATGAGAACTTGCATTGAGACATGAAACAACTAGAATGTATGATTCTAGGTATGATCATGAGGTGAATTGCATGATATGGTATGGCATGAGTTAACTGTAGAATTTTTATGCACATATATACTACTAAGCAAACTAATGCTTAGTGGTATGTTTACATACATGGCATATTTTGGGAATTTTGATTTATGTGTCTTTTACGTTGTAAGAACATGTAATATTATGTTATTTATATCGATCGTTGGATCGAGGATTTACATCTTTATAATGGTTTTATTCTTAATTGCATGATGTTGTTTTAAACAAATTTTATATGTGAAAGTTTTTAATTTAATCAGTTTTCTGCACAATAACCCATAACACTTACCAGTAAGGTTGGGGATTTTCCTAGCTATATAGGAGGGTATCACATTTATTGGTATCAAAGCTTAGGTTTAGGCATTTTTGAACCTAAGTGGGGTAAAAAAAATTTTAATCATGCATTCATTATGTCTCATCTAATTCTGATGTGGGTTTCTTCTCTATCAACTTGTAGGATTGAGTGAAAGGTTATAGAGGGTGAGGAAGTAGATCCTTATGATGTTGCTGAGAGTAATAGTCCTACCAACACTTGGGCTCAGGATCATCCTAGTGTTGCTAGCATACATGCTCTGAGTGCTGTGTCAGTTCCTTTATAGCACGTTGTAGGGTAGGCTAAGCATGTCTAGATATAGTTTATGCAGCAAATAGTAGGCTAGCTGCAGCAGTTGGTATAGGGTATACCACAGGTGCCTCCACAGGCATCACCACCACCAGTTCCACTACCTCCACCATTGAAGCCATGGATGCGGATAGATAAGCTTTGAAAGTATATAGCTATTGATTTCATTAGTAGGAACTAGGATGATCCAGTAGCTGCTGAGTTTTACTTAGAGAAGACCAAGAAAGTCTTCAAGAAGCTATAGTCTGCCGATGAGAATAAGGTGAGGTATGTAGTTTCTTTGCTATAAGATCATGCATATGATTAGTGGAAAGCAGTTATGTTGAAGCCACAAACACTGCAACCACTTACTTAGGTCTTTTTTATGGCATAATTCAAGAAAAAGTACATTACACTAGTATATGTGGATGAGAAGAAGAGAGAAATCCAAGATCTACAATAGGAAAATCTGACTGTTACTGAGTGTATGAGAGAGAGTTTGTCATGTTGAGTAAGTATACAGCTAAGATTCTGGGAGATGAGATGGATCAATGCTACCAGTTTAAGGATGGTTTGTGAAAGGATATTAGCTATCAGATTACTACTCTTTAGATTGAGGATTTTATGAAGCCGGTGTTCGTAACCATCTGTGTTGAGAGAAAAAAAGAGGAAGAAGACATATGAGTCTTCCAAAAAGCCATAAGTTGACATAACACAGTCTTCGAGAAATAAAGGTCGCTTTTTCTTTAGAAAATCACAGTTTAGGGGAAAACAACCTGGGCTTTACATAGCCGAGTTCATTTGGGAGGGCACTACCCTACAAAGCTACTTCTATTGCCACCAGTTCTCAACTGTAGAATTCGAGAGGAGTTGCACCAGTATGTGGTACTTGCAACAAGAGCCACAGTGGCGAGTGTTAGGGAGCCAATTGGGCTTTGTTATAGATATGAGTTCCGAGATCACCTCAAGAGAGATTGTCCATTATTGGGAAGCACATATCCTACAAAGACACTAGGATCAACTCTAGTATAGAGTCGAGAATAGATCCAAAGATGTTGGGCAGGGCCTAGCGAAACAACCTCAAAGATGGTCAATAGACCAGGATCTAGTAGGACTTAAGCGCGAGCATATGCTATGAGGGCATATGAGGATTAGGAGGCCACTGATGTCATCATGGATACATTTTCTCTCCATGGCTTTATGTTTATGTGCTTTTATAGATCTTGGATCTACACATTCATATGTTTGCATGAGAACACCTAGCTAGCATAGTATGTTAGTTGAGATATTAGTCTATGAGATTGAAGTCATATACCTTTTAGGTTATAGTATGATTGTGAATCGGGTGTATAATGGTTTTCCATTGGTTGTACATGAGAGGGATTTCCTTACAGACTTGATTAAGTTGTCTTTCCATAAGTTTGATGCAATTTTGGGCATAGATTGGCTTTCTTAACATGAGGCAATTGTAAAATGTAGGCCTAAGAAGTTGATTTTTAAGACCCCAGAATGAGAAAATATCATAATATTAGAAATGTGCCCTAAAGGCAATCACTTTAGGCACTTGATGTACTCATTCATTATTAATAAAAGACATTTTTATTATATTAGTGTTCATACATATATGAATATGATTTAGATCTTAGATAGTTTAATGAAATCCTTGGTATGTAACATAACATAAAGGAAATCATGATGATGAGATCATGATGATGAGATTCATATAATGTCAAATTGTATTTATACCCAAATTATCCCTAGTCGTAGATTAACAAGATGAGACATTGTTAATTTAGATAGACTAGCACATGTTATACTACTTGAATAGGTCAAATAGCTGATATCATAAGCTGAAGACATGAGATGTTTAGAGTTAACATGTGGATGCTTGCTAGAGTAGTCAAGTACATTGGATGACCTGCTATGAGACAATCACATGGATATCTATTCAATGTTAGTGATAGTCTCATCATAGTAATGGTGGAAGTATCCATAGACTTGAGATGCTCAAGGTTATTTTGGATAGTGAATCCTATACATTGACTCCATTCCTTGTTGCCTCTTAGAGATTGCTCATAGGGTGGTGATTGGGTATAGCATGAGGTATTCGAATGTAGTTGAGTAGTCAACAAAGGATTCACCACTCCTGATAGAAGGAGAGTATACCTGTGGCCTCTTATTGAGATCATTATTCGGAAATCCTTATTGTCTTGAAAATGGTCTTCAAGGACATATCAAATAGAGTAATGAGCCTCATAGATAAGAACTAATATAATTTGGACTTGATGTGATGTAGTTAGTCTAATGGTAGTTGACACACAGTCCATACTTTGAACCAAATGATGTATAGCTTGGTGAAAGGATAAATTTCACGGTAGTTGTCAATGTAAGGGTTAAAAGTCAAACTATTGTCTTTTTGGTTAATTAGGTGGTCATGATGTGTTGCTAGATATCACTCATGATCTATTAAGTGAAGAAAAACTAATTAGAAATCAATTATGGGTCAAAATTGTTTAACTTGTACAATCCTGATTGGATTAGGATTCCTTTCGAGACTTGAGATACCAACATTGTAATATCCGCTAATTTAGGTTCCGAGTCGCACGTGTTGCGAAATTGACGCATGTGACCGATCGGAGTCTAAATTTAGATTTTTACAAAAATTGATTAAGAAATGGTTAAACTAAATAATAAATGCCTAAATAAGTGATTATAGAGTTTAAAGAAGTTGATTTACGGTAAAGGACTAATTTGCAAAATTTGATAAGTTTTGGGGTCAAATTGCAATTTATAAAAATTGGAGGATTAATGAGATTAATTGATAATCAACATATTAATTTTGGGCACATTTTGATAGTGTTGGCTGACCATGATATTAAAGGAAGAGGATTAATATTGATTAAGTGTAAAATTGGGAGAAAATGGTCAAATGATGGGTCCCACATGAAGACTTTTTGGGTACCCTATTTAAGGCTTTCTTTTCTTCTTCTTCTTCTCTTCATTTTCTGCTTTCTTCTCTCTTTTCTTTACCAGTCACGCCAGCCACAACTTCTCCTCCATAGTTCACCTTGATTTTAGAGAGAGAAATGAAGGGAAGAGAAGGGAAAGAGCAAGACAAGGTGATTTTCATGTTCCATAATTCATAAGAAAGTTGGAAAGAACAAGAAAGAGGAAGAAAAATCAAGTTTGGTAGAGAGAGAAAATCTCCAAAGTGGTGATCAAGTGAAGAAAAGTGTAAGGTAAGAAGTATTTCTTCTTCTTCTTCATCTTTTCTAAAGGAAGTTCGAATTTCGAACTCATCTAAGACTTATATGGAAAGAGAGAGAAACTAAGGTTTTGAAAGAGAAGAAAAGAGAGCTTAGGGTCTTGAGAAAATCATATGGAAATAATGATTTATGATGTTGTAGGAGTTCCAAATGACAAGGAACAAGCTCTAAGGAGCAAAGGAAAAGAGAAAGCTACCTAAAAGAGTGAAGGAGAAAGATTAAGCTTTGTACATAATTTAAGGCAATAGCCTATTTTTGTTTGAAATAATGCATGATGAACATGATTGTAGATAAATGCAATTTCAAAAATGTTGATGATTATGGCATGAAACTATAGGATTAGAAATGTATGAATGAGATCCTTGTGTGACTTTGAATTAATGATGCATGTTAGAAAATCTTGTATGATCAAGGCATGTACGTGTATTGAAAAGTAATAAGTTGAGTAAAGATCCTTAGAAATGCATGAAATAGAATTTGGTATGTTTTGGAGGATGTTAGAATGAATGAAATGCAGATTTCCTGCTGAAAGTCATGGGTGTGACTATTGAGTCACGGGCTTGAACTTGAGGGTTCACGGTTGTGACTGATTGTGTCACAGTTGTGAATTTCTGGGTGGAAATGGTACTATTCATTCCAGAAGCTTTCACGGGTTGGAATCATGGAAGTGAACTTATTCACGGGCGTGAGTGAGTAATCACGACCGTGAATGCTTTTGGACGATTCATTCCAGTAGCGTTCACGGTTTGAGATTACGGGCGTGAACTAATTCACAGGCGTAAAAGTTGTAATCACGACCGTGAATGCTCTGTATTTGAAATTATGAATGTGGTTATTAAATGAGGAATTCAGGTAATTAAATGAAAGTTATTGTCTATCCAGCAAAATAAGAATGATATGGATAAGGATATATGTATATATTTATTGATGTGAGAATGTGATATGTTGTGATATAGAAAAATGAATTGATGTAGAAAAATGTATTGTCATGGATAATATAGGAAATCTGATGTAGATGATAAACATGAGAATATTGATGAATCTAGTAAATGAATGAAAAGATGTATGAGTATGACTATATGCTTGTAAAACAAGAAAATTGAGATGTTGATAAATATGAGAAAAATGGATGTGTTGAAATTTGAGAATAATGATTGATGTGAAAATATAAAGAAGCCCATTACTCTACTTGCGGACTAGAATCAGGATAGATGACATGTCATTAAGGGGGCAAACGGTACCGTACTATACCTCAACCAATGTGGCTAAAGCTTGTGTGAGCGCTATTGGTCTGGGATGCTCAGTCAGTGTGGCTAAAGCTTGTGTGAGCGCTACTGACTTGAGAAAGCTCTGAGGAGCACATATAAATGAGGACAAGGTGTCATAAGCTTGTGTGAGCGGCCTTGATCCGGTTATTCATCTATGATGAAATTATACTCAATCAATGTGGCATAAGCTTGTGTGAGCGCCATTGATTTGAGAAGCTCTTATGAGCCAGATAGTGGACAGGGTGGCATAAGCTTGTGTGAGCGCTTCTGATCCATAACCCGTATCCAGTCTGTCCAAAAATTTAGAGTGATGTGGGCAAAATAATGAGGATGTGTCGGAAAAAAATAAGAAAAGGAAAGAATAAGAAAATCATGATTATATGAGATTGAAATGTAATGATAAAGAGATTTACATAATACTTTGCTATTAAAGATAATGAAAATAACAATGTCTATATGAGCATGACATTTATACTTTTATGAAATAGGAATATGTTGATAGTCATGCATGCAAATATTTTAATGCACGAAATGATAATTGTTAATGCTTGTTGCATGATATAGTATATTGCCTTCTTTATATGCACCACTAAGCTTAGAGCTTAGCGTGGAGTTTAATTTCCACACAGATATAGAGAGGTAGCTGAAGACGCTAGATAAAGCAAGCGGTGATCCCTTTCAAGTAAAGCAGCCGAATCTTGAGAAAGTGGGTTACAAGTTTTGAAACTTTTGTATTTGACTTTTATATTAAAGAAATGTTTGAGTTTGTAAAACTTAGTTTAAAAGTTTGTTAAGAATTACTCTGATGTTAAAAACTTTCTATTTTATGTAAATAAATTGTACTCTGATTTTTATTTATATCCATATATACATGTGTAAAAAAAAAATGAAGAATGAGAAAGAAAGGACATTAGTGCTCCCTCATCCGGGCACGTGTTGTTCGGGTGAGGAGGTGCTACAGTTTTTGGTATCAGAGCACCAGGTTTGGTGTTTCTGGATTTTGATATTAAAGCCGGTTTGGGCGGTTTTGGATTTTTTTTTTAAGTGAATTTTGAAAATGTTTTTCTTGAAATGTACCCACAATTGCATTTTTGGAGTTGCTGCTTTATTAATTAGGGTTGTTGTCTTTATGTTATAGGTAGGATATGGCCTCAGGATCAAGACGAATAGTAATAGAAGAAGCTGAGAGTAATGAGCCCTCAGAGGCAAGAGCTTCATCGCGACCAAGTCGTCGTCGAGCTGCAGCACTGAGATCTAGTGCCAGCTCACTTCGTGAACATTCAGCTATTAATATGGGTCAGACTGAGCTCATGAGAAATATGATAGATCTGCTACAGAGAGCATCACGATCAGATTCGTCCGGATTACAATTCGAGAGACTGAGGAAATTAGGGGCATCTGATTTCTATGGTAAACGGGAAGATGACCCCTCAGTGGCAGAATTTTGGTTGGAACGAGCAGAGCGAGTATTTAATCAACTGCATTGCATAGATGAATAGAAATATGAATATGCAGTATCATTGCTACATGAGCATGCATATGATTGGTGGCGATTTGAATCACAGAGTATAGAGGCTCCTAACCCTATGACATGGGAATTCTTTCTAGAGAAGTTTAAGGAGCAGTATATTCCTCCTATTTACACAGACGACAAAAAGAGGGAGTTTCTGATGCTAAAACAGAGGGATATGTCTGTAACAGAATATGAGAGAGAATTCACTCATTTTTGTAAGTATGCTGGTGGTATTGTATCCACTGAGGCAGATAAGTGCCGATGATTTGAAGATGGATTGAGGGATACTATCAAGTTACAAGTTTCAGCCCTACGACTGATGAGTTTCCCTAATTTACTAGCATCTGCTGGAACAGTTGAAAGAGTCCTGGCGACATAACAGCCAATACAGGTTAGTGGGGTTAGTAGACCAGCGCCACAACCAAGTGGAGTACAGTCTAGTGGTAAAAGAGCCAGATCTTTTGGTGGCCGATTCCAGGCTGGGAGTTCCAATAGATTTCATTCTTATAGACAGGGACAACCCGTAAGATCTACTTCATCGGTAGCAAGTGCACCGACACAGGCATCCCATAGGTTTACCACTCTACCGGTGTGTCAGCATTGTGGTCGTTCGCATCAAAGAGAGTATTGGTCGATGACAGGAGCGTGCATGAGATGCGGCTCCAAGAACCATATTAAAAGAGATTGTCCATTGCTACAGTTTGGCAGAGGTTTAGGGAGTGTTGAGTCAGTACCAATACAGACTATGGGACAAGGCAGAGGACGAGGCCGAGGACAAGGAAGAGGAGGCCGTGTAGGGGCAAGCCAGTTCAGATCAGATACAGTGGAGAGACCTGAGGCAGTAGAGCTGCTCCAGCAAGAGCTGATGCCATGCGAGGCCGAGAGGAACAGGATGCGCCTGACGTCATAGCGGGTAAATTCCTTCTCTTTGGCTCTTGTATACATGCATTGATAGACCCTGGGTCAACACACTTATACATATGCACACCACCATCGGGTCGAGAGGGTCTAAAACCAGAGACTCTAGAATATGAGATTTGTGTGACTAACCCATTAGGACACAGTGTGCTGGTTAGTGAAGTGTTTAGGGGTTGCCCAGTCGAAATTCAAGGCAGGCAATTTCCAGCAGATCTAATAGAGCTACCATTCCGTGAGTTCGATGTGATTTTGGGAATGGATTGGCTAGCTTGCCATGGGGTGATAACAGATTGTGGAAAGAGGCAGATGAGAATTAAAGTTTCAGAACAAGAAGAGATAGTAGTGATGGGCGAGTATAGAGGATATCCATATAATGTGATATCAGCGTTGAAAGCTCGAAAACTCATCAATAAGGGATGTGAGACTTACCTAGCGTATGTGATTGACACTCGAAAGAAAAGTCCAAAGTTGATCGACATCCCAACTGTTAGTGAGTTTTTTGATGTATTTCCTGAGGAGTTACCAGGACTACCACCTGATTGAGAGATAGAGTTTGCTATTGAATTAATACCTGGCACCGCTCATATATCTATTACACCATATAGGATGGCACCCATAGAATTGAAAGAATTGAAGATACAGTTACAAGAAATGTTAGATAAAGGATTTATACAACCTAGTGTATCACCATGGGGTGCTCCAGTACTATTTGTGAAGAAGAAAGACGGTACTTTACGTCTTTGCATTGACTACAGGCAGCTTAATAGGGTTACTATTAAGAATAAATACCCACTGCCTAGGATTGATGATTTATTTGATCAGCTGAAAGGTGCAAGTATATTTTCAAAGATAGATGTTCGATCGGGGTATCATCAATTGAAGATCAAAGAGTCAGATGTATCTAAGACGGCATTCAGGACTTGTTATGGTCATTATGGGTTCTTGGTGATGCCATTTGGATTGACGAATGAGCCAGCAGTTTTTATGGACCTGATGAACCGAGTGTTCAGGCCATATATTGATCAATTTCTAGTTGTATTCATTGACGACATTCTTGTCTATTTAAGAGATCGAGTAGAACATGACCAACATCTCAGAAAAGTATTGCAAACTTTGAGGGAGAAACAATTGTATGCAAAGCTATCTAAGTGTGAGTTTTGGTTAGAAGCAGTTAGTTTTCTAGGTCATGTAATTTCAGCAGAGGGTATTTGAGTTGATCCTAGTAAAATCGAGGCTATTCTTAATTGGAAAACACCTCAAAATGTGGCAGAAGTGAGAAGTTTTCTTGGATTAGCCAGAAACTATAGGAGATTTGTGAAAGGATTTTCACCTATAGCGAATCCTTTGACACGATTACTGCGAAAAGAGGTCCATTTTGAATGGACAGATAAGTGTCTAGCAAGCTTTGATCGATTGAAGGCAATGTTGACTGAAGCACCAGTTTTAACTCAGCCTATTCCAGGAAAAGACTATGTTGTGTGTAGTGATGCAAGTCACAATGGGCTAGGATGTGTTTTTATGCAAGAGGGAAAAATGATTTCATATGCCTCTAGACAACTTAAGCCTCATGAACTTAACTATTCAACGCATGATTTAGAGCTTGCAGCGATAGTTTTTGCTCTTAAGATTTGGAGACATTATTTGTATGGAGAAAGATGCTATATTTATATAGACCACAAAAGTCTTAAGTATCTTCCTTCACAGAAAGAGTTGAATCTGAGGCAACGAAGATGGTTGGAATTGATTAAAGACTATGATTGTGTGATAGACTACCATCAAGGAAAGGCTAACGTGGTTGCAGATGCACTAAGCAGGAAGATTTTAGCTGAGATGCGAGTAGAATCCACATTGATGCAAAGAATTAAAGATGTCCAAAAACAAGATGAGAAGTTAGTAAAGATGGTCGAAGCCTTGAAAAATGGAGGAAAGTCGGAATTTTCTTTAACAGAAGATGGTACTGTGTATTTCAAGAACCGGATTTTTGTGCCAAGCATGAAAGAGTTGAGGACAGAGATTTTAAAAGAAGCTCATGAAACGGTCTATACTATGCACCCAGGTGGGAAAAAGATGTACCAAGATTTGAAAGGGCAATATTGGTGGTCGGGGATGAAAAAGGATATCACTGAATATGTTGCTAAATGTCTAATCTGTCAGCAAGTGAAAGCTGAGCATCAATTACCCACAGGATTACTACAACCGATTCCCATACCAGAATGGAAGTGGGATAGGATCACGATGGATTTTGTGTCTGGTTTACCGGTAACTCAGAGAAAGCATGATGCAGTGTGGGTGATAGTGGATCGATTGACGAAGTCAGCACATTTTCTACTAGTCCGAATGGACTATACTTTGAACAAGCTGGCTGAGATTTATATGAACGAGATAGTGAGACTTCATGGAGTGCCTGTATCTATCATCTCTGACAGAGATCCTAGGTTTACGTCGCAGTTCTAGAAGAGTCTACAGCAGGCTTTGGGAACTCGACTAAATTTTAGCACGACATTTCATCCGCAAACGGATGGACAATCAGAGCGAGTTATACAGTTGCTAGAGGATATGATGAGATGTTGTGTACTTGAATTTGAGGGAAGTTGGGATCGACATTTACCTCTTATGGAGTTTGCCTATAACAACAGTCATCAAATGAGCATAGGCATGGCTCTTTATGAAGCTTTATATGGAAGAAAGTGTAGGACACCGATATGTTGGACCGAGTAGAATGAGAAAAAGTTGATTGGGCCAGAAATGATTCAACAAACTGAGGAGAAAGTTAAAGTGATCAAGGAAAGGCTAAAAGCAGCACAAGATCGACAGAAATCATATGCCGATTAAAAAGGTGAGATATAGAATATGCAGTAGGAGACAAAGTATTTCTTAAAGTTTCACCGTGGAAAAAAATATTGAGGTTCGGTAAAAAGGGAAAATTAAGCCCAAAGTTTATTGGTCCCTATGAAATTCTAGAAAGAATAGGACAGTGGCTTACCGATTAGCTCTTCCTCCGGAGCTAGACAGAATTCATAACGTGTTCCATGTTTCAATGTTAAGAAGATATCGTTCAGACCCAACCCACATCATACCGATTGAGGAAATAGAGGTACAGATAGACATGGCTTATGAGGAAGAACCAGTGGCTATAATAGCATATGAAGAGAAAGTTCTCCGAAACAAGAGAGTTCCTCTAGTTAAAGTTTGGTGGCGGAATCATACAGTTGAAGAAGCCACGTGGGAAAGTGAAGAAGTGATGAAGAAGCAGTATCCCTAGTTTTTCAACCCCGAATGAACAGGTAAATTTCGAGGACGAAATTATTTTAAGGGGGAGAGAATGTAATATCCGCTAATTTAGGTTCCGAGTCGCACGTGTTGCGAAATTGAAGCATGTGACCGATCGGAGTCTAAATTCGGATTTTTACAAAAATTGATTAAGAAATGGTTAAAATAAATAATAAATGCCTAAATAAGTGATTATAGAGTTTAAAGAAGTTGATTTACGGTAAAGGACTAATTTGCAAAATTTGATAAGTTTTGGGGTCAAATTGCAATTTACCATAAATTGGAGGATTAATGAGATTAATTGATAATCAACATATTAATTTTGGGCACATTTTGATAGTGTTGGCCGACCATGATATTAAAGGAAGATGATTAATATTGATTAAGTGTAAAATTGGGAGAAAATGGTCAAATGATGGGTCCCATATGAAGACTTTTTGGGTACCCTATTTAAGGCTTTCTTTTCTTCTTCTTCTTCACTTCATTTTCTGCTTTCTTCTCTCTTTTCTTTACCAGTCACGCCAACCACAACTTCTCCTCTATAGTTCACCTTGATTCTAGAGAGAGAAAGGAAGGGAAGAGAAGGGAAAGAACAAGACAAGGTGATTTTCATGTTCCATAATTCATAAGAAAGCTGGAAAGAACAAGAAAGAGGAAGAACAATCAAGTTTGGTAGAGAGAGAAAATCTCCAAAGTGGTGATCAAGTGAAGAAAAGTGTAAGGTAAGAAGTATTTCTTCTTCTTCATCATCTTTTCTAAAGGAAGTTCGAATTTTGAACTCATCTAAGACTTATATGGAAAGAGAGAGAAACTAAGGTTTTGAAAGAGAAAAAAAGAGAGCTTAGGGTCTTGAGAAAATCATATGGAAATAATGATTTATGATGTTGTAGGAGTTCCAAATGAAAAGGAACAAGCTCTAAGGAGCAAAGGAAAAGAGAAAGCTACCTAAAAGAGTGAAGGAGAAAGATTAAGGTTTGTGCATAATTTAAGGCAATAGCCTATTTTTGTTTGAAATAATGCATGCTGAACATGATTGGAGATAAATGCAATTTCAAGAATGATGATGATTATAGCATGAAACCATAGGATTAGACATGTATGATTGAGATCCTTGTGTGACTTTGAATTAATGATGCATGTTAGAAAATTTTGTATGATCAAGGCATGTACGTGTATTGAAAAGTAATAAGTTGAGTAAAGAGCCTTAGAAATGCATGAAATAGAATTTGGTATGTTTTGGAGGATGTTAGAATGAATGAGAGGTGAATATGCAGATTTTCTACTGAAAGTCACGGGTGTGACTATTGAGTCACGAGCGTGAACTTGAGGGTTCACGGTTGTGATTGATTGTGTCACGGTTGTGAATTTCTGGGTGGAAATGGTACTATTCATTCCAGAACCGTTCACGGGTTGGAATCACAGAAGTGAACTTATTCACGGGCATGAATGAGTAATCACGAACATGAATGCTTTTGGGCGATTCATTCCAGTAGCGTTCACGGCTTGAGATTACGGGCGTGAACTAATTCACGGGCGTGAAAGTAGTAATCACGGTCGTGAATGCACTGTATTTGAAATTATGAATGTGGTTATTAAATGAGGAATTCAGGTAATTAAATGAAAGTTATTGTCTATCCAGCAAAATAAGAATGATATGGATATGGATATATGTATATATATATATTGATGTGAGGATGTGATATGTTGTGATATAGAAAAATGAATTGTCATGGATAATATAGGAAATCTGATGTAGATGATAAACATGAGAATATTGATGAATCTAGTAAATGAATGAAAAGATGTATGAGTATGACTATATGCTTGTAAAACAAGAAAATTGAGATGTTGATAAATATGAGAAAAATGGATGTGTTGAAATTTGAGAATAATGATTGATGTGAAAATATAAAGAAGCCCATTACTCTACTTGCGGACTAGAATCAGGATAGATGACATGTCATTAAGGGGGCAAACGGTACCGTACTATACCTCAACCAATGTGGCTAAAGCTTGTGTGAGCACCATTGGTCTGGGATACTTAGTCAGTGTGGCTAAAGCTTCTGTGAGCGCTACTGACTTGAGAAAGCTCCGAGGAGCACATATAAATGAGGACAAGGTGTCATAAGCTTGTGTGAGTGGCCTTGATCCGGTTATTCATCTATGATGAAATTATACTCAATCAATGTGGCATAAGCTTGTGTGAGTGCCATTGATTTGAGAAGCTCTTATGAGCCAGATAGTGGACAGGGTGGCATAAGCTTGTGTGAGCACTCCTGATCCATAACCCGTATCCAGTCAGTCCAAAAATTTAGAGTGATGTGGGCAAGATAATGAGGATGTGTCGGAAAAAAATAAGAAAAGGAAAGAATAAGAAAATGATGATGATATGAGATTGAAATGTAATAATAAAGACATTTACAAAATACTTTGCTATTAAAGATAATGAAAATAACAACGTCTATATGAGCATGACATTTATACTTTTATGAAATAGAAATATGTTGATAGTCATGCATGCAAATATTTTAATGCACGAAATGATAATTGTTAATGCTTGTTGCATGATATAGTATATTGCCTTCTTTATATGCACCACTAAGCTTAGAGCTTAGCGTGGAGTTTAATTTCCACACAGATATAGAGAGGTAGCTGAAGACGCTAGATAAAGCAAGCGGTGATCCCATTCAAGTAAAGCAGCCGAATCTTGAGAAAGTGGGTTACAAGTTTTGAAACTTTTGTATTTGACTTTTATATTAAAGAAATGTTTGAGTTTGTAAAACTTACTTTTAAAGTTTGTTAAGAATTACTCTGATGTTAAAAAATTTCTATTTTATTGTACTCTGATTTTTATTTATATCCATATATACATGAGTAAAAAACAAATATGAAGAATGAGAAAGAAAGGACATTAGCGCTCCCTCATCCGGGCACGTGTTGTTCGGGTGAGGAAGTGCTACAAACATGACTAGAAAACCTATTAGGTCATAGGCATAGAGAGAATGAAGCAAATGTAAAATGGGTTTTGGATAAGATCCAAAGGAGAGAGAAAGAGAATTGGGCCTTTTATAAGAGTTATAAAAATGGGTCAAATCCAATTTGGATTAGGATTGTTGACTTGATCAATATTAGGCCATATACATTATGGAAAGGGGTCCATTAAGATTTTTCCTTTTCCAATCTTAAAAGGGATTAAAACGAGTATAAATACTCCTTTTATGGAGTAAATTTCGTAGCTACCCTTTTAAGAAAAATAAAAGTTATTTTTCTTCTTTCCCTTTTTTCTTTCATAAGACAATTTTCGTTAACTAACACTTTGGGCATTTGTCACCCCATATCCTTGGAGGTTTTCTTCTTCTTCTTTCACATGGATGTTCTTAGAGGCAATCCTAGTTTTGTATTTTTGTGGTTTGCTACAATCCAACAAAGAAGGAAAAACTTACAACTTGGAAGATTATGAGTTGCAAATAAAGGTAATCAACTTCTCCCATTAAATGGTTCAATCTGATTTTAAATTACATAAGGCATTCCATGGGTTTTACGTTTAATTAATTTTTTTTTTCTACTTCCATAAGTATGTGATTCATATTCAAAACAAAACATTTGTATCAGAGGCACCCTATCTAAATTAAATTTGGATTTAATTGAAGTATCAATGAGATTGATTGAAAAGGAACAACTTGGATTCCCTCATTTCGTTAAAAACAAATTTGATTTTATTTGGCCTCAAATTTTTATTTTAATTCAATGAAATGTTAATATTATGATATTATATTTTTTTATGATAATTAAAAGGTTTGAATTTCATTTAAACATGAAATTCGAAATTGTGCATGTTGCTGAATTTTTAGGGTTTGTGAAACCTAGTATTGCCAATTGAGTTGTTTATGGGGATGTTCAAATTTGGTTTCTTAATTTGATTATTCAAACATGTTTATGACATATTTAGAGTGTTTTTTAACTTCGGGACACACCTATAATGATGCAAAAATCAAATTTGATCATGGAATAAATAAAACTAGTAACTAGGTCAAAAACCTTACCATGTGATGGGACTGTTCTATATTGTTTGATTTAATGACATGTAACTTCATGACCAGAACCTTAGTTTCATATTTATGAGATATTCATAATGTTTTTTGATGTCAATTTCATGCTAAATTTAAATTAAATTTGTACTCAAGTTCCTAGAGAATCTTCATGTATGATTCAATTTTGCCAATTTTTGAGCAATTGGTATGCTAGTTAAGTTTGTAATGATATAGATTGTCTAATGAATGAATTTTATTGGTTTAAACTGATTATAAGTTTCTTATAATAATGAGAATGAATTCTAGATATTATGAGAATTTTTAAATGAAATTTGATTTAAAGTAGAAAAGAATTTTCTAAGATCTAGTTTGACTAGAATTCTAGTATGTAATTGTAACTAGAATTGTTTAATCATATTTGACATCAAACTAATGACTAATTAAAATAATTTAATTATGAATTAACTAATAGTCATATTTGGATTTAATATTTTTTAACGCCCGTAAATAGGACCTAGTAAGTAATATGGATTAAGATAAAAATATGTGATTAAGGGTTATGGGAAAAGAGTTGAAAAGAGATAAGAAAGTGAAATGTCATAGGGTTCATGCCTGTGATAATTCTTTCATGACCGTGAACCATTGTGAGATGGATTTTTGGGTTTAATTATATTCATGGCTATGACAATAGTTGTCATGCTCGTGAACATCGTCAGATATAAATTGCACCATTTGTTTTTTCTTTTTTTCTTTCACTATCTAAAATCAAAAAGGAAACCTAGAATTCGAAGTTCCTCACACCATAGGCTAATGCCTTGTGTTTGCTTTGATTCCTAGTCTTACACACCTAATCTAAAGTACAAGATTAAGGTTTCAACAAGTTCTTGGGAAAAAGAGAGCATGAAGAAGTGGTATTCTTGAGGAGTCCGAATCTAAGAAGGAAGAAAGGAGTTGAATCTTCCTTTCCAGTTGTGTTTCCTTTGATAGAGGTAAGGAATCACATTTCCCTTTCATTATTATAGGATTTCATAGCTTTAATCATGTTTAGCTTATTTATGGTAGAGACCCATTTCCAAATGGGTTAGGTTATGGCTTGATCTTGAGAGTTTATGGTTAAGGACCTCTCTTTAAGTTGTTTAAAGTTCATAACAAGTATTAGTAAGATGTTATATGAGAATAAGGTTGAAAGGAGGATCAAAGTTAGGGTTTTCATTTTAAAGGCTTTAAAGGCTAAGTTTAAAGGTTATGGATTATGATATAAAGATGTTATATGTGACAGGAGTCGAAAGAGAAGGTGGTGGAATCTACCAAGAGGACAAACTAGCTTGGGAGAAGCTTGATTTTGAGGCTCCATTAGAGGTATGTACATATATGCATCTAAATTCCAAAATATGGCATGTTGTGTTAAATGTGTGATGAATGAGTTGTAAGCTTTAAATGCTAGTTGATTACTATAATAAGATTGAAAGTAGTAATGAATGCCATGATAAATGTAATTAATTGAATTATATGAGTATGAATGCTAAGTTAGGCAGTAATTGCCTTGCAAAGGATGTTTGAAAGGAATTTATTACTAAGAATTTTATTACTATGAATGTTTCTTAAGAGGTATTAATGAGCATAAGTTATGATGATGGAAAGGTAAGAACAGGTTGTTGAACCATAAATGCATAAAAAAGGGAATTAAATTAATTGATTGGATAAGTTAAGTTGAAATATCTTTATATGTGTTTATATAATGCTCTAACATATTTTAAATGCATGTTTGAGATGAATGTTGATAGGAAAAAGGTTGTCATGGGACAAGCCTTAGAGAACATGCATGTGACTTGTAATGAATGCATGCTTTTAATGCTGATAACTACTTGGAAACCCGGATTAATGCATGTGACTAGGTGTTCACAACCGTGAATCTCATCAGAAGTGCAATGTCACGCCCAAAACTATATTTTTCACAACCTTGAAGAAAATGCATAAAATGGATAAAAGCATTCATAACTTAATTCATGGTTTGATTCATGCTCGTGAATGAACTTTCATGGCATGAACACACTGTTAACGCCCATGAATCTTGCATTAAAAGAAATATGCTAATTGTTTCAGTGGTTACAATATAGTGGCTATGCACATGATTCAAAATGATATGATTGAAGTATGCCTGTATGATTTTCATTCATGGGTAGGGGTGCCCGTGAATGAACTTTCATGGCATGAACACACAGTTAACATTTGCGAATCTTGCATTAAAGGAAATATGCTAATTGTTTCAGTGGTTACAATATAGTGGCTATGCACATGATTCAAAATGATATGATTGAAGTATGCCTGTATGATTTTCAGCATAAGGATCTTACATGATGAGTTTCCACATGAAAAGTATATATGTTATATGATATGAATGCTATATTGGAGTGTAATAAAGGTAATATGAATAAGTAAAGCCCAAACTCGATTCTAAGACTAGTAGTAGAATAGATGGTGCACCGTTAAGGGCCATACAATACCATAGTTATATATATTTACTCAATCAATATGGCTTAAGATTAAAGAGCGCCATTGATTGGAGGAGTTTGGATTAGCACAAATGATGATCAAAAGTATTTTTTATACAAAAGTTACATATTTATTCAGTTAATGTGGCCTAAGCTTGAAAATCGCCATTGACTTTAGGAGCCTAGACTGGCACCTATGATTATAGATAATGGTAGGGTGTCTTAAGGTCGGAGGGTGCCCCTGTTCACAACCTGTATCTGAATAGTTTGTGTTGAGAGTCGTTGGGTAGCGAATCTAAAGCAATGAAAGGATAAAGGAAGTGGAGAGGAAGTTCAAGGACATATGTATACATGTTTCATTGTTAAGACTCTATGCTATGGTTACCTTTATATTTCTAATGATGTTGCTCAATATACAATGTAAGGATTTCATATGATGTGATGTATTCAATTCCATGCCATGATCTAATATATTATGCCATGAATTTTTATTATGTGATAAGATAATTATATATGACTTGATGAATGATGCCATGATTATGTATAATGTTCAATTTCATGTGGAATTTCTTTGCCTATATGTACCACTAAGTTTTCAAAATCTTAGTGCGTGGGTGTTTTCAACATGTAGGTCGAAGCCTAGCAGTTAAATGTAACATCATACCTCATGCATTTTAGTAAAACTTATCCTTGTGTTTAATAATCACATACGACATATAAGTAACTTAAATGAACTTGTTAACATTGAGAGTAAATTTGCTTTTTTGTTATAATCACATCCATATCATCATTCAATAAATCTACAAATCAACGTATCTCACATATATTAAGACTTAAACTTTACATCTAAGATTTACTAGTTGCATCCATTTGCTTATCATTGTACAACTCCGAGTAAATATACATGTATATTCATATAAATCCAAAATATAGATGATATGATTCCATGTTCATGTGGAATGTAAGGCGAGAGAGTGGTGAGGCTTGACCAATGATCTGTGTTCCATGTTTTCTATATGCCACTAAAAATGAGCTATTACTTTTCTTTACCTGAAAAATCATGCAAATTGATGAGTTGCGGCTCAGTAAGAGTAATCATCAAACAAGCTCTAAAGTACCAAGCAACTCATAGTAACATATCATAAATCCAACGCATATAACATATTCCATTTCATTCATCAGTATCATATAGTTACTAAAAACATTAAAGCATGTGATCACTAATCTTTGCTTATGCTCATGCTTTGCTCATTTGATTTTGTTGTGACCAAGTTATATAGACATTTCCCCAGGTTTCCATGTCAACATTTGCATTTGCTAGCTAGCTTGATCGTTTATTTCATTTGCACATTCAAACATTTTACCTTGCAATGCCACTTAACTAGTCACAATGTCTTTTTAAGTCCTTATGCATATGCATTTGTAGCTAAGGATTCATCAACCATTGTATCCTTATTACATATACCATACATATACCTCATATGCCATGCATATAACTCAAATATACCATACATATGCCACATATGTCACAAATTATCCTCATCTCATTATAAAGGTCAAATCAGGGCATTTAGATGGGTCAACCAAATTCCATACTTTGTTTTCATACATGGAATCCATTTCTGACTTCATGGCTTGAAGCCATTTGTCAAATTCTAAACTATTCAAAACATCTTCATAGTTTGTAGGCTCATCATTTTCTATGAGAATTTTTTTTTGTTCACTAACAAGAGATCCATCTCTCTAGAACAGTACGTATCCTACTTGACCTATGAATCTCTTGTGCTTCAGAAGGTTGAGCTCTGATATCATTTGTATGAATAATAGGTTCAAGTTCAGGCAATTGATAAACATTTGCTTGATCATCTTGAACTTCCTATAGTTCAATTTTTCTCCCACTCTCTCCTTTTAGAAAACATTCTCTCTCTAAAAAGTTAGCATGTCTTGAAACAAATACCTTTTGTTCCAAGGGGTGGTAGAATTGATATCCATGTGATGCTTTTGGTATCCCACAAATAGATATTGGTCAGACTTAGCTTCCTGCTTATCAGACATTATCACTTCACATAAGCAGGACAATCCCAAACTCTAATGTAAGAAAGTGTCGAAGGGACTCCATTTAATATATGAACGACAGTCTCTAGTGCATAACCCCAAAAAGAATTAGGGAATTTTGCAAAGCTCATCATAGACCTAACCATGTCTAACTGAGTTCGATTTCTCCCTTCAGCCACACCATTGTGTTGTGGCATGTAAGGTGGAGTCCATGGAGATAATATCCCATTATCTCTAAGATAATCTAGAAACTATTGGCTAAAGTATTCACCTCTTCGATCTAATTGAAGTGTTTTAATACTTTTGCCAAGTTGTTTTTCTACTTCATTTCTAAATTCTTTTAACTTTTTAAAAGCTTCAAATTTATGTCTCAAAAGATGCACATACCCATATCGTGAGTAGTCATCAATAAAATTAATGAAGTAGACAAAACTATCTCTGGCGTGTTAGAACATTGGACCACATACATTCGAATGTATTAAGTCTAAATTATCATGGTCACCTTTTCCCTTAAAGGGTAATTTAGTCATCTTGCCTAATAAGCAAGATTCACTTGTGTCATATGATTTATAATCAAATGACCCTAAACTATCACTCTTGTGTAGCTTAGCCATTCATTTCTCACTTACATGAAAAAGGCGACAATGCTACAAGAACATATCTTATTTTTTCCTTTTATTATCATTGATGTTGAAAATTGGATTTGACATATCTAATATGTATAATCCATTGCATAATATACCGCTAGCATAAAGAATACCATTCAATATAATAAAACAACAATTGTTACTAAAAGCTAAATAGAAACCATCTTTATTTAAAGTAGAAATAGAAATAATATTTTAAGTTAAAGCAGCACATAATAACAATTATCCAAATTTAACATAATTCCATTAGGGAGGGTCAATACATAAGTTCCTATAGCTAATGCAACAATCTTTGCTCCATTTCCATCATGTAGGACTGACTCTCCCTTATTGTGTTGCCTACTTTTCCTTAGGCCTTACATATCAGTGAATATATGTGAGCCACAACCGGTATCTAATACCCATATATCATTATTGAAAATAATATTAATTTCAATGACAAAAATACCTGAAGTAGATGGGTCATGAGATGCCTTCTTTTTAAGGACTCCACGTAGGCCTTACAATTTCTTTTCAATTGACCATCCTTGCTATAATGGAAGCATGTCCCCTTTGGGGCAGTCTCTTTGGCCTTTTTCTTGGCCACACCTCCCTTAGGCTTTATGGATTTCTTATTATTCTTAGAAGTACCAAAGTCTACCAACATCACAACTTTACTATCCTTCTTGATAGATGGCTTAGTTGTCTTGAGCATGTTGATCAGCTCAGGAATAGTGGTGAAGATTTGGTTCATCCTATAGCTAAGCACTAAATGTGAATAACTATCGAACAAATCAGTTAGAATTAAGTCAATACTTAATTCATGATTCATCACAAATCCCAATGTGGCTAACCTCTAAATATAGCTATTCGTCTTTAATGCATATTACAATGGAGATGTCCCCTCAACCATCTTAGTTCTGAAGAGCAGCCTTGAAGTTTTGAACCTTTTGAAATGTGTTAGCTCATTAAAAAGCTCCCTTAGATGGTAGACTTTGGAATTGGCATCTATAGCCTCATACTGCTTTTGCAACTCAACCGACATAGTAGCACGCATAATGCGGCTCATCATCTCACTATAATTGAGATTATTTTTATGTGCCTTCTAAACATCTTTAGAAGTATTACTAGTAGAGGGATTGGGAAGTGCCTCATCTAGGACATAGCCAATCATTTGAAATTTGAGAACTATTCTTATGTTCCTTAGCCAATCCAAAAAGATAAACCCATTGAACTTATTTGATTCCATTAGTGATCGTAAATTCACACTAGTCATCACGATGAAGATTCTAGCAACCTATATGTAAAATAGAGCAAGTTAGAATGTATATGAAAATGAATGTTTATTAGGTCTTTAATAAATCACATTATGGCTCCATTATTTTATTGGGAATCCATAACCCTTACTTTGAACCCGAAATAACCTATATGTAAGTTCTCCTAATGGGTCAATATCCAACTAGCTAAGAATAACCTGGAGGCAACTCAACAGGCCATCCTTAGTTTGGTTGGTAGGTATCTAATCCATACCAATTGCATTATTTACGCAAATATCGAATCTTGTGCTATCAAATAATTGATGTGTGCACATACATTGGACTATCAACTCTTGATATGTGTACATCTCATGTAAACTTACCTAGCTTCGCCTCCAATACACAATAACCTTGGCGCAAATCCAACAAACTAGTGATATCGGTTAAGTCAAACCCATTAATCGTGAAATCTAATTTTAATAGTTTGAACATATTCTTATAGAGTAAGCTTGAGGTAACTCAACAACCCTAACTCTAAAAGAACTCTAGTTCTCCCCACATTAATGGAATGCATAAGACTTAATTATTTATTTAGTGAGGAATGTAGTGCTTCCTTACCCTACTAGCCGTTAATAGTGCAGGGAAGTGCTACCTGACTCATTTTTTTGAAAATCGATGCTTAATTTATTATTATTTTTTTCAATTCAAGTTTGATATTAGCAGAATATTTATTATTATTATTATTATTATTATATTTTTATATTGATTACATTGTTTAAATATGTATCTAGTTATGTAAATATATTGATCGTAAAATTTTTTGATTTAAAAGTATTTATACATTAAGTTATAATATTTAGAAATACATTTACAAATTATACAAATTATATTAATTACAAATCTATACTTTTAAAAATCCTGCTTGCCACATATTTACAATAAAAAGAAAAAAATCTTAAAATTTAGTTATACAATATAATACCCAAAAATATATAAAAAGAAAATAAACTGCTACAATTTGATCTTAAGGTTCTCCTTTCTTCTATTTGTTCTAACGCAACAACTATTTCTACTAACCTACACATAAAACACATGTGCTAAGCTCTAGCTTAGTGGTACTTTTGGCAACTATTTAATAATTATACAATTATCTCTAAAATAAAATTTTTATCAAATACAATTAATTTACTAAGTATGCCAAAATATTCAAATAAAATTAAAACTATTTACAACATGTAAAAGTATAAAATTGATAATTTATAATATTTCATTTATTAAGTATGCTTAAAATTCGTTAATAATACAAGGCAATCATTTAAATAATTTTCATTTTTTTCTCTTTATTTATTTGACAGCCCATGACATCTTAAACCATAACTAAACACTGAATATAGAGTTTTCTGCCCTTTGGCAGTATACTCAGCACCTACTTAATTATTGCATAACTCGACGTTTAACGCCTACATTTTCAATAATAACTCAGTATTTTTTTGGTACCTACGTAATTTCAAAGTTAGCACTATTTCTTAGTGCTTATATAAATTAAATCTCAACACTATTTTTTATGCCTACATTTATACCCTTTTATTGGTATGCCAACTTATCATAATTTCTAATTATCGAATAAATGTTATAGGGCTTAATCATGTTTGTTACCTTTATTATTATTTACATCAATTATATATGTAATGCTAATATAATTTTACATAAATGAAATAATCTCCATTAAATATATTACAATATCATACTTACTCATTAAGTCATTATAAATATATTAAAAGTCAAAAAAAAAATTTTCTATCATAAAATTCAATAATATACTCATATATGCAAGCTACTCTATTCAGAGCAGAATTTATATCTCATATTTTCCTGCATTTTGTATCCATTTTTAAATGGCATTTCAGACAAGTGAACAACTAGAAAAATATATATACATGTATTATCTTTAATTACCAATTAGAATCACATTAAACCAAATTTTGTAGCAAAAGTTATGGATTTTACAATCAACTACGTCCATGTTCATTATGTCCAGTATTTTCCTAGACCGATTTCTAGTTCGAAATTTAAGTCAATTTTAAACCTAAATGTAGGCATATTCATCTAATAATCTAAATGAAAGTTGAAGCCCTGTGTCCTAAATTTCCAACTCAATAAAAAACACCAAAAAATTACATCCAAAACTCAAGTTATGGCCTAAAATGTAGACACTGTTCATATACACTTCAATTTATCTTATACTTTAATGTTACGTATGCACATAAGGCTCCCTTAAACCACTACTCACCTCTACCCCATCTTATGTCCATAAACTACTCTTATAATCCATCATTAACCCCTAACTCATATTAATCAAGCATTAATTACAATAATCAACCCTTAATCACCATTAATATACTAATAACCCCAAATTACCAACCTTAATGGTAACTAACATCAAATGAGAGTAAAAAGGAGAAGAAAATTAAGAGGATGAAAAAACTAACCTCACCTTTGTAGATCTTGAAGATGGCTAAAATCTTTCATTTTCTTTCTTTTGTTTTCTTCCTCCATTTTCCTTTGTTTGGCTCACTTTGCTTCATTTTCTTGTTGATCTTGCCTTAATCCATCTTTTTTTTTTTTATCTAAATCTTAGCTTTAATTAAAGAAAAAAAAGAAGGAAAAGGGAGATGATGGTCATGACAAGGAGAAGAGAATGAGAGATAAATTTTGTTTGTTTAAGATGAGGAAGAAGAAGAAATAAAGTCAAAAAGTGAAATTTGACATTTTATAGTGGGATTAGGTGGGTGGTTAGGATTAATTAGATAATTTTATCCCTCATTGGTCCATTAATAAAAATCAATCTTACTTTATCTTAATCCAAATAATATTCCTTTCCTTATATAAAGAATATTTTATTTTTATTATTTCTTAAAATATATGTGTCTAAAATACCTTAAATGTAAATTCCGTTCAGCAAAAATTTATTATTTTCTAAATTTTAGCTTCGAACCTCAAAACTCTCAATTAATAATATCCAAAATATTTTTTTTTCATATTTTATTATCATTTAAAATTTTTTCTTTCATATCCAAATTTAGACCTCAATTGATTCGGCGTGCCGATTTCGGTCACCCACAATTGTGACATAAATTATCGGGCATTACAATTTTTCCATCCTTAAAAAAACTTTTGTCCTCAAAAATTACCTTTTTAATTGGAATTAAACAGTTGTGGATACTGAGCCTTCATCACCTCTTTATTTTCCTAAGTCGCCTTTTCTGAATTATGATTTTTCCAAAGAACCTTTACCAATGCTACCTTCTTGTTCCGTAGCTCCATCCCTTCTTGGGCTAGAATTTCCACTGGCTCCGCTTTATAAGTAAGATCTAGTCATATCTCTATAGGTTCTACTTATATAATATGAGATGGAAGCATTTGATATCTTCTCAATATGGACACATGGAATAAGTTGTCAATCTTGTCTAACAATGTTAGTAGAGCTAATTGATACGCCACAAGACCTATGCATTTAAGTATCTTATATGGTTCAACAAATCTAGGACTTCATTTTCCCTTTTTTTTTGAATTGGAATACCCTTTTCCAATGTGATACTTTTAGGAATACTTTGTCACTAACTGTATACTCAATATCCCTCACTTTCAAATTTGTGTATGCTTTCTATCTATCAGTAGCGATTTTTAACCTATCTCCTATTACTCTCAATTTTTTATCTGTTTACTGCACTAACTCTGGACCCACTGCTTTCTTTTCACTAAGCTCGGTCCAACATAGAGGCATTCTACATTTCCTCCCATACAAGGTTTCATATGGTACCATACCGATACTGGCTTGGTGACTATTATTGTACGCAAATTTTATCAGTGGATGATGTTTGTCCCAATTGACTTCAAATTCCATCACACAACTCCTCAAATATCTTCCAATATCTATGTGAACCTCTCTAATTGTCCATCTACTTGTGGGTGGAAAGTTATGTTGAAATTAAGTCGAGCACCAATGGCTTGATGCAAACTTTTCTAGAATTGTGAAGTGAATCTTGGGCCTCAATATGAAATGATTGAAATTGGCACACCATGTAAATGGATTATCTCATTAACATAGATCTCTGCCAAATGGTTAAGTGGATAATCTCGGTAGAAAAATGAGCTTATATGGTGAGTCGGTCAACTACTACCTATACTGTATGATGTCTCTTTTGTGTCAAAGGCAAACCAGAGACAAAATCCATAGTAACTCTTTCCCATTTTCATTTCGGAATTGAAATTGACTGCAATAATCCACTTGGTACTGGATGCTTAGCCTTCAGTTGCTGAAAAGTTAAACATCTAGTAATATACTCTGTGATATCTCTCTACATCCCTAGCCACCAATAATATGCCTTCTAGTCATGATACATTTTGTTGCTCTCCGGGAGCATTTGATAAATAACATTGTGAGCCTCTTTCAAAATATCTTGTTTCAATTCTGGTATGTCTGGCAAACATAACTTGCCCTTTTACCTTAAACTCCTATCTTTTTCAATAGTAAATTCTGGTTTTCACCTTTTTTCACCATTTCAAAGATTTCCTTTAATTTTGTAACTTGCTTCTCACTGTCCTTTGCTTGTTGGATCAATGTGGGTTGAGTCCGCAATTCTGTCAAGATAATATATAAATTACTTATTATCTCGTTATTAGTTTTTTAATCATGTTCACTTATTTAATCTTGTAACATCCTCAACCTTCCCCACATGCATTTCATATGTATTTTCGTAGGAACAAGTCCATGACACGCACTAGCTATGTGTCCTAGTGCATTGCAATTGTATCGAGTCATAATCTAAATGAGGATAAAAAGTATTAAAAATAAATGAAATAAGGTGACCAAATTAAAGTATTCAAAATGACTAGATTAAGATTAAATTGCATATTGTGTTGAATTGTGTAATAATAATAAGAAAAATTAGAAATAAAATAAAATAAAAAAATAAAAATAAAAATAAAAGTCAGAAAATAAAGAAAATAAAAAATAGGGGAAAGTGGACGGGTGAAACAAAGGAAATGGTGGTGCCTTTTAACTTATTAGGCAACCACCATATTCATTTCCTTTCCTCACCTTCTTCTTCGTCTTTGCTTCATTTCTTCAATCCATTTTCCTTCAAGTTCCAGCCACCATTTCTTCCCTCTTTCATTCCAAAAATTGCAGCAACAATATTAGCCAAGGGTGATTATAGGTGAGTAAACATTTATTTTTGTGTTAAGCTTCATTATGGTATTTAAGGTTCATTAATAGGCAGTATTTTGTGCCATGGTTTTGATGATTTTAGAGATCGAATCAGAAAAATATCAAAACAATAAAAGTTGTTCCTTTATGTCTTAAATTTATGGATATGTAAATATGTTTTCAAGAAGTGGTGTATAGAATGAGATATCCTCTTTGTACTGAAACTGGTCCGGATGTGAACCCTAAGTAAGTTAGCTACTGTGTTTGTTCATTTTCCATATGATAAAGCCAATATTTGTAGTACCTAAAAACATAAAAGTTGTAGCTATATTTGTTATGTATCGTTGTTCCAAATTTTAGGTTCATAGGTCTTGTAAATGTTGAGTTATGGTGAATGGCATCATGACTATTCCATGGTTTGAATTGCCTACTGAGTGCCCTGGGCAGATCCAACAATTTGTTTGGCTAATTTGAGCTCCTTAGAGCTAGATTTTGTACATTAGAAAAATAGGAACGTTATAGGTATATGTCTTATATAAATTGGGGTACTAATATGAGCTTAATATGTAATGTATAGACTAAGTTATGATCTTTGGAAATCATACTGGCTCGGAAGCCAATTCTATTCTAGACCAGTGAAATGTTTGTTATAATTTGAAGACCTTAGAAATATAATTGATAAAAGTTGTAAATACACAAAATGTTCCATTTGCAAGCATATAAATTTCTGTAAAGTTTCACTAAAATATGACTTATATATTATAAGTTATGATAAATCAAAGTTGATACCCTGAAATTGCCTAAAGGCAGAAAACAAGGTAGAAAATAGAACACACTTAGAAATTCCACCGAAAATTGTACAATGCTCCAATGGGTCTGAAATTTTAATGTGGTATATAATTATAATTAGGAATAAAAATCAGATTAATTGGTCAATTATAGAAAACGTTATATGTTAAACAATCCCATAAGGTCACACTACCTCATAGGAAAAATCTTAACTATAGAATTATATTTAATGTGGTATATAATTATAATTAGGAATAAAAATCAGATTAATTGGTCAATTATAGAAAACGTTATATGTTAAACAATCCCATAAGGTCACACTACCTCATAGGAAAAATCTTAACTATTGATATGAAGAATGCATATTAATTTGTTTAAGCCACATTAAGTCTCCCTAATCATGAGTTAATCGATTATGTTTTCATATTAGGCTCACAACATATTGGAGACCCACAAGGAGCGGATAGACAATAAGTTAGAGGTCAGAATTAAAGGAGAAAGGTGAGTCTAATTATCAATTGCATTCTCTAGTGCAAATGAATGTTGCTTGCTATGTGATTCATATGATTGTCATGATTGGTCCTTGATAATATAAGGATGGATAATTTGTGACATTGTGGTACATATGAATGGTGTACTTATGGTATATTTGAGGTATATGATTGACATATGTGATATATATACATGGTATATGTATAGTATATACAAGGTATATGCGTGGTATATGAGGCATATATGTGGTATATGTATGATTTATGTGATAAAATGCAATGGCTGATGAATGATTAAGTACAAGTGCATATGCATATGGACTAAAAAGGCATTGTGACTAGTTAACCAATATTGTAAAGCAAAAGAAGAGGCCTAGCCCAACAAATGTGCAAATGAAATAAATGATCAAGCTAGCTAGCAAATGCAAATGTTCACATGGTAAATGTATAGATGGAAACCCGGGGCAATGTCTGTTAACCTGGTCACAACAAAATGAAATAAGCAAAGCATTTGCATACGTAAGGAGTAATGATTATATGTTTCAACTCTATTGATATTTTTATGATACTGATGAATGGAATGGAATATATGGAATGTATTGGATTTGTGATTTATTATTATGAGTTGTTCGGTACTCTAGAGCTCATTTGATGGTTATTCTCACTGAGCCACAACTCATCAATTTGCATCATTTTTCAGGTGAAAAAAAGTAATAGCTCATTTTGAATAGTGTATAGAAGACATGGAGCACAGGTCATTGGCTGAGCCTTATCACTATCTCTCCTTACATGGTTGAATATGTATAGTCAGTTTGGAATGAGTTTTAAAAATGTATAAATAAAAGCAACTCGTAAATACTTATGTGCGAAGTTTATGTTTTAATATATGTGATATATCGTATTGTGGCGAAAGCCTCAGTGTTGACTTGCAAAGCCATTGAGTGATATTACAGGATATGAGACTTGCAAAGTCATTGAATGATATTACAGGATATGAAAAAAAATTACTACCATTGTTAACAGGATATTTTGTTTTTCCAGCATGCTATGTGTGATTATTTGATACTGAGATAGGTTATACTTAAATGCATAAGATGTGGTGTTACATTTTTGGTATCCGAGCAGGGATAGGTTCCATGGGAACATGCATACGCATAAGAGCATGATAACATATGCGTAATATGTGTTGAACATTATGTAGTGACATAATTTCTTTTATTTTAGGGCCATCATAAGACATGATTCACCAAGGAGAGAGGGGCCGGCTAAAATGAATTCTCATGAGGCATTGCCTCATTTACATAGAGATCAACTAGCACTAGGAACTAGAGCTCCAGTACATGCATCACAGTCATCTCATGCAGAAGTACCCCATGAAAACCTAGAACATGAAGTATATGGTCCTGAAATGTATAAGGAAAGACGTTATGTTAAGTTGAGGAAACATGGTGCAATTGATTTCAATGGCACAACAGACCCAGCAGAAGCTGAGACATGGCTAAAAAGGACACATAGGGTACTGAATATGATGAGATGTACCCCAGATAAGAAATTTGATTATGCAGTATCCTTGCTTCAAGGCAATGCTTATGAATGGTGGGAGACAGTCCCCGACTGTGATGCACAATAACCGGTTCTGATATGGAATGATTTCCTCCTGGAATTTCAGAACAATTACATGTCTGAGGCATCTAAAGATGAGAAGAGAAAGGAATTTCTGAATCTAAAACAGGGGAACATGTCTATTGTGGAGTATAAAGTACAGTTTAATAAACTTTCCCACTATGCCACCTTCATGGTCTCTACTAAAAGAGACAAATGCAGAAAGTTTGAGGAGGGCCTCAAATATGAGATCAGAAACAGAATCACAACTACTGATCTGGATAATTATGCCAGACTCAGAGCTGCTACAATCAGAGCTGAAAAGTTAATGAAAGAAGCTGGAGAACAACAAGTAAAAAGGGTGTCACGAGAGTTTGCTAGAGAGTCTAGTAGAGGATATGGAAAGAAAGCTACATATATGTCGAGCCAGTCTGGCAACAGAAGTGGGTACTCCAGTTCTAGAGGTCAAGGCATGACTTTCTCTTACCCAGGCAGAGGGCAAAGCCAATATGTTGAACAGAGGCCCACATTTAGTCATTATGGTAGACAACATACAGGCGAATATAGAAGGCTCACAGGAGCATGTTATTTCTGTGGATCGATGGAGCACATGTATAGAGACTGTCCAAATAGAGCCAAACTAGTAGAGACTAGCAGAGGCAGAGGAGTATCTAAGACTACTGTTGAGGCACTGAGGGTCTACCCTACTAGTGGGACACAGGGTAGAGGAAGAGGCAGGGGCAGGATTGGTACAATGTGCAAAGGAGTGACCAGATCTGAAGGTCAGAGTTCTAGACCCCCTACTTAGGCTAGGGTGTTTGCTATGACTAGACAGGAGGCGGTGGATTCTTCAGAAGTAGTTACCAGTAATATTTCATTTATGATATGTTAGCATATGCATTGATTGATCTAGGCTCCACTCATTCATTTATATCATTGCATATGGCATCTAAACTGCATCAAATGCATGAGCCTTTGGGGATTGACATAAATGTGAGTACTCCATTGGGAACAGTGGTAGTTGTGAATAATGTATGTTGTGATTGCTTGATATGCATTGATAAAGCTGAGTTAATAGCTGATATGATTTTATTGCCAATATATGAATTTGATGTGATATTGGGAATGGACTGGTTAACTAGACATCATGCAATAATGAATTGCTTTTCTAAGGAAGTAATTTTGGAATCACCAAACCTGCCAAGGGTAGTATTTCTAGGTGAAAGGAAACTTGTGCCTACATGTCTAGTCTCAGCTGTAAAGGCATTTCAAATGATCAATGGGGGATGTGAAGCATATTTGGCATATATGACTGATACTAGAACCACTGATAGCTTGCTTGAAAATATACCAGTGGTAAGGGAATTTGCTGATGTATTCCCAGATGATCTACCTGGTTTGCCACCAGATAGAGAGATGGAATTCACTATTGAACTAGTACCAGGAACAACACCAATATCAAGGTCACCCTGCAGAATGGCCCCAGTTGAGTTGAAAGAACTGAAGGCCCAATTAATGGAGTTACTTGACAAAGGGTATATTAGACCTAGTGCATATTGTCACGCCCCGCAAAGGTTTATACGGGATTTCCCGCATATTTACATTTTGGCACACATATGTAATATTCTAGAAGGCCATTGTAAACCGTTAGATTAAATGGATCGTGGTCGTCCATTTCGGTAGGTAGGAATTAATCCTAGCCCTCCATTTGGTAGGTGGGAATCAATCCTAACCATCTATTTTGGTAGGTGAGAATCAATCTTAGCCATTCATTTGGTAGGTGGGAGTTAATCCTAACCATCCATCTGGTAGGTGGGAATTGATCTCGGCCATCCATTGAGGAGGTGGAGGCCTATATATACCTTATGTAAATTCATTTGTAATCATTCAAGCATTTAAGTATTTCAAGTAATACAAAGCATTCTTCACAAACTCTTGTGTTCTTGTTTTGCTATTGAATCTTCTCGATCCCTAAGTTCTGTTCTATTCTCTTTGGAGTGCTTTTATCAGTTTGGAAGGAAGGCTTAGTGCAACGGACCGTTCTAAGTGTCGCACGATTGCTAGTTGAACTCTAGGGTCATGACAGTTGGTATCAGAGCCAAGGTTCGAAGCTTTACTACCTTTGGCATAATGAAGGCTACTTCCCCAGCTACACCTAACGTGGAAGTTCCATCAATGGAACGTGGTTGTGAGGAAGTTTGGAAACCATCTAAAGAATCTCGAGCCAAGTCGAAAGACATGATTTCTAGCTTGGAAGCATGTGTTGTGAGTGCTCAGGACAACTTGGGAGAGTTGTTTGACTGAGTGGACAACTTGGAGGAACATTTCAGCGGCTTGGAGGCCGAGGATGCGGAGATCCATACAGTGGTCAAGATGTCCCTCAACAAGCTAGACGGTGGGTTAAGGCAAGAGATTGATGGGCTGAAATCCGAACTTGCCAAGGTACGTGATCTCTTCCAAAGAGAAATTTCCAATGTGTTGCTTAGAGTTGAGGATATGGGTGGCGATCTAGCCCTATGCAAACGGGCTATGGCCTCGGGAACTAATACAACCACCATCATTGAGGCCAAGAAAGTGGAAGTTCCCAAGCCAAAGACTTTCAATGGTGTTCGGAATGATAGGGAAGTTGAGAACTTCCTATGGGGGCTGGATCAATACTTCGAGGCTACTGGCATAACGGACCATGCCAGCAAAATCCAAACTACTGCCATGTACTTGACCGACACTGCTATGCTGTGGTGGAGATGAAGACATGGAGATGTGCAACGTGGGGTGTGCACAATTGACACTTTTGAGGACTTCAAAAGGGAGTTCAAAAGCCAATTCTTCCCCGTGAATGCTGAGGAAGAGGCGAGGGGCCGGCTTCGATGACTAAAGCAGATGGGTAGCATAAGAGAATATGTGAAGGAGTTCACAACCTTATTGCTAGAAGTTCCTAACACATCGGACAAAGATGCATTATTCTTGTTCATGGATGGTCTCCAATCATGGGCTAACCTTGAGCTCAAACGACGTGGTGTCCAAGACTTATCTTCGGCCATTGCCGTTGCTGAAAGTCTTATTGATTACTCCTCAAACAAAGAAGGCCCGAGGCCAGCTGATAGAAAGTTTGTTGGAGCAAGGAATGGGGGAGGCCATGCTAAGAGTCAAAGCTACAAAAATCACAGAGAAAGCTCCTCATTCAAACCACGAGACAAGGGGAAGGAAAGGGAAAAACGTGGTGCCTCAAAGCCCCGTGTGACGTGCTTCATATGTGACGGACCGCATTGGGCACGAGAATGTTCCAAAAGAAAGACATTGAATGCTTTAGTTGCCTCCACTCATGATCAAGACAGAAGTGAGGCAGATGAAGGTGCAAAGATGGGATCTTTGCGGTTGCTTAGTGCATTGCAAAATGCCCCAATGTCCCCCAAGGGACTCATGTTTGTGGATGCATCCATCAATGGGAAAGTCACCAAAGCCCTGGTCGACACAGGTGCATCTCACAACTTTGTTTCGCTAGAGGAAGCCAAGAGACTCGGTCTCAAGGTTACCAATGGAGATGGCTCCCTCAAAGCAGTTAACTCGGCGGCACAACCTCTCCAAGGAATTGCCCGCGGAGTGAAGGTCAGTCTTGGTACATGGACTGGCCAAGTGGATTTATCTGTGGCACCCATAGATGATTTCTCGGTGGTATTCGGCATGGAGTTCTTAGACCAGGTGAGAGCTTTCCTTGTTCCATGTTCAAACTCTATGTGCATTATGGATGGACCAAAGGCTTGTCTAGTATCGACGGAAAGGACCACCAAGCCTACTACCCAAGCTCTCTCAGCACTTCAATTCAAGAAGGGATTGAAGAGGGAGGAAGAGAGTTACTTGGCCATTCTAAAGGAGTATGATGATGATGAAGCATCACCACAACTAAGCTTGCCGACGGAGGTGCAAGTTGTCTTGGATGAGTTCCAGGATGTGATGCCGGAGGCGTTGCCAAAATAGTTAACCCTAAGGAGGGAGGTGGACCATGAAATTGAGCTGGAGCCTGGCACAAGACCACCAGCAATGAGTCCTTATCGGATGGAAAACTCGGAGTTGGCAGAATTGCGGAAGCAACTCAATGAGCTATTGGATGCTGGTTTCATTAGACCATCCAAAGCCCTATTCGGTGCCCCGGTGCTTTTCTAGAAAAAGAAGGATGGTTCACTAAGAATGTGCATTGACTACCGTGCTCTAAACAAAATCACGGTAAAGAACAAGTATTCTATCCCACTCATTGCTGATTTGTTTGATCAATTGGGGAATGCTAGATACTTCTCCAAGTTGGACTTGCGGTCGGGATACTACCAGGTGCGCATAGCAAAAGGGGATGAGCCGAAGACTACATGTGTAACAAGGTACGATGCTTATGAGTTCCTTGTTATGCCATTTGGTCTCACCAATGCACCTGCTACCTTTTGCACTCTCATGAATAAACTCTTCCATCCCTACCTCGATCAGTTCGTGGTAGTATATCTTGATGATATTGTGATATATAGCCGGACTATGGAAGAACATCTTGAGCATTTGAAGAAGGTGTTTGAGGTCCTTAGAGCAAATGAGCTATATGTTAAGAGGGAGAAATGTTCTTTTGCCCAAGATGAGGTGATGTTTTTGGGTCATGGGATAAAAGATGGGAAGCTTATGATGGATGGAGACAAGGTGAAAGCCATCCAAGAATGGGAACCTCTTACTAAGGTCCCCGAGTTACAGTCTTTCCTTGGACTTGTGAACTACTACCGGAGATTCATCAAGTCATATTCAGTAAGAGCAGCTCCACTAACCGACCTACTCAAGAAAAACAATACTTGGGAGTGGACAAACAAGTGTCAAGCCTCATTTGATGACTTGAAAAAGGCCATTACCGAAGAACCAGTTCTTTACTTGCCAGACCCTTGTAAGATGTACGAGTTGCATACAGATGCCTCTGACTTTGCCATTGGTGGAGTGTTGATGCAAGAAGGGCATCTGATAGCATATGAGAGCCGCAAGCTCAATGAAACGGAATGCCGCTATACGGTGCAGGAAAAGGAGATGACAGCTATCATCCATTGTCTAAGGGTATGGCGACATTACTTGTTGGGTTCTCACTTTGTGACCATGACAGACAATGTAGCAACTAGCTACTTCCAAACTCAAAAGAAGTTGAGTCCCAAACAAGCTCGATGGCAAGACTTTTTGGCAGAATTTGACTACAAGCTTGAATATAAGCCCGGTAAGGCCAATGTGGTGGCTGATGCACTAAGTCAAAAGGCGGAGCTAGCAGCTTTGAGTAGACCAAGCAGCCCCTTGCTAGAAAAGATCAAAGAAGGGTTAGAGCATGATGCCCTAGCTCAAAACCTCATTGTTCTCATTAAGGAAGGAAAGACAAGACGATTTTGGCAGAGTGACGGACTACTCTATGCCAAGAAAAACCGCATCTATGTTCCTAAGTGGGGGAAATTGAGAAAAGAGCTGATCAAAGAATGCCATGATTCACTATGGGCCGGACACCCAGGCATGAGACGCACCTTAGCCTTGATCAAGTCTATTTACTATTGGCCTCAACTGCGGGATGATGTTGAAGCCTACGTAAGAACTTGCCTTGTTTGCCAACAAGACAAGACAGAGCAACGTGCACCCGGTGGCTTGCTAGAACCGCTGCTTATTCCGGAGAGACCATGGGAGAGTGTCTCGATGGACTTCATCACTTGCTTACCAAAATCAGAAGGTTTTAGCAGTATAATAGTGGTCATTGATCGCTTCAGCAAATATGCAACCTTCATACCTGCCTCGGCGGATTGCACTGCAGATGAGACTGCACAGTTGTTCCTCAAGCATGTTGTGAAGCATTGGGGAATTCCATCTAATATCGTGAGTGAGCGAGACCCACGATTTACTGGGAAGTTCTGGACAGAATTGTTCAAGCTGCTGGGAACAGACTTGAACTTCTCCACCAGTTTTCATCTGCAAAGCGATGGGCAGACGGAACGTGCCAATGCACTACTGGAGCTATATTTGAGGCACTTTGTTAGTGTCAACCAACGTGATTGGGCTAAGTTGCTGGATGTAGCCCAATTCTCTTATAACTTACAGCAAAGTGAATCCACTGGCAAGAGACCCTTCGAGATCATTACGGGACAACAACCTATGACTCCTCATGCTTTGGCCACAAGTTATGAAGGAAAAAGTCCTACAACTTTCAAATTTGCTAAGGCATGGCTTGAGCAAGCCGAGTTAGCTCGAGCCTATTTGAACAAGGCATCCAAAAAATGAAGAAATGGGCTGATAAGAAAACAAGAATGGTCAAATTTCGGGAAGGAGATTTGGTCCTTGTAAAATTACTACCACAACAGTTCAAGTCCCTACGGAAGTTCACAAGGGGTTGGTACGGAAATACGAAGGGCCATTTCCTGTCCTTAAGCAGGTTGGTAAGGTGTCTTACAAGCTACAACTCCCTCCCAAGCTTAAAATCTATCCAGTCTTTCATGAAAGTATGTTGAAACCTTATCATGGAGACGAAGAAGATGCAAGTCGAAGAGAGTCGAAAAGGGCACCCACTATGGTAGTAACCTCCTTTGATAGAGGAGTGGATTCCATTCTGGCAGACCGCCTAATTAGGCGAAGAGGTGTACCAAGTTATCGAGAATTCTTGGTCAAATGGAAGAATGCCCCGGACATAGAGGCAAGCTGGGAACCTGAAGACACTTTGTGGCAGTTCAAAGATGACATAGAAAGGTTCAAGCTTGAAGGCGCGACGAGGGCGTCGCAAACTTGAGTGGGGGAGAATGTCACGCCCCGCAAAGGTTCATACGGGATTTCCCGCATATTTACATTTTGGCACACATATGTAATATTCTAGAAGGCCATTGTAAACCGTTAGATTAAATGGATCGTGGCCGTCCATTTCGGTAGGTAGGAATTAATCCTAGCCCTCCATTTGGTAGGTGGGAATCAATCCTAACCATCTATTTTGGTAGGTGAGAATCAATCTTAGCCATTCATTTGGTAGGTGGGAGTTAATCCTAACCATCCATCTGGTAGGTGGGAATTGATCTCGGCCATCCATTGAGGAGGTGGAGGCCTATATATACCTTATGTAAATTCATTTGTAATCATTCAAGCATTTAAGCATTTCAAGTAATACAAAGCATTCTTCACAAACTCTTGTGTTCTTGTTTTGCTATTGAATCTTCTCGATCTCTAAGTTCCGTTTTATTCTCTTTGGAGTGCTTTTATCGCTTTGGAAGGCAGGCTTAGTGCAACGGACCGTGCTAAGTGCCGCACAATTGCTAGTTGAACTCTAGGGTTGTGACAATATGCTCCAGTATTATTTGTAAAAAGAAAGATGGAACAATGAGATTGTGCATCGATTATAGGCAACTGAATAAAATGATAGTGAAGAACAAATATTCGTTGCCCAGAATAGATGATTTGTTTGACCAGTTGCAAGGAGCCCAAATATTCTCCAAGATTGATTTGAAATCAGGCTATTACCAGCTGAAGGTAGCAGAAGCGGATGTTCCAAAGACTTCCTTTCGAACCAGGTATGGACATTATGAATTTTTAGTAATGCCATTTGGGTTGACTAATGCTCCAGCTGCATTTATGGCATTAATGAATAAGGTGTTTCAACCATATCTGGATATGGTTTGTGATAGTATTTGTTGATGACATATTGGTATACTCAAAGAATAGGGGAGAACATGAACAACATCTAAAAATTGTGTTTCAAAATTTGAGGGAGAAACAATTATATGCCAAATTGAGTAAATGCGAATTCTGGTTAGATCATTTGGTATTTCTTGGGCATGTGGTGTCGTGTAAGGGCATAGAGGTTGACCCAAAGAAAATTGTGGTATGGTAAATTGGGAAGCTTCTAAAAATGTTTCTGAAATGCGTAGTTTTTTGGGTTTAACCTGATACTACCGCAGATTTGTTGATGGATTTTCATTAATTGCTAGCCCTTTGACTAAATTGATGAGAAAGAATGTGCCTTTCTAGTGGACTTCAGAATGTCAAGGAAGTTTCGATGAACTAAAATACAGGTTAACCTCAGCACCAGTGTTAACTATCCCTATAGGTACAGGTGGATTTACGGTATATAGTCATGCTTTTCACCAAGGCTTGGGATATGTATTGATGCAACATGGTAAGGTGATAGCTTATGCATCTAGATAGTTGAGACCATATGATATCTCATATCCAGTGCACGATTTAGAACTAGCTGCAGTCGTATTTGCATTGAAGATTTAGAGGCATTATCTATATGGTGAGACATTCCAAATCTTCACAAACCATAAAAGCTCGGGTTATTTGCTGACACAAAGAATTAAACATGAGGCAGAGACGATGGTTAGAGCTATTTAAAGATTATGACTATACAATTGAATACCATCCAGGGAAAGCCAATGTGGTAGCAGATGCATTACGTAGGAAGACCAATAGCAGTGTGGCTCAGTTGCAAGTATCCTCTTTTCCATTTTTGATTCAATTACGATCTATGAATATTGAATTAAATATACATGATGGAGGATCACTGATTGCTACTCTTCAAGTCAGACCTATACTAAAGGAGAGGATCAAAGAAGCACAAAACAAAGATCCTCAATTATGTGAGAAAATTGATATGATAAGGCAGGGAAATAGTATGAAGTTTCATTTGCAGAATGATACACTGATGTTAAAGTCACACATATGTGTTATAGACACTGAAAACTTGAACCAGGAAATAATGGAAGAGGCACACAATGCACCCAGGGATGACAAAGATGTATCACAGTTTAAGGCCTCATTATTGGTGGCAAGAATGAAGAAAGACATAGCAGAATATGTTTCCAAATGCTTGACATGTCAGTAGATTAAGATTGAACACCAAGCACCAATTGGTAAGTTACATCCATTGCCAGTGCCAGAATAGAAATGGGAGAAAATAACGATGGATTTTGTATTTGGATTTCCAAGAACCCCATAGAAAAATGATGCAGTATGGGTAATTGTTGATAGATTAACCAAGTCAGCACATTTTTTACCTATTAGATGGGGGTATACACTCGAGAGTTTGGAAAAATTATATGTGAATGAGATAGTCAGATTGCATGGCATTCCAGTGTCCATTGTGTCTGATAGAGATTCACGGTTTACTTTACATTTTTGGGTGAGTTTAAAAGATGCATTGGGAACAAAATTAAACTTCAGCACCGCATTCCACCCACAGACTAATGGACAATCAGAAAGGATTATACAGACATTGGAAGAAATGCTTAGGGCATGTTCTATGGAATTCAGAGGTGTTTGGGATGAATATACATCATTGATTGAATTTGCTTACAACAACCAGCATCATACCAGTATCTAGATGGCACCATATGAAGCATTGTATGGAAGAAAGTGCAGAAGCCTTATCATATGGATGAAGAAGGTGCACGTACATTAGAAGGGCCAGAGATAGTACAAGATATAGTGGATAAAATCAAAATTGTCAAGAATAAGCTAAAGGCAGCACAAGATAGACAGAAAAGTTATGCTGATCAACATAGAAGGGAAATGGAATACGAGTTGGGTGAAAAAGTATTTCTTCATGTATCTCCATGGAAAGGGATAATCCGATTTTGCAAGAAAGGTAAATTGAGCCCAAGATACATAGGACCTTATGAAATTCTTGAGTAGGTTGGTCCACTGGCATACAGATTGGCCTTACCACCAGAGATGGCTCAGATACATAATGTGTTTCATGTGAGCATGCTTAGAAGATACAACTCAGATCCTATACATGAAATTCTAAAGCCATTGAGATTACGGAGGACATGAGTTATGTTGAGGAACCAGGGTAAATCATCGGATACAAGACTAAACAACAAAGAAACCAAGAAATACCTTTAGTTAAGGTATTATGGCGTAACCATTTGCTAGAAGAGGCAATATGGGAAACAAAAGAAAATATGAAAAAACAATATCCACACCTGTTTCCAGGTATTAAATTTTGTGGACGAAATTTTTAAAAGCGGGGAGAATTGTAACATCCTTAACCTTCCCCACATGCATTTCATTTGAACATATGCATCTTGCATATAGTCCAATTGAACACGTGCATTTTATACGTATTTTCATAGGAACTAGCCCATGACACGCACTAGCTACGTGTCCTAGTACATTGCAATTGTATCGAGTCATAATCTAAATGAGGATAAAAAGTATTAAAAAGAAATGAAATAAGGTGACCAAATTAAAGTATGCAAAATGACTATATTAAGATTAAATTGCATATTGTGTTGAATTGTGTAATAATAATAAGAATAATTAGAAAAATAAAATAAAATAAAAAAAATAAAAATAAAAGTCAGAAAAAAAGAAAAGAAAAAAAAAAGGGAAAGTGGACGGGTGAAACAAAGGAAATGGTGGTGCCTTTTAACTTATTAGGCAACCACCATATTCATTTCCTTTCCTCACCTTCTTCTTCTTCTTTGCTTCATTTCTTCAATCCATTTTCTTTCAAGTTCTAGCCACCATTTCTTCCCTCTTTCACTCCAAAAATTTCAGCAACAAGATTAGCCAAGGGTGGTTATAGGTGAGTAAACATTTATTTTTGTGTTAAGCTTGATTATGGTGTTTAGGGTTTATTAATAGGCAGTATTTTGTTCCATGGTGTTGATGATCTTAGAGATCGAATCTAAAACATATTAAAACACAAAAGTTGTTCCTTGATCTATTAGATTTATGGATATGTAAATATGTTTGCAATATGTGATGTATAGAATGACATATCCTCTTTGTACTGAAACTGGTCTGGATGTGAATCCTAAGTAAGTTAGCTACTATGTTTGTTAGTTTTGAATATGCTAAAGCCAATATTTGAAGTACCTCAAAACATAAAAGTTGTATATATATGTGTTATGTATATGTATACCAAATTTAAGGTTCATAGGTCTTGTAAAAGTGGAGTTATAGAGAATGGAATCATGACTGTTCCATGGTTTGAACTGCTTACTGAGTGCCCTAGGCTGATTCAAAAACATGGTTTGGCTCATTTGAGCTCCTTAGAGCTAGATTCTGTATATAATCAAAACATTAAAGTTATATGTATATGTCATATCTAAATTTTGGTACTAATATCAGCTTAATATGTTATGTATAGACTAATTTATGACCTTTGGAAGTCATATTGGTCTAGAAGCCAATTCTATTTTGGACCAGTGAAATGTTTATTATAATTTGAAGACCTTAGAGACATAATTGATAAAAGTTTTAAATAAGAAAAATCTTCCATTTGAACCCATATAAGGTTCTGGAAATTTCATGAAAATCTGACTTATAGATTATAAGTTATGATAAACCAAAGTTGATACCCTGAAACTACCTAAAGGCAGAAAACAGAACACACTTAAATATTCCACCAAATATTTTACAATGATCCAATAGGTCTGAAATTTTAATGATATATAATTATATGTTTGTTTTAATTAGGAATATGAATCAGATTAATTGGGCAAGTATAGGAAACTTTATAGGCTAAACAGTCCCATAAGGTCACACTGCCTCATAGGAAAAATCTTAACTATTGATATGAAGAATGCATATTAACTTGTTTAAGCCACATTAAGTCTCTCTAATCATGAGTTAATCAATTATGTTTTCATATTAGGCTAAAAACATATTAGAGACCCACAAGGAGCGGATAGACAATAAGTTAGGGGTCGGAATCAAAGGAGAAAGGTGAGTCTAATTATCAATTGAATTCTTTAGTGCAAAGGAATGTTGCTTGCTATGTGATTCATATGATTGTCATGATTGGTCCTTGATAATATAAGGATGGATAATTTGTGACATTGTAGTACATATGAATTATATACTTGTGGTATATTTGAGGTATATGTTTGACATATGTGATAAGATATATGCATGGTATATGAGGCATATATGCGGTATATGTATGATTTATCTGATAAGATACAATGGCTGATGAATGATTAAGTACAAGTGAATATGCATATGGACTAAAAAGGCATTGTGACTAGTTAACCGATATTGTAAAGCAAAAGAAGAGGCCTATGGCCCAACATATGTGCAAATGAAACAAATGATCAAGCTAGCTAGCAAATGCAAATGTTCACATGGCAAATGTACACATGGAAACCCGGGGCCATGTCTGTTTAACTTGGTCACAACAAAATGAAATAAGCAAAGCATTTGCATACGTAAGGAGTAAGGATTATATGTTTCAACTTTATTGATATTTATATGATACTGATGAATGGAATGGAATATATGGTACATATTGGATTTGTCATTTATTATTGAGTTGTTCGGTACTCTAGAGCTCATTTGATGGTTATTCTCACTGAGCCGCAACTCATCAATTTGCAACATTTTTCAAGTAAAGAAAAGTTATAGCTCATTTTGAGTAGTGTATAGAAGACATGGAGCACAGGTCACTGGCCGAGCCTTATCACTCTCTCTCCTTGCATACCACTTGAGCATGAAAATATGTCATCTGCATTTTGTATTTACATGGTTGAATATGTATAGTCAGTTTGGAATGGGTTTTAAAAATGTATAAACAAAAGCAACTCATAAATACTTATGTGCAAAGTTTATGTTTTAATATATATGATATATCGTATTGTGGCGAAAGCCTCAGTGTTGACTTGCAAAGTCATCGAATGACATTACAGGATATGAAAAAATAATTTACTACCATTGTTAACAGGATATTTTGTTTTTCCAGCATGCTATGTGTGATTATTTGATACAGAGATAGGTTATACTTAAATGAATAAGATGTGGTGTTACAATTAAGGGAAGCATCACTATACACCACATAATCTTTTCCCATAGTAGGTTGTGTCAACACTGGTGCCTCTATCAATATTTTCTTTAACTTATCAAAACTAGTCTGGAATTGGTTTGTCCACTCAAATTTGGTTTCCTTTCTAAGCAATTTTGTCAATGTCACAACTATAAACCTTCAGGGGTATTTCCATCATTTTGCTGATAACAAATAAAATAGCAATATTGTATTTAACATACTTGTTTTCCAAGTCTATTAAACAGGGTATGGAATAAAATAGCAAGAATGGAGAATGGAAGATTAATCCTTGAAAGATAAAAATAAGGAAGTAGCATGTTCATGCCCGTGATCCTATGTGTCACGCTCGTGAAAAATCTAACCTTCACCAAAACCAACATTTGAAGTTCACGGCCATGAAGGAAGACAACAAACCATGAAATGCACATTTAAGTCACGCCCGTGAATTAAATGTCACGCCCGTGAACCTTCATGAAAATTTCATCTCGAGAGCTTCATGACCAAAGTCACCACTTGGATCATGGCTGGGAAGTTTGTCATGCCCGTGACCCAATATTTCAAAACCTTCTAGAGAGCTTCATGATCAAGGTCACCACTTCAGTCATGGCTTGGAAGAACAGTCACGTCCGTGACAAACATAGTCACGCCCGTGAAAGATGAAAGAGAAAAATGTCAGGCGAGATTATTTGGGTTGGTGCAATGGCTAGTTTCGTATTAAATGCACTCTAACGACTATAATTAGCCATAGGAGTATAAATGCAAGTCATTTATGCATTCAGTACAAGAGGATAGCAAATACTTTGAATCAAAATCTTATTACAAGCTATTTGTACATTTAATACTTTCATAACCAATATGTGTTCTCTATGAAAATCTTTTTGCTCATCATTTATTAAGCAATAAAGATTTGTACGTATTTCTCTCTATAATCATTTATTACTCAAGTGAGTTTTGGGTATTTCTGGGTTAAGAGTAGAACACTTGTAAGGGTTAGTTGTGTGAGCCTTTAAAACACAAAGTAAAGATTGTTTGTGTGAGCCTGTAAAAATACAAAGTAAAGGTTGTTTGTGTGAGCCTGTAAAACACAAGATAAAGGTTGTTTATGTGAGCCTCTAAAACACAAGGAATTGGTTATTGTGTGAGCCATGGGTTAGGTGTGAGCCATTGTGAGAAACACCATAGTTGGGAGTGAGCTTGTAAAACTCCATTATAACACTTAGTGTGTTAATGAAACTCCCAATTGAGATTGGGGAGAGGAGTAGGGTTTGTTAACACCCGAACCTCTATAAAAATCCTTATGTCAAATTTCTCTATCCCTCCTAAAATTAATTTTTATTTCCGCACTTTAAAGTTAAAATTTTAAAACTCCAATTCAACCCCCCTTCTTGGCTTAATATCTGGGCAACAATTGGTATCAGAGCCTTGTCTAGCATCTAAGGTTAAAAAGTACTAGTAAAGATTAAGATATGGCTAGTGAAGGATTCCAAAGTCTCAAACCTTACTTTGATGGAGCAAATAATGCCCATTGGAAGTTTCGGATGGAGACATATCTGGATAGTGAAGGAATTAAAGTCTAGAATAGTGTACGAAAAGAATGGACACCACTAACCAGAAGAGGAGCTGATGGTGAAGAAGAAATCCTATCAAGAGATGATTGGACAGAGCCTCAAAGAAGAGCAAATTTCAAAAATAAGAAGGCAATAACGATCCTCTCAAGCTCATTATCTATTGAAGAATGTGGTAGAATACAACACCGCCCAACAACCTACAACATGTGGAAGACATTGGAAAATTATCATGAAGGAACTAAGCAAGTCAAATCCAAGAAGATTCAACTTCTGACCTCAGAATATGAGCTCTTCAAGATGAAATCAAATGAGTCAATCACTGACATGACCAACCGTCTTCTAGCCATTATAAATGGAATGAGGAAACTTGGGAAGCATCCGAGCCTGGAAGATGTAAACAACAAAATCCTGATAAGTCTTCCTCTTAAAGACTATGGCTTAAGAGTTTCTGGCATAGAAGAAGCAAATGAAGACATGAGCATCATGAATACTGATGTGCTGATTGGCAAACTTCTCACACATGAAATGGCACTGAAAAGAGATGGGGAGCTTGAAGCAGAGCTAGAGAGAAGAAAGCCCTTAACACTCAAAGCCTCTACTTCAAAATCTCAAGAAAAAAGTGAAGATGATGATGAAAATGAGGACGTTGCTATGCTCTCAAGAAGACTGAAAAGAATCATTGAGAAGAAAATGAGCAACTCTAGAACATTCAGGCAAAGAAACCTCAAACAAACTTCTAATGATGCACAAAGAAGTAAGGAAGAGGTAAAGTGCTATGAGTGTGGAAAGAAAGGACATATCAAACTAGAATGTCCAAGGCTTAAGAAGCATAAGAGCAAATACCAAAGAGACAATGGAGAGAAAGGTCACAAATCCACATGGCATTACTCATTTAGAAATTGAGCTTGGGTTAATGGATCTTAATGATCATAACTTTATCATTATCTTGACATCCCCAGTGTCATATCGGCTAATTTAGACCTCAAGTCACGCGAGTTGTTAAATCGACTTATTGGTTTGACCGAAGTCTAAATTTGAATTTTTATCAAAAAAATAATTAAAATAATGTCAATTAAGTATGGAAAATACTCAATAAAGTGTTTAAAATATTTAAAGATGTTAAATTTCGGTAAATGACTAATTGCAAATTTTGAAAAGTTTAGGGGTTAATTTGCAATTTACCAAAAATTGGAGGACGAATTGGGATAATCATCAATTAAATACATGAATTAGGATATAAAATGCATGTGGAGGCCAACAACACCAAGTGGCAAAATTTAAGAAGCCAATTGACATGCATGAATTGGAAATTAATGAGGGCTTATAGAATATGGCTTAGATGTCCCCATCCTTAATTGATTTTTGTCATTTTCTCATTAATTGCTCATTCATTTACTCTTATCCCTTTTTATCTAGAATTACCTATCAAATTCTTATCTTCCACGTTGCTTCTTGAATCACCATATATCAAAGTAAGATGAACACATTAATTACCCAAGGAAATATCTAGATATTTATGGGCTTAGGTGTCCCTCTTATTAATTAATTTTGTCTCTATGCCATTAACTAGTCTTCTATCCTTATCTCTAACATCTAGACTTTTCTAATCTACTCCAACCAGCCACGTTCTTCCCTTCTCAAATCCTCCATAGCTAAAACTTAGTTTTAGTGAAAGAAAGAGAGAAAAAGTAAGGAAAAATTCCATTTTTATGCTCAAGGTAGCTTAATAGAGTAAGGAGAAAGAGAGAGATTAGGTTTATGAATTTTTAATGATCTACTTATGAACTTTAGGAACTCAAAGTGACAAGGATTTGGCTCAAAGGAGCAAAGTAAAAGAGAATGAGAAGTAAAGAGAAGGAAAAGAGAAAAATAGAGGTTTGAGCATAACCTAAAGCAATAGCCTATTTTAATTTTTTTAATTACATAATTTAATTATTTGGCATTCTGATGATTTTGAATTAATATTATTTTGTGTTTAAAATCTTAGGGATGCATGTTTGCTAGACATAGGATTTAATTTGATAAAAATTGAATGTGATTAGCTTGTATGTTCCTTACTAGAAATTGATGAGCAGTGTTCACTTAAACTATTATAACATAATTACTGGAACTCGGTTTTGCATGTTGTTTATTGGTTTTGAAAGTTAATACATAGAGCTATAACTTTCATTTAGATTATAAGACCTGAATATGTTTGTAATTATCTAGAAAAATTATTAAAGTTCGTACTTAGAATCTGTCAGAAAATTATGTGCAGAATTGTTAGTGACCAGTAAGTGTTCATTTTATCATATCTTTTGATAAAGAACTTAGCTTTAAGTGATTCAAGTTGCATATTAAATCTGAGATCCAAATCTAAAATTGTTAAGGAGACTATATAACTAAATACAGAACATAACAAGACCATAATTAAGGTCCAAAACAGAGAACAGAATCTGCCAGTGACAGGGCAGCATATGAGTTAAGGAATGAAATGAGTAAAATGATGTGAATCTTGTTATATTATATAAATATTATTTCAATTGAGTGATTATGTGATTATTTTGAGACATTAAATGAATGAAAAGTGTGAATCTAATAGCTATGAATTTTAATGAGATTATATAAGCCCTAGAACACCTTACTAGAACCAACTTAGGATAGTTTGGCATGCCAAATAGGGGGGAGTATGATGAAAATGATTAAATCCATTAATGGTATGATTATCTACGCTAGATTTGGCATTGTTATTGTTGCCCAGATATTAAACCAAGAAGGGGGGTTGAATTTGAGTTTCAAAAATTAAACTATAAGGTGCAGAAATAAAAGATTAATTTTAGGAGGGATAGAGAAAATTTGATACAAGGATTTTTATAGAGGTTTGGGTGTTAACAAACCCTACTCCTCTCCCCAATCACAATTGGGAGTTTCACTAACACACTAAGTGTTACAATGGAGTTTTAGAAGCTCACTCCCAACTATGGTGTTTCTCACAATGGCTCATACCTAAACCAGAAATCACTTGTGTTTTAATGGCTCACATAATAACCAATTCCTTGTTTTTTACAGGCTCACAGAAACAACCTTCACTTTGTGTTTTACAGGATCACACAAACAACCTTCACTTTGTGTTTTTACAGGCTCACACAAACAACCTTTTAATTTGTGTTTTGGAGGCTCACACAACTAACCCTTACAAGTGTTCTACTCTTAACCCAGAAATACCCAAAGCTCACTTGAATAATGATTACAGAGAGAAACACTTACAAATCTTAATTGCTCAATAAATGAAGAGCAAAATTATTTTTACAGAGAATAGATTTTGTTTTCAAAGTACGAATGTACAAATAGCTTGTAATAAGAATTAAATTTGAAGTATATGCTATTCTATTGTTTTTTTCTTCATTCTCTTGTTCTAAATGCATAAATGACTTCCATTTATACTCCCATGACTGTATATAGCCGTTGGGGAGCATTAAATACGAAACTAGCCGTTGTACCAACCAAAAAATCGCGCTTGACATTTTTCTCTTTCATTGTTCACGGGCGTGACTATGTTTGTCACGGGAGTGACATATCTTCTCAAGTCGTGACTGATGTGGTGACCTTGGTCGTGAAGCACTCTGGAATGTTTTGACACAATGAGTCACGGGTGTGACATACTCATTCACGGGCATGACAAACTTCCCAGCCGTGATCCAAGTGGTGACTTTGGTCGTGAAGCTCTCTGGATGAAAATGCATGATCTTTCACGGGGGTGACATATTTATTCATGGGGGTGACTGAAATGCCAACTTCACAGTTTGTTCTTCCTTCATGGCCGTGAACTTCAAATGTTAGTTTTGGTAACGGTTAGCTCCTTTCACGGGAGTGATTCATAGAGTCACGACAGTGAACATGCTACTTCTTGAATTTCGTTTTTCAAGGATTATTCTTCCAATCTCCATTCTTGCTATTTTAATGCATGTCCTATATAATAGACTTAGAAGACAAGTATGTTAAATACAATATTGCTATTTTATTTCTTATCATCAAAATGACAGAAATACCCCTCAAGGTTTAACAGTTATCTACACCGGGTTTGGCATTGTTATCTACATCGGGTTTGATATTGTTATCTACGTCGAGTTTGGCATTGTTATCTATGTCGGGTATGACATTATTATCTATGCCAAGTTTGGCATGGTTATCTACGCCGATAATGGCACTTATATGTGCACATTATATTGCCCGGTGACACTCCTAAGTGCCTGGATGACAACTCTATTATCCTAGTCAGTGGTTCATAGGTACCTTGGGCATAAATAAAAACATAAATAAAGAAGTTGTGGAACATAAATTGTAATGCCCGATAATTTAGGCTACGGTCGCGGTTGACCGAAATTCGGCGTGCCGAACCCATCAGAGTCTAAATCAGACATGAAAGAAATAAATTTAAATAATAATAAGATATGAGAAAAATATTTTGGATATTATTAATTGAGAATTTTGAAGTTTGGAGTTAAAATTTCGAAAAAAATAATTTTTTGCTGAATGAAATTAGAAGTTGCAGTGTTTTTGGTACAAATATTTTAAGAAGGTATAAAAATAGAATATTCTTTATCTAAGAAAAGGAATACTCTTTTGATTAAAATAAAGTAAGAGTGATTTAAATTAATGGACCGATAGAAAGCAAGATTAATAATTAATCCTAACCACCCACCTAATACAACTATAAAAAGTCAAATTTCCACTTTTTTTGACCATTGTTCTTCTTCCTCACCTTAATCACACCCATTTCTCTGCCTTTTCTCTCTTTGGCCGTGACTCTTCTCCTCCCTTAATGTTCTTCTTTTTTTTCTTCAATTAAAGCTAAAGTTTAGATGAAAAAAAGGGATTAAGGCAAAATCATCAAAGAAGTGAAGCAAAGTGAGCAAAACCAAGGAAGAGGAAGGAAGAAAGGAAGAGAAAAAGAGAAAGAAGACTTGGGTCATTTTAAAGATCATCAAAGGTGAGTTTAGATTTTCCATCTTCTCACTTTTCTTCTTCTCTTTTCTTTGATTTTGGGGTTAATTGCCATTAAAGTTAGTAATTTAGGGTTATTAATATGTTAATGGAGATTAAGGATGGATTAGGGTGATTAGTGTTTGATTAGTGTAAAATTTATTGTTAGGACAAGGAAATGAACAAACTTTGAACCAAAATCAAAGGGGAATTAAGGACAAGGAAAAGGCTATATAAGAGGAAGAGAAAAGTGAAGAGAAGTAGAACTTTGAGGTATGTACATTTGGCAAAAATTCAATGTATAATTTGTGATGTGTATGAAATTCTAGATATTTGATTGAGAAATTAAGTGGTAATTAAATGATGCCATGAATATGACAATAAAAACTAGAATATGAGGTTGATGCATGAAAATGGAAATTGTATGATTTAATTGATGTGCTGGAAAATTCGTCTTATGAACAGTGTCTAGTGTTTTGATCATAACTTGCGTTCTGAAAATCATTTTTGAGTAGTTCTTGTTGAGTTGGAAATTTAAGACACAGGGCGTCAATGTTCATTCAACTATTAGACTGAATATGCCTAGAATTAGGTGAAAAATGGACTCAAACGTTGAACTAGAAATCTGTCCAGAAAAAATAAAACTCGGCAGATTGAAGTGAGCATAGGTTAGAAGCAAATTCATAACGTTTGCTAAAAACTTCTTTTTAATGTTATTCCATTTTGAAATTAAAGATAATATGTGTACCTACATTTTTCTAGATGATCACTTGTCTAAATTCCATCTAAAAATGGATGAAAAAGACAGATAAATATAAGGCAGAATTCTGTCCAATAAAATACTGGGCAGATTACAGTGAACGTAGCTTAGGAGAAAATTCATAACTTTTGCTAAAACATTCTTTTTAATGTAATTCTAGTTGGAAATTAAAGATACGACATGTACCTATATTTTGTTAGTTTATCACTTGTCCAATTTCCATCTACAAATGGACGAAAAATACAGACCAACATAAGGCAGAAATGTTGTCCAGAATAGGACATCTTGTAAAAACATGTATTGATTGTGAAATTTTGTGATAGAAAATATTAATTGACTTTTCTTATAGTTATAATGATTAAATGAGGAAGTTTCTGGTTGTAAAATATTTAATGGGAATTATTGCATTTATGTAGAATTTATATTAATGTTACTTACATAATTTATGTAAATAATAATAAAGGTAACAAATATAATTAAGCCCTATAACATCTAGTCGAGAACTAGAAATTAGGATAAGTTGGCATGCCAATAAAAAGGTAGAAATGTAGGCACTAAAAATAATAGTGCTCAGATTTAATTTAAGTAGGCACTAAAAAATGGTGCTGAGTTGAAATTACGTAGGCACTAAGAAATAGTATTGAGTTTGAAATTACGTAGGCACCAAAAAGGTGCTGAGTTGTTATTAGACATGTAGGTGTTAAACGCTGAGTTATAAAATAATTATGTAGGCGCCGAGTATACTGCCGGAGAGCACAAACCCTGTATCCAGTGTTTAGTTCCGGTCTAAGATGTCGTGGGCTATTAAATAAAAAATATATAAATATTATATATATATATATATCTATATTGAATTAAGAAATTGATATTGTAAATTTTATATCTTGAATTGTTAAGAAATTTCAAGCATGCTTAATGAATGAAATGTCATAATTGATGAATTAAATATTTTTGCATGAAAAAAATGGTTTTATTATTAATTGAATATTTGGCATGCTTAATAAATTAATTGTAGTTTCAAAAATTTTATTTTAGAATTATTTATGTAATTATTGGATAGTTGCCAAACGTATCACTAAGCTAGAAGCTTAGCGTGTGTGTTTCACGCGCAGATAAATAGAAGTAGTTGTTCCGATAGGGCGACCGAAGAAGAGGGAACCCCCAAGATCAGATTGTAGTAGTGTAGTTCTTTTTAAACACACGCGCAGATAAATAGAAGTAGCTGTTCCGATAGGGCGACCGAAGAAGAGGGAACCCCCAAGATCAGATTGCAGTAGTCTAGTTCTTTTTGTATGTTTTGAAAATTATGTTGTAAAAATTAAATTCTAAGAATCTTTTTTTGATGTAAATTTTTGGCATGTAGGATTTATAAGGAATGAATTTTGTAATTTTATAAATCTAGTATTATTTCTAAATATTATGGTTTAATTGCATGAGTTCTTTTAAATCAAACTATTTCCATCACTAGTTATATATTTAAATGGAAAAAATAGTAATAAATATTTCGCTAATAATGAACTAAAAAAAATTATTACAATGATTTGAACATTGGTTGTAAAACAAATGAGCTTATTAGTACTTCCATATCCTATTAACGTTTAGTAGGATAAGGGAACGTTACATAAATGAATTATTGAAAATAAAAATGGAATTACGAATTTTGACATGGATAAAAAAGAAGATTTAGTGTTATGGGCAATGAAAAGCTATGGATAATAATTAGTTGATATAGTAAAATAAATATAAGATATAAAAGAATAAAATTTATGAAATGTAAGTTGCATGGAAAAAAAAATAATTGAGTATCATTTGTGACATGCATTAATAGATGATTGAGTTTGGAACATAAATGAATTATTGAAAATAAAAAAGAATCATGTATTGTAAAATGAATAAGAATGATGATTTGATTATGTTAAACAAAAATGAGATACAATAAATTGATGTTATGCATACTAGAATATTATGAAATGTATGTTTGCATGATTTGATCATAAATTGTTATATGACAATGCATGTAAAATAGTTTATTGTCTTATTTATATACACCACTAAGCCAAGGGCTTAGTGTGGGAGTTTCTCTCGTGCAGGTATAGCAAAGAATAAATAGACAATAGTATATAAAGCTAATGGTGACCTGATCCGTAGAGCAGCATATTTCAACCATCGTGGTTCATACAACGTTTGTATATTATCTTTTAAATTTTATTTTGTAGTATTTGTAAAATAAATAGTATGTTTTGTAAAGAACATATTATGATATAAAAATGTAATTTATCTTTTATGTTATGATTTCTTTTTATACTGCAAAGTAAATAAATAGTAAATAAAAAAATACGAGTGATTTTCATTTTTACAAAATTTTAAAATGATATTTTAACCAATGAAGTCAATGTAGCACACCCTCATTCTGAGCTGATGGGGTGAGGCGGTGTATCACCCAGAGATCGACTAGACATCAAATCCTTTATCAAGATGGGAGCCATAATGAGAATCCTCTTTCTGGATGACACCTACTATAGGTTTATCACCCCTGTAGGTGAGATTGCATGTGAACTAGAGGATTTGAAAGCATTTAAAACTAGTATTTAAGGGCCATAGCAGAGAAAAAGAGCTAGAGTCAAACCTCTTGGCATTTCTATAGATATACCGGATTCTAAAATAGTTGGTGAAGCATCTTCATCTCAACTGGATATGGCTTAGTATCTTATGGCACTTTTCACACCTTGCTTCGATATGCTTCTAGCAAGTATGGATTCCTTCCAGCAATATATTGATAAGAAGTTAGAGAATTTCAAGGATTTCATGGAGTCGATAGTTGATAGCCTCAATGAGGAGATAACTCATCTTCGTCAGCATGTATTTGGCTTCAACCATGATTTACCTTTTATGTTTTAGTTTCATGCTTTAGTATCTTGTTTTAGGATCGTTAGATAAATCTTGTTTGTACTTAAACTCATATATGTATTTTTTGATTATGTAATGAAATATGAAATTTGCTTTATATTGTCTATTTTTTTCCTCTTAATTGTCTCTTTTTGATTGTGACAAAGGGGGGATAGAAATGCAATATGTTTAACAACATTCTTATATGCTTATGATTTGAAATGTGGTATCCTTGTGCTCTTTATAATTCATATTTATTAAGTATCTTTTGAGGGGGAGAAATTTATTTTTCCTTAAGCCACATATTACAAAAATTATTTGTCACTATAAAAAAGGGTGAGATTGTTAAACCTTGAAGGGTATTTTTGTCATTTTGATGATCACAAATAATTGGGCAATAGAGAATTTAACCACATTTTATGTTCTAAGTGTGTTAGACATGTTATACATTACTAAGACCATGAAGTAAGTTTATTGAAATTAATTGAAGTTCAAAAGAATGAAAATTAGTAAAGATTCACATCCATGAAGTAGATATTCACACTAGTCAATAGTGTCATGTCTGTGATAAAGAATTTCCACGATTGTGAAAATAACAATTCACGCCCATGACTAATAAAGTAATGCCTGTGAATCAATTAGTGCTAAGTCTATTCATTCAAATGTTCACTGTAGTGAAGCACTCAACCACCAGTGAAGCTTGACTAAGTCATGCCCATGAAAGACTTGTCATTTCTCGATAGAATCGATCATGGACAACTTCACCACTTTAGTCATGATTTCAAAAAACACTCACACCCGTGAACCTGAAAAGAGAACGTTGTCAGATGTGAATGGAAAAGTTATTGAATGGGTATTTGTTCATTAAATACAACATATTTGTTAGGGGAAGTAGAAATACAACATCTTTATGAATTCCAAAGAATAAAAAAAAAATGTGCATTCAATCTTCTAATCTTGCATAAGCCTTGTGCATTTAATTGATTTCACAAATCTTATCTTTTATTTATGACTTCAAAAGAATTGTTGAGTGTTTTTGTTGATGAGTGTTTCATTCTTGTAATCAATTACTTAAAAGTGAGTTTGAGTGAGTTGGGTTGTGAGTGAAACATTTGGATGTAAGGGTTTTTTTGTGAGCCATAAAAAACAAAAGGTTTTGATTGTTGTGTTAGCCATTAAAATACAACGGTTTGTTCTGGGTTAGGTTTTAGCCAAGAGAGTAAAACACCATAGTTGGGAGTGAGCTAGGAAAAACTCCATTTTTAACACTTTGAGTGTTAGTGAAACACCCAACTGAGATTGGAGAGATGAGTAATGTTTGTTAATACTCGAACCTCTATAAATCTTAGGTGTCAAATATCTTCTCTCTTATAAATCAGTTTTGGTAAAATTGCTTTAAGCAAATTTTTTAATTACCAACCAATTCAACCCCCCTCCCAATTATTTGTTATTATTTTAGGCAATATTTTTTATAAAATTGGCTAGCCGTAAATGAGGGAGAAATAATCTTCCAACACTTAATCATTATTATTGAAATATTTGGATATAATTAAAATAATCATCCAACACTTAGTCTTGTTTTTAGACTTAATTTTATTTGATGAGAATTTTAGGCAGTTCACGCCCGTGAACTAAATAGCCAAAAGAACCAATAGCTTTCACGACTTGATTCACGACATGGTTCCCGACTTAAAGTAGTGAAGCCTATGTTCATGACTTCATTCACCTGCGTGAAACGCCTTGTTCATGCCCGTGATGCTTTTTCACGCCATTAAACATTTTCACCAAAAAACTTACAGAAGCGTTCACGCTTTGTTTCACGGTCATAAGCAGTGAAATTCAACACTTCATGCCCATGACTCATTTTTCACCACCGTGATATTTCATCATCCACGCCTGTGACCTTCAAATGTCACGACCGTGAGCAATTTCACACCTTTCTTCATGGGTAGAACACCCTTTCAGCAAACTGTAAACACAACACTTCACGCTCATGACTACATTTTTTTACGCCCATGAAAAGGTCGGCTATATAACATTTCTGCCAGTTATTTTTCACATTTCAACTCTACAACTTCTTACAACTGCTCTCATTTATCAACATTCATTGTCACATTGAAGATTCCAGTCCCCTATTCATAAATTTCATCCATAAATACAATCTAACACATTTTCCATCATCACAAATCATCTTTCCTTAAGGTTTCCTCACAAATTCTATCAAACTTTTTTCCACTCTTCCAAAGTTTATTCTTCCAATCAAGATGGAAACCGGTTCATCAAAGGGTACTAGGAAGAAATCTCATGCTCCTAGAAGGTACATGGATTATCTAATGAACATCATTCCAGAGCATTGCCATCCTAAGTATTTTGTGCTCAATAAAAGGCCACTTATTTCCTCAAAATCATTTGAGTGGCAAACATTTTGTACTCTCGGGCTCGAGACAACGATGATAGAGCTATTCCAGGCCTGTCATTTGAAGAAATTTGTTAACATTCATTAACCCACTTTGAAGGAGCCCACCTTGGAGTTTTTGAGCACTATGCAAGTATCACCTACTAGAACGGTGAAGTTTCAATTGTGCAAGAATCTGAACACCCTCTCTGCCATCGAATTCAGGGATTTATTCAATCTTCCCTAGGATGGCATCCTAAACGATAGTGAAGTAGAATTCTATTCTACTTAAACATGGACTCACTTCGGGTTGGATTACAGCTGGGATGTTAAAAAGACGAAGAGCACTCATCTTTGGTCCCTAGTGCACAAGTATCTGCATAGGTTTTTGAGCTATAGCAACTTTGCCCGAGGAGACAACAATGGCACAATTCGGAAGTCTGAGCTTTTTCTCCTGGAGATGGCCCGAAGAGGCCTCACAGTGGCCTTATCCTGATGGTTTGCGAGCCATCTCTTGTCCATTGCCACCAAGCCCTCCAGAGACATTCTGATTGGTGGGTACGTGACCCACATTGCCTTGAAGCTCGGATATCTGAAGCTGGATGTACATCACTACAACCTCATCCTAGGGCATGCTTGAGACCGACTGGATGTCGAGTCTTTCATCAAGATGGGAACGATTGTTCGAATTGTCTTTGAGAACAACATCTACTACCGCTTCATCAACACTGCTGGCGAGATCATATGGGAAGACAATGACTCAAAGGACTTCAAAGCTGGCCTCCAAGGTATCCAGCAGAAGAAGAGGGCTCGAATTGAGATGGCACATCCTGAGGTTGAGCAGGACATCATACAATCCTCTACCTCCACACCAAATTTGGCTTAGCAAGTGGTTGACCTCCTAGCACCATGATTTGAGCAGCTGCAAGCTTCGATGGATGAGAGGTTGGAGAACCTCAAGGATTTCATGGAGTCTAGGATGGACAGCCTTAAGGCAAAAGTTGCTTGTCTTAGGGATATGATGTCCGGTTAGATGTTAGTCTAGATGTTTATGTTAGCCTATTATGCTTGTTTGTTTGTAGGAAATTTTAATTTCCTTTCTGATTTTTAATTTTCTGTAAAGATCTAGAACGTGAACTGCCTAAAATTCTCATCAAATAAAATTAAGTCTAAAAACCATCGTGAGTCATACAACGTTTGTATATTATCTTTTAAATTTTATTTTATAGTATTTGTAAAATAAACTGTATATTTTGTAAAGAACATATTATGATATAAAAATGTAATTTATTTTTTATGTTATGATTTCCTTTTATACTGCAAAGTAAATAAATAGTAAATAAAAAAATACGAGTGATTTTCATTTATACAAAATTTTAAAATGGTATTTTAATCGATGAAGTCACTGTAGCACACACTCATTCGGGCACGAGCTGATGGGGTGAGGGGGTGTATCACCCAGAGATCGACTCGAAATCGAATCCTTTATCAAGATGGGAGCCATATTGAGAATCCTCTTTCTGGATGACACCTACTATAGGTTTATCACCCCTGTAGGTGAGATTGCATAGGAACTATAGGATTTGAAAGCATTTAAAGCTAGTATTTAAGGGCCATAACAGAGCAAAAGAGCTAGAGTCAAGCCTCTTGGCATTTCTATAGATATACCAGATTCTACAATAGTTGGTGAAGCATCTTCTTCTCAACTGGATATGGCTTAGTATCTTATGGCACTTTTCACACCTTGCTTCGATATGCTTCTAGCAAGCATGAATTCCTTCCAGCAATCTATTGATAAGAAGTTAGAGAATTTCAAGGATTTCATGGAGTCGATAGTAGATAGCCTCAAGGAGGAGATAACTTATCTTTGTTAGCATGCATTTGGCTTCAACCATGATTTACCTTTTATGTTTTAGTTTCATGCTTTAGTATCTTGTTTTAGGATCGTTAGATAAATCTTGTTTGTACTTAAACCCATATATGTAATTTTTGATTATGTAATGAAATATGAAATTTGCTTTATATTGTCTATTTTCTTCTCTTAATTGTCTCTTTTTGATTGTGACAAAGGGGGAAAAGAAATGCAATATGTTTAACAACATATACTTGACATATACTTGCATATGCTAAACATAAATGCAATTTCACATAAAATATGCTTAACATATACCTTCTGTATACTTAGCATAAATGTTATGATCAATGCTTATTTGAATTTCTTTTGAAACTTCATTTCTTATATGCTTTTGGTTTGAAATGTGGTATCCTTGTGCTCTTTATAATTCATATTTATTAAGCATCTTTTGAGGGGAGAAATTTATTTTTCCTTAAGCCACATATTGCAAAATTATTTGTCACCATAAAAAAGGGTGAGATTGTTAAACCTTGAAGGATATTTTTATCATTTTGATGATCACAAATAATTGGGCAATAGAGAATTTAACCACATTTTGTGTTATAAGTGTGTTAGACAGGTTATACATTACTAAGACCATGAAGTAAGTTTATTAAAATTAATTGAAGTTCAAAAGAATGAAAATCAGTAAAGATTCACATCCATGAAGTAGATATTCACACTAGTGAATAGTGTCATGCCTGTGGTAAAGAATTTCCACAATTGTGAAAATAACAATTCACGCCCATGACTATTAAAGTAATGCCCGTGAATCAATTAGTGCCAAGTCTATTCATTCAAATGTTCACTGTAGTGAAGCACTGGACCACCCGTGAAGCTTGACTAAGTCATGCCCGTGAAAGACTTGTCATTTCTGGATAGAATCGATCATGGCCAGCTTCCCCACTTTAGTCATGATTTCAAAAAACACTCACACCTGTGAACTTGAAAAGAGAATGTTGTCAGATGTGAATGGAAAACTTATTGATTGGGTATTTTTTTCATTTAATACAACTTTTTGTTAGGGGAAGTATAAATACAACATATTTATGAATTCCAAAGAATAAAAAAAATGTGCATTCAATCTTCTAATCTTGCATAAGCCTTGTGCATTTAATTGATTTCACAAATCTTATCTTTTATTTATGACTTCAAAAGAATTGTATAGTTTTTTTGTTGATGAGTGTTTCATTCTTGTAATCAATTACTTAAAAGTGAGTTTGAGTGAGTTGGGTTATGAGTGAAACATTTGTATGTAAGGGTTTTTGTGTGAGCCATAAAAAACAAAAGGTTTTGATTGTTGTGTTAGCCATTAAAATACAACGGTTTTTTCTGGGTTAGGTGTTAGCCAAGAGAGTAAAACACCATAGTTGGGAGTGAGCTAGGAAAAACTCCATTTTTAACACTTTGAGTGTTAGTGAAACACCTAATTGAGATTAGAGAGATGAGTAATGTTTGTTAATACTCGAACCTCTATAAATCTTATGTGTCAAATATCTTCTCTCTTATAAATCATTTTTGGTAAAATTGCCTCAACCAAATTTTTTAATTACCAACCAATTCAACCCCCACTCATTCTTTGTTATTATTTTAGGCAATATTTTTTATAAAATTGGCTAGCCGTAAATGAGGGAGAAATAATCTTCCAACACTTAATCATTAATATTGAAATATTTGGATATAATTAAATCATAATTAAAGGTGTGGGGTGCATATAGTAACATTTAGCGATTTAGGCCCCAATTGCGCATGACTGTAGTGGGGTGTGCAGGTTCAATTAGAGTCTAAATTGGAACCCATAAAATAATGACTAATAATAAGGAAAAATAATTAAGGGTATTATTATTTGGAAATTAAAAATATTACTGCTAGAATTGGAAAAAAATAAAATTTTCTATGGACAAAATTGGTATTATGGAAATTGTTGAGGGAAAAAGTGCGAAGATAGGGGGAATTGTGGAAAATAAGGAATTTTTTAAAGTTTTAAAGTTAAGCAATATTAATTCAGTTAATGAACCAATGAAAATTATGATTAATTTTAATTAATCGGATCCACTCCTTAATCAAAGTATAAAAGTCAAAAATGGGAGGAATTATATATTCTTCCACCTAAACATTTAACTCATCTTCAGCTTCTTCTCTTTCACTCTTGGTCGTCCACCATAGCTCACCAAAACATCCAATTTTGCTTCAATCCAAGCTTGAAAAGAGAGGAAAAAAATTAGCTTTGAGAGAGGAAAAATCAGAATTAAAGAGTTCTTACCATAAAGGGAGCAAATGACCAAGAAGGAAGGAAGAAAGAATAAAAGGGAAAGGAGAAATTCTAGGGAGAATTTCGGCCCACCTTGGAGAACCCTTAAGGTGAGTTTATTCTTATTAAATTCAATCTTTTTCCTTTCATTTGAGACCCATAAGGATGATAGATATGATTAGGTTTGGTAGATTGAGGTTATGTTGCAAGATTGAAACTAGAAATTTAAAGTTGTAATTAGTTGAAGAAATTGGTAGTGAAACTTTGAATTAATGGTAATTGATGTTAGTTAATTATTTTATCACTTAAAAATGAAAGAAAGATTATGTTAATGGACGAAGAAGGGGCTTCCATAGTTAAAATAATTTGGGAAAATTTGAAATTAACATAGAAACAACACATATAGGTGATAAATGAAGTGTGAATTGATTGTTGATTTCAAGAAAAAGAGTTGGGAACTATGATAAGTTTTAAGACAACCATGATATATTAAGAAGGAAGTTTAACCTTAGTACATTTTGGCTAAATTAAGGTATAAAACATATTAGGAGCATTAGAATTTCATATAGGCTTGAAAAGCTTTGGAAATGGATGATAAAAATGAGATATGGTATGGTTGTGCAGGAAAACCAAGTGAGCAGCTGAGAGGACCTCAAGAGGGTGACAAAGGCAAGGAGAAAGCTAACTAGTTAGAAAAGGAAAAGAAGGATAAAGGGAAGATCCAAGGCTGATTAGGTTTGTGCTTCATTGATAAAAAGCTTACATGTTCAAATGTGTGCAATTATGTATTAAGGTTTGATATGATTGTGTTTTTTATATGGAATGTGATTAGTTATTGCATTTGATATTTTATACGGAAATGAGACCAAATGGTGTGAAATAATTGAGACATGTGAATATAATTGTGATATGGAAATTTTGGTATAAAAATGAATGCATATGATGAATGTATTTGAAAGGTAGACTTGTATTAATTGATAACTCTGTTACAGAATCTCAGGAGTAACCGTGACATTTTTTATCATAACTTAAGTTATGAAATTTCGATTTGTGTGTTATTTATTGGAATTGAAAGCTAAGATAGAGAGTTGTAGATTTTCTTCAGACCATAGAATCTAAATATATCTGAATTGTCCTAGAAAAATACATGAAGTTCGTTCCTAAAATCTGTCCAGAAAATTCTGGGCAAAAGTTTTTAGGGATGATTCAGTATTCATTTGCCCATAACTTTTGATAGCAAATATGGATTTGAGAGATTTTTGATGCATATGAAATCTGAGACAATAAACTAGAAAGTGATAGGAGAAGATAACTTCAAATTGGAATTATAAATGACATAAAAATGAAGCCCAAAATCAGGGCAAAAATCTGCCATAGATAAAAACTTGAAATATTGTATTTTTCCATGTGGTGTGATGAGTATATGTAATAATTAATGTAAAATTTGACTTTAATGGTAATTATAAATGTTTAATAAATTATTTATGTGTAAGATTCTAATGGAATAATAATGGGAACAAAGAACAAAAATAAATAAGTTTATTTGTAATAATTTAGTAAAATTATCATTTTTGAAAATATTATGAATAAATATAAAAGTAGTTAAGCCCTAAGACACCTAATCTAGAACTACAATAGAGAATAGTTTGGAATTCCATTCAAGGAATTTAAGGCACTCGATGCTAAATATAAAAATCAGTAATGACAAATTTATAAATGCTCTTGGCGTAATATTATTAAGTCGGTAATGACAATATTATAAAAGTCTATAATGGCACTATTATGAAAGCGCTCGGCACAATATTATGAAAACTGGTAATGACAACCCGATATTTCTATTAGTTAGTTCGGTTATAGGTGTTATGAACACAAGAAAAATGAAAAATAATAATAATATTAAAGTATGTCATTGTGATAATGTTATTAATTAAAATTGTTAAATCTTAAATGTTTGATGAAATTTATTTGATTTCATATAATTCTTTATTTTATTCCTTATTTGTTAAATTTATAAATGACCAGTAAGAAAATATATGTATGTAAAATTTTTATCATTGAAGCACCACTAAGCTAGTAGCTTAGCGTGGGTGGTTTCCTCTCGTGTAGGTTTTAAAAGGGTAGCTGTAGATAGTATAGTTGTTAGAAAAAGAAGGGTATCTGGACAAAAACAGCTAAAAGCTTTAGATTTCTTTTTGGTATATCTTATCAAAACCTTTGTAAATTAAATTATAGTTTTATTTCATCTAGCATGTATTATATATGTGAATTATAATGTAAGGGACATATTTTGAATGTAAATTAATGTATTTTATAAATAAATAAAAGTTTGAATATTTATGTTTGTAATCATTTTATTTTGGGTATCTGCAATATTTTCGTAAAAGAAAAAAAAAGAAAACAATGTATACTTCATTTCATTAAATTTATATGATAGTTTGTCGGGTAACGCAAACTTACCTTACTGAATTAAATTGGGGTAAAGGGATGTTGCAATTTTTGGTATGAGGGCTATAGGTTTAGACGATTCTTACTTAGTTGGTATAGGAAGATAAGTGCATGTTTTTAGCATTTGCACTATTTTAAGCTGTTATATTCTGATAAGGGACCCTTCTTTTGACAATATAAGTTTTAATGGATTATAAATGAAGACAAAGTCACGAAGAATAAGAGGGTGATAATATGGCTTACTCGTCTGCTCATAAACAGTCAGCATCAATTAGAGCCTTGGAGCCCAGTGTTATAGTTCCACAACATGTTGAAGAACAAGTTGATCCAGGTCAGGTACCCTTTATGCAAAAGTTGGCTACTTTGTTACAGCAAATAGCATAAGTTGTGCCACCACCAACTCCACCAGCTCCCCCACCTCAACCAAAACCCCAGATTAACAATTTAAGAAAATATGTGGCTACGATTTTACGGGCAAAAAAGAGGATGACCCAGCAGTAGTAGAATTTTGGTTGGAAAAGACAGAGTGGGTTTTTGAGGAGCATCAATGTCTAGAGGAGTACAAGGTTAGATATGCAGTGTCCCTCCTTCAGGAGCATGCTTATGACTAGTGGAAGTTGGTGTTAGAAAAACCCCAGACTCCAAACCCTTAGACATTGGATTTTTTTATGGCAGAGTTTAAAAGGAAATATGTGCCAAGAATTTATGTTGATGAGAAAAAGCGAGAATTTCTGAATTTGAAGCAGAGGGGTATGACAGTGGCTAAGTATGAGATGGAGTGCACTAGGCTGAGCAAGTATGAAATGGGGATTATTGGAGATGAAGATGAGGAGATTGGATATTTAGTGGCTTCCCACCAGTATACAGATTTTGCTACACTAGTTTCCTCTACCATTAGTGTTGAAAGAAGGAAAAAGCTAAAAATAGAAGAGCTCTCCAAGAAATCAATGGCTAGTGTGGTTCAGACATCTGGTAGGAAAGAGCAGATAGTACCTAGACTATTTCTGTCACGGGTTGTTGGGCAGACATTGTCTCATAGGTAGGGTCAGCATTTTAGACCCGCAGCATCATTTGCTAGTTCACCAGCATCATTTTCCAAGAGACCAACTCCTGCTATGTATCAGCATTGTGGTATAGCTCATACGAGAGAGTGTTGTTGGTTGACTAGGGCATGTTTGAGATGTGGAGCTACTGACCATATGAAGAGAGATTGTCCCAAACTTAGTATAGGTGGTATGGCACCAACACAGACTATGGCACCTATACAGAGCCATGGTAGAGGTCTAGGCCAGTTTGGAGGTGGTCGTACTTAATAGAGTTAGGGGGTATCAGAGATAGTGGATAGTCTCGGATGTAGTAGAGCTTCAGTTCGGGCATATTTGATGAGAGCTCATAAGGACTATGATGCACTAGATGTCATAGTTGGTAAACTTTCTTTATTTGAATTTGATTTACATGCATTGATAGATCTTGGTTCCACACATTCATACATAAGCACAACTGCATTTAAATAAGGGAACATAATACCTAAGACCTTAGAATATGAGATAGTTGTGACTAATCTGCTGGGACATAGTGTGAAAGTGAATCAGATTTATAGAAATAGTTCAATAATAATTCTAGGTAGAGAATTCTTGGCAGATTTAATAGAATGACCTTTTCATGAATTCGATGCTATTCTAGGTACAAATTGGTTGACAAAAAATGGAGTTGTAATCGACTGTCGATTTAGAAAAGTTATACATAAAATTCCCGAATAGGATGACGCTATCATTTAGGATGAAGGTCAAACATATTTGACCAGTATTATTTACGCATTAAAAGCTTGAAAATACATTAGGAAGGGATGTGAGGCATCTTTGGACCGTGGGATAGATACCAGGAAGGGGAGCCAGGAACTCTAGGACATCCCCACATTGTGTGAGTTTCCAGATGTGTTTCCTGAAGGCTTGTCAGGGTTACCACCAGATAGAGAAATAAAGTTTGCTATTAATGTGATTCCTGGTATAGAACCGATATCAATTACTCCTTATAGAATGACACCTGCATAATTGAGAGAGTTGAAGGTTCAATTATAGGAATTGCTAGACAAGGGATTCATAAGACCTAGTGTGTCACCATGGGGTGCTTCGAAGTTATTTGTAAAAAAGAAGGATGGCACCATTTGATTATGTATTAATTACCAACAATTGATTAGAAATAAATACCCCTACCTAGAATTGATGATTTTTTTGATCAATTAAAGGGACCAGGAGTATTCTCTAAGATTGTTCTCAGATCCGGGTATCATCAACTGAAAGTCAAAGAATAAGATATGTCCAAAACAGCCTTCAGGACTCGATATGGCCACTATGAGTTCCTAGTTATGCCTTTTGGCTTAATGAATGCACCAGCTACCTTTATGAATATGATGAACATGATTTTTAGGCCTTGCCTTGATCAGTTTGTGGTAGTTTTTATAGATGATATCCTGGTGTATTTGAGAGACAAAGGAGAACATGACAGACATCTCAAAATAGTACTTCAGACTTTAAAGGAAAATCAATTGTATGCAAAGCTGTCAAAATGTGAGTTTTGGTTAGAAGAAATAGGATTCTTAAGGAATGTTGTGTCAATTGAAGGAATCTGTGTGGATCCTAGCAAAATATAAGTGATTCAGAGTTTGAAGCCACCCCGCAATATGACAGAAGTTTAGAGTTTCCTTGGATTAGTTGGCTATTACTGAAGGTTTGTGAAGAGATTTTCATGCATAGCTGCACCAATTACCAAGCTGCTCAGAAAAGAAACTAAGTTTGAGTGGACAAATTGATGTTAGAGAAACTAAAATTCATGCTAACCGAAGCACCTGTTTTGACCCAACCTACTCCAGGGAAAGATTTTGTGATATACAGTGATGCCTCTCATAATGGGCTAGGTTGTGTATTAATGCAAGAGGGTAAAGTAATTGCTTATGCATCTAGACAATTGAAGCCTCATGAGCTAAATTACCCTACTCATGATTTGGAGTTGCATCAATAGTGTTTGCTTTTAAAAATATGGCAACATTATTTGTATTGCGAGTGGTGCTATATATATACAGATCATAAGAGCCTCAAATATTTGCCCACAAAAAGGAACTGAACTTAAGGCAAAGACGATGGTTGGAGTTAATCAAGGATTATAATTGTATTATTGATTATCAGCTAGGCAAAGTCAATGAAGTAGCAGATACCTTAAGTAGAAAACACAAACAGGTATACCTTATAATTTCCTCATTATAATATAATATATAGAAATTAATAATAAATTAAAAGGAGACTCATATTTTATTTTGGTATAGTTACAGGTTCAACCTACATTAAGGCAATAAGTGAGAGCAGCTCAGAGGCAAGATCAGAAATTGATGATAATTGTTGAGGCAGTTAAAAAGGGGGAGAGACCTAAATTTAAGGTTGAAAATGATGGAAGCATAATTTATAAAGGAAGATTGTGTGTGCCAAATGACAATGGATTAAAGCAAATAATTCTAAAAGAGGTGCATAATACCACTTATTCCATGCATCTAAGGAGCAATAAAATGTATCAAGACCTGAAGATTCATTATTGGTGGCCAGGAATGAAGAAGGATATTATGGATTACAGTACAAGATGCTTGATATGCCAACAAGTGAAAGCAAAGCACCAGGTACCATCTGGATTGTTGCAACCTATTGCTATTCTAGAATGGAAGTGGGAAAGGATTACGATGGATTTTGTATCTAGGTTGCCTTTGACACAAAAGAACCATGATGCAGTATGGGTGATTGTTGATAGGCTTACCAAATCAGCTCATTTTTTGCTAATTTGGATGCACTATTCATTGAGCCGGTTAGCAAAAATATATGTTAATGAGATAATTCGACTGCATGGGGTGCCAATATCTATTATTTCTTATCAAGACCCACGGTTCACATCGAAATTTTGGAAAAGTTTACAATAAGCATTGGGGATCTGACTTACTTTTAGTACAACATTTCACCCACAAATAGATGGACAATCCGAACGAGTTATTCAATTGCTGGAAGACAAGCTTAGAAGTTGTGTAATTGACTTTAAGAGTAGCTAGGATAAATATTTACCATTGATGGAATTTACATATAACAATAGCTATAAAGCTAGTATCAGCATGGCTCCATATGAAATTTTGTATGGAAGAAGATGTCAGACACCCTTATGCTGGACAGAACTTGTTGAAAAGAAGCTAATGGAATTAATTCAAGATTGATTAAAATACGCAACGGATGGGCAAAAATCCTATGCAGATTTGAAAAGGACAGATAATGAATGTGGTTGGAGGCAAGGTATTTTTAAAAGCCTCACCTTGGAAGAAAGTACTTTGTTTTGGTAAAAAGGGGAAATTGAGTCCTAGAATTATTGGACCATAACTTGAACGTGTGGGTCCAGTGGCTTATATGTTGGCCTTACCACCAAAATTGGATAAGAACCACAATGTGTTTCATGTCTCAATGTTAAGGAGATGTAGATCGGATCCAACACATGTAATACCTATGGAATCAATAGAGGTACAACCAGACTTGACCTCTGCAGAAGAGCCTTTAAAAATCTTAGCTTGAGAAGTCAAGGAACTATGGAACAAGAAAGTACCATTGGCAAAGGTCCTTGGCGCAATCATGCAGTGGAAGAAGCCACTTGGAAGAGTGAAGGAATGATGAGAACTCAATATCCTTAGATATTCGGCTCCAACTAATCAGGTAAATTTGGAGGACAAAATTTTCTTAAGGGTGAGAGAATTATAACATCCAATGATTTAGCCCCCGATTGTGCATGATAGTAGTGGGGTGCATAGGTTCAATCGGAGTCTAAATTGGAACCCATAAGAAAATGACTAAAAACAAGGAAAAATAATTAAGGGTATTATTATTCGGGAATTAAAAAGATTAGTGCTAGAATTGGAAAAAAAATAAAATTTCCTGTGGAAAAAATTAGTATTGTGGCTATTGTTGGGGGAAAAGTGTGAAGATAGTGGAATTGTAGCAAATAAAGAATTTTTCAAAGTTTAAAAGCTAATCAAGATTAATTAAGTTAATGAACCAATGAAAATTAGGATTAATTTTAATTAGTGGGACCCACTCATTAATCAAAGTATAAAAGTAAAAAATGGGAGGAATTCTACATTATTCCACCTAAAAATCTAACTCATCTTCATCTTCTTTTCTTTCACTCTTGCCCGTCCACCATAGCTCACCAAAACCTCCATTTTTGCATCAATCCAAGCTTGAAAAGGAGAGGAAAAAAATTAGCTTTGAGAGATGAAAAATCGAAATTAAAGAGTTCTTACCGTAAAAGGGGCAAAGGAGCAAGAAGAAAGGAAGAAAGAATAAAAGGAAAGGGAGAAATTCTAGGGAGAATTTTGGCCCACCTTGGTGAACCCTTAAGGTGAGTTTATTCTTCTTACATTCAACCTTTTTCCTTTCATTTGAGACCATAAGGATGATATATATGATTAGGTTTGGTATATTGAGGTTATATTGCAAGATTGAAACTAGAAATTTAAAGTTGTAATTAGTTGGAGAAAATTGTAGTGAAACTGTGAATTAATGATAATTGATGTTAGCTAATTATTTTATCACTTAAAAACTAAAGAAAGATGATGGTAATGGATGAAGAAGGGGTTGTCATAGTTAAAGTAATTTGGAAAAAAATTGAAATTGACATAGAAACAACACAAATGGATGATAAATGAAGTATGAATTAAGTGTTCATTTGAAGAAAATGAATTGGGAACTATGATAAGGTTATTATGTAGTATGATATATCAGTAAGGAAATTTAATCTTAGTACATTTTGGCTAAATTAAAGTATAAAACATATTAGGAGGATTAGAATTTCTTGTAGGCATGAAAAACTATGAAAATGGATGATAGAAATGAGATATGGTATGGTTGTGCAGGAAAACCAAGTGAGCAAGTGAGAGGCCCTCAAGAGGCTGACAAAGGGAAGGAGAAAGCTAACTAATAAGAGGAGGAAACGAAGGATAAAGGAAAGATCCAAGGTTGATTAGGTATGTGCTTCATCGATAAAAATCTTACATGTTATTCATATGTGTGTAATTATGTATTAGGTTTGATATGATTGTGTTTTTTATATGGAATGTGATTAGTTGTTACTTTTGATATTTTATGTGGCAATAAGAGCAAATGGTGTGAAATAATTAAGACATGTGAATGTAATTGTGATATGGAAATTGTGGTACAAAAATGAATGCATATGATGAATGTATTTGAATGGTAGACTTGTGTGAATTGATAACTCTGTTATAGAATCCCAAGAGTAGCCTTTACATTTGTTATCATAAGTTAAGTTCTAGAATTCCAATTTTTGTTTTCTTTATTGGAAATGAATGCTAAGAGATAAGGATTTAACTTTTATTTAGACCATAAAATCTAAATATATCTAATTTTGCCAAAAAAAATACATAAAATTTAGATTTAGAATGTGTCTAGAAACTTTTAGGCAAAAATATTTAGTGACAATTCAGTGATCATTTCACCATAAATTTTCATAGAAAACCTGAATTTGCATGATTTTTGATGCATCTGAAAGCTGAGAAAATAAGCTACAAATTGCTAGAAGACCTAACTTCAAATTCGAACTATAAATGGGCCAAAAATGAAGCCCAAAATCAGGCTGAAATCTGCCATAGTTAAAAACTTAAAATATTGGATTTTTGCATATGGAGTGATGAGTATATGTAATAATTAATGTAAATTTTGACTTTAATGGTAATTATCAATGTTTAATAAATTATTTATATGTCAGATTCTAATGCAATAATAATGGGAATAAAGAACAAAAATAAATAAGCTTATTTGTGAAAATTTAGTAAAATTATCATTTTTGAAAATATTGTAAATAAATATAAAAATAATTAAGGCCTAAAACACCTAATCTAAAACTAAAATAGAGAATAGTTTGATATGTCAATCAAGGAATTTAAGGCACTCAGCACCAAATATAAAAACAGGTAATGACAAATTTATAAATGCGCTTGGTGCAAAATTATTAAGTCGGTAATAGCAATATTACAAAAGCCGGTAATGACTCTATTATGAAAGCGCTCAGCGCAATATTATGAAAGGCAGTAATGACAACCCCGTTATTCCTATTAGTTAGTTTGGTTATAGGTATTATGGGCACAAGAAAAATAAATAAATAATAATAATAATAATAATAATAATAATAATAATAATAATAATAATAATAATAATAATAATATTAAAGTATGTAATTTTGATAATGTTATATTAATAAAAATTGTTAAATATTAAATATTTGATGAAATTTATTTGATTTCATATAATTCTTTATTTTATGTCTTATTTGTTAAATTTATAAATGACATGTAAGAAAATATATGTGTGTAAAATTTTAATCATTGAAGCACCACTAAGCTAGTAGTTTAGTGCGAGTGACTTCCTCTCACACATGTTTTAAAAGGGTAGCCATAGATGGTATAGTTGTCAGAAGAAGAAGGATACTCGGACGAAAGTATAAAAGCTTTGGATTTCTTTTTGGTATATTTTATCAAAAATTTTGTGAATTAAATTACAGTTCTATTTCATCTAGCATGTATTATAGATGTGAATGATAACGTAAGAGACATAATTTGAATGTAAATTAATGTATTTTATAAATAAATAAAATTTTGAATATTTATGTTTGTAATCATTTTATTTTGGGTATCTGCAATATTTTTGAGAAATAAAAAAAATATTTATACTTCATTTCATTAAGTTTATATGACAGTTAGTCGGGTAATACTCACTTACCTTACTAAAATAAAGTGGGATAAATGGGTATTACACATATGTTGGAATTTGTCTTAATTCTTCTTCTTATCTTCCTTTCTTCTTCATTTTAAACTTAAATTTCCTGTAAACACCATCCCATACACATTCCTCACATAACCATCATACCCAAATCTCTATTTTAGAGAGGGACAGTGAAGGAAAATCTGTGGAGTTTTGAAGACTGAATCATATTCATAAACGCAGCGAAAAAATAATTTTCAAAACCCAAAACAAAAGATTATACTTTCACCATTAAAACTAATTTATATAAATATAAATGTTAAAAATTATACCTTATAATTTCTTATTTGTTCCTCAAATCTTCACTTTGTTGGGTTGTAGCAAACCACAACAATCCATACTAGGATGTCTCTAATGATAATCCAGGCGAAGAATGAAGAAGAAACTATCAAGAGAAATAGTTTGAACAAATTCAAAGTGCTAGCTTTGAAAGTGTTCTTAAGAGATTTGTTGTGTCTTAAAAATATTTTTTTCACAAAAAAATATTTTCATGTCTATTTTATGTCATTTGATGTCTTTTCTATTTGAATCATATTCAAAGAAAAGATAAAAATTCAAAAATGGAGAAAAGGGAAATGAATGAATAGTAATTGGTTATAATTGGCCTAATTAAGGCCAAAATCTACCATTGGCCAACGAGTGGGAGGCAGTAGTGCGTTGGGCCTGCTGCGGGTTGCTGCTGGGCAGCCTAGCTGGCCCGCTTGGCTGGCTAGCAGCCTGCCAAGCATGCACGATCTATGCGATCTCATCGCGATCCATCCCAAAATAATTCTCTCATATTTTGGATCCTGTCCAAGACCATTTTACTTATTCTCCATATCTTCAATGCGTGTCACCCATTAGGTTCCCGATTATATTGACCAATTAAATTAACAATTAATTTAAGCAGGTTATGAGCGGTATCTAGCAACACATCATGACCCCCAATTGATCGGAAAGTCAGTGGTTTGACTACGAACCTTTCCATAGACAATTTTCGTGCAATTATTCCTTTCACCATTCTATACCCACATTTGGTTTAGAGTATGGACATGTGTCAACTCCCACTAGACTGACTATGTCACGTCTAGTCCAAGTAATGTTAGTTTTTGTCCTTGAGGCTCATTACTCTGTTAGATATGTTATTGAAGACTTTCTTTATGACATTTCCACTCTGGCCAGAGATTCCCGAGTAATGACCACGACAAGAGGCCATGGGTATACACTCTTTCTATTAAGAGTGGTGAATCCTTTGTTGGTTTTCCAATTACCTTTGAATACCTCAAGTTGTATCCAATCGCCACCCTATGAGCTACCTCTCTAAGGCAATAAGGAATAGTATCAAAATACAGAATCAATATTCAAGATATCCTTGAGTACCTCAAGTCTAAGGATACTTGCACCATTGCTATGATGAGACTATACTTGCACCATTGCTATGATGAGACTATCATTGACATTTGAATAGATTATCCACATGATTGTCTCATAGTTGGTCATCTAATGTACTTAGCTACACTTAGCAAGCATCCACATGTTAACTCTAAACATCTCATATTTATAGATTATTAGATCTACTATTCGATCCAATCAAGGAATGTAATATGTGCTAGTCTGTCTGGATTAATAATGTTCCATCTCATTAATCCTATGACTAGAGATAATTTTGATACTAATATAATTACACATGATAAGAATCTTAATATCATGATCTCATCATGATTTCCTTCACGCTATGTTATGTATCAAGGACTTCATTAATTGATTTAAGATCACTTATCAATTCATATATCAAATTAATGAAAATGCCTTTTATTAATCAAATAAATTTGTACAATAAGTGCTAAAAGTGATTGCCTTTAGAGCACTCCTCTAACAAAATCAACCTAAAAAAGGAAAAACAAAAAGAAAGGAAATTCGACCAATATTATAGTGAATGTTCTCTTCCATTTCTTTTGATTTTCTCCATCATATGAGGCCTAAATTGATGTTGATTAAGGTCAAATTTTAAAAATTAAGATTAATTGTCTGATGAATTGAGTTAGGGTTATTAATGTTGTGATGGCAATTTTTGGGAGAAAGTTGTAATTGAACCTTTAATTAATTAGAATTAGTATTAGTATTAAAAAAATATGATAAAAAGTTAAGAATGAAGGGCCACCATGATGGATGTAATTAAGAAAAAAATAAATTGGCCCAAATGAGAAGCAATTGAGGGCTAAAAAGTGATGAATTGAGTATTATTTTGAGGAAAATAATTAAAAAAAAAACTAAAGGAATCACTTTGAGAAGCCTTGACTTATCAAAAAAGGGATATTAACCTTAGTATATTTTAGTCAAAATAAGATAGAAAAAGTGTTAGAAGCCTAAAGGTATTAAATATGCATGAAAATCATTGAAGAGCGTGATATTAAATGAGATATTGTTTGATTGTTTGTTAGGCCAAACTAGTGCAAGCAAGGGCAACAATCAAGAAGTTGAAAAGGGCGCCACCTAAAACAGTAGAAAAAGAAAGAAAAATGAGTGGTTAAGGTTTATGCTTCTTTGATAAACGCTTGACATATCAATTTAATGTGTTATTTGATTGTTAAAGCATTAAGTGTGATATTGTATGATTTTTATGGTAAAGAATTGTTTTTAAAAATATGGTGCTTTTAATATGTCAAAATAATATATTGAGGATGAAATATGAAAAATAATTCATATTTGTATGAAACAAATTGGAGCTAAAAATTTCATGATCCAAAATGAGCTACAAAAATTGGACGTTGAATTGTCTAGAAAAATATCGAAATTTTTTTTACTACATAGTACATGGTTATTGAACTATAACTTATGCTAGAAAACTCGAATTTGTGTGATTTATGTTGAAAATATAAAGCTAAGACATCAAGTGAAAATTTCTTTGAAGACTATGAGATCTAATTCATTTTATAAATGGGTGAAAAGTGCATCCCAAAAATAGTATAATAATCTACTAGGAAATAAAGTCTGGTAATTTAGTATACCAAATAACGTGTGAAATATATATATATATATATGTTAAATTGATGAAAATTTTTGCTTTATTTGATTATATGAATATTTGTAGATAACATTTGTGAATAATAATAATAATAATAATAATAATAATAATAATAATAATAATAATAATAATAATATAAAAGCCCTAAAACACCTAGAATAGAACTGGAGTCTTGGATAGATTTGCATGCCAATAAAGGGTAGAAAAAAAATATTATGTTGGTGCTAAAAGATGCATTAAGTGATAGTATTATGTAGACACCAAAATGTGTCGAGTTGATCATAAGTGGAACTATTTTGTGCTAAGTTGGCCAAAAATATTACATAGCACTGAGTTATTTTCAAATAATACATAGGCACCGAGTTATTGATGTCATATGACAAAAAAACCTTGAAATCCTACTAGGAGTTCCTATTATAGATGTTAAGGACACTCAGATGAAAAAAATAAAACATAAAGAAAAGGTTAAAATAGAGTTTTTGTTAAGAATAGAAATAACTAAATAAATATAATATTAATATTAATAATTATGATGGTAAAGGTATAATTAAGAAATATGAATATATATATATATATATATATATATATATTAATGTTATGATTTGTATTGATTACTCTTATGATATTACTTGAGATTATTATGGCTAAGTGCTAGATGTAATACTTGCTCAGCTAATTAGGATTTACACCCAATTAAATAGGTGAATGTTACAAGTTACCGCTTTAGAAAACCTATGCATTTTAAAACTCTTTTTCTTTTCCTTTGTAAAACTTATTTCTATTTATAATAAAACCTTTTTATCAAAACATCATAAGAAATTTGTTACCAAAACATAAACTTAGATCTCACAGGATCACTTTTTATAAACAAACTTGGCCTTAAATGGCCCACTATTTATTAGAAAAATTATATCATTTAAAATTTAATATATATTTAATTACCTAACTAGGTGTATACAAAACATTATCCCAAAAACCATATCATGTACAAAAAGAACATGAAGATGACATGTAACACTGACTCTAATGACATGTGTGCTTCTTCTATTTGAGTCAACTTCGATTATCTCTTAGGCTTCGACCTACATGCAGAAAACTCACACACTAACTAATGAAAGCTTAGTAGCACATATAGACATAAATATTCAAGCATGCAATCACATAGGTCATATCATGGCATATTATGCATGTTCATGTATACTATCATATTATAGTACTATCCTAATGCAAGGAAATATAAGCACCATATCAACATCATGCATAATAAGTATTATCATATAATTGGTTCATTTTTATCCTTACCTTAGTTTGTATAACTTTTCTTTACCCATAATATACCAATAATTGATTATTGTTTTCCTTTTTAATCTGTTTTGTCCAAAACTCCTAGCCGGACTATTTGGATGTGCATTGTGGAATAGTTGCACTTAAACTTGAGTTTCATTCACTCTACCCACTAATTGTAAGAGTCTCAACTGAGTTTGTTAAGTCTAAGTGCTCTCCGAGCTTAAGCCACCTTAACTAAGTATAACAAAAAACAAGGGCACTCTCTGAGTGTCAGCCACCTTATCCTTTTAAATGCATAGAATCGAGAAATAAGGATACTCTAATTTGAGCTTCAGCTATCTTGTTCTCAAAATTCTATATTCTATAGTCATGTAACCTACTTAATGGCATGTCATTTATCCTAGGACAAGTCCTATATTAGAGAAAAAGGGCATTTAACTTCCTTTTATGTCATTACCTTTTAAATACCATTATCACGTAAAACCATGCTCTTAAGCATTTACCATACATGAATCCTCCTATTGTATCCCATGGCATTTTCCATACCAATATTCCATTCACATATCAATCACCAATCATAAGTTGCAAATGAAGGATAACAGATAGTTTATGGGGGTGAAATACGAGTTCACAGCCGTGAAGGCCATTCATGGGTACCCCCTTATTTGTGAACAAAACTATGATTGTTCACATGGAAGCTACTATCTATGAAAAACACATCATTCACAATTATGACTATATGTTCATCGGTGAAACCAAACATTCATGACCGTGGATCAAACTATGAAAACTAAGGATAAAACTGGATATCAATGTTCACGCCCATCACTATATGTTCACAGGAGTGAACCCATGCATTAACAACATTCCTTATACGTGATGCAAGGCATGAAAGCTACTGCTCATTCTGGAATTTTTCTAGATTGATGTTTCATGGATGTGACTCTCTTTGCTACAGATGTGACTCCCTTTGCCACATGAGTGAAACGTGTCAGTGTGCAACATTTATGAACATGACTACCATGTCACGGATGTGAATTTTTGGGTTTTCCAAAACCAAAAATAGAGCATCATCATTTTGTTGGATTTTAAACATGCATCTCATATATGATATAGTAGAATTTTAAAATTTAATCAAACTCAAAACCCAGAGAACACCCAATGTATATTAATATTGGATCATTAACTATATAATGGATGAAGTAGATTACTTTTTAATTAGAACTTCAATCTTCAAACTTTGAGCTTGCCATCTTGTTAGGTTGTCATAAATCACAATAATCCAAAGCTTATGGATTTCTCTAATAATATCCACATAAAGGAGTGAAGGAAATAACCTCAAAGGTAATGAGGTGTCAAAATAGCAAGGTGCTAGCAATATTGATTCAACTTGAGAGAGAACAAGAAGATGAGGTGTCAAAATACCAAGGTGTTAACATCATACCTTATGCATTTTAGTAAAACTTATCTTTGTGTCCACTAATCACATATAACATACAGGTAAGTTAAAGGAACCTGTTAACATTGATAGTAAATTTTTTTTAACATCACATCCATATCATCATTCAATAAATCTGCAAATCAACATATCTCATATATATTAAAACTTAAACTTTACATCTAATGTTTAATAGTTGCATCCATTTACATATCATTGTACAACTCCGAGTAAATATACATGTATATTCACATAAATCCAAAATGTAGATGACATGATTTCATGTTCGTGTGGAATGCAAGGGTGAAAATGGTGAGTCTCAGCCGATGACCTGTGTCCCATATCTTCTATATTCCACTCAAAATGAGCTATCACTTTTCTTTAACTGAAAAATGATGCAAATTGATGAGTTGCGGCTCAATGAGAGTAATCATCAAACAACTTCTAAAGTACCTTGCATTCACCATTATCATATAATTGCGAGTAAAATTTAAACATGTAATCACCAATCCTTGCTTAAGCTCATGCTTAGCTCATTTCATTTTGTTGTGACCTAGTTAAGTAGACATTGCCCTAAGTTTCCATATGAACATTTGCCATATGAACATTTGCATTTGCTAGCTAGCTTGATCATTTGTTTCATCTGCACATTTATCGGGTTGTAGACCTCCTTTTTTGCCTTGCAATGTCAATTAACTAGTCACAACGCCTTTTAAGTCCTTATGCATATGCATTTGTAACTAATCATTCATCATATATTATGTCTATTATGTATACCTCATATATATACAACATGTATACCATATATGCTATGCATATACCTCAAATATGCTATACATATACCTTGTATATATCACGTATGCCAAACATATACGTCAAATATACCATTTCTATATACCACATATTGCATAAATTATCCATCATCTCATTATCAAGGTCAAATCATGGCAATTATGTGAATTACATAGCCATAAATCATCTCACATATCACATAACAAGCAATATTCATAAGCACTAAAGAAATCATTTGATAACTATACTCACTTTTCTATTTTGATTCTGACCCTTAACTTAGTGACTATCCCTTCCTTGTAGGTATCCAATTTGTTGAGAGCCTAATATGGAAATATGTTAATTATCTCATGACTTGAGAAAGTTAATGTCGCTTAAACAAATTAATATGCATTATTCATATCAATAGTTAGGGTTTTTCCTATGAGCTAGTGTGACATCATAGGACTAATTAGCCTATAAATTTTTCTAAAATTTTGCAATTTGATTCATTCTTATTTATAATTAAATTGAACATATAATTATATAACATATTAAAAGTTCATAGAAATTTAAGTATTGTACAATTGTTGGTGGAATTTCCAATTGTGTTCTGTTTTTTTACCCTATTTTCTACCGTTTGGCAGTTTTAATGTACCAACTTTGGTCCTTCATATCTTACATTATAGAAGTCATATTATAGTTAAACTTAACATATATTTATATACATTAAAATTTTCATTTTAAAACTTTTATTAATTATGTCTCTAATGTCCTCAAATTATTAAGGTGGTATTTTTACCAAACTTTATCTATGACATAACCCTATAATTGCATGTTTTGAAAAATTAGATATTCCATATATAAGGAGCTCAAAAGGACCTAAAAAATTGTTAGACATGCCCAGGGCACTAAGTAGACAACTCAAACTATGGATCATTCATGGTTACATTCACCATAGCGCAACATCCATAAAACATATGAATATGAATTTTTGTATATATAGTATCTACAATTTTCATGGTTTGATATTCTTAAGATTCGGGCTCTATCATATTCAAAACAAACAAACACAATAACTAACTCAGCTAGGGTTGGCACCCAAACTAGTTCCAATCAAGAGAGGATTTTCTTCATATACACTAAATGTTGCAAAAATATTTATATATATATAAAAACGTAAGACATAAATGAACAAAGGTTATGTTTGAAAATTCTCTAAATTCATTCCATATGATCATCCAATTAAGAGTGTAAAATACTCATGCAACACAATCCTAACAGTTCAAAATAACGCTAGAACAATAGAGAGAAGATTACTTGCCAAGAACAAACTTGAAAGGGATGGATTTGCTACAAAACTTGAGTGAAATAAGGAATAAAATAAGGCTGAAATGTTGGAAGAAGAAGGAGAAATGAAATTGGAGTGAAGGAGGCAGAACAGTGAGGAGGAAGATAAGGTCCACCTCCCACCTCCTCACTTTTGTCATTTTCTCATTTTTTTTCTTATTTTTTTTATATATCTTCCTTTTTTTTGTTTGTTTTAATTTTAATTTTAATTTTATTTATTTATTACTATTATTCTTTCTAATACATTGTTACCTTCATTTAGGTTATAAGTACACACGTGCGACTCAATACAATTGCAATATAATTTGACACGTAGCTATTGTATATCATGAACTTATTCTCATGAAATTACATAAGGAATGCACGTGTTCAAATGAAGTATATATAAGATGTATATGTTTAAATGACATACATGTAGAAATACATGTGTGAAAGGTCGGGGATGTTACAATTCTCCCCTCCTTTTAAAAAATTCATCCTTAAAATTTCATACCTGGGAACAGGTGTGGATATTGCTTTTTCATATTCTCTTTTGTTTCCTATATTGCCTATTTTTGTAAATAGTTTCTCCATAATACCTTAATTACCTAAAGGTATTTCTTGGTTTCTCAGTTGTTTAGTCTTGTATTCGATGATTTCCACCGGTTCCTCGACATAACTCATGTCATCTACAATCTCACTGGTTTGGTCTTTAAGTACATGTGTAGGATCTAACCTATTCCTTTTAAGTAGGCTTACATGAAACACATTATGAATATGCACCTTCTTTGGTGGTAAAGCCAACTTGTATGCCAGTGGACTAACCTTCTTAAGAATTTCATAAGGCTTTATGTACCTTGGGCTTAATTTACCCTTATTACCAAATCGAATTACCCATTTCCATGGAGATATTTATAAAAATGTCTTTTCACCTAACTCATATTTCATTTCCCTTCTATTCTAATCGGCATAACGTTTTTTGTCTTTCTTGTGACATTAACTTATTCTTGACAACCTTGATTTTATTCATTGTGTCTTGTACTATCTCTAGTCCTTCTAATGCACATGCTCCTTCTTCATCTCAAATGATAGGGCTTTTGCACTTTCTACCATACAATGTGTTGAACCTTGAGGGGTATTTCTATCATTTTAATGCTAACAAATAAAATAGCAATAATGTATTTAACATACTTGTTTTCTAAGTCTATTAAATAGGGTATGGAATATGATAGCAAGAATGGAGAATGAAAGATTAATCTTAAAAAGATAAAATTAAAGAAATAGCATGTTCACGCCCGTGACAAAGCTTAGCGCCAACAATCCAACATTTCAAGTTCACGACCATGAAGAATGATAGCAACCGTGAATGAACATTTTCAGTCATGCCCGTGAATTAAAGTCACGTTCGTGAGAAGACATGACAAATTCTTCTAGAGAGCTTCTTGACCAGAGTCACCACTTGGACCACGGCTTGGAAGGATGTCATGCCCGTGAAGATAAAATGTCACGCCCGTGATGAAACACTTCAAAACATTCTAGAATGCTTCATGACCAAGGTCACCATAGCTTGGAAGAATAGTCATGACTATGACACACAATAGTCATAACCGAAACATGTCAGGCGCGACAATAAGGGTTGGTGCAATGGCTAGTTCCATATTAAATACATTCTAACGACTATAATTTGTTATGAAAGTATAAATGCAAGTCATTTATACATTCATAAAAGAGGAGAACAAGAGAACAAGAGAATAGCTAATATTTTGAATCAAAATCTTGTTGTAAGCCATTTGTGCATTTGATATTTTCAAAACAAACATTTATTCTTTATGAAAATCTTTTTGCTCATCATTCATTAGGCAATATAGATTTGTAAGTGTTTCTCTCTGTAATCATCTACTCAAGTGAGTTTTGGGTATTTCGGGGTTAAGAGTAGAACACTTGTAAGGGTTATTTGTGTGAGCCTCTAAAACACAAAGAAAGGTTATTTGTGTGAGCCTTTAAAACACAAGGTAAAGGTTATTTGTGTGAGCCTTTAAAACACAAGGAATTGGTTATTGTGTCATCCATCAAAAACAAGGGATTTCTGGGTTAGGTGTGATCCATTGTTAGAAACACCATAGTTGGGACTGAGCTTGTAAAACTCCATTGTAACACTTAGTGTGTTAGTGAAACTGCCAATTGAGATTGGGGAGAGAAGTAGGATTTTTTAACACCCGAACCTCTGTAAAAATCCTTGTGTCATATTTTTTCTATCTCTACTAAACTTAACTTTTCTTTCTGCACTTAAAAGTTAAATTTTTAATATCCAATTCAACCCCCTTCTTAGTTCAATATCTGGGCAACAATTATATCAGAGCCAAGTCTAGCATCGAAGCCTAAACAGCGCTAGTAAAGATCAAGATATGGCCAATGAAGGATTCCAAAGTCTCAAGCCTTACTTTGATGGAGCAAATTATGCTTAGTGGAATTTTCGGATGGAGACATATCTGGATAGTGAAGGAATTGAAGTCTGGGATAGTGTTTAAAAAGAATGGACACCGCTAACTAGAAGAGGAGCTGATGGTGAAGTAAAAATCTTATCAAGAGATGATTGGACAGAGCCTCAAAGAAGAGCAAACTTCAAAAATAAGAAGGCAATGACAATTCTCTCCAGCTCATTATCCATTGAATAATGTGGTAGAATACAACACTGCCCAAAAGCTTACAATATGTGGAAAACATTGGAAAACTATCATGAAGGAACTAAGCAAGTTATATCCAAGAAGATTCAACTTCTTACTTTAGAATATGAGCTATTCAAGATGAAATCCAATGAGTCAATCACTGACATGACCAATCGTCTTCTAGCTATCATAAATGGAATGAGAAAACTTGGGAAGCACCTGAGCTTGGAAGATGTAAATAACAAAATCCTGAGAATTTTTCCTCTCAAAGATTAATGTTCAAGAGTTGCCGGTATAGAAGAAGCAAATGAAGATATGAGCATCATGAATACTGATGTGCTTATTGGCAAACTTCTCACACATAAAATGGCAGTGAAAAGAGATAGAGAGCTTGAAGCAGAGCTAGAAAAAAGAAAGCCTCTAGCACTGAAAGCCTCTACTTCAAAATCTCAAGAAGAAGTTAAAGATGATGAAGAAATTAGTGATGATGCAAATGCGGACATTGTTATGCTCTCAAGAAGGTTAAAAAGAATTATTGAGAAAAATTTGAGCAACTCTAGAAAATTCAGTCAAAGAAACCTCAAATAGACTTCTAACGATGCACAAAGAAGTAAAGAAGAGGTAAAGTGCTATGAATGTGGAAATAAAGGGCATATTAAACCGGTATGTCCAAGGCTCAAGAAGCATAAGAGCAAATACCAAAGAGACAATGGGGATAAAGGACACAAAGCCACATAGGATAACGAAAGCTCTTCAAGTGAAAAAGATGACAATGAAAGCAAAAAGGTCAACCTATGTTTCATGGCTATAGAGGATCACATCTCGGATAAGGTAAGATCACTTCACTCATACTCTTTTAATAATGATAGTAGTGATAATGATAGTAATAGTAATGATGATGATGATGATGAGCAAAGCCAAATAGAAGAATTGAATCTAAAACTAGAGAAATATAGGAGTAAATTCAATACTTATAAGAATAACATTTCTAATTTAAAAATCAAAATGGATGTTTTAGAAAAGGAGAACTTTAAGCTTAAATCATCTAATGAATCTCTTCAAAAGTCATTAGATGAATACTCTTCAAGCCCTCAACTAAATCCTTGCTTAAAGAGAATAATACTTTAAAAAATGAAGTTGAGGAACTTAGAAACTCCATTTCAAAATTTCATAAAGGAAAAAAGAGCTTAGATACTCTCATTGTGTCTCAAAGACCACCTTTAATTAGACATGGTCTAGGATTTAAGGGCACATCATCATCTTCTCACAAAACTATTTTTGTTAAGTCAAGTGAACCTCACATCTCCATACTTGTTGGAACAACACCAAGGAATAAGTACACTAAACCTTCTATACATAAAAGGAATAATCAAGGATTGGTAAGCCTAAGAAAGAAACCTCAAAAGGCTAATCATGTCTTTATGTATAAGAAGAATGCATCTAGAAAAGCACCAATTAATCATGATTGTGCATGCCATTGTTCTCAAACTCAGTCTAATAGAAATATGGCATTCAAAAGCATTGTGAGATGAAAAATCATTTTTAGACCTAAACAGTGTAATTATTATATGAACTTTGGTCACATAAATAAACATTGCTGGATAAGGAAGGCTCATTGGGAACCTTCATGTGCTAACCCCTAAGGACCCAAGCTCATTTGGTTACCTAAAAACCATACTTGAATTGTGATTCTATAGGTATGCCTCAAGTCCATAATAAACAAAAATGCTTTGCTAGTACACAGTGGATGCTCAAGGCATATGATAGGAGACAAAGAACTCTTCAATGAAATCAAAAGTATTGATAGAGGTATAGTTACCATTGGAAACAATGCTAAGGGTAAGGTAATTGGCATTGGCTGTATTTGGTAGAGGAGTGCTCTAAAGGAAATCACCTTTAGCACTTATTGTACAAATTTATATGATTAATAAAAGGCTTTTTCATTAATTTGATGTTCATTTGATATATGAATTGATAAGGATCTTAAATCAATTAATGAAGTCCTTGATACATAACATAGCATGAAAAAATCATGATGAGATCATGATAATTATCATGTGTAATTATGTTAGTATCAAAATTATATCTAGTCATAGGATTAATGAGACAGGACATTATTAATCCAGACAAACTAGCACATGTTACACTTCTTGATTGGATCGAGTAATAGATCTCATAATCTATAAATATGAGATGTTTAGAGTTAACATGTGGATGCTTGTTAAGTGTAGCTAAGTACATTGGATGACCAATTATGAGACAATCATATGGATAATCTATTCAAATGTCAATGATAGTCTCATCATAGCAATGGTGCAAGTATCCTTAGACTTGAGGTACTCAAGGATATCTTGAATATTGATTCTGTATTTTGACACTATTCCTTGTTGCCTCAGAGAGGTAGCTCATAGGGCGGTGATTGGATACAGTTTGAGGTATTCAAAGGTAATTGGGTAACCAACAAAGGATTCACCACTCTTGATAGAAAGAGTGTATACCCATAGCCTCTTGTCGTGGTCATTACTCAGGAATATCTGGCCGGAGTGGAAATGTCATAAAGATAGTCTTCAATGACATATCTAATAGAGTAATGAGCCTCAAGGACAAGAACTAACATTACTTGGACTATACATGATGTAGTCAGTCTAGTGGGAGTTGACACATGTCCATACTCTGAACCAAGTAGGGTATAAAATGGTGAAACGAATAATTGCACAGAAATTGTCTATGGAAAGGTTCATAGTCAAACCACTGACTTTCTGGTCAATTGGGGGTAATGATGTGTTGCTAGATACTGCTCATGACCTGCTAAAATTAATTGTTAATTTAAGTGGCCAACATAATCGGGAACCTAATGGGTCACATGCATTGAAGATATGGAGAATGAGTAAAATGGTCTTGGATAGGATCCAAAATATGAGAGAATTATTTTAGGATGGATTGTGTTGAGATCGCACGAAAATTTTTTTCAGGAGTGTCACGGGCCCGCGCGGGCTAGGTAGGCTGCTGGCCGGCCTTATGGGCTAGTTAGGCTACCTAGCAGCAGCCCGCAGTAGGCCTTGCACGCCTGCAGCTTCCCATCCATTGGCCAACGACTGTTTTTTGCTATAATTAGGCCAATTATGGTCAATTACTATTCATTAGTTTCCATTTTATGCATTTTTTACTTTTCATCTTATTTTTGAATTTGATTCAAATAAAAAAGACATCAAATGGTAGAAAATAGACATGAAAATATTTTTTGTGAAAAAAAATATTTTTAACACAACAAAAATTCTCTTAAGAACACTTTCAAAGCTAGCACTTTGAATTTGTTCAAACCATTTCTCTTGATAGTTTCTTCTTCATTGTTTGCATGGATTATCATTGAGACATCCTAGTGTGGATTGTTGTGGTTTGTTACAACCCAACAAAGTGAAGATTTGAATACCAAATGAAAATTACAAGGTATAATTTTTAACATTTACATTTACATAAATTAGTTTTAATGGTACAAATATGATCTTTTGTTTTGGGTTTAGAAAAATTTTATTTTTTGTTGCGTTTATGAATATGATTCATTCTTCATAACCCTACACTATTGGTATTAATGGTGTCCAGTCCATCACCATAATGGGAGCAACTATTCTTATAGTGTTTGAGAACAACATCTACTACTGGTGGTGAAATCAACGAATGGGACCGGTTATTCATATAGTGCTTCACCAACACTGCTGGTGAAATCATTTGGGAGGACAATGACTTGAATGACTTCAAAGCTGACCTCCAAGAAATCCAATAGAGGAAGAGAGTTCGAGTTGAGGTGGCACCTTCAAAGGTTGAGCAGGAAATGGGACAATCCTCTGTCTCCACACCAAACTTGGCTCAGTAAGTGGTTAACCTCTTGGCACTACGGTTTGAGCAATTGCAGGCTTTGATGGATGAGAGGTTAGAGAACCTCACGGATTTCATGGAGTCTTGCATGGAGAGCCTCAAGGCGGAAGTAGCTCGCCTTAGAGATAGGATGTCCGGCTAGATTTTGTGTTAGATATGTTATTTTCTAGCTTGTTGGCTGTAGGAATTTCAAATTTCCTTTCAGAATTTCAATATTTTTTGTACTTTTCTTTTTATATCAATATATTTACTTTTGTTTTCCATTATGTTTATCTTTTTGTTATTCTTTTTGTTGATGACAAAAGGGGGAGAACCTAGTAATATATTGTTTAAAGTTAAATGCAATACTTATTTTGAATAAAAAATGAATATGCAAGTATGTAAATGAGCTTTATACACCTTAAACATATCTTAAGTGTACTTTGCATATACCTTGATGCAAGTTACATGAATGAATATGCACTTGATATACTCTGAATATAATTTAAATAAACTTAACTTGCTTTAAGGAAAATTTTGGTATACATTGGATATACTTTGCATATAACTTACATATACTTAAAACTATGAAGCATATTTTGATGCTACACTTCATCATTATTTACAATTCTTGCACTTCAGCATTCTTTATCCTAAGCATATTTTAAGGGGGAGACTTCTGAAAAGCACATATTACTAGATTATTTGTCACCATCAAAAAGGGGAAGATTGTTGAACCTTGAGGGGTATTTCTATCATTTTGATGCTAACAAATAAAATAACAATAATGTATTTAACATACTTGTTTTCTAAGTCTATTGAACAGGGTATGGAATATTATTGAACCTTAAGGGGTATTTCCATCATTTTGATGCTAACAAATAAAATAGCAATAATGTATTTAACATACTTGTTTTCTAAGTCTATTGAACAGGATATCAAATATGATAGCAAAAATGGAGAATGGAAGATTAATCTTAAAAAGATAAAATTAAAGAAATAGCATGTTCACGCCCATGACCTTATGTGTCACGCCTGTGATGAAGCTTAGAGCCAACAATCCAACATTTAAAGTTCATGGCCATGAAGAAAGACAACAACCGTGAATGAACATTTCAGTCATGCCAGAGAAGAAATGTCATGCCCGTGAGAAGACATGACAAATTCTTCTAGAGAGCTTTACGACCAAAGTCACCACTAGGACCACGACTTGGAAAGATGTCATGCCTGTGAAGATAAAATGTCACGCCCATGAACAAACACTTCAAAACCTTCCAGAATGTTTCACGATCAAGGTCACCACTCAAGTCACGGTTTGGAAGAATAGTCATGACCGTGACACACATAGTCACGACCGTTAAACATGAATGAGAAACATGTCAGACACGATTATTAAGGTTGGTGCAACTACTAGTTTCATATTAAATGCATTCTAACGGCTATAATTTACTATGGAAGTATAAATGCAAGTCATTTATGCATCCAGAAGAACAAAGAGAACAAGGAGAACAAGAGAACAAAAGAATAGCAAATATTTTGAATACAAATCTCATTGTAAGCCATTTTGTGCATTTAATATTTATTCTCTGTGAAAATCTTTATGCTCATCATTTATTGAACAATATAGATTTGTAAGTGTTTCTCTCTGTAATCATCTACTCAAGTGAGTTTTGGGTATTTTTGGGTTAAGAGTAGAACACTTGTAAGGGTTAGTTGTGTGAGCCTCTAAAACACAAAGAAAGGTTATCTGTGTGAGCCTTTAAAACACAAGGTAATGGTTATTTCTGTGAGCTTGTAAAACACAAGGAATTGGTTATTGTGTGAGCCATCAAAACAAAAGGGGTTTCTGGGTTAGGTGTGAGCCATTGTTAGAAACACCATAGTTGGGAGTGAGCTTGTAAAACTCTATTGTAACACTTAGTGTGTTAGTGAAACTCCCAATTGAGTGGTGAGAGGAGTAGGGTTTGTTAACACTCGAACCTCTATAAAAATTCTTGTGTCATATTCTTCTATCCCTACTAAACTTAATTTTTATTTCTGCACATAAAAGTTAAATTTTTAATCTCCAATTCAACCCTCCCTTCTTGGCTCAATATCTGGGCAACAATTGGTATCAGAGCTAAGTCTAGCATCGAAGCCTAAACAACGCTAGTAAAGATCAAGATATGGCCAATGAAGGATTCCAAAGTCTCAAGCCTTACTTTGATGGAGCAAATTATGCTCATTGGAAGTTTCAGATGGAGACATATCTGGATAGTGTAGGAATTGAAGTCTGGGATAGTGTTCGAAAAGAATGGACACCACCAACAAGAATAGGAGCTGATGGTGAAGAAGAAATCTTATCAAGAGATGATTGGACAGAGCCTCAAAGAAGAGCAAACTTTAAAAACAAGAAGGCAATGACAATTCTCTCAAGCTCATTATCCATTGAAAAATGTGGCATAATACAACACTGCCCAATAGCCTTCAACATGTGGAAAACATTGGAAAATTATCATGAAGGAACAAAGAGAGTTAAATCCAAGAAGATTCAACTTCTTACCTTAGAATATGAACTCTTCAAGATGAAATCCAATGATTCAACTTCTTATTAATTATGTCTCTAATATCCTCAAGTTATAAGAACCATTTCACTGGTCTAGAGTAAAGTTGGCTTCCGGACTAGTATCATTTGTGAAGGCTATATCTCACTCTATACACAACTTATTAAGGTGGTATTTTTACCAAATTTTTGTTAGAGTAGTGCTCTAAAGGCAATCACCTTTAGCACTTATTGTACAAATTTATTTGATTATAAAAGGCTTTTTCATTAATTTGATGTTCATTTGATATATGAATTGATAAGTGATCTTAAATCAATTAATGAAGTCCATGATACATAACATAGCATGAAGGAAATCATGATGAGATTATGATATTGAGATTCCTATCATGTGTAATTATGTTAGTATCAAAATTATCCCTAGTCATAGGATTAATGAGACAAGACATTATTAATCCAGACACTCTAGCATATGTAACACTCCTTGATTGGATCAAGTAGTAGATCTCATAATTTATAAACATGAGATGTTTAGAGTTAACATGTGGATGCTTGCTAAGTGTAGCTAAGTACATTGGATGACCAACTATGAGACAATCATATGGATAATCTATTCAAATGTCAATGATAGTCGCATCATAGCAATGGTGCAAGTATCCTTAGACTTGAGGTACTCAAGTATATCTTGAATATTGGTTCTGTATTTTGACACTATTCCTTGTTGCCTGAGAGAGGTAGCTCATAGAGTGGTGATTGGATACAGCTTGAGGTATTCGAACGTAATTGGGTAACCAATAAAGGATTCACCACTCTTGATAGAAGGAGTGTATACCCATGGCCTCTTGTCATTGTCATTACTCAGAAATCTCTGGTCGGAGTGGAAATATCATAAAGATAGTCTTCAATGACATATCTTATAGAGTAATGAGCCTCAAGGACAAGAACTAACATTACTTGGACTAGACATCACGTAGTCAGTCTAGTGGGAATTGACACATATACATACTCTGAACCAAGTGGTGTATAGAATGGTGAAAGGAATAATTGCACATAAATTGTCTATGGAAAGGTTCGTAGTCAAACCACTGACTTTCCGGTCAATTGGGGGTGATGATGTGTTGCTAGATACCGCTCATGACTTGCTTAAATTAATTGTTAATTTAAGTGGCCAACATAATCGGGAACCTAATGGGTCACACGCATTGAAGATATGAAGAATGAGTAAAATGGTCTTGGATAGGATCCAAAATATGAGAGAATTATTTTAGGATGGATCGCGATGAAATCGCACGAAAAAATCGTTCGGGAGTGTCACAAGCCCACGCGGGCTAGGCAGACAAATGGTCGACCTTACGGGCCAATTTGGCTACCCAGCAGTAGCCAGCAGCAGCCCGCAGCAGGCCCAGCGCACCTGTAGCTTCCATCTATTGGCCAACGGCTGTAATTGGCCATAATTACGCCAATTATGGCCAATTACTATTCATTAGTTGTCATTTTCTCTATTTTTGACTTTTCATCTTATTTTTGAACTTGATTCAAATAGAAAAGACATCAAATGGCAGAAAATAGACATGAAAATATTTTTTGTAAAAAAAAATATTTTTAAGACAACAAAAAATCTTTCAATAACACTTTCAAAGCTAGCACTTTGAATTTGTTCAAACCATTTTCACTTGATAGTTTCTTCTTGATTCTTCGCGTGGATTATCAGTAGAGACATCCTAGTGTGGATTGTTGTGGTTTGCTACAACCTAACAAAGTGAAGATTTGAAGAACAAATAAAAATTACATGGTATAATTTTTAACATTTACATTTATATAAATTAGTTTTAATGGTACAAGTATGATCTTTTATTTTGGGTTTTGAAAAATTTTATTTTTTGTTGCGTTTATGAATATGATTCATTTTTCAAAACCCAACAAATTTGTCTATGACATAACCCTATAATTTCATGTTTTGAAAAATTAGATATTCCATATATAAGGAACTCAAAAAGACCTAAAAAATTGTTAGACATGCCCAAGGCACTAAGTAGATAGCTCATACTATTGATCATTCATGGTTACATTCACCATAACTCAACATCCATAAAACATATGAATGCAAATTTTTGTATATATAGTATCTACAATTTTCATGTTTTGATATTCTTAAAATTTGGGCTCTATCACATTCAAAACAAACAAACACAGTAGCTAACTCAGCTACAGTTGGCACCCAAACTAGTTCCAATCAAGAGAGGATTTTTCTTCATATACACCAAATGTTGTGAAAAATATTTATATATATATATATGAATGTAAGACATAAATGAACAAAGGTTATGTTTGAAAATTCTCCAAATTCATTCCATATGATCATCCAAATAAGAGTGCAAAATACTTATACAACACAATCCTAACAGTTCAAAATAATGCTAGAACAATAGAGAGAAGATTACTTGACAAGAAAAAACTTGAAAGGGATGAATTTGCTACAAAACTTGAGTGAAATAAGAAATAAAATAAGGCTGAAATGTAGGAAGAAGAAGGAGAAATGGAATTGGAGTGAAGGAGGTAGAACAGTGAGGAGGAAGATAAGGTCCACCTCCCACCTACTCACTTTTGTCATTTTCCCTTTTTTTTGTTTCTTTCTTTTATATTTCTTCCCTTTTTTTAGTTTCTTTTAATTTTAATTTTATTTATTTATTACTATTATTCTTTCTAATACATTGTTACCTTCATTTAGGTTATAAGTACACACGTGTGACTCAATACAATTGCAATATAATTCGACATGTAGATATTGTATGTCATGAACTTATTCTCATGAAATTACATGTGGAATGCACGTGTTCAAATGAAGTATATATAAGATGTATATGTTTAAATGACATACATGTAGAAATACATTTGTGGAATGTCGAGGATGTTACAATTCTCCCCTCCTTTTAAAAAATTCATCCTCGAAATTTCATACCTGGGAACAGGTGTGGATATTGCTTTTTCATATTATCTTTTGTTTCCTATATTGCCTATTTTTGTAAATGGTTTCTCCATAATACCTTAATTAACTAAAGGTATTTTTTGGTTTCTCAGTTGTTTAGTCTTGTATTCCATGATTTCCACCGATTCCTCAACATAACTCATGTCATCTACAATCTCACTAGTTTGGTCTTTAAGTACATGTGTAGGATCTAACCTATTCCTTCTAAGTAGGCTTACATGAAACACATTATGAATATGCACCATCTTCGGTGGTAAAGCCAACTTGTATGCCAATGGACTAACCTTCTCAAGAATTTCATAAGGCTTTATGTACCTTGGGCTTAATTTACCCTTTTTGCCAAATCGAATTACCCATTTCCATAGAAATACTCATAAAAATATCTTCTCACCTAACTCATATTTCATTTCCCTTTTATGCTAATCGGAATAACTGTTTTTTTCTTTCTTGTGACCATTAGCTTATTCTTAACAACCTTGATTTTATCCATTGTGTCTTGTACTATCTCTCATCCTTCTAATGCACAGGCTCCTTCTTCATCTCAAATGATAGGGCCTTTGCACTTTCTACCATACAATTTGTTGAACCTTGAGGGGTATTTCTGTCATTTTGATGTTAACAAATAAAATAGCAATAATGTATTTAACATACTTGTTTTCTAAGTCTAGAGAATGAAAGATTAATCTTAAAAAGATAAAATTAAAGAAATAGCATGTTCACGCCCGTGACCGTATATGTCACGCCCGTGATGAAGCTTAGTGCCAACAATCCAACATTTAAAGTTCACGGCCATGAAGAATAATAGCAACTATGAATGAACATTTCAGTCACGCCCATGAATTAAAATCACACCCGTGAGAAGACATGACAAATTCTTCCAGAGAGCTTCACGACCAGAGTCACCACTTGGACCACGGCTTTGAAGGATGTCACGCTCGTGAAGATAAAATGTCACGCCCATGATCAAACACTTTAAAACCTTCCAGAATGCTTCATGGCCAAGTTCACCACTCAAGTCACAGCTTGGAAGAATAGTCATGACCGTGACACACATATTCATGACCGTGAAAGATGGAAGAGAAACAAGTCAGGCACGACAATAAAGGTTGGTGCAATGGCTTGTTCCATATTAAATGCATTCTAACGACTATAATTTGCTATGGTAATATAAATGCAAGTCATTTATGCATTCAGAAAAAGAGGAGAACAAGAGAATAGCTAATATTTTGAATTAAAATCTTGTTGTAAGCCATTTGTGCATTTGATATTTTCAAAATAAACATTTATTCTCTGTGAAAATCTTTTTGCTCATCATTCATTGAGCAATATAGATTTGTAAGTGTTTCTCTCTGTAATAATCTTCTCAAGTGAGTTTTGGGTATTTCGGGGTAAAGAGTAGAACACTTTTAAGGGTTATTTGTGTGAGCCTCTAAAACACAAAGAAAGGTTATTTGTGTAAGCCTTTGAAGCACAAGGTAAAGGTTATTTGTGTGAGCCTTTAAAGCACAAGGTAAAGGTTATTTGCATGAGCCTTAAAACACAAGGAATTGATTATTGTGTGAGCCATCAAAACACAAAGGATTTCTGGGTTAGGTGTAAGCCATTGTTAGAAACACCATAGTTGGGAGTGAGTTTGTAAAACTCCATTGTAACACTTAGTGTATTAGTGAAACTCCCAATTGAGATTGGGGAGAGGAGTAGGATTTGTTAACACCCGAACCTCTATAAAAATCCTTGTGTCATATTTTTTCTATCCCTACTAAACTTCAATTTTCTTTTCGCACTTAAAAGTTAAATGTTTATTATCCAATTCAACCCTCCTTCTTGGTTTAATATCTGGGCAACACAATGCGTCATATTGTGCCATCTGGATATTGCTATGATATTGATTATTCTAAGAAATTTCAATCAATGTTATCTATTCATCCCAAGCTCCTCTGAATTCCATAGAACACACCCTATGCATTTCTTCCAAGGTCTATATAGTCCTTTCTGATTGTCCATCAGTTTGTGGGTAGAATGCAGTGCTAAAGTTCAATTTCATTCCCAATACATCATGTAAACTCAGAAACAATGTTAAGTAAACTAGTGATCTCTATCAGATGCAATGGACACTGGAATACCATGTAATCTAACTATCTAATTCACATATAATTTTGCTAAATTTTCAAGTGTTCACCCCTATCTAATAGGCAAAAAATGTGCTGACTTGGTTAATCTGTCAATAATTACCCATACTACATCATTTTTCTGTGGAGTTCTTAGCAATCCATAAATGCAATTGTTGCTCAAAGAATGAACTAAGAAGGGGGTTGAATTGGTTAGTAAATAAAAATGTGCTTAATTGAAAGTGCGGAATAAATAAAATAGAGGAACGAATGAGAGATATCACACATAAGATTTATAGAGATTCGAGTATTAACGAACCTTACTCCTCTTCCCAATCCCGATTGGGTGCTTCACTAACACACTAAGTATTACAATGGAGTTTTTCAAGCTCACTTCCAACTATGGTGTTTCTCCCAATGGCTAATACCTAACCAAGAAATTCCCTTTGTGTTTTTCAATGGCTCACACAAAAACCAATTCCTTGTGTTTTATGGCTCACACAATAAATCCCTAAAAGTGTTTCACTCTTAACCCAATATACCCAAGCTCACTTTTTGAGTAATTGATTACAATGAGAAACACTCACCAACCTAATATGCTCAGAAGTTATGAGTAATTAGGTTTTCACAAAAGATAAAGTATTGTTAGAAAAACAATGAATGCACAAGGCTACAATAAGATTAAAGATGAAAAATAATTGTTGTTCTTCTTGTTCTTTTTTTTTCTTGTTGGGATCCATAAATGACTTGCATTTATACTCCCTCTGTGAATTATAGCCGTTTGGGTGCATTTAATGTGAAAATAGTAGTTGAACCAACTCTTAATTCGCACCTGACATGTTTCTCTGTCCTCATTCACGGGCTTGACTATATGTGTCACAGGCGTCAATGTTTTTCTAAGCTGTAGTCCAAATGGTGACTCTAGCCATGATTCTCTCTTGAAGAAATTGAAGTGTTTGGTCATGGGTGTGACTATACTTTCACTAGTGTGACTTGTTTGATCATTCATGATTGGTTTGATCCTTCATGGTCGTGAACCTTGAATGGTGGAAAATTGGCACTAAGCTATTTTCACGGGTGTGACATTAGTATTCACGGGCATGACACTTGGCTATTTCTTGAATTTAGACTTCAAATGTCATCTTTCAATCTTGTTTCAGATTCTAATCAAAGTATATCCTATTTAACACACTTAAAATACAAACATTGTTAAATACATCATTGCTATTTTATTTGTTATCATTAAAATAATGGAAATACCCCTCAAGGTTCAACAACAATCCATCGTTATCTTCTCCCATTTCCATTATGGCACTAGCAATGGATGTAGCTTACCAACTGGTGCCTAGTGTTCAATCTTATTTAGCTGACATGTTAAACATTTTGAAACATATTTTGTTGTCTTTCTTCATCCTTATGCGCATTGCATAATGTGTATTATGTGCCTCTTCCATTATTTTCTAGTGCAAGTTTTCAATATCTGGAACACATATATGGGACTTCAACATCAGTGTATCATCTTGCACATGAAACTTTTGTTTCCCCGCTTTACCATTTCAATCTTCTTACACAGTTGAGGATCTCAACCCTGTGCCTCCTTGATCCTCTCCTTTAGCATAATTCTAACTTGAAGAGTAGCAATCAGTGATCCACCATCATGCATATTCAATTCAACATTCATAGACCATAATTGAACCAAATATGGAAAAGAGGATGCTTGTAAGTGAGCTACACTGCTACTGGACTTCTTACTCAGTGCATCTACTACTACATTGGCTTCCCCTAGATGGTATTCAATTGTGCAATTATAATCTTTTAATAGCTCTAACCATCGTATTTGTCTCATGTTTAATTCCTTTTGTGTCAGTAAATAACCCAAGCTCTTATGGTATATGAAGATTTGGAATGTCTCACAATACAGATAATGACTCCAAATCTTCAATGCAAATACAACTGCAGCCAATTCTAGATCATGCACTAGATATGAGATCTCATATGATCTAAATTGTCTAGATGCATAAGCTATCACCTTACCATGTTGCATCAATACACATCGTAAGCCCTGGTGAGAAGCATCGCTATATACCGTAAATCCATATGTACCTGTAGGAATAGCTAACACTAGTGTTAAGGTTAACCTCTATTTTAGCTCCTCAAAACTCCTTTGGCATTATGGAGCCCATTTTAAAGGCACATTCTTTCTAAGTAATTTAGTCAAAGGCCTGGCAATTAATGAAAATCCATTGACAAATGTATGATAGTATCCTGCTAAACCTAGAAAACTACACATTTTTGAAACATTTTTAGGAGCTTTCCAATTTACCATGGCCTCTAATTTCTTTGGGTCTGCCTCTAATTTCTTTGCCTAATACCACATGTCAAAGAAATATGAAATGATCCAACCAGAATTCACATTTACTCAGTTTAGCATACAGTTGTTTCTCCCTTAAAGTCTGCAACACAATTCTTAAATGTTGGTCATGTTCTCCCCCCTATTAGTTGAGTACACCAATATGTCATCAATAAATACTATCACAAATTTGTCCAGATATGGTTGACACATTTTATTCATTAATGCCATAAATGCAGTTAGAGCATTACTCAACCTGAATGGCATTACTAAAAATTCATAATGGTAATGCCTAGTTTGAAAGGCAGCATTCAGAACATCTACTTCTGCTACCTTCAACTGGTAATATCCTGATTTCAAATTAATCTTGGAGAATATTTAGGCTCTTTACAATTGGTAAAACAAATAATCTATTATGGGCAATGGATATTTGTTCAACTATCATTTTGTTGAGTTTTCTGTAATCAATGTACAATCTCATTATTCCAATTTGCTTTCTAACAAATAATATTAGAGCTCCCCAAGGTGATACACTAGGTCTGATATACCCTTTATCAAGCAATTCCTGCAATTGGGTCTTCAATTTTTTCAACTTAATTAGGACCATTTTGTAAAGTGACATTGATATTGGTGTTGTTCCTAGTAATAGTTTAATAGTGAATTCTATCTCTCTATCTAGTGGAAAAACTAGGTAAGTTATATAGGAATACATCCGAAAATTCCATCACCAGTGGTATATTTTCAAGCAAGCTATCAGTGGTTCTAGTATTAGTCACATATGCCAAATATGTCTCAAATCCTCCTTTAATCATCCAAAATGCTTTTACAACTGAGATTAGACATGTAGGCACAAGTTTTCTTTCACCTATAAGCATAACCCTTGGCTGGTTTGGTGATTCAGAAATGACTTCCTTAGTAAAGCAATTCACTATTGCATGATGTTTAGTTAACCATGCCATTCCCAATATCATATTGAATTCATATAGTGACAATAAGATCATATCAACAATCAATTCATCCTTATCAACACATATCAAGCAATCATGATAGATATTATTCACAACTACTACTATTCCTAGTGGAGTACTCACATTTATGTCAATCCCCAAAGGCTCATACTTTTGATTCAATTTGGATGCCATATGCAATGATATAAATGTATGTGTGGAACTAGGGTCAATCAATGCATAGGCTAATATATTAAATGTAACGTCACACCTTATGCATTTGAGTATAACCTATCCACATAACAAGTAATCATACATGGCATACTGGAAAGGTAAAATACCCTGTTAACAATAGTAGTAAAATTTTTTTTTATATCCTGTAATATAATTCAATGACTTTGCAAGTCTCATATCCTATAATTTCATTCAATGACTTGCAAGTCTCATATCCTGTAATATTATTCACTGACTCTGCAAAGTTAACACTTATGTTTTCACCACAATATAATATATCACATATATCAAAGCATAAACTTTACACCTAAGTATTTTCGAGTTGATTTCATTTATACATTTTTAGAACCCATTCCAAACTGACTGTACATATTCAACCATATAAATACAAAATGCAGATGACATATTTTTTTATGCTTGTGTGGAATGCAAGGAGAGAGAGTGATGAGGCTCGGCCAGTGACCTGTGCTCCATGTCTTTTATACACTACTCAAAATGAGCTATCACTTTTCTTTACCTGAAAAATGATGCAAATTGATGAGTTGCGGCTCAGTGAGAATAACCATCCAATGAGCTCTAAAGTACCAAACAACTTATAGTCATAAATCACAATTCCAATATATACCATGTATTCCATTCCATTCATCAGTATCATATAAGTATCAATAAAGTTGAAACATATAATCATTACTCTTTATGTATGCAAATGCTTTTCTTATTTCATTTTATTGTGACCAAGTTAAACAGACATTGCCCCGGGTTTCCATGTGAACATTTGTCATGTGAACATTTGCATTTGCTAGCTAGCTTGATCATTTGTTTCATTTGCACATTTGTTGGGCCATAGGCCTCTTCTTTTGCTTTACAATATCGATTAACTGGTCACAACGCCTTTTTAGCCCATATGCATATGCACTTGTATTTAAGCATTCATCAACCATTGCATCTTTATCATATACAACATACATATATTCCATATATACCTCATGTGTCAAGCATATACCTTGCATATACTATACATATACCATGTATATATATCACATTTGTCAAACATATACCTCACATATACCACAAGTATACCATTTATATGTACCACAATGTCACAAATTATCCATCATTACATTATCAAGGACCAATCATGACAATCACATGAATCACATAGCAAGCAACATTCATTTGCACTAAAGAATTCAATCGATAATTAGACTCACCGTTCTCCTTTGATTCTGACCCCTAACTTATTGTCTATCCGCTCATTGTGGGTCTCCAATATGTTGCGAGCCTAATATGAAAACATAATCGATTAACTCATGATTAAGGAGACTTAATGTGGCTTAAACAAATTAATATGAATTGTTCATGTCAATAGTTAAGATTTTTCCCATGAGGCAGTGTGACCTTATGGGACTGTTTAGCCTATAACTTTTTCTATAATTGACCAATTAATTTGATTCTTATTCCTAATTAAAAATACCATATAATTATAGAACATATTCAAGTATCAGACCAATTGGATCATTGTACAATATTTGGTGGAATTTCTAAGAGTGTTGTGTTTTCTGCCTTGTTTTCAACCTTTAGGCAGTTTCAGGGTACTCATTTGGGTTCATCATAACTTATACTCTACAAGTCCTATTTTACTGAAACGTTACAGAAACTTATATGCGTTCATATGGAACATGTTTCATGTTTACTACTTTTACCAATTATGTCTCTAAGGCCTTCTAATTATACCAAACATCTTACTGGTCCAGAATAGAATTGACTTCCGGACCAGTATGGCTTACAAAGGCCATAACTTAGTCTATACATAACCAATGAAGTTACCATTAGTACCAAATATTTTCTAAGACACATATCTATAACTATTATGTTTTGAGAATTTACAGAATCTAGTTCTAACAAGCTCAAATTAGCCAAACAAGTTACTGTAGCTGCCCAGGGCACTCAATAGGCAGTTCAAATCATGGAACAATCATGGTTCCATTCATCATAACTCAACATTTACAACCCCTATGAACCTGGAATTTGGTATACAGATACAAAACACATATATATACAACTTTTATGTTTTGAGAGACTTCTAATAAGGGCTTTAACATATTCGAAATCAAACCACACAGTAGCTAACTTGGTTAGGGTTTACACCCTGACCAGTTTCAGTATGAAGAGCATATCTCTCCCTATACATAACAGCTTGCAACAATGTTTACATATCCACAAATCTAAGACATAAAGGAACACCTTTTGTGTTTTACACATGTCCAGAATCAATTTCTATTAGTATCCAAATTGGGGTGCAATTCAGTGCCTAATATTGAACCTAGCAACTCAAATCAACCTTATAGCAATAAGAATTGATTACTTACCAAGAACAAACTTGCAAGGGATCAATTTGCCTCAAAAATCAAGTGAAACAAGGAATAATTTGTGGTCGGAATGGAGGAAATTGAGGAAGAAGTCGGGCTGGAGAAGAAGGCAGAAATGGGGAAGGAAGATAAAGCCAACCTTTTTGCTTTTTTGGCTTTTTATCATTTTCTCTTCATCTCTTCTCTTTTCTCTTCTCTTTTCTCTTTTCTTTTCTCTTCTCTTCTATTTCTCTTTTATGTCATTTTCATTTTATTTTGTCTATATTATTATTATTATTTACATATATTTATAATTCTACTAATTCACACAATGATACAGCTTAATCATTTGACCCGATTTAACTAAATTAGCAATGTAAATATTCACTAATCTTAATCTAATCATTTTTCTTACTTTAGTTTAGTCACCTTATTCAATTCATTTCTAATACTTTGTTATCCTTATTTAGGTTATAAGGATACACATGTGCGATTCGATACAAGTGTCAAATACTAGGACACGTAGCTAGTGCGTGTCATAAACTTGTTCCTACGAAAATACGTATGAAATGCACGTGTTCAATTGAATTGTATGCAAGATGCTTATGTTCGATGACATGCATGTGGGGAAGGTCAAGGATATTACAATTCTCCCCTCCTTTTAAAAATTTCTTCCTCGAAATTAATACCTGAAAACAGGTGTGGATATTGCTTTTTCATATTTTCTTCTGTTTCCCATGTTGCCTCTTCTTGTAAATGGTTACGCCATAATACTTTAACTAAAGGTATTTCTCGGTTTCTTAGTTGTTTAGTCTCGTATCCAATGATTTGCACAGGTTCCTCCACATAACTCATGTCCTCTGCAATCTCAATGGCTTGATCTTTAAGTACATGTGTAGGATCTGACCTGTATCTTCTAAGCATGCTCACATGAAAGACATTATGTATCTGAGCCATCTCAGGTGGTAATGCCAATCTATATGCCAATGGACCAATCTTCTCAAGAATTTCATAAGGCCCTATATACCTTGGGCTCAATTTACCCTTTTTGCCAAATCAAATTATCCCTTTCCATGGAGACACACGAAGAAACACCTTTTCACCTAACTCGTATTCCATCTCCCTTCTATGCTGATCAACATAACTTTTCTGCCTATCCTGTGCTGCCTTTAGCTTGTTCTTGACAACCTTGATCTTATCCACTGTGTCTTGCACTATCTCTGGCCCTTCTAATGCACGTGCTCCTTCTTCATCCCAAATGATAGGGCTTCGGCACTTTCTGCCATACAATGCCTCATATGGTGCCATCTGGATACTGGTTATTATAAGCAAATTCAATCAATGCTATATATTCATCCCAAACACCTCTGAATTCCATCGAACATGCCCTAAGCATTTCTTCCAATGTCTGTATAGTCCTTTTTGGCTGTCCATCAATCTGTGGGTGGAATGCAGTGCTAAAGTTCAATTTTGTTCCCAATGCATTATGTAAACTCACCAAAAAACGTGAAGTAAACTGTGGATCTCTATCAGACACAATGGACACTGGAATGCCATGCAATCTGACTATCTCATTCACATATAATTTGGCCAAACTCTCAAGTGTACAACCCCATCTGATAGGTAGAAAATGTGCTGACTTGGTTAATCTGTCAATAATTACCCATACTGCATCATTTTTCCGTGGAGTTCTTGGCAATCCATAGACAAAATCCATCGTTATTCTTTCCCATTTCCATTCTGGCACTGGCAATGGATGTAACTTACCAATTGGTGCCTGATGTTCAATTTTAATCTATTGACATGTCAAGCATTTGGAAACATATTCTGCTATTTCTTTCTTTATTCTTGGCCACCAGTAATGAGGCCTTAAATTGTGATACATCTTTGTCATCCCTGGGTGCATTGCATAGGGTGCATTGTGTGCCTCTTCCATTATTTTCTGATGCAAGTTCTCAGTGTCTGGAACACATATGCGTGATTATAACATCAGTACATCATCCTGCAATTGAAAATCTTTACTGTTTCCCTGCCTTACTGATTCAATTTTTTCACACAATTTAGGATCTTTGCTTTGTGCTTCTTTGATCCTCTCCTTTAGTATAGGTCTGACTTGAAGAGTAGCAATCAGTGATCCTTCATCATGTATATTTAATTCAAAATTCATAGATCGTAATTGAATCAAATATGGAAAAGAGGATACTTGCAAGTGAGCTACACTGCTACTAGCCTTCCTACTCAATGCATCTGCTACCACATTGGCTTTCCTTGGATGGTATTCAATTGTACAGTCATAATCTTTCAATAGCTCTAACCACCATCTTTGCCTCATGTTTAATTCTTTCTGTGTCAGCAAATAACCCAAGCTTTTATGGTCTGTGAAGATTTGGAATGTCTCACCATACAGATAATGCCTTCAAATCTTCAATGCAAATACGACTGCAGCTAGTTCTAAATCATGCACTGGATATGAGATTTCATGTGGTCTCAGTTGTCTGGATGCACAAGCTATCACCTTACCATGTTGCATCAACACACATCCCAAGCCTTGGTGAGAAGCATCACTATATACTATAAACCCACCTGCACCTGTAGGGATGGTTAACACTGGTGTTGAGGTTAGCCTGTGTTTTAGTTCATCGAAACTCCTCTGACATTCAGAAGTCCACTTAAAAGGCACATTCTTTCTCAACAAATTAGTCAAAGGGCTAGCAATTAAGGAAAATTCATCAACAAATCTGCAGTAGTATCCGGCTAAACCTAAAAAACTACGCATTTCTGAAATATTTTTAGGAGCTTCCCAATTTACCATAGCCTCAATTTTCTTTGGGCCAACCTCTATGCCCTTACACGACACCACATGTCCAAGAAACACCAAATGATCTAACCAGAATTCACATTTACTCAATTTGTCATATAATTGTTTCTCCCTCAAAGTTTGCAACACAATTTTTAAATGTTGTTCATGTTCTCCCCTATTCTTTGAGTACACCAATATGTCATCAATAAATACTGTCACAAACCTATCCAGATATGGTTGAAACACCTTATTCATTAATGCCATAAATGCAGCTGGAGCATTAGTCAACCCAAATGGCATTACTAAAAATTCATAATGCCCATACCTGGTTCGAAAGGCAGTCTTTGGAACATCCGTTTCTGCTACCTTCAGCTGGTAATAACCTGATTTCAGATCAATCTTGGAGAATATTTGGGCTCCTTGCAACTGGTCAAACAAATCATCTATTCTAGGCAACGAATATTTGTTCTTCATTGTCATTTTATTCAGTTGCCTATAATCGATGCACAATCTCATTGTTCCATCTTTCTTTTTAACAAATAACACTGGAGCTCCCCATGGTGATACACTAGGTCTAATATACCCTTTGTCAAGTAACTCCTGCAATTGGGCCTTTAGTTCTTTCAACTAAACTGGGGCCATTCTGTAGGGTGACCTTGATATTGGTGCAGTTCCTGGTACTAGTTCAATAGTAAATTTTATCTCTTTATCTGGTGGTAAACCAGGTAGATCATCTGGGAATACATCAGCAAATTCCCTTACCACTGGTATATTTTCAAGCAAGCTATCAGTGGTTCTAGTATCAGTCACATATGCCAAATATGCTTCACATCCCCCTTTGATCATTCGAAATGCCTTTACAGCTGAAACTAGACATGTAGGCACAAGTTTTCTTTCACCTAGAAATACTACCCTTGGCTGGTTTGGTGATTCCAAAATTACTTCCTTAGTAAAGCAATTCACTATTGCATGATGTCTAGTTAACCAGTCCATTCCCAGTATCACATCAAATTCATATATTGGCAATAAAATCATATCAGCTATTAACTCAGCTTTGTCATTGCATATCAGGCAATCATGACAGACATTATTCACAACTACCACTGTTCCCAATGGCGTACTCACATTTATGTCAATCCCCAAAGGCTCATGCATTTGATGCAATTCAGATGCCATATGCAATGATATAAATGAATGAGTGGAGCCTGGGTCAATCAATGCATATGCTAATATTTCAGAAATATAAATATTACCAGTGACTACTTCGGGAGCATCCACTGCCTCTTGTCTAGTCATAGCAAACACCCTGGCCTGAGTAGGAGGTCTAGAACTCTGATCTTCAGACCTGGTCACTCCTCTGCCCAGTGTACCAGTCCTGCCCATGCCTCTTCCTTTGCCTTGTGTCCCACTAGTAGGAAAGACCCTCGGTGCCTCAACAGTAGTCTCAGATACTCCTCTGCCTCTGTTGGTCTCTGCTAGTTTGGCTCTATTTGGATAGTCTCTATACATGTTCTCCATCAATCCACAGAAATAACATGCTCCTGTGAGCCTTCTACATTCGCCCGTATGATGTCTGCCACAATGACTACATGTGGGCCTCTGTTCAACATATTGGCTCTACCCTCTGCCTGGGTAAGAGAAAGTCATTCCTCGACCTCTAGAACTGGAGTACCCACTTCTGTGACCAGATTGTACAGGCATATATCTACCTCTTTTCCCCAACCTTCTGTTAGACTCACTAAATAATTCACGTGATGGCCTTTTTATTTGTTGTTCCCCAGCTTCTTTCATTAACCGTTCAGCTATGATTGCAGTAGCTCTGAGCCTGGCATAACTATCAAGATCAATAGTTGTAATTCTATTTCTGATCTCATATTTGAGGCCCTCCGCAAACTTCATGCATTTGTCTCTTTCAGTAGAGACCAGGAAGGTGGCATAATGGGAAAGTTTGTTAAATTGTACTTCATACTCCGCAATAGACATATTCCCCTATTTCAGATTCAGGAATTCCTTCCTTTTCTCATCTTTATATGCTTCAGGCATGTAATTGTTCTGAAATTCCAGGAGAAAATCATTCCATGTCAACACCGGTGGTTGTGCATCACTGTCAGGGACTGTCTCCCACCATTCATAAGCATTTCCTTGCAGTAAGGATACTGCATAATTAAATTTTTCATCTGGGGTACATCTCATCATATTCAGTACCCTCTGTGTCCTTTTCAGCCATGTCTCAGCTTCTGCTGGGTCTATTATGCCATTGAAATCAGTTGCACCATGTTTCCTCAGCTTGTCATAACGTCTTTCCTTATATATTTCAGGACCATATACTTTTTGTTCTAGGTTTTCATGGGGTACTTCTGCATGAGATGACTGTGATGCATGTACTGGAGCTCTAGCTCCTATTGCTGGTTGCTCTCCATATAAATGAGGTGATGCCTCATGATAATGCATTTCAGCCGGCCTCTCCCTCCTTGGTGAATTATGTCTTATGATGTCCCTAAAATAAATGAAATTATGTCACTACATAATGTTCAACACATAGGATGCATATGTTATCATGCTCTTATGCTTATGCATGTTCCCATGGAACCTATCCCTGCTCTGATACCAAAAATGTAACGTCACACCTTATGCATTTGAGTATAACCTATCCACATATCAAGTAATCATACATGGCATACTGGAAAGGTAAAATACCCTGTTAACAATAGTAGTAAAATTTTTTTTTATATCCTGTAATATAATTCAATGACTTTGCAAGTCTCATATCCTATAATTTCATTCAATGACTTGCAAGTCTCATATCCTGTAATATTATTCACTGACTCTGCAAAGTTAACACTTATGTTTTCACCACAATATAATATATCACATATATCAAAGCATAAACTTTACACCTAAGTATTTTCGAGTTGATTTCATTTATACATTTTTAGAACCCATTCCAAACTGACTGTACATATTCAACCATATAAATACAAAATGCAGATGACATATTTTTTTATGCTTGTGTGGAATGCAAGGAGAGAGAGTGATGAGGCTCGGCCAGTGACCTGTGCTCCATGTCTTTTATACGCTACTCAAAATGAGCTATCACTTTTCTTTACCTGAAAAATGATGCAAATTGATGAGTTGCGGCTCAGTGAGAATAACCATCCAATGAGCTCTAAAGTACCAAACAACTTATAGTCATAAATCACAATTCCAATATATACCATGTATTCCATTCCATTCATCAGTATCATATAAGTATCAATAAAGTTGAAACATATAATCATTACTCTTTATGTATGCAAATGCTTTGCTTATTTCATTTTATTGTGACCAAGTTAAACAGACATTGCCCCGAGTTTCCATGTGAACATTTGTCATGTGAACATTTGCATTTGCTAGCTAGCTTGATCATTTGTTTCATTTGCACATTTGTTGGGCCATAGGCCTCTTCTTTTGCTTTACAATATCGATTAACTGGTCACAACGCCTTTTTAGCCCATATGCATATGCACTTGTATTTAAGCATTCATCAACCATTGCATCTTTATCATATACAACATACATATATTCCATATATACCTCATGTGTCAAGCATATACCTTGCATATACTATACATATACCATGTATATATATCACATTTGTCAAACATATACCTCACATATACCACAAGTATACCATTTATATGTACCACAATGTCACAAATTATCCATCATTACATTATCAAGGACCAATCATGACAATCACATGAATCACATAGCAAGCAACATTCATTTGCACTAAAGAATTCAATCGATAATTAGACTCACCGTTCTCCTTTGATTCTGACCCCTAACTTACTGTCTATCCGCTCCTTGTGGGTCTCCAATATGTTGCGAACCTAATATGAAAACATAATCGATTAACTCATGATTAAGGAGACTTAATGTGGCTTAAACAAATTAATATGAATTGTTCATGTCAATAGTTAAGATTTTTCCCATGAGGCAGTGTGACCTTATGGGACTGTTTAGCCTATAACTTTTTCTATAATTGACCAATTAATTTGATTCTTATTCCTAATTAAAAATACCATATAATTATAGAACATATTCAAGTATCAGACCAATTGGATCATTGTACAATATTTGGTGGAATTTCTAAGAGTGTTGTGTTTTCTGCCTTGTTTTCAACCTTTAGGCAGTTTCAGGGTACTCATTTGGGTTCATCATAACTTATACTCTACAAGTCCTATTTTACTGAAACGTTACAGAAACTTATATGGGTTCATATGGAACATGTTTCATGTTTACTACTTTTACCAATTATGTCTCTAAGGCCTTCTAATTATACCAAACATCTTACTGGTCCAGAATAGAATTGACTTCCGGACCAGTATGGCTTACAAAGGCCATAACTTAGTCTATACATAACCAATGAAGTTACCATTAGTACCAAATATTTTCTAAGACACATATCTATAACTATTATGTTTTGATCATTTACAGAATCTAGTTCTAACAAGCTCAAATTAGCCAAACAATTTACTGTATCTGCCCAGGACACTCAATAGGCAGTTCAAACCATGGAACAGTCATGGTTCCATTCACCATAACTCAACATTTACAAGCCCTATGAACCTGAAATTTGGTATACAGATACAAAACACATATATATACAACTTTTATGTTTTGAGAGACTTCTAATAAGTGCTTTAACATATTCGAAATCAAACCACATAGTAGCTAACTTGGTTAGGGTTTACACCCTGACCAGTTTCAGTACGAAGAGCATATCTCTCCCTATACATAACAGCTTGCAACAATGTTTACATATACAAAAATCTAAGACATAAAGGACAACCTTTGTGTTTTACACATTTCCAGAATCAATTTCTATTAGTATCCAAATTGGGGTGTAATTCAGTGCCTAATATTGAACCTAGCAACTCAAATCAACCTTATAGCAATAAGAATTCATTACTTACCAAGAAAAAACTTGCAAGGGATCAATTTGTCTTAAAAATCAAGTGAAACAAGGATGAATTTGTGGCTAGAATGGAGGAAATTGAAGAAGAAGTCGGGCTGGAGAAGAAGGCAGAAATGGAGAAGGAAGATAAAGCCAACCTTTTTGCTTTTTTGGCTTTTTATCATTTTCTCTTCATCTCTTCTCTTTTCTCTTCTCTTTTCTCTTTTCTTTTCTCTTCTCATTTCTCTTTTCTCTTCTCTTCTATTTCTCTTTTATGTCATTTTCATTTTATTTTTTCTATATTATTATTATTATTTACATATATTTATAATTCCACTAATTCACACAATGATACAGCTTAATCATTTGACCCGATTTAACTAAATTAACAATGTAAATGTTCACTAATCTTAATCTAATCATTTTTCTTAATTTAGTTTAGTCACCTTATTCAATTCATTTCTAATACTTTGTTGTCCTTATTTAGGTTATAAGGATACACATGTGCGATTCGATACAAGTGCCAAATACTAGGACACGTAGCTAGTGCGTGTCATAAACTTGTTCCTACGAAAATATGTATGAAATGCACGTGTTCAATTGAATTGTATGCAAGATGCTTATGTTCGATGACATGCATGTGGGGAAGGTCAAGGATATTACATTAAAAATATAAATATTACCAATGACTACTTCAAGAACATCAACTGGCTCTTGGCTAGTCGTGGAAAATACTCTAGCTTGTGTAAGGGGTCTAGAACTCTGACCTTCAGATCTCGTCACTACTCTACTTGTTGTACCAGTTCTGCCCCTGCCTCTACCTCTGCCCTGTGTCTGTGTCCCACTGGTACTGTTAACCCTGGGTGCTTCTACTATAATTTCAGATACACTTTTGCCTCTACTAGTCTCTGTTAGTTTGAATCTTTTTGGATAGTCTCTATACTTGTGCTTTAATGACCCACATAAATAACATGCTCCTGTAAGCATTCTACATTCTCTTGTATGTTGTCTACTACAATAAGTACATATAGGCCTCTATTATGCACATTGGCTCTGTTTGCTTCCTAGATAAAAGAAATTCATGCCACGACCTTTGGAGCTCGAGTATCCACCTTTGTTACTCGACTGTACTGGCATGTATCTTCCTCTCTTTCCCTACCTTCTACTAGACTCTTCAGAAAACTCTCAAGCTGCCTTTTTAAATTATTGTTCTCTAGCTTTCTTTCATTAGCTTTTCAACTCTAATTATTGTAGTTCTAAGTCTAGTATAGCTATCAAGATCAGTAGTTGTAACTATATTTTTGATCTCATAATTGAGGCCCTCCTTAAACTTTCTGCAATTGTCTCTTTCAGTAGAGACCATAAAGGTGGCATAGTGAGAAAGTTTATTGAACTGCACCTCATAATCAGTAATAGACATGTTCCCCTATTTTAGATTTAGGAATTCTTTTCCCTTGCCATCCTTATATGCCCTCAGGCATGTAATTATTCTGAAATTCTCGGAGAAAATCATTCCATGTCAGAATTGGTGGTTGTGCATCACTCTCTAGGACATTCTCCCACCATTCATAAACATTGCCTTAAAGTAAGAATACTGAATAATCAAATTTCTCATGATGAGTGCATCTTATCACATTCAATACCCTTTGTGTTCTTTTCAACCATGTCTCTACTTTTGTTGGGTTTGTTGTGCCATTGAAATCAACTGCACCTTGTTTCATCAACTTGTCATAACATTTTTCCCTATATATTTTAGGACCATGTACAACCTGTTCTGGGTTTTACTAGGGTACTTCTGCATGTGTTGATTATGATACATGTATTGGAGCCCTAGCCCCTAGTGCTGGTTGATCTTTATGCAAATAAGGTGATGCCTCATAAGAATGCATTTCATTCGACCTCTCCATCTTTGATGAATCATGTCTTATAATGGCCTTAAAATTTATAGAAATGTGTAACTACATAATGCTCAACACATATGATGCACATGCTATCATGCTCATATGTATATGCATGTTCCCACAGAACCTATCCTTCTCTAATACCAAAAATGTAACATCATACCTTATGCATTTTAGTAAAACCTATCCCTATGTCTAGTACTCACATATGGCATACAGGTAGGTTGAACGAACCTATTAACATTGATAGTAATTTTTTTAATCATCACATTCATATCATCATTCAATAAATCTGGAAATCAACATATCTCATATATATTAAAACTTAAACTTCACATCTAAGGCTTACTAGTTGCATCCATTTAAATATCATTGTACAACTCTGAGTAAATATACATGCATATTCACATAAATCCAAAATGTAGATGACATGATTCCATGTTCGTATGGAATGCAAAGAGAGAGAGTGGTGAGGCTTGGCCGGTGACCTATGTTCCATGTCTTATATATGCCACTCGAAATGAGCTATCACTTTCTTTACCTGAAAAAAATGCAAATTGATGAGTTGCGGCTCAGTGAGAGTAATCATCAAATAAGTTCTAAAGTACCAAATAACTAATAGTGACAAATAATAAACCCCTTGCATTCACCATTATCATATAATTATGAGTAAAATTTAAACATGTAATCATCAATCCTTGCTTGTGCTCATGCTTAGCTCATTTCATAGTGTTACGACCTAGTTAAGCAGACATTGCCCCGGGTTTCCATAGCAACATTTTCCATGTGAATATTTGCATTTGCTAGCTAGCTTAATCATTTGTTTCATTTGCACATTTGTTGAGTCGTAGGCCTCTTCTTTTGCTTTGTAATGTCAATTAACTAGCCACAATCCCTTTTAAGTCCTTATGCACATGAAATTATAACTAATCTTTCATCATCCATTATGTCTTTATTATGTATACCTCATATACATACCACATGTATACCATGTATGTTATGTATATACCTCAAATATGCTATACATATACCATGTATATATCACATATGCCAAACATATACCTCAAATATATCACTTATATATATCACATACGACACAAATTATCCATCATCTCATTATCAAGGTCAAATCATGACAATCATATGAATTACATAACCATAAATCATCTCACATATCACAAAGTAAGCAAATTCATATGCATTAAAGAAATAATTTGATAAATATACATAACTTCCTCCATTGATTCTAACCCTTAACTTATTGTCTATCCCCTCCTTGTAGGTCTCTAATTTATTGTGAGCTTAATATGGAAATATAATTAATTATCTCAAGACTAGAGAAAGTTAATGTGGCTTAAATAAATTAATATGCATTGTTCATATCAATAGTTATAGTTTTTCCTATGAGGCAGTGTAATCTTATGGGACTAGCCTATAAATTTTTCTAAACGTATACAATTTTTTTGATTCTTATTTCTAATTAAATGCAACATAAAGTTATATAACTTGATTCAATTTCAGAGGAATTCAAGCATTGTAAAATTTTTGGTGGAATTTCTAATTGTGTTATGTTTTTCACCCTTTTGCAATTTTAGGGTACCAACTTTGAACCTTCATATCTTACATTATACAAGTCATATTATATTTAAACTTTACATTAATTTATATAGATTAAAATAGAACATTTTTCATGTTTGACTTGTGAAGGCTATATCTACTAGGCTATGGATTTATGGATTGAAGCATAGCTACTGGACTAAACATTTCATCATAGTCAATTCCTTGTCTTTGATGATAACCTTTAGCAACAAGTCTGGCTTTATAGCTAATCACAATACCATCCATGTCATTTTTCTTTTTGAAAACCAACTTGCACCCTATAGGCTTTATCCCTTCAGGTGGGTCAACCGAAGTTTACACTTGGTTTTCATACATGGAATCCATTTCTGACTTCATGGCTTGAAGCCATTTGTCAGATTCTGAACTATTCAAAACTTCTTTATAGGTTGTAAGCTCATTATTTTCTATGAACAATATGTCATTCTGTTCACTAATGAGAAATCGATATCTCTCTGGAATAGTACGTATCCTACTTGACCTATGAAGCTCTTGTGCTTCATAAGGTTGAGTTGTTACATCATCTGCATGAGTAACAAGCTCGAGTTCAGGCAGTTGATCAACATCTGTTTGAGCATCTTAAACTTCCTCAAGTTCAATTTTTCTCCCACTATCTTCTTTTAGAACGAATTCTCTCTTTAAAAAGATAACATGTCTTGAAACAAAAACTTTTGTTCCAAAGGGTGGTAAAATTGATATCCATATGATGCTTTTGGATATCCCACAAACGGACATCAGTCAGACGTAGCTTCTAACTTATCTGACATTGTCTGCTTCACATAAGCAGGACAACCCCAAATTCTCATGCAAGAAAATGTGGGTCTTTTGTTATACAATATCTCATATGGAGTAACATCAAATGACTTTGAAGGAACTCCATTTAATATATAAATGGCGATCTCTAGTGCATAACCCCAAAAGGATTTAGGCAATTTAGCAAAACTACCCATAGACCTTACCATTTCTAACAAGGTTTAGTTTCTTCTTTCAGCCACATCATTGTGTTGTGGCATGTAAGGTGGAGTCCATTGAGATAAAATCCTATTATCCCTAAGATAATCTAGAAACTCTTGGCTCAAGTATTCACCTCCTCAATCTGATCCAAGTGTTTTAATACTTTTGCCAAGTTGTTTCTCTACTTCATATCTGAATTCTTTGAACTTTTCAAAACCTTTAGATTTGTATCTCATAAGATACACGTACCCATATCGTGAGTAGTGATCGAGGCTATTGCCTTAAGTTATGCACTTAAGTCTTTGTCTTTCTTCCTTTATTTTCACTTTTCTTTCTCTTTTCCTTCGCTCTTTTGAGCTTGTTCTTTGTCCACTTGAGCTCCTAAAATACATAAAAATATCATCAAATACCTCCCTTTCATCATATGTCTCAAAACCATATTTTCTCTCTCTTAAAACCCTAAACTCTCTCTCCTCCAAAATATACTCCAATGATCTCAAAGTCTTCTTTTCTTTTAGAAAAACTTAAAGAGATGATGAAAAACACTTTACTTCAAGCTTTTTTCTTCTATGGCTGAAACTTTGGAGGTTTCTCTCTCTTATTTTCTTGCTTATTTCTCTTTCTTTTTACTCCCATTAGCTTCCTCTTGATTAAATATTCATGACAACCTACTTTTCCATATGTTGCCCAAAAAGTGAACCAGGAAGGGGGGTTGAATTAGATATTAAAAATTTTAACATTTAAGTGCGGAAAGAAAAGTTAAGTTGAGTAGGGATAGGAAGATTTCACACAGGAATTTTTATAGAGGTTCGGGTGTTAACAAACCCTATTCCTCTCCCCAATCTCAATTAGGAGTTTCACTAACACACTAAGTGTTACAATGGAGTTTTACAAGCTCACTCCCAACTATGATGATTCTAACAATGGATCACACCTAACCCAGAAATCCCTTGTGTTTTAATGGCTCACACAATAAACCAATTCCTTGTGTTTGAAAGGCTCACACAAATAACCCTTACAAGTGTTCTACTCTTAACCCAAAATACCCAAACTCACTTGAGTAAAAGATTACAAAGAGAAACACTTACAAATCTATAATGCTCAAAGAATGATGAGCAAAAAGATTTTCACAGAGAATAAATGTTTGTTTTGAAAATATCAAATGCACAAATGGCTTACAACAAGATTTTGATTCGAAGTATTAGCCATTCTCTTGTTCTGGATTCATAAATGACTTGCATTTATACTTTCATGGAGAATTATAGCTGTTTGATTGCATTTAATGCAGAAATAGTCATTGCACCAACTCTTACTTTTGCGCCTGATATGTTTCTCTTTCACGGTTATGAGTATGAGTGTCACAGTCGTGACTGTTCTTCCAAGCCGTGACTTGAGTGGTGACTTTGGCTGTGAAGCATTCAGAAAGAATTTGAAGTGTTTCATCACGAGCGTGACATTATATCTTCACGGGCGTGAACATCTTTTCTAGCCGTGGTCCAAGTAGTGACTCTGGTTGTGAAGCTCTATAGAAGTATTTGTCATGTCTTCTCATGGGCGTGACTTTCTTTCACGATTGTGACTGATATGATCATTTAGGTTGCTATCATTCTTCATAGCCGTGAAATTTAAATGTTGGATAGTTGGTGTTAAGCTTCATCACGGGCGTGACATATTAGGTCACGGACGTGATATATTAGGTCACGGTAGTGAACATGCTATTTCTTCATTTTTGTCTTTTAAGATTAGTCTTCCATTCTCCATTCTTGCTACCATGTTCCATACCCTATTCAATAAACTTAGAAAACAAGTATGTTAAATACATTATTGCTATTTTATTTGTTAGCATCAAAATGATGGAAATACCCCTCAAGGTTCAATAATCTCCCTCTTTTTGATGGTGACAAATAATCTAGCAATATGTGCCTTTGAGAAGTCTCCCCCTCAAAAGATGCTTAAGATAAAAAATTACTGAAGTGAAAGAATTGTAAAGAATGATGAAATGTAGAATCAAAATATGCTTCATAGTTTTAGGTATATGCAAGTTATATGCAAGGTATATCTAATGTATACCAAAATTTTTCCTTAAAACAAGTTAAGTATATGCTAAGTATATTTAAGGTATATTCAAGGTATATCAAGTGCATATTCATTCATGTAACTTGCATCAAGGTATATGCAAAGTATTCTTAAGGTATATGAGCTCATTTGCATACTTGCATATTCATTTGATTTAAATAATTATTGCATTTAACTTTAAATATAATATATTACTAGGTTCTCCCCCTTTTGTCATCAACAAAAAGAATAACAAAAAGTTAAAACATAATGGAAAACAAAACCAATTATATTAACATAAAAAGATAGATACAAGGATTTGAAAAGAAATTGAAATACCTACATCAAACAAGCTAGAGAATAACATTGCTAACATATAGTCTAGTCGGACATCCTATCTCTAAGGCGAGCTACTTCCGCCTCAAGGCTCTCCATGTGAGACTCCACGAAATCCTTGAGGTTCTCTAACCTCTCATCCATCGAAGCCTGTAATTTCTCAAACCGTGGTGCCAAGAGGTCCGCCACTTGCTAAGCCAAGTTTGGTGAGGAGGCAGAGGATTGTCCAATTTTCTGCTCAACCTTTGGAGGCGCCACCTCAACTCGAACTCTTTTCCTCTGCTAGATTCCTTGGAGGCCAGTGTTGAAGTCATATGAGTCACTGTCCTCCCAAATAATCTCACCAGCAATGTTGGTGAAGCGGTAGTAGATGTTGTTTTCATGTACTATACGAATAACCGCTCCCATTTTAATAAGGAACTCGATGTCTAGTTGGTCTCGAGGATGTACTGGTATGAGGTTGAAGTGGTGCTCCTCTAGCTTCAAGTACCCCAGCTTGATAGCAAGTGAGTCACAGACCCACCAATCAGAATGTCTCCAAAGGGCTTGGTGGCAATTGACAGAAGATGGTTTGCAAACCACCAAGATAAAGCCACTGTTAGGCCTCTTTGGGCCATCTCCAGGAGAAAGAGCTCTGACTTCCTAATCGATCAATTGTTGTCTCCTCTGGAAAAAATGATATAGGTTAGAAACCTATCCAAGTACTTGTGCACTTGGGATCAAAGGTGGGTGCTTTTTGTCTTCTTGACGTCCCAGCTGCAGTCAAGCCCGAAGTGAGTCCATGCCTGAGTAGCATAGAAATCCACCTCACTCTCATTCAAGATACCGTCAGAGAGAAAGTTGAACATGTCTCCAAACTCTATGGCATTGAGGGTGTTAGGATGCTTGCAAAGTTGGAATTTTATCATGTCGGTAGGAGAGACTTGCAGGATACTCAGGAATTCTAAAGTTGGTTCCCTCAGTGTCAGTTGATGGACATCAGCGAAATCTTTTAGATGACAAGCCTGGAGTTGTTCCGTCATGCTTGTCTCGACACTGAGTGTTCTAATGGTTTGCCACTCAAATGATCGAGAGGAAAGGAGTGGCCTTTGTTTGAGAATGAGTATCTAGGATGATAGTGCTCCAGAATAATATTTAGAAGGTAGTCCATATACTTTCTTGGAGCATGAGACTTCTTTCTGGTACCTTCGAAGGAGCTGATTTCCATTTTTTATTGAGAAATGAACTTTTGAAGAGTGAAAAATCATATGGAAATTTTGGAGTAGAACATAAGGTGTTTTGATTTTTTATGATGAAAAGGGTTTTTGAAGATATTTATAGATGGAATGAGTTGCTAGGGGGCCGGAATCTTCAAAATGGTATTCAATGGTGATAAATGAGAAAAGTTGAGAGAAGTTGGAGAGTTTGAAATGAGAGAAATAACGGCAGAAATGTTTTATACCCGACATCTTCACGAGCGTGAAAACTAAGTCACGGGTGTGAAATGTCGTGTTCATGGTTTGCTGAAGAAATGCTCTACCTATGAAGACAGAGGTGAAACTATTCATGGTCGTGAAAATTAAAGGTAACGGGTGTGAATGATGAACTATCATAGTGGTGACAAATGAGTCATGGGCGTGAAGTACAATCTTCACTACTTGTGATCGTGAAGCAGAGCGTGACACAAAGCGTGAATGCTTATGTAAGTTTTTTGGTGGAAATGTTCACGATCGTGAATAAGCATCATGAGCATGAACAGAGGGTTTCATGGGGGTGATAGAAAAAGGTAATGGGCATAAAACATAGTCTTCACTACCTTAAGCCGTGAAACATATCATGAAACAAGTCGTGAAAGCTACTTGAGTTTTTAGCAATTTTGTTAACAACCATGAATATAAGTCATGGGCGTGAATTGCCTAAAAACCTCATTAAATAAAATTAAGTCTAAAACAAGACTAAAGCATTTCTAAGGAGCTTCTATCCCCTATAACATATATTTCTATCAAATTAGCTACCTTATATCTAAAAAGATGAGACAAAAAACACAAGATTATCAATCAAGGTTTGACAATTTTGGCAATCATAAAGTAAATCCATCAATCATACCAAGCTCTCTTCTTATGAAATTAAATATTTCCCTATTTAGAGACTTAGTGAAGATATATGCCAATTGATTGTCTGTGCTTATAAAATCCAATACAACATCCCCATATTGAACATGATCTCTAATAAAATGATGTCTTATGTCAATATGCTTACTTCTAGAGTGTTGAATGGGATTCTTAGATAGATTTATAGCACTTTTATTGTCACATATAACAGGTATATGGTTCATACTATGACCATAATCCATACTATGACCATAATCCTTAAGTTGTTGTTTCATCCAAAGGATTTGTGTACAATAACATCCTACTACCACATACTCTGCTTCAGCGGTAGAAAGAGCAACTGAAACTTATTTCTTGCTAAACCAAGAAACTAAGCATTCTCCAATAAAGTGACAAGTACCTGAAGTACTTTTTCTATATAAAAGACTTCTAGCATAATCAGCATCTGAATATCCTATAATGTAAAAGGATGAATTTCTAGGATACCACAAACGTAGATGCAATGAGCCATGTAAATATTTAAAAATTCTTTTTACTGCATTTAAATGAGACTCTTTAGGACATAATTAAAAGTGAGCACATAAGCATACACTATACATTATATCGGGTCTAGAGGCAGTAAGATGTAAAAGAGATCCGATCATACCTCTATAGAGCTTTTCATTAATGCTCTTACCCTTTTCATCCTTGTCCAATTTCATTGATGTGCTCATTGGAGTCTTGGCATTCTTGCATCCTTCCATTCCAAATTTCTTAAGTAAGTCTTTGGCATATTTGGATTGGTTGATGAATATGCCCTCATTGCCTTGTTTTATTTGTAGACCGAGGAAGAATTTTAGCTCACCCATCATGCTCATTTCGAATTCTCTAGTCATACACTTAGAAAATTCTTAGCAAAGCAATTCATTAGTAGATCCAAATATGATATCATCAACATAAATTTGAACAATTAGAGTATCATGCTTATGATTTTTAATGAATAATGTAGTGTCAACATTCCCCTTTGTAAAGTTATTTTCTAAGCGAAAGAACTTAGTATTTCATACCAAGCTCTTGGGGCTTGTTTCAAACCATATAAAACTTTTGAAAGTTTAAATATATGATTGGACAAATCATAGCTTTCAAAACCTGGTGGTTGTTCTACATAAACTTCTTCTTCTATAAAGCCATTTAAAAAGGCACTTTTTACATTCATTTGAAAGAGTTTGAAATTCATATGGCATGCATATGCTAAAAGTATTCTTATCTTATGGCTTCTAATCTAGCTACAGGAGCATAGGTCTCATCATAATCTATTCCTTCTTCATGATTATATCCTTTTATAACCAACCTAGCCATATTCCTAGTTATTAAACCTTGTTCATCTAGTTTATTTCTAAATACCCATTTGCTTCCTATGATTTGATGCTTCTTGGGTCTAAGTACTAAGGTACATACCTTACTTCTCTCAAATTTGTTGAGTTCCTCTTGCATGGCAATCACCCAAATTTTATCATTAGGTGCGTCATCAATATTTTAGGCTCAATTTGAGAAACAAAAGCAAGGTCAGAAACTAAATGTTTAAGATGAGATATAGTACGTACTCCCCTTGTAGGATCACCAATGATTTGCTCTTTAGGGTGATCTTTTGTCAATCTCCATTCCTTTGGAAGCTCTTGCCTAGTTTTCTCTTGAGCTTGAGGTAGATAATCATCTTAATGTGAATCTTCTTGATAATTTTCTTCTTTTCCATTTTCAAGATCAAGTTTTTCCATGGTACCTACAACATCATCAAGAACACTACTTTTCACAAGATCAAGTCTACTAGATTCATCAAAAACAACATGCATAGATTCTTCAACAGTTAATGACTTTTTATTAAATATTTTATATGCTTTGCTAGTTGTAGAGTATCCTAAAAAGATACCCTCATCAGATTTAGAGGCAATTTTTCCAAGGTTGTCCTTGGTATTCAATATGAAACACTTGCATCCAAATACTCTAAAGTATGATATCAAGGACTTTCTTCCATTCCATAGCTCAAATGAAGTTTTGTTTAAGAGAAGTCTTTTGAAAACTCGATTTGAAATATAACATGCAGTATTTGTGGCTTCTACCTAAAAGTAAGTTGGTAAACCATACTCGTTGAGCATTGTTCGAGCCATTTCAATTAAAGTTTGATTTTTCCTTTTGACCACCCCATTTTGTTGAGGTGTCTGTTAAACCTTGAGGGGTATTTCTGTCATTTTGATGATAACAAATAAAATAGCAATATTGTATTTAACATACTTGTTTTCTAAGTCTATTAAACAGGACATGGAATAAAATAACAAGAATGGAGATTAGAAGAATAATCCTTGAAAGACAAAATTAAGGAAGTAGCATGTTCACGCCCATGACTATATGTGTCATGCCTGTGAAGGAGCTAACCGTTACCAAAACCAACATTTGAAGTTCATGGCCATGAAGGAAGAATAAACCGTGAATCAAACTGTCACACCCATGAATGTTCATGTCATTTTCATCCAGAGAGCTTCACGACCAAAGTCACCACTTGGATCACGGCTGGGGAGCTTGTCACGCCCGTGACCCAATGTGTTAAAACATTCTAGAGAGCTTCACGACCAAGGTCACCACTTCAGTCATGACTTGGGAAGAAATGTCACGCCCGTGACAAACATAGTCACGCCCGTGAATGATGAAAGAGAAAAATGTCAGGCAGGATTATTTGGTTGGTACAATGGCTAGTTTCGTATTTAATGCATCCCAACGACTATAATCAGCCTAGGGAGTATAAATCGAAGTCATTTATGCATTCAGAATAAGAGGATAGCATATTCTTTGAATCAAAATTTTATTACAAGCTATTTTTACATTCAATACTTTGAGAACAAAATCTATTCTCTGTAAAAATCTTTTTGCTCTTCATTTATTGAACAATTAAGATTGGTGAGTGTTTCTCTCTGTAATCATTACTCAAGTGAGCTTTGGGTATTTCTGGGTTAAGAGTAGAACACTTGTAAGGGTTAGTTGTGTGAGCCTCTAAAACACTAATTAAAAAGTTATTTGTGTGAGCCTGTAAAAACACAAAGTAAAGGTTGTTTGTGTGAGCCTGTAAAACACAAGGAATTGGTTATTGTGTGAGCCATTAAAACACAAGGGATTTCTGGGTTAGGTGTGAGCCATTGTGAGAAACACCATAGTTGGGAGTGAGCTTGTAAAACTCCATTGTAACACTTAGTGTGTTAGTGAAACTCCCAATTGCGATTGGGGAGAGGAGTAGGGTTTTTTAACACCCGAACCTCTAAAAATATCTTTGTGTCAATTTCTCTCTATCCCTCCTAAAATTAATTATTTATTTCCGCACCTTAAATTTTCATTTTTTGAAACTCCAATTCAACCCCCCTTCTTGGCTTAATATCTAGGCAACAATGTCCTAGGAGATGAAAAATTCTGCGAAATGTCATGTTTAAGACAAAAGCTTTCAAAGTTTTCATTTTCAAATTCTTTGCCATGGTCACTTCTTATTTTTGAAAAACAATATCCTTTTTAATTTTGAACTCTTTTAGCAAATTTTCTGAAAGTTTCAAAGGCATCACTCTTTTAAGCTAAGAAAATTACCCAAGTAAATCTAGAGTAATGATCTACGATGATAAAAGGCATAATGTTTACCTCCTAAGCTTGCAATTCTAGTAGGTCCAAATAAATCTAAATGTAGGAGTTGTAGAGGTTTTGAGGTACTTACAATGTTTTTGGATTTGAAGGATGACTTGTGTTGTTTTCCTCTTTGGCAAGGTTCACATGTCTTGTCTTTTTCAAATTTGACTTTTGGTAGTCCCTTTACCAGCTCTCATATGCTTAGGCTTTGAATGAAATCCATGCTTGCATGACCAAGCCTTCTATGCCACAACCAAGATTCATCACTAGTAGTCACAAGAAACTTAGAGGAATGGTTAGATATTTTGTGTAAGTCTATTATGTAGGTATTGACATCTCTATTTCCTTTAAATATCTTTTGGCCATTAAAAAAGGTTACAAGACATCTCTATTTCCTTTAAATATCTTAACAAGTTATGTTTCAAGCCATCAACGAGCAAGACATCTTTAATGAAATTAGTACCATTAATACCAATAGAGCCAATGTCAATTACCTTACCCTTAGCATTGTTTCCAAAGGTAACTTTACCTCCATCAATACTTTAGATTTCATTGAAAAGTTCTTTGTCTCCTATCATATGCCTTGAGCATCCACTATCTTCTAGCCAAGCATTTTTGTTTATTGTGGACTTGACGCATACCTATAGAATCACAATTCAAGTATGGTTTTTAGGTACCCAAATGACCTTGGGTCCTTGGGGGTTAGCACATGAAGGTTCCTAATGAGCCTTCCGTATCCAGCAATGTTTATTTATGTGACCAAATTTCATACAATAATTACATTGTTTAAGTTTAAAAATGCTTTTTGGTCTTACAATGCTTTTGAATGCCATATTTCTATTAGACTGAGTTTGAGAGCAATAACATGCACAATCATGATGAATTGGTGCTTTTCTAGATGCATGCTTCTAATACATAAAGGCAGGATTAGCCTTTTGAGGTTTCTTTCTTAGGCCTACCGATCATTGATCATTCCTCTTATGTATAGAAGATTTAGTGTATTTTGTGCATTTAGCCCTTGGGGCTGTTACAGCAAACGTGGAAATGTGAGGTTCACTTGACTTAACAAAAGTAGTCTTGTTAGAAGATGATGATGTACCCTTAAATCCTAGACCATGTCTAATTAAGGGTGGTCTTTGAGACAATGAGAGTATCTAAACTCTCATTTTCCCTTGTTAAATTTTGAGATGGAGTTTCTAAGTTCCTCAAAATTGTTTTCTAAGTATTATTTTCTTTAATGGAGTTTCTAAGTATTGTTTTATTTAAGCAAGGATTTAGTTGAGGGTCTTGAAGAGTATTCATCTAATGACTTTTGAAGAGATTCATTAGATGATTTAAGCTTAAAGTTCTCCTTTTCTTAAGCATCCATTTTGATTCTCAAATTAGAAAGGTTATTCTTATAAATATTGAATTTACTTCTATATTTCTCTAGTTTTAGATTCAATACTTCTATTAGGCTTTGCTCATCATCATTATCTTCACTATTACGATCATTATCACTACTATCATTATTGAAAGAGTATGAGTAAAGTGATCTTACCTTATCCAAGACGTGATCCTCTATAGCCATGAAGCATAAGTTGATCTCTTCATTTTCATTATCATCTTTTTCACTTGAAGAGCTTTCGTCATCCCATGTGGCTTTGTGACCTTTCTCCCCATTGTATCTTTGGTATTTGCACTTGTGCTTCTTGAGCCTTGGACATTCTAGTTTAATATGCCCTTTCTTCCCACATTCATAGCACTTTACCTCCTATTTACTTCTTTGTGCATCATTAGAAGTCTGTTTGAGGTTTCTTTGCCTGAATTTTCTTGAGTTTCTCATTCTCTTCTTAATAGTTCTTTTCAGCCTTCTTGAGAGCATAGTAATGTCCTCATTTGCATCATCACTTTTTTCTTCATCATCTTCAACTTCCTCTTGAGATTTTGAAGTAGAGGCTTTTAGTGCTAGAGGCTTTCTTTTTTCTGGCTCTAATTCAAGCTCTCTATCTCTTTTCACTACCATTTCATGTGTAAGAAGTTTGCCAATAACCACATCAGTATTCAAGATGCTCATGTCTTCATTTGCCTCTTCTATACTGGCAACTCTTGAACCGTAATCTAGACTAAGGCTCTGATTCCTTTTGACAGGGGTATCCACAGGCTTACATTCATGCATATGGTAACGCTATAACATTTTCTTTATATAAGTCTCCTGATATAAACCCAGAAGTCTTTTAGAGCAATCCCTTAGGATCTTAACACTAAGTACATAACTAGCCTCACCCATGTCTTTCATTTCAAAGTTCGATGATAACCATTTCTTGGTAGTATCAATCAACTTCTTATCATTTCCAACTATCAAAATGTCATCGACATACAAGGACATAATTATATAACCATTGTTAGAACGTTTAACATATATGCAATGGTCTTCCTCCATCATCGTAAAACCATCATTTAATACGACTTGATGAAATTTGAGGTTCCATTGTCTTGACGCTTGCAAACTTTGCGCTCTTGTCCTTTAAGTTCAAAACTTAAAGGTTGATCCATATAGATCTCTTCATCTAATTCTCCATTGAGAAAAGCTATTTTAACGTCCATTTGATATAATTCTAAGTCCATTCGTGCTACTATAGCCAGAATGAGGCGAATTGATGCAAACCTGACTACAGGTGAGAATGTATCTTCATAGTCAATTCCCTCTTTTTGTGTATAGCCCTTAGCTACTAATCTAGCTTTAAATCTTTCTATTGTCCCATCTGTCTTACGTTTTATTTTGAGAATCCATTTGTTCCCAATAGTCTTACGATCAGACGGTTTCTCAACCAAATCCCAAACTTGATTGTATATCATCGAATCCATTTCCTCTTTCATAGCTTTAATCCATTCTTTTTCTTTAGGACCAGAAAGAGCTTGTTGTACTGTTTTAGGTTCTTCTTCATCTGGAGCAATCATAAAAGCTTCCCCCTCAATCTCAAATCGACGACGGGGAATATTGTCACGATTACTACGTCGAGGTTGAGATTGTTCAAGGTCTTGCTCCATTGGAACAAAAACTGACATTCTTTCACTCCCACTTGGTTCAGGAGGAGCAATAAATTCTTGCTCTGTGAGTGCTATATCAATTATTATTGCACTCCCACTAGTCTCACGATCTTCCAATTCATAAAATTGGAGATCTTTATTTATCTCACCTCTTTCAGGAAAGCCCTCTTCTAAGAAAATGACATCTTGTGACTCAATTTCTGTTATTCTTCCATTTGTGTCTTCCCCCAGAAATACATATCCTTTGGAGAATTATGAGTATCTTATAAAGATACATTTCTTCCCCATTGGACCAAGTTTTCCATATTCATGGGAAGTGTTGTGGATATAAGCTGCGCAACCCCATGGGCTCATATGGCTTAAGTCAGGCTTTTCGCTTTTCCACAATTCATATGGGGTGGAATAAATAGATTTTGATGGTACACGTTTAGAATGTAGGCAGCAGTCATTAATGCATCTCCCCAAAAGGAAATTGGTAAATTAGCCTGCGCCATCATTGACTTAACCATGTCCAATAGGGTTCTATTTCTTCTTTCTGCTACGCCATTTTGTTGCGGAGTAGAAGGAATAGTTAGCTGCCTAGCTATACCCTTATCATCATAATAACTTTTGAATAAATCAGATAGATATTCACGCCCCCGATCGGTCCGTAATGATTTTATATTCAAATTCAATTGATTCTCAACTAATTTACTATAACGTATAAAGCAATCTAATGCTTCAGATTTATGAGAGATCAAATAAATGTGACCGTATCTGGTGAAATCATCTAAGAAAGTGATGAAATAGTGAGCACCATGTCTTGCTCTAATATTCATTGGGCCACAGATGTCAGAATGTATAAGCTATAAAGGAAATGTGGCTCTTTTGGCTTTGCTAAATGGCAATCTTGTTGCTTTTCCAGCAAGACAATGCTCACAAATAGGCAAATCTATTTTCTTAACAGATCCTAAAAGACCAACTTTTGCTAATCTTTTTAAACGATCTTGCCCAATGTGTCCTAATCTAGCATGCCATTTAGTATCATCAATTAATGAAACATCATTAGAATTTTCAACAAGAAATACAGATTGCTTAACATCCATAAAAATAGTGTATAGCACTATAAAACCATTCAACATATGTCCAGAACCATAAAAAAACTTCATCCAAAAGTATTTTAACACAACCATTTTCAAAAATAATTTTGAAGCCAAGTCCAAGCAAAAGAATAATAGAAACTAAAATTCGTCGAATATTAGGAGCATAAAGCACATCATGGAGATTAAGTGTGCAACCTCTCCGCAGCACTAGCCTGGAGGAACCGATCCCAAGCACGTCAGCCGAAGCATTATTCCCCATATAGATTTTTCTAATCCCCTTTAGAATTTGACGAAATTCCACAAAGGCAGATCGGTCCCTTGCTATGTGCTTTGTTGCTGTTGAATCTACAGTCCAATAAGGAACAGTTTCAGCTAACATCAAGCAACCACTAACATATAAATCCAAGGGACTAATTTGGTCATACAATACCTTTGGCTTAGTGCAATCACGAGAAAAGTGACCATGCTTCCCACAGTTGAAGCAATTCATGTTCTTGCCTTTCTTTCCGCTGCGTTTCCCATGCTTGCGCTTATTTCCACTAAATTTTGTCTTATTCTCTCCCTTACTTTGCTATTTTCCCTTACCTTTCCATTTCTTTTGCCTAGAGCTAGAAGCCCTTTTGCCTCTAGACTCAGTCATATAAGTCTCTCCTTCAGGCTTATCACCAAGAAGCTGATCCTCCTCTAGCTCAACATGTCGGGCAACATCATCAAAAGATTTTATATTATCATTATGGGTAAGGTTGACACACATGTGTTCCCAGGCTTTTAGAAAGGAGCGAATCACTATTTGAACGTGTTGCTCGTCAGTCATCTCATGGCCAGCACCTTTCAGTTAACTTATCATGTTAGACATGACAGTAAGGTGTTGCCTCATTGTATGATTAGAATTTTTCTTATAGGCATCAAACTTTAGAGTTAACTGATGCAGTCTTGTTGTTGAGGTTCCACCAAATTGAACCTTAACAGCATCCCAAACTGCTTGGGCTGAGCGGTGCTTTTCAAAACATAGCATCAAGTCATTTCTCATGCTACTCAGCATCAATGTGCGAGCAACTCTGTCCTTGCGCTTATAAGCTTGATATGCTTCCACATCTCGCCTATGTTGAACAGTGTTTTTCATGCTCAAGCTCAACCATTGGTTGTATTATTGTTTCTAGCATATCTTGCTCTTCCAGGAGATACTAAATTTTACGATGCCAAATATCATAATTTTTATCATTCAGCTTATCTCCTTGATTCAAGTCAGCAATAATGCTTTTTGTAGCAGCCATTTCAATTATTTAGAGACGATGATTATAATTAGGATCAGCACAATTCTTTATTGATTCTTATCAATTTCAAGTCACAATGCTTTAAATTAATCAATAATAACCTAACACAAGTAGTAGAAACAAAAAAAATGTATGTACAGTTCAATCAATCCCTACTAACAAAGTCCAGTTATCAATGTTTAATTCAAACATGCGCCAATTAATTCTATATTAGATGAGATTCATTAATCTACCAATCTAATATTCCCACAATACATTCATTATATAATGTAATATAACAACAATAATAAATATATGCATTAAAATAAGATAAATATCAATTACATGTTCTTATTTGCATATTTTTTTCTCCAAATTTCTAATCAAAACAGTCACAAATATTTTGAAAAAATATCCATTAAATTTGAAATTAAATTTTGAGAATTATAAAAAAAAAACAATTGACTAAAAATATTCGTTCATGTGCCCCCACGCGCCATCACGCGTCTTCACGTGCCATCACGCATCGACATGCGCTCGCATGCGTCGACACGCGCTACATGCCATGTCAGCAAACGTGGACTAATCGGAGGATGCCACATGGCCAAGCGTGACACGTGTCATGGACACGTGGCAAAAACCGTCAGAAACCGTTTTCTTCAACCGCCAGCGCGTCACGCGCCGTCTTCCGGGGTTGATTTTGCACCGATTTTTGAAATTTTACACATTGTTTACAGTTTTAAAACTACTGGGACCATTTTTATTTTGTTTCAACATCATTTTGGCCATGTTTGGACAACACATACCCAATTTGAGAGTGAGAATCGTTTTAATGATTATTTTTCAAAAAAAATATATACAGAAACTTTGAAAAATCATAACAATTCATCCACTCATCAGAAAATTATGGAAAAATACTCATAGAAAGCTTATGACGAGAGGTTTCCAACGATAATTAGAATAATGAAATTGAAGAATTATTTAGCGAAAATTGAAGAAAATTCGAATTTGTATAGTAAATTTCTCTAAAATCATAACAATTATGATTTTAAGCACAAAATCGCACGTAACAAGCTCTGATACCAATGTAGAAATACTCGGGCAGCGGATACTTACTTGTTGAGTGTGAATCGTGCACTTTCAATGCCTCAGGCGGAGACAAATTACTAGAACTTGACTCAGTACCACAGTACAAACGCCTTGATTCTCTTATGATGAAACGGAGATGAAGAAATTCCTTTTCGAGAATTTCCGAATTTCAGAGAAAACTATTAATGAAAAGTTATCTCTTTTTCTTATATCAATTCATTATAAGTTATATCTTTTCATAACTTTATATATAAGAAGATATGGGTCTGAGCTGGGTGAAGCCCACATGGGCAGCCCAATACCATAAAGCCCAACAACATCATAATTAACTATGTTACAAGTCGTTATTCTTTTTATTTTCCTCAACCTTTTTATGCCATAGTATTCTAACGTGCATAAACATCAAATTATATTCTTGTATCCCATATTTATTTTACTTTAACAACTCATGATTATCCATATTACCATTCATGATTCCCTTTTTATTTTCAATCACTTTTTTATTTTATATAACCTTTTTGTGCTCACAACACCCAATCATCTTTTCATGCAAACATACATTTCATAAATTTTATTCTTTTTCATCTCATATTTATTTTACTTTATCAACTTATTATTATCCATAGCCTTTTATTGCCCATAACACCTATGAACCCCTGACTAGGATAACAGAGTTGTCATCTAAGTACTTAGGAGTGCCACCCAGGCAATATGATTTGCACATATAAGTGTCATTACCAACTTCATAATAGTGTCATACCCAGTGTTGATAATAGTGTCATACACGGCATAGATAATAGTGTCATACTCAGTATAGATAATAGTGTCATACCTAGCATCGTTAATCATACCATTAATGGATTTAATCATACTCCCCCCTTGCTCGGCATGCCAAACTATCCTAAGTTTGGTTCTTGTTAGGAGTTCTAGGGCTTTCTCAATGTCATTAAAATTTACAGTTATTAAATTCACCCATTTCATGCATGTAAAGGTTCACTAGTCACACAATTACTCAATAAAAATATTATTTGCATAATATAACAAGGTTCACATCATTTTACTTTTTAAATTCCACAACTCATATGTTGTCCTATCACTAGAAAATTCTATTCTATGTTTGGACCTTAATTTTGGTCCTGTTACAACATGAATTTAGTTACAAGTCTTCTTAACAATTTTGAGTCTGGATCTTGCATTAATATGCAACTTGAATTACTTAATTCTAAATTCTGTATCAAAAGATATGATAAAATGAACACTAACTGGTCACTAACAATTCTACCCAAAATTTTCTAGACAGATTCTAAGTCCAAACTTTATGAATGTTTTTGGACAATTACAGTCATATTCAAATGTTATGGTCTAAATAAAAGTTATAGCTCTATGTCTTATTTTTAAATGAAACAAAGAACACTCAAATTTGAACTCCATAACTCAAGTTATAACAGTTGAAGTACTTACTTCTCTTCAATTCCAGTAAAGAACACACATAATTACCACCTTCAATTTTTATCAAAAGTAAGCCTAAGTCTAGTAAACATGCATCCCCAAGATTTCTATTACAAAATACTATTAATTTAGAATTATTAACATGCCAAACATTCAAATCATGCAACTCAAATATAAATCATGAAAACCTACTCTTCTATGGCTCTCTCCCTCTCTTTTTCACTTTCTCTTCTTAGCATCAAGTTTTGGCCATGGAGAATAAGGGGAAACATGGGTTGGTTTTAGGAGATTAGAGAAATATAGATATTAAGTGATAAGGAAGAAGGAGAGGAAATTAAGAGGAAAAAGACAAATTTAATCAATAATGGGACACCTAAGCCCATAAATATCTAGATGTTTTGGCTAATTAATGTGTTCATCTCCCTTGGTGTATGGTTTTCAAAGGGAAATGTGGGAGACAATTAAAAGATAAAAAATTCTAGATTAAGAGTGATAATGAAGAAATTATAAGAAATTAAGAGCAAAATGACAAAATTAATTAATTAATGAAGACACCTAAGCCATAATCTAGATGTTTTCATTAATGCTAATTCATGCACATCACTTGGCTAATTGTTCCATGCAACTTGGTTAAGCCAACCACCTTATGTATTTAATTTCCCAATTCATGCATTTAATTGGTAATTATCCTCCAATTTTTGGTAAATTGAAAATTGACCCCTTAACTTTTCAAAATTTGCAATTTAGTCCCTTACTACAATTTAACATCTTTAAACACTTTATTCAATATTTTATATTATTATTTTCCATTATTTTAATTTATTCGATCAAAATTCTAATTTAAACTCCGATCAAATCGATGCATCAATTTAATGACACACACGACTCAAGCCTAAATTTGCGGATATAACAACTTCACTTTTCTGTTGATCTTTCTAATCCAACCCTTTTTCCATCTAACTTTAGCTTTGATTGAAGAAAAAAGAAAAGAACAATGGGGGAGGAGAGTCATGACTACAAGAGAGAGAAATGACAGAGTTGTTTTTAGTTAGATGAGGAAGAAGAAGAATAATGACCAAAAAGTAAAGTTTGACTTTTTATAGTTGGATTAAGTGGATAGTTAGGATTAATTAGATAATCTTCTCCCTCATTGGTCCATTAATTTTAACCACTCTTACTTTATTTTAATCAAAAGAATATTCATTTTCTTAGATAAAGAATATTCTATTTTTATACTTTCTTAAATTATATGTGCCTAAAACAGTGCAATTTTTAATTTCGTTTAGCAAAAAATTATTTTTTTTCCAAATTTTAATTTCAACTTCAAAATTCTCAATTAATAATATCCAAAATAATTTTCTCATATTTTATTATCATTTTAATTTTTTCCTTTCATGTCCAAATTTAGACCATGATCGGTTTGCAATGCCGGATTTCGGTCAACCGCGACCGTAGCCTAAATTATCGGCATTACATTAATTACATATGCAATCTTATTATTACATATAGTGTGTAATTTAAAGGAAAGAATTATTATAGGTCACGAGCTAAGATTTTCTTGCTTAGTGTATTTGAAACCACATTAACTTTTCCTAATTGATAGTCAATCACACTGTTATAATCTTTAATCAACTCCAATCATCTTCTATGCCTAAGATTTAGTTTTTTTTTGTGAGGGAATGTACTTAAGACTCTTGTGATCTGTATAGATATAATATTTTTCACCATTCAAATAATTTCTCTAGATCTTCCAAGCAAAAACAATAACAGCTAACTCAAAATCATATGTATGATAATTAAGCTCATGCGGTTTAAGTTGTCTCGAAGCATAAGCAATCACCTTTCTTCTTGCATAAGGACACAACTGAAACCAATATGATAAAATCACTAGGCTGAGTCAAAACTAGTGCTTCTGTAACACCTCTTCACCCCAATAGTACGTGCCTAGATAAGGGAGCACTATATCAACTTCTTTCATCTTTAACGTCTTTATTGAAAACAGTCCATATTCATATATTTATTTTATCTCAAATAATATAAATAAAAATAACCTATATTTTATTTACATAAGATAAAGTTTATAAAATATTAAGTTAATTTTACAAAACCATAAAAGATATTACATAATTCCAAATACAAAATATAAGATACAAAAAAATTTATGGCCCACAGTTTGTAGAAACTATCTACTTTACTGGACTCGGATCACCATTGCCTTTATCAAAACTTCAGCTACTTCTTTAAATCTGCATGGAAGGAAACTTTCATGCTAAGCTTTAGGCTTAGTGGTGCATATGAATAAGACAATAAACTATTTCATGCAACATGCATTACGTACCATATTATTATTATATTATTTATTTATAACTTTTTTTTCAATTCTTATCTTATTACATTCTAGCATGCATAAATATCAAATTATATTCCTATATCTCATACTAGTTTTACTTTATCAAATTATCATTATATAATCTATCATAATTAACAATATCACAAATCATGATTACTTTTACTTTTGATAATTTCTTTATTCTCACAACACCTATGAACCACTGGCTAAGATAAGGGAGTTGTCATCCAAGTACTTAGGAGTGCCACCCAAGCATTATGATTTGTGCATACAAATGTCATTACAGCTTTAATAATATTGTCATTACTGACTTTAATAATAGTGTTACTACCGGCTTTTATAATAGTATCATTACTAGTTTTTATAATAGTGTCATTATCGGCTTCATTAATCATGCCATTATTGGCATTCATCAACTCCTCCCTGCTTGGCATGCCAAACTATCCTAAGTCAAGTTCTAAGTTAGGTGTTCTAAAGCTCACTTAACATCATTAAAATTCATAATTCTTAACTTTGCACTTTTCATGTATATAATGGCTCAGTTAATCACATAATTACTCAATAAAAATATCATTTTCATAATACAACAAGGTCAACATTATTTTTCATAACAAATTTCTCAATTGATATTATGCCCTGTTACTAGCAGAACCAATGCTCTATATTAGACCTTAATTTTGAACTTCTTATAAGCCAAATTAAATTACAAGGTCTTATAAAGTATTTTAGTCCTGAATCCTAGCTTCCATATGCAACTTAAATCAATAAATTTTGAGTTCTTTAGAAAAATATATGGTCAAATGAACACTGACTAGTCAATAACAATTTTGCCCAGAATTTTCTAGACAAATTCTAGGTTAGAATTTTATGTATTTTTCTAGAACAATTCAGACATATTTAGATTTCATATCCTGAATAAAAGTTAAATATATATGTCTTACCTTTCAAACCCAACAAATAACACTCAAATCGGAATTCCACAACTTATGTTATAACAGTTTATGTACTCACTGCTCCACAATTTTCAACAAAGAACATACACATTAACCACATTCAAATTTTTTCCAAAATTAATCATAAGTCTAGCAAACATGCATCCCCAATTTTACATTAAAAAATAATTTTAATTAAAAATTATTTACATAAAAATACTCAAATATGTAACTTTAGAATAAATTATAGATTATTGCCTTAAATTCTGCACTTACCTAAAATTTTACTTTGCTTTCTTTCTCTTCACTACTCTTTCTCTTTTCCTTTGCTACTTTAAGATTGTTCTCTATCAATTTGAGCTCTTAAACATATAAGAAACATCATCAACAAACTTTCTTTATCAACCCTCTCTAACCCCTAAACTCTCTCTCTCTCTCTTTTGTTTTTCCAATAACATGCTCTAATCGACACCTTTTTTTAGAGAAAACATAGAAGAGAAGAAATATCACTTTACCTTCACCTCCTAGCTTCCATGGCCGAACCTTAAGGTCGTCTTTCCTTTTTTTTTTTCTTTCATATTTTCCACTTTTAAGCGTTCTACTAACCTACTCTCACTTTTTTGAGCTTGAAAATATAATTTTCCATGTCTTTCTCTCTCTTTTTCACATTTGCTTTCTCACTTTCTCTCTTTAAAGCAAGGCTTGGCTATGGAAGAAATTATGGAAACGTAGGGCTGGTTTAGGAAGGCAGAAAATTCTAAATGAAAAGAGATAAGGAAGGAAGAAGAAAAATGAAATGAGAAGAAAATGCCAAAATCATTAATTATGGTCCCATTTTATTAATAAATATCTAGATATTTATATCAATTAGCTTCTTAATGTTTTCCACTTGGTTTGGCCAGCCATCACATGTATTTAATGTCCAAATTTACACATGTAAATAATAAATATCTCACTTCATCCCCCTAATTTTTAAGAAATTATAAATTGACCCCAAAACTTTTCAAATTTTGCATTTAGGTCCTCCATTGTAAAATAATATCTTTAAACACTTTTTTAAATATTTTCCATAATTATTTGCCATTATTTTAATTATTTTTCGGTCAAAATTCAAATTTAGACTCTAGTCAAACCGATGAGTCGATTTAACAACCCACGCGACTTGGAGCCTAAATTAGCATATATGACATTTTCTCCCCCTTAAAATAAATTTTGTCCTCAAAATTTTCCCTGTTCATTATGTGTTGAATAAATAAGGATATTGCTTCCTCATTATCTTTTCACTTTCCCATGTGGCTTCTTCAATAGCATGATTGCACCATAACACTTTAACTAATGGAACTTTCTTATTTCCTAAAACTTTTTATTCACGTGCTAGTATAGCAACCGGCTCATCATATGTCAAGTCGGTCTGTACTTCTCTCTCCTCAACTAGAATAATATGAGTCGGGTTTGATTTATATCTCCTTAACATTGACACATGAAAAACATTATAGATTTTATCCAACTCTGGTAGAAGTGCTAATCTATATGCCACTAGTTTGATTCTTTCCAAAATCTCATAAGGACCAATAAACTTCAGACTTAACTTTCCCTTTTTACTAAATCTCAATACTTTCTTTGTAACACTCTTATAACACTTATTTTATACTTACGTTACGTGGGTAAATACGATTATAGCCGATATATGCCAAAAAAACATTTAATCTTAATTTAATGACTATAATATTATCAACATTTAATTAATCCTTTATACTTTTCTAAATATTTCGGCAGCATAATGGCTATAAACTAACCCACCCACCTGCAAAGCAAACAATCCACAGCCCATTTTTGGGCACAACAATTCACATATAATACAAAATATTTTACATTCATCCACAAATCATCATTTCATTCTTCACACATATAATAATTTACAAATACCATTTTATCATAATATGTACAAAGTTCATTTCTTACAACTTCATATCTATGCATATATATACATGTCATTATTAGTAATATCCTATTACTATTTTGTTCTTCCATCTGCTCCCAAAATTTGCATACTTGCTCCTACTTTTTCTGCTACTACCTGCATGCAGTCAAATAACTACTTGTTAAGCATTAATATGCTCAATAGGGATTACTAATCTAAAACTTTCCACTAATTATATTTTCATGCAATTATATTTTTAATATAATATTCAATTTTTCTCATTAATATATAATTCATTTTATTATTTTTAAGTACTATTAATTCACTATTTAATACCTTGATTAATTTTATAAAATTTTTTTGTTTTCTCAATAATTTTTTTTCTTTTTAATCCTTCTTTTCTTTGTTCTTTTCAATTTTTTTTTAATTTGTTACAAATTTCACTTAAATTCATATATTTCCATTTATTTACAATTATGCCATTAACTATATATTATTTACACTTTTTCCATTAACAATATTATTTATTTATTTATATTTATTTATTTGATTATTTATTTTTACTACACAATTTAATATCTATCTTCCACTTATTTTTCATTTTTCAACTTTATTATTTTTTTCAACTTTACTACACAATTTAATATCTATCTTTCACATTTATCATTAATATTCATTTATCATTTAATATTCATTTCACTAATTAATACATCCATTATTCCATATATATCATATTATTACACTAAAATATATTTATTCCTTATTATTCATTTTTCACATAATAAAGTCACATTTTACAATTTCCACTAATTAATTATTTTAATATAAATTAATCATTTTAATTCACTTTTCATAATCCATTAATCATGTTTTAAGCATTAATTTAACAATTACATACAAAATACACAATTTTCTAAATTTTCATAAGCCTAAATCATACTTAATTAATGGAAATAATTAGATTATGGAATCACTAACCTTAATTGCTTGTTTAGGTCTTCCTAAACTTCCTTTTCCTTTACCTTTTCCTTGGAAGAACCTTCACCTTCTCTTGAACCTACCATGGACAAAAATTTTCCTTCATTAATCCACCATTAATTGACTTCCTATGCTCAAATAAACTTCATATTTATTATCTACATATCTTAAACTACCTATTTGAACCATTAAATTAATTTAAAACCATAAATTTTGCTTACTTCAAATTAATATCCTAAACTTTCTTCTTTGATTTCCTTCCACTTTAGCCTCCCAAATAAAGATTAAAAACTTCTATTAGCTACTAAAAAGGCTGAAATTATTTTTGGATGGTTGATTTTGGTGTCAAAAGTGATGAAAATGGAAGGAAATTGAAAGGAAAATGGGAAATGTGAGTGTCGGCCATGCAAGGGATTTGGGGAAGAAGAAGTTCCAGATTTATCTATAGATAATTCTAATGTTGAGCCTATTTATAGTGGTCAAAAATTTCAACTCAATCGGAGTTCGTTTCTTGTCCAGCTCACTTAAATCAAACTGATAATTCAATTTTCGGTATTACCGTAAAATTCCGTTTTCAATGTCAAATAATCCTAAATATTTTTCAAAGTCTATCCATGTCTTAAAATAAAATTTTGGATGTCGTTTGCTATTTTTCATAGCCCGGTCAAAATATGGTCAACCAACTATTTAATTATACTGAATCCTATTTTTTCTTAATATTTACTTTTGAGGACTTATTTGACATCATTTTCACTCCAAATTTTACCCTCAGACTAGTCATAACCTATATTTTTCGATGATCAAATAAAATAGTTTTTACCCACAGTCGGGTATACTGATCAATTTCGGAAACTACAGTTTACGACTAACCCGGTATTTAGGTCATTACAATTCTCCCCTACTATTAAAAATTTCGTCCTCGAAATTTTACCTGTATTAAACAACTGCGGATATTGTTGCCTCATTGCAACTTCTGATTCCCACGTGGCTTCTTCCACATTGTGGTGACTCCATAACACCTTCACTAGTGGGATTTGCTTGTTCCTGAGCTGTTTAACCTCTTTGGCTAGAATCTTTAATGGTTTCTCTTCATAAGTTAGATCAACCTGTATTTGAATCTCTTCTGGCTTAATCACGTGACTTGGGTCTGACTTATACTTCCGTAACATTGACACATGGAACACATCATGAATCTTTTCAAATTCTTGAGGCAACTTCAATCGATAGGCTACGGGTTCCACTCGTTGTATAATCTCATAAAGGCCTAAAAATCTCAGACTTAGTTTGCCCTTTTTGCCAAATCTCATAACTTTCTTCCAAAGTAGAGCTGGCAATTTTGGACACGAAACGATTAAACGACACGAAATGACACGGACTTAACCGTATATGGATATGAGCTAAACGAATGTGGTTCATAACCGTGTCAACACGATTACGACACAAGAAAAATCGTGTCATAAACGGATTTTACCTGTCTAACCTGTTAAGACACGATTAGACAAGATTAAAAATATGTTATTTTATCAATTATAAAGATATGACTAATTATTTTAGTCTTACTCAAAATTCAAATATATATTATAATATTATAAATATATAATATACATATTTATATATTAATATATTTAATTGGAGTATAATTAATTAAATTAAATTTTAATTAATTAAATTAAAATTATTAATTAAATGTAAATTGATTAAATTGAAATTCAATTGATTAAATTAAATTTTTAATTTAATATTCGTGTCTATTCGTGTATAATCGTGTCGTATCGTGTTAAGTAAAATTATGTATAATCATGTCGTGTCGTATAAAATGTATACATTTAGACACATTAAGTAGATCGTGTCTAATCGTGTTTAATCGTGTCATGTTGTATAATTTATACACGTTAAGTTAATCGTGTCGTGTTAACACGGATTTTAACCGTATCATGTTTGTGTTTCAAATTTTTGACACGATTAGTTAATCGTGTCGTGTTCGTGTTTAGTATAATCGTGTCATATCCGATTAAGACACGACACGATTAGACACGACACGACACGAATTGTCATATCTTTATATATAAATATGTATATTATATATTTATAATATATAATACCTATTCTAGAGTGATACTTTCAGAAACACTTGATCTCGGGCTGGAATTCTATATCTTTTCTTCTTAAATTTGGATATGACTTATGTCGGTCCATGGCTTCTTTCAACCTATCCTTGATACCCCCACCTTCTCTTCAGTTTCTCGAACCAAGTCAGTTTCTATTATTTTTTTCTCACTCAATTATGTCCAACATAAAGGAGTTCTACATTTTCTCCCATACACTGCTTCATATACCATTTTTATGCTCGACTGATAGCTGTTGTTGTAAGCAAACTCTGCTAATGGAAAATACTTTTCCCAACTACTTTCAAACTCGAGGACGCAACATCGCAACATATCCTCAAGTATCTAAATTACACGCTCCGATTGCCTATCAGTCTAAGGATGGAAAGCTGTACTGAAATGAAGTCTTGTCCCCAATGCTTCCTACAACGTTTTCTAGAACTGGGAAGTAAATTTGGGATCCCTGTCTGAAATAATAGAGGATGGTACTCCATGAAGTCTCACTATCTCATTGATGTAGATTTCTGCCAACTTGGTCAGTGGATAGTCCCTCCGTTCTGGTATGAAATGGGTTGATTTTTTCAGTCTATCAATTACTACCCAGATAGCATCATGCTTCTTTCCCATCAGAGGCAATCCCGTCACAAAATCCATGGTCACTAGATCCTACTTCCACTCTAGTATCACAATAGGCTGAAGTAAACCCGATGGAACTTGATGTTTAGATTTCACTTATTTGCATATCAAACATTTACTCACGAATTCTACCACACCACGTTTCATTCCTGGCCACCAATAGTGTACTTTCAAATCTTGATACATCTTGTTATCACCAGGATGCATTGCGTAGCTGCTATGATGAGCTTTTGTGAGAATGTTCTTTCTCACTTCATCTTGATCTGGTACACATAATCTCCGATTGAAATAAAGACTTCCATCTTCACCTAAAGAATAACCACTTTCACTGCCCTCTTTTACTCTGTTCGCTATGGAAATCAAGCAATTGTTTAGCTTTTGTGCCGCTTTCACTTGCTGAAGAAAATCTGGTTCTACTTGCATTTCTGCTATTATTGCTCCATCTAGTGCCATATCTAATCTGACCTTTATCACTCGAAGGGCTACCATAAATTTTCTACTAAGTGCATCAGCTACTACATTTGCCTTGCCTGGATGATAGTCAATTAGAAAATCATAGTCTTTTATAAATTCAAGCCATTGCCTCTACCTTAAATTAAGTTCCTTCTGTGTGAGCAAATATTTTAGACTTTTATAATAGGTGTAAATGTAACATTTCTCACCATAAAGATAATGTCTCCAGATTTTCAAGGCGAGTACAATTGCTGCAAGCTCAAGATCATGAGTAGGATAGTTCTTCTCATGAGTCTTGAGTTGTCAGGAAGCATATGCAATCACTTTACCTTCTTGCATCAATACACAACCTATCCCATTCTTGCCAGATTCTGGTTGAGTTAACACTGGGGCTTCTGTCAACATGTTCTTAAGCTTCTCAAAGCTTCCTTGAAATTTATTTGTCCATTCAAACTTAATGTGCACATTCGAGTGAGCGGTGCTGCTAAGGTGGAAAAACCTTTTACAAATCTTCTGTAATACCTAGCCAAACCTAAGAAACTTCTGACTTCTGTAACAGTATTAGGTATTCTCCACTGTAAGATTGCTTCAATCTTCTTTGAATCCACCTTTATCCCTTCAGCTGAAATTACATGACCCAAGAATGATACTTCATTCAACCAGAAGTCACATTTACTGAATTTTGCATACAGTTGTTTCTCTCTCAATATCTGCAAGACAGCTCGTAGATGCTTGTCATGTTCTTCTAGTGTCTTCGAATACACTAAAATATCATCAATAAATACCACCACAAACTGGTCCAGATAAGGATAAAAGATCCTATTCATTAAATCCATGAAAGCTGTTGGGGCATTCGTAAGTTCGAATGGCATGACTAAAAACTCATAGTGGCCATATCTTGTGTGAAAGGCAGTCTTGGGCACATCTGTTTCTTTTAATTTCAACTGACGGCAGCTCGATCGTAAGTCAATCTTTGAAAATACACTTGCTCCCTTCAATTGATCAAATAAGTCTTCAATACGTGGAAGGGGATACTTATTCTTGATTGTCACTTTATTCAGATGTCTGTAGTCAATGCATAATCTAAGAGACCCACATTTCTTCTTTACAAAGAGTACTGGTGCCCCCCATGGTGAAATACTGGGTCTGATAAAGCCTTTATCAAGCAATTCCTGCAGCTGAATCTTTAACTCCTTTAGTTCTGTAGGCGCCATCCTGTAGGGTGCAATCAAAATAGGTGTTTTGCCTGAAGCTACATCAATAGTGAATTCAACTTCCCTATCAGGTGGCAAGCCTGGTAATTCATCGGGAAAGACATCTGGATAATCTCTCACTGTAGGCACATCTGAAACCTTAAGATCTTCCTTTTTAGCTTCCATTGCAAAACACAAATAAGCAATGCACCCCTTCTTATAAGTCTCTTGGCAGCTGTAATTGAGATCACATATGATAGAAAGTCTGTTCTTTCACCCACAATAGTGATTTCCCGATCATTAGAGAGTTTAAGTGTCACTCTCTTCCGTTTACAATTTATCGTCGCTTGATGGGTGAACAACCAGTCCATCCCCAATATCACATCGAACTCACGAAATGGAAGTTCAATTAGGTTAGCTAGGAATTCATAACCTTGTGCACTAATGGGACAATTCCTATACACCTTGTTCACCATAACACTATTCCCTAAAGGATTGCTCACTAGGATGTCCTGGTCTAATTGTGAATCTTTAAATCCTTTCTCCTGTGCAACATTAATATTTATGTAGGAATATGTGGAACCAAGATCAATAAGTGGATAAACAGAAGCAGTCATAAGCATAAATTTACCCACTATCACATCAGGAGCATCTTCCTCTTCTCTGGCTCTCACTGCATAAGTACAGCCTGTAGCTCATCCCTGACCCTGGGATTGCTGTGCAGAAGGTATAGATATTGATGGATTAAGGGGTGCTCCCCTACCTCAGCCTCTGGATGGTAAAGATCCAATACTAGGTGCTAGTGACATAGCGATAGAAGCTTGAGCCACTGGACAATCCCTCACCTGATGATCTTTTGAACCGCACTTGAAACAGGCGCCAGTCAAATATTTGCACTCTCCTAGATGAGCTCTACCACAATGGCTACAAGTCTGAATTGTACCTGCCCCTCTGCCTTTAGTTGTACTACCCACTGAAGTGACTGAGGCATTGCCACAGAATATATTTCCTTGTCCATGCCCTGGTACAACTGATATACGACTCTGTGATGGAGCCGATCCCCTAAGCTTCTTACTCTGAGAACCCGAGCCATTGAATTGTCCCGGCTTCCTCTTCTATTGAAATTGAGTTTGTCTATTAGCCTCATCTGATTGAATACTTTCCACTTTAATTGCAGCTTCTACCAAGGCACGCAAATTTGGATGCTGTTGTGCACCCATTATCTGTCTAATCTTGTTATGGAGACCCCTCTCAAATTTATGACATAACTTTTTTTCTGTCAGCTGGTAATCATCAAGGTAGGCACTGAGGCGCTCAAACTCGTGCTCATAATCTGTTACTGTCTTGTTTCCCTGTCTGAGTCTCCAAAAAGCATCTTGCATCTCTGCTTTATACTCTAACCCTATATATTTCTTTTCAAACTGAGCCAAGAAGAAATCCCAATTCAACTATTCACCTGGGGTATGCTTGTGTACTGAATCCCACCAGATGAATGCAGGATCCTGAAGTAATGTCATAGTACCTTCAAATTTCTCTTTAGGCGCGTGAGTAATTTCGAATAACCTCTTAATATTGAACAACCATTCCTCAACTTGTACAGGGGTCAATGGATCACGCCCATAAAAATCTTCAACTCCCAATCTCTTCAACTGCTCCAAAATTGGCTTCTTTTTAGGTGGAGCTGGAGGTTGTACTTGGACCGCTGGCTGTGGCTGCTTGTTCAACCTGCATTCTATATTGAATATAATCAGCCATGAGGTGAAGAAAATCCGGCTATGGCGGTGGAGGTGGTGCAATTGGTGGAGTAACATTCTATTGTGAGGTTTCAGCTTTCCTAGCACTAACCAACATTTCACTCCCACTGTCCCCATCACCTTAACCCCTGTTGGGATGTCATCGTTCACTATAAAATAGGAAATGAGCAAGCATACATTCGACTTATTACACATTTCATCCATCCATTGGCATGTATATACATATAATCCATTCACTTAATTTCAACTCCGATCTTAGAACCGTCTAAACCTGGCTCTGATACCACTAAAATTGTAACACTCTTATAATACTTATTCTATACGTACGTTACGTGAGTAAATACAATTATAACTGATGTATGCCAAATTTTTTTTATCTTAATTTAATGACTATAATATTATCAATACTTAATTAATCATTTTTACTTTTCCAAAAATTTCGGCAGCATAACGGCTATAAACTAACCCACCCACCTGCAAAGCAAACAATCCACAACCTATTTTTGGGCACAACAATTCACATATAATACAAAATATTTTACATTAATCCACAAATCATCCTTTCATTCTTCACACATATAATAATTTACAAATACCATTTTATCATAATATGTACAAAGTTCATTTTTACAATTCCATATCTATGCATATATATACATGTCATTATTAGTAATATCCTATTACTATTTTGTTCTTCCATCTGCTCCCAAAATTTGCATACTTGCTCCTACTTTTTCCGTTACTACCTGCACGCAATCAAATAACTACGTGCTGAACATTAATATGCTCAGTGGTGATTAATAATCTAAAAATTTTCACTAATTATATTTTCATGCAATTATATTTTTAATATAATATTCAATTTTTTTCATTAATATATAATTCATTTTATTATTTTTAAGTACTCTTAATTCATTATTTAATACTTTAATTAATTTTATCAAATTTTTTTGTTTTCTCAATAATTTGTTTTTCTTTTTAATCCTTCTTTTCTTTCTTCTTTTCAATTTTTTTTTTAATTTGTTACAAATTTCACTTAAATTCATAAATTTCCATTTATTTACAATTATGACATTAACTATATATTATTTATACTTTTGTCACTAACATTATTATTTTTCATTTATTTATTTATTTATATTTATTTATTTGATTATTTATCTTTACTACACAATTTAATATCTATCTTCCACTTATTTTTCATTTTTCAACTTTATTATTTGTTTTTGTCACATTTATCATTATTATGATTATACCAATTTTTTATCATATATTTTTTCATTTATTTTGTATTTCTCACTTTCATTATTTTTCTTATATTTTTCACTTATTTCATGTTTATCCTATTTTTCATTTTAATCACTTTTCTCATATTTTATTTATAATTGTCACACTAATCATTTCATTCACGCTTGTCCCTAGTTTCAATCCGATAGAAAATCTTCGGATCGGATACATGAGACATGGACCCAAAGAGTTCACTACACTGAAAAATAATCCCGAAAGATCATTCGAGCACTATACTGTACATTGAATCATTGAGTTACAATCACTGAAGTAGACCATTATTGGCCTACATAAGTGAGTCAACATGACCCGCACTGAGGTAATAGTATTTCTATGGCTAACTAATTATATCCTGAGCTATATTTAACCATCAGAAAAATAACTAAGGACATTATTTATTTCTTCAATTCAATTTCTATTAAAATCATAAATTTCATTATTTTTACATTATTAATCACTTAATAATTTATTCTTTTACAACAATTTTTTTCTCTACCAAAATTTTTCACATTTTTCATTCTAATATATCAATTAAGTTATAAACTCACTAAATACATTTTATTCATTATTTTTCATTTCATACACAGTATCATCAATAAATAGAAAAATATATAATATTTAATTTAAAAATTTTTAATCAATTCTACACACTTAAAATCATATTTTCTTACATTTCATGACTAAATTTTCATTTAATTAGCAAATAAAATATTAATTTCTCTTTTTTTTGCATATATTTAATTTTCATCATTAAAATTTTTCTTTCACTTTCTAATTATTCATTTCTAACCTTCTGTTTGTTGCACTAACTTTGGCCCTATCAACTTTTTTCACTCAATTCGTTCCAACAAACTAGTGTCCTACACTTTCTTCCATACAATGCCTCAAAAGGATTTATACCTATGCTTATCATGTCTTCTTATAACTAGATTACTCGCTCTGATTGTCCATCCATTTCTGGATGAAAGATCATACTGAAAACTGAGTTGTAGTGCTCTCATACCCTACTAATCGCTAATAGTATATGAAAGAGCAACTAAGCTCATTTTTTGTAAAAATAACCAATTCTCAAACTATTGTATTTTTTAAAAATTTTTTGAATTTATTATCAGCGGAATATTTCTTACTATATTTTCTTTTTTATATATCATTTAAATATGAAACTAGTGATGTAAATATTTTGATTTAAAAAAATTCATTCATCAAGCCATAATATTTAGAAATACATTTACAATAATACAAAAATATATTAATTACAAAATTCACTCTTTATAAATCCTACATGCCACAATTTACATCAAAAGAAATTCTTAACATTTAATTTTAACAATAAAATTTCCAAAACATATAAAAAAATAGACTGCTTCAATTTGATCTTGGGGTTCCCCTTATCTTCGGTCGCTCTAACTTAACAAATATGTCTAGTTATTTCCGCGTGAAATACACGCGCTAAACTACTAACTTAGTGGTATGTTTGGTAACTATCCAATAATTATATAAATATTTCCAAAATAAAATTTCAGAAAACTACAATTAATTTACTAAGCATGCCAAAAATATTCAAACAATATTAAAACAATTTACGTCATGCAAAAATATACAATTCATCAATTACAACATTTCATTCATTAAACATACTTGAAACTATTTAACAATCAAGATACACAATTTAAAATATTAATTTAATAATTTATATTTTTTTCTGTTATCTATTTGATAGCTCACAACATCTTAGATCAGAACTAAACACTGGATACAGGGTTTCTGCTCTCCGGCAATATACTCAGTACCTATATAATTATTTTATAACTCAGTGTTTAATGCCTATATTTTACATAACAACTCAACATCTTTTTAATGCCTACGTAATTTCAACTCAACACCATTTCTTAGTGCCTACATAAATTATATCTCAGTACTATTTTCTATTGCCAACATTTCTACCCTTTTATTGGCATGTCAACTTATCCTAATTTCTAGTTCTTAAATAGATGTTATAGGGCTTAATTATATTTGTTGCCTTTATTATTATTATTTACATAATTATGTAGGTAACACTAATAAATTCCATATAAATGCAATAATTTCCATTAAATATTTCACAACATCATAATTGGTCATTTAATTATTATAACTATAAGAAAAATCAAATAATATATTTTTCTATCACAAAATTCCATAATTAATATATAATTGCAAGCTGCCCTATTATGGACAGCATTTATACCTTATATTACCCCATATTTGTCATCCATATTTAGATGGAATTTGGACAAGTGATCAAGAAAAAAAATGTAGGTGCATGTCTTATCTTTAATTTACAACTAAAATCACATTAAACTGAAATTTGTAGCAAAAGTTATGAATTCTGCTCTAAGATATGTTCATTCCAATCTACCCAATATTTTATTGGACATATTTCTAGTTCGAACTTTGAGTTCATTTTACACATACTTTTAGGCATATTAAGGTCTAATGGTCTAACTAATAGTTACCCTATATTTAACTTTCCAATCCAACAGGAATCACTCAAAAATCACTTACAAAACTCAAGTTATGACTAAAAAAGTAGATAATGTTCATAAGACGAATTCTCCAGCACTTCAATTAATTCCTACAATTTTCATCTTCGTGCATCAATCTCATATTCTAATTATTTTTTTTACATTCATGGCGTCATTTAGTCACCAATTCATCACTCAATAAAATATCAAGAATTTCATATACAATTACCAAACATCACAAAATCAAAATCAACATTTTTCTATATTGAATTTTATAATTGGATTAGGTGGGTGGTTAAGATTAATAGATAATTTTGTCCTATATGGGTCCGTTAATATAAATCACTCTTACTTTATTTTAATTCAAAAAATATTCCTTTCCTTAGATAAACAATATTCTCTAATGTGTTTGAAATGTCTGATCTTCTAATTCTCAGTTGGTGATAACCTGATCTAAGGTAAATTTTAGAAAATACCCATGCTCCTTTCAACTGATCAAAAAAGTCATCTATTCTCAGCAAGGGATACCTGTTCTTAATTGTCATCTTGCAACTGCACTTTTAATTCCTTTAGTTCAGTAAGTGCCATTCTGTAGGGAGTGATCGATATCATGGTTGTGCCTAGTAAAATATCTATGACAAACTCTATCTCCCTGACAGGTGGTAACCCTAGCAAGTCCTCGGGGAAGACATCTGGATATTCATATATTGTAGGAATCTCCATGAAATTTGGACTCCCTTTTTTGGTATCTACAATATGTGCCAAAAATGCTTCACATCCCTTTTTTATAAGCTTACGTGCCTTTATAACAGAAATGACATTAGTCAAGTATGGTCGTTTCTAGCCCAAGACAATCACATCATCCTGCTCTGAATTCGTGAAAGTCACTCTCCTATACTGACAGTCAACCAATGCTCTATGTTGAGTTAACCAATTCATCCCCAAGATTGCATCAAACTCACAAAATGACAACTCTATCAGCTCAGTTGGGAATTCTACATTTTGAGCTTTGACTAGACTATTTTTATAGACTCGACTAACTTTCACTCCATCACCCAAAGGATTTGTCACTAATATATCATAATCTAATTCTTTTGCTATACATATTACCCTGACTAGGTGGTGGCATACATAAATATGAATGTGTAGAACCCGGATCTATCAGTGCAAATAAATCAGTATCATAAAGAGAAATTTTACCGATAATGATATATGGGGCATCTTGTTCCTCACAGGCTTTCATGGCATATTGTCGGGTTGGGGCTCGATTACTTTATGCCCTATTCACTAATTCTGATACACTCTGCCCAATCCTGCCACTTTTAGACTGTCCCTGTCCCCTGCCTCTGCCTCTGTCTCAAGTGACATTCTAAACCTGAACTGATACTACACCACCTGTACCTCTTCTTTTAGGGAATCCTTCTATTTATGCTCAGTAGATCTGCATCATACGCATGCTCTAGTAATCCACCAACAATCACTTGCATGTGATCTTCCACAATGCTGACATGTGATAGATATAAATCTCCTGTTACCCGAAGTCGGTGCACTAGTTATAGATCCCTCCGGCCTCGACTGTTGGCTCTGTCTAGTTAAAAAGGTTGGTCTAGAACCTCATGACTGGAAAAAACTAGACATTGTCTGGCCCCTTTTACCTGATGCTTGGACCATGCTAATTGTCGATCTCTAGGGTGGCTTTTCTATCTTCTTTCTCTTTGACCATTTTTCCACACTGATGGCTAAATATACTAATGTAGCAAAATTCTTAAGCTGAAAGGCAGTAAACATATTTCCAATATCATCATTAAGCCCATCCTCAAATCTATGAAGGTGGTTTCAGTGTTGGAGCTTCGATAAGATTGATTCCACCAGTCATAGGCATGATCTTTTAGCAATGACACTGCATACCTGACTTTATGTTCCTCTGGACACTCGTGTTTCTTAAATCTCAACACTTTCTTAATGTCTACATAAATTAAATCTCAGTACTATTTTATAGTGCCTACATTTCTACCCTTTTATTGGCATACCAACTTATCCTAATTTCTAGTTCTCGACTAGATGTTATAGGGCTTAATTATATTTATTACTTTTATTATTATTTATATAAATCATGTAGGTAATACTAATATAAATTCCATGTAAAAGCAATAAGTACCATTAAATATTTTACAAAATCATACTTGCTCATTTAGTTATTATAACTGTAAGAAAAATCAAATAATATATTTTTCTATCACAAAATTCCACAATCAAGACATATATGCAAGCTCCCCAATTCTGGACAACATTTCTGCCTTATATTGTCCTGTATTTTTCATCCATGTTTAGAAGGAATTTGGACAAGTGATCAAATAAAACAATGTAGGTACATATCTTATCTTTAATTTCCAACTAGAATCACATTAAGCCGAAATTTGTAGCAAAAGTTATGAAGTTTGCTCTAAGATATGTTCATTCCAATCTGCCCAGTATTTTATAGGACAGATTTCTAGTTCAAACTTTGAGTCCATTTTACACATAATTTCAGGCATATTTAGGTCTAATAGTCTGAATAAAAGTTGAAGCCCTATATCTTAGATTTCCAACCAAATATGAATCACTTAAAAAAAATTTCCATAACTCAAGTTATGACCAGAGAAGTAGACACTATTCATAAGATGAATTTTCCAGCACTTCAATTAATTGCTACAATTTCCATCTTCATGCATCAACCTAATATTCTAATTTTTTTTTCACATTCACGACATCATTTAGTCACCAATTCATCACTGAATCAAATATCAATAATTTCCTACACAATTACAAAATATCAGAAAATCAAAATCAACATTTTTCTATATTAACTTTTTGCCAAATGTACATACTGTTGGGTTTTGAAGAATGAATCATATTCATAAACGCAGCGAAAAATAAAATTTTTCAAAACCCAAAATAAAATATCATACTTGCACCATTAAAACTAAGTTATTTAAATGTAAATGTTAAAAATTATACCTTGTAATTTTTATTTGTTTTTCAAATCTTCACTTTGTTATGTCGTAGCAAACCATAACAATCCACACTATGATGTCTTTAATGATAATCCATGCGAAGAATGAAGAAGAAACTATCAAGAGAAAATGATTTAAATAAATTCAAAGTGCTAGCTTTGAAAGTGTTCTTTAGAGAATTTTTATTGTATTAAAAATATTTTTTTCACAAAAAATATTTTCATATCTATTTTCTGTCATTTGATGTCTTTTCAATTTGAATCAAATTCAAAAATAAGATGAAAAGTCAAAAATGGATAAAATGACAACTAATGAATAGTAATTGGCCATAATTGGCCTAAATTATGGCCAATTACAACCGTTGGCCAACGAATGGAAGATGCAGGCGCGTTGGGCCTGCTGTGGCTGCTGCTGGGTAGCCCAGCTGCCCGCAAGGCTGGCCAGCACTCTCATAAAACACTCCACTCATGATAGATACATAATCAATCAAAATGCAGTCTCGATGCATTAACAAGATTAAGCACACCAATATGCTCAACACTTGAAATTATCTATGTCAAGTGGGCAAAAGAATATTGAGAACATGATCAGAAGGAATACGCTGAATGCTCAAGGAATATTACTTCTTAAAACTACCATATCGGTATTGCTGGCTGCCAAGGCCTGAGAAGTCCTCATCTATTGGCTGCGACTGTGGTGTCTGTGATTGTGAAGATGTAAACCCAGATCTACCAAGACCAGACCCTGTGCCCATGGCTGTTCCCATATAAAATGAAGTTGGAGGTCCCTTATCCCTGTCATCTTGTCCAACACTCAGATCACCCACAACGCCAACATCTACTAGCGATACCTTCTTAGCTGTAAGTTCAAATGGCAACACAGTTAACAGCCAAGCCTTCAAGTTGAAGCACTAGCTATTGTGCAATGTAAATAAATACTTGGTACACATGCTAATGACAACAGATCCACACTCAAATAATGCTGGAACAGAATGCCCAGAAGCATAACAAACCCAACATGAGAGGAGTTAGCTTGTAGAAAGAATTACGGAAAGGACAAGTAATTGTCAGAAAACACCAGTAAGTAGAACACTTGTTAATTCATAAACATGAACCACAGACACAGACTTCTCGAAGTGTAAGGTGTTGAGAAAAAACTCCTAGAAATGTTTGATGCATCAGCATGCTCTAACAATAAGAATCTTATAAACAAAGTGGTTGAGCTTATCTCTGAACAATACATGAAACTAAGTCACCTCTGTTGGAAATTACTCCACCTTCGCTATACAAATTATATCAGATTCAAGAAGTTAAGTTGAAAGTTTATCTTACCTCCATTAATTTGCATATATTGAAAAACATTTTTTGATAGATGTATAGCATAAATAGCATCCATTTATGGTATTGTTTCAGAAAGCAATTAATAGTGGTAGAGAAAGATAAACTTACGAGCAGATATATTAAGATCAATTAATCCACGGCTTAATGAATCTGCCCATATTCCAGACTTCACCTGGAATGTCTCCTTCTTCTGTTGAGGCTTAGAGTCTGAAACATTCACATTCAAATTGTTAAGGTTTCCATCATTTGCAGGACTTTGTGTGGGTTCTGCAGAAGCAGTATTGGAACTTGAAGAGAATGCACCAAAAAGATCAGATCCATCAAAATTGTTCAAAGGCACTGCTGCAAATGGATCGACAATGTTATTATTTGTTGAATCAGAAGTTTGAGTCTTGGTATCTGGCTGCACAACCGGATCAGCAGCAGAAAAGAAATCAACTGTTGAAGGGATTGCAGGAGGATTGGTAGGTTGCGAAGCAAACAGATCAACATGAGTCTGCTTAAAAGGTCATTCAAAAAAAAAGAAGGGGAAAACATTAGTCAAGAAATAAGAATATTATAGCACCTATTAAGAAGGCATATATTCCCAATTCCATGCAAGTATAACTATGCACGTCTCAGACTTTTTAAGTCACAATTACCTCATCTTTTATTCTTTAAATTGTCATGTCATTCATATTATCCAAATAACTTCATTAACGGCAGTGTCTAAGAAAGAGGTTAAAAATTCTATCAACCAGGTTTTGGAGAGAAGGGTTGGGTTACTGAAAGTTTATGCTGTGGAAGCTAAAACGACCACAAAAAACTCTTCAGTCTTGAAAGTAACTTGCCAAACTAAAGACAACATTTCGATTTTCAAGGAATGAAGGAAAAACCAAGTTAAAATCCTAACATATGTTACTCAAATTCAAATGTAGTTTATCAAATTTCACATTGCATAAGAGAGCTAGAATATCATATTTACTTTAGTTTTGGAAATTAGGACAAAAAGGCACCAACCTGAGAATGAGGACTTCCTCCTGAATCAACTTGGGGTGGTGCTGATACAAAAGTTGCATCAACAAAAAGATCAACCTCTGAGGAATTCCCATTCACTGCTGATATTTCTGTGGGAACAGATGTTGGTGCATCCATGAGGTCACCAATCAAACTTTGTCCAAAAAGATCAACCTGATTAGAGGTTTCAGCAGTTGACTCTGTCAATCAGGATAAACCACAAATGTGGTGAGAAATGTTTCGCAAGCATGGCATATCTATGAAATTCAAGGCAATGAATAATGAAATGAGAATTATAAGGCACTAGAGATGCCATATACAAGGATCTAATACATGTAACTTTTGTTTAAGTGTGTGTGTGCATTATATAGGCCTCAAGACACAAAACATCCAACTATTTTTCTCATTTTTGAAATTTAATCAAATATTTTTAATATTGGCAAGTTATCATGATACCAATAATCAATTGCAATTGTATCCAGGTATTGTCAAATTTTGCTTCTATATTAGCAATTAATTAATATTTTTTCTATATAAGTTTCTCTTTATGAAAATTCACAAGAGATAAAACGATCAACATGCAGCTGTATTGACTTATGTTCGAGAGTTTAAATAACATTGCATCTAATAATTAGAATATGGATAAAAGTGCCAAAATTAAAACCATTGGATAAAATTGCAAAAACATGAAAAGGTTTAGATATTTTGTGTCACTAGGCCTTTTATCTATCAATTTCTTAATAAATTTTTCACTTTTCGATTATATACAAAGAATGAGATTTGAGGTAAAAGAAAATCACCTGCCAAGGAAATTACATTCAAATCATTGCTTCATAATCAAGGAAAAAAATTATAAAGTGCTTATCCACTTCAATACTTTCTCTTCGTACTCATAAATCCTAGGATAAAATTGATAATTGATATTTCTAGCTACAGGAAAAAGCTTAAAAGTGTTTGCTGTCTTTTTCCTGAAGATAGTTATTTTAATTATAAATCCTAGGATAAAATTGATAATTGATATTTCTAGCTACAGGAAAAAGCTTAAAAGTGTTTGCTGTCTTTTTCCTGAAGATAGTTATTTTAATTCATTATTGTGCAAAGCCTTTGATTTGAGAAAGGATACTAAAATAGACTTTCACAACTTTTTATTTGGAGAAGAGTAACACTCTTTTAATACTTAAGTTTACATTATGTGCAGCAAACAATTCTGGAGGTACAATTGTTATCTTACAAAGAAATGTAACAAAAAGAACGTCAAAAATTGACATTAAATAGAGATGATTGTGCATGGGACACAAAATATTTGCATCACAAACATTTTCTTTTTGAGTTAAATATTATTTGGAATACTTACTAGAGCTGGTAGTTCCCCTGGGATCAAAATCATCATCAAAATCATCGTCATAAACACTTGACGGGGCACTTGAGGGTTGAGAAGTAACTGACTTGTTCTTGTGAGAATCATTTAACTTGGATGACGATTTTGATGCACTGAGTGACATTTTACTTTGATCCTTGCTGGAAAAAAGAAAAAAGAAAGAAAGAAAGAAAGAAAGAAAAGAAATTAGAAAACTAGAAAATCAACATGAAATTCTGAACCAAATCCACTTGAGATTGCATAAAATAAAGTGTGAAACTGGGGGAGGTTGCTTTTCTACCATATGATCTTAAGAACAGAAAATGACCAGTATAAAAAGTAAAAGCATCATTAGTGCAACACATGACTAATTCATTGTATCACATTAAGAATTAACATAGTATGGCACAGTGAATATAGATCCCAAGACCATCAATAGCACCCAAAGGGATAAAAAACAGCTGAAGCTTATTTTAAATGTTTAAGAATTATCAGCATTATCTACCTATCACAATAAATATAGAAACACACGCACACATCTTTCAATTACAATTTTCAAGTAGAACAGTGATGAAAATTGAAACCTGCCAAAGCGTGTAGAACCTTTCTTCAAACTGTTCCCCTGGTCATCACTTGCAGCCCCTTGAAGACGTGACTTTCCATAGGTATCCTTTTCTTCTCCATAATGATCTCTGTCTTTATAACTATCCCTAAAACTGTCACTTGTACCACTCATTCCACCATACCTATTGCTATTCTGGAAGCTGCTACCACTGAATGAGGCTGAACCTGACTTATAAGTTATTCCTGAAGATGAAAGACCAACGTACCTAAAAGTAGCAGCAGAGCAGGACTTCAGACACCAAAAACACTAAATTAAAACGCATACCATTGGTTCTGGAAGAAAAACTTACTTATCACGGTTTGCAGCAGCTTTGTTTCTGGTTTCTTGTATTTTTTCCTTATCATTCAAGAGGGCTGTGATATTTTCTGCCTTTTTCCTCACATTAAGTCCCACATCCTTTCCATTTGGCTCAACATACTCAAAACTTGAAAGTGACTTTGACAATGCAAATTAAATGAGGAAATTTGAATATCAGAGAAAATTCAATCACACACTACATGCCACAGAAATGAACATAGGCAACTCAACTTGTTTATAAGATAATATTACTCACTGATATCTGAAATGTATGTTCTATAATGTCATCAACTGCACGCTCAGATCCATGAGCCACCAAATACTCTATAACAGTCAATGCCTGATATGAAAGTGTTGCATGTTTTAGACAAAAAAGCATTAGTAAGGCAAGAATGCAAGAGATGAAACTTCCAACATTTTGAATCGGAACTTTTAGGGTAGAAGATTGAAGAATATAAAATTTACCTTGTAGACGAGGCGCCAGTCTTTGCCTGTCTCACCCAATCTTGTCCATACAACATTCATCACCATCTGACATTCGGTGCTAAATGAAATTGCAGAAAAAAAAAAACCCATGCTCAAGAAAATCATGTCATTTTCCTTTCACAAAAAAAATTTCCGAAAAATAAAAATAAAAACGAGCAGGGAAAAAAATGCAAGCCAGTATTCACAATTTTTTCGTGGCCTGCGCAATCTCCGCCAATGCAGATCCATGAGGACCCCAAGGCGCATCATCCGTTGCATCTAAGACCTAAACCAGTAATGGAGAAGTTCAAGAAAATCACAAATAAAACAAAATAAAAAAATTTCATAACACACGCCTAATTTTATTATTCATATCATACTTCTGAGATTTAAAAAATTATGAAAGATCAAGTCAGGCAACCCATATTTCATGTTAAACCATTGCTATTCCAAATGTCAAACTGATTGGAGATAGAAATCATAGAATTCATAGAACGCGCTGATATCTAGAGCATTATTTAAGATTAACGGAAAAAAATTAGCGCCAACATTTAAACTATTTCTGCATAGATCTCTATGAGATGAATAACTATTCATTGAAACAAGAATTATTAATTCTAGAATTGATCAATTTTAACCAATAATTCACCAAACAAGAAATTGATAACTCATAGAAAATGAATTCTAATTCTATACCTTCTCTTCGATCTATGGACTATCTTTACATCATTCCTACCAATGATTTCTCTAATCAAATGGTATCTTCTGAGTACATGTTTGGATCTCTTAAGAGACCGTGGCTCCTTTGGTTGTGCAATGGCTCCATTATTATCACAATACAATTGTATTGGATCAATAATGCTAGGAACCACTCCAAGTTCTGTGATGAATTTCTTTATCCAAACTGCTTCCTTTGCCGCTTCAGAAGCTGCAATGTACTCTGCTTCAGTTATGGAATCAACAGTTGTTTCCTGTTTGGAACTCTTTCAACTAACTGCTCCACCATTTAATGTGAATATATAACTTGACTGAGATTTTGAGTCATCCTTGTCAGATTGGAAGCTAGCATCGGTATACCCGCTCACAGTAATATCTCTATCTCCATATACCAAGAATACATCCTTAGTTCTTCTTAAGTACTTAAGGATATTCTTGACAGCCACCCAATGACCCTCACTAGGGTCCGATTGGTATCTACTCGTGACACTCAGACATATGATACATCAGGTCCTGTACATATCATAGCATAGATGATTGATCGTATAGCTGAAGCATATGGAATTAAACTCATGTGTGTCCTCTCATCTTGTGTCTTTGGACACAAAGACTTTGAGAGAGTAATCTCGTGGGTCATGGGAATATATCCCCTCTTGGACTGCTCCATGCTAAACCTCTTTACCATTTTATCTATGTATGTAGACTGTGAAACACCAAACAACCTTTTAGATCTATCTCTATAGATTTTTATCCCTAAAATATAGACTGCTTCTTCAAGATCTTTCATAGAGAAATTATTGGATAACCAAAATTTGACTGATTGTAAGGGTGAGACATTATTTCCCATTAACAATATGTCTTCTACATATAACACAAGAAATACAATTGCACTCCCACTAACCTTCTTGTAGACACAAGGTTCATCCGGATTTTGTAAGAAACCAAACTGTTTGATTTTATCATCAAACCGAATATTCCAACTCCTGGATGCTTGCTTTAATCCATAAATGGATCTTTGAAGCTTACATACCTTTTTGCCTTCTTTGGATATGAAACATTCTGGTTGTGTCATGTACACATCTTCAGTCAGATTTCTATTAAGGAAAGTTGTTTTCACATCCATTTGTCATAACTCATAATCATAATGAGTAGCAATGGCTAGGAGTATCCTTATGGATTTAAGCATAACTATTGGGCTAAAAGTTTCATTGTAGTCAATTCATTGTCTTTGACGATAACCTTTAGCAACAAGTCTAGCTTTATAGGTAATCACATTACCATCCATGTCAGTTTTCTTTTTGAAAACCCACTTGCACCCTATAGGCTTTATTCCTTCGGGTGGGTCAACCAAAGTCCATACTTAGTTTTCATACATGGAATCCATTTCTGACTTCATGGCTTGAAGCCATTTGTCAGATTCTGAACTATTCAAAACCTCTTCATAGGTTGTAGACTCATCATTTTCTATGAGAAATAAGTCGTTCTATTCACTAATAAGAAATCTATATCTCTCTGGGACAGTACATATCCTACTTGACCTACGAAGCTCTTGTGCTTCAAAAGGTTGAGCTGTTATATCATTTGTATGAGTAACAAGCTCGAGTTTAGGCAGTTGATCAGTATCTGTTTGAGCATCTTGAACTTCCTCAAGTTCAATTTTACTCCCACTATCTTCTTTTAGAAGGAATTATCTCTCTAAAAAGATAGCATGTGTTGAAATAAAATCTTTTGTTCCAAGGGGTGGTAAAATTGATATCCTTATAATGTTTTTGGATATCCCACAAACAAACATCGGTCAGACTTAGCTTCTAGCTTATCTGACATTGTCTGCTTGACATAAGCAGGACAACCCCAAATTCTCATGTAAGAAAATGTGGGCCTCTTGTTATACCATATCTCATATGGAGTAACATCAACTGACTTTGGAGGAACTCCATTAAATATATAAATGATGGTCTCTAGTGCATAACCCCAAAAGGATTTAGGCAATTCCGCAAAACTCATCATAACCCAGAAGTGTTACAATGGAGTTTCACTAACACACTAAGTGTTACAATGGAGTTTTACAAGCTCACTCCCAACTATGGTGTTTCTTACAATGGCAAACACCTAACCCAGAAATCCCTTGTGTTTTAATGGCTCACACAATAACCAATTCCTTGTGTTTTACAGGCTCACACAAACAACTTTTACTTTATGTTTTTACAGGATCACACAAACAACCTTCACTTTGTGTTTTTACAGGCTCACACAAACTACCTTTTAATTTGTGTTTTAGAGGCTCACACAACTAACCCTTACAAGTGTTCTACTCTTAACCCATAAATACCCAAAGCTCACTTGAGTAAAGATTACAGAGAGAACCACTTACAAATCTTAATTGCTCAAATATGAAGAGCAAAAAGATTTTTATAGAGAATAGATTTTGTTCTCAAAGTATGAAAGTACAAATAGCTTGTAATAAGAATTAAATTCGAAGTATATGCTATTCTATTGTTATTCTCTTCATTCTCGTTTTTCTTAATGCATAAATGACTTCCATTTATACTCTCATGGCTGAATATAGCCGTTGGGGTGCATTAAATACAAAACTAGCCGTTGTACCAACCAAAAAATCGCGCCTGACATTTTTCTCTTTCATTGTTCACGGGCGTGACTATGCTTGTCATGGGAGTGACATTTCTTCCCAAGCCGTGACTGAAGTGGTGACCTTGGTCTTGAAGCTCTCTGGAATATTTTGACATATAGAGTCACGGGCGTGACATACTCATTCACGGGCGTGACAAGCTTCCTAGCCATGATCCAAGTGGTGACTCTAGTCGTGAAGCTCTCTGGATGAAATTGCATGAATCTTCACGGGGGTGACTCCTTTATTCACGAGGGTGACTGAAATGCCCACTTCACGGTTTGTTTTTCCTTCATGACTGTGAACTTCAAAAGTTGGTTTTGGTAACGGTTAGCTTCGTTCACGGGAGTGACTTATAGAGTCACGGCAGTGAACATGCTACTACTTGAATTTTGTCTTTCAAGGATTATTCTTCCAATTCTCCATTCTTGCTATTTTAATCCATGTCCTGTATAATAGACTTAGAATACAAGTATGTTAAATACAATATTGCTATTTTATTTGTTATCATCAAAATGACGGAAATACCCGTCAAGGTTTAACAATTTCCCCCTTTTTGATGGTGACAAATAATCTAGCAATATGTGATTTTGAGAAGTCTCCCCCTCAAAATATACTTAGGATAAAAAATTTATAATGTGCAAGAATAGTAAATAATGAGGTAGCATTGAAATAAACTTACTAGATTTTAAGTATATGCAAGTTATATGAGAAGTATATCCAATATATACCATAATTCCTTTTTATAACATGAAGTATATGTAAGGTATATTTAAGGTATATCATGGCATATTTATATTTATAACTTGCTTTAAGGTATATGCAAAGTATACTTAAGGTATATCTAAAGTATATAAAGCTCAATTTTCCAATTATATACTTTGCATATGAAATTTTGAATCAAGATTTCTAATCCCTTTTAAGTCAATTCAATTTTAATTATTTGATTTAAAATTCATTTACCTTAATATATATTGTTAGTTTGATACCATTTTCCCTATCATATATTGCCTATCATATATTGCTAGTTTTCTCCCCCTTTTGTCATCAATCAAAAAAGGATATGAAGATATATCAATAAAGTAAACAAAAGCAAATATATATAGCATAAAGGAAAGGATACAAACAAAGTTAAAATATTCAGAAAGGAAATTTTAAAAAAAATTTCCTACACACCAACAAACATAAACAAAATACATAAACAAAGGACAAACAACTTTAGGCTACATTCTAACCTAACTCCTAGCCAGACATCCTATCATGAAGCCTAGCCACTTCAGCCTCAAGGCTGTCCATCCGAGACTCCATGAAGTTTTTGAGATTCTCCAACCTCTCGTCCATCGAAGTCTGCAGCTGCTCAAAACGTGGTGCCAAGAGGTCGACCACCTGCTGCGCTAAGGTCGGTGTGGAAGCCGAGGACTGTCCGATGTCCTGCTCGACTGCTGGAGGTGCTTCCTCAACTTGAGCCCTCTTCTTCTGCTGGATTCCCTGGAGGCCTACTTTAAAATCCTCCGTGTAATTATCTTTCCAGATGATCTCCCCAGCAGTGTCAGTGAAGCGGTAGAAGATATCGTTCTGGAAAATGATTCTGACAGCCGCTCCCATCTTGATGAACGACTCGACATCCAAGCGATCTCGAGGATGTCCAGGGATGATGTTGAAGTGATGTGCGTCCAGCTTTAGATAATTAAGCTTCACTGCTATATGGGTGACATATGCCCCAATCAAAATATCTCGAGTGGGCTTGGTGGCTATGGAGAGAAAATGGTTAGCAAACCATCTGGAAAGTGCCACTGTGACTCCTCTGTGAGCCATCTCAAGGAGGAAGAGTTTTGACTTCCTGATTGTCCCATTGCTCTCTCCCCTAGCAAATATGCTATAGGTTAGGAACCTATGCAAATATCTATGCACTGGGGCCACGAGATGAGTGCTCTTTGTCTTCTTCACGTCCCAGCTACAATTATAGCCAAAATGTGTCCAGGCTAGAGGGGCAGAGAATTCTACCTCAATATCATTTAGAATGTCATCAGATGGTAGGCTGAACAATTCCCCAAATGCGATGGCACTGAGGGTGTTGGGATTGTTGCAGAGTTGGAATTTCACCTCTCTAGTAGGTGAAACCTGCAATGTGCTGAGAAATTCCAGTGTTGGCTCCCTCAGGGTCCGCTGATGAATCTCCATAAAATCTTTGAGATGACAGACTTGTAGTTGCTTTGTCATAGCCATCTCAAGCCCGAGACTTCGGACTGTCTGCCATTCGAAGGACCTTGATGACAGAAGAGGTCTCTTCTTCAAAGTTGCATACCGAGGATAACAATGCTCCGGAATGTGGTTCATGACATAATCTGCATACCTCTTAGGAGCATGAGACTTCTTTCTCTTTCCCTTGGATGAAGCAGACTCCATTTTTTGAAGAAATTGGTTGAAGATGAAGTTGGAAAAATTTGGACAGAAAACTTAAGGAAAACCCTAGAAATGTTTTCTAATGAAGATTCGAACTTTTGGTGGTATTTATAGGAAACGTTTAAGTCTTTGGGGTCGGAATCTTCAATGTCTCAATGAATGAGAGTAAATGAGAGCGATTTTGGGAGTTGGAGAGTTGAAATGAAGGTTGTAACCGACTGTTCTCTTATATATTCGATACATTCACGGGCGTGAAGTAGGTCTTCACGGTTTGCTGAAGGAGTGTTCCACCCATGAAAGAAGGTGTGAATAATGTCACGAGCGTGATCCTTGAATCTCACGGGCGTGAATAATCATCCGTCATGGGGGTGAATAAATTTTCATGGGCATGAAATGTTGAATTTCACCACTTATGCCCGTGAAGCAAGTCGTGACTCAAGGCATGAAAGCTTCTATGAGTTTTGGGGTGTAATGGTTCATGGGAGTGAAAATGCATCAAGGGCTTGAAAGGCTCTTTTCATCAAATAAAATTAAGTCCTAAAACAAGACTAAATCATTTCAACAAAGATTCTATTCCTTAAAACATGAATTTTCATAAAAAAAATTCTATCTTATAACTTGTGATATGATTTAAGATCAACAATTAAAATTTCATATTTTTGCAATCACAAGGTTAATCCATCAATCATACCAAGTTCTCTTCTAATGAAATTAAATCTTTCCTCATTTAGAGACTTAGTGAAAATATCTGCTAATTGATTTTCTGTGCTTATAAATTCTAATGCAACATCTCCATATTGAACATGATTTCTAATAAAGTGGTGTCTAATGTCAATATGCTTGCTTCTTGAGTGTTGAATAGGATTATTTGAAAGATTTATAGCACTTTTGTTGTCACATTTTATAGGTATATGGTTCATCTCATGACCATAGTCCTTAAGTTGTTGTTTCATCCAAAGAATTTGTGTACAACAACATCCAGCTGCTACATATTCTGCTTCAGCAGTTGAGAAAGCAACTGAAACTTGTTTCTTGCTAAACCAAGAAACTAAGCATTCTCCAATGAAGTGACAAGTACCTGAAGTACTTTTCCTGTCTAAAAGACTACCAGCATAGTTTGCATCTGAATATCCTATAATATAAAAAGATGAATTCCTAGGATACCATAAACCTAGATGCAATGATCCGTGTAAATATCTTAAAATTCTTTTTATAGCATTTAAATGAGATTCTTTAGGACATGATTGAAATCGTGCACACAAGCAAACACTATACATAATATCGAGTCTAGAAGCAGTAAGATATAAAAGTGATCCGATCATACCTCTATAAAGCTTTTCATTAATGCTTTTACCCTTTTTATCTTTGTCCAATTTTGTTGATGTGCTCATAGGAGTCTCGGCATTTTTGCATCCTTCCATACCAAATTTTTTAATTAAATCTTTGGCATATTTGGATTGGTTGATGAATATGCCCTCATTGCTTTGCTTTATTTGTAGACCAAGGAAATACTTATGTTCTCCCATTATGCTCATTTCAAATTCCCTAGTCATGCACTTAGCAAATTCTTGACAAAGCAACTCATTAGTAGAACCAAATATTATATCATCAACATAAATTTGAACAATTAGTATATCATGCTTATGTTTTTTGATGAAAAGTGTAGTGTCAACATTTCCCTTTGTAAAACTATTTTCTAATAAAAAAGAACTTAGCCTCTCATACCAAGTTCTTGGGGCCTGTTTTAAACCATATAAAGCTTTTGAAAGTTTGAAAACGTGATTTGGAAAATCATAGCTTTCAAAACCTGGTGGTTGTTCTACATACACTTCTTCATCTATATAACCATTTAGAAATGCACTTTTCACATCCATTTGAAAAAAGTTTAAAATTCATGTGACATGCAAATGCTAGAAGTATTCTTATGGCTTCTAATCTAGCTACAGGTGCATATGTTTCATCATAATCTATACCTTCTTCTTGATTATATCCTTTTGCAACTAGTCTAGCCTTATTCCTGGTTATTAACCCTTGTTCATCTATTTTGTTTCTAAATACACATTTGCTACCTATGATTTGATGATCCTTGGGTCTAGGAACTAGGTTCCATACCTTATTTCTCTCAAATTGGTTGAGTTCCTCTTGCATGGAAATTACCAACTTTCATTATTAAGAGCCTCATCAATATTTTTAGGCTCAATTTGTGAAATAAAAGCAATGTCAGTGACTAAATGCTTGAAATGAGATCTAGTACTTACTCCCCTTGATAGATCACCAATTATTTGCTCTTTTGGATGATCTTTCGTCATTCTCCATTCTTTTGGAAGTTCTTGATCAATTTGTTCTTGATTTTGAGGTAGACTGTCATTTTGCAGTAAATTTTCTTGATCATTTTCTTCTTTCCCATTTTCAATATCAAGTCTTTCAATATTACCTACAACATCATCAAGAACACTATCTTTCACAAGATCAAGTCTACTGGATTCATTAAAAACAACATGCATGGATTCTTCAACCATTAATGATTTTTTATTAAATACTCTATATGCTTTGCTTGTTGTAGAGTATCCTAAAAAGGTACCTTCATAAGACTTAGAGGCAAAATTTCCAAGATTGTCCTTGGTGTTCAATATAAAACACTTGCATCCAAATACTCTAAAGTATGATATCAAGGGCTTTCTTCCATTCCATAGCTCAAATGAGGTTTTGTTTAAAAGAGGTCTTTTCAAAACTCGATTTGAAATATAACACGCAGTGTTTTTGGCTTCTGCCTAAAAATAAGTTGGTAAATCATATTCATTAAGCATTGTTCTAACCATTTCAATTAAAGTTCGATTTTTCCTTTCAATTACCCCATTTTGTTGAGGTGTCATAGGAGATGAGAAATTATGTGAAATGTCATGTTCAAGACAAAAGCTTTCAAAGTTTTCATTTTCAAATTCTTTCCCATGATAACTTCTTATTTTTGAAATACAGTATCCTTTTTCATTTTGAACTCTTTTAGCAAAGTTTTTGAAATTTTCAAAAGCATCACTCTTTTGAGCTAAGAAAATTACCCAAGTAAATCTAGAGTAATCATCTACGATGACAAATGCATAATGTTTTCCTCCTAAGCTAGCAATTCTAGTAGGTCCAAGCAAGTCTAAATGTAGGAGTTAGAGAGGTTTTGAAGTACTTACTATGTTTTTGGCTTTGAAAGATGACTTGTGTTGCTTTCCTCTCTGACAAGGATCACATGTCTTGCCTTTTTCATATTTAACTCTTGGCAATCCTTTTACTAGCTCTCCTGTGCTGAGACTTTGTATTAAGTCCATGTTAGCATGACCAAGTCTTCTATGCCACAACCAAGATTCATCACTAGTAGTCACAAGACACTTAGAGGAATGGTTAGATAGTTCATATAAGTTTATTATGTACGTATTGATATCTCTATTTCCTTTAAATATTTCTTGACCATCGATAGAGATTACAAGACATTCATTTGAAGTAAAGATTACTTTGTTTCCTTTATCACATAATTGACTTACACTTAACAAGTTATGTTTCAAGCCATCAATAAGTAAGACATCCTTAATAAAAGTAGTACCATTAATACCAATAGAACCAATGCCAATTACCTTACCCTTTGCATTGTTTCCAAAGGTAACTTTACCTTCATCAATACTTTTGATTTCATTGAAAAGTTCTTTGTCTCCTGTCATGTGCCTTGAGCATCCACTGTCTACTAGCCAAGCATTTTTGTTTATTATGGACTTGAGGCATACCTATAGAATCACAATTCAAGTATTATTGTGGACTTGAGGCATACCAATTGTTGCCTAGATATTAGACCAAGAAGGGGGGTTAAATTGGAGTTTAAAAAAATTAAACTTTAAAGTGCGGAAATAAATAATTAATTTTAGGAGGGATAGAGAAAATCTGACACAAAGATTTATAGAGGTTCGGGTGTTAACAAACCCTACTCCTCTCTCCAATCGCAATTGGGAGTTTCACTAACACACTAAGTGTTACAATGGAGTTTTACAAGCTCACTCCCAACTATGGTGTTTCTCACAATGGCTCACACCTAACCCATAAATCCCTTGTGTTTTAATGGCTCACACAATAACCAATTCATTGTGTTTTACAGGCTCACACAATAACCAATTCATTGTGTTTTACAGGCTCACACAAACAACCTTCACTTTGTGTTTTTACAGGATCACACAAACAACCTTCACTTTGTGTTTTTACAGGCTCACACAAACAACCTTTTAATTTGTGTTTTGGACGCTCACACAACTAACCCTTACAAGTGTTCTACTCTTAATCCAGAAATACCCAAAGCTCACTTGAGTAAAGATTACAGAGAGAACCACTTACAAATCTTAATTGCTCAAATATGAAGAGCAAAAAGATTTTTACAGAGAATAGATTTTGTTCTCAAAGTATGAAAGTACAAATAGCTTGTAATAAAAATTAAATTCGAAGTATATGCTATTCTATTGTTATTCTCTTCATTCTCTTTTTTCTTAATGCATAAATGACTTCAATTTATACTCTCATGGCTGAATATAGCCGTTGGGGTGCATTAAATACGAAACTAGCCATTGTACCAACCAAAAAATTGTGTCTGATATTTTTCTCTTTCATTGTTCATGGGCGTGACTATGCTTGTTACGGGAGTGACATTTCTTCCCAAGCCGTGACTGAAGTGGTGACCTTGGTCGTGAAGCTCTCTGGAACGTTTTGACATATAGAGTCACGGGCATGACATACTCATTCACGGGAGTGACAAGCTTCCCAGCTGTGATCCAAGTGGTGACTCTGGTCGTGAAGCTCTCTGGTTGAAATTGCATGAATCTTCACGGGGGTGACACCTTTATTCACGGAGGTGACTGAAATGCCCACTTCACGGTTTGTTTTTCCTTTATGGCCGTGAACATCAAAAGTTGGTTTTGGTAACGGTTAGCTTCGTTCACGGGAGTGACTCATAGAGTCACGACAGTGAACATGCTACTACTTGAATTTTGTCTTTCAAGGATTATTCTTCCAATTCTCCATTCTTGCTATTTTAATCCATGTCTTGTATAATAGACTTAGAAGACAAGTATGTTAAATACAATATTGCTATTTTATTTGTTATCATCAAAATGACGGAAATACCCCTCAAGGTTTAACAATTATGGACATACTAAAGTCAATCTCTTGAGCCAAAGAGATGTTGACTAGGTCTTACCTAGGTATATGCATGAATTTACAACCCAAAATAGAAATCAAATTCCTATTTCTAAGTCTTCTTGTTTATGGTACCATCTCCTTTGCTTCTTGCTCCTTTTTATCTTCATTCTATCCTAATCCTATGTAATCTAATTACATATTTCAAATTATAGAAAATCTCAATTTACATTTGAGGGGAGTAAGATGAGAAGAGAAATACATAAGAAAGAAAAAAAAGGTAGGGACACGCAGACCCTATTTACCATAAAACAAAATAATTTCATGCATGCTCAATCACATTGGGCCTAAGTCCATAATCGTCCATCATGCCTTTTCATACACCCCTAACATGCATTCTCTAATGCACAAAATAAAAATGACAATTTTGGATTTCAATTTGTAAATCGATTCAACACTTGAATCAAAATTGCCTATATGTGTTCTTTCGGTTAATTTAATTTTGTATGTCATTTTAAAGTGGAATTTAATATTTAATCAAATTAAATTAAATTCCATATTTTCAGAAATAATTCAAAATTAATTCTCCTTAAAATCAGAATATTATGATGTTAAAATTAAACAATTTAATTTTAATATACATACCAATTTCTTGTCAGACTAGAATTACAATTGTACAACTTAAATTAATTCAAAATTAATTTCTAAAAATTATAAAAATTTCTAGAACATCAATTCACCATTCGAATTATCTTTAGCTCAACTCAAGTTCATCAAAATATTTTTGGCACAAGCCAAAATTACTAAGACAAACGAACCAATTATTTTTAAATTCGATATCTATAATTTTTAAAATTTCAAATGATTGAAAATTAATTTTGGCATGCATCTAACATAAAAATAACATATTTTTAATCACATAAAAATTATTTCAAGGTACTGAAAATAAAATAAACACATACAAAAAAATCAAACAAAATAGCCCCACCGGGTAAGCTAAAACAGTCTCGTTTTTATGTTTGTTTGAAAATTTAATTAAAATAATTTTTAATTAATTATTGGACACTTCTAGAGGTATAAACATATTCTCAATATGTCTAAATAATTTTTTTCATAATTAAATTATAAGAAAAATGCAATCAGCCCCATCAATTAAGCCAAACAACAACACATGTTCATAAACAAGGCAATTTTAGGCATTTTTGAAATAAATCCGAAATTAATTATTTGAATCACATTTAAATCATGTTTCAATAAAAAATCATTCTTAATCATCCCATGATCATATTAAAGAAAGAAAATTGTGTAAATTGTGTTTTACAAATTAATTTCAATTTTTCAAAACCTATTGATCCAAAATCATCAAAAACATGCAATCCCATTGCACTTTCAATTAAAATTAATTTTAATGGGTACAAGGAGGTCTGATACCAATGTTGGGTTTTGAAGAATGAATCATATTCATAAACACAGTGAAAAATAAAATTTTTCAAAACCCAAAATAAAATATCATACTTCTACCATTAAAACTAATTTATATAATTGTAAATATTAAAAATTATACCTTGTAATTTTTATTTGTTCTTCAAATCTTCACTTTGTTGGGTTGTAGCAAACCACAACAATCCACACTAGTATGTCTCTAATGATAATCCACATGAAGAATGAAGAGGAAACTATCAAGAACAAATGGTTTGAACAAATTCAAATTGCTAGCTTTGAAAGTGTTCTTGAGAGAATTTTTGTTGTGTCTTAAAAATATTTTTTTTCACAAAACATATTTTCATCTCTATTTTCTGCCATTTGATGTCTTTTCAATTTGAATCAAATTCAAAAATAAGATGAAAAGTCAAAAATGGAGAAAATGACAACTAATGAATGGTAATTGGCCATAATTGGCCTAATTATGGCCAATTACAGCCGTTTGCCAATGGATGGAAGCTGCAGGCGCGCTGGGCCTACTGCGGGCTGCTACTGGGTAGCCCAGCTGGCGCACAAGGCAGGCCAGCAGCATGCCTACCCCACGCGGGCCTGTACGGGCCTGTGACACTCCTGAACGATTTTTTTTCATGCGATCTTATCGCGATCCATCCTAAAATAATTCTCTCATATTTTGGACTGACTACGTCACGTCTAGTCCAAGTAATATTAGTTCTAGTCCTTGAGCCTCATTACTTTATTAGATATACCATTGAAGACTATCTTGATGATATTTCCACTCCAGCCAGAGATTCCTGAGTAATGACCACGACAAGAGGCTATGGGTATACATTCCTTCTATCAAGAGTGGTGAATCCTTTATTGGTTACCCATTTACCTTCGAATACCTCAAGCTATATCCAATCACCACCATATGAGCTACCTCTCTGAGGCAACATGGAATAGTGTAAAAATACAGAATCAATATTCAAGATATCCTTGAGTACCTCAAGTCTAAGGATACTTGCACCATTGCTATGATGCGACTATCATTGACATTTGAATAGATTATCCATATGATTGTCTCATAGCTGATCATCCAATGTACTTAGCTACACTTAGCAAGCATCCACATGTTAACTCTAAACATCTCATGTTTATAGATTATGAGATCTACTACTCGATCCAATCAAAGAGTGTAACATGTGCTAGTCTGTCTGGATTAAAAATGTCTCGTCTCATTAATCCTATGACTAGGGATAATTTTGATACTAACATAATTACACATGATAAGAATCTCAATATCTGATCTCATCATGATTTCCTTCATGCTATGGTATGTATCAAGGACTTCATTAATTGATTTAAGATCACTTATCAATTCATATATCAAATGAACATAAAATTAATGAAAAAGTCTTTTATTAATCAAATAAATTTGTACAATAAGTGCTAAAGGTGATTGCCTTTAGAGCACTCCTCTAACACATACCTCAAAAATCTACTTCACTTCACTTTTCTCTCCTTCCTAGTTAGCTTTCTCCTTGCACTTACTTCCTTTTTGAATTTAGTTCAAAGATTGTTCACCTCCTTGGTCTAACAAAAATTTTCACACTAATCAAACACTAATCACACTAATCCACCCTTAATTACCATTAACATAATAATAACCCTAAATTACCAACTTTAATGGTAACTAACCCTAAAATCAAAGAAAATAGAAGAAGAAAAGTAAGAAAATGGAAGATCTAAGCTCACATTTGTAGATCTTCAAAATGACCAAAATTTTCCTTCTCTTTTTCTCTTCCTTTCTTCTTTCCTCTTCCTTAGTTTTGCTCACTTAGCTTCACCTTTTTGTTGATCTTACTAATCCAACCCTTTTTCTATCTAACTTTAACTTTGATTCAAGAACAAAACGAAGAATAATGGGGAAGAGAAAGGTCATGACTAGAATGGAGAAAAAGAGAGAGAAATTGGTTTGATTAAGATGAGGAAGAAGAAGAATAAAGGCAAAAAGGTGAAAGTTGACTCTTATAATTTGATTAGGTGGGTGGTTAAGATTAATAGATAATCTTATCTCCCATTGGTCCATTAATATAAATCACTCTTACATTATTTTAATCCAAAGAATATTCATTTCCTTAGATAAAGAATATTTTATTTTTATGTCTTCTTAAAATATCTATGCCAAAAACACTGCAATTTCCAATTTCATTTAGCGAAATTGTTTTTCCAAATTTTAGTTTCGAACTTCAAAATTATAAATTAATAATGTCCAAAATAGTTTTCTCATATTTTATTATCATTTTAATTTTTTTTCTTTCATATCCGAATTTAGACTCCGATTGGTTCGGTGTACTGGATTTCGGTCAACCGCGACTGTGGCCTAAATTGTTGGGCATTACATGAGTCAAGTTCCCAAAGTTTGTTGTAGGCTCTTTGAGAATTGCAAAGTAAAGCATGGATCTCTATTGAAGATAATGGACATTGGTACTCCGTGAAGTCTTACTATCTCATCTATATAAACCTTAGCCAATTTGTTTAATAATCTATCCGAACTGGTAGAAAATGTGCCCACTTTGTAAGTCGATCCACTATCACCCATACTGTATTATGCTTCCTCTAAGTCATCATTAAACCAGATACAAATCCATCGTGATTCATTCCCACTTCCATTATAGTATTGGTATTCGTTGTAGCAATCATGTGGGTAACTGGTGTTCCGTTTTCACTTGTTGATAGGTTAGACATCTAGCAACACAGTCAATGGTATCTTTCTTTATTCCTGACCACCAGTATTGAGATTTCAAGTCTATATACATCTTGTTCCCACCTGGATGCATTGTATACACTGTTTCATGTGATTCTTTTAAAATATTGGACTTCAGCTCTTCTATACTGGGCACACAAATCCTATTTATGAAGTATACTATGCCATCTTTCATCAATGAAAATTCAGGCTTTCTCCCTTTTTCACTGCCTCGATGATCTCTACTAGTTTCTCATTTTGCTTCTGAGCATCTTTGATCCTCTGTATCAAAGTGGATTGTACTCATATCTCAGTTAAAATCTTCCTGCTTAATGCATCTGCAACCACATTTGCTTTTCCTGGCTGATAGTCAATCACACAATCATAATCTTTAATCACCTCTAACCATCTTCGTTGTCTTAGATTCAACTCTTTTTGTAAGGGAAGGTACTTAAGAATTTTGTGATCTGTATAGATATAACATCTTTCCCCATATAGATAATGTTGCCAAATCTTCAAAGAAAAAACAAAGTAGCTAACTCCAAATCATGTGTCGAATAATTAAGCTCCTTAGACTTAAGTTGTCTTGAGGTGTAAGCAATCACCTTTCTTTCTTGCATAAGAACACAGCCTAAACCATTATGACTAGCATCACTGTACACATCAAAGTTTTTTATACGTGTGGGCTGAGTCAACACTAGTGCTTCAATCAACATTGCCTTTAGTCAATCAAAGCTTGATTGACACCTATTTATCCATTCAAAACAGATCTCTTTTCATAGTAGTCATGTCAAAGGAGTCGCTATGGATGAAAATTCCTTTATGAACCTCTTATAATATCCTCACTACTACAAACAGAACCTCTGACAAAGGAGTCTCTAGATTATACCATGATGTCATCAATAAGCACTACTACAAATTGATCAAGATATGGTCTGAACACTTGGTTCATCAGGTCCATAAAAGCTGCCGGTGCATTCGTCAGTCCAAAGGGCATAACCAGGAACTCATAATGACCATAACAAGTCCTAAAGGTTGTCTTAGGTACATCTAACTCCTTGATCTTTAGCTGTTGATACCCCAATCAAAGATCTATCTTTGAAAATATGGTTGCACCTTTTAATTGATCAAATAAATCATCGATTCTAGATAGTGGGTACTTATTCTTGACAGTCACCATATTAAGCTGCCTGTAATCGATGCAAAAATGTAAGGTGCCATCTTTCTTCTTCATAAATAATACTGGAGCACCCTACGGTGATACACTACATCGTATAAACCCTTTATCTGACAATTCATACAACTGTATCTTCAGCTCTTTCAACTCCGTCGATGCCATTCTATATGGTGTAATGAAAATAGGAGTGGTGTTGGGTACCAAATCAATATCAAACTTGATTTCTCTATCCAGCGGTAACCTAGGTAACTCCTACAGAAACACAATAGAAACCTCACTAATAGTAGGAATATCCACCAAATTTGGACTTCTTTTTTCATATCAACCACATACACTAAGTATGCTTCACATCCTTTATTGATGAGGTTTCGAGCCTTCAACACTAACATCACATTGTCTGGATATCTTATATTCTCTCCCATCACCACTATCTCATCTTGTTCTGGAATTTTGATGATCATTTGTCTCCTCCCACTATCCACTACCATTCCATAAGGAGCTAACCAATCCATTCCTAAGATTACATCGAACTCATGGAATGGTAACTCTATCAAGTCTTCTACGTATTACCTACCTTAAATTTCAATTGGCTTACCCCTAAACACTTTATTAACCCTCACACAATGCCCTAATGGGCTAGTCACTATAATCTCTAACTCTAGAACCTGTGATTCTAAACCCTCTCCACTTGGTGGTGGTGTGCATATGTATGAATGCATCGACCCTGGATCTATCAATGCATGTATATCAAAGCCAAAGAGAAGGAATTTACCAATTATGAAATCAGGTGCATCTTGCTCCTCTCGGCCTCGCATAGCATATGCCCTGGCTTGGGTAGCTCTACTACCTTTTGGCCTCTCAACTGTCTCTGATATAAACTAACTGACCCTTGATCGACCTTATCTGCTTCTTCCTCATCTTTGGCCTTTGCCTTGCCCAAAAACCTACATCTATATCAGCTTAGTGCTCCTCGAAACTTTGTCGTAATATAATAGAGTTTCATATGATCTTTGGAACCACACCTTAAGCATGCTCATGTCATCCACCAACACTCTCCTGGATGAGAATGACAACAATGTTGACATTCAGGTAAAAAGGTAGAGATCTATATGGTGCTTGTGTTGGTGTACTAGCTGTCGAAGAAACAAATCTCATAGGTCATCTCTGCCTAAAAGAAGAAGGCCTACTGGAACTATACAAAGATGTGTGAATCCTCTTTCATATTTTAACACTAGCATATTCCCCTATTTTAAAGTTAGAAATTCCCTTTTCTTGTCATCTGTATAGATAGGGGGAATGTATTTCTATTTGAACTTCTCTAGAAAAAATTCCTAAGTCATGGGATTAAGTGCCTTTGAACTCTGTGACTCAGACCACCATCAGTCATATGCATGATCTTACGATAAATATACTACATATTCATATCTTTACTTGTCTATGCAATGTAGCTAATCAAAGACTCTCTCTGCCCGTTCTAACCAAAACTCTGCCACGGAAGGGTCATCTTCCCATTTTCCATATAAATCGGATGCCCTTAACTTTCTCAACCTTTCAAATTTTAACACATATAGGGCTGATTGTGATGCTCATTGTAGCAAATATATCATGTTCCTCATAAGCTCTATTTGTCTGGTGCTAGCAATAGCTGCCCCCTTGATAGGCTAGCATTGAATCTAGATGCAGTAGCTTGGCAATGACTAAGTCGCAATGACACCTCTATTTCTATAAGCTCATTACTTTCGCCTCCTTCGGGCATAATCTGTCATGACCTTGAAGCCATATTCTACCTACATCATAAAAGTAACAGCGCCAATCAGTAAGCAGCAACTTTTATACTCAATTATGGGTCCACACATGTCATATTTAATTTTGAAAACCTTTTTATTTTTATTTTTATTATATATCCCAAAACTGCCCAAACCGGGCTCTGATACTAAAAACTATAAGGAGCGCTATACCGACTTCTTTCATCTTTAACTTCTTTATTGAAAACATTTCATATTCATATATTTATTTTATCTCGAATAACATAAAGAAAAATAACATACATTTTATTTACATAGGATAAAGTTTTAAAATATTAAGCTAATTTTACAAAACCATAAAAGATATTACATAATTCTAAATACAAAATATAAGATACAAAAATTTGTTACCCACAGTTTGTAGAAACTAGTTGTTTTACTAAACTCAGATCACCGTTCCCTTTATCAAAACTTCAGCTACTTCTATAAATTTGTGCAGAAGGAAACTCTCACACTAAGCTCTAGGCTTAGTAGTGCATTTAAATAAGGCATATTTCATGCAACATGCATTGTCATGTATATTACATACCATATTATTATTATATTATTTATTTATAACTTTTTTTTTCCAATTCTTATCTTATTACATTCTAGCATGCATAAACATCAAATTATATTCTTATATCTCATACTAGTTTTACTTTATCAAATCATCACTATATAATCCATCATAATTAACCATATCAAAAATCATGATTACTTTTACTTTCGATAATTTTTTTATACCCACAACACCTATGAACCACTGACTAGGATAATAGAGTTGTCATCCTTTAATAATATTGTCGTTACTAGCTTTAATAATAGTGTTATTATTGGCTTCATTAATCGTGTCATTATTGGCATTAATCATACTACCCTCTGCTCAACATGCCAAACTATCCTAAGTCAAGTTCTAAGTTAGGTGTTCTAGGGCTTACTTTACGTCATTAAAATTCATAATTATTAACTTTGTACTTTCATGCATTTAATGGCTTAGTTAATCACATAATTACTCAATAACAATATCATTTGCATAATATAACAAGGTCCACATTATTTTTCACATCAAATTTCTCAATTGATATTATGCCATGTTACTAACAGATTCAATGCTCTATGTTGTACCTTAATTTTGAACCTTCAAATTAAATTACAAGGGCTTCTTAAGAATTTTAGTCCTGTATCTTAGCTTTAATATTCAACTTGAATCACTAAAGTTTTAGTTCTTTACAAAAAGATATGGTCAAATGAACACTGACTGGTCATGAATAATTTTGCCTGAAATTTTTTGGACAGATTTTAGGCCCGAACTTTATGTATTTTTCTGGAAATATTCATACATATTTAGATTTTATGACCTAAATAAAAGTTAAAGTTAAATATATAAGTCTTAGCTTTCAAACCCAAGAAATAACACACAAATCCAAATTTCACAACTTAAATTATAACAGGTTATGTACTTACTACTCTAGAATTTTCAGCAAATAACATACACATTAACCACATTCAATTTTTTTCCAAAATTAATTCTAAGTCTAGCAAACATGCATCCCCAATCTTACATCACAAAATAATTTTTAATTAAAAATCATTTACATGAAAAATACTCAAATATGCAACTTTATAACAAATTATAGGTTATTGCCTTAACTTATGCACTTACCTAAAAGTTTATTTTGTTTTCTTTCTCTTCACTTCTCTTTCTCTTTTCCTTTGCTACTTAGAGCTTGTTGTTTGTCAATTTGAGCTCCTAAACATATAAGAAACATCATCAACAACCTTTCTTTATCAATCCTCTCTGACCCCTAAACTCTCTATCTTTTTGTTTTTTTCCATAACATGCTCTAATCACCACCTTTCTTTACAGAAAACATAAAGGAAAAGAAAAATCACCTTACCTTCACCTCTTAGCTTCCATGGTCAAACCTTAAGGTCTTCTTTCTCCTTTTTTTTCATTCTTATTTTCCACTTCTAAGCCTTCCACTAACCTACTCTAACTTCCTTGAGCATGAAAATATAATTTTCCATGTCTTTCTCTCTCTTTTTCACACTTTTTTTCTCACTTTTCTCTCTTTAAAATAAGGTTTGGCAATGGAAGAAATTGTGAAAATGTGGGATTGGTTTAGGAAGGCAGAAAATTCTAAATGAAACGAGATAAGGAATGAAGAAGAAAAAAGAAATGAGAAGAAAATGCCAAAATCATTAATAATGGGTCTCATTTTTTTAATAAATATCTAGATATTTATATCAATTAGCTTCTTGATATTTTCCAGTTAGTTTGGCCAGCCATCATATGTATTTAATGTCCAAATTCATGCATTTATATAATAAATATCTCACTTCATCCCCTAATTTTTGATAAATTACAAATTGACCCCAAAACTTTTTAAATTTTTCATTTTTGTCCTCCACCATAAAATAACATCTTTAAATACTCTAAACAATTTTTTAAAATATTTTCCATAATTATTCATTATTTTTATTATTTTTCAGTTAAAATCCAAATTCAGACTCCGATTAAACTGACGAGTCGATTTAACAATCCGTGCAACTTGGAGCCTAAATTACCTAATATGGCAACTTCAGTCAACATTGCCTTAAGTCGATTAAAGCTTGCTTGGAATTTATATGTCCAATTAAATCGAACATTTTTCATAGTAGTCGAGTCAAAGGAGTCGTTATGGATGAAAAACCCTTTATGAACCTCTTCGGCGAACCTGAGAAAACTCCTCACTTCTATCACATTACGATATGGTTTCCATTTAAGAATATCCTCGATCTAGCTAGGGTCAACCCGAATACCTTCTACAAAAACTACATGACCCAAAAAACTAAATTCTTCAAGCCAAAATTCACATCTAAATAACTTTGCATATAATTGTTTTTCCCTCAATATATGTAGTATTATCCTACGATGTTGATAATGTTCTTCTCTATCTCTAGAATACATAAAGATATCATCAATGAACAACACTATGAATTGATCAAGATATGACCTAAACATTTGGTTCATTGGGTCCATAAAATTTACTAGTGCATTTGTCAAACTAAATGACATTGTCAAGAACTCATAATGACCATAACTAGTCCTGAATGCCATCTTAGGTATATCTGACTCCTTAATATTTAATTAAAGATACCTTGATTGAAGATCTATTTTTGCAAATATGCTTGTACCTTTTAATTGTTCAAATAAATTATCATTCTTAGGTAGTGGGTACTTATTCTTGATAGTCACCCTAATAAGCTGCCTATAATCGATGCTAAGACATACAATGTCATCTTTCTTCTTCACAAACAACACTAGAGCACCCCCACATTGATACACTAGGTTGTATAAAATCCTTATCTAATATATCTTGCAATTGCACCTTCAATTTCTTTAATTCAATAGGTGTAACACCCTACCATACAGTTAGGGCAAACCTTGCTGTACAGATGGATGCCACACAACTAGATCTATATCTACTTGTCTGAATTAAGAATTTTCCAACTTATTTTTGTATTAACAATATTAGATCCAAATCAATCTCAATATAAAGAAACATAAACCTTTCTTTCTATATCTAGATCACATCTATAATCCTATCAAAACTATCTTGGAATTTCAAATCCCTTATTACAAAAATCCATCCTTCTTGTACTTATTAACAACTATTAGATACCTTTATTTAAACAATGAAATAACTATATGTCTCTATTTTATAGTATGCGGAATACCAAATGAAATGAATGGAATAAAAGAACAAACCCAACATGGGTCAGCTCTATTTGCTCTTACTGGCTTTGTTTTCTCTTCAAATCAACTCAACAGTCTAAGCTTCTGAAACCCACATGAACCTGGATGTGTAATTTGGCCACCATCTTCTGGCTCAAAGTATCAACCATTATATTGGCCTTGCCTGGGTGGTAGTCAATAACACAGTTATAATCTTTTATTAGCTCTAACCACTACCTTTTTCTGAAATTAGGATCACTCTATGTAGGAAGGTATTTCTGACTCTTATGGTATGTATAGATATAAAATTTCTCCCTATAGAGATAGTGACGTCATATCTTCAATGCAAAGACAATGGTCACTAGCTCTAAGTCATGTGTGGGGTAATTGTTCTCATGTATCTTCAACCTTCTGAATGTATATGCCACTACCTTACCCTTTTGCATCAATACACACCCCAGTCAATTGTGAAAAGCATCACTGTAGACGACATACTCTTTATCAAGAATTAGTTGTGTCAAAACTTGAGCCCTATTAACATTTTTTTCAAACTATCAAAACTCTCCAGGCATTTTTCAGTCCACTCATATTTCACATCTTTTCTCAGTAGTCTGGTTAAAAAAGAAGCAATCATAGAAAATCCTTTAACAAACTTATTGTAGTAACCAGCTAACCTTAGGAAACTTCTGATCAATATCACATTGCGGAGATGCTTCCAACTCATAACAACCTTTACCTTGCTAGGATCAACCTATATACAATCTGATGACACAATGTGTCCCAGAAAAGCTACCTCATCAAGCCAAAATTCACATTTTGAGAACTTGGCTTACAATTTGCTCCCTAAGTGTCTATAATACTATTCTCAAATGTTGATCATACTCGTCCGGTGTCTTAGAATACACTAGAATGTCATCAATAAAGACCACAACACACTAGTCTAAGTAGGGTCTGAAAACCCTGTTCATCAAGTCCATACAAACTGCTAGAGTATTTGATAACCTAAAAGGCATAACCACAAATTCATAGTGCCCGTATCTAGTTCTAAACGTTGTCTTGGCTATATCTTTTGCACTAACTTTAAGTTGGTGTTAACCTGATCTCAAATAAATTTTTGAAAACACACATGCACCCTTCAACTGATCAAATAGGTCATCAATCTATGGTAACAGATATATATTATTGATTATTAGCTTGTTCAGCTGTCTGTAATATATGTATAACCTCATAGACTCGTCTTTCTTTTTCATAAATAACATTAGCGCACCCCATGGGGATACACCCGGTCTGATATACCATTTCTTTAAAAATTCTTGTTGTTAGATTTTGAATTCATATCTCATTCATAAAATGCAACACAAAAATAAAATTTTCAAAATCTGAAAGAAGAATCTTGTTGTGCCATTAAAACTAATTTATCAAAATATAGATGTAAGAAATTATACCTTGTAATTGCTTGATCTATTCTTCAATTTTTTACCCTGTTGTGTTCTTACAAACCATAACAATCCACCTTAGCATATCTCTAACGTTAATCTACATGAAAATATGAGAAGAAATTACAGCAGAAATGGTTAAACACACCTCAAAGTGCTAGCAATGGTGTATGCTCAATCTGAGAGAATATGAAAAATAAATATTATTTTTATTTTCTGAATTTCTGAATTTCCAAGAACAATTTTCAGACTTTTAAACTTTTCAAAAATGTTTTTACACTAAATATAGTCTAAGTACAAAGTGCACAAGACAAGGGGATGGATTTTGGGGGTTTTGCCTAATTGGCCTTAATTAGCCTTAATTGTCAATTAAGGCTAGCTACTAACCAGTAGTGTGCTAGCCAAGCCTATTGGGTAGGCCGACAGCCCAGTTGGCATGCTTGGCAAGTTAACAGCTTGCGCAAACCTGTGACCTCCCCGAACAATTTTTTAGTCCAATCTCATTATAATCTGTCCCAAAACAATTCTCTCATATTTCTATATCCCTTCGAAGATCATTTTACTCATTCTTCATATCTCCAATGGGTATCACCCATTAGGTTCCTAGTTACATTTGCCACTTAAATTAACAATTAATTTAAGTAAGTCATGAGTGGCATCTAGCAACACATCACGAGCTCCAAATGAGCTGAAAGTCAGTGGCTTGATGACGAACCTTTCCATATTAAATTTTCATGCAATTATTCCTTTCATTATTCTATAACCCACTTGGTTTACAGTACAAATATGTGTCAACACTGACTAGACTGACTAGATCACGTCTAGTCCAAGTAATATTAGTTCTTGTTCTAGAGGCTCATTACTCTATTAGATACATCATTGAAGACTATCTTCATGATATTTCCACTCTGGCCAGAGATTCCGTTGTAATGACCCTGCTAAAAGGCCAAGGGTATACACTCCTTCTATTAGGAGTGATGAATGTTTTGTTAGTTATCGAATTACCTTTGAATACCTTTAGCTGTATCCAATCACCTTATGAACACACTCCTTGAATAGTTTCAAAATACATAATTAGTATGTAAGATATCCTTGAGTACGTTAAGTATAAGAATACTTGCACCATTATTATGTTGAGACTATCATTGACATTTGAATAGATTATCCATATGATTGTCTCATAGTAAGTCATCCAATGTACTTAGCTAGACTTAGCAAGAATCCACACGTTAACTCCAAACATCTCATATTTACAGATTATGAGATCTACTGCTTGATCCAATCAAGGAGTGTAACATGTGCTAGTCTATCTAGATTAACAATGTCTCATCTTCTTAAACCTATGACTAGAGATAATTTAGATACTAACACAACGACTTCATTAATTGATTCAAGATCACTATCAATTCATATACAAATTAATGAAAAAGCCTTTTATTAATCAAAAACATTTGTACAATAAGTGCTAAAGGTGATTGCCTTTAGAAAACTTCTCTAATAAGCTCCCACTTGCACTAAAGCCAATCTCCTTTGTATTTAATTCCATAGGCGATTACATGATAATCATATTTCTTTTGGACAAGTGGCTTAGTTAAAGGATTAGCAATATTTTAATCAACGGGTACTCTTTCTATCTTTACATCATTCCTACTAATGATTTCTCTAATCAAATGGTATATTCTGAGTACATGTCTGGATCTCTTAAAAGACCGTGGCTCCTTTGCTTTTGCAATGGCTCCATTATTATCACAATACAAGGAATACAATTGTCTTTTAAATAAATGTATATAGACTGTGAAAAACCAAACAATCTTTTAAATCAATCTCTATAGATCCTTATTCCCAAAATATAGACTGCTTCTCCAAGGTCTTTCCTAGAGAAATTCTTGGATAGCCAAATTTTGACTAATTGTAAAGCTGAGACATCATTTCCCATTAGCAATATGTAATCTACATATAACACAAGGAATACGATTGTCTTCCCACTAACCTTCTTGTATACACAAGGTTCATCCGAAATTCTTAATCCATAAATGGATCTGTGAAGCTTGCATACCTTTTTTTCATCTTTGGATATGAAGCCTTCTAGTTGTGTCATGTACACATCCTTAGACAAATTTCTATTAAGGAAAGTCATTTTCACATCCATTTATCATATCTCATAATCATAATGAGCAGTAATGGCTAAAAGTATCCTTATGGATTTAAGCATAGTCACTGGGCTAAAAGTCATTTTCATATCCATTCGTCATGTACACATCCTCGATCAGATTCTATTCAAAACTTTTTCATAGGTCGTACACTCATCATTTTTTATGAGCAATAATTCATTCTATTCACTAATGAGAAATCCATATATCTCTGGAATAGTATGTATCCTACTTGACCTACAAAGCTCTTGTACTTTAGAAGGCTGAGCTACTATATCATCTGTATGAATAACAGGCTCTGGTTCAAGTAGTTGATCAGTGTTTGCTTGAGCATCTCGAACTTTCTCAAACTCAATTTTTCTCCCACTATCTCCTTTTAGAAGAAATTCTCTCTCTAAAAAGATAGCATGTCTTGAAACAAACATCTTTTGTTACAAAGGGTGGTAAAATTGATATCCATATGATGATTTTAGATATCCCACAAATAGATATCAGTCAGACTTAGGTTCCAGCTTATCTGACATTGTCCACTTCATATACGCAGGATAACCCCAAACTCTCATGTAAGAAAATGTGGACTTTTTGCTATTCGATATCTCATATAGAGTAACATCAACTTACTTCGAAGGGACTCCATTTAATATATAAATGGAAATCTCTTATGCATAACCCCAAAAGGATTTAGGAAGTTCTAAAAAGCTCATCATAGACCTTACCATGTCTAATAGGGTTCGGTTTCTTCTCTTAGCCACACCATTGTGTTGTGGCATGTAAGGTAGAGTCCATTGAGAAATATCCCATTATCCTTAAGATAACCTAGAAACTTTTGGCTCAAGTATTCACCTCATCGATATGATCAATGTGTTATAATAATTTTACCAAGTTGTTTCTCTACTTCATTTTTGAATTCTTTGAACTTTAAAGAAGCTTCAGATTTGTATCTCATAAGATACATGTACCCAAATCTTGAGTAGTCATCTATAAAAAGTAATGAAGTAGATGAAATCACCTATGGTGTGTGTGGACATTAGACCACATACATCTAAATGTATTAAGTCTAAAAGTCCATTAGCACCTTCACCCTTTCCTTTAAAGGGTAATTTAGTCATCTTGCCTAATAAGCAAGATTCACATGTGTCATATGATTCATAATTAAATGACCCCAAACTACCACTCTTGTGTAGCTTAGCCATGCATTTCTCACTTATATGACTAAGGCGACAATGCCAAAAGTAAGATGATTTCAACATATCTTGTTTTTGCCTTTTATTATCATTGATGTTAAAAATTGGATTTGACATATCTTATATGTATATTGCATTACATAATGTACCTCTAGCATAAAGAATATCATTCAACATAATAGAACAACAATTGTTACTAAAAGGTAAACGGAAACCTTCTTTATTTAAACGAGAAACATAAATATTATTTTTAGTGAAAGCAGGTACATAAAAACAATTATCCAAATTTAATATAAGCCCACTATGGAGGGTCAATACATAAGTTCCTATAGCTAATGCAGAAGCCGTTGCTCAATTTCCAACGTGCAGGTCTGACTCAAATTCGAATTTGCAACAAATACAACTGGAAAGGGATTGAGAAATCCCTTTCTTTTAACTATTATTTATTCTTTTTCTTTTTAACTATTATTTTATTCTTTTTAACTATTAACTATTATTTTTAACTATTAACTATTATTTATTTATTTACTATTAACTATTATTTATTTATTATTTATTTATTATTTATTTTTATTTTCTATTTCTTTTTATTTTTTTCATAGATGAATTTTGCAGAATTTCAAATCTCGGATTTACATATACAACATATATCACTGTCAAAAGGAAATTTCTTATTATTTAGATATTTCAATTCAAAAAAGTTAAGGATTAGAAACTTGAAAAACAAGGATTGGGTTGCGCCATATATATGAAAGAGTATACAATAATGATGTATTTGGTGAATCAAATACCATGGTCTAATAACAAAATTCGGATTAGTTGATAATATTGGTTGATAACTTTGTGAAAGATTCCTGTGATAGGTTTCATTAATTTCTAATTCATGTCAAGTAGACCTTGTTGTTGTGAGAATTCTTAATTCATGAGTTGTAGGGAGGGACTTATGTCACCACAAACAGAGACTAAAGCAAGTGTTGGATTCAAGGCTGGTGTTAAAGATTATAAATTGACTTATTATACTCCTGAATATGAAACCAAAGATACTGATATCTTGGCAGCATTCCGAGTAACTCCTCAACCTGGAGTTCCGCCTGAGGAAGCAGGAGCTGCGGTAGCTGCTGAATCTTCTACTGGTACGTGGACAACTGTGTGGACCGATGGGCTTACCAGTCTTGATCGTTATAAAGGACAATGCTACCACATCGAGCTTGTTGATGGAGAAGAAAATCAATATATTGCTTATGTAGCTTACCCCTTAGACCTTTTTGAAGAAGGTTATGTTACTAACATGTTTACTTCCATTGTGGGTAATGTATTTGGGTTCAAAGCTCTATGCGCCCTACGTCTGGAGGATTTGTGAATCCCTACTTCTTATATTAAAACTTTCCAAGGGCTGCCTCATGGCATCCAAGTTGAGAGAGATAAATTGAACAAGTATGGTCGCCCTCTATTGGGTTGTACTATTAAACCTAAATTGGGGCTATCTACTAAGAATTATGGTAGAGCAGTTTATGAATGTCTTCGTGGTGGACTTGATTTTACCAAAGATGATGAGAACGTGATCTCCCAACCATTTATGCGTTGGAGAATTTGATGAAAACAAAACAAATTCATGCATGCTCAATCACATTAGGCCTAAATCCATAATCATATATCATGTCTTTCAATACACTCCTAACATGCTTTCTCTAATGTATAAAATAAAATAAAACTGACAATTTTGGATTTTAATTTGAAAATCAATTCAGCGCTTGAACCCAAAATTGTCTACTAATATTGTTACGATTAATTTAATTTTGTATATCATTTCAATGTGGAATTTAATATTTCATCAAATTAAATTAAATTAAATTAAATATTTTCACAATTAATTCAAAATTAATTTACCTTAAATATAAATTATAAAGATGTCAAAATTAAATAATTTAATTTTAATATGCATAGCAATTTCTAGTCGTACTAGAATTACTATTGCTCAATTTAAATTAAATCAAAATTAATTTCCAAAAATTATAAATACTTAGGGAAATTAAAATCATCATTTTAAGCATCTTTATGTCAACTGAATTTTATCAAAATATGTTTGGCAAAAATTAAAATTTTTAAGACAAACGAACCAATACACTTAAATGCTCAAAATGACTTATTCGATATCTATAATTTTTTTAACTTTTAAATTCAAGAAAAATAATTTTGACATGCATATAACAAAAGAATAATATATTTTAATAACATAAAAATTATTTGAAGGTGTTGGAAACAAAAAAAAAATTATATACAAAAAAATCAAACAAAACAGTCTCGCCGGGTATGTCAAAACAGTCTTATTTTTGTGTTTGTTTGAAAAATTAATTAAAATAAATTTTAATTAATTATTGGACACTTTCAGAGGCTTAAAAAAATTCTTAATATGTATGAATAATTTTTCTAGAATCAAATATAAGAAAAATATAAACAGCCCTATCAATTATGTCAAACAACAATACATGGTCATAAACAATGCAATTTTCAGTATTTTTGAAATAAATTTGAAATTAATAATTTGAATCACATTAAAACTATTTTTAATCAAAATAATCAATCATGTTATGATTGGATCAAACAAATAAAAATATTAAAAAAAAATTACAAATTAATTTCAATTTATCAAACCTATTGATCCAAAACCATAAAAAACGTATAATTATATTGCACTTTCAATTAAAATTAATTTTAATGGACAGAAGGAGGCTCTGATACCACTATTGGATTTTGAAGACAAACCATATTCATAAAATGTAGCGGAAAAATAAAATTTTCAAAACTCGAACCAAGAATCTTGTTTGTGTCATTAAAACTAATTTCTCAAAAAATAGAGGTAAGAAATTATACCTTATAATTTCTTTATTTATTCTTCCAATTTTCACCTTATTGAGTTATTACAAACCACAACAATCTACTTTAGGATGTCTTTAATATTAATCCACATAAAAATATGAAAAAAAAACTACAAGAGAAATGGTTAAACACACCTTAAAGTGCTAGCAATGGTGTATGCTCAATTTGAAAGAATATGAAAAATAACTATTATTTTTTTTTCTTCAATTTCTTAATTTTCAAAAATAATTTTCAGACTTTTAAAATTTTCAACAATATTTCAACCCAAAAAATAGTCTAAACACAAAGTGCACAAGATAAGGGGAGAGATTTTGGGGGTTTTGCCTTAATTGACATTAATTAGTCAACTGTTGGCTAGGCCAGCAGCCCGTACGGGCCGGTGACCATCCCAAACAATTTTTCCATACGATCTCATCGTAATCCATACCAAAATAATTTTCTCACATTTTTGTATTTCATCCAAGACCATTTTACTCATTCTTTACATCTCTAATATGTGTGACCCATTAGGTTCTTGGTTATATTGACAAATTAAATTAACAATTAGTTTAAGCAAGTCCTAAGCAGTATCTAGCAATATATCATGACACCTAATTGATCGAAAAGTCAGTGATTTGACTACGAACCTTTCCATAGACATTTTCCATGCAATTATTCCTTTCACTATTCTATATCTCACTTGGTTCAAAGTACGAACATGTGTTAACTTCCACTAGACTCATTACGTCATGTGTTAGAGGAGTGCTCTAAAGGCAATCACCTTTAGCACTTATTGTACAAATTTATTTGATTAATAAAAGGCTTTTTCATTTATTTGATGTTGATTTGATATATGAATTGATAAGTGATCTTAAATCAATTAATGAAGTCCTTGATACATAACATAGCATGAAGGAAATCATGATGAGATCATGATATTGAGATTCTTATCATGTGTAAATTATGTTAGTATCAAAATTATCCCTAGTCATAGGATTAATGAGATGGGACATTATTAATCCAGATAGAGTAGCACATGTTACACTCTTTGATTGGATCGAGTAGTATATCTCATAATCTATAAACATGAGATGTTTAGAGTTAACATGTGGATGTTTGCTAAGTGTAGCTAAGTACATTGGATGACCAACTATGAGACAATCATATGGATAATCTATTCAGATGTCAATGGTAGTCTCATCATAGCAATGGTGTAAGTATCCTTAGACTTGAAGTACTCAAGGATATCTTTAATATTGATTCTGTATTTTGACACTATTCCTTGTTGCCTCAGAGAGGTAGCTCATAGGGTGGTGATTGGATACAACTTAAGGTATTCGAAGGTAATTGGGTAACCAACAAAGGATTCACCACTCTTGATAGAAGGAGTGTATACCCATGGCCTTTTATCGTGGTCATTACTCAGGAATCTTTGGTCGGAGTGGAAATGTCATAAAGATAGTCTTCAATGACATATCTAATAGAGTAATGAGCCTCAAGGAAAAGAAATAACATTACTTGGACTAGACATGATGTAGTCAGTCTAGTGGGAGTTGACACATGTCCATACTCTGAACTAAGAGGGGTATAGAATGGTGAAAGGAATAATTGCACAGAAATTGTCTATGGAAAGGTTCATAGTCAAACCACTGACTTTCCGGTCAATTGGGGGTCATGATGTGTTGCTAGATACCGTTCATGACCTGCTTAAATTAATTTTTCATTTAAGTGGCCAACATAACCGGGAACCTAATGGGTCACACGCATTGAAGATATGAAAAATGAGTAAAATGATCTTGGATAGGATCCAAAATATGAGATAATTATTTTAGGATGGATCGCAATGAGATCGCACGGAAAAATCGTTTGGGAGTGTCACAGACCCGCACAGGCCTGTGCAGGCTTGGTAGGTTGCTGGCCAGCCTTGCGGGCTAGCTGAGCCTGCAGCAGCAGCCTGCAGCTTCCCATCCATTGGCCAACAACTTTTTTGGCCTTAATTAGGCCAATTATGGCCAATTACTATTCATTAGTTTCCATTTTCTCCATTTTTGACTTTTCATCTTATTTTTGAATTTGATTCAAATAGAAAAGACATCAAATGGCAGAAAATAGACATAAAACAAAAATTCTCTCAAGAACTTCAAAGCTAGCACCTTGAATTTGTTCAAACCATTTCTCTTGATACTTTCTTCTTCATTCTTCGCGTGGATTATCATTAGAGACATCCTTGTGTGGATTGTTATGGTTTGCTACAACCCAACAAAGTGAAGATTTGAAGAACAAATAAAAATTACAAGGTATAATTTTTAATATTTACATTTATATAAATTAGTTTTAATGGTACAAGTATGATCTTTTGTTTTGGGTTTTGAAAAAATTTATATTTCGCTGCGTTTATGAATATGATTCATTCTTCAAAACCCAACATCATATCTAGTCCAAGTAATGTTAGTTCTCATCCTTAAGACTCAATACATTGTTAGACATGCTATTGAAAACTATCTTTATGACATTTTCACTCTGGCTAGAGATTCCCGTCTAATGACTTTGATAAAAGGTCATGGGCATACACTCATTATATCAAGAGTGGTTAATCCTTTGTTGGTTGCCCAATTATTTTCGAATACCTCAAATTGTATCCAATCACCATCCTATGAGCAATGTTGAACCTTGAGGAGTATTTCCATCATTTTGATGCTAACAAATAAAATAGCAATAATGTATTAACATACTTGTTTTCTAAGTTTATTGAACAGGGTATGGAATATGATAACAAGAATGGAGAATGGAAGATTAATCTTAAAAAGATAAAAATGAAGAAATAGCATGTTCACGCCCGTGACCTTATATGTCACGCCAGTGATGAAGCTTAGCGCCAACCATCCAACATTTAAAATTTACGGCCATAAAGAATGATAGCAACCATGAATGAACATTTCAGTCACACTCGTGAGAAGACATGACCAATTCTTCCAAAGAGCTTCACGGCCAGAGTCACCATTTGGACAATGGCTTGGAAGGATGTCACACCCGTAAAGATAAGATATAATGTCACACCCATGATCCAACACTTCAAATCCTTCCAGGATGCTTCACGGCCAAGGTCACCACTCAAGTCAATGCTTGAAAGAATAGTCACGACCTTGACATACATATTCACGACCGTGAAAGATGAAAAATAAATATGTCAGGCGTGACAATAAGAGTTGGTGCAATGGCTAGTTCCATATTAAATGCAATCTAACGGTTATAATTTTCCATGGAAGTATAAATGCAAGCCATTTATGCATCCAGAATAAGAGAATAAGAGAATAACTAATACTTTGAATCCAAATCTTGTTATAAGCCATTTGTGCATTTGATATTTTCAGAACAAACATTTCTTCTCTGTGAAAATCTTTTTGCACTTCATTCTCTGAGCATTATAGATTTGTAAGTGTTTCTCTCTGTAATCATCTACTCAAGTGAGTTTGGGTATTTTGGGGTTAAGAGTAAAACACTTGTAAGGGTTATTTGTGTGAGCCTTTAAAACACAAGGTAAGGGTTATTGGTGTGAGCCTTTAAAACACAAGGTAAAGGTTATTTGTGTGAGCCTTTAAAACACAAGGAATTGGTTTATTGTGTGAACCTTTAAAACACAAGGTAAAGGTTATTTGTGTGAGCCTTTAAAACACCAGGAATTGGTTTATTGTGTGAGCCATTAAAATACAAGGGATTTTTGGGTTAGGTGTGATCCATTGTTAGAAACACCATAGTTGGGAGTGAGCTTGTAAAACTCAATTGTAACACTTACTGTGTTAGTGAAACACCCAATTGTGATTGGGGAGAGGAGTAGGGTTTGTTAACACCCGAACCTCTATAAAAATTCTTATGTCATATTCTTCTATCCCTACTAAACTTAATTTTTATTTCCGCACTTAAAAGTTAAATTTTTAATCTCCAATTCAACCCCCCCTTCTTGGCTCAATATCTGGGCAACAATTGGTATCAGAGCTAAGTCTAGCATCGGAACCTCAACAACGCTAGTAAAGATCAAGATATGGCCAATGAAGGATTCCAAAGTCTCAAGCCTTACTTTGATGGAGCAAATTATGCTCATTGGAAGTTTCAGATAGAGACATATCTGGATAGTGAAGGAATTGAAGTATGAGATAGTGTTTGAAAAGAATGGACACCACCAACCAGAATAGGATTTGATGGTGAAGAATAAATCTTATCAAAAGATGATTGGACAAAGCCTCAAAGAAGAGAAAACTTCAAAAACAAGAAGGCAATGACAATTCTCTCAAGCTCATTATCCATTGAAGAATGTGGTAGAATACAACACTGCCCAATAGCTTACAGCATGTGGTAAACATTGGAAAACTATCATGAAGGAACTAAGCAAGTTAAATCTAAGAAGATTCAACTTCTTACTTCAGAGTATGAGCTCTTCAAGATGAAATCCAATGAGTCAATCACTGACATGACCAACCATCTTCTACCTATTATAAATGGCTTGAGAAAACTTGGGAAGCACCTAAGCTTAGAAGATGTAAATAACAAAATCCTGAGAAGTCTTGTAACGCCCACAAATTAGTCTAAATTAAAATAAGTATGTGGTATACATAGAAAACACATAATAGACATAAAATTTAAATAAATTAAATAAATGAGTAAATTAGAAATTAAAATAAATTAAATTTATTGATATGATAAATTTGATTAAATTATACCACATAATTAAATTGTATTTTTGGTATAAAAAAATTAAAGATATTAAATATAAGGAAATATGTGAAGATAATAATAATAATGATAATGATGATGATGATGATGATGATGATGATGATGATGATAATAATAATAATAATAATAATAATAATAATAATAATAATAATAATAATAATAATAATAATAATAATAATAATAATAATAAATAAAAAATAAAAATTTAAAAAAGAAAAGAAAATTGAAAAGTAAAAAAGGGGTCAGCAGAAAAAAAAAATAAAAATAAAAAAAAGAAAGAAAGAGAGCAAAAACTTGATTTAGGAGAATGTGGGGTTGAAGTCTTTTTTTTGGCCATTTGCTTGCAACCCTATCTCTTTCTCCTTCTTCTTCTTCATCTTCTCTTTTCCTTCCTCCATATTATAGCCCAAAATCTTCATAATTTCCTTCAAGATTTGCATTAAAAATCAGTCCAAATAAGTCTGATCTTAGTAAGAAATAGTTTTCCCATAATTATTGTGTTATTAGAACTTTTTAGATTATGTTCTGCAGTGTATTTCGTTTATTTTTTGGATTATCTTGTGAATCGAATTTGGGGAAGTATTAAAAATAAAAGTTGTTCATCTATGTCCTGTGTATCTCTTTGCCAAATTGCATTGAGTAATTTCGAGTATATGAAGAGATATGGTTATTTGGGTGAATCTGGTTCAGGGAAATGTATCAACAGAATAACCTACGGTTTTTGTAAATATTGATTATCTTAATGGCTTACTCTGAGGTTTTATAAAACATTAAAGTTGTAGGTATATATGTTTTTGAGGTCTCTGCCAAATGTCGTATAAATTTCTTCTGTGTAGGTTGAGTTTGTCTGAAATGAACTATGACTGTTCCTTGATTGAGCAGGTTTCATATACCTGTGAAGTTCCAGTAATTTCATCCTTATGTTTCATCTATTGTTAAATCGAATTAGCCAAAGTGAAAAACATGAAAGTTTTACTCCTATGTCCTATCTAAATATCTGTGAATGTTTCACCTTAAAATGTCATGTATTTTGTGAGTTATGAGCTGAATAATTGAACTGGTCGGATTGATACTTCATGTTAATCCAGTTTTACCTCCTCTAGTATTTGAGAGCCATAGACACCGAATCGGGAAATACGGTAAACATGAAAAATGTTCCAAATTAACTTATGTAACTTTATAAAATTTTCATAATAATTTAAGTTACACATTGAAAGATATGAATTTTTAAATGTGGTACCCCGAAACTGCCTAAAGGCAGAGAACAGAGCAACATTTAAAAATATACCAAATATCGTGTAATAGTTCAAAAATTCTGAAATTTTAGTATGTGTTAGCTTTAGATGTTATATTTAAGCAGGATCAAGAATCATATAAATTAGAAAAGTGTATAAAAAGTTATTCATCCAATAGTCCTAAAAGTTCATGTTCCAGCTTATAAGAAATTATAGTTATTTATTTAAACTATATTAAGAATAAATATTTTATTAATGTATTAATTATTTATATTTTCAAATTAGGGTCTCAACAAGAAGAAAAGCAATAAAAGTAGACAAGCTCCAAATTTTAGATTTTGGAAAAAAACTCCATTGAGGTTTGTACATATATGCATTTTAGTTTACCTTGTTGCATGCTTGTGTGTTAATTGAATAAGTGGTATATTTGAATAATGTATTAAAATGTGTAAATATGAAATGAATTCAGTGCTTAATTAATAAAATTTCATGTTAATGCATGTATAGACATATGGATGAATAATTGATTGATAAAATGTAGGAAAGTTTGGTTTACAATATGTAACATAAAATATTTTTCAGTATAGATTAGTATATGCTTGATTAAAAAATCGCATAATTATTAATGATAATTATTGAATAATGATGACAATAAAGAGTGAAGTTAGAAAGTTATGTATGACATATGTATTTGATATGAAAAGAGAGGTTATATGGCATACTTGTACTCATAAGGTTATTATAAATTTTAGTTTTGTATTGAAAGATTTGTTGGCTTTGATTGTATAGAGAACTAATTAAAGTATGTCAATATTACTTAAATAGTTATATTTAATGGAATATCATATAATTATATGATTTTAAAATTTTATAATCATATTTTCATTATAAATGTAATTGGAATATTGATTCCAGCAAATTTATATATATAATGAAAATAAATAAGTAATAACATTAATTGCCCAGTTCTCAACCTGTGGACTAATTAGAGATAGATGGTGCACCATTGCGGGGGCATTACGGTACCGATATTGATATGGTTTAGGAACAAGGTGGTATTAGCTCCGAGAGCACCCCTGTCCTAATTGTACACATATGATGTGATTATACTCGGTCATGAGGCTTAAGCTCCGCGAGCGCTCTTGACTTGAGACTATAGTGAGTAGGGTGCTTAAGCTCCGCGAGCGGCCTTACTACACGCCCTATATCCGGACAGTCCGGAAATGAGATTTGGGTTATTTATATTAAAATATTATATATAAAATAATTAAAAGACATACATGTACTTATTGAAAGATAAAATGAGTGAAATAACATGAATTATAAATATTTAGCATCAATTATAAATATTTATTAAGGTAAGCTAAATTTATAATTGAGTGTTATATATATTATCAATGAATTTGGTACTATTGTATAATCATGTGGTTGTCCCTGTATACTGTATGTTAGAATATTGTGTACTGTATTATAAATTATCTACATTGCATTTTGGTAATTGTATGTTAAAATATTTATGCTTATATGGATTGGGATTTGAGTTAACTAAACAATCATAATTTTAGGGAAATCAATTAAATTAAAATGAGTTAAGGAAACATGAGAGGAGGTACAATGCTTAATATTTTATATATTACATATGGTTGAATATATATATAGTTCATGTCCTGATACAAATATAATGATAATATAATGGAACATAAATTTTATTTTATTATAATATTTTCTAAATTTTATGCAATAATTTATTTAAACTATATCATGATTATTATGACCCACGTTTGTGTGACTGCATGGAAAAACCTAAATGCTTGTATGTACCACTAAGCTCGAAATGGCTTAGCGTGGGTTTTTCCCGCGCAGGAACTAGAGCTTGCAAGTAGTAAACTGTGAAGTTGATAGACAAAGTATAGGCTCATACTAGAGAAGACGCGTCATAACTGGTTGAGAGTCGAATGCATATTATTTTTGCATTTTCTTTATTATCATGCATATGGGTTTGTTGGACATGTCTTATATATAGTTAAAAACATATTTCGTACTTTGATATTATATCTATATAGTTAGATGTAAGGTAAAAACCATTAATTTTGATAGTTAAAATGAAGTATAATATTTATGTAACATGATAATGTATTTGATAATTGAATCCATATGTATATTTGAATATTAAAAAAAATATCAATTTAGTTATTAAATAAAAAAAATTTTAAATTCAGACTAGTTTCATTCAGATTGTCTGTGTCATTCCGCTTATATAATGAGATTATTTCTATTATATAGGCGGGATGTCACATTTATTGGTATGAGAGCTTAGGTTTAAGCATCTCTTGATTTAATTTGGGAAGAGTTTGTCATGCATACATACATGTGTCTCATATAACTCTGAGATGGGCTATTTCTCTGTCAACTTGTAGGCTTATAGAGATATGTTTTCGGATGAGCCTGGAATGGTTGAGAATTTTAGTTCTCTTGACATTAAGTCCCCATGTCAGTCTAGCGCCATGAGTGTTGAGGGAATTAGTACTACTCCTAATCCTTCTCAACCTACATCAACTGCAAAGTATAAGATAAAGAAGACTAGGAGAAAGAAAAGAAGAATATGGGAGTCATCTAAGAAATCTGCTATTCTAGAGACCCATTTTACTAGAAAGAAAGAATATATACCCAAGTGTGATAGTTGCAACAGACACCATAAAGGAGAATGTTGGCGTGTCACAGGTGCATGCTTTAAATGTGGGTCCAAGGAACATATACGGAAGGATTGCCCACTCTTGACAAATAAAATTCCTACTCAAATGACAAAATCAGTACCTAGTCAGCCTAAAGTTCAAACTAGAGAAGGATCAAGCCAAACTAGGCAGACTTTGCCAAAGACAATGAATAGACCTGGACCTAGTAGTGTTTCAGCCAAAGCCTATGCCATGAAAGCTAAGGAAGATCAGGCGGCAACAGATATTATTGTTGGTATATTTTCATTGATTGATTTTGACATTGTGCACTCATAGATCCGGGTTTCATGCATTCATGTATATTTGCACAAGTACATCTAGTTAACATATCATGATTGGAGGGGAACTAGAATATGAGATTGAGGCTATAAATTCTTTAGATCACAATGTGTGGGTAGGGAAAGTAGTTAGAGATTGCCTTTAATAATATATGAAAAAAAAATTATTCTATGTATGATCTTGAGCTAACAAATATAGTTTTTGCATTAAATTTTGGCACTATAATCTTCTTTGAGGGAATTTTTTTTTCTATACGGAAAACCAAGAATTTGAAATATTTTCTCCTTTAGGAAAAGTTGAATTTGAGATAGAGTAGATATTGTGAGCAGAAAGATTGTGGTAAGGTTGTGTGTTCAGCTTACTTTTACTTAGAAAACTAAGGATATTCAAAGACAAGATAATAAGCTTGTTGAGTTAGCTAAGTGGGTTTCTAAGGGGGAGAGACCCGAGTTTTTTTTTAGGTAGATTGTTACATCTAATCTCTATTACAAAACAAAAATATAAATAGATTACTAGAAATTTTGCGACTAGAATGACTATTTTTTTTATTGTGTCGAATAAAGATTCTATGTTTACATATCAATCTTGGGGTAATCTACAAAAACTTAGACCCTAAGCACAATTTTAGTATAATCTTTGTATTATGAAGGAGAACTACTCGAGAAAAGCTTAAGATAACTATAATCAGGTAGAAATCGTATTATGATTTTAAAATATGAGATATTAAGTATGTAAAGGGGGGGGGATAAAGTTTCTCCATAAAACTTCACATTGAAAGAAACTGATGGAATCTAGAAAGAAAAAAAAACAAAGAGAGATGACAAGTTAAATTCAAGATTCATTGGACCTTATGAAATTGTAAAGATAGTTATGGCAGTGACTAATAGACTCGCGATGTCTTTGGAATTGAGTCAGATATACAATGTGTCCAATGACTTGATGTTGGGATAATACATATCGAATCCTTCTCACATTGTACTAGATGAGAGTATTCAAGTGAGACAAGATTTGACATCTAAAGAGAAAATCAGTCCACATCTTAACACGAGAGATTAAAGAATCCCAAAATAAGCATGTACCATTAGTGAACGTACTAAGAACAAACCACGCAGTGAAATGAGCTACTTGAAAAGCAGTATTCCCCAATTGTTCAACCGCAATGTATCAAGTATGTTTCGAGGACAAAACATCTTAAGGGGGAGAGAATTGTAATGCCCACAAATTAGTCTAAATTAAAATAAGTATGTGGTATACATAAAAAATACATAATAGACATAAAAATTTAAATAAATTGAATAAATGAGTAAATTAGAAATTAAAATAAATTACATTTATTGATATGATAAATTTGATTAAATTATACCACATAATTAAATTGTATTTTTGGTATAAAAAAATTAAAGATATTAAAGATAAGAAAATATGTGAAGATAATAATAATAATGATAATAATAATAATAATAATAATAATAATAATAATAATAATAATAATAATAATAATAATAATAATAATAATAATTTAAAAAAGAAAAGAAATTTGAAAAGTAAAAAAGGGGTCAGCAGAAAAAAAAAGAAAGAAAGAGAGCAAAAACGTGATTTAGGAGGAAGTGGGGCTGAAGTATTTTTTTTGGCCATTTGATTCCAACCCTATCTCTTTCTCCTTCTTCTTCTTCATCTTCCCTTTTCCTTGCTCCATATTACAGCCCAAAATCTTCATCATTTCCTTCAAGATTTGCATCAAAAATCAGTCCAAATAAATCTGATCTTGGTAAGAAATATTTTTACCATAATTATTGTGTTATTAGAACTTTTTAGATTATGTTCTGCAGTGTATTTCGTTTATATTTTTTATTATCTTGTGAATCGAATTTGGGGAAGTGTTGAAAATAAAATTTGTTCATCTATGTCTTGTGTATTGCTCTGCCACATTTCATTGAATGATTTCGAGTATATGAAGAGATATGGTTATTTGGGTGAAACTAGTTCAGGGAGATGTATCAACTGAATAACCTACGATATTTGTACATATTGATCATCTTAAAGGCTTAATCTGAGGTTTTTTAAAACATGAAAGTTGTAGGAATATATGTTTTTGAGGTTTCTGCCAAATTTCATATAAAGTGCTTCTGTGTAGGTTGAGTTATTCAGAAATGAACTATGACTATTCCTTGATTGAGCAGGTTTCATATACCTGTGCAGTTCCAGTACTTTCATCCTTATATTTCATCTATTTTTAAATCGAATTAGTAAAAGTGAAAACCATGAAAGTTTTACTCCTATGTCTTATCTAAATTTTGGTGAAAGTTTAACCTTAAAATGTCATGTATTTTGTGAGTTATGAGCTGAACAATTGAACTAGTCGGGTTGATACTTTATGTTAAACCAGTTTTAGATCCTCTAGTATTTGAGAGCCATAGACACCGAATCTGGAAATGAGGTAAACATGAAAATGTTTCCTATTAACTTATATAACTTTATAAAAATTTTCATAATAATTTAAGCTACACATTGAAAGATATGAATTTTTAAATGTGGTACCACGAAACTGCCTAAAGGCAGAGAATAGAGCAACATTTACAAATATACCAAATATCGTGTAATAGTTCAAAAATTCTGAAAGTTTAGTATGTTTTATCTTTAGATGTTATCTTTAATTAGGATTAAGAATCATATAAATGGGATAAGTGTATGAAAAGTTATTCATCCAACAGTCCTAAAGGGTCATGTTCCAGCTTATAAGAAATTGTAGTTATTTATTTAAACTATATTAAGAATAAATATTTTATCAATGTATTAATTATTTATATTTTCGAATTAGGGTCTCAACAAGAAGAAAAGCAATAAAATTAGACAAGATCCAAATTTTAGATTTTGGAAAAAAACTCCATTGAGGTTTGTACATATATACATTTTAGTTTGCCTTGTTGCATGCTTGTGTGTTAATTGAATAAGTGGTATATTTGAATAATGTATTAAAATGTGTAAAAATGAAATGAATTGAGTGCTTAATTAATGCAATTTCATGTTAATGCATGTATAGACATATGGATGAATAATTGATTGATAAAATGTAGGAAATGTTGGTTTACAATATGTAACATAATATATTTTTCAATATAGATTAGTATATGCTTGATTAAAAAATGGCATAATTATTAATGGTAATTATTGAATAATGAGGACAATAAAAAGTGAAGTTAGAAAGTTATGTATGACATATGTATTTGATATGAAAAGAGAGGTTATATGGTATACTTGTACTCATAAGGTTATTATAAATTTTAGTTTTGTATTAAAAGATTTGTTGGCTTTGATTGTATAGAGAACTAATTAAAGTATGTCAATATTACTTAAATAGTTATATTTAATGGAATATCATATGATTATATGATTTTAAAATTTTATAATCATATTTTCATTATAAATGTAATGGGAATATTGATTCCAGCAAATTTATATATATAAAAAAATAAATAAGTAATAACATTAATTGCCCAGTTCTCAACCAGTGGACTAATTAGGGATAGATGGTGCACCATTGCGGGGGCATTACGGTACCGATATTGATATGATTTAGGAACAGGGTTGTATTAGCTCCGAGAGCACCGCTGTCCTAATTGTACATAGATGATGTGATTATACTCGGTCATGAGGCTTAAGCTCCGCGAGCGCTCTTGACTTGAGACTATAGTGAGTAGGGTGCTTAAGCTCCGCGAGTGGCCTTACTACACGCCTTATATCCGGACAGTCCGGGAATGAGATTTGGGTTATTTATATTAAAATATTATATATAAAATAATTAAAAGACATACATGTACTTATTGAAAGTTAAAATGTGTGAAATAACATGAATTATAAATATTTAGCATGAATTATAAATATTTATTAAGGTAAGCTAAATTTATAATTGAGTGTTATATATATTATCAATGAATTTAGTACTATTGTATAATCATGTGGTTGTCCCTGTATACTGTATGTTAGAATATTGTGTAATGTATTATAAATTATCTATATTGCATTTTGGTAATTGTATGTTAAAATATTTATGCTTATATGGATTAGGATTTGAGTTAACTAAACAATCATAATTTTAGGGAAATCAATTAAATTAAAATGAATTAAGGAAATATGAGATGAGGTAGAATGCTTAATATTTTATATATTACATATAGTTGAATATATATACAGTTCATGTCCTGATACAAATATAATGATAATATAATGGAACATAAATTTTATTTTATTATAATATTTTTTAAATTTTATGCAATAATTTATTTAAATTATATCATGATTATTATGACCCACGTTTGTGTGACTGCTTAGAAAAACTTAAATGCTTATATGTACCACTAAGCTAGAAATGGCTTAGCATGGGTTTTTCCCGCCCAGGAACTGGAGCTTGCAAGTAGTAAACTGTGAAGTTGATAGAGAAAGTACAAGCTCATACTAGAGGAGACGCGTCAGAACTGGTTGAGAGTCAAATGCATATTATTTTTGCATTTTCTTTATTATCATGCATTTGGGTTTGTTGGACATGTCTTATATATAGTTAAAAACATATTTTGTAGTTCGATATTATATCTATATAGTTAGATGTAAGGTAAAAACCATTAATTTTGATAGTTAAAATGAAGTATAATATTTATGTAACATGATAATGTATTTGATAATTGAATCCATATGTATATTTGAATATTAAAAAAAATATCAATTTAGTTATTAAATAAAAAAAATTTTAAATTCAGACTAGTTTCATTCAGATTGTCTGTGTCATTCCGCTTATATAATGAGATTATTTCTATTATATAGGTGAGATGTCACAAGTCTTCCTCTCAAAGATTACAGTTCAAGAGTTTTCGGTATAGTAGAGGCAAATGAAGACATGAGCATCATGAATATTGATGTGCTTATTGGCAAACTTCTCACACATGAAATGGCAGTGAAAAGAGCTAGGGAGCTTGAAGTAGAGCCAAAAAAAAAGAAAGCCTCTAGCACTAAAAGCCTCTACTTCAAAATCTCAAGAAGAAGTTGAAGATGATGAAGAAATGAGTGATTTTGCAAATGAAGACATTGCTATGCTCTCAAGAAGGCTGAAAAGAATTATTGAGAAGAGAATGAGCAACTCTAGAAAATTCAGGCAAAGAAACATCAAACAGACTTCTAATGATGCACAAAGAAGTAAAGAAGAGGTAAAGTGCTACAAATGTGGAAAGAAATGGCATATTAAACAGGAATGTCAAAGGCTCAGGAAGCATAAGAGCAAATACCAAATAGACAATGGGGAGAAAGGTTATAAAGCCACATGGGATGACAAAAGCTCTTCAACTAAAAAATATGACAATGAAAGTGAAGAGGTCAACCTACGCTTCATGGCTATAGAGGATCACGTCTTAGATAAGGTAAGATCACTTCACTCATACTCTTTCAATAATGATAGTAATAGTGAAGATAATGATGATGAGCAAAGCCTAATAGAAGAATTGAATCTAGAACTAGACAAATATAGGAGTAAATTCAATACTTATAAGAATAACATCTCTAATTTAAAAATCAAAATGGATGCTTTAGAAAAGGAGAACTTTAAGCTTAAATCATCTAATGAATCTCTTCAAAAGTCATTAGATGAATACTCTTCAAGACCCTCAAATAAATCTTTGCTTAAAGAAAACAATACTTTGAAAAATGAAGTTGAGGAACTTAGAAACTCCATTTCAAAATTCCACAAAGGAAAGGAGAGCTTAAATACTCTCATTGTGTCTCAAAGACCACCTTTAATTAGACATGATCTAGGATTTAAGGGCACATCATCATCTTCTCTGTTGTCCATATATTGAGCCAAGAAGGGGGGTTGAATTGGAGTTTTAAAAATTTAACTTTAAAGTGTGGAAATAAAAAGTTAAGTTTAGGAGGGATAAAAAAAATTTGACACAAGAATTTTTATAGAGGTTCGGGTGTTAACAAACCATACTCTTCTACCCAATCGCAATTGGGAGTTTCACTAACACACTAAGTGTTACAATGGAGTCTTACAAGCTCACTCCCAACTATAGTGTTTCTCACAATGGCTCACACCTAACCCAGAAATCCTTTGTGTTTTAATGGCTCACACAATAAATCAATTTCTTATGTTTTAAAGGCTCACACAAATAACCTTTACCTTGTGTTTTAAAGGCTCACACAATAAACCAATTCCTTGTGTTTCAAAGTATTAGCTATCCGCTCTTGTACTGAATGCATAAATGACTTGCATTTATACTTTCATGGTGAATTATAGCCATTAGAATGCATTTAATATGAAACTAGCCGTTGCACCAACCCAAATAATCGGCCTGACATTTTTCTGTTTCATCTTTCACGGGCGTGACTATGTTTGTCACGGTCGTGACTGTTCTTCCAAGCCGTGACTGAAGTGGTGACCTTGGCCGTGAAACATTCTGGAATGTTTTAAAATATTAGGTCACGAGCATGACATATATCTTCACGGGCATGACAAACTTCCAAGCCGTGATCCAAGTGGTGACTTTGGTCATGAAGCTCTCTGAAAGAATTTGTCATGAAGGTTCATGGGCATGACATTTAATTCACGGGCATGACTTAAATATGCATTCACAATTTGTTGTTTTCCTTCATGGCCGTGAACTTCAAATGTTGGTTTGTTGACGGTTAGCTTCTTCACGGAAGTGACACATAGGGTCACGAGCATGAACATGCTACTTTTTTAATTTTATCTTTCAAGGATTAATCTTCCATTCTCCATTCTTGCTATTTTATTCCATACCCTATTTAATAGACTTAGAAAACAAGTATGTTAAAAACATTATTGCTATTTTATTTGTTATCATCAAAATGACAGAAATGCCCCTCAAGGTTCAACAATCTCCCTCTTTTTGATAGTGACAAATAATCTAGCAATATGTGCTTTTGAGAAGTCTCCCCCTCAAAAGATGCTTAGGATAAAAATTGATGAAATGCAAGAATTGTAAAGAATGATGAACGTAGTATTAATTTTTTAGTTTTAAGTACATGCAAAGCATATCCAATATATAGCAAAATTCTCTTTTAACCATGAAGTATATGTATGGTGTATTTAGAGTATATTAAGTGCATATTCATTTATGTAATCTTGCATCAAGATATATGCAAAGTATACTTAAGATATATTTAAGGTGTATAAAGCTCAATTGCATACTTGCATATTTATTTTTAATTAAGTATGTCTTAATATATTGCTAGTTTCTCCCTACCTAACTCAATATATTCTTGCACTTATCTTAATATATTGCTAGTTTCTCCCCCTTTTGTCATCAACAAAAAGAATATCAATATAGATAAACCATAAATGGAAAACAAAGCAAATATATTAATATTGAAAGAGAAATACAAACAAAGATAATTTAAAAGTCAGAAAGGAAATTTAAAATTTCCTAAAAACACACAAACAAAACTAACAAACAAGAAACAAATATAGCAAGGCTAACATCAAGCCTAACACCTAACTGGACATCTTGTCTCTAAGATGAGCAACTTTAGCCTCGAGGCTGTCCATCCTACACTCCATGAAGTCCTTGAGGTTTTTCAACCTTTCATCCATAGAAGCTTGCAGCTGCTCAAATCGTGGTGCAAGGAGGTCAACCACCTGCTGTGCCAAATTCGAAGTGGAAGTCGAGGATTGTTCGATGTCCTGCTTAAACGCTGAAGGTGCCTCCTCAACTCAAGCCCTTTTCCTCTACTGGATTCCTTGGAGACCGGCTTTGAAGTCTTCCGAGTCATTGTCTTCCCATATGATTTCTCCAGTAGTGTCTGTGAAACGGTAGTAAATGTTATTCTTATGGACAATTCAAACAACCGCTCCCATCTTGATGAATGACTCTACATCCAATCGATCTCGAGGATGCCCTGGGATGAGTTTAAAGTGATGGTCATCAGCTTCAGATATCTAAGCTTCATGGCTATATGGGTTACATACCCACCAATAAGTATGTCTCCGGAGGGCTTGGTGGCAATGGACAGGAGATGGTTCACAAACCATCGAGAAAGCACCACTGTAAAGGCCTCTTCGGGCCATCTCCAAGAGAAAGAGCTCAGATTTATGAATGGTGCCATTGCTGTCTCCTTGGGCAAATATGCTATAGGTTAGAAACCTATGCAAATATTTGTGCACTGGGGACCGGAGATGAGTGCTCTTGGTCTTCTTTACATCCCAGCTGCAATCCATACCAAAGTGAGTTCATGCTCGAGTTGCAAAGAACTCCACTTCGTTGTCGTTGAGGATGCCTTCCGAGGGTAGATTGAATAAATCCCCAAATTCTATGGCAGCAAGAGTGTTCGGATTGCTGCACAGTTGAAATTTCACTACACCAGTGGGAGACACTTGTAAAGTGCTTAAGAATTCTAAGGTTGGCTCCGTCAAGGTGGGCTGATGAATGTCCACAAAATCCTTCAAATGATAGGTCTGGAGTTGCTCTATCATCACTGTCGCAAGCCCAAGTGTGCATACCGCTGCCACTCAAAAGATCTTAATGAAACGAGAGGCTTTTTCTTCAGGGTTGAGTACCTAGGATGGCAATGCTGAATTTTGTTCATTAGGTAGTCTGCATACCTCTTGGGAATATGAGATTTCTTCTTAGTACCCTTTGATGAGCTGGTTTCCATGTTGATTTGAAGAAGTGAACTTTGAAGAGTTTGAAAAAAAGGGTTTGACAGAATTTGTGAGGAAACCCTAAGGAAAGATTATTTTTGATGATGGAAGGGGTTTTTGAAGGTATTTATAGAAGAAATTTGTGACTAGGGGGCCAGAATCTTCAATGTACCATTCAATGTGTGTAAATGAGAGCATTTTCAAGAAGTTGGAAGGTTGAAATGTGAAAAATAACCGATAGAAATGTTATATAGCTGATACCTTCACGAGCGTGAAATATGTAGTCACGGGCTTGAAGGATCATGTTTACGGTTTGCTGAAGGGGTGCTCTACCCGTCAATAAAGGCATGAAAAGGTTCATTTGAATGTCACGAGCGTGAATGATGAACTATCCTGGTGGTGAAAATGGAGTCACGGGTGTGAAGTGTTGAATTTTACTACTAATCCCCTTGAAACAAAGCGTGACTCAAAGCGTGAATGTCTCTGTGAGTTTTAGGTGAAAATGTTCACGAGCATGAAAATGCATCATGAGTGTGAACAAAGCTTTTTATGGGAGTGAATGAAGTTGTGAACATAGGCTTCACTACTTGAAGCCTGAACCATGTTGTGAATCAAGTTGTGAAAGCTACTAGATATCTTTGGCTCTTTAATTCACGGGCGTGAATTGCCTAAAATTTTCATCAAATAAAATTAAGTCCTTAAACAAGACTAAATCATATCTATGAATATTCTATCCATTATAACATAAATTTTCATCAAATTTACTACCTTATATCTAGTGAGATGATACAAAAACAAGATTATCTCTTAATATTTGACAATTTGACAATCACAAGGTTAATCCATCAATAATACCAAGTTCTTTTTTAATGAAATTAAATCTTTCCTCATTTAGAGATTTAGTGAATATATCTACCAATTGATTTTCTGTGCTTATAAATTCCAATTTAACATTTCCATATTGAACATGATCTCTAATAAAGTGGTGTCTAATGTCAATATGCTTACTTCTAGAATGTTGAATGGGATTCTTTGAAAGATTTATAGCACTTGTATTGTCACATTTAATAGGTATATAGTTCATATCATGACCATAGTCTTTAAGTTGATGTTTCATCCAAAGGATTTGAGTACAACAACATCCTGCTGCTACATACTCTACTTCAATAGTTGAAAGAGCAACTGAAACTTGTTTCTTGCTAAACCAATAATGTAATATCCGCTAATTTAGGCCCTGTGTCGCGAAGTTGACGCGTTTGACCGATCGAAGTCTAAATTTAGATTTCTACAAAAATTGACCATGTAATGACTAAATTAAATGATAAATGCCTCATTAAGTGATTTTAAAGTTTAAAGAGGTTGATTTATGGTAAAAGACTAAATTGCAAGATTTGATAAGTTTTGGGGTCAAATTGCAATTTACTAGAAATGGAAGGATTAATAAGATTAATTGCTAATCAACATATTAATTTTGGGGACATTTTGATAGGTTGGCTGGCCATGATATTAGAGAAAGAGGATTAATGTTGATTAAGTATGAAATTAGAAGAAGATGGTTAAATGGTGGGTCCCACATGAAGACTTTTGGGTAACCTATTTAAGACTTATTTTTCTTCTTCTTATTCTTTTCATTTTCTGCCTTCTTCTCTCTTTTCTCTACTAGCCATGCCAGCCATTTCTTTCCTCCATAACCATCTTCATTTCTAGAGAGATAAAGGAAGGGAAGAGAAGAGAAGGAGCAAGACAAGGTGATCTTCATGACCCATAACTCCTAAGGAAGCTAGAAAGAACAAGAAAGAGGAAGAAAAATCAAGTTTGGTAGAGAGAGAAAATCTCCAAAGTTGTGATTTGGTGAAGAAAAGTGTAAGGTAAGAAGCATTTCTTCTTCTTCATCATCTTTTCTTAAAGGAAGTTTGAATTTTGAGCTCATCCAAGACTCATGTGGGAAGAGAGAGAAACTAGGGTTTTGAAAGAGAAAAAGAGAGTTTAGGGTCTTAAGGAAATCAAATGATGATAATGATTTATGATGTTTTAGGAGTTCCAAGTGACAAGGAATAAGCTCTAAGGAGCAAAGGAAAAGAGAAAGTTACCTAGAAGAGTGAAAGAGAAAGATTAAGGTTTGTGCATAACTTAAGGCAATAGCCTATTTTTGTTTGAAATAATGTATGATGAACATGATTTTAGATAAATGCATTTCAAGAATGATGATGATTATGGCATGAAACCATAGGTTAGATATGTAAGAGTGAGATTTTTGTGATATATTGAATTAAGGATGCATGTTAGAAAATCTTGTATGATAAAGACATTTACATGTATTAAAAAGTAATAAGTTGAGTAAAGAACCTTAGAAATAAATGAAATAGAATTTGGTGTGATTTGGATGATGTTAGAATGAATGAAAAGTGAATATACAAATTTTCTGTTGAAAGTCACGGGCGTGACTATTGAGTCATGGGCGTGAACTTGAGGGTTCACAATTGTGACTGATTGTATCACGGTTGTGACTTCTGTGTGGAAATGGTACTATTCATTCCAAAAGCGTTCACGGGTTGGAATCACGGAAGTGAACTTATTCACGGGCGTGAATGAGTAATCACGACCGTGAATGCTTTTGGGAGATTCATTCCAGTAGCGTTCACTGCTTGGGATTACGGGTGTGAAATAATTCACGGGCATGATATTAGTAATCACGGCTGTGAATGCTCTGTATTTGTAATTATGAATGTGGTTATCAAATGAAGAATTCAGGTAAGTAAATGAAAGTCATTGTCTATCTAGTGGAATAAGAATGATATGGATATATATATATATATATATATATATATATATATATATATATATATATATATATATATATATATATATATATATATATATATATTGATGTGAGAACGTGTTATGTTGTGATATAGAAAATTGAATTGTCATGGATGATATATGAAATCTGATGCAGATGATAAGCATGAGAATATTGATGTACCTAGTGAAATAAATGAAAAGATGTTATCTAGTATGTATGAGTATGATTATATGTTTGCAAAACAAGAAAATTGAGATGTTGAAATTTGAGAATTATGATTGATGTGAAAATATAAAGAAGCCCATTACTCTACATGCGGACTAGAATCAGGATATATGACATGTCATTAAGGGGGCAAACGGTACCGTATTTTTCGTCAACTAATGTGGCTTAAGCTCTGGGGGCGCCATTGGTCTGAGATGCTCGGTCAATATGGCTTAAGCTCTGGGAGCGCTATTGACTTGAGAAGCTCTGATGAGCATATGTAAATGAGGACAAGGTGGCTCAAGCTCGGGGAGCACTCTTAGTCTGGTTATTCATCTATGATGAAATTATACTCAATCAATGTGGCTTAAGCTCGGGGAGTGCCATTGATTGAGAAGCTCTTTTGAGCCAGATAGTGGACAGGGTGGCTTAAGCTCTGGGAGCGCTCCTGATCCATAACCCGTATCCAGTCAGTCCAAATTTAGAGTGATGTGGGCAAGATAATGAGGATATGTAGGAAAAATAAGAAAAGAAAAGAATAAGAAAATGATGAAGATATGAGATTGAGATATAATGATAAAGAGATTAACAGAGTAATTTACCATCAAAGATAAATGAAAATAACATTGTCTATGTGAGCATGACATTTATACTTGTATGAAATAGGAATATGTTGATATTCATGGCATGCAAACATTTTTAATGCATAAAATGATATATGTTAATGCATGTTGCATAATATAGTATATTGCCCTATTTATATGCATCACTAAGCTTAGAGCTTAGCGTGGGAGTTTCCTTCCGCGCAGATATAGAAAGGTAGCTGAAGGTGATAGATAAAGCAAGCGGTGATCCTATTCAAGTAAAGCAGCCGGACCTTGAGAAAGTGGGTTACAATCTTTGAAATTTTCGTATTTGGCTTTTATATTAAAGAATGTTAGAGTTTGTAAAACTTACTTTTACAGTTTATTTAAGAATTAATTTGATGTTTAAAATTACTATCTTATGTAAATAAATTGTACCCTGGTTTTTTGTTTATACCTATATATACATGAGTGTTGAGAAAATAAAGGTAAAATTAATAATAATAATAATAGCAATTTGAAGAAGTAAAAGAAGACAGGCGGAGCGCTCCCTTATCCGGGCATGTGTTGGTCGGGTGAGGGGGTGTGGCGTTACAAAGAAACTAATCACTCTCCAATAAAGTGACAAGTACCTGAAGTACTTTTTCTATCTAAAAGACTACCAGCATAATCTGCATCTGAATATCCTACAATATAAAAGGATGAATTTTTAGGATACCACAAACCTAGATGCAAACACTATACATTATGTCGGGTCTAAAAGTAGTAAGATATAAACGTGATCCGATCATACCTCTATAGAGCTTTTCATTAATTCTCTTACCCTTTTCATCCTTGTCCAATTTTGTTGATGTGCTCATTGGAGTATTGGCATTCTTGCATCCTTCCATTCCAAATTTCTTAATTAAATCTTTGACATATTTGGATTGGTTGATGAATATGCCTTCGTTGCCTTGTTTTATTTGTAGACTAAGGAAATATTTAAGCTCTCCCATCATGCTCATTTCAAATTCCCTAGTCATACACTTAGCAAATTCTTGACAATGCAATTCATTAGTAGAACCACATCTGATATCATCAATATAAATTTGAACAATTAGTATACATGCTTATGCTTTTTAATGAATAATGTGGTGTCAACATTCCCCTTTGTAAAGTTATTTTCTAAGAGAAAAGAACTTAGTCTTTCATACCAAGCTCTTGGGGCTTGTTTCAAACCATATAAAGCTTTTGAAAGTTTAAAAACATGATTTGACAAATCATAGCTTTAAAAGCCTGGTGGTTGTTCTATATAAACTTCTTCTATATAACCATTTAGAAAGGCATTTTTTACATCCATTTGAAATAGTTTGAAATTCATGTTACATGCATATGCTAAAAGTATTCTTAGGGCTTCTAATCTAGCTACAGGTGCATAAGTCTCATCATAATCTATTCCTTCTTCCTGATTATATCCTTTTGCAACTAATCTAGCCTTATTTCTAGTTATTGAACCTTGTTCATCTAGTTTATTTCTAAATACCCGTTTGCTACCTATAATTTGATGATCCTTGGGTTTAGGTACTAAGGTCCATACCTTACTTCCCTCAAATTGATTGAGTTCCTCTTGCATTGCAATCGCCCAACTTTCATCATTAAGAGCCTTATTAACATTTTTAGGCTCAATTTGAGAAATAAAAGCAAGGTTAGTGGCCAAATATTTGAAATGAGATTTAGTACTTATTCCCCTTAAAGGATCACCAATGATCTTTTGTCATTCTCTATTCTTTTGGGAGTTCTTGCCTGTTTTCTTCTTGAGCTTGAGGTAGAGAATCATCTTGATGTGAATCTTCTTGATCATTTTCTTCTTTTCCATTTCCAAGATGAAGTATTTCCGTAGTTCCTGCAACATCATCAAGAACACTACCCTTCAAAAGATCAAGTCTACTAGATTCATTAAAAACAACTTGCATAGATTCTTCAACAGTTAATGATATTTTATTAAATACTCTATATGCTTTGCTAGTTGTAGAGTATCCTAAAAAGATACCTTCATCAGATTTAGAGGTAAATTTTCCAAGGTTGTCCTTGGTATTCAATATGAAGCACTTGCATCCAAATACTCTAAAGTATGATATCAAGGGCTTTCTTCCATTCCATAGCTCAAATGAGGTTTTGTTTAAAAGAGGTCTTTGGAAAACTCGATTTGAAATATAACAAGCAGTGGTTTTGGCTTCACCCAAAAGTAAGTTGGTAGACCATACTCATTAAGTATTGTTCTAGCCAGTTCAATTAAAGTTCGATTTTTCCTTTCAACTTCCCCATTTTGTTGAGGTGTCCTAGGAGATGAAAAATTCTGTGAAATGCCATGTTCAAGACAAAAACTTTCAAATTTTTCATTTTCAAATTCTTTGCCATGGTCACTTTTTATCTTTGAAATACAATATCTTTTTTCATTTTTAAATCTTTTTGCAAAGTTTTTGAAATTTTCAAAAGCATCACTCTTTTGAGCTAAGAAAATTACCTAAGTAAATCTAGAGTAATCATCTATGATGACAAAGGCATAATGTTTACCTCCTAAGCTAGCAATTCTAGTAGGTCCAAATAAGCATGCACCTTTCGATTGATCAAATAAATCATCAATCCTGGGCAACGGGTACTTATTCTTAACAGTCACCCTATTAATCTGCCTGTAGTCAATGCAAAGATGGAGAGTGCCATCTTTCTTCTTTACAAATAATACTGGAGCACCCCATGATGATACACTGGGTCATATAAATCCCTTATCTAACAATTTCTGCAACTGTATCTTCAGCTCTTTCAACTCAGCTAGTGCCATCCTATATGGTGTAATGGAAATAGGAGTGGTGCTGGGTACCAAATCGATAGCAAATTCGATTTCTCTATCTGGTGTAACATTGGCAACTCCTCTGGAAACACATCAGGAAACTCACTAACAGTAGGAATATCCTTGAAATTTGGACTTGCTTTTTCCTTATCAATCACATACGCTAAGTATGCTTCACATCCTTTACTGATGAGATTATGAGCTTTCAACACTGATATCACATTGTCTGGATATCCTCTATTCTTACCCATCACCACTATCTCATCTTGTTCTGGAATTCTGATGATCATTTGTCTCTTCCTTCATTCAACTACCACTCCATAATGAGCCAACCAATCCATTCCCAAGATCACATCAAGCTCATGGAATGGTAACTCTATCAAGTCTACTGGGAATTTCCTACCTTGAATTTCAACTGGGCAACCCCCCAACACTTTGCTAACCCTCATACTGTGCCCTAATGGGTTAGTCACTAGAATCTCAAAATCTAGAGCCTATGGTTCTAAACCCTCTTGACCCGATGGTGGTGTGCATATGTATGAATGTGTTGACCCCGGATCTATCAATGCATGTATGTCAGAGCTAAAGAGAAAAAATTTACCATTATGTCATCAGGTGCATCCTGCTCCTCTCGGCCTCGCATAACATATGCCCTGGTTGGCCTCCTCTGCCTTCTGGCCTCTCAAGTGTCTCTAATCTAAACTGATTGGACCCTGATTGGCCTCCACTGCCTTGTCCTCAACCTTGGCCTCTGCCTTGCCTAGAAGCTGGCATCTATATCGGTTCAGTGCTTTCCAAACCTCTGCCATACTATAATAAAGGACAATCTCTTTTCATATGATCTTTGAAGCCACACCTTAAGCTTGCTCCTGTCATCCAACAACACTCTCTCGGATGAGGACGACCACAATGCATATATTCTGGTAGTGGTAGAGGCATGCGCGATGCCTGTATCAGCGTACTGGCTATCAAAGAAATGGATCTCGCGGACTATTCCCTTTTGTAAGAAGGAGGTCTGTAGGAACCGCCAACCTGAAATCAGCCATTGAAAGCTCTGACAATCTTGCCAGTTGATGGTCCCCCACTCAGCTGTGATATGGGCCCTTTGTACCCTCTATCTTGTGCTAGATGTTGTGTTGCTTGAACTCTCTCAACTGTTGTGGTAGATGCTAGCAAACTAAGAAAACTCATCAGGCGTAGGGCTGAGACCTATAGCTTGATTAGGTCTCTCAATCCCTCTTCAATTCATCAACATTTATCAACTTTCGTGGATTCAATTCTGCCAACATATTTGCAAAGATGTGTGAATTCTCTTTCATATTCTGACACTGGCATGTTCCCCTATTTTAAAGTCAAAAATTCTTTTTCTTTTCATATGTATAAATAGGGGGAGTGCATTGCTCTTTGAACTTCTCTAAAAAGAATTCCAAAGTTATGGGGTTAGGTGCCTTTGAACTATGTGACTCTGATTACCATCAATCATATGTATGGTCTTGCAATAAAGATATTACATATTGAGCCAAGAAGGGGGGGGGGGTTGAATTAGAGTTTAAAAATTTAACTTTAAAGTGCGGAAATAAAAAGTTAAGTTTAGGAGGGATAGAGAAATTTGACACCAGGATTTTTTATAGAGGTTTGGGTTTTAACAAACCCTACTCCTCTCCCCAGTCGCAATTGGAAGCTTCATTAACACACTAAGTGTTACAATGGAGTTTTACAAACTTACTCCTAACTATGGTGTTTCTCACAATGGCTCACATCTAACCCAGAAATCTCTTGTGCTTTCATGGATTACATAATAACCAATTCCTTATGTTTTATAGGCTCACACAAATAACCTTTACTTTGTGTTTTATAGCTCACACAAACAACCTTTCTTTATGTTTTACGGGCTCACACAAATAACCTTTCTTTGTGTTTTAGAGGCTCACACAACTAACCCTTACAAGTGTTCTACTTTTAACCAAGAAATACCAAAAATGCACTTGAGTAATAAATGATTACAGAGAGAAACACTTACAAATCTTTATTGCTCAATAAATGATGAGCAAAAAGATTTTCACAGAGAATAAATATTTGTTTTGAAAGTATTAAATGTACAAATAGCTTACAACAAGATTTTGATTTAAAGTATTAACTATCCTCTAGTTCTGAATGCATAAATGACTTGCATTTATACTCCCATGGTTTACGGGCTCACACAAATAACCTTTCTTTGTGTTTTAGAGGCTCACACAACTAACCCTTACAAGTGTTCTACTCTTAACCAAGAAATACCAAAAACGCACTTGAGTAATAAATGATTATAGAGAAAAACACTTACAATTCTTTATTGCTCAATAAATGATGAGCCAAAATATTTTCACAGAGAATAAATATTTGTTTTGAAAGTATTAAATGTACAAATAGCTTACAACAAGATTTTGATTCAAAGTATTAGCTATCCTCTAGTTCTGAATGCATAAATGACTTGCATTTATACTCCCATGGTGAATTATATCTAGCAGCCTGCCTAGCCCGCGCGGGTCCGGACAGGTCTGTGACACTCCCGAACGATTTTTTTGTGCGATCTCATCACGATCCATCCTAAAATAATTCTGTCATATTTTTGATCCTATCCAAGACCATTTTACTCATTCTCCATATCTTCAATATGTGTGATCCATTAGGTTCCCAGTTATGTTGGCCACTTAAATTAACAATTAATTTAAGCAGTATCTAGCAACACATCATGACCCCCAATTGACCGGAAAGTCAATGGTTTGACTACGAACCTTTCCATAGAGAATTTATGTGCAATTATTCCTTTCACCAATCTATACCCCACTTGGTTCAGAGTATGGACATATGTCAACTCCCACTAGACTGACTACGTCACATCTAGTCCAAGTAATGTTAGTTCTTGTCTTTGAGGATCATTACTCTATTATATATGACATTGAAGACTATCTTTATGACATTTCCATTCCAGCCAGAGATTCCTGAGTAATGACCACGACAAGAGGCCATGGTTATACACTCCTTTTATCAAGAGTGGTGAATCCTTTGTTGGTTACCCAATTACCTTCGAATACCTCAAGCTGTATCCAATCACCACCCTATGAGCTACCTCTCTGAGGCAACAAGGAATAGTGTCAAAATACAAAATCAATATTCAAGATATCCTTGAGTACCTCAAGTCTAAGGATACTTGCACCATTGCTATGATGCGACTATCATTGACATTTGAATAGATTATCCATATGATTGTCTCATAGTTGGTCATCCAATGTACTTAGCTACACTTAGCAAGCATCCACATGTTAACTCTAAACATCTCATATTTATAGATTATGAGATCTACTACTCGATCCAATCAAGGAGTGTAACAGGTGCTAGTCTGTCTGGATTAATAATGTCCCGTCTCATTAATCCTATGACTAGGGATAATTTTGATACTAACATAATTACACATGATAAGAATCTCAATATCATGATCTCATCATGATTTCCTTCATGCTATGTTATGCATCAAAGACTTCATTAACTGATTTAAGATCACATATCAATTCATATATGAAATGAACATCAAATTAATAAAAAAGTTTGTACAATAAGTGTTAAAGGCGATTGTCTTTAGAGCACTCCTCTAATAGGTAATAAGGTCCATACCTTACTTCTCTCAAATTGGTTGAGTTCCTCTTGCATTGTAATCACCCAACTTTCATCATTAAGAGCCTCATCAACATTTTTAGGCTTAATTCGAGAAATAAAAGCAAGGTCAGTGGCTAAATGTTTGAAATGGGATCTAGTACTTACTCCCCTTGAAAGATCACCAATTATTTGCTCCTTGGGATGATCTTTTGTCATTCTCCATTCCTTTGGGAGTTCTTGCCCGTTTTTATCTTGAGCTTGAGGTAGATAATAATCTTTATGTGAATCTTCTTGATCATTTTCTTCTTTTCCATTTCCAAGATCAAGTTTTTCCATAGTTCCTGCAACATCATCAAGAACATACCTTTCACAAGATCAAGTCTGCTAGATTCATTAAAAACAACATGCATAGATTCTTCAACAGTTAATGATCTTTTTTAAATACTCTATATGCTTTGCTAGTTGTAGAGTATCCTAAAAAGATACCTTCATCAGATTTAGAGGCAAATTTTCCAAGGTTGTCCTTGGTATTCAATATGAAGCACTTGCATCCAAATACTGTGAAGTATGATATCAAGGGCTTTCTTCCATTCCATAGCTCAAATGAGATTTTGTTTAAAAAAGGTCTTTCAAAAACTCGATTTGAAATATAACAAGCCGTGTTTATGGCTTTTGCCCAAAAGTAAGTTGGTAGACCATACTTATTGAGCATTGTTCTAGCCATTTCAATTAAAGTTCAATTTTTTCTTTCAACTGCCCCATTTTGTTGAGGTGTCCTAGGAGATGAAAAATTTTGCGAAATGCCATGTTCAAGACAAAAACTTTCAAAGTTTTCATTTTTAAATTTTTTGCCATGGTCATTTCTTATCTTTGAAATACAATATCCTTCTTCATTTTGAAATCTTTTTGCAAAGTTTTTGAAATTTTCAAAAAGCATCACTCTTTTGAGCTAAGAAAATTACCTAAGTAAATCTAGTATAATCATCTACAATGACAAAGGCATAATGTTTACCTCCTAAGCTAGCAATTCTAGTAGGTCCAAATAAATCTAAATGCAGGAGTTGTAGAGGTTTTGAGGTACTTACTATGTTTTTGGCTTTGAAGAATGACTTGTGTTGCTTCCCTCTTTGGCAAGGTTCACAAGTCTTGCCATTTTCAAATTTGACTATTGACAGTCCCTTTACTAGTTCTCCTATGTTAAGGCTTTGAATTAAGTCCATGTTAGCATGACTAAGCCTTCTATGCCACAACCAAGATTCATCACCAGTAGTCACAAGACACTTATAAGAATGGGTAGATAATTCATGTAAGTCTATTATATATGTGTTCACATATCTATTTCCTTTAAATATCTCTTAACCATCGATAAAGGTCACAAGACATTCATTGGAAGTAAAAATTACTTTGTTTCCTTTATTACATAATTGACTAACACTCAACAAGTTTTGTTTCAAGCCATCAACAAGTAAGACATCTTTAATAAAAGTTGTACCATTAATACCAATAGAACCAATGCCAATTACTTTACCCTCAGCATTGTTTCCAAAGGTAACTTTACCTCCATCAATACTTTTGATTTCATTGAAGAGTTCTTTGTCTCCTGTCATATGCCTTGAGCATCCACTATCTACTAGCCAAGCATTTTTGTTTATTATGGACTTGAGGCATACCTATAGAAACACAGTTGAAGTATGATTTTTAGTTACCCAAATGAGCTTGGATCCTTGGGGGTTAGCACATGAAAGTTCCCAATGAGCTTTCCTTATCCAACAATGTTTATTTATATGACCAATCTTCATACAATAATTACACTATTTAAGTCTAACATTTCTTTTTGGTCTTACAGTATTTTTGAATGCCATATTTCTATTAAACTAATTTTGAGAACAATGGCATGCACAGTCATGATTAATTGATGCTTTTCTAGATGCATGCTTCTTATACATAAAGGCATGATTATTCTTTTTATGTATATAAGGTTTAATATACTTATTCCTAGGTGTTGTTCCACAATTGTGGAGATGTGAGGTTCACTAGACTTAACAAAAATGGTTTTGTGAGAAGATGATGATGTGTCCTTAAATCCTAGAGCATGTCTAATTAAAGGTGGTCTTTGAGACACAATGAGAGTATCTAAACTCTCTTTTACTTTGTGGAATTTTGAAATTGAATTTCTAAGTTCCTCAACTTCATTTTTTAAAGTATTATTTTCTTTTAGCAAGGAATTAGTTGAGGGTTTTGATAAGTGTTCATCTAATGATTTTTGAAGAGATTCATTAGATGATTTAAGGTTAATGTTCTCCTTTTCTAAAACATCTATTTTGTTTTTTTTTTTAAATTAGAGATGTTATTTCTATAAGTACTGAATTTACTCCTATATTTCTCTAATTCTATATTCAATTCTTCTATAAAGCTTTACTCACCATCATCATCATCATCATCATTATCACTATTACTATCATTATCACTATTATTGAAAGAGTATGAGTGTAGTGATTTTACCTTGTTCGATACGTGATCCTCATTAGCCAGGAAACATAGGTTGACCTCTTCACTTTAATTGTCATATTTTTCGCTTGAAGAGCTTTCGTCATCCCATGTGGCTTTGTGACCTTTCTCCCCATTGTCTCTTTGGTATTTGCTCTTATGCTTCTTGAACCTTGGACATTCTGGTTTAATATGCCATTTCTTTCCACATTCATAGCATTTTACCTCTTCCTTGCTTCTTTGTACATCATTAGAAGTTTGTTTGAGGTTTCTTTGCCTGAATTTTCTGGAGTTGCTCATTTTCTTCTCAATGATTCTTTTTAGCCTTCTTGAAAGCATAACAATGTCCTCATTCTCATCATCACTCATTTATTCATCATCTTCACTTTCTTCTTGAGATTTTGAAGTAGAGGCTTTTAGTGCTAAAGTCTTTCTTTTCTCTGGCTCTACTTCAAGCTCTCTATCTTTTTTCACTGCCATTTCATGTGTGAGACGTTTACCAATAAGCACATCAGCATTCATGATGCTCATGTCTTCATTTGCTTCTTATATGCTAGCAACTCATGAGCCATAGTCTTTAAGAGGAAGACTTCTCAGGATTTTGTTATTTACATCTTCCAAGCTCAGATGCTTCCCAAGTTTCCTCATTCCATTTATAATGGCTAGAAGACGGTTGATCATGTCAGTGATTGACTCATTGGATTTCATCTTGAAGAGCTAATATTCTGAGGTAAGAAGTTGAATCTTTTTCGATTTGACTTGATTACTTCCTTCATGATAATTTTCCAATGTCTTCCATATGTTGTAGGCTGTTGGGCAGTGTTGTATTCTTCCACATTCTTCAATGGATAATGAGCTTGAGAGGATTGTCATTGCCTTCTTATTTTTGAAATTTGCTCTTCTTTGAGGCTCTGTCCAATCATCTCTTGATAATATTTCTTCTTCACCACTAGCAAAGATCAAGAAATGTCCAATGAAGGATTTCAAAGCCTCAATCCTTACTTTGATGGAGCAAACTACGCTCATTTGAAATTTTAGATAGAGACATATGTCAATAGTAAAGGAATTGAAGTTTGGGATAATGTTCAGAAAGAATGGACACAACCAACTAAGAGAGCAGTTGATGGTGAAGAAGAATCTAAGAAGATTCAACTTCTTACTTCAGAATATATTCAAGATGAAATCCAATGAATCTATCACCGATATGATGAACTGTCTTCTAGCCATCATCAATGACATGAGAAAGCTTGGAAAGTATTTGAGCTTGGAAGATGTGAACAAAAAAAATTTAAAAAGCCTTCGTCTCAAAGACTATGGTTCAAAAGTTGTGGGTATAGAACAGGCCAATGAAGACATGAGCGTCATGCCTACTGATGTACTTATTAGCAAACTTCTAATGCATAAAATGGCGGTAAAAAGAGATAGAGAACTTGAAGAGAAACCAGAAAAGAGAAAGCCTCTAGAACTCAAAGCCACTACTTCAAAATCTCATGAGGTAAATGAAGATGATGAAGAAAAGAGTGATGATGTAAATGAGGACATTTCCATGCTTTCAAGATGAATGAAATGAATAATTGAAAATAGACTTGGCAATTCTCGAAACTTCAAACAAAGAACCCTCAAACACTCCTCAAATGACTATAAAAGAAAATAAAGAGGAGGTAAAGTGTTATGAATGTGGAAATAAAGGACATATCAAACTAGAATGTCCAAAGCTCAAGAAACACAAGAAAAGATTTCAAAAAGATAATGAAAGAGAATAGGTCAACCTATGCTTCATGGCTTTAGAAGATCACTTCACAGATCAGGTAGGTCCTTCTTACTCATACTATTTTAATGATAATAGTAGGGATAATAATAGTGATAGTGAAGATGATGATGAAGAGCAGAGTTTAATAAAAGTATTGAACCTAGAGTTAGAAAAATATAGAAGTAGATTTAACACTTATAAAAATAATATTTTAGATTTGAAAAACAAAATGTAAGTTTTACAAAAAGAGAATTTTGATTTTAAAACTTCTAATGAAACTCTTCAAAAATCATTAGATGAGTATTCTTCTAGACCCACAACTAAATCTTTGCTTAAAGAAAATAATATTTTGAAAAATAAAGTTGAGGAACTTAAAAACTCAATTGCAAGGTTTCATAAAGGGAAAGAGAATTTAGATACTCTCATAGTTTCTCAAAGACCACATTTAATAAGACACGGTCTAGGATTTAATGAAACATCATCTTCATTTACAAGACTATATTTGTTAAGTATAGTGCACCACAAACCTCCACAATTGAGGTAATAGCCCTATGGGCTAAGAGTATAACACACACAAAACCCCCTATTCAAAAGAAGAATGGTCAAGGGTTACTTGGCTTAAGAGGGAAACCTCAAAAGGCCAATCCTGCATTCATATATAAGAGGCATGTACCTAGGAAAGCGCCTATTTATCATACATGTGTATGTCATTGCACAAAAATTACTTCTAAAAGGATGATGAGACCTAAAGGCATGTCAAAACTGAAAAAATATATTTAGAGCTAAACAATGTTATTATTGCATGAAATTTGGTCATATCAACAAACATTGTTGGATAAGGAAGGCTCATTGAGAACTTTCAAGTGCTAACCCCTAAGCTCCCAAGTTCGTTTGGGTACCTAAAAACTAAACTTGAGTTATGGTTTTGCAGGTATGCCTCAACCCCACTATAAAGGAAAATGTTTGGCTTGTGGATAGTGGATGTTCAAGGCATATGACTGGAAACAAAGAACTCTTCAATCACATCAAAAGAATTGATGGTGGTAAGGTACCCTTTGGAAACAATGCTACAGGTAAGGTAATTGGCATTGGCTCTATTGGTATTAATAATACAACTTTTATTGAAGATGTTTCGGTTGTTGATGGTTTGAAACATAATTTGTTAAAGTGTAAGTCAATTATATGATAAGGGAAACCAAGTTATCTTTACCTCAAATGAATGTCTTGTAACCTCTTTAAGTGGCCAAGAGATATTCAAGGGAGATAAAGATGTCAATACTTACATAATAGATTTACACAAAACATCTAACATTTCCTCTAAGTGTCTTCTGACTATGGCATAGAAGAGTTGGTCATGCAAACATGAAATTAATTCAAAGCATTAGCAAAGGAGAGTTAGAAAGTGGACTTCCAAAAGTCAAATTTGAAAAGAATAAGACATGGGAACCTTGTCAAAGAAGAAAATAAAATAAGTCTATTAGAGGAGTGCTCTGAAGGCAATCACCTTTAGCACTTATTGTACAAATTTATTTCATTAATAAAAGGCTTTTTCATTAATTTGATGTTCATTTGATATATGAATTGATAAGTGATCTTAAATCAATTAATGAAGTCCTTGATACATAACATAGCATGAAGGAAATCATGATGAGATCATGATATTGATATTCTTATCATGTGTAATTATGTTAGTATCAAAATTATCCCTAGTCATAGAATTAATAAGATGGGGCATTATTAATCCAGACAGACTAGCACATGTTACACTCCTTGATTGGATCGAGTAGTAGATCTCATAATCTATAAACATGAGATGTTTAGAGTTAACATGTGGATGCTTGCTAAGTGTAGCTAAGTACATTGGATGACCAACTATGAGACAATCCTATCGATAATCTATTCAAATGTCAATGATAGTCTCATCATAGCATTGGTGCAAGTATCCTTAGATTTGAGGTACTCAAGGATATCTTGAATATTGATTCTGTATTTTGATTCTATTCCTTGTTGCCTTAGAGAGGTAGCTCATAGGGTGGTGATTGGATGTAGCTTGAGGTATTCAGAGGTAATTGGGTAACCAATAAAGGATTCACCACTCTTGATAGAAGGAGTGTATACCCGTGGCCTCTTATCGTGGTCATTACTCAGGAATCTCTAGCTAGAGTGGAAATGTCATAAAAATAGTCTTCAATGACATATCTAATAGAGTAATGAGCCTCAAGGACTAAAACTAACATTACTTGGACTAGACGTGACGTAGTCAGTCTAGTGGGAGTTGACACATGTCCATACTCTGAACCAAGTGGGGTATAGAATGGTGAAAGGAATAATTGCACAAAAATTATCTATGGAAAGGTTCATAGTCAAACCACTGACTTTCCAGTTAATTAGGGGTCATGATGTGTTGCTAGATACAACTCATGACCTACTTAAATTAATTGTTAATTTAAGTGGCCAACATAACCGAAAACCTAATGGGTCACACGCATTGAAGATATGGAGAATGAAAAAAATGACTTGGATAGGATCCAAAATATGAGAGAATTATTTTAGGATGAATCGCGATAAGATCGCATGGAAAAATCGTTCGGGACTGTCACGGGCCAGCACGGGTCTACACGGGCTAGACAGGCTACTGGCCAACCTAGCGGGCTAGCTGGGCTGCCTAGCAGTAGCCCGCAACAGGCCCAGCACGCCTGCAGGTTCCCATCCGTTGGCCAAAGGCAGTTTTTGGCCATAATTAGGCTAATTATGGCCAATTACTATTCATTTGTTTCCATTTTCTCCATTTTTGACTTTTCATATTATTTTTGAATTTGATTCAAATAGAAAAGACATAAAATGACAGAAAATAGACATGAAAATATTTTAAGACAACAAAAATTCTCTTGAGAACACTTTCAAAGCTAGCACTTTGAATTTGTTGAAACAATTTCTCTTGATAGTTTCTTCTTCATTCTTCGCGTGGACTGTTGTGGTTTGCTACAACCCAACAAAGTGAAGATTTGAAGAATAAATAAAAATTACAAGGTATAATTTTTAACATTTACATTTATATAATTTAGTTTTAATGGTACAAGTATAATTTTTTGTTTTGGGTTTTGAAAAATTTTATTTTTCTCTGCTTTTATAAATATGATTGATTCTTCAAAACACAACATTGGTATCAGAGCCTCCTTGTATCCATTAAAATTAATTTTAATTGAAAGTGCAATGAGATTGCATGTTTTGATGATTTTGGATCAATAGGTTTACACATTTTGCTTTCTTTAATTTGATCATAGGATGATTAAGAATGATTATTTTGATTGAAAAATGATTTGAATGTGATTCAAATAATTAATTTTGGATTTATTTCAAAAATGCCTAAAATTGTCTTGTTTATGAACATGTGTTGTTGTTTAGCTTAATTGATGGGGCTGATTATATTTTTCTTATAATTTAATTGTGAAAAAATTATTTAAATATATTGAGAATATTTTTATGCCTCTGTAACTATCCAATAATTAATTAAAAATTATTTTACTAATTTTTCAAACAAACACAAAAACGGAATTGTTTTAGCATACCCGGTAGGGCGGTTTTGTTTGATATTTTTTTTGTATGTGTTTATTTTATTTCCAGCACCTTGAAATAATTTTTATGTGATTTAAAATATGTTATTTTGATGTTAGATGCATGCCAAAATTATTTTTCAAGCATTTTAAATTTTAAAAATTCTAGATATCGAATTAGTCCTTTTGAGCGTCTAAGTGTGTTAGTTCATTTGTCTTAGTAATTTTGGCTTGTGCCAACAATATTTTGATGAACATGAGCTGACCTAAAGATAATTAGAATGGTAATTTGATGTTCTAGAAATTTTTAGAATTTTGGAAATTAATTTTGAATTAATTTAAGTTTGCAATTGTAATTCTAGTATGACTAAAAATTGGTATGTGTATTAAAATTAAGTTGTTTAATTTTAACATCATAATATTCTGATTTTAAGGAGAATTGATTTTGAATTATTTTTGGAAATATGAAATTTAATTTAATTGGATTAAATATTAAATTCCACTTTAAAATTACATACAAAATTAAATTAACCGAAAGAACACATATAGGAAATTTCGATTTAAGTGTTGCATTGATTTACAAATTGAAATCCAAAATTGTCATTTTTATTTTGTGTATTAGTGAATGCATGTTAGGGGTGTATAAAAAGGCATGATGGATGATTATGGACTTAGGCCTAATGTGATTGAGCATGCATGAAATTATTTTATTTTATGGTAAATAGGGTCTGCGTGTCCCTACCTCTTTTTCTTTCTTATGTATTTCTCTTCTTATCTTACTCCCCTCAAATGTAAACTGAGGTTTTTTATAATTTGAATATGTAATTAGATTACATAAGATTAGAATACAATGAAGTTACAAAGGAGCAAGAAGCAAAAGAGATGGTACAATAAGCAAGAAGACTTAGAAATAGGAATTTGATTTCTATTTTGGGTTGTAAATTCATGTATATACCTAGGTAAGACCTAGTCAATTACTCTTTGGCTCAAGAGATTGACTTTAGTATGTCCATAATCATGCCATATAGTTAATGTAACTATCTTTATATATCAATGTGAGGAATGTATGATAAATAAAATTATGAAATAATAACTTGATGAGACTTAACAAAGAAATCCCTCACTAAATAAACAATTAAGTCTTACACCTTCCATTAATATGGGGAGAACCAGAGTTCTTTTAGAGTTAGGGTTGTTGAGTTGTCTTAAGCTCACTCTATAAGAATATGTTTAACCCATTGAAATTAGATTTCACGATTAATGGGTTAGACTTAACTGATATTATTAACTTGTTGGATTTGCGCCAAGGTTAATGTGTATTGGAGGTGAAGTTGGGTTTGTATACATGAGATGTGCACATATCAAGTGTAACATTCAGCAATTTAGGCCCCGATTGCGCGTGACCGTAGTGGGGTCCACTGGTTCAATCGGAGTCTAAATTTGAACCCATAAAAAAAATGACTAATAATAAGGGAAAATAATTAAGGGTATTATTATTTGGGAATTAAAAAGATTAGGGGTAGAATTAGAAAAAAAATAAAATTTCCTATGGACAAAATCGGTATTATGGAGATTGTTTGGGGAAAAAGTGTGAATACGGAGGAAGATGTGGTAAAAATGGAATTTTTCAAAGTTTAAATATTAATCAAGATTAATTAACTTAATGAACCAATAAGAATTAAGATTAATTTTAATTAGTAGGACCTACACATTAATCAAGGTATAAAAGTCAAAAATGGGAGGAATTTTTCATTTTTCCACCAAAATATCTAAGTCCTCTTCTTCTTCCTTTTCCCATCCTTGTTGCCGTCCACCTCCACTCTCTTAAACCTCCATTTTTCTTTCAATTTCCAGCAAGCTAATAATGAAAAGAAATTAGTTTTGAGAGAGGAAAAATAAGAATTAAGGAGTTCTTACCATAAAAGGTACCAAAGGAGCAAGAAGGAAGGAAGAAAGAAGAAAAAGGGAGAAGAGTAGGGGAATTTCGGCCCACCTTCGAGAACTCTTAAGGTGAGTTTATTCTTCTTAAATTTAACCTTTTTCCTTCTATTTGAGACCCATGATGATGATAGATGTGATTAGGTTTGATAGATTTAGGATTAGTTGCAATATAGAACTTAGAAAATTAAGTTTGTGTTTAGTTGATGAAGCTGTAATTGGACTTTGAGTTGATGATATTTGATGTTAGATAATTGTTTTATTGCTTAAAAACTAAAGAAAATATGATGTTAATGGATGAATAAGGGGCTGCCATAATTAAAGAAATTAGGGAAAATTGAAATTAATATGGAAACACAACAATTGGTGATAAGGAAAATATAATTTGAGTGTTGAAGTGAAGGAAATGAATTGGTAACTAGGATATGGTTTTTGGGCAGCCATGACATATGAAGAAGGAAGTTTAACCTTAGTACATTTTAGCTCAATTAAGGTGTAAATCATATTAGGAGCATTAGAATATTATGTAGATATGAAAAGCATTGAAATTGGATGTTGGAATTGAGATGTGGTATAATTGTGTAGGAAAAATAAGTGAACAAGTGAGAGACCCTCAAGAGGGTGACAAAGGCAAGGAGAAAGCTAGCTAATAAGGGAAGGAAAAGAAGGTTTAAAGGAAGAACCAAGGCTGATTAGGTATGTGCTTCATTGATAAAAATTTTGCATGTTGTTAATAAGTATGAAATTATATATTAAGGTTTGTTATGTTTGTGTTTTTGAGATGTTATGTGATTTGTTGTGACTTTTGATATTATATATGGCAATGGGACCAAATGGTGTGAAATAATTGAGACATATGAATGTACTTGTAATTCTGGAAATTTTAGTATCAAAATGAATGCAAATGATGAATGTGGTTGAAATGTGAATTGATGCCAATTGATGGCTCGGGTACAGAATTCCAGGAACAGCTCTGTCTATTTTGATGATAACTTGAGTTGTAGAACTCCTTTTTGTATGTTTTTTGTTGGAAATGAAAGCTAAGACACAACGCTTTAATTTGTATTTAGACTATAACATTTAATTATTTTTATATATTTCCAGAAAAATGCATGAAGTTTAATCTTAGAATCTGTCCAGAAAATTCTGGGCAGAAAATTCTGTGATGATGCAGTAGTGAATTGATCATAACTTTTGATAGAAAACTTTGATTTAAGTTATTTTTAATGCATCTGAAAGCTAAGACAATAAGATAAAAATTGTTAGAAGGCCAGAACTCCAAATTCTAATTATAAATGGGCTAAATATGAAGCCCAAAAACAGGTCCAAATTCTGCCATAGGTATAAAACGTGAAGTGTTGGACTTATGCATGTGGTATGTTAATTATATGTAATAATTAATGCAAATATTTACTTTGATGGTAATTATCAATGTTTAACAGATTATTTATATATGAGATTTTATTGTAATAATAATGAGAATATAGAACAAAAATAAACAAGCATACTTATGATAGTTGAAAATATTGCGAATTAATATAAAAATAGTTAAGCCCAAAAACACCTAGTCTAGAACTAGAATAGGGAATAGTTTGACATTCCAATCAGGGGAATTTAGGCACTCGGTACCAAATATGAAAGCCGGTAACGGCAATTGATAAATGCGCTCGGCGCAAAATTATTAAGCCGGTAATGACAATATAACAAAAGCCAGTAATGACATTATTATAAAAGCGTTCGGCGCTACTTTATGAAAGCCGAGAATGACAACCCCGTTATTCCTATTAGATAGTTCAGTTATAGGTGTTATGGGCACAAGAAAATAATAATAATACTAATATTAAAGTATGTGATTTTGATAAGTGTTACATGAATTAAATTTGTTACTATTACATGTTGAATGAAATTTATTTGATTTTATAGAAATTTTTATTTTATGCATTATTTATTAAATGGTTAATTAATATGTGAGAAAATATATATGTATGTAAAATTTTTATCATTGAAGCACCACTAAGCTAGTAGTTTAGCGCGGGTGGTTTCCTCTCGCGCAGGTTTAGAAGGGTAGCCGTAGAAAATAGTCTGTCAGAAGAAGAAGGGTATCCGGAGGGAAGCAGCAAAAAAACTCTGAGTTTTCTTTTTTGGTATATTTTGTTAAAAAACTTTGTAAATTAAAGTATTGTTTTTATTTCATATAATGTGTATTAAATATGTGAGTTACTATGTAAAAGAACATAGTTTGAATGTAAATTAATATATTTTATAAATAAATAAGATTTTGAGTAATATGCTTGTAATAATTTTATTTCAATGTCTACAAAATTTAAAAAAAAAATTTACTTCACTTCATTAATTTTATAAAACAGTAAGACGAGTAATACTCACTTACCTTGCTGAACTATAGTGGGGTAAGGGGGTGTGACAATTTTTGGTATCAGAGCCATAGGTTTAGATGGTTCTTACTTAGTGGGTATGGGAAGATAAATGAATGTTTTTAGCATTTGCATTGTTTTTAAGCTGTTATATTCTAATAAGGGACCCTTTTTCTGACAATATAGGTTTTAATGGATTCGGAATGAAGACAAAATCGTGAAGAACAGGAGGGTGATAGTATAGATGACTCGGTTGCTCATAGACAGTCAGCATCAATTAGAGCCTCAGAGCCTAGCGTTATAGCTCCACAACATGCTGAAGAACAGGTTAACGCGGGTCAGGTACCCCTTATGCAACAAATGGCTACTTTGTTACAGTAGATAGCACAAGTTGTGTCGCCACCAGCTCCACCACCTCCCCCACCTCAACCAAAACCCCAGATTGATAAATTAAGAAAATACGGGGCTACAGATTTTATGGGTAAGAAAGATGATGACCCAGCAGCAGCAGAATTTTGGTTGGAAAAGACAGAAAGGGTTTTTGAAGAGCTGCAATGTTCATAGGAGTACAAGGTTAGATATGCAGTATCTCTCCTTCAGGAGCATGCCTATGACTGGTGGAAATTGTTATTAGCAAAACTTCAGACTCCGACCCCTCAAACATGGGATTTCTTTGTGACAGAGTTTAAAAAGAAATACGTGCCAAGAATCTATGTTGATGAGAAAAAATGAGAATTCCTGAATTTGAGGCAGAGGGGTATGACAGTAGCTAAGTATGAGATGGAGTTCACCAGGTTGAGCAAGTATGCTACTGGGATTATTGGAGATGAAGCTGATAAATGTCGTAGATTTGAAGACGGTCTCAATGAGGAGATTGAGTATTTAGTGGTTTCCCACCAGCATACAGATTTTGCAACACTAGTGTCCTCTGCTATTAGTGTTGAAAGAAGGAAAAAGCTGAAGACAGAAGAGCATTATAAGAAGTCAACAGCTAGTGTGGCCCAAACATCGGGTAGGAAAGGACGAATAGTACCCAGACCATTTCAGTCAAGGGTGGCTAGACAGACATTTTCTGATAGGCGGGGTCAGCAATTTAGATATGTGGCATCATCTACTAGTTCACCAGCATCATTTTCCAAGAGACCAGCTCCGACTTTGTGTCAGCATTGTGGTAAAGCTCATACAGGAGAGTGTTGGTGGTTAACTGGGGCATGTATGAGATGTGGAGCTACTGACCATATGAAGAAAGATTGTCCCAGACTCGGTACAGGTAGTATGGCACCAGCACAGACTATGACACCGGTACAGAGCCGTGGTAGAGGTCGAAGCCAGTTTTGAGGTGGTCGTACCGGACAGAGTCAGGGGGTATCAGAGACAGTTGACAGACCCGGAGGTAGTAGGACCCCAGCTCGGGCATATGTGATGAGGGCTCGTGAAGACAGGATGCACCAGACGTCATAGTTGGTAAATTATCTTTATTTGATTTTGATTTACATGCTTTGATAGATCCTGGTTCCACACATTCATACATAAGTACAGCGACACTTAGACAAGGGAACATGATACTTGAGACCTTAGAATATGAGATAATTGTGACCAATCCACTGGGACATAGTGTGAAAGTGAATAAGATTTATAGAAACAGTTCAATAATTATTCAGGGTAGAGAATTTCCAACAGACTTAATAGAACTACCTTTTCATGAATTTGATGCTATTCTGGGTATGGATTGGTTGACAAAGCATGGAGCTATAGTCGACTGCCGATCTAGAAAAGTTGTACTTAAAATTCCTGGGCAAGATGACACCATCATTCAAGCTGTAGGCCAAACATGTTTGACCAGTGTTATTTCAGCATTAAAAGCTCGAAAATATATTAGGAAGGGATGTGAGGCATATTTGGCCCATGTGATAGATACCGGGAAGGGGAGCCCAGAACTCAAGGACATCCCTACAGTGTGTGAGTTCTCAAATGTATTTCCTGAAGATTTGCCGGGGTTACCACCAGATAGGGAGATAGAATTTGCTATTGATGTGATTCCTGGTACAGCCCCGATATCAATTACTCCTTATAGAATGGCACCTGCAGAATTGAGAGAGTTAAAGGTTCAATTGCAGGAATTGCTCGACAAAGGGTTCATAAGGCCCAGTGTGTCACCATGGGGTGCTCCAGTGTTGTTTGTGAAAAAGAAGGATGGCACCCTTCGGTTATATATTGATTACCGACAATTGAACAAGGTGACAATTAAAAATAAATACCCACTACCTAGAATTGATGATTTGTTTGATCAATTGAAGGGAGCAGGAGTATTCTCTAAGATTGATCTCAGATCCGGGTACCACCAACTGAAAATCAAAGAATAAGATGTATCTAAAACAGCCTTCAGAACTCGATATGGCCACTATGAGTTTCTAGTTATGCCATTTGGCTTAACGAATGCACCAGCTGCCTTTATGGATATGATGAACAAAATTTTTAGGCCTTATCTTGATCAGTTTGTGGTAGTTTTTATAGATGATATTTTGGTGTATTCGAGGGACAAGGGAGAACATGATAGGCATCTCAGAATAGTACTGCAGACTTTGAGGAAAAATCAATTGTATGCAAAGCTGTCAAAATATGAGTTTTGGTTGGAAGAAGTGGGATTCTTAGGGCATATTATTTCAGTTGAAGGAATCTAGGTTGATCCTAACAAAATAGAAGCCATTCTAAGTTGGAAGCCACCTCGCAATGTAACAGAAGTCCGAAGTTTCCTTGGATTAGCTGGCTACTATAGAAGGTTTGTGAAGGGATTTTCAAGCATAGCTGCACCAATTACTAAGTTGCTCAGAAAAGAAACTAAGTTTGAGTGTACAGATCGGTGCCAGGCAAGCTTTGAGAAACTAAAAGCCATATTAACCGAAGCACCTGTTTTGACCCAACCTACACTAGGGAAAGATTTTGTGATATACAGTGATGCCTCTCATAATGGGCTAGGTTGTGTATTAATGCAAGAGGGTAAAGTAGTTGCTTATGCATCTAGGCAATTGAAGCCTCATGAGCTAAATTACCCTACTCATGATTTGGAGTTGGCAGCAATAGTGTTTGCTTTGAAAATTTGGCGACATTATTTGTATGGCGAGCGGTGCTACATATATACAGATCATAAGAGCCTCAAATATCTGCCTACACAAAAGGAGTTGAACTTAAGGCAAAGATGCTGGTTGGAGTTAATCAAGGATTATAATTGCATTATTAACTATCAGCCAGACAAAGCCAATGTAGTAGCGGATGCCTTAAGTAGAAAAACACTGGCAGGTATAGTTTAAATTTTCCTCAATTATAAAATAATATATAGAAAGTAATAATAAAATTAAAAAAAAAATTAGACTCATAATTTATTTTGGCAGAGTTACGGGTCCAACCTACTTTAAGGCAACAAGTGAGAAAAGCTCAGAAGCAAGATCAAAAATTGATGATAATTGTTGAGGCAGTTAAAAAGGGGGAGAGACTTGACTTTAAGGTTGAAGATGATGGAAGCATAAGTTACAAATGAAGATTGTGCGTGCCAAATGATAGCGGATTAAAGCAAATAATTCTAAAAGAGGCACATAATACAACTTATTCCATGCATCCAGGAAGCAATAAAATGTATCAAGACCTGAAGACTTATTATTGGTGGCCAGGAATGAAGAAAGATATCGTGGAATACACTACAAGATGCTTGACATGCCAACAAGTGAAAGCAGAGCACCAGGTACCTTCTGGATTGTTGCAACCTATTGCTATCCCAGAATGGAAGTGGGAAAGGATTACAATGGATTTTGTATCTGGTTTACCTTTGACCCAAAAGAAGCATGATGCGGTATGGTGATTGTTGACAGACTCACCAAATCGGCTCACTTTCTGCCAGTTCGGATGGATTATTCATTGAGTCGGTTAACAAAAATATATGTTAATGAGATAATTCGACTACATGGGGTGCCAGTGTCTATTATTTCTGATCGAGACCCACGGTTCACATCAAAATTTTGAAAAGTCTACAACAAGCATTGGGGACCCGACTTGCTTTTAGTACAGCATTTTACCCACAAACAGATGGGCAGTCCGAACGAGTTATTCAATTGTTAGAAGATATGCTGAGAATCTGTGTAATTGATTTTGAGGGTAGCTGGGATAAACATTTACCATTGATGGAATTTGCATACAACAACAGTAATCAAACTAGTCTCGCCATGGCACCATATGAAGCTCTGTATGGAAGGAGATGTAGAACACCGCTATGTTGGACAGAACTTGGTGAAAAGAAATTAATGGGGCCAGAATTAGTGCAGCAGACAGAGGATAAGGTGAAATTAATTCAAGATCGGTTAAAAGCTGCAACTGATCGACAAAAATCCTATGCCGATTTGAAGAGAAAGGACATTGAGTATGCTGTCGGAGACAAGGTATTTTTGAAAGTCTCACCTTGGAAGAAAGTACTTCGTTTTGGTAAAAAGGGGAAACTTAGTCCTAAATTTATTGGACCATACAAAATACTTGAACGTGTGGGTCCAGTGGCTTACAGATTGACCTTACCACCAGAATTAGATATGATCCACAATGTGTTTCATGTTTCAATGTTAAGGAGATACAGATCGGATCCGGTACATGTAATACCTATAGAATCAATAGAGGTACAACCAGACTTGACATATGCAGAAGAGCCAGTGGAAATCATAGCTCGAGAAGTCAATGAACTATGGAATAAGAAGGTACCATTGGTAAAGGTCCTATGGCACAATCATATAGTAGAAGAAGCCACATGGGAGAGTGAAGAAATGATGAGAACTCAGTATCCTCAGCTATTTGGCTCCAGCTAATCAGGTAAATTTCGATGACGAAATTTTCTTAAGGGGGAGAGAATTGTAACATTCAGCAATTTAGGCCCCGATTGCGCGTGACCGTAGTGGGGTCCAATGGTTCAATTGGAGTCTAAATTTGAACCCATAAAAAAATGACTAATAATAAGGGAAAATAATTAAGGGTATTATTATTTGGGAATTAAAAAGATTAGAGGTAGAATAAGAAAAAAATAAAATTTTCTATGGACAAAATCGGTATTATGGAGATTGTTTGGGAAAAAAGTGTGAATACGGAGGAAGATGTGGTAAAAATGGAATTTTTCAAAGTTTAAATATTAATCAAGATTAATTAACTTAATGAACCAATAAGAATTAAGATTAATTTTAATTAGTAGGACCTACACATTAATCAAGGTATAAAAGTCAAAAATGGGAGGAATTTTTCATTTTTCCACCAAAATATCTAAGTCCTCTTCTTCTTCCTTTTCCCATCCTTGTTGCCGTCCACCTCCACTCTCTTAAACCTCCATTTTTCTTTCAATTTCCAGCAAGCTAATAATGAAAAGAAATTAGTTTTGAGAGAGGAAAAATAAGAATTAAGGAGTTCTTACCATAAAAGGTACCAAAGGAGCAAGAAGGAAGGAAGAAAGAAGAAAAAGGGAGAAGAGTAGGGGAATTTCGGCCCACCTTCGAGAACTCTTAAGGTGAGTTTATTCTTCTTAAATTTAACCTTTTTCCTTCTATTTGAGATCCATGATGATGATAGATGTGATTAGGTTTGATAGATTTAGGATTAGTTGCAATATAGAACTTAGAAAATTAAGTTTGTGTTTAGTTGATGAAGCTGTAATTGGACTTTGAGTTGATGATATTTGATGTTAGATAATTGTTTTATTGCTTAAAAACTAAAGAAAATATGATGTTAATGGATGAATAAGGGGCTGCCATAATTAAAGAAATTAGGGAAAATTGAAATTAATATGGAAACACAACAATTGGTGATAAGGAAAATATAATTTGAGTGTTGAAGTGAAGGAAATGAATTGGTAACTAGGATATGGTTTTTGGGCAGCCATGACATATGAAGAAGGAAGTTTAACCTTAGTACATTTTAGCTCAATTAAGGTGTAAATCATATTAGGAGCATTAGAATATTATGTAGATATGAAAAGCATTGAAATTGAATGTTGGAATTGAGATGTGGTATAATTGTGTAGGAAAAATAAGTGAACAAGTGAGAGACCCTCAAGAGGGTGACAAAGGCAAGGAGAAAGCTAGCTAATAAGGGAAGGAAAAGAAGGTTTAAAGGAAGAACCAAGGCTGATTAGGTATGTGCTTCATTGATAAAAATTTTGCATGTTGTTAATAAGTATGGAATTATATATTAAGATTTGTTATGTTTGTGTTTTTGAGATGTTATGTGATTTGTTGTGACTTTTGATATTATATATGGCAATGGGACCAAATGGTGTGAAATAATTGAGACATATGAATGTACTTGTAATTCTGGAAATTTTAGTATCAAAATGAATGCAAATGATGAATGTGGTTGAAATGTGAATTGATGCCAATTGATGGCTCGGGTACAGAATTCCAGGAACAGCTCTGTCTATTTTGATGATAACTTGAGTTGTGGAACTCCTTTTTGTATGTTTTTTGTTGGAAATGAAAGCTAAGACACAGCGCTTTAATTTGTATTTAGACTATAACATTTAATTATGTTTAGATTTTTCCAGAAAAATGCATGAAGTTTAATCTTAGAATCTGTCCAGAAAATTCTGGGCAGAAAATTCTGTGATGATGCAGTAGTGAATTGATCATAACTTTTGATAGAAAACTTTGATTTAAGTTATTTTTAATGCATCTGAAAGCTAAGACAATAAGATAAAAATTGTTAGAAGTCCAGAACTCCAAATTCTAATTATAAATGGGCTAAATATGAAGCCCAAAAACAGGTCCAAATTCTGCCATAGGTATAAAACGTGAAGTGTTGGACTTATGCATGTGGTATGTTAATTATATGTAATAATTAATGCAAATATTTACTTTGATGGTAATTATCAATGTTTAACAGATTATTTATATATGAGATTTTATTGTAATAATAATGGGAATATAGAACAAAAATAAACAAGCATACTTATGATAGTTGAAAATATTGCGAATTAATATGAAAATAGTTAAGCCCAAAAACACCTAGTCTAGAACTAGAATAGGGAATAGTTTGGCATGCCAATCAGGGGAATTTAGGCACTCGGTGCCAAATATGAAAGCCGGTAACGACAATTGATAAATGCGCTCGGCGCAAAATTATTAAGCCGGTAATGGCAATATAACAAAAGCCAGTAATGACATTATTATAAAAGCGCTCGGCGCTACATTATGAAAGTCGGGAATGACAACCCCGTTATTCCTATTAGATAGTTCAGTTATAGGTGTTATGGGCACAAGAAAATAATAATAATACTAATATTAAAGTATATGATTTTGATAAGTGTTACATGAATTAAATTTGTTACTATTACATGTTGAATGAAATTTATTTGATTTTATAGAAATTTTTATTTTATGCATTATTTATTAAATGGTTAATTAATATATGAGAAAATATATATGTATGTAAAATTTTTATCATTGAAGCACCACTAAGCTAGTAGCTTAGCGCGGGTGGTTTCCTCTCGCGCAGGTTTAGAAGGGTAGCCGTAGAAAATAGTCTGTCAGAAGAAGAAGGGTATCCGGAGGGAAGCAGCAAAAAAACTCTGGATTTTCTTTTTTTGGTATATTTTGTTAAAAAACTTTGTAAATTAAAGTATTATTTTTATTTCATATAATGTGTATTAAATATGTGAGTTACTATGTAAAAGAACATAGTTTGAATGTAAATTAATATAGTTTATAAATAAATAAGATTTTGAGTATTATGCTTGTAATAATTTTATTTCAATGTCTACAAAATTTAAAAAAAAAATTTACTTCTTTAATTTTATAAAACAGTAAGACGAGTAATACTCACTTACCTTGTTGAACTATAGTGGGGTAAGAGGGTGTGACATCAAGAGTCGATAAGCCGAATGTATATGCACACATCAATAAGTTGATAGCACAATATTCGATAGTTGCATGAATAATGCAATTGGTATGGATTAGATACCTACCAACCAAACTAAGGATAGCTTGTTGAGTTGCCTCAAGGTTATTCTTAGCTAGTTGGATATCGACCCACTAAGAGAACTTCAATATAAGTTCTCTCGGGTTCATAGTGAGGGCTATGGATTCGAATAAAATAGTGCAAGCTATAATGCGATTTATTAAAGACCTAATAACATGCATTTTATGTACATTCTAACATGTTCTATTTTACGTCTAGGTTGCTAGAATCATCATCATGACAAGTGTTCATTTGCGATCGCTAATATAATCAAATAAGTTGACTGGGCTCAATTTTTTGGATTGGCTAAGGAATCTGAGAATAGTTCTCAAATCCGAAAAGATTGGCTATGTCCTAGATGAGGCACTCCCTAATCCCTCTGCTGCTAATGCTTTTGAAGATGTTCAAAAGGCATATCAAAAGCATCTCGATGATAGTGAGATGGCAAGCTGCATTATGCTTGCTACTATGTCAGCTGAGTTACAAAAGCAGCATGAGGCTATGGATGCTATTTCCATAGTATACCATATAAAAGAGTTTTTTGATGAGCAAGCACGTTCCGAAAGGTTCGAAACTTCAAGGTTGCTCTTCCGCACTAAGATGGTTGAGGGGACATCTCCTGTGCAATATGCATTGAAGATGAATGGCTATATTGAGAGGTTGGCCACCTTGGGATTTGTTATGGACCATGAATTAAGTATTGACTTAATTCTAACCGGTTTTTCTGATAGTTATTCAAATTTTGTGCTTAACTATAGGATGAACCAAATCTCTACCACTATTCCTGAGCTGATTAACTTGCTTAAAACAGTTGAGCCATCTGTTAAGAAGGACAGTAAGGCTATGATGCTGGTGGACTCTTCAAGTTCTAAAAGGAAAAACCTTAAGAAGAAAAAGAAGTCCATGAAGCCTAAGGGAGGAGTGGCCAAGAAGAAAACCAAAGAGATTGCTCCAAAAGGGACATGCTTCCATTGTGGCAAGGATGGCCATTGGAAGAGAAACTGTAAGGCTTACTTGGAGTCCTTAAAGAAGAAGGCATCTGATGCCCCATCTACTTCAGGTATTTTTGTCATTGAAATTAATACTGTTTCCAATAATAATATATCGGTATTAGAAACCGGTTGTGGCTCAGACATATGCACTGATATGCAGTGCTAAGGAATAGTAGACAGTTCAATAAGGGAGAGTCAGACCTTCGCGTTGGAAATGGAGCAAGGGTTGTTGCATTAGCTATAGGAACATATGTATTGACCCTCCCTAGTGGGCTTATATTAAATTTGGATAATTGTTGTTATGTACCAGCTTTGACTAAAAACATTATTTCTATTTCAAGTCTAAAAAAAGATGGTTTCCTTTTCGCTTTTAGTAACAATTGTTGTTCTATTATGTTGAATGAAATTCTTTATGCTAATGGTACATTATGCAATGGAATATACATATTAGACATGTCAAATCCAATTTTAAACATCAATGATAATAAAAGGCTAAAACAAGATATCTTGAAATCTTCTTATTTATGGCATTATCGTCTTGGTCACATAAGTGAGAAACGCATGGCTAAGCTACACAAAAGTGGTAGTTTGGGGTCATTTGATTATGAATCATATGACACATGTGAATCTTGTTTACTAGGCAAGATGACTAAATGACTCTTTAAGGGAAAAGGTGAACGTGCTAATGGACTTTTAGACTTAATACATTCAGATGTATGTGGTCCAATGTCTACACACACCAGAGGAGGTTTCATCTACTTCATTACTTTTATTGATGGCTACTCACGATATGGATACGTGTATCTTATGAGATACAAATCTGAAGCTTTTGAAAAGTTCAAAGAATTCAGAAATGAAGTAGAGAAACAACTTGGCAAAAGTATTAAAACACTTCGATCAGATTGAGGAGGTGAATACTTGAGCCAAGAGTTTCTAGATTATGTTAGGGATAATGGGATTTTATCTCAATGGACTCCACCTTACACGCCACAACACAATGGTGTGGCCGAAAGAAGAAACTGAACCTTGTTAGATATGGTAAGGTCTATGATAAGTTTTACAGAATTGCCTAAATCCTTTTGGGGTTATGCACTAGAGACCAACATTTATATATTAAATAGAGTTCCTTCAAAGTCAGTTGATGTTACTCCATATGAGATATGGTATAACAAGAGGCCCACATTTTCTTCTATGAGAGTTTGGGGTTGTCTTGCTTATATGAAGCGGACAATGTCAGATAAGCTAGAAGCTAAGTCTGACCAATGTCTATTTGTGGGATATCCAAAAGCATCATATGGATATCAATTTTACCACCCCATGGAACAAAAGGTTTTTGTTTCAAGATATGCTATCTTTTTCGAGAGAGAATTCCTTCTAAAAGGAGATAGTGGGAGCAAAATTCAACTTGAGAAAGTTCAAGATGCTCAAACATATGCTGATCAACTGCCTGAACCCGAGCTTGTTACTCATGCATATGATATAACAACTCAACCTTCTGAAGCACAAGAGCTTCATAGGTCAAGTAAGATACATATTGCTCTAGAGAGATATGGATTTCTCATTAGTCAACAGAACAACATATTGCTCATAGAAAATGATGAGCCTACAACCTATGAAAAGGTTTTGAATTGTTCAGAATCTGACAAATGGCTTCAAGCCATGAAGTTAGAAATGGATTCCATGTATGAAAACCAAGTATGGACTTTGGTTGACCCACCCGAAGGAATAAAGCCTATAGGGTGCAAGTGGGTTTTCAAAAAGAAAACTGACATGGATGGTAATGTGATTACCTATAAAGCTAGACTTGTTGCTAAAAGTTATTGTCAAAGACAAGGAATTGACTATGATGAAACTTTTAGCCCAGTAGCTATGCTTAAATCCATAAGGATACTCCTAGCCATTGCTACTCATTACGATTATGAGATATGGCAAATGGATGTGAAAACAACTTTCCTTAATGGAAATCTGACTAAGGATGTTTACATGACATTATTAGAAGGTTTCATATCCAAAGATGGCAAAAAGGTATGTAAGCTTCAAAGTTCCATTTATGGATTAAAGCAAGCATCCAGGAGTTGGAATATTCGGTTTGATGAGATAATCAAACAGTTTGGTTTCTTACAAAATCCGAATGAACCTTGTGTTTACGAGAAGGTTAGTGGGAGTGCAATGGTATTTCCTTTGTTATATGTAGATGACATATTGTTAATGGGAAATGATGTCTCAGCCTTACAATCAATCAAAATTTGGTTATCCAAGAATTTTGCTATCAAAGACCTTGGAGAAGCAATCTATATTTTAAGGATAAAGATCTATAAAAATAGATCTAAAAGATTGTTTGGTCTTTCATAGTCTACATACATAGATAAGATGCTAAAGAGGTTTATCATGGAGCAGTCCAAGAGTGGATATATTCCCATGACCCATGGGATTACTCTCTCAAAATCTTTGTGTCCAAAGACACAAGATGAGAGGACACACATGAGTTTGATTTCATATGCTTCAGCTATAGGATCAATCATGTATGCAATGATGTGTACAAGACCCGATGTATCATATGCTCTGAGTGTCACGAGTAGATACCAATCGGACCCTGGTGAGGGTCATTGGGTGGCTGTCAAGAATATCCTTAAGTACATAAGAAGAACTGAGGATGTATTCTTGGTATATGGAGATGAAAATCTTACTGTGAACGGGTATACCGATGCCAGCTTCCAATCTGACAAGGATGACTCAAAATCTCAGTCAGATTATATATTCACACTAAAATGGTGGAGCAGTTAGTTGGAAGAGTTCCAAACAGGAAACAACTGTTGATTCCACAACCGAAGCAGAGTACATTGCATCTTATGAAGCAGTAAAGGAAGCAGTTTGGATAAGAAAATTCATCACAGAACTTGGAGTGGTTCCACGCATTATTGATCCAATACAATTGTATTGTGATAATATGAAGTCAATGCGCAAGTAAAGGAGCCACGTGTTACCCAGATATTGAGCCAAGAAGGGGGGTTGAATTGGAGTTTAAAAATTTAACTTTAAAGTGCGGAAATAAAAAGTTAAGTTTAGGAGGGATAGAGAAATTTGACACAAGGATTTTTATAGAGGTTCGGGTGTTAACAAACCCTACTCCTCTCTCTAATCGTAATTGGGAGTTTCACTAACACACTAAGTGTTACAATAGAGTTTTACAAGCTCACACCCAACTATGGTATTTCTCACAATGGCTCACACCTAACCCAGAAATCCCTTGTGTTTTTATGGCTCACTCAATAACCAATTCCTTGTGTTTTATAGGCTCACACAAACAACCTTTACCTTGTGTTTTACAGGCTCACACAAACAACCTTCACCTTGTGTTTTATAGGCTCACACAAACAAATTTTCTTTGTGTTTTAGAAGCTCACACAACTAACCCAGAAATGCCCAAAACTCACTTGAGTAAGAAATGATTACAGAGAGAAACACTTACAAATATTTATTGCTCAATAAATGATGAGCAAAAAGATTTTCACAGAGAATAAATATTTGTTTTGAAAGCATTAAATGTGCAAATAGCTTACAACAAGATTTTGATTCAAAATATTAGCTATCCTCTTGTGCTGAATGCATAAATGACTTGCATTTATACTTCCATGGTGAATTATAGCCGTTAGAATTCTTTTAATACAAAACTAGCCATTGTACCAACCCTAATAATCACGCTTGACATTTTTCTCTTTCATCTTTCACAGGGGTGACTATATTTGTCACGGTCATGACTGTTCTTCCAAGCCCTGACTGAAGTGGTGACCTTGGTCGTGAAGCTCTCTGGAAGGTTTTGAAATATTGGGTCACAGGCGTGACATATATCTTTACGGGCATGACAACCATCCAAGCCGTGATCCAAGTGGTGACTTTGGTCGTGAAACTCTCTAGAAGAATTTGTCATGTAGGTTCAAGGGCATGACATTTCTTTCACGGTCGTGACTAAAAAGTTCATTCACGGTTGCTATCTTCCTTCATGGCTATGAACTTTAAATGTTGGTTTGTTGGCGGTTAGCTTCATCACAGGCGGGACACATAGGGTCACGAGAGTGAACATGCCACTTCTTCAATTTCATCTTTTGAAGATTAATCTTCCATTCTCCATTCTTGCTAACATATTTCATACCCTGTTCAATAGACTTAGAAAACAAGTATGTTAAATACATTATTGCTATTTTATTTGTTATCATCAAAATGATAGAAATACCCCTCAAGGTTCAACAATCTCCCCCTTTTTGATGGTGACAAATAATCTAGCAATATGTGCTTTTGAGAAGTCTCCCCCTCAAAAGATGCTTAGGATAAAAAATGATGAAGTGCAAGAATTGTAAAGAATGATGAAGTTTAGCATTAAAATAAACTTTCTAGTTTTAAGTATATGCAAAGTATATCCAATATATACCAAAATTCTCTTTAAATCATGAAGTATATGTAAGGTATATTTAGAGTATATCAAGTGCATATTCATTTATGTAACTTGCATCAAGGTATATGCAAAGTATACTTAAGATATATTTAAGGTGTATAAAGCTCAATTGCATACTTGCATATTCATTTTGAATCAAATTTTAAGTATTGTACTTAACTTTGCACTTAACTCAATATATTGCTAGTTTCTCCCTACTTAACTCAATATATTGGTAGGTTCTCCATTTTGATTCGAAATTAAGTATTGCTTGCACTTAAATCAACATATTGCTAGTTTCTCCCCCTTTTATCATCAACAAAAAAGAATATCAATAAAGATAAACCATAATGGAAAAACAAAGCAATTATATTAATTATAAAAGGGAAGTACAAACAAAAGTGATTAAAATTCATAAAGGAAATTTAGAATTTCCTACAAACAAACAAATAAGCCTAACATTTATCCGGACATTCCATCCCTAAGATGAGCAACTTCAGCCTCGAGGCTATCCATTCTAGACTCTATGAAGTCCTTGAGGTTCTCCATCCTCTCATCCATGAAAGCCTACAGCTGCTCAAATCTTGGTGCTAGGAGGTCAACTACCTGTTGCACCAAATTTGGTGTGGGGGCAAAGGATTGGCTGATGTCCTGCTCAACCTCCGGAGGTGCCATCTCAACTTGAGCCCTTTTCTTCTGCTGGATACCTTGGAGGCCAACTTTAAAATCCTCTGAGTCATTATCTTCCCATATAATCTTGCCAGTAGTGTCGATGAAGCGGTAGTAAATGTTGTTCTCATGGACAATTCGAATAGCTGCTCCTATCTTGATGAAGGACTCTACATCCAATCAGTCTTGAGGATGCCCTGGGATGAGATTATAGTGATGGTCATCCAGCTTCAGATATCCAAGCTTCAAGGCCATGTGGGTTACATACCCACCAATAAGTATGTCTCCGGAGGGCTTGGTGGCAATGGACAGGAGATGGTTTGCAAACCATCGAGAAAGTGCCACTGTCAGGCCTCTTCGGGCCATCTCCAAGAGAAAAAGCTCAGACTTTCGAATGGTGCCATTGCTGTCTCCTCAGGCAAATATGCTATAGGTTAGAAACCTATGCAGATATTTGTGCACTGGGGACCAGAGATGAGTGCTCTTGGTCTTCTTTACATCCCAGTTTCAATCCGTACCAAAGTGAGTCTATGCTTGAGTTGTATAGAACTCCACTTCGCTGTCATTGAGGATGTCGTTCGAGGGTAGGTTGAATAAATCCCCGAATTCTGTGGCGGAGAATGTGTTTGGATTCCTGCACAATTGAAATTTCACTATGCCAGTGTGAGACACTTGCAAAGTGCTCAAGAATTCCAAGGTAGGCTCCCTCAAGGTGGGCTGATGAATGTCGACAAAATCCTTCAAATGACAGGCCTGAAGTTGCTCTGTCATCGCTGTCTCAAGCCTGAGAGTGCGTACCGTCTGCCACTCAAAAGACCTTGATGAAACGAGAGGCCTTTTCTTAAGTGTTGAGTTCCTAGGATGGCAATTACCCTTTGATGAGTCGGTTTCTTCCAAATACCCTTTGATGAGTCGGTTTCCATGTTGATTGAAGAAATGAATTTTAGAAGTGTTGAAGAAGTTTGAGAGAATTTGTGAGAAAACCCTAAGGAGAGATGATTTGTGATGATGGAAGTGATTTTTTATGGTATTTATAGAAGCAATTTGTGAGTAGGGGGCCGAAATCTTTAATGTACCATTCAATGTGTGTAAATGAGAGCAGTTTCAAGAAGTTGGAAAGTTGAAATGTGAAAAATAACCGGCAGAAATGTTATATAGCAGACCCCTTCACGGGCGTGAAACATGTAGTCTTGTGTTCACAGTTTGCTGAAAGGGTGCTCTACCCGTGAGGAAAGGCGTGAAATTTTTCACGGTCGTGACATTTGAATATCACGGGAGTGAATGATGAACTATCACGGTGATGAAAAATGATTCACAGGCTTGAAGTGTTGAATTTCACTACTTATGCCTGGAAAACAAAACGTGACTCAAAGCGTGAACGCTTCTGTGAGTTTTTTGGTGAAAATGTTCACGGGCGTGAACATGCATCACAAGCATGAACAAGGCCTTTCACGGGAGTGAATGAAGTCATGAACATAGGCTTCACTACTTGAAGCCGTGAACCATGTCGTGAATTAAGTCGTGAAAGCTACTGGATCTTTTTGGCTATTTAATTCACAGGCATGAACATATGTCACGGGCGTGAATTACCTAAAATTTTCATAAAAAAAAAATTAAGTCCTAAAACAAGACTAAATCATTTCTATGAAGATTCTATCCCTTATAACATAAATTTCCATCAAATTTACTACCTTATATCTAGTGAGATGATACAAAAGCAAGATTATCACTTAAGATTTGACAATTTGGCAATCACAAGGTTAATCCATCAATCATACCAAGTTCTCTTCTAATGAAATTAAATCTTTCCTCATTTAGAGACTTAGTGAATATATCTGCCAATTGATTTTCTGTGCTTATAAATTCCAATGCAATATCTTCATATTGAACATGATCTCTAATAAAGTGGTGTCTCATGTCTATATGCTTACTTTTAGAATGTTGAATGGGATTCTTTGATAGATTTATAGCACTTGTATTGTCACATCTAATAGGTATTTCATTCATATCATGACTATAATCCTTAAGTTGTTGTCTCATCCAAAGGATTTGTGTACAACAACATCCTGCTGCTACATACTCTGCTTCAGCAGTTGAAAGAACAACTGAAATTTGTTTTTTGCTAAACCAAGAAACTAAGCACTTTCCAATAAAGTGACAAGTACTTGAAGTACTTTTTCTATCTAAAAGACAACCAGCATAAACTTCATTTGAATATCCTACAATATAAAAGGATGAATTTCTAGGATACCACAATGTAAATGAGCCATGTAAATATCTCATAATTCGTTTTACTGCATGTAAATGAGACTCTTTTGGACATGATTGAAATCGTGCACACAAGCATACATTATACATTATGCTGGGTCTAGAAGCAGTAAGATATAAAAGTGATCTGATCATACCTCTATAGAGTTTTTCATTAATGCTTTTACCCTTTTCATCCTTGTCCAATTTTGTTGATGTGCTCATTGGAGTCTTGGTATTCTTGCATCCTTCCATTCCAAATTTCTTAATTAAATCTTTGGCATATTTGGATTGGTTGATGGATATGCCCTCATTTCCTTGTTTTATTTGTAGACCAAGAAAATATTTAAGCTCTTCCATCATGCTCATTTCAAATTCCCTAGTCATACACTTAACAAATTCTTGACAATGCAATTCATTAGTAGAACCAAATATGATATCATCAACATAAATTTGAACAATTAGAATATCATGCTTATGCTTTTTAATGAATAATGTGGTGTCAACATTCCCCTTTGAAAAGTTATTTTTCTAAGAGAAAAGAACTTAGTCTTTCATACCAAGCTCTTAGGACTTGTTTCAAACCATATAAAGCTTTTGAAAGTTTAAAAACATGATTTGGCAAATCATAGCTTTCAAAACCTGGTGGTTGTTCTACATAAACTTCTTCTTCTATATAGCCATTTAGAAAGGCACTTTTCATGTCCATTTGAAAGAGTTTGAAATTCATGTGACATGCATATGCTAAAAGTATTCTTATGGCTTCTAATCTAGCTACAGGAGCATAGGTTTCATCATAATTTATCCCTTCTTCCTAATTATATCCTTTTGCAACTAATCTAGCCTTATTCCTAGTTATTGAACCTTGTTCATCTAGTTTATTTCTAAATACCCATTTGCTACCTATAATTTGATGATTCTTAGGTTTAGGTACTAAGGTCCATACCTTATTTCTCTCAAATTGGTTGAGTTCCTCTTGCATTGCAATCACCCAACTTTCATCATTAAGAGCCTCATCAACATTTTTAGGCTCAATTTGAGAAATAAAAGCAAGGTCAGTGGTTAAATGTTTGAAATGAGATCTAGTACTTACTCCCCTTGAAGGATCACCAATGATTTGCTTTTTGGGATGATCTTTTGTCATTCTCCATTCCTTTGGGAGTTCTTGCCCGTTTTCTTCTTGAGCTTGAGGTAGAGAATCATCTTGATGTGAATCTTCTTGATCATTTTCTTCTTTTCCATTTCCAAGATCAAGTCTTTCCATAGTTCCTACAACATCATCAAGAACACTACCTTTCACAAGATCAAGTCTACTAGATTCATTAAAAGCAACATGCATAGATTCTTCAATAGTTAATGATCTTTTATTAAATACTCTATATGCTTTGCTAGTTGTAGAGTATCCTAAAAAGATACCTTCATCAGATTTAGAGGCAAAGTTTCCAAGGTTGTCCTTGGTATTTAATATGAAGCACTTGCATCCAAATACTGTAAAGTATGATATCAATGGCTTTCTTCCATTCCATAGCTCTAATGAGGTTTTGTTTAAAAGAGGTCTTTTGAAAACTCTATTTGAAATATAACAAGCAGTGTTTGTGGCTTCTGCCCAAAAGTAAGTTGGTAGACCATACTCATTGAGCATTGTTCTAGCCATTTCAATTAAAGTTCCATTTTTCCTTTCAATTACCCCATTTTTTTGAGGTGTCCTAGGAGATGAAAAATTCTGTGAAATGCCATGTTCAAGACAAAAACTTTCAAAGTTTTCATTTTCAAATTCTTTGCCATGGTCACTTCTTATATTTGAAATACAATATCCTTTTTCATTTTGAACTCTTTTAGGAAAGTTTTTGAAATTTTCAAAAGCATCACTCTTTTGAGCTAAGAAAATTACTTGGGTAATGTTTACCTCCTAAGCTAGCAATTCTAGAAGGTCCAAATAAATCTAAATTCAGGAGTTGTAGAGGTTTTGAGGTACTTACTATGTTCTTTGCTTTGAAGGATAACTTGTGTTGCTTTCCTCTTTGGCAAGGTTCACAGGTCTTGCCTTTTTCAAATTTGACTCTTGACAGTCCCTTTACTAGTTCTCTAGTGTTGAGGCTTTGAATTAAGTCCATGTTCGTATGACCAAGCCTTCTATGCCACAGCCAAAATCATCACGAGTAGTCACAAAACACTTAGAGGAATGGTTAGATATTTCGTGAAAGTCTATTATGTATGTGTTAACATCTCTATTTCCTTTAAATATCTCTTGACCATCAATAGAGGTTACAAGACATTCGTTGGAAGTAAATATTACTTTGTTTCCTTTTTCACATTTATCACAAAATTGACTAACACTTAACAAGTTATGTTTCAAGCCATCAACAAGTAAGACATCTTTAATAAAAGTAGTACCATTAATACCAATAGAACCAATGCCAATTACCTTACCCTTAGTATTTTTTCCAAAGTTAACTTTACCTCCATCAATACTTTTGATTTCATTGAAGAGATATTTGTCTCCTATCATATGCCTTGAGCATCCACTATTTACTAGCCAAGCATTTTTGTTTATTGTGGACTTGAGGCATACCTATAGAATCACAATTCAAGTATGATTTTAGGTACCCAAATGAGCTTGGGTCCTTGGGGGCTAGCACATGAAGGTTCCCAATGAGCCTTCCTTATCCAATAATGTTTATTTATATAACCAATCTTCATACAATAATTACACTATTTGGGTCTAAACATTGCTTTTTGGTCTTAAAATATTTTTGAATGCCATATTTCTATTAAAATAATTTTGAGTACAATGGAATGCACAGTCATGATTAATTGAAGCTTTTCTAGATGCATGCTTCTTATACATAAAGGCATGATTATTCTTTTTATGTATAGAAGGTTTGATATACTTATTCCTATGTGCTGTTCCAACAAGTGTGGAGATGTGAGGTTCACTTTTCTAAACAAAGATAGTTTTGTGAGAAGATGATGATATGTCCTTAAATCTTAGACCATGTCTAATTAAAGGTGGTCTTTGAGACACAATGAGAGTATCTAAACTCTCTTTTCCTTTGTGGAATTTTGAAATTGAATTTCTAAGTTCCTCAACTTTATTTTTTAAAGTATTATTTTCTTTAAGCAAGGAATTAGCTGAGGCTTTTGATGAGTATTCATCTATTTATTTTTGAAGAGATTCGTTAGATGATTTAAGCTTAATGTTCTCCATTTCTAAAGCATCTATTTTGTTTTTGAAATTAGAGATGTTATTTCTATAAGTACTAAATTTACTCATATATTTCTCTAATTCTAGATTCAATTCTTCTATAAGGCTTTTCTCATCATCATCATCATCATCACTATCACTATTACTATCATTATCACTATTATTGAAAGAGTATGAGTGTACTGATTTTACCTTGTCCGAGACGTGATCCTCAATAGCTATGAAGCATAGGTTGACCTCTTCACTTTCGTTGTCATCTTTTTTGCTTGAAGAGCTTTTTCATCCCATGTGGATTTGTGACCTTTCTCCCCATTGTCTTTTTGGTAGTTTGCTCTTATGCTTCTTGAGCCTTGGCCATTTTGGTTTAATATGCCCTTTCTTTCCACACTCATAGCACTTTACCTCTTCCTTACTTCTTTGTGCATTATTAGAAGTTTGTTTGAGGTTTATTTGCCTGAATTTTCTGGAGTTGCTCATTTTCTTCTCAATGATTCTTTTCAGCCTTCTTGAAAGCATAGCAATGTCCTCATTCTCATCATCACTCATTTATTCATCATTGTTAATCTTAAGGGGTATTTCTGTCATTTTGATGATAATAAATAATATAGCAATATTGTATTTAACATACTTGTTTTTGTAAGTATATTATACAGGACATGAATTAAAATAGCAAGAATGGAGAATTGGAAGAATAATCCTTGAGAAACAAAAAGCAAGAAGTAGCATGTTCACTGTCGTGACTCTAAGAGTCACTCCCGCGAAGAAAGCTAGCAGTTACCAAAAACCAACATTTGAAGTTCACGACCATGAAGGAAAAACAAACTGTGAAGTAAGCATTTCAGTCACCCCCGTGAAGCTTCATGCAAATTTCATTCCAGAGAGCTTCATGACCAGAGTCACCACTTGGGTCACGGCTGGGAAGATTGTCACCCCCGTGAATGAAGCTTTCACCCCCATGAAGGATTCATTCAATTTCATCCAGAGAGCTTCACGACCAAAGTCACCACTTGTCTCATGGCTGGGAAAGAGTGTCACGCCCGTGATCGATTAATGTCACGTCCGTGACATTATATGTCAAAACATACCAGAGAGCTTCACGACCAAGGTCACCACTTCAGTCACGGCTTGGGAAGAACTATCACCCCCGTGACAAGCATATTCACGCCCGTGAACAATGAAAGAGAAAAATGTCAGGCGCGATTTTTTAGTTGGTATAACGGCTAGTTTCTTTTTTAATGCACCCCAATAGCTATATTCAGCCATGGGAGTATAAATGAAACTCATTTATGCATTAAGAAACAAGAGAATGATAAGAAAAACAAAATATTAGCATATACTTTAAAATCACAAGCTATCTTGTACTTTTTTATTTTGAGAACAAATCCATTCTCTGTAAAAATCTTATTGCTCCTCATATTTGAGCAATAAAGATTTATAAGTAGTTCTCTCTGTAATCTTTACTCAAGTGAGCATTGGGTAGTTCTGGGTTAAGACAAGAACAATTGTAAGGGTTAGTTGTGTGAACCTCCAAAACACAAATTAAAAGGTTGTTTGTGTGAGCCTGTAAAACACAAAGTATAGGTTGTTTGTGTGAGCCTGTAAAACACAAAGTATAGGTTGTTTGTGTGAGCCTGTAAAACACAAAGTGTAGGTTGTTTGTGTGAGCCTGTAAAACACAAAGGAATTGGTTATTGTGTGAGCCATTAAAACACAAGGAATTTCTGGGTTAGGTGTGAGCCATTGTAAGAAACACCATAGTTGGGAGTGAGCTTGTAAAACTCCATTATAACACTTAGTGTGTTAGTGAAACTCCCAATTGCGATTGGGGAGAGGAGTAGGGTTTGTTAATTCCCGAACCTCTATAAATCTTTGTGTCTGATTTTCTCTATCCCTTCCAAATTAACAATTTTATTTCCGCACTTTAAAGTTTAATTTTTTGAAACTCCAATTCAACCCCCCTTCTTGTTCTAATATCTGGGCAACAATTGGTATCAGAGCCTTGTCTAGCATCGAAGCCTAAAAAGTGCTAGTAAAGAGTAAGATATGACCAGTGAAGGATTCCAGAGTCTCAAACCTTACTTTGATGGAACAAATTATGCCCATTGGAAGTTTCAGATGGAGACATATCTGGATAATGAAGGAATTAAAGCTTGGGATAGTATTCGAAAAGAATGGACACCACCAATTAGAAGAGGAGTTAATGGTAAAGAAGAAATCCTGTCAAGAGATGATTGGACAGAGCCTCAAATAAGAGCAAATTTCAAAAATAAGAAGGCAATGACAATTCTCTCAAGTTCATTATCTATTGAAGAATGTGGCAGGATACAACACTGTTCAACTGCATATAGCATGTGGAAAACATTAGAAAACTATCATGAAGGCCACAAAGCCACATGGGATGATGAAAGCTCTTCAAGTGAAAAAGATGATAATGAAAATGAAGAGGTCAACCTATGCTTCATGGCTAATGAGGATCACATCTCGGATAAGGTAAGATCACTACACTCATATTCTTTCAATAATGATAGTAGTGATAATGATAGTAATAGTGATAGTGATGATGATGATGATAAGCAAAGCCTAATAGAAGAATTAAATATAGAATTAGAGAAATATAGAACTAAATTTAGCACCTATAGAAGTAATATCTCTAATTTGAAAAATAAGATAGATGGTTTAGAAAAAGAAAACATAAAGCTTAAATCATCTAATGAATCTCTTCAAAAGTCATTAGATGAATACTCATCAAGACCTTCAATAGCTTCACTGTTAAAAGAAAATAATACTTTCAAAAATGAAGTTGAGGAACTTAGAAATTCCATTTCTAAATTTCACAAGGGTAAAGAGAGCTTAGATACTCTCATTGTGTCTCAAAGACCACCTTTAGTTAGACATGGTCTAGGGTTTAAGGACACATCATCATCTTCTAACAAAACAATATTTGTTAAGTCTAAAGAACATAACTTCTCCACACCTGTTAGAACTGCACTAAGAAATAAGAATGTTAAACCCTCTATACCGAAAAAGAATCATGCCTTTATATATAGGAAGAATGTATCTAGAAAAATGCAAATTAATCATGATTGTGCATGCCATTGTTCTCAAAATCAGTCTAATCAAATTATGGCATTTAAATACATTGTAAGACCAAAAAGCAAGTTTACACCTAAACAATGTAATTACTGTATGAAAATGGGTCATATAAATAAAAATTGTTGGATAAGGAAGGCTCATTGGCAACCTTCATGTGCTAACCCCCAAGGACCCAAACTCATTTGGGTACCTAAATATCATACTTGATTTGTAACTCTGTAGGTATGCCTCAAGTCCACAATAAACAAAAATGCATGGCTAGTAGACAGTGGATGCTCAAGGCATATGACATGAGACAAAGAACTCTTCAATGAAATCAAAAGTATTGATGGAGGTAAAGTTACCTTTGGAAACAATGCAAAGGGTAAGGTAATTGGCATTGGTTCTATTGGTGTTAATGGTACTACTTTTATTAAGGATGTTTTACTTGTTGATGGCTTGAAACATAACTTGTTAAGTGTAAGTCAATTATGTGATAAAGGAAACAAAGTAATTTTCACTTCAAATGAATGTCTTGTAATCTCTATTGATGGTCAAGAAATATTTAAAGGAAATAGAGATATCAATACGTACATAATAAACTTACATGAACTATCTAAACATTCCTCTAAGTGTCTTGTGACTACTAGTGATGAATCTTGGTTGTGGCATAGAAGACTTGGTCATGCTAACATGGATTTAATACAAAGTCTCAGCACAGGAGAGCTAGTAAAAGGATTACCAAGAGTTAAATATGAAAAAGGCAAGACATGTGATCCTTGTCAAAGAGGAAAGCAACACAAGTCATCTTTCAAAGCCAAAAACATAGTAAGTACTTCAAAACCTCTTTAACTCCTACATTTAAACTTATTTGGACCTACTAGGGTTGCTAGCTTAGGAGTAAAACATTATGCATTTGTCATCATAGATGACTACTCTAGATTTACTTGGGTAATTTTCTTAGCTCAAAAGAGTGATGCTTTTGAAAATTTCAAAAACTTTGTTAAAAGAGTTCAAAATGAAAAAGGGTACTGCATTTCAAAAATAAGAAGTGATCATGGTAAAGAATTTGAAAATGAAAACTTTGAAAGTTTTTGTCTTGAACATGGCATTTCACATAATTTCTCATCTCCTAGAACACCTCAACAAAATGGAGTAGTTGAAAGAAAAAATCGAGCTTTAATTGAAATGGCAAGAACAATGCTTAATGAATATGAATTGCCAACTTATTTTTGGGCAGAAGCCACAAACACTGCATGTTATATTTCAAATCGAGTTTTCAAAAGACCTCTTTTAAACAAAACCTCATTTGAGCTATGGAATGGAAGAAAGCCCTTGGTATCATACTTTAGAGTATTTGGATGCAAGTGTTTTATATTGAACACCAAGGACAATCTTGGAAAATTCTCCTATAAGTCTGATGATGGTATCTTTTTAGGATACTCTACAACTTGCAAAGCATATAGAGTATTTAATAAAAGATCATTAACAGTGGAAGAATCCATGCATGTTGTTTTTAATGAATCTAGTAGACTTGATCTTGTGAAAGATAGTGCTCTTGATGATGTTGTAGATAATGTGGAAAAACTTGTCATTGAAAATGGAAAAGAAGAAAACGATCAAGAAAACTTACTACCTCAAAATCAAGAACAAATGGAGCAAGAACTTCCAAAAGAATGGAGAATGAACAGAAATCATCCAAAAGAGCAAATAATTGGTGATCTATCAAGGGGAGCAAGTACTAGATCTCATTTCAAGCATTTAGTCACTGACATTGCTTTTATTTCACAAATTGAGCCTAAAAACATTGATGAGGCTCTTAATGATGAAAGTTGGGTAATTGCCATGCAAGAGGAACTCAACCAATTTGAGAGAAATAAGGTATGGAACCTAGTACAAAGACCCAAGAATCATCCAATCATAGGCAGCAAGTGGGTATTTAGAAATAAGTTAGATGAACAAGGATTAATAACCAGGAATAAAGCAAGACTAGTTGCAAAACGATATAATCAGGAAGAAGGTATAGACTATGATGAAACATATGCACCCGTAGCTAGATTAGAAGCTATAAGAATACTCTTAGCATATGCATGTCACATGAATTTCAAACTTTTTCAAATGGATGTGAAAAGTGCATTTCTAAATGGCTATATAGATGAAAAAGTGTATGTAGAACAACCACCAGGTTTTGAAAGCTATGAATTGCCAAATCATGTTTTTAAACTTTCAAAAGCTTTGTAGGGTTTAAAACAAGCTCCAAGAGCTTGGTATGAGAGACTAAGTTCTTTTTTACTAGAAAACAGTTTCACAAAGGGAAATGTTGACACTACACTGTTCATCAAAAATCATAAGCATGAGATACTAATTGTTCAAATTTATATTGATGATATAATATTTGGTTCTACTAATGAGCTGCTTTGTCAAGAATTTGCTAAGTGCATGACTAGGGAATTTGAAATGAGCATGATGGGAGAACTTAAGTATTTCCTTGGTCTACAAATCAAACAAAGCAATGAGGGCATATTCATCAACCGATACAAATATGCCAAAGACTTAATCAAAAAATTTGGTATGGAATGATGCAAAAATGCCAAGACTCCTATAAGTACATCAACAAAATTGGACAAAGATGAAAAAGGTAAGAGCATTAATGAAAAGCTTTATAGAGGTATGATCGAATCACTTTTATATCTCACTGCTTCTAGACCCGATATTATGTACAGTGTTTGCTTATGTGCGCGATTTCAATCATGTCCTAAAGAATCTCATCTAAATGCTGTAAAAAGGATTTTAAGATATTTACATGGAACATTACATCTAGGTTTATGGTATCCTAGGAAATCATCTTTCTATATTATAGGATATTCAGATGCAGACTATGCTGGTAGTCTTTTGGATAGGAAAAGCACTTCAGGTACTTGTCACTTCATTGGAGAATGTTTGGTTTCTTGGTTTAGCAAGAAACAAGTTTCAATTGCTCTCTCAACTGCTGAAGCTGAATATGTAGCAGTTGGATGTTGTTGTACACAAATTCTTTAGACATATTAACAACTTAAGGACTATGGTCATGAGGTGAACCATATACCTATAAAATGTGACAACACCAGTGCAATAAATCTTTCAAAGAATCCTATTCAACAATCTAGAAGTAAACATATTGACATTAGACATCATTTTATTAGAGATCATGTTCAATATGGAGATGTTGAATTAGAATTTGTATGCACAGAAAAGCAATTAGCAGATATTTTCACTAAGTCTCTAAATGAGGAAAGAATTTGTATGCACAGAAAAACTTATGTTTTACAGGCTCACACAAACAACCTTTACCTTGTGTTTTATAGGCTCACACAAACAACCTTTTTTGTGTTTTAGAGGCTCACACAACTAACCCTTACAAGTGTTCTACTCTTAACCCAGAAATACCCAAAACTCACTTGAGTAAGAAATGATTACAGAGAGAAACACTTACAAATCTTTATTTTTCAATAAATTATGAGCAAAAAGATTTTCACAGAGAATAAATATTTGTTTTGAAAGTATTAAATGTGCAAATAGCTTACAACAAGATTTTGATTCAAAGTATTAGCTATCCTCTTGAAATGAATGCATAAATGACTTGCATTTATACTTCCATGGTGAATTATAGCTGTTAGAATGCTTTTAATACGAAACTAGCCATTGCACCAACCCTAATAATCGCGCCTGACATTTTTCTCTTTCATCTTTCACGGGCGTGACTATGTTTGTCATGGTCGTGACTGTTCTTCCAAGCCATGACTGAAGTGGTGACCTTAGTCGTGAAGCTCTCTGGAAGGTTTTTAAATAATGGGTCACATGCATGACATATATCTTCACGGGTGTGACAACCTTCCAAGTCGTGATCCAAGTGGTGACTTTGGTCATGAAGCTCTCTGGAAGAATTTGTCATGTAGGTTCACGGGCATGACATTTCTTTCACGATCGTGATTGAAAAGTTCATTCACGGTTGCTCTCTTCCTTGATGGCCGTGAACTTTAAATGTTGGTTTGTTGGTGGTTAGTTTCATCATGGGCGTGACACATAGGGTCATGGGTGTGAACATGCCACTTCTTCAATTTTATCTTTTGAATATTAATCTTCCATTTTTCATTCTTGCTAACATATTTCATACCCTATTCAATAGACTTAGAAAACAAGTATGTTAAATACATTATTGCTATTTTATTTGTTATCATCAAAATGACAGAAATACCCCTCAAGGTTCAACACCACGGTCTCATCTGAGATCCAAACATGTACTCATAAGATACCATTTGATTAGAGAAATCATTGGTAGGAATGATATAAAGATAGAAAAAGTGTCCACTGATCATAATATTGCTTATCCTTTAACTAAGCCACTTCCCCAAAAGAAATATGATTCTCATGTACTTGCCTATGGAATTAAATACAAAGGCGATTGGCTTTAGTCAAGTGGGAACTTGTTAAAGGAGTGCTCTAAAGGCAATCACCTTTAGCACTTATTTTACAAATTTATTTGACTAATAAAAGGCTTTTTCATTAATTTGATGTTCATTTGATATATGAATTGATAAGTGATCTCAAATCAATTAATGAAGTCCTTGATACATAACATAGAATGAAGAAAATCATGATGAGATCATGATATTGAGATTCTTATCATGTGTAATTATGCTAGTATCAAAATTATCCCTAGTCATAGGATTAATGAGACGGGACATTATTAATCCAGACAGACTAGCACATGTTACACTCCTTGATTGGATCGCTTAGTAGATATCATAATCTATAAACATGAGATGTTTAGAGTTAACATGTGGATGCTTGCTAAGTGTAGCTAAGTACATTGGATGACCAACTATGAGACAATCATATGGATAATCTATTCAAATGTCAATGATAGTCTCATCATAGCAATGGTGCAAGTATCCTTAAACTTGAGGTACTTAAGGATATCTTGAATATTGATTCTGTATTTTGACACTATTCCGTATTGCCTTAGAGAGGTAGTCAAAGGGTGGTGATTGGATACAGCTTGAGGTATTTGAAGGTAATTGGGTAACCAACAAAGGATTCACCACGCCTGCAGCTTCCCATCCGTTAGCCAACGGCAGTTTTTGGCCATAATTAGGCTAATTATGGCCAAATACTATTCATTTGTTTCCATTTTCTCCATTTTTGACTTTTTATCATATTTTTGAATTTGATTCAAATAGAAAAGACATAAAATAGCAGAAAATAGACATGAAAATATTTTTTGTGAAAACAAATATTTTAAGACAACAAAAATTCTCTCATTTTCATAGCTAGCACATTGAATTTGTTCAAACCATTTCTCTTGATAGTTTCTTCTTCATTTTTCATGTGAATTATCATTAGAGATATCCTAATATGGATTGTTGTGTTTTGCTACAACCCAACAAAATGAAGATTTGAAGAACAAATAAAAATTATAAGGTATAATTTTTAACATTTACATATATATAAATTAGTTTTAATGGTACAAGTATGATCTTTTATTTTGGCTTTTGAAAAAATTTAGTTTTTGCTGCGTTTATGAATATGATTCATTCTTCAAGGTGTAAAACAAATTATTGGGCTTTTTGCATATGTAAAACATATTAGGAGCATTAGCATACTATGTAGACATGAAAAGCATTGAAAATGGATATTGGAATTGAGATGTGGTATGGTTGTGTAGGAAAAATAAGTGAACAAGTGAGAGGCCCTCAAGAGGGTGACAAAGGCAAGGAGAAAGCTAGCTAATAAGGGAAGAAAAAGAAGGATAAAGGGAAGAACAAGGCTGATTAGGTATGTGCTTCATTGATAAAAAATTTTGCATGTTGTTAATATGTATGGAATTATATGTTAAGGTTTGTTATGTTTGTGTTTCTGAGATGTTATGTGATTTGTTGTAACTTTTGATATTATATATGGAAATGAGACCAAATGGTGTGAAATAATTGAGACATATGAATGTAGTTGTAATTCTAGAAATTTTAGTATTAAAATGAATGCAAATGATGAATGTGGTAGAAATATGGATTGATGTCAATTGATGGCTCGGGTACAGAATTCCAGAAACAGCTCTATCTATTTTGATGATACGTTGGGTTATGGAACTCTTTTTTGTATGTTATTTGTTGGAAATGAAAGCTAAGACACAAGTCTTTAATTTGTATTCAGACTATAACATCTAATTATGTCTAGATTTGCCCAGCAAAATGCATGAAGTTTAAACCTAGAATCTGTCCAGAAAATTCTAGATAGAAAATTCTATGATGATGCAGTAGTGAATTGATCATACCTTTTGATAGAAAACTGTGATTTTAAGTGATTTGTGATGCATCTGAAAGCTAAGACAATAAGATAAATATTTTTTGAAGGGCGAACTCCAAATTCGAATTATAAATGGGCTTAAAATGAAGCCCAAAAATAGGTCCAAAATCTGTCGTAGGTAAAAACATACAATATTGGGCTTTTTGCATGTGTTGTTATAATTATATGTAATAATCCATGCAAATATTTACTTTGATGGTAATTATAAATATTTAACAAATTATTTATGTATGAGATTTTATTGCAATAATAATGGAAATAAAGAACAAAAATAAATAAGCATAATTATGATAGTTAAATAATATTGTCATTTTTGAAATATAGTGAATTAATATAAAAATAGTTAAACCTAAAAATTTCTAGTCTATAACTAGAATAGGAAATAGTTTGGCATGTCAATCAGGGGATATAAGGCACTCGGTGCCAAATATGAAAGCCGGTAATGACAATTTATAAATGTGTTCAGCGCAAATTTATTAAGCCGATAATGGCATTATTATAAAACCACTCGGCGGTACATTATGAAAGTCGGGAATGACAACCCCGTTATTCCTATTAGATAGTTCGATTATAGGTGTTATGGGCAGCAAGAAAATAATAATAATACTAATATTGAAGTATGTGATTTTGTTGAATGTTACATGAAATAAAATGTTAAATGTTGAATATTTGCTTGAATTTATTGAATGACTAATTAATATGCATATATATATATATATATATATATATATATATATATATATATATATATATATATATATATATATTTATTGTATGTAAAATTTTTATCATTGAAGCACTACTAAGCTAGTAGCTTAGCGCGGGTGGTTTCCTCTCGCGCAGATTTAGAAGGGTAGTCGTAAAAAATAGACTGTCAAAAGAAGAATGGTACCCTAAGGGAAGCAGCAAAAAGCTTTGGGTTTTCGTTTTTGGTATATTTTGTTAAAAATTTTGTAAATTAACTTATAGTTTTATTTCATATAATGTGTATTAAAGATATAAATTGCAATGTAATAGAACATAGTTTAGACGTAAATTAATGTATTTTATAAATGAATAAAACTTTAAATATCTATGCTTGTAATAATTTTTATTTCGGTGTTTACAATATTTTCTTAAATAAAAAAAATGTTACTTCATTTCATTAAATTTACAAAACAGTTAGACGGGTAATACCCACTTACCCTGCTAAACGGAAGTGGGGTAAGGGGGTATTACAGAACCAACTCTTGAGTTCCTTAGCACGTTGCTGTTGGGTTTTGAAGAATGAATCATATTCATAAACGCAGCGAAAAATAAAATTTTTTAAAACCTAAATACAAAAGATCATACTTGTACCATTAAAATTAATTTATATAAATATAAATGTTAAAAATTATACCTTGTAATTTTTCTTTATTCTTAAAATCTTCACTTTGTTGGGTTGTAGCAAATCACAACAATCCACACTAGGATGTCTCTAATGATAATCCACACGAAGAATGAAGAAGAAGCTATCAAGAGAAATGGTTTGAAAAAATTCAAAGTGCTAGCTTTGAAAGTGTTCTTGAGAGAATTTTTGTTGTCTTAAAAATATTTTTTTTTCACAAAAAATATTTTCATGTCTATTTTCTGCCATTTGATGTTTTTTCCATTTGAATCAAATTCAAAAATAAGATAAAAAGTCAAAAATGGAGAAAATGGAAACTAATGAAAAGTAATTGGCCATAATTGGCCTAATTATCGCCAAAAACAGTTGTTGGCCAATGGATGGGAAGTTGTAGGCATGTTGGGCCTGCTGCGAGCTGCTGCTGGGCAGCCCTTAGGGGCCAGCCGCCTACCTAGCCTGTGTAGGCCCGGGATACTTCCGAACGATTTTCTCGTGCGATCTCACAGCGATCCATCCTAAAATAATTCTCTCATATTTTGGATCCTATCCAAGACCATTTTACTCATTCTCCATATCTTCAATGCGTGTGACCCATTAGGTTCTCGATTATGTTGGCCACTTAAATTAACAATTAATTCAAGCAGGTCATGAGCGGTATCTAGCAACATATCATGACCTCTAATTGACCGGAAAGTCAGTGGTTTGACTACGAACTTTTCCATATACAATTTCTGTGCAATTATTCCTTTCCCCATTCTATACCCCACTTGGTTCAGAGTATGGACATGTGTCAACTTCCACTAGACTGACTACGTCACATCTAGTTTGGTTCTTGTCCTTGAGGCTCATTACTCTATTAGATATCTCATTAAACACTATCTTTATGACATTTCCACTCCGGCCAGAGATTAATGAGTAATGACCACGACAAGAGTCCATGGGTATACACTCCTTCTATCAAGAGTGGTGAATCCGTTGTTGGTTACCCAATTACCTTCGAATACCTCATATTGTATCCAATCACCACCCTATGAGCTACCTTTCTGAGGCAATAAGGAATAGTGTCAAAATACAGAATCAATATTCAAGATATCCTTAAGTACCTCAAGTCCAAAGATACTTGCACCATAGCTATGATGAGACTATCATTGACATTTGAATAGATTATCCATATGATTGTCTCATAGTTGGTCATCTAATGTACTTAGCTACACTTAGCAAGCATCCACATGTTAACTCTAAACATCTCATGTTTATGGATTATGAGATCTACTACTCAATCCAATCAAGGAGTGTAACATGTGCTAGTCTGTCTGGATTAATAATGTCCTGTCTCATTAATCCTATGACTAGGGATAATTTTGATACTAACATAATTACACATGATAAGAATCTCAATATCATAATCTCATCATGATTTCCTTCATGCTATGTTATGTATCATGGACATCATTAATTTATTTAAGATCACTTATCAATTCATAAATCAAATGAACATCAAATTAATGAAAAAGCCTTTTATTAATCAAATAAATTTGTACAAGAAGTGCTAAAGGTGATTGCCTTTAGAGCACTCCTCTAACAAGCTCCAACTTGCACTAAAGCCAATCGCCTTTGTATTTAAATCCATAGGCAAGTACATGAGAATCATATTTCTTTTGGGGAAGTGGCTTAGTTAAAGGATCAGCAATATTCTTATCAGTGGGCACTCTTTCTATCTTTACATCATTCCTACCAATGATTTCTCTAATCAAATGGTATCTTCTGAGTACATGTTTGGATCTCTGATGAGACTGTGGCTCATTTGCTTGCGCAATGGCTCCATTATTATCACAATATAATTGTATTGGATCAATAATGTTGGGAACCAATCCAAGTTCTGTGATGAATTTCCTTATCCAAACTGCTTCATTTGCTGCTTCAGAAGCTGCAATGTACTCTGCTTCGATTGTGGAATCAACAGTCATTTTCTGTTTGGAACTCTTCCAACTAACTGCTGCACCATTTAGTGTGAATATATAACCTGACTGAGATTTTGAGTCATCCTTGTCAGATTGGAAGCTGGCATCGGTATAACTGCTCACAGTAAGATATTCATCTCCATATGTTGCCCAGATATTAAGCCAAGAAGGGGGGTTGAATTGGAGTTTCAAAAATTAAACTTTAAAGTGCGGAAATAAAAAATTAATTTTAGGAGGGATAGAGAAATTTGACACAAGGATTTTTATAGAGGTTCGGGTGTTAACAAACCCTACTCCTCTCCCCAATCGCAATTGGGAGTTTCACTAATACACTAAGTGTAACACCCCCTCACTCCAGCAGCTCATGCCCGAATGAGGGTGTGCTACACTAACTTCATCGGTTAAAATATCATTATATAAGTTATATATAAAGCAAAATCACTCGTACATTTATTTTTATTTCCAATATTTACTATTTATTTACTTTGCATTTATAAAAGAAATATAACATAAAAGTTAAACTACCTTTTTATATAGTAACATGTTCTTTACAAAACATACTGTTTATTTTACAAATACTACAAAATAAAATTTACAAGATAATATACAAAAGTTGTGTTACCCACGATGTGTGCAACAGGCTGTTTTACTAGATTAGGTCACCGCTGGCTATGTCTACCTTCTTTTTATACTTTACTAAATCTGCGTGAGAAAACTCTCACGCTAAGTTCTTGGCTTTGTGGTGCATATAGATAAGGCAATAAACTATTTTTAATGTCACATGCATTGTCATATAAAAATTTATAATCAAATCATGCAAACATACATTTCATAATATTCTAGTATGCATAACATTAATTTATTGTATCTCATTTTGTTTAACATAGTCAAATCATCATTCTCATGCAAATCATGGTATTCTAGCATGTATAGACATCAAATTATATTAGATTATCTCATACTTATTTATTTTATTACCACCTTATTGTATAACACTAAATCTTCTTTTTATCCATGCCACAATTCATAATTCCATTTTTATTATCCATTATTATTTCCTGTCCTATAACTTTTTTATTTATGTTTTCATTTATGCCCAGCACACCTATGAACCACTGAATAGGATAATAGAGTTGCCATCCAGGCACTTAGGAGTGCCAACCGAGCAATATGATGTGCGCATATAAATGCCAAACCCGACATAGATAACCATGCCAAACTCGACATAGATAACCGTGCCTAACTCGACGTAGATAATAATGTCATACCCGACATAAATAACAGTGCCAAACCCGACGTAGATAACATTGCCAAATCTGGCATAGATAATCATACCATTAATGTATTTAATCATTTTCATCATACTCCCCCCCTATTTGGCATGCCAAACTATCCTAAGTTGGTTCTAGTTAGGTGTTCTAGGGCTTATACAATTTCATTAAAATTCATAAAAATTAATTTCATACTTTTCATGGATGTAATATCTCAAAATAATCACATAATCACTCAATTAAAATAATATTTACATAATATAACAAAGTTCTCATCATTTTACTCATTTCATTCCTCAATTCACATGTTGCCCTGTCAATGGCAGATTATGTTCTCTGTTTTGGACCTTAATTTTGGTCCTGTTCCGTTATGCATTTAGTTATATGATCTTCATACAAGTTTTAGATATGGATCGTAACTTTAATATTCAACTTAAATCACTTAATTCGGAGTTCCGTATCAAAAGATATGATAATATTAACACTTACTGGTCACTGATAATTCTACCCAGAAATTTCTGGACAGATTCTAAGTCTAAACTTTATGAATTGTTCTGGACCATTACACCCATATTCAGATATTATGGTCTAAATAAAACTTTTAGGCCTATGTCTTAGCTTTGAAACTGAACAAAGAACACACAAATCCAAGCTCCATAACTCAATTTACAATAGTTTAAGTACTTATTGCTCATTACTAACAATTCTGTCTAGAATTTCTGGACAGATTCTATGTCCGAATTTTATGAATTCTTCTGGATAATTACAGACATATTCAGGTTTTGTGGTCTAAATAAACATTCTAGCCCTATGGCTTATCCTTCAAACCCAATAAACAACATGCAAAACCGAGTTCTAGAAATTAAGTTATAACAGTTTAAGTGAACACTGCTCATGAATTTCCAGTAAGAAACATACAAGATAATCACATTCAATTTTTACCAAATTAAATCCTAAGTCTAGCAAACATGCATCCCCAAGATTTTCATCACAAACTAATATCAATTCTGAATCATCAACATGCCAAATAATTAAATCATGCAATTAAAAAAAATAAAATAGACTATTGCCCTAGGTTATGCACAAACCTTTTTTTTCTCTTTTCTTTCTCTTTACTTCTCATTCTCCTTTCCTTTACTCCCTTGATCTAGTTGCTTGTTAACTTGAGTTCCTAAAATTTAAAATTAGATTATTAAAACTTCATAAATCCTAATTTTTCTCTTTTTCCTTACTCTCCTAAGCTTTCTTAGGCATGAAAATGGAATTTCCCATGTCTTTCTCTCTCTTTTTCTCACTTTCTCTTCTTAGAACAAGGTTTGGTTATGGCTGTCCAAGGGAAAAACGTTGCTGGTGTGGAGAAACTAATTTTCCTCAATGAAAAATGGATAAGGAAGAGGAAGAAACAATCAATAACAAAATGACAAAAGTCATTGAAATGGGGGACACCTAAGCTTCATCTATAAGCTTTCATTATTGTTCAATTAATGTGTTCATCTTACTTTGATGTATGGTGATTCAAGATGCAATGTGGAAGACAAATAATTGATAGGAATTTCTAGATTCAAATGGATAAGAAAGGATGAATGAGTAATTGATGAGCAAATGACAAAAACCAATTAAGGATGGGGACACCTAAGTTCACATTCTAGAAACTTTAATTAATGCTAAATGCGTGTATGTTAATTAGCTTCTTAAACTTTGCCACTTGGTGTGTTATGTTTCAAGAAACGTGGAAGACACTTAATGATGGGAAAATTCTAGATCAAGGGTGATAATTAAGAAAGGATAAGCACTTAAGAACAAAGTGACAAAATTACATAATTAATGGAGACACCTAAGCATTTTCTAGAAACTTTTCATTAATTTCTGATTCATGTATGTCTATTGACTTCTTAAAATGTGCCACTTGGTGTGGCTGATCTCCATATGCATTTTATGTAATGGTCACTAATTAGCATCTAGTTAGAATAAGTATTTGATATGCATAGAAACTATATGATTGACATTAGATATTAAAATAAATTGAGTAAATTATTAAATAAGAAATAAAAATGAACTAAATAGATTGATAAAATTTCATTTGGTTAGGCATATCATAGAAAAATTATAGTTTAATAAAAGCTAGTGGAATTTAATACATGTAAAAAAGTAAATAAATAAATAATTAATTAAAATAGAACAAGTTTAAAAAAAAAAAAAAAGAGGAAAGGGGGGCCGAATGTGGTCTTATAGGAGGGGGGAGTGTATTTGAGTTAAATGCATTTAATGTCATAATAACATCAACCTTATCTCCACACCACTCTTATCTCCACTCTTCTTCTTCCTCCAACCACCAGCCTCCATGATTTTCAAGAAGTTCACTCCAAATAGATTTGTTCTTGGTAAGTGATTATCTCTCAATTAGGACTGTATATTATCAGTATTTGGCACTTGATTGTCGAGTGAGTTATCAACCAAATATGAAGAAGTATAAAACATAAAACTTGTTCATCTATGTCTGTTGTATCGCTCTACCAAATTTAATTGAATTATTTGGAGTATATGAAGAGATATGATGATTGGAATTAAACTGTTTCAGGGAGACATATCAACTAAATGACCTACGGTTCTTGTACAAATTGATTATCTTAGTGGCTTAATCTGAGGTTTTTTAAAACATGCAAGTTGTAGGTATATATGTTATTGAGGTCTCTGAAAAATTTCGTATAATTTTCTCTTGTGTAGGTTGAGTTATGCTGAAATGATCTATGCCTGTTCCTTGATTGAGCTGGTTTCATATACCTGTTCAGTTCCAATAACTTCGTCCTTATATTTAACCTATATTTAGATCGAATTAGCCAAAGTTAAAAACATACAAGTTTTACTCCTATGTCTTATCTAAATTTCTGTGAAAGTTTCACCTTAAAATATCATGTATTTTGTGAGTTATGAGCTGAACAATTAAACTGGTCGGGTTGATACTCTATGTTGAACCAGTTATAGATCCATCAATATTTGAGAATCCTAGAGAACGAATTTGGAAATGAGTTAAACATGAAAAATGTTCCAAATTAACCTATATAACTTTAGAAAAGGTTTTAAAATAATTGAAGCTAAAACGTGGAAGCTATGAATTTTTGAATTGGGTACCTCGAAACTACCTAAGGGCAGAAAACAGGGAAATATTTAAAATTATACCACAAATTATGTAAAGGTTCAAAAATTCTGAAATTTTAGTATATTTCATTTTTACATGTTATATTTAATTAGGATCAAGAATCATATAAATTGGATAATTATAGAAAAAGTTATTAATCCAACAGTCCTTAGAGGTCTTGTTCTAGCTTAATAGAAATTCTAGTTATTTATTTAAATTATATTAAGAATAAATATTTTATCAAGCTATTAATTAATTATATTTTTAAATTTGGATTTCAACAAGAAGAAGACCAACAAAAGTGAATAAGCTCTGAACATATATTTTAGAAAAGGAAAATACTGTCGAGTTTTGTACATATATGTATTATATTTTGCCCTTATGCATGATTGTGTGTGCATGACATGAATTATTTGTCACAATGATGAAATTGTATATTATGACATGTTTTAAAATTATAGAAATGTTATTGACTATGAACTTAATATTATGCTAATATTTGATAAAATATCATGCTATCACTTGGTTTTGAAATAAATGGTGAGTATATGATTGTGTTAATGTGAATTGAGTATTGGTTATAGAAACAAGAAATTAATGGTGTTAATTGCCCATTTCTCTACCTGAGGACTAACATAGGATAGATGGTGCACCATTATGGGGAAGTTACGGTACCGCTATGGATATGATTTAAGGACAGGGTGGCTTAAGCTCTGGGAGCACCCTTGATCCTGATTACACACAGATGACATGATTATATTCAGTCAAGGTGGCTTAAGCTCCGCGAGCGCCCTTGACTTGAGATTATGGTGAGTAGGGTGGCTTAAGCTCCGTGAGCGCCCCTATTTCACACCCCATATCCGGACAGTCTGGGAATGAGATTTGGGTTGATACTAATTAAAGACTTTGGAATGAAATGTGAGAATTATATTATTGACATAAGTGATTAAGAAATGAAATGCTTATATGAGGTAGTGAGAACTTAATTATTAAATATGATTATTATGCTTATACTGCTATGTGATGTGGTTAATTCTTTTATATGACAAATATGCAATAACATTTCAGTGTGTCATGAATTATTTGAGACATGCATTTGTGTGACTGCTTGGGAAAAACTTAATGCCTATATGTACCACTAAGATAGAGATAGCTTAGCGTGGGTTTTTCTCACGCAGGAATTGGAACTATAGACGGTAGGAAGTGAAGTGGTCAGGAAGGAAATCCAAGCCCATATCAGCAGAGACACAAGAGATATAATTAGAGGGTTGGTTATTTAATAGTTTTTTTTCTTTTCTTTTCTTGGTTGACTATGTATATGGTTTGTGGTGGACTTGACTCATATGTTCATATTGTGTATGTAAATAATTAAGTAATATAATCGGGTGCTATATGTGTGAACAATATAATGATATATATATTATTAATTAGAATGACCTGCCTAAACCAATATAAATAAATAAATAGATTAAGTTATTTAAAATGAAAAAAAAATAATCCGAGCAGATTTATCAAGTTAAGCTTGTGACATCCCTCTTATATATGTGAGATTATTCCTACTATATAAGTGGAGCATCACATTTAGTGGTATCAAAGCAGGTTTAGGCGTTTCTAGGCCTAGGTGGGAAAGAGATATTAGGTTTAAATATTCATGTGTCTCATATAATTTTGATATGGGCTTTCTTCTTGGGAACTTGTAGGATTGTAGAAAGATGTCTTCGGAAGAACGGGATATGGCTGAGAGTACCGTCTCTCCTGATACTGAGACTCCTCATCAACCTAGAGCAGCAAGCATACAAGGGCAAAATGCTATTCCAAATTCCCCACCACAGGCAGCAGAACAGATTGATCCTGGTCAAAATCCATTTATTCAACAGATGACTGGATTATTCCAACAGATGGTATGAGCCATTCCTCAGCCTACCCCGGTGCCACCACCTAAACCAAAAGTAACAATTGATAAGCTTCGTAAGTATGGGGCTTTGGATTTCTATGGTAAGAGAGATGAAGATCCAGCTGCAGTTGAGTATTGGTTGGAAAAGACTGAAAGAATTTTTAAAGAGTTGCAAGTGGAAGCAGATGACAAAGCTAGATTTGCTACTTCTCTACTCCAAGATGAGGCATATGATTGGTGGAAATCAGTTCTTACCAAGCCAGATATGGTGGAACCGGTCTCATGGGATTCTTTCCTCTCTGAATTTAAAAAGCAATATATTCTGTTGATCTATATTGATGAGAAAAAGAAAGAGTTTATGAATCTCAAGCAAGGTAAAATGTCAGTGACTGAGTATCAGCGGGATTTTACCAGACTGAGCAAGTATGCCCCTGAATTAGTTGCAAATGAAAGAGATAAATGTAGAAGATTTGAAGATGGCCTTAATGAAGAGGTTGGAGATATTGTGACTGCTCTTCATCATAACAATTTTTCTCAGTTAGTTTCAGCAGCGCTCAGCCTTGAGAAAAGGAAAAAGAGAAAAATAGAAGAATCTTTTAAAAAGTCAACTACTTCTGAGACTCAATTCATTGGGAAGAAGAGTCATTTCTTTACTAGCCGCTCACATAATAGAGGACAGGGAAAGGGTCCTAGCTATTCACAAGCAGGGTCTTTTAAGAGGGGGCTGCCCTCTAAGGCACCTTCTACTACAGCCAGTTCACAATCTCAGGTTAGCAAGGAAGCTATACCGGTAAGTACCATTTGCAATAGGAGCCATCAAGGGGAATGTTGGCGTGTCACAGGTGCTTGCTTTATATGTGGGTCCAAGGAACATATACGGAGGGATTGCCCACTCTTGACAGGTGGTACTCCTACTCAGACTACTAGGTCAGCTCCAACTCAACTTGGAGTTCAGTTCAGAGGAGGACCAGGACGACCGAAACAGGCTATTTTAGAGACAGTGAATAGACCTGGATCCAGCAGAGCTCCAGCCCGAGCCTATGCCATGAAAGCTAAGGAGGATCAGGCGGCAACAGATGTTATTGTTGGTATGTTTTCATTATATGATTTTGATATTTGTGCACTCATAGATCCGGGTTCCACACATTCATATATTTGCACTAGTACACCTAGTCAGCATAATATGATTAAAGAAAATCTAGAATATGGAATTGAAGTTAAGAATCCTTTGGGTCACAGTGTAATAGTGAATAAAGTATTTAGGAATTGTCCTTTGGTTGTGCATGGAAAAGTGTTTTCTGCAGACTTGATTGAGTTGCCTTTCCATGAGTATGATGTCATATTAGGCATGGATTGGCTCTCACGTCACAGAGCAGTGGTGGATTGCAAGTCTAAATTTGTGGTATTTAAGATAGAAAATCAGGAGGAAATTATTGTGAAAGGTGAATTATTTTCACAACATCCTCGAGTCATATCCATGATGAAAGCTAGGAGATTGATAAGAAAAGGGTGTGAAGCTTATTTGGCCCATGTGATTGACACCAGAAAGGGGGGTTCGAATCTTGAAGATATTCCTGTGGTAAATGAATTTCCAGATGTGTTTCCTGATGACTTACCTGGGTTGCCTTCAGAGAGAGAGGTAGAGTTTGCTATAGATCTTGTTCCAGGAACTATGCCTATATCACAGACGCCATATAAAATGGCCCCATCAGAGATGAAAGAACTTAAGACACAATTGCAAGAACTTCTTGATAAGGGTTTCATTAGACCAAGTACATCCCCATGGGGTGCACTGGTATTGTTTATGAAAAAGAAGGATGGAACTTTGAGGTTATGTGTTGATTATCGACAGTTGAATAAGGTGACCATCAAGAACAAGTACCCATTACCGCGGATTGATGATCTCTTTGACCAACTGAAAGGTGCAGGAGTATTTTTCAAGATAGACTTGAGATCTGGTTATCATCAATTAAGGGTAAAGACGGAGGATATAGCTAAAACTGCATTCAGAACCAGATATGGCCATTATGAGTTTTTGGTTATGCCATTTGGGCTGACCAATGCTCCGGCAGTATTTATGGATCTTATGAATAGGATCTTTAGGTCGTATCTTGATCAATTTGTGGTCATTTTTATTGATGATATTTTGGTATATTCTAAAGATTTAGAAGAACATGAAAAACATTTGAGAATAGTGTTGCAGACTCTCAGAGAATATAAGCTTTATGCCAAACTCTCAAAATGTGAGTTTTGGTTAAAGGAGGTGACATTTTTGGGACACATTATCTCTGCAGAAGGCATTAAAGTGGATTCTAGCAAAGTTGAGGCAATTGCGAGTTGGAAACCTCCACGGAATGTGACCGATGTCAGAAGTTTCTTAGGTTTATCTGGATATTATCGGAGTTTTGTCAAGGGTTTTTCAATGATTGCTTCTCCTTTAACAAGACTATTGAGAAAGGATGCTAAATTTGATTGGACAGATAAGTGTCAAGCTAGTTTTGATAAGCTCAAAAGTATGCTCACTAAGGCCCCTGTTTTGACACAGCCGATTCCTAATAAGGAGTATGTCATTTATAGTGATGCTTCTCATAATGGTTTGGGTTGTGTTTTGATGCAAGATGGAAAAGTGGTTGCTTATGCTTCTAGGCAGTTAAAGCCGCATGAGAAGAATTATCCTACCCATGATATAGAGTTAGCAGCTATAGTTTTTGCATTGAAAATTTGGCACCATTATTTATATGGGGAGAAGTGTTTTATTTACAAAGATCACAAGAGTTTAAAATATCTTCCTTCACAGAAAGAATTGAATTTGAGGCAGAGAAGATGGTTAGAGCTAATAAAAGATTATAATTGTGTGATTGATTACCATCCAGGCAAAGCTAATGTAGTAGCAGATGCTTTAAGCAGAAAGATTGTGGCAGAGTTGCACCTTCAACCCACTCTTACTCAGGAAATTAAGGATGCACAAAGACAGGATAGAAAGCTCATTGAAGTAGCTGAGTTGATCTCTAAGGGGGAGAGACCTGGATTCACTATGGATTTAGATGGTGGATTGTTCTATCAAAATAGATTATGTGTGCCCGATATCGAAGATCTTAGACAGAGGATTCTTAGAGAGGCCCATGAAAGCAAATATGCTATGCACCCAGGGAGCAACAAAATGTATCAAGAGTTGAAGAGCAGATACTGGTGGGCAAGTATGAAAAAGGACATCTCGAAATACACTTCACAATGTTTGACTTGTCAGCAGGTCAAGGCTGAACATCAAGTGCCTTCGGGGTTGCTACATCCAATTTCTATTCCAGAATGGAAGTGGGAACGAATCACTATAGATTTTGTGACTGGATTACCTTTGACTCTAAAGAAACATGATACTGTATGGATCATAATGGACAGATTTACAAAGTCAGCACATTTCTTACCTGTCAGAAAGGACTATCCACTGAATAAATTGGCAGAAATTTATATGAATGAAGTTGTACGACTTCATGGAGTGCCTGTTTCTATTGTGTCTGACAGAGATCCCCGCTTCACATCTCAATTTTGGGGTAGTCTACAACGAGCTCTAGGTACTAAGCTCAATTTTAGCATGACTTTTCATCCACAGACAGATGGACAATCAGAAAGAGTCATTCATATTCTAGAAGATATGATGAGAAGTTGTGTCATCGAATTTGAAGGTAGCTGGGACAAATATCTTCCTTTAATGGAGTTCGCCTATAATAACAGTTATCAGTCTAGTATCCAGATGGCTCCATATGAGGCACTTTATGGTAGGAAGTGTCGAACACCTTTATGTCGGACAGAGCTCAGTGAGATAAAGCTTATGGGACCAGACCTAGTGCAAGAGACAGAAGAGAAAGTAAAAGTCATTCGCGAAAGACTTAAGGCAGCTACAGATAGGCAGAAATCGTATGCTGATCTTAAGAGACGAGACATTGATTATGTAGTGGGTGATAAAGTTTTTCTTAAAGTATCTCCCTGGAAGAAAGTTCTAAGATTTGGAAAGAAAGACAAGTTAACTCCAAGATTCATCGGACCTTATGAAATATTAGAAAGAGTTGGACTTGTTGCATATAGACTCGCTCTACCACCCGAGTTGAGTCTGATACATAATGTCTTCCATGTCTCAATGTTAAGACGATATAGATCAGATCCTACTCACATCATACCTGCTGAAAGCATTCAAGTGAGACAAGATTTGACATATGAAGAAGAACCAGTTCAAATCCTAGCCAAGGAAATTAAGGAGCTTAGGAACAAATGAGTACCATTAGTTAAAGTGTTATGGAGAAATCATGCAGTCGAAGAAGCCACATGGGAAAACAAGGAAGTGATGAAAGCTCAATACCCTCACCTGTTCAATGACAACACAATAGGTATGTTTCGAGGACGAAACATCTTAAAGGGGAGAGAATTGTAATGGTCACTAATTAGCATCTAGTTAGAATAAGTATTTGATATGCATAGAAACTATATGATTGACATTAGATATTAAATTAAATTGAGTAAATTATTAAATAAGAAATAAAAATGAACTAAATAAATTGATAAAATTTAATTTGGTTAGGCATATCATAGTAAAATTACAGTTTAATAAAAGCTAGTGGAATTTAATACATGTAAGAAAGTAAATAAATAAATAATTAATTAAAATAGAACAAGTTTAAAAAAAAAAAGGAGAGGGGGGCCGAATGTGGTTTTGTGGGAGGGGGGAATGTATTTGAGTTAAATGCATTTAATGTCATAATAACATCAACCTTATCTCCACACCAATCTTATCTCCACTCTTCTTCTTCCTCCAACCACCAGCCTCCATGATTTTCAAGAAGTTCACTCCAAATAGATTCGTTCTTGGTAAGTGATCATCTCTCAATTATTCTTGTATTTTTAGAGTATTAGGACTATATATTATCAGTATTTGGCACTTGATTTTCGAGTGAGTTATCAACCAAATATGAAGAAGTATAAAACATAAAACTTGTTCATCTATGTCTGTTGTATCTCTCTACCAAATTTGATTGAAGCATTTTGTGTATATGAAGAGATATGGTTATTGGAATTAAACTGTTTCAGGGAGACATATCAACTAAATGACCTACGGTTCTTGTACAAATTGATTATCTTTGTAGCTTAATCTGAGGTTTTGTAAAACATGCAAGTTGTAGGCATATATTTTATTGAGGTCTCTGAAAACTTTCGTATAATTTGCTCTTGTGTAGGTTGAGTTATGCTAAAATGATCTATGCCTATTCCTTGATTGAGTTGGTTTCATATACCTGTTCAGTTCCAGTAACTTCGTCCTTATATTTCACCTATATTTAGATCGAATTAGCCAAAGTTAAAAACATACAAGTTTTACTCCTATGTCTTATCTAAATTTCTGTGAAAGTTTCACCTTAAAATATCATGTATTTTGTGAGTTATGAGCTGAACAATTAAAATGGTCGGGTTGATACTCTATGTTGAACCAGTTATAGATCCATCAATATTTGAGAATCCTAGAGACCGAATTTGGAAATGAGTTAAACATGAAAAATGTTCCAAATTAACCTATATAACTTTAGAAAAGGTTTTAAAATAATTGAAGCTAAAACGTGGAAGCTATGAATTTTTGAATTGGGTACCTCGAAACTGCCTAAGGGCAGAAAATAGGGAAATATTTAAAATTATACCACAAATTATGTAAAGGTTCAAAAATTCTGAAATTTTAGTATATATTTGTTTTATATGTTATATTTAATTAGGATCAAGAATCATATAAATTGGATAAGTATAGAAAAAGTTATTAATCCAACAGTCCTTAGAGGTCTTGTTCTAGCTTAATAGAAATTCTAGTTATTTATTTAAATTCTATTAAGAATAAATATTTTATCAAGCTATTAATTAATTATATTTTTAAATTAGGATTTCAACAAGAAGAAGACCAACAAAAGTGAACAAGCTCTGAACTTAAATTTTGGAAAAGGAAAATACTGTCGAGTTTTGTACATATATGTATTATATTTTGCCCTTATGCATGATTGTGTGTGCATGACATGAATTATTTGTCACAATGATGAAATTGTATGTTATGACATGTTTTAAAATTATAGAAATGTTATTGACTATGAACTTAACATTATGCTAATATTTGATAAAATATAATGCTATAACTTGGTTTTGAAATAAATGGTGAGTATATGATTGTGTTAATGTGAATTGAGTATTGGTTATAGAAACAAGAAATTAATGGTGTTAATTGCCCATTTCTCTACCTAAGGACTAACATAGGATAGATGGTGCACCATTATAGGGAAGTTACGGTACCGCTATGGATATGATTTAAGGACAGGGTGGCTTAAGCTCTGGGAGCACCCCTGATCCTGATTACACACAGATGGCATGATTATATTCGGTCAAGGTGGCTTAAGCTCCGCGAGCGCTTCTATTTCACACCCCATATCCGGATAGTCCGGTAATGAGATTTGGGCTGATACTAATTAAAGAATTTGGAATGAAATGTGAGAATTATATTATTGACATAAGTGATTAAGAAATGAAATGCTTATATGAGGTAGTGAGAACTTAATTATTAAATATGATTATTATGCTTATACTGCTATGTGATGTGGTTAATTCTTTTATATGACAAATATGCAATAAAATTTCAGTGTGTCATGAATTATTTGAGACATGCATTTGTGTGACTGCTTGGGAAAAACTTCATGCCTATATGTACCACTAAGCTAGAGATAGCTTAGCGTGGGTTTTTCTCACGCAGGAATTGGAACTATAGACGGTAGGAAGTGAAGTGGTCAGGAAGGAAATCCAAGCCCATATCAGCAGAGACACAAGAGATATAGTTAGAGGGTTGGTTATTTAATATTTTTTTTCTTTTCTTTTATTGGTTGACTATGTATATGGTTTGTGGTGGACTTGACTCATATGTTCATATTGTGTATGTAAATAATTAAGTAATATAATCGGGTGCTATATGTGTGAACAATATAATGATATATATATTATTAATTAGAATGACCTGCCTGAACCAATATAAATAAATAAATAGATTAAGTTATTTAAAATGAAAAAAAAAATAATCCGAGCAGATTTATCAAGTTAAGCTTGTGACATCCCTCTTATATATGTGAGATTATTCCTACTATATAAGTGGGGCGCCACATTTTATGTCCCAATTCATACATTTAATTTATGACTATCCCAATAAATCCTCCAATTTTTCAGTAAATTGCAAATTAACCCCTAAACTTTTCAAAATTTTCAATTTAATCCTTTTCCGAAATTTTACATCTTTAAATATTTTGAACTCTTTGTTAGATATTTTTCATACTTAATTGTCATTATTTTCATTATTTTTCGATAAAAATCCAAATTTAGAATTCGGTCAAACCGACGAGTCGATTTAACAACTCGCGGGACTTTAGTCTAAATTATCGGATATGACATTCTCTCCCCCTTAAAATAAATTTCGTACCCAAAATTTACCTGTTAATTATGTGAACAACTGAGGATATTGCCTCTTCATGACTTGTTCGTTCTCCCATGTGGCTTCTTTAGTAGCATGATTTCACCATAGCACTTTGACTAATGGAACTTTCTTATTTCGTAAAACTTTTTCTTCACGTGCTAATATTTCCATCGGTTTCTCTTCATAAGTCAAGTCAGTCTGCACTTCTATCTCTTCAGTTGGTATGACATGAGTCGGATCAGACCTATATCTCTTTAGCATTGACACATGAAAAACATTATGGATTTTATCTAACTCTGGTGGAAGTGCTAACCGATATGCCACTGGTCAGATTCTTTCCAAAATCTCATAAGGACCAATGAACCTCGGACTTAACTTTCCCTTTTTACCGAATCTCAATACTTTCTTCCAATGTGAAACCTTGAGAAATACTTTATCTCCCATAGCATACTCTATATCTTACCTCTTTAGGTCAGCATATGATTTATGTCGATCTTGAGCTGCTTTCAATCTCTCTTGGATAATTCTAACCTTTTCTTCTGTTTGTTGCACTAACTCTGACCCTATCAAGTTCTTTTCACTCAATTCGGTCCAACAAATTAGTGTCAAGCATTTTCTTCCATACAATGCCTCATACGGTGCCATGCCTATGCTCGTCTGATGGCTGTTGTTGTAGGCAAATTCCATAAGAAGTAGATATCTATCCCAACTTTCCTCAAATTCAAGTACACAACTTCTCATCATATCCTCTAGCAATTGAATAACTCTCTCTGATTATCCATCCTTTTGCGGATGAAAGGCCGTGTTGAAATTGAGTCGAGTTCCCAAAGCTTGTTATAGACTCTTCTAGAATTGTGAAGTAAATCAGGGATCTCTATCAAATATGATGGACATTGGCACTCCATTCAATCTCACCATCTCACTTACATAAATTTCAGCTAGCTTGTTCAATGAGTAGTTCATTCTGACTGGTAAGAAGTGCTCTGATTTCGTCAATCGGTCCACTATCACCCACACTGCATCATGCTTTCTCTGAGTAATCCATAAACCGGACACAAAATCTATCGTGATTCTTTCCCATTTCCACTCTGGAATCGATATTGGTTGCAGCAATCCTGTGGGCAATTGGTGTTCTGCTTTCACTTGTTGACAAGTTAGACATTTAGCAACATATTTAGTGATATCCTTCTTCTTCCCTGGCCACTAATATTGAGTTTTCAAATCTTGATACATCTTGTTCCCGCCTGGATGCATGGTATATACCGTTTCATGTGCTTTTTTTAAAATATCGGACTTCAGCTCTTCTATAGCAGGCACACAAATCCTATTCTTGAAGTACACTGTGCCATCCTTTGTCAATGAAAAATCAGGCTTTTCCCCCATTTTCATTGCCTCGACTATCTCTACTAACTTTTCATCTTGCTTCTGAGCATCTTTGATCCTCTGCATCAAAGTATATTATATTCGCATCTCAACTAAAATCTTCCTACTTAGTGCATCTGCGACCACATTAGCTTTTCCTGGTTGGTAGTCGATCACACAGTCATAATCTTTAATCAACTCTAACCATCTTCGTTGTCTCAGATTCAACTCTTTCTATGAGGGAAGGTACTTAAGACTTTTGTGATCTGTATAGATATAACATCTTTCCCCATACAGATAATGTCTCCAGATCTTAAGAGAAAAAACTATCACAGCTAACTCCAAATCATATGTCGGATAGTTAAGCTCATGAGGCTTAAGTTGTCTTGAGGCGTAAGCAATCACCTTTCCTTCTTGCATAAGAACACAACCTAAACCATTATGACTAGCATCACTGTACACAACAAAGTCTTTTCCTGGAATAGGCTGAGTCAAAATTGGTGCTTTAGTCAGCATCACCTTCAGTCGATCAAAGTTTGCTTGACACTTGTCTGTCCACTCGAAATAGACCTCTTTTCGTAACAGTCGTGTCAAAGGAGTCGCTAATGATGAAAATCCCTTCACGAACCTTCTATAATATCCGACTAATCCGAGGAAACTTCTCACTTCTGTCACATTTCGTGGTGGTTTCCAATTAAGAATAGCCTCAATTTTATTAGGATCAACCCAGATACCTTCTGCTGAAATTACATGACCTAGAAAACTGACTGCTTCAAGCCAAAACTCGCACTTAGATAGCTTTGCATACAACTGCTTCTCCCTCAATGTTTGCAGCACTATTCTGAGATGTTGATCATGTTGTACTCGGTCTCTAGAGTAGACAAGAATGTCATCAATAAACACTACTACAAATTGATCAAGGTATGGCCTGAACACTCGGTTCATCAGGTCCATAAAAGCTGCTGGTGCATTCGTCAATCCAAAGGGCATAACTAGGAACTCATAATGACCATAACGAGTCCTAAATGTTGTCTTAGGTACATCTGACTCTTTTATCTTCAGTTGATGATACCCCGATCGAAGATCTATCTTCGAAAATATGGCTGCACCTTTCAATTGGTCAAATAAGTCATCAATCTTAGGCAGTGGGTATTTATTCTTAATAGTCACCTTATTAAGCTGCCTGTAATCGATGCAAAGACGAAGAGTGCCATCTTTCTTGTTCACAAATAATACTGGAGCACTCCATGGTGATACACTGGGTCGTATAAAACCCTTCTCTAACAACTCCTGCAACTGTACCTTCAGTTCTTTCAACTCTGCTGGTGCCATCCTATATGGTGGAATGGAAATAGGGGTGGTGTCGGGTACCAAATCGATAGCAAATTCAATTTCTCTATCTGACGGTAACCCTGACAGCTCTTTTGGAAATACATCGGGAAAATCACTAACAGTAGGAATATCCACCAACTTCGGACTTGCTTTTTCCATATCAACTACATACGCTAAGTATGCTTCGCATCCCTTACTGATGAGTTTCTGGGCTTTCAACACTGATATCACATTGTCTGGGTATCTTCTATCCTCACCCATCACCATTATCTCATCTTGTTCTGGAATTCTGATGATCATTTGTCTTCTTCCACAATCCACTACCACTCCATAACGAGCCAACCAATCCATTCCCAAGATCACATCGAACTCATGAAATGGTAATTCTATCAAGTCTGCTGGGAATTGCCTTCCTTGAATTTCAACTGGGCAACCACTAAACACCTTACTAACCCTCACACTGTGCCCTAATGGGTTAGTCACAATAATCTCAAATTCTAGAGTCTATGGTTCTAAACCCTCTCGACCCAGTGGTGATGTGCATATGTATGAATGTGTCGACCCCGAATCTATCAATGCATGTATGTCAGAGCCAAAGAGAAGAAATTTACCAATTAAGACATTTGGTGCATCATGCTCCTCTTGGCCTCGCATGGCATATGCCCTAGCTGGGGAAACTTTACAACCTTCTAGCCTCTCAACTATCTCTGATCTGAACTGACTGGACCCTGATCTGCTTCCTCTACCTTGCCCTTGACCTCGGCCTCTGCCTTGCTTAGAAGCCTGTGTCTGCATCGGCTCAGTGCTCCCTGAACCTCTGTCATACTGTAACAAGGGACAATCTCTTCTCATATGGTCTTTAGAGCCACATCTAAAACACGCTCCTGTCATCCACCAACACTCTCCGGAATGAGAACGACCACAATGTTGGCATTCTGGTAGGGGTAGAGATCTATATGGTGTCTGTGTTGGTGCACTGGCTGCCGAAGAAACAAATCTCATGGGTTGTCCTCGCCTGAAGGAAGAAAGTCTATTGGAACCCCCAGCCTGAAATCAGCCACTGAAAGATCTAGCTCTTTTACCACTTGACTGTACTCTACTCGGTTGTGATATGGGCCTCTTGAACCCTCTATCTTGTGTTGACTATTGTGTGGCTAGAACTCTCTCGACTATTCTGGCAGACGGTAGCAAACTAGGATAACTCATTAGACATAGAGCTGAGACTTGTAGCTTGATTAGGTCTCTCAATCCATCTTCAAATCGTCAGCACTTATCTGCCTCAGTGGATACAATGCCTCCAGCATACTTGCAAAGATGTGTGAATTCTCTTTCATATTCTTTTACCAATAAGTTTCCTTGTTTCAGCATCAAAAATTATCTTTTCTTGTCGTCTGTGTAGATAGGAGGAATATACTGCTCCTTAAACTTCTCTAGAGAGAACTCCCATATCAAAGGGTCAGGAGCCTCTGTGCTCTGTGATTCAGATCGCCACCAGTCATATGCATGCTCCTGTAGTAAAGATATTGCATACTCATATTTATGCTTGTCTGTGCAATGCAGCTGATCAAAAACTCTCTCTGCCCGTTCTAGCCAAAACTCTGCCACTGAGGGGTCATCTTCCCGTTTACCGTAGAAATCAGGTGCCCCTAACTTCCTCAATCTCTCAAATTGTAATCCTGATGAGGCTGGTTGTGATGCTCTTTGTAGCAAATCTATCATGTTCCTCATAAGCTCTATTTTTCCTATGCCAGCAATAGACTGCCCTCTTGATAGGCTAGCACTGGATCTAGATATAGTAGCTTGGCGATGACTGGGTTGCAATGAAGCCTGTGTTTCAGTACGATCATTACTTTCACCTCCTTCGGCCACAATATGTCATGACTCTTAAGCCATACTATACCTATATCATAAAATAACGGCCCCAATCAGTAAGCAGCAACTTTAATACTTAATTATGGGTACACACATGTTATAATTATTTTTGAAAACCATTTTAAAATTCCAAAACCACCCAAATCGGGCTTTAATACCAAAATCCATAAACACCAAGCTGGTGCTCTGATACTAAAAACTGTAACACCCCCTCACTCCAGCAGCTCATGCCCGAATGAGGGTGTACTACACTAACTTCATCGGTTAACATATCATTATATAAGTTATATATAAGGCAAAATCACTCATACGTTTTTTTTATTTCCAATATTTATTATTTATTTACTTTGCATTTATAAAAGAAATATAAAAAAAAAGTTAAACTACCTTTTTATATAGTAACATGTTCTTTACAAAAATATACTATTTATTTTACAAATACTACAAAATAAAATTTACAAGATAATATACAAAAATTGTGTAACCCACGATGTGTGCAACAGGCTGCTTTACTAGATTAGGTCACCGCTGGCTATGTCTACTATCCTCTTTTTATTCTTTACTAAATCTGCGTGAAAAAACTCTCACGCTAAGCTCTTGGCTTAATGGTGCATACAAATAAGACAATAAACTATTTTTAATGTCACATGCGTTGTTATATAAAAATTTATAATCAAATCATGCAAACATACATTTCATAATATTCTTGTATGCATAACATTAATTTATTGTATCTCATTTTGTTTAACATAATCAAATCATCATTCTCATGCAAATCATGGTATTCTAGCATGTATAGACATCAAATTATATTAGATTATCTCATACTTATTTATTTTATTACCACCTTATTGTATAACACTAAATCTTCTTTTTATCCATGCCACAATTCATAATTCCATTTTTATTATCCATTATTATTTCCTGTCCCCTAACTTCTTTATTTATGTTTTCATTTATGCCCAGGACACCTATGAACCACTGAATAGGATAACGGAGTTGCCATCCAGACACTTAGGAGTGCCACCCGAGCAATATGATGTGCACATATAAGTGTCAAACCCGGCGTAGATAACTGTGCCAAATTCGGCGTAGATAACCGTGCCAAACTCGGCGTAGATAATAATGTCATACCCAGCATAAATAATAGTGCCAAACCTAGCGTAGATAACATTGCCAAATCCGGCATAGATAATCATACCATTAATAGATTTAATCATTTTCATCATACTCCCCCCTATTTGGCATGCCAAACTTTCCTAAGTTGGTTCTAGTTAGGTATTCTAGGGCTTATACAATTTCATTAAAATTCATAAAAATTAATTTCATACTTTTCATGCATGTAATATCTCAAAATAATCACATAATCACTCAATTAAAATAATATTTATATAATATAACAAAGTTCTCATCATTTTACTCATTTCATTCCTCAATTCACATGTTGCCCTGTCACTAGCAGATTTTGTTCTCTGTTTTGGACCTTAAGTTTGGTCATGTTCCGTTATGCATTTAGTTACATGATCTTCATACAAATTTTAGATATGGATCTTATATTTAATATTCAACTTAAATAACTTAATTTTGAGTTCTGTATCAAATGATATGATAATATTAACACTAACTGGTCACTGATAATTCTGTCCAGAATTTTCTGGACAGATTCTAAGTCTACAATTTAGGAATTTTTCTAGACCATTACATAACTATTCAGATATTATGGTCTAAATACTAATATTAATTCTTTGGCTTAGCTTTCAAACCAAACAAAGAACACACAAATCCAAGCTCTAGAACTCAAGTTACAATAGTTTAAGTACTTACTGCTCATTACTAATAATTCTGCCTAGAATTTCTGGACATATTCTATGTCCGAATTGTATGAATCGTTCTGAATAATTACAGATATATTCAGGTTTTGTGGTCTAAATAAAAGTTATATCCCTATGTCTTATCCTTCAAACCCAACAAACAACATGCAAAACTAAGTTCCAGAAATTAAGTTATAACAGTGTAAGTGAACACTGCTCATCAATTTCCAGCAAGGAACATACAAGATAACCACATTCAATTTTTACCAAATTAAATCCTAAATCTAGCAAACATGCATCCCCAAGATTTTCATCACAAAATAATATCAATTCAGAATCATCAACATGCCAAATAATTAAATCATGCAATTAAAAAAAATAAAATAGGCTATTGCCTTAGGTTATGCACAAACCTTTTTTTTTTCTCTTTACTTCTCTTTCTCCTTTCCTTTGCTCCCTTGATCTAGTTCCTTGTTAACTTGAGTTCCTAAAATTTAAAATCCGATTATTAAAACTTCATAAATCCTAATTTGTCTCTCTTTCCTTACTCTCATAAGCTTTCTTAGGCATGAAAATGGAATTTCCCATGTATTTCTCTATCTTTTTCTCACTTTCTCTTCTTAGAACAAGGTTTGGCTATGGCTGTCCAAGGGAAAAGCGTGGCTGGTGTGGAGAAACTAATTTTTCTCAATGAAAAATGGATAAGGAAGAGGAAGAAACAATCAATAAAAAAATGACAAAAGTCATTAAAATGGGGGACACCTAAGCTTCATCTATAAGCTTTCATTATTGTTCAATTAATGTGTTCATCTTACTTTGATGTATGGTGATTCAAGATGCAATGTGGAAGACAAATAATTGATAGAAATTTCTAGATTCAAAGGGATAAGAAAGGATGAATGAGTAATTGATGAGCAAATGACAAAAACCAATTAAGGATGGGGACATCTAAGCTCACATTCTAGAAACTTTAATTAATGTTAAATGTGTGTATGTTAATTAGCTTCTTAAACTTTGCCAATTGGTGTGTTATGCTTCAAGAAACGTGGAAGGCACTTAATGATGGGAAAATTCTAGATCAAGGGTGATAATTAAGAAAGGATAAGCACTTAAGAACAAAGTGACAAAATTACATAATTAATGGAGACACCTAAGCATTTTCTAGAAACTTTTCATTAATTTCTGATTCATGTATGTCTATTGACTTCTCAAAATGTGCCACTTGGTGTGACTAATCTCTATATGCATTTTATGTCCCAATTCATACATTTAATTTATGACTATCCCAATAAATCCTCCAATTTTTCAGTAAATTGCAAATTGACCCCTAAACTTTTCAAAATTTGCAAATTAGTCCTTTACCAAAATTTTACATCTTTAAATATTTTGAACTCTTTGTTAGATATTTTCCATACTTAATTGCCATTATTTTCATTATTTTTCGATAAAAATTCAAATTTAGAATTCGGTCAAACCGACGAGTCGATTTAACAACTCGCGGGACTTTAGTCTAAATTAGCGGATATGACACTAAGTGTTACAATGGAGTTTTACATGCTCACTCCCAACTATGGTGTTTCTCACAATGGCTCACACCTGACCCAAAAATCCCTTGTGTTTTAATGGCTCACACAATAACCAATTACTTGTGTTTTACAGGCTCACACAAAAACCAATTCCTTGTGTTTTATAGGCTCACACAAACAACCTTTTCTTTGTGTTTTTACAGGCTCACACAAACAACCTTAACTTTGTGTTTTAGAGGCTCACACAACTAACCCTTACGAATGTTCTACTCTTAACCTAGAAATACCCAAAGCTCACTTGAGTAATGATTATAGAGAGAAACACTCACAAATCTTAATTGATTAATAAATGAAGAGCAAAAAGATTTTTATAGAGAATAGATATTGGTTCTCTAAGTATTGAATGTACAAATAGCTTGTAATAAGATTTTGATTCAAAGTATTTTTCTATCCTCTTATACTGAATGCATAAATGACTTCCATTTATACTCTCTTGGCTGATTATAGCCGTTAGGGTGCATTTAATATGAAACTAGCCGTTGTACCAACTAAATAATCGCACATGACATTTTTCTCTTTCATAATTCACGGGCGTCACTATATTTGTCACAGGCATGACATTTCTTTCCAAGCCGTGACTGAAGTGGTGACCTTGGTCGTAAAGCTCTCTGGAATGTTTTGAAACATTGGTTCACGGGTGTGACATACATATTCACGAGCGTGACACACTTCCCAACCGTGATCCAAGTGATGACTTTGGTCGTGAAGCTCTCTAGATGAAAATGCTATGAACATTCACGGGCGTGACATTTTAATTCACGTTCGTGACTTAAATGTCCATTTCACGATTTGTTCTTCCTTCATGGTCGTGAACTTTAAATATTGGTTTTGGTAACGGTTAGCTCTTTCACGGGCATGACACATAGGATCACGGGCATGAACATGCTACTTCCTTAATTTTGTTTTTCAAGGATTATTCTTCCAATTTTCATTCTTGTTGTTTCATTCCATACCCTGTTTAATAGACTTAGAAAACAAGTATGTTAAATACAATATTGCTATTTTATTTGTTATCATCAAAATGACGGAAATACCCCTCAAGGTTTAACAATCTCCCCCTTTTTTATGGTGACCAATAATCTAGCAATATGTAATTTTGAGAAGTCTCCCCCTCAAAAGATACTTAGGATAAAAAATTTATAAAATGCAAGAATTGTAAAGAATGATATAGCATTGAGATAAACTTACTAGTTTTTAAGTATATGCAAGTTATATGTGAAATATATCCAATATATACCATAATTCTTTTTAAGAAATGAAGTATATGTAAGGTATACTTAAGGTATATCATGACAAATTCATTTTTGTAACTTGCTTGAAGGTATATGCAAAGTATACTTAAGATATATCTAAAGTGTATAAAGCTCAATTTCTCAATTTTATACTTTACATATGAATTTTGAATCAAATTTTGAGTATTTCTAATTTCTTCCTACCTAATTCAATGTCAATGTATTTGTAGGTTCTTATTTTTGATTCAAAATTCCTTTATCTTAATATATTGCTAGGTCCTCCCCTATATTGTTCTCCCCTATATTGCTAGTTTCTCCCCCTTTTTGTCATCAATCAAAAAGGATATAAAGATATCAAAAAAAAATAAACAAAAGCAAATATATTAAATAAAAAGAAATACAAACAAATTTAATGAAAGTTCAGAAAGGAAATTTAAAATTTCCTACACACAACAAAAAACAAGTAAATAAAGAAGCAAACAAGCAAATTTAGGCTACCATCTAGCCTAACACCTAGCCGGACATCCTATCTCAAAGTCTAGCAACCTCTGCCTCAAGGCTGTCCATCCAAGACTCCATGAAGTCTTTAAGGTTCTCCAACCTCTCGTCCATTGAAGCCTGCAGCTGCTCAAAATGTGGTGCCAAGAGGTCAACCACCTGCTGCGCTAAATTCGGTATGGAAGCCAAGGATTGTCCGATGTCCTGCTCAGCCACTGGAGGTGCTTCCTCAACCTGAGCCCTTTTCTTCTGCTAGATCCCTTGGAGGCCGGCTTTAAATTCCTCCGTGTCATTGTCTTCCCAGATTATCTCCCCAGCAGTGTCTGTGAAGCGATAGAAAATATTGTTCTCGTAAACAATTCTGACAGCCGCTCCCATCTTTATAAAGGACTCGACATCCAAGCAATCTCGAGGATGCCCAGGGATGAGGTTGAAATGATGCTCATCCAGCTTCAAATAGCCAAGCTTCAAGGCTATGTGGGTGACATAACCACCAATGAGTATATCTCCTGTGGGTTTGGTGGTGATGGATGAAAGATGGTTTACAAACCATCTAGAAAGTGCCATGGTGAGTCCTCTTCTAGCCATCTCAAATAGGAAGAGCTCCGATATCCTGATGATCCCATTGCTTTCTCCCCGAGCGAATATGCTATAGGTCAGGAACCTATGCAAATATTGGTGCACTGGGGACCTAAGATGAGTGCTCTTGGTCTTCTTGACATCCCAGCTGCAATCGGTGCCAAAATAGGACCAAGCTCGAGTGGCGAAGTGTCATATCCGCTAATTTAGACTAAAGTCACGCGAGTTGTTAAATCAACTCGTCGGTTTGACCGAAATCTAAATTTGGACTTTTATCGAAAAATAATGAAAATAATGGTAATTAAGAATGGAAAATATCTAATAAAGTGTTCAAAATATTTAAAGAAGTTAAATTTCGGTAAAGGACTAAATTGCAAATTTTGAAAAATTTAGGGGTCAATTTGCAATTTATCGAAAATTGGAGGATTTAATTGGGATAATCATAAATTAAATGCATGAATTGGGACATAAAATGCATATGGAGGCCAGCCACACCAAGTGTCACATTTTAAAAAGATAATTGACATATATGAATTTAACATTAATTAAAGTTTCTAGAATTTGGCTTAGGTGTCCCATAATTATGTATCTTGTCTTTATTCTCTTAATTGTTCTTTCATCTCTTCATATCTAGAATTTGCTATCTTTCAATTGCCTCCCACGTTTCTTGAAGCCCAATACACCAAATGGCAAAGTTTAATTAGCTAATGAAGATAGATGCATATGACATTAATTAAGGTTTCTAGAATGTGGCTTATGTGTCCCCCATTTTAATGACTTTTGTCACTTTGTTCTTGATTGCTTCTTTCTCTTCCTTATCCATTTTTCATTGAGGAAAATTCTGTTCTCTCAAACCAGCCACGTTTTCCCTTCTTCCTCCATAGCTAAAGCTTGATTTTAGAAAGAGAAAGTGAGAAAAGAGAGAAAAAGTAAGGTAAAATCCCATTCATATGCTTAAGGAAGCTTAAGAGAGTTAGGAGAAAGGGAGAAATTAGGTTTATGAATTTTTAATAATCTGTTTATGAACTTTAGGAACTCAAAGTGACAAGGATCTAGCTCAAAGGAGCAAAGGAAAGGAGAAAGAGAAGTAAAGAGAAAGAAAAGAGAAAAAGAGAGGTTTGTGCATAATCTAAGGCAATAACCTATTTTAATTTTGTTTAAATTGCATAATTTAATTATTGGGCATGTTGATGATTCTGAATTAATATTATTTGTGATGAAAAATCTTGGGGATGCATGTTTGCTAGACTTAGGATTTAATTTGGTAAAAATTGAATGTGATTGGTTGGTATGTTCTTTGCTAGAAATTGATAAGCAGTGTGCACTTAAACTATTATAACTTAATTTCTGGAACTCAGTTTTCCATGTTCGTTGTTGGGTTTGAAATATAGGACATAGAGCTATAACTTTCATTTAGATCATAAAACCTGAATATGTCTGTAATTTTCCATACAATTTCATAAAGTTCGAACATATAATCTATCCAGAAATTCTGGGCAGAATTATTAATAATGAGCAGTAAGTACTTAAACTGGTACAACTTGGGTTCTGGAGCTTGGATTTATATGTTCTTTGTTCTGTATGAAATCTAATACATAGGGATACAATTTATATTTAGACCATAATATCTGAATATGTCTGTAATTATCCAGAAAAATTCATAAAAGTTAGACTTAGAATCTGTCCAGAAAATTCTGGGCAGAATTATCAGTGACCAGTTAGTGTTAATATTTTCATATCTTTTGCTACAGAACTCAGAATTAAGTGTTTCAAGTTTAATATTAAAGCTAAGATCCATATCTAAAATATGTATGTAGATTATGTAACTAAATTCAGAACGTAACAGGACCAAAATTAAGGTCCACGACAGAGGACAGAATCTGCCAGCGACAGGGCAGCATGTGAATTGAGGAATGAAATTAGTAAAATGATGAGAAATTTGTTATATTATGTAAATATTATTTTAATTGAGTGAATATGTGATTAATATAAGATATTAAATGCATGAAAAATATGAAATTAATTCTTATGAATTTTAATGAAATTGTATAAGCCCTAGAACACCCAACTAGAACCAACTTAGGATAGTTTGGCATGCCAAATAGGGGGGGAGTATGATGAAAATGATTAAATCCATTAATGGTATGATTATCTATGTCGGGTTTGGCAATGTTATCTACGCTGGGTTTGGCAATGTTATCTACGCCGGGTTTGGCACTATTATGTATGCCGAGTATGGCATTATTATCTACGCCGAGTTTGGCACGGTTATCTACGCCGAGTTTGGCACGGTTATCTACGCCGAGTTTGGCACTTATATGCACACATCATATTGCCAGGGTGGCACTCCTAAGTGTCTGGATGGCAACTCCGTTATCCTATTCAGTGGTTCATAGGTGTCCTGGGCATAAATGAAAACATAAATAAAAAAGTTAGGGGACTTAAAAGAATTATTGAAAGTAAAATGGGAATTATGATTTGTGACATGGATAATAAAAATGGAATTATGAATTGTGGCATGGATAAAAAGAAGGTTTAGTGTTATACAATAAGGTGGTAATAAAATAAATAAGTATGAGATAATATAATATAATTTGATATCTATACATGCTAGAATACCATGATTTGCATGAGAATGATGATTTGATTATGTTAAACAAGATGAGATACAAGAAATTGATGTTATGCATACTAGAATATTATGAAATGTATGTTTGCATGATTTGATCATAAATTTTTATATGACAATGCATGTGACATTAAAAATAGTTTATTGTGTTATTTATATGCACCACTAAGCCAAGAGCTTAGCGTGGGAGTTTCTCTCGCGCAGGTATAGCAAAGAATAAGTAGACAGTAGTAGATAAAGCTAACGGTGACCTGACCTAGTAAAGCAGCGTATATCAACCACCGTGGGTCACACATCTGTTGTATTTATATTTTAAATTTTATTTTATAGTACTTGTAAAATAAACAGTACACTTTGTAAAGAAGATGTTATTAAAGAAAATGTATTTTTATCTTTGATGTTATGACTTTTCTTTTATGCTGCAAAGTAAATAAATGGTAAACTAAAAAAATGAATATATTCAAAATTTAATAAAGATATTTTAAACGATGAAGTCAGAGGTAGCACTCCCTCATCTGGGGACGAGCTACTGGGTGAGGGGGTGTTACAGTTTTTGGTATAAGAGCAACAGGTTGGTGTTTCTGGATTTTGGTATTAAAGCCTGGTTTGGGCAGTTTTGAGATTTGAAAATGGTTTTCAAAAATAATTATGATATGTGTGTACCCACAATTAAGTATTAAAGTTACTGCTTACTGATTGGGGCCGTTATTTTATGATATAGGTATAGTATGGATTCAGGGTCACGACATATTGTGGCCGAAGGAGGGGAAAGTAATGAGCCTACTGAAACACAGGTTTCCTCGCGACCCAGTCATCGCCAAACTAATGTATCTAGATCCAGTGCTAGCCAATCAAGAGGGCAGTCTATTGCTGGCACAGGACAAACAGAGCTTATGAGAAACATGATAGATTTGCTACAAAGAGCATCACAACCAGCCTCATCAGGATTACAATTTGAGAGACTGAGGAAGTTAGGGGCACCCGATTTCTACGGTAAACGGGAAGATGACCCCTCAGTGGCAGAGTTTTGTCTAGAATGAGTAGAGAGAGTTTTGGATCAGCTGCATTGCACCAATGAGCATAAATATGAGTATGCAGTATCTTTACTACAGGAGCATGCATATGACTAGTGGCGATCTGAATCACGGAGCATAGAGGCTCCTGACCCTATGACGTGGGAGTTCTTTCTAGAGAAGTTTAAAGAACAGTATATTCCTCCTATCTACACAGACGACAAGAAAAGAGAGTTTTTGATGCTAAAACAAGGAAACTTATCGGTAACAGAATATGAAAGAGAATTTAGACATCTTTGCAAGTATGCTGGAGGCATTGTATCCACTGAGGCAGATAAGTGCCGACGATTTGAAGATGGATTGAGAGACCCAATCAAGCTACAAGTCTCAGCTCTACGTCTGATGAGTTTTCCTAGTTTGCTAGCATATGCCAGAACAGTTGAGAGAGTTCTAAGCACACAACAGTCAACACAAGATAGAGGGTTCAAGAGGCCCATATCACAATCGAGTAGAGTACAGTCAAGTGGCAAAAGAACTAGATCTTTCAGTGGCCGATTTCAGGCTAGGGGTTCCAACAGGCCTATCTTCTTTTAGGAGGGGACAACCAGCGAGATCTGTTTCTTCGGCAGCTAGTGCACCGACACAGACACCATATAGATCTCTACCCCTACCAGAATGCCAACATTGTGGCCATTCTCATCTCGGAGAGTGTTGGTGGATGACAGGAGCGTGTTTTAGATGTGGCTCTAAAGACCATATGAGGAGAGATTGTCCCTTGTTACAGTATGGCAGAGGTTCGGGGAGCACTGAGCTGATACAGACACAGGCTTCTGGGCAAGGCAGAGGCTGAGGCCGAGGGCAAGGCAGAGGAGGCCGATCAGGGTCCAGTCAGTTTAGATCAGAGACAGTTGAGAGGCCAGAAGGTAGTAGAGCTGCCCCAGCTAGGGCATATGCCATGAGAGGCCGAGAGGAGTAGGATGCACCAAATGTCTTAATTGGTAAATTCCTTCTCTTTGGCTCTGACATACATGCATTGATAGATCCAGGGTCGATGCATTCATACATATGCACACCACCACCGGGTCAAGAGGGTTTAGAACCACAGACTCTAGAATTTGAGATTATTGTGACTAACCCGTTAGGGCACAGTATGAGGGTTAGCAAGGTGTTTAGGGGTTGCCCAGTTGAAATTCAAGGAAGGCAATTCCTAGCAGACTTGATAGAATTACCATTCCATGAGTTTGATGTGATCTTGGGAATGGATTGGTTGGCTCGTTATGGAGTGGTAGTGGATTGTGGAAAAAGACAGATGATCATCAGAATTCCATAACAAGATGAGATAGTGGTGATGGATGAGGATAGAAGATACCCAGACAATATGATATCAGTGTTGAAAGCCCAGAAACTCATCAATAAGGGATGTGAAGCATATTTAGCGTATGTGGTTGATATGGAAAAAAATAAGTCCGAAGTTGGTGGATATTCCTGCTGTTAGTGAGTTCCCCGACGTATTTCTAGAGGAGTTGCCAGGGTTACCGCCGGATAGAGAAATTGAATTTGCTATCGATTTGGTACCCAGCACCACCCCTATTTCCATTACACCATATAGGATGGCACTTGTAGAGTTGAAAGAGCTGAAGGTACAGTTGCAGGAGTTGGTTGATAAGGGTTTTATATGACCTAGTGTGTCACCATAGGGTGCTCCAGTATTATTTGTCAAGAAGAAAGATGGCACTCTTCGTCTTTGCATCGATTACAGGCAGATTAATAAGGTGACTATTAAGAACAAATACTCGCTGCCTAGGATTGATGACTTATTTGACCAATTGAAGGGTGCAGCCATATTTTTAAAGATAGATCTTCGATCAGGGTATCCTCAACTGAGGATAAAAGAGTCAAATGTACCTAAGATGGCATTTAGGACTCGTTATGGTCATTATGAGTTCCTGGTTATGCCCTTTGGATTGACAAATGCACCAGCATCTTTTATGGACCTGATGAACCGAGTGTTCAGGCCATACCTTGATCAATTTGTAGTAGTGTTTATTGATGACATTCTTGTCTACTCTAGAGACCGAGTAGAACATGATCAACATCTCATAATAGTGCTGCAAACATTGAGGGAGAAGCAGTTGTATGCAAAGCTATCTAAGTACGAGTTTTGGCTTGAAGCAGTCAGTTTTCTAGGTCATGTAATTTCAGTAGAAGGTATTCGGGTTGATCCTAGTAAAATTGAGGCTATTCTTAATTGGAAACCATCACGAAATGTGACAGAAGTGAGAAGTTTTCTTGGATTAGCCGGATATTATTGGAGGTTTGTGAAGGGATTTTCATCATTAGCGACTCCTTTGACACGACTGCTACGAAAAGAGGTCTGATTCGAGTGGATAGACAAGTATCAAACAAGTTTTGATCGGCTGAAGGCAATGTTGACTGAAGCACCAGTTTTGACTCAGCCTATTCCAGGAAAAGACTTTATTGTGTACAGTGATGCTAGTCATAATGGTTTAGGCTGTGTTCTTATGCAATAAGGAAAGGTGATTGCTTACGCCTCAAGACAACTTAAGTCTCATGAGCTTAACTATCCGACACATGATTTGGAGTTAGCTGCGATAGTTTTTGCTCTTAAGATCTGGAGACATTATCTGTATGGGGAAAGATGTTATATCTATACAGATCATAAAAGTCTTAAGTACCTTCCCTCACAAAAGAGTTGAATCTGAGACAACGAAGATGGTTAGAATTGATTAAAGATTATGACTGTGTGATCGACTACCAACCAGGAAAAGCTAATGTGGTTGTAGATGCACTAAGTAGGAAGATTTTAGCTGAGATGCTAATACAATCTACTTTGATGCAGAGGATCAAAGATGCTCAAAAGCAAGATGAAAAGTTAGTAGAGATAGTCGAAGCAGTGAAAAAGGGAGAAAAGCCTGATTTTTCATTGACAGAGGATGGCACAATGTACTTCAAGAATAGGATTTGCGTGCCTAGTGTAGAAGAGCTAAAGTTCGATATTTTAAAAGAAGCACATGAAACGGTATATACCATGCATCCAGGCGGAAACAAGATGTATCAAGATTTGAAAACTCAATATTGGTGGCTAGGGATGAAGAAGGATATCACTAAATATGTTGCTAAATGTCTAACTTGTCAGCAAGTGAAAGCAGAACACTAGTTGCCCACAGGACTACTGCAACCAATACCGATTCTAGAGTGGAAATGGGAAAGAATCACGATGGATTTTGTGTCCGGTTTACCGGTGACTCAGAGGAAGCATGATGCAGTGTGGGTGATAGTGGACCGATTGCCAAAGTCGGCACACTTCTTACCTGTCAGAATGGACTACTCATTGAACAAGCTAGCTGAAATTTATGTAAGTGAGATAGTGAGATTGCATGGAGTGCCAATGTCCATCATATCTGATAGAGATCCCAGATTTACTTAACAATTCTGGAAAAGTCTATAGCAAGCTTTGGGGACTCGACTCAATTTCAGCACGGCCTTTCATCCGCAAACGGATGGACAATCGGAAAGAGTTATTCAGTTGCTAGAGGATATGATGAGAAGTTGTGTGCTTGAATTTGAGGGAAGTTGGGATAGATATTTACCTTTTATGGAGTTTGCCTACAACAACAGCCATCAGACGAGCATAGGCATGGCTCCGTATGAGGCATTGTATGGAAGAAAATGTAGGACACCAATTTGTTGGACTGAATTGAGTGAAAAGAAGTTGATAGGGCCAGAGTTAGTGCAACAAACAGAAGAAAATGTTAGAATTATCCAAGAAAGATTGAAAGCAGCTCAAGATCGACAGAAATCATATGCTGACCTTAAGAGGCGAGATATAGAGTTTGTTGTGGGAGATAAGGTGTTTCTTAAAGTTTCACCTTGGAAGAAAGTATTGAGATTTGGTAAAAAGGGAAAGTTAAGTCCGATGTTCATTGGTCCTTATGAGATTTTGGAAAGAATCGGACCAGTGGCAAATCGGTTAGCCCTTCCACTAGAGTTAGATAAAATCCATAATGTTTTCCATGTGTCGATGCTAAGGAGATATAGCTCTGATCCAACTCATGTTATTCCAACTGAGGAGATAGATGTGCAGACCGACTTGACGTATGAAGAGAAACCGGTGGCTATATTAGCACGGGAAGAAAAAGTTTTACGAAACAAGAAAGTTCCATTAGTTAAAGTGTTATGGCGAAATCATGCTACTGAAGAAGCCACATGGTAGAGCGAAGAAGTCATGAAGAAGCCACATGGTAGAGCAAAGAAGTCATGAAGAAGCCACATGGTAGAGCGAAGAAGTCATGAAGAAGCAATATCCTCAGATGTTCAATAAAGAATGAACAGGTAAAAATTTCGAGGACGAAATTTATTTTAAGGGGGAGAGAATGTCATATCCGGTAATTTAGACTAAAGTCACGCGAGTTGTTAAATCGACTCGTCGATTTGATCGAAATCTAAATTTGGACTTTTATCGAAAAATAATGAAAATAATGGTAATTAAGTATGGAAAATATCTAATAAACTGTTCAAAATATTTAAAGAAGTTAAATTTCGGTAAAGGACTAAATTGCAAATTTTAAAAAATTTAGGGGTGAATTTGCAATTTATCGAAAATTGGAGGATTTAATTGGGATAATAATAAATTAAATGCATGAATTGGGACATAAAATGCATATGGAGGCTAGCCACACCAAGTGTCACATTTTAAGAAGATAATTGACATACATGAATTTAACATTAATTAAAGTTTCTAGAATTTGGCTTAGGTGTCCCATAATTATGTATCTTGTCTTTATTCTCTTAATTGTTCTTTCATCTCTTCATATCTAGAATTTTCTATCTTTCAATTGTCTCCCACGTTTCTTGAAGCCCAATACACCAAATGGCAAAGTTTAATTAGCTAATGAAGATACATGCATATGACATTAATTAAGGTTTCTAGAATGTGGCTTATGTGTCCCCCATTTTAATGACTTTTGTCACTTTGTTCTTGATTGCTTCTTTCTCTTCCTTATCCATTTTTCATTGAGGAAAATTCTGTTCTCTCAAACCAGCCACGTTTTCCCTTCTTCCTCCATAGCTAAAGCTTGATTTTAGAAAGAGAAAGTGAGAAAAGAGAGAAAAAGTAAGGTAAAATCCCATTCATATGCTTAAGGAAGCTTAAGAGAGTAAGGAGAAAGGGAGAAATTAGGTTTATGAATTTTTAATAATCTGTTTATGAACTTTAGGAACTCAAAGTGACAAGGATCTAGCTCAAAGGAGCAAAGGAAAGGAGAAAGAGAAGTAAAGAGAAAGAAAAGAGAAAAAGAGAGGTTTGGGCGTAATCTAAGGCAACAGCCTATTTTAATTTTGTTTAAATTGCATAATTTAATTATTGGGCATGTTTATGATTCTGAATTAATATTATTTGTGATGAAAAATCTTGGGGATGCATGTTTGCTAGACTTAGGATTTAATTTGGTAAAAATTGAATGTGATTGGTTGGTATGTTCTTTGCTGGAAATTGATGAGCAGTGTGCACTTAAACTATTATAAATTAATTTCTGGAACTTAGTTTTCCATGTTCATTGTTGGGTTTGAAAGATAGGACATAGAGATATAACTTTCATTTAGATCATAAAACCTGAATATGTCTGTAATTGTCCATACAATTTCATAAAGTTCGAACATAGAATCTGTCCAGAAATTCTGGGCAGAATTGTTAATAATGCGCAGTAAGTACTTAAACTGGTATAACTTGAATTCTGGAGCTTGGATTTGTGTGTTATTTATTCTGTATGAAAGCTAAGACATAGGGATACAATTTATATTTAGACCATAATATCTGAATATGTCTGTAATTATCCAGAAAAATTCATAAATGTTAGACTTAGAATCTGTCCAGAAATTCTGGGCAGAATTATCAGTGACCAGTTAGTGTTAATATTTTCATATCTTTTGCTACAGAACTCAGAAGTAAGTGTTTCAAGTTTAATATTAAAGCTAAGATCCATATATAAAATATGTATGAAGATTATGTAACTAAATTCAGAACGGAACAGGACCAAAATTAAGGTCCAAGACAGAGGACAGAATCTGCCAGTGACAGGGCAGCATGTGAATTGAGGAATGAAATGAGTAAAATGATGAGAACTTTGTTATATTATGTAAATATTATTTTAATTGAGTGATTATGTGATTAATATGAGATATTACATGCATGAGAAATATGAAATTAATTGTTATGAATTTTAATGAAATTGTATAAGCCCTAGAACACCTAACTAGAACCAACTTAGGATAGTTTGGCATGCCAAATAGGGGGGGAGTATGATGAAAATGATTAAATCCATTAATAGTATTATTATCTATGTCGGGTTTGGCAATGTTATCTACGCTGGGTTTGGCAATATTATCTACACCGAGTTTGGCACTATTATGTATGCCGGGTATGGCATTATTATCTACGCCGAGTTTGGCACAGTTATCTATGCCGAGTTTGGCACGGTTATCTACGCCGGATTTGGCACTTATATGCGCACATCATATTGCCCGGGTGGCACTCCTAAGTGTCTAGATGGCAACTCCGTTATCCTATTCAGTGGTTCATAGCTGTCCTGGGCATAAATGAAAACATAAATAAAGAAGTTAGGGGACTTAAAAGAATTATTGAAAGTAAAATGGGAATTATGATTTGTGACATGGATAATAAAAATGGAATTATGAATTGTGGCATGGATAAAAAGAAGGTTTAGTGTTATACAATAAGGTGGTAATAAAATAAATAAGTATGAGATAATATAATATAATTTGATATCTATACATGCTAGAATACCATGATTTGCATGAGAATGATGATTTGATTATGTTAAACAAGATGAGATACAAGAAATTGATGTTATGCATACTAGAATATTATGAAATGTATGTTTGCATGATTTGATCATAAATTTTTATATGACAATGCATGTGACATTAAAAATAGTTTATTGCCTTATTTATATGCACCACTAAGCCAAGAGCTTAGCGTGGGAGTTTCTCTCGCGCAGGTATAGCAAAGAATAAGTAGACAGTAGTAGATAAAGCTAACGGTGACCTGACCTAGTAAAGCAGCGTATATCAACCACCGTGGGTCACACATCTGTTGTATTTATGTTTTAAATTTTATTTTATAGTACTTGTAAAATAAACGGTACACTTTGTAAAGAAGATGTTATTAAAGAAAATGTATTTTTATCTTTGATGTTATGACTTTTCTTTTACGCTGCAAAGTAAATAAATGGTAAACTAAAAAAATGAATATATTCAAAATTTAATAAAGATATTTTAAACGATGAAGTCAGAGGTAGCACTCCCTCATCCGGGCACGAGCTATTGGGTGAGGGGGTGTTACACGAAGAATTCAACTTCGCTGTCATTAAGGATGCCATCTGATGGTAAGTTGAATAATTCCCCAAATTCAATGGCACTGAGGGTGTTGGGATTGTTACACAGTTGGAATTTCACCACTCCAGTAGGTGACACTTGCAGAGTGCTAAGGAATTACAGTGTTGGCTCCCTCAATGTTGGCTAGTGAATCTCCACAAATTCTTTCAAATGATAGGCCTAGAGTTGCTCTGTCATAGCCGTTTCGAGCCCATAGTTCAGACGGTTTGCCATTCGAAAGTCCTCGATGAAAGAAGAGGCATTTTTTTCAAAGTGGAGTATCGGGGATGGCATTGCTCCGGAATTCGGTTCATGAGGTAATCTACATACCTCTTAGGAGCATGAGACTTCCTTCTCTTTCCTTTTGATAAGGCAGTCTCCATTTGAGTTGAAGAAGTAAACTTGTGAATTGAGAAAATTTTTGACAGAAAAATTTTAAGGAAACCCTAAGAATGTATGATTTTTGATGAAGAACTAAACTTTTGATGGTATTTATTGGAAAAGTTTGTGACTTGGGGGCCAGAATCTTCAATGTTTCATTGAATGTGTGTAAATGAGAGCAATGTCAAGGAGTTGAAGAGTTGAAATGAGAAAAACAACCAGCTTTTCTTTTATATGCTCGATGCATTCACGGGCGTGAAATGATTGTTCACGGGCATGAATGGTCGTGTTCACGGGCATGAATGGTCGTGTTCACGGTTTGCTGAAGGAATGCTCTACCCGTGAATAAAGGCGTGAATATGTTCACGATCGTGTTATTTGAATGTCACGGGCGTGAATGATGAACTGTCATGGGGGTGAAACAATAGTCACGGGCATGAAAGATTGAATTTCACAGTCAAAGAATTTGAGTACAGCAACAACCAGCTACTACATACTCTGCTTCAACAGTTGAAAGAGCAACTGAAACTTGTTTCTTGCTAAACCAAGAAACTAAGCATTCTCCAATAAAGTGACAAGTACCTGAAGTACTTTTTCTATCTAAAAGACTACCAGCATAGTCTGCATCTGAATATCCTATAATATAAAATGATGAATTTCAAGGATACCATAAACCTAGATGAAAAGATCCATGTAAATATTTTAGAATTCTTTTTATTGCATTTAAATGAGATTCTTTATGACATGATTGAAATCGTGCACACAAGCAAACACTATACATTATATCCAGTCTAGAAGCAGTAAGATATAAAAGTTATCTGATCATACCTCTATAAAGCTTTTCATTAATGCTCTTACCTTTTTCATCCTTGTCCAATTTTGTTGATGTGCTCATAGAAGTCTTGGCATTCTTGCATCCTTCCATAACAAATTTCTTAATTAAATCTCTGGCATATTTGGATTGGTTGATGAATATGCCCTCATTGCTTTGCTTTATTTGTAGACCAAGGAAATACTTAAGCTCTCCCATCATGCTCATTTCAAATTCCCTAGTCATACACTTAGCAAATTCTTGACAAAGCAACTCATTAGTAGAACCAAATATTATATCATCAACATAAATTTGAACAATTAGTATATCATGCTTATGCTTTTTAATGAATAATGTGGTGTCAACATTTCTCTTTGTAAAGCTATTTTCTAATAGAAAAGAACTTAGCCTCCCATACCAAGCTCTTGGGGCTTGTTTCAAACCATACAAAGCTTTTGAAAGTTTAAAAACATGATTTGGCAAATCATAGCTTTCAAAGCCTGATGGTTCTTCTACATACACTTCTTATTCTATATAACCATTTAGAAATGCACTTTTCACATCCATTTGAAAAATTTTGAAATTCATGTGACATGCATATGCTAAAAGTATTCTTATGGCTTCTAATCTAGCTATAGGTGCATATGTTTCATCATAATCTATACCTTCTTCCTGATTATATCTTTTTGCAACTAATCTAGCCTTATTCCTAGTTATTGAACCTTATTCCTAGTTATTGAACCTTGTTCATCTAGTTTGTTTCTAAATACCCATTTGCTACCTATAATTTGATGATTTTTGGGTCTAGGTACTAGGGTCCATACCTTACTTCTCTCAAACTGGTTGAGTTCCTCTTGCATGGCAATTACCCAACTTTCATCATTAAGAGCCTCATCAACATTTTTAGGCTCAATTTGAGAAATAAAAGCAATTTCAGTGACTAAATGTTTGAAATGAGATCTAGTACTTACTCCCCTTGAGAGATCACCAATGATTTGCTCTTTTAGATGATCTTTCGCCATTCTCCATTCTTTTGGGAGTTCTTGTTCGTTTTCTTCTTGAGTTTGAGGTAGAGAATCATTTTCTGGTGAATCTTCTTGATCATTTTCTTCTTTCCCATTTCCAAGATCAATTTTTTCCATATTATCTATAACATCATCAAGAACACTACCTTTCACAAGATAAAATCTACTAGATTCATTAAAGACAACATGCATGGATTCGTCAACAGTTAATGATCTTTTATTAAATACTCTATATGCTTTGCTAGTTGTAGAATATCCTAAAAAGATACCTTCATCGGATTTAAGACAAATTTTCCAAGATTGTCCTTGGTGTTCAATATAAAACACTTGCATCCAAATACTCTAAAGTATGATATCAAGGTTTAATATGCTTATTTTTTGGTGTTGTTCTAATAGACTTTCTTCCATTCCATAGATCAAATGAGGTTTTGTTTAAAAGAGGCCTTTTGAAAACTTGATTTGAAATATAACATGCAGTGTTTGTGGCTTCTGCCCAAAAGTAAGTTGGTAAATCATATTCATTGAGCATTGTTCTAGCCATTTCAATTAAAGTTCAATTTTTCCTTTTAACTACCCCATTTTGTTGAGGTGTCCTAGGAGATGAGAAATTATGTGACATGTCATGTTCAAGACAAAAGCTTTCAAAGTTTTCATTTTCAAATTCTTTCCCATTATCACTTCTTATCTTTGAAATACAGTATAACATCCTTGACCTTCCCCACATGCATTTCATTGAACATAAGCATCTTGCATACAATTCAATTGAACACATGCATTTCATACGTATTTTCGTAGGGACAAGTTTATGACACGCACTAGCTACGTGTCCTAGTATTTGGCACTTGTATCGAGTCGCACGTGTGTAATTTTAACCTAAATGAGGATAACAAAGTATTATAAATGAATTGAATAAGGTGTATAAATTAAAGTAAGCAAAGTGATTAGATTAAGATTAGTAAACAATTACATTGTTAATTTAGTTAAATCAGGTTAAATGATTAAGTTGTATTATTGTGTGAATTAATGGAATTATAACTATATGTAAATAATAATAAAAAATATAAAATAAAATGAAAATGAAACAAAAGAGAAATATAGGAGAAGAGAAATGAGAAATGAGAAGAGAAAAGAGAAGAGAAAAAGAGAAAAAGAGAAAAAGAGAAAAGGACAAAAAACAAGTTGGCTTTATCTTTATCTTTCTTCCCCATTTCTGCCTCCTCACTTCAGCCCCGTTTTCCTCTTCAATTTCCTCCATTTCAGACTTAAATTATTCCTTGTTTCACCTAGTTTTTGAAGCTAATTGATCCCTTTCAAGGTTGTTCTTGGTAAGTAATCAATTCTTATTGCTATAGGGTTAATTTGAGTTGCTTAGGTTCAATATTAGGCACTGAATTGCACCCCGATTTTGATATTAATAGGAATTGATTCTGGAAATGTGTAAAACACAAAAGTTGTTCCTTTATATCTTATATTTTTGGATATGTAAACATTTTTGCAAGATGTTATGTATAGGGAGAGATATGCCCTTCGTACTGAAACTGGTCAGGGTATAAACCCTAACCAAGTTAGCTACTGTGTGGTTTGATTTAGAATATGTTAAAGCCCTTATTTGAAGTCTCTCAAAACATAAAAATTGTATATATATGTGTTTTTTATCTGTATACCAAATTTCAGGTTCATAGGTCTTGTAAATTGGGAGTTATGGTGAATGGAACCGTGACTGTTCCATGGTTTGAACTGCCTACTGAGTGCCCTGGGCAGATCCAGTACATTGGTTGGCTAAATTGAGCTTGTTAGAGCTACATTATGTAAATTATAAAAACATGAAAGTTATAGATATATGTCTTATCTAAATTTTGGTACTAATTTTAGCTTAATATGTTATCTATAGACTAAGTTATGTCCTTTGGAAGTCATACTGGTCCGGAAGCCAATTCTATTCTGGAACAGTAATATGTTTGGTATAATTAGAAGACCTTAGAGACATAATTGGTAAAAGTTGTAAACATGAAACATGTTCCATATGAACCCATATAATTTTATGTAAATTTTAATTAAAATAGGACTTATAGAGTGTAAGTTATGATGAACCCAAATGAGTACCCTGAAACTGCCTAAAGGAAGAAAACAAGGCAGAAAACAGAACACTCTTAGAAATTCCACCAAATATTATACAATGATCCAATTGGTCTGAAATTTGAATATGTACTATATATATGTGTTATTGTTAATTAGGAACAAGAATCAGAGTAATTGGTCAATTATAGAAAAAGTTATAGGCTAAACAGTCCCATAAGGTCACACTGCCTCATAGGAAAAATCTTAACTATTGACATGACCAATGCATATTAATTTATTTAAGCCACATTAAGTCTCTCTAATCATGAGTTAATCGATTATGTTTTCATATTAGGCTCGCAACATATTGGAGAACCACAAGGAGCGGATAGACAATAAGTTAGGGGTCGGAATCAAAGGAGAACGGTGAGTCTAATTATCGATTGAATTCTTTAGTGCAAATGAATGTTGCTTGCTATGTGATTCATGTGATTGTCATGATTGGTCCTTGATAATGTAATGATGGATAATTTGTGACATTGTGGTACATATAAATGGTATACTTGTGGTATATTTGAGGTATATGTTTGACAAATGTGATATATATACATGGTACATGTATAGTATATACAAGGTGTATGCTTGACATATGAGGTATATAGGGAATATATGTATGTTGTATATGATAAAGATGCAATGGTTGATGAAAGCTTAAATACAAGTGCATATGCATATGGGCTAAAAATGCGTTGTGACTAGTTAATCGACATTGCAAAGCAAAAGAAGAGGCCTATGGCCCAACAAATGTGCAAAGCAAAAGAAGAGGCCTATGGCCCAACAAATGTGCAAATGAAACAAATGATCAAGCTAGCTAGCAAATGCAAATGCAAATGTTCACATGGAAACCCGGGGCAATGTTCGTTTAATCTGGTCACAACAAAATAAAATGTACAAGCAAAGCATAAGTAAATAACAATTATTGAATACTTGATTTTATCTATATTTATATGTTATTGACTGATGAATGGGATGGAATACATGGTATATATTGGAATTGTGATTTATGACTATGAGTTGTTTGGTACTTTAGAGCTCATTGGATGGTTATTCTCACTGAGCTGCAACTCATCGATTTTCATCATTTTTTCAGGTAAAGAGAAGTGATAGCTCATTTTGAGTAGCGTATAAAAGACATGGAGCACAGGTCACTGGCCGAGCCTCATCACTCTCTCTCTCCTTGCATTCCACACAAGCATGAAAATATGTCATATGTGTTTTTTTGTATTTACATGCTTGAATAGGTATAGTCATTTTGGAATGAGTCTAAATATGTATAAATGAAATCAACTCGAAAATACTTATGTGAAAAGTTTATGTTTTGATATATGTGATATATTATATTGTGGTGAAAACCTCAGTGTTAACTTTGCAAAATCATGGAATTATATTACAGGATATGAAAAACAATTTTACTGCTATTGTTAACAGGGTATTTTATCTTTCCAGTACGCCATGTATGATTACTTGATGTTTGGATAGGTTATACTAAAATGCATAAGATGTGGTGTTACATACAGTACCCTTTTTCATTTTGAACTCTTTTAGCAAAGTTTTTGAAATTTTCAAAAGCATCACTCTTTTGAGCTAAGAAAATTATCCAAGTAAATCTAGAGTAATCATCTACGATGACAAATGCATAATGTTTTCCTCCTAAGCTAGCAATTCTAGTAGGTCCGAATAAGTCTAAATGCAGGAGTTGAAGAGGTTTTGAGGTACTTACTATGTTTTTGGCTTTGAAGGATGACTTGTGTTGCTTTCCTCTTTGGTAAGGTTCACATGTCTTGCCTTTTTCATATTTAACTCTTGGCAGTCCTTTTACTAGTTCTCTTGTGCTGAGACTTTGTATTAAGTCCATGTTAGCATGACCAAGTCTTCTATGCCACAGCCAAGATTCATCACTAGTAGTCACAAGACACTTAGAGGAATGGTTAAATAGTTCATGTAAGTTTATTATGTATGTATTTATATCTCTATTTCCTTCAAATATCTCCTGACCATCGATAGAGATCACAAGACATTCATTTCAAGTAAATATTACTTTGTTTCCTTTATCACATAATTGACTTACACTTAACAAGTTATGTTTTAAGCCATCAACAAGTAAGATATCTTTAATAAAAGTAGTACCATTAATTCCAATAGAACCAAATGCCAATTACCTTACCATTTGCATTGTTTCCAAAGGTTACTTTACCGCCATCAATACTTTTGATTTCATTGAAAAGTTCTTTGTCTCCTGTCATATGCCTTAAGCATCCACTGTCTACTAGCCAAACATTTTTGTTTATTGTGGACTTGAGGCATACCTATAGAATCACAATTCAAGTATGATTTTTAGGTACCCAAATGAGTTTGGGTCCTTGGGGGTTAGCACATGAAGGTTCCTAATGAGCCTTCCTTATCCAGCAAAATTTATTTATGTGGCCCATTTTCATACAATAATTACATTGTTTTGGTCTAAATTTGTTTTTTGGTCTTACAATATTTTTGAATACCACTCTTCTATCAAACTTATTTTGAGAATGATGACATGCTTCCTATATATAAAGGCATGCTTCCTTTATATAAAGGCATGCTTCCTTTATATAAAGGCATGATTGTTCTGTTTATGTATAAAAGGTTTAATATGCTTATTTTTTGGTGTTGTTCTAACAGGTGTGGAGATGTGAGGTTCACCAGACTTAACAAAGATGGTTTTGTGAGGAGATGATGATGTGTCCTTAAATCCTAGACCATGTCTAATTAAGGGTGATCTTTGAGACACAATGAGAGTATCTAAGCTCTGTTTACCTTTGTGAAATTTAGAAATGGAATTTCTAAGTTCCTCAACTTCATTTTTCAAAGTATTATTTTCTTTTAGCAATGAAGCAGCTGATGGTCTTGATGAGTATTCATCTAATGACTTTGGAGAGATTCATTAGATGATTTAAGCTTTATGTTTTCCTTTTCTAAATCATCTATCTTATTTTTTAAATTAGAGATGTTATTTCTATAAGTACTAAATTTACTTCTATATTTTTCTAATTCTAGATTTAATTCTTCTATTAGGCTTTGCTAATCATCATCATCATCATCACTATCATCATCATTATCACTACTATCATTGTTCAAAGAGTATAAGAGTAGTGATCTTACCTTATTCGAGACATGATCTTCAATAGCCATGAAGCATAGGTTGACCTCTTCGCTTTCATTATCATCTTTTTCACTTGAAGAGCTTTCGTCATCCCAAGTGGCTTTGTGACCTTTCTCCCCATCGTCTCTTTGGTATTTGTTCTTATGTTTCTTGAGCCATAGACATTCTGGTTTGATATATCCTTTCTTTCCACACTCATAACACTTTACCTCTTCCTTACTTCTATGTGTGTCATTAGAAGTTTGTTTGAGGTTTCTTTGCCTGAATTTTCTAGAGTTGCTCATTTTCTTCTCAATGATTCTTTTTAATCTCCTTGAAAGCATAGCAATGTCCTCATTTTCATCATTACTTATTTCTTTATCATCTTCACTATCTTCTTGAGATTTTGAAGTAGAGGCTTTGAGTGCTAAGGGCTTTCTTTTCTCTGGCTCTGCTTCAAGCTCTATATCTCTCTTCAATGCCATCTCATGTGTGAGAAGTTTGCCAATCAGCACATCAGTATTCATGATGCTCATATCTTCATTTGCTTCTTCTATGCCAGCAACTCTTGAACCATATATTTAAGAGGAAGACTTCTCAGGATTTTATTGTTTACATCTTCCAAACTCAGATGCTTCCCAAGTTTCCTCATTCCATTTATAATGGCTAGAAGACAGTTGGTCATGTCAGTGATTGACTCATTGGATTTCATCTTGAAGAGCTCATATTCTGAGGTTAGAAGTTGAATCTTCTTGGATTTGACTTCTTAGTTCCCTCATGATAGTTCTCCAATGTCTTCCACATGCTGTATGCTGTTGGGCAGTGTTGTATTCTTCCACATTCTTCAATAGATAATGAGCTTGATAGGATTGTCATTGCCTTCTTGTTCTTGAAATTTTCTCTTCTTTGAGGCTCTTTCCAATCATCTCTTGATAGGATTTCTTCTTCACCATCAACTTCTTTTCTAGTTGGTGGTGTCCATTCTTTTCGTACACTATCCCAGACTTCAATTCCTTCACTATCCAGATATGTCTCCATCTGAAACTTCTAATGGGCATAATTTGTTCCATCAAAGTAAGGTTTGAGACTTTAAAATCCTTCACTGGCCATATCTTAATCTTTACTAGCGCTTTTTAGGCTTCGATGCTAGACTAAGCTCTGATACCAATTGTTGCCCAGATATTAAGCCAAGAAGGGGGGGTTGAATTGGAGTATCAAAAATTAAACTTTAAAGTGCGGAAATAAAAAATTAATTTTATGAGGGATAGAGAAATTTGACACAAGGATATTTATAGAGGTTCAGGTGTTAACAAACCCTACTCCTCTCCCTAATCGCAATTGGGAGTTTCACTAACACATTAAGTGTTACAATGGAGTTTTACAAGCTCACTCCCAACTATGGTGTTTCTCACAATGGCTCACACCTGACCCAGAAATCCCTTGTGTTTTAATGGCTCACACAATAACCAATTTCTTGTGTTTTACAGGCTCACACAAACAATCTTTTCTTTGTATTTTTACAGGCTCACACAAACAACCTTAACTTTGTGTTTTAAAGGCTCACACAACTAACCCTTACAAGTGTTCTACTCTTAACCCAGAAAAACCCAAAGTTCACTTGAGTAATGATTATAGAGAGAAACACTCACAAATCTTAATTGCTCAATAAATGAAGAGCAAAAAGATTTTTACAGAGAATAAATATTGGTTCTCAAAGTATTGAATGTACAAATAGCTTGTAATAAGATTTTGATTCAAAGTATTTTACTATCCTCTTGTACAGAATGCATAAATGAATTCCATTTATACTCCCTTACTTGATTATAGCTGTTAGGGTGCATTTAATATGAAACTAGCCGTTGTACAAACTAAATAATCGCGCCTGACATTTTTCTCTTTCATCATTCACGGGAGTGACTATGTTTGTCACGGGCATGATATTTCTTCCCAAGTCGTGACTGAAGTGGTGACCTTGGTCGTGAAGCTCTCTAGAATGTTTTAAAACATTGGGTCACGGGCGTGACACACTTGCCAGCCTTAATCCAAGTGATGACTTTGGTCGTGAAGCTCTCTGGATGAAAATGCTATGAACATTCACAGGCATGACATTTTAATTCACGGTCGTGACTTAAGTGTCCATTTCACGATTTGTTCTTCCTTCATGGTCGTAAACTTCAAATGTTGGTTTTGGTAACGGTTAGCTCTTTCATGGGCGTGACACATTGGCTCACGGGTGTGAACATGCTACTTCCTTAATTTTGTTTTTCAAGGATTATTCTTCCAATTTCCATTCTTGCTGTTTCATTCCATACCCTGTTTAATAGACTTAGAAAACAAGTATGTTAAATACAATATTGCTATTTTATTTGTTATCATCAAAATGATGGAAATACCCCTCAAGGTTTAACACCATATACCAATAATACATCCTTAGTTCTTCTTAAGTACTTAAGAATATTCTTGACAGCCACCCAATGACCCTCACCAGGGTCCGATTGGTATCTACTCGTGACACTCAGAGCATATGATACATCGGATCTTGTACATATCATAGCATACATGATTGATCCTATAGCTGAAGCATATGGAATCAAACTCATGTGTGTCCTCTCATCTTGTATTTTTGGACATAAAGACTTTGAGAGAGTAATCCCATGGGTCATGGGAATATATCCCCTCTTGGACTGCTCCATGCTAAACCTCTTTAGCATCTTATCTATGTATGTAGACTGTGAAAGACCAAGCAATCTTTTAGATTTATCTCTATAGATCTTTATCCCTAAAATATAAACTGCTTCTCCAAGGTCTTTCATAGAGAAATTCTTGGATAACCAAATTTTGACTGATTGTAAGGCTGAGACATCATTTCCCATTAACAATATGTCATCTACATATAACATAAGAAATACGATTGCACTCCCACTAATCTTCTTGTAAATACAAGGTTCATCCGGATTTTATAAGAAACCAAACTGTTTGATTGTCTCATCAAACTGAATATTCCAACTCCTGGATGCTTGCTTTAATCCATAAATGGATCTTTGAAGCTTACATACTTTTTTGCCATCTTTGGATATGAAACCTTCTGGTTGTATCATGTACACATCCTCAGTTAGATTTTAATTAAGGAAAGCTATTTTCACATCCATTTGCCATATCTCATAATCATAATGAGTAGCAATGGCTAGGAGTATCCTTATGGATTTAAGCATAGCTAGTGGGCTAAAAGTTTTATCGTAGTCAATTCCTTGTCTTTGACGATAACCTTTAGCAACAAGTCTAGCTTTATAGGTAATCACATTACCATCCATGTCAGTTTTCTTTTTGAAAACCTACTTGCACCCTATAGGCTTTATTCCTTTGGGTGGGTCAACCAAAGACCATACTTGGTTTTCATACATGGAATCCATTTCTGACTTCATGGCTTGAAGCCATTTGTCACATTCTGAATTATTCAGAACCTCTTCATAGGTTGTAGGCTCATCATTTTCTATAAGCAATACGTCGTTCTATTCACTAATGAGAAATCCATATCTCTCTAGAACAGTACATATCCTACTTGACCTATGAAGCTCTTGTGCTTTAGAAGGTTGAGCTATGATATCATCTGTATGAGTCACAAGCTTGGGTTCAGGCAGTTGATTAGCATATGTTTGAGCATCTTGAACTTCCTCAAGTTCAATTTTGCTCCCACTATCTGCTTTTAGAAAGAATTCTCTTTCTCAAAAGATAGCATGTCTTGAAACAAAAACCTTTTGTTCCAAGGGGTGGTAAAATTGATATCCATATGATACTTTTGGATATCCCACAAACAGACATCGGTCAGACTTAGCTTCTAGCTTTTCTGATATTGTCCGATTCACATAAGCAGGACAACCCCAAATTCTCATGTAAGAAAATGTGGGCCTCTTGTTATACCATATCTCATATGGAGTAACATCAACTGACTTTGAAGGAACTCCATTTAATATATAAATGGCGGTCTCTAGTGTATAACCCCAAAAGGATTTAGGCAATTCTGCAAAACTCATCATAGACCTTACCATGACTAACAAGTTTCGGTTTCTTCTTTCAGCTACACCATTGTGTTGTGGCGTATAAGGTGGAGTCCATTGAGATAAAATCCCATTATCCCTAAGATAATCTAGAAACTCTTGGCTCAAGTATTCACCTCATCGATCTGATCGAAATGTTTTAATACTTTTGCTAAGTTGTTTCTCTACTTCATTTCTGAATTCTTTGAACTTTTCAAAAGCTTCAGATTTGTATCTCATAAGATACACGTATCCATATCGTGAGTAGTCATCGATAAAAGTAATGAAGTAGATGAAACCACTTCTAGCGTGTGTAGACATTAGACCACATACATCTGAATGTATTAAGTCTAAAAGTCTATTCGCACGTTCTCCCTTTCCCTTAAAGGGTAATTTAGTCATCTTGCCTAGTAAACAAGATTCACATGTGTCATGATTCATAATCAAATGATCCCAAACTACCACTTTTGTGTAGCTTAGCCATGCGTTTCTCACTTATATGACCAAGACGATAATGCCATAAATAAGATGATTTCAACATATCTTGTTTTTTCCTTTTATTATCATTGATGTTTAAAATTGGATTTGACATGTCTAATAAGTATATTCCATTGCATAATGTACCATTAGCATAAAGAATTTCATTCAACATAATAGAACAACAATTGTTACTAAAAGCTAAAAGGAAACCATCTTTATTTAGACTTGAAACAGAAATAATGTTTTTAGTCAAAGCATGTACATAATAGCAATTATCCAAATTTAATATAAGCCCACTAGGGAGGGTCAATATATATGTTCCTATAGCTAATGCAACAACCCTTGCTCCATTTCCAACGCATAGGTCTGACTCTCCTTTATTGAGCTGTCTACTGTTCCTTAGGCCCTACATATCAGTGCATATGTGTGATCCACAATCATATCTAATACCCATATATTATTGTTGGAAACAGTGTTAATTTTAATGACAAAAATACCTGAAGTAGATGGGGCATCAGATTCCTTCTTCTTCAAGGACTCCAAGTAAGTCTTACAGTTTCTCTTCCAATGGCCATCCTTGCCACAATGGAAGCATATCCCTTTTGGAGCAATCTCTTTGCCCTTCTTCTTGGCCACGCCTCCCTTAGGCTTCATGGACTTCTTCTTTTTCTTAAGGTTCTTCCTTTTAGAACTTGAAGAGTCTACCAACTTCACAGCCTTACTGTCCTTCTTAACAGATGGCTCAACTGTTTTAAGCAAGTTAATCAGATCAGGAATAGTGGTAGCGATTTGGTTCATCCTATAGTTAAGCATAAAATGTGAATAACTATTAGACAAACCGGTTAGAATTAAGTCAATACTTAATTCATGGTCCATCACAAATCCCAAGGTGGCCAACCTCTCAATATAGCCATTCATCTTCAATGCATATTGCATTGGAGATGTCCCCTCAACCATATTAGTGCGGAAGAGCAACCTTGAAGTTTTGAACCTTTCGGAACGTGCTTTCTCATCAAAAAGCTCACTTAGATGGTATACTATGGAATTAGCATCCATAGCCTCATGTTGCTTTTGCAACTCACCTGACATAGTAACAAGCATAATGCAGCTTGTCATCTCACTATCATCGAGATGCTTTTGATATGCCTTCTGAACATCTTCAGAAGCATTAACAGCAGTGTAATGCCCGATAATTTAGGCCACGGTCACGGTTAACCGAAATCCGGCACACCGAACCAATCGGAGTCTAAATTTGGACATGAAAGAAATAAATTTAAATAATAATAAGATGTGAGAAAATTATTTTGGATATTATTAATTGAGAATTTTGAAGTTTGGAATTAAAATTTGGAAAAAATTAATTTTTTGCTGAACGAAATTAGAAATTGCAGTGTTTTTGGCACAAAAATTATAAGAAGGCATAAAAATGGAATATTCTTTATCTAAGGAAAGGAATTAATGGACCAATGGGAAGCAAGATTAATAACTAATCCTAACCACCCACCTAATCCAACTATAAAAAGTCAAATTTCTATTTTTTTTTTTTTACCATTCTTCTTCTTTTTCATCTTGACCAAACTCATTTCTCTCCCTTTTCTTCTTCTTTTGCCGTGAACTCCTCCTCCCCTATTGTTCTTCTTTTCTTTCTTCTTGTTTATGGTACCATCTCCTTTGCTTCTTGCTCCTTTGTATCTTCATTTTATCCTAATCCTATGTAATCTAATTACATATTTCAAATTATAGAAAACCTCAATTTACATTTGAGATGAGTAAGATGGGAAGAGAAATACATAAGAAAGAAAAAAAGGTAGGGACACGCAGGCCCTATTTTCCATAAAACAAAATAATTTCATGCATGCTCAATCACATTGGACCTAAGTCCATAATCATCCATCATGCCTTTTCATATACCCCTAACATGCATTCTCTAATGCACAAAATAAAAATGACAATTTTGGATTTCAATTTGTAAATCGATTCAACACTTGAATCGAAATTGCCTATATATGTTCTTTCGGTTAATTTAATTTTTTATGTCATTTTAAAGTGGAATTTAATATTTAATCAAATTAAATTAAATTCCATATTTCCATAAATAATTCAAAATTAATTCTCCTTAAAACCAGAATATTATGATGTTAAAATTAAACAATTTAATTTTAATATATATACCAATTTCTAGGCATACTAGAATTACAATTGCATAACTTAAATTAATTCAAAATTAATTTCCAAAAACTATAAAAATTTTCATAACATCAAATCACCATTCTAATTATCTTTAGGTCAGCTCAAGTTTGTCAAAATATTTTTGGCACAAGCCAAACGAACCAACACACTTAAACGCTCAAAATGACTTATTCGATATCTAGAATTTTTTTAAAATTTCAAATGCTTGCAAAATAATTTTGGCATGCATCTAACATCAAAATAACATATTTTTAATCACATAAAAAGTATTTCAAGGTACTGGAAATAAAATAAACACATACAAAAAAATCAAACAAAACAGCCCCACCGAGTATGCTAAAACAATCCTGTTTTTGTGTTTATTTAAAATTAATTAAAATAATTTTTAATTAATGATTGGAAACTTCCAGAGGCATAAACACATTCTCAATATGTCTAAATAATGTTTTTCTAATTAAATTACAAGAAAAATGTAACCAACCCCATCAATTAAGCCAATCAACAACACATGTTCATAAAAGACAATTTTAGGAATTTTTGAAATAAATCCGAAATTAATTATTTGAATCACATTCAAATCATTTTTCAAAAACAATAATCATTCTTAATCATTACATTATCAGATTAAAGAAAGAAAAATATGTAAATTATATTTTACAAATTAATTTCAATTTTTTAAAACCTATTGATCCAAAATTATCAAAAATATGCAATCTCATTGCACTTTCAATTGAAATTAATTTTAATGGATACAAGGAGGCTCTAATACCAATGTTGGGTTTTGAAGAATGAATCATATTCATAAACGCAGCGAAAAAAAAATTTCAAAACCCAAAAATAAAATATCATACTTGTACCATTAAAATTAATTTATATAAATATAAATGTTAAACATTATACTTTATAATTTTTATTTGTTCTTCAAATCTTCACTTTGTTGGGTCGTAGCAAACCACAAAAATCCACACTATGATGTCTCTAATGATAATCCACACAAAAAATGAAGAAGAAACTATCAAAAGAAACAAGAGAAATGGTTTGAACAAATTCGAAATGCTAGCTTTAAAAGTGTTCTTGAGAGAATTTTTGTTGTCTAAAAAATATTTTTTTCACAAAAAATATTTTCATGTCTATTTTCTGCCATTTAATGTCTTTTCTATTTGAATCAAATTCAAAATTAAGATGAAAAGTCAAAAATGGAGAAAATGGAAACTAATGAATAGTAATTAGTCATAATTGGCCTAATTATGTCTTTTCCTTGAGGCTCATTACTCTATTAGATATGTCATTTGAGACTATCTTTATGACATTTCCACTCCGGCGAGAGATTCCTGAGTAATGACCACGACAATAGGCCATGGGTATACACTCCTTCTATCAGAGTGGTGAATCCGTTGTTGGTTACCTAATTACTTTCGAATACCTCAAGCTGTATCCAATCACCACCCTATTAGCTACCTCTCTGAGGCAACAAGTAATAGTGTCAAAATACAGAATCAATATTCAAGATATCCTTGAGTACCTCAAGTCTAAAGATAATTGCACCATTGCTATAATGAGACTATCATTGACATTTGAATAGATTATCCATATGATTGTCTCATAGTTGGTCATGCAATGTACTTAGCTACACTTAGCAAACATCCACATGTTAACTCTAAACATCTCATGTTTATACATTATGAGATCTACTACTCGATCCAATCAAGGAGTATAACATGTGCTAGTCTATCTGGATTAATAATGTCTCATCTCATTAATCCTATGACTAGAGATAATTTTGATACTAACATAATTACACATGATAAGAATCTCAATATCATGATCTCATCATGATTTCCTTCATGCTATGTTATGTATCAAGGACTTCATTAATTGATTTAAGATCACTTATCAATTCATATATCAAATGAACATCAAATTAATGAAAAAAACCTTTTATTAATCAAATAAATTTGTACAATAAGTGGTAAAGGTGATTGCCTTTAGAGCACTCCTCTAATAGTTGCAAGTCTCACCCACTTGAACCATCAAATTCCAGCAATGCAAGCATCCTAACACTCTCACTGCAGCAGAATTTGGCACTATTTTCATGCTCCCTTCAGATGGCATCCTCAATGAAAGTGAAGTCCAATTCTATGCTCCTCCATCTTGGACACATTTTGGCTCAGAATGCAGTTGGGGTGTGAAAAAGACAAGAGCACCCACCTTCGATCTCCTGTGCATAAATATATACATAGGTTTCTCACCTATAGTATTTTTGATTAAGGAGATAGCAATAGGGCAATCAGAAAATCAAAGCTCTTTTTGTCAGAGATGTCACGAAGAAGACTATCCCTAGCCTTGTCACAATGGTTAGCAAATCACCTCCTTTCCATAGCAACGAAGCCTGATGATATTTCAATTGGCAGATATGTGACTCACATTGCCATTGAGCTAGGCTATTTAAAACTCGACGAGCACATCTACATTCTCATTCCAGCTCATCCACAAGACCGATTCGATGTCAAGTCCTTTATAAAAATGGGAGCAACTGTCCGAATTGTCCATGAAGGAAATGTCTACTACCATTTCACCACTCCAACAGGTGAAATTGATTGGGAGGAAAATGACTCTGATGCTTTCAAAGCTGGCCTCTAGTCAGTCCAGCAATGGAAACGAGCCCGTAATAAGACATCAACACCGACGATAGCTGAGGATGTTGATTAATCATCAACCTCTACCACATCCACTTTAGCACAACAGCTCGATGATCTTATAACACCTTGCCTCAACATGATGCAGGCTTCCATCGATAAGAGGCTGGAAAACCTCAAAGACTTTATGGAGTCTCGTATGGACAACCTCGAGGCAGAGGTAACACGCCTTGGCTAGTGTCCTAGCTTTCTTGTAGTAACTTTACTTTTGCTATTATAGGACTTTATTTTTATGCATTCTAATTTCAATGTAATCCTTCTCCTTTAATTTTTTAATACAATCATCTTATTGATATTTCATTTCTTTTTGCTGATGACAAAAAGGGGAAAACCTAGCATATATATGATCTATACATAAATATGATTAAGCAAAATGCAATGTGTGGTATGAAATATGTAAACTTTATTTTAATTGATAATATGCATAAGATATACCTCACATCAACCCCACATATACTTTGCAACTTGAACTTATTTGAACTCATTTTAATGCATAAAATATACTTAACATATATCTCACATATACTGTTGCCCAAATATTGAGCCAAAAAGGGGAGTTGAATTGGAGTTTAAAAAATTTAACTTTAAAGTGCAGAAATAAAAAAATTAAGTTTAGTAGGGATAGAGAAATTTGATACAAAGATTTTTATAGAGGTTCGGGTGTTAACAAACCATACTCCTCTCCCCTATCGCAAATGGGAGTTTCACTAACACACTAAGTGTTACAATGGAGTTTTACAAGCTCACTCCCAATTATGGTGTTTCTCACAATGGCTCACACCTAACCTAGAAATTCCTTATGTTTTGATGGCTCACACAATAACCAATTCTTTATGTTTTACGGGCTCACACAAACAACCTTTACCTTGTGTTTTACAGGCTCACACAAACAACCTTTACCTTGTGTTTTATAGGCTCACACCAACCTTTACAAATGTTCTACTCTTAACCCAGAAATACCCAATACTCACTTGAGTAAATGATTATAGAGAGAAACACTTACAAATCTTTATTGCTCAATAAATGATGAGCAAAAAGACTTTTACAGAGAATAAATATCAAATGCACAAAATGGCTGACAACAAGGTTTTGATTCAAAATATTTTTTAATTCACTTGTTCTTTTGTTCTCTTTGTTCACTCTCTTGTTTTGGATGCATAAATGACTTATATTTATACTTTCATAGAAAATTATAGTCTTTAGAATGAATTTAATACGAAACTAGCCATTGCACCAACCCTAATAATCACGCCTGACATTTTTCTCTTTCATCTTTCATGGGCGTGACTCTATGTGTCATGGTCGTGACTGTTCTTCCAAGTCGTGACTTAAGTGATGACCTTGGCCATGAAGCATTCTGGAAGGTTTTGAAATATTTGTTCATGGGAGTGACATTTATCTTCACGGGCATGACAACCTTCCAAGCCGTGGTCCAAGTGGTGACTTTGGTCGTGAAGCTCTCTGAAAGAATTTGCCATGTCTTTTCACGGGCGTGACATTTCTTTCATGGGTGTGACTGAAATGTTCATTCACGGTTGCTATCTTCCTTCATGGTCATGAACTTTAAATGTTGGTTTGTTGGCGCTAGGCTTAATCACGGGCGTGAACATGCTAATTCTTCAATTTTATCTTTTCTAAAATTCTCCATTCTTGCAATCATATTCCATACCCTGTTGAATGGACTTAGAAAACAAGCATGTTAAATACAATATTGCTATTTTATTTGTTATCATCAAAATGACATAAATACCCCTCAAGGTTCATCAATCTCCCCCTTTTTGATGGTGACAAATAATATAGCAATATGTGCTTTTGAGAAGTCTCCCCCTCAAAAGATGCTTAGGATAAAAAATGATGAAGTGCAAGAATTATAGAGAATGATGAAGTGTAGCATCAAAATAAACTTTATAGTTTTAAGTATATGCAAGTTATATGCAAAATATATCCAATGTATACCAAAATTATCTTTAAAGTATGAAGTATATGTAAGGTATATTTAGAGTATATCAAGTGCATATTCATTTATGTAACTTGCATCAAGGTATATGCAGAGTATACTTAAGATATATGTAAAGTGTATAAAGCTCATTTCCATACTTGCAAATTCATTTTGAATAAAAATTTAAGTATTGCACTTTAATCTTAACTTTAAATTTAACAATATATTTTTAGGTTCTCCCTACTTAATTTTGCATTTAACTTTAAAACAATATATTGGTAGGTTCTCCATTTTGATTCAAAATTAAGTATTGCTTGCACTTATCTTAATATATTGCTAGTTTCTCCCCCTTTTGTCATCAACAAAAAGAATATCAATAAACATAATGGAAAAACAGAAGCAATCATGTTAATTGAAGAAAAACCAAGTACAAAAGCAATTAAAAGTTCTGATAGGAAATGAAATTCCTACAACAAACAAACAAGCAAAAAACAAACATAGCAAGGCTAACATAAAGCCTAACATCTATCCGGACATCCTATCCCTCAGACGAGCAACTTCTGTCTCGAGGCTATCCATACTAGACTCCATGATGTCCTTGAGGTTCTCCAACCTCTCATCCATAGAAACTTGCAGCTGCTCAAATTGTGGTGCTAGGAGGTCAACCATCTGCTGAGCCAAATTTGGTATGGGGGCAGAGGATTGTCCGATGTCCTGCTCAACCACAGGAGGTGTCATCTCAACTCAAGCCCTTTTCTTCTGCTGGATACCTTAGAGGCTAGCTTTGAAGTCCTCCGACTCATTGTCTTCCATATGATTTCGCCAGCAGTGTTGATGAAGCGGTAGTAAATATTATTTTCAAAGACAATTCGATCAGCCGCTCCCATCTTGATGAAAGACTTGACATCCAGTTGGTCTCGAGGATGCCCTGGGATGAGGTTGTAATGATGTGCATCCAACTTCAGATATCTAAGCTTCAAGGAAATATGGGTCACATACCCACCAATAAGTATGTCTCCAGAGGGCTTGGTGGCAATGGACAGGAGATGGTTTGCAAACCATCGAGATAGTGTCACTGTGAGGCCTCTTTAGGCCATCTCTTGGAGAAAAAGCTCAGACTTTCTAATGTTGCCATTGCTGTCTCCTCGGGCAAATATGCTATAGGTCAGAAACCTATGCAGATACCTGTGCACTGGGGACCGAAGATGAGTGCTCTTTGTCTTTTTAACATCCCAGTTGCAATCTAACCCGAAATGAGTCCATGCCTGAGTAGCATAGAACTCAACTTCACTGTCGTTCAGGATGTCGTCAGAGGGTAGGTTGAACATATCTCCAAATTATGTGGCAGAGAGGGTGTTCGGATTCCTGCACAATTGAAACTTCACTGTGCCAGTAGGTGATACTTGCAGAGTGCTCAAGAATTCCAAGGTGGCCTCCCTCAAAGTGTGCTGATGAATGTCAACAAATTCCTTCAAGTGACAGGCCTGGAGTTGCTCTGTCATTGTTGTCTGGAGCCCGAGAGTACATACTACCTTCCACTCAAATGACCTTGAGGAAATGAGAGGTCTTTTCTTAAGCATAGAGTACCTAGGATGGCAATGCTCTAGAATTATGTTCATTAGGTAATCTGAATACCTTCTGGAAGCATGACATTTTTTCCTAGTACCCTTTGATGAACCGGTTTTCATCTTGATTGAAGAAATAGACTTTTGAAGAGTGGAAAAGATTTGACAGAATTTGTGAGGAAACCCTAAGGAAAGATGATTTGTGATGATGGAAGAAGTTTTTGATGGTATTTATAGAAGAAATTTGTGACTAGGGGGCCGGAATCTTCAATGTGACATTCAATGTATGTAAATGAGAGCAGTTGCAAGAAGTTGTAAAGGTGAAATGTGAAAAATAACCGACAGAAACGTTATATAGCCGACTTCTTCACAGGCGTGAAAAACGTAGTTACGAGCGTGAAGTGTCGTGTTCACGGTTTGCTGAAAGGGTGCTCTACCCATGAAGAAAGGTGTGAAATTGCTCACGGTCTTGACATTTGAAGGTCACAGGCATGAAAGATGAACTATCACGGTGGTGAAAATTGAGTCACGGGCGTGAAGTGTTAAATTTTACTACTTGTGACTGTGAAACAAAGAGTGACACAAAGCGTGAACGCTTCTGTAATTTTTTGGTGAAAATGGTCACGGTCGTGAAAAAGCATCACGGGTGTGAATGAGGCATTTTACGGGGGTGAATGAAGTCATGAACATAGGCTTCACTAATTTAAGTCGTGAACCATATCGTGAATCAAGTCGTGAAAGCTACTGGTTCTTTTGGCTATTTAGTTCACGGACGTGAACATATGTGATGGATGTGAACTGCCTAAAATTCTCATTAAATAAAATTAAGTCCTAAAACAAGACTAAAGCATTTCTATGAAGATTCTATCCCTTATAACATAAATTCCCATCAAATTAACTACTTTATATCTAGTAAGATGTGACAAAAGCAAGATTATCAATTAAGGTTTGACAATTTAGCAATCACAAAGTTAATCCATCAATCATACCAAGCTCTCTTCTTATGAAATGAAATCTTTCCTCATTTAGAGACTTAGTGAAGATATCTGTCAATTGATTTTTTGTGCTTATAAATTCTAATACAACATCTCCATATTAAACATGATCTCTAATAAAATAGTGTCTAATGTCAATATGCTTACTTCTAGAATGTTGAATGGAATTCTTAGAGAGATTTATTGCACTTGTATTGTCACATCTAATAGGTATATGGTTCATACTATGACCATAATCCTTAAGTTGTTGTTTCATCCAAAGGATTTGTGTACACCAACATCCTGCTGCTACATACTCTGCTTCAGCAATAGAAAGAGCAACTGAAACTTGTTTCTTGCTAAACTAATAAACTAAGCACTCCCCAATAAACTGACAAGTACCTAAAGTACTCTTTCTATCTAAAAGACTACCAGCATAATTTGCATCTGAATATCCTACAATATAAAAGGATGAATTTCTAGGATACCACAAACCTAGATGCAATGAGCCTTGTAAATATCTTATAATTCTTTTTACTGCATTTAAGTGAGACTCTTTTGGACATGATTGAAATCATGCACATAAGCATACACTATACATTATGTCGGGTTTAGAAGCAGAAAGATATAAAAGTGATCTGATATACCTCTATAGAGCTTTTCATTTATGCTCTTACCTTTTTCATCCTTGTCCAATTTTGTTGATGTGCTCATTGGAGTCTTGGAATTCTTGCATCCTTCCATTCCAAATTTCTTAAGTAAGTCTTTGGCATATTTGGATTGGTTTATGAATATGCTCTCATTGCCTTGTTTTATTTGTAGACCACGGAAATATTTAAGCTCGCCCATCATGCTCATTTTGAATTCCCTAGTCATACACTTAGCAAATTCTTGACAGAGCAATTCATTAATAGACCCAAATATGATATCATCAACATAAATTTGAACAATTAGAATATCATGCTTATGTTTTTTAATGAATAATGTGGTGTCAACATTCCCCTTTGAAAAGTTATTTTCTAAGAGAAAAGAACTTAGTCTTTCATACCAAGCTCTTGGGGCTTATTTCAAACCATATAAGGCTTTTGAAAGTTTAAAAACATGATTAGGCAAATCAAAGCTTTCAAAACCTGGTGGTTGTTCTACATACACTTCTTCTTCTATATAACCATTTAAGAATGCACTTTTCATATCCATTTGAAAGAGTTTGAAATTCATGTGGCATGCATAAGCTGAAAGTTTTCTTATAGCTTTTAATCTAGCTACAGGAGCACAGGTCTCATCATAATCTATTATTTCTTCCTGATTATATCCTTATTATTGAACCTTGTTCATCTAGTTTATTTCTACATACCCATTTGCTACCTATAATTTGATGGTCCTTGGGTCTAGGTACTAAGGTTCATACCTTACTTCTCTCAAATTGGTTGACTTCCTCTTGCATAGCAATCACCCAACTTTCATCATTAAGAGCCTCATCAATATTTTTAGGCTCAATTTGAGGAAAAAAAAAAAGGCAAGGTCAGAGGCTAAATGTTTGAAATGAGATCTAGTACTTACTCCCCTTGAAGGATCACCAATGATTTGCTCCTTGGAGTGATCTTTTGTCAATCTCCATTCCTTTAGGAGTTCTTGCATGTTTTCTTCTTGAGCTTGAGGTAGAGAATCATCTTGATGTGAATCTTCTTGATCATTTTCTTCTTTTCCATTTCCAAGATCAAGTTTTTCCATAGTTCCTACAACATCATCAAGAACACTACCTTTCACAAGTCAAGTCTACTAGATTCATTAAAAACAACAATAGATTCTTCAACAGTTAATGATCTTTTATTAAATACTCTATATGCTTTGCTAGTTGTAGAGTATCCTAAAAAGATACCTTCATCAGATTTTGAGGCAAATTTTTCAAGATTGTCCTTAGTATTCAATATGTAGCATTTGCATCCAAATACTCTAAAGTATGATATCAAGGGCTTTCTTCCATTCCATAGCTCAAATGAGGTTTTGTTTAAAAGATGTCTTTTGAAAACTCGATTTGAAATATAACAAGCAGTATTTGTTGCTTCTGCCCAAAAGTAAGTTGGTAAACTATACTCATTGAGCATTGTTCTAGTCATTTCAATTAAAGTTTGATTTTTCCTTTCAACTACCCCATTTTGTTGAGGTGTCCTAGGAGATGAAAAATTCTACGAAATGTCATGTTCAAGACAAAAATTTTCAAAGTTTTAATTTTCAAATTCTTTGCAAAATGTCATGTTCACTTCTTATCTTTGAAATACAATATCCTTTTTCATTTTGAACTCTTTTAGCAAAGTTTTTGAAATTTTCAAGAGCATCACTCTTTTGAGCTAAGAAAATTACCCAAGTAAATCTAGAGTAATCATCTACGATGACAAAGGCATAATGTTTACCTCCTAAGCTAGCAATTCTAGTAGGTCCAAATAAATCTAAATGCAGGAGTTGTAGAGGTTTTGAGGTACTTACTATGTTTTTGGCTGTGAAGGATGACATGTGTTGCTTCCCTCTTTGGCAAGGTTCACATGTCTTGTCTTTTCCAAATTTAACTTTTGGCAGTTTCTTTACTAGTTCTTCTGTACTGAGGCTTTGGATTAAGTCCATGTTTGCATGACCAAGCCTTCTATGCCACAGCCAAGATTCATCATTAGTAGTTACAAGACACTTAGAGGAATGGTTAAATATTTCGTGTAAGTTTATTATGTAAGTGTTGACATCTCTATTTCCTTTAAATATCTCTTGACCATCAATAGAGGTTACATGACATTCATTGGAAGTAAAGGTTACTTTGTTTTCTTTATCACATAATTGACTAACACTCAACAAGTTATATTTCATGCCATCAACAAGTAAGACATCTTTAATAAAAGAAGTACCATTAATAACAATAGAACCAATGCCAATTACCTTGCCTTTAGCATTGTTTCCAAATGTAACTTTACCTCCATCAATACTTTTGATTGCATTAAAAAGTTCTTTGTCTCCTGTCATATGCCTTGAGCATCCATTGTCTACTAGCCAAGCATTTTTGTTTATTGTGGACTTGAGGCATACTTGTAGAATTACAATTCAAGCATGATTTTTAGGTACCCAAATGAGCTTGGGTCCTTCAGGGTTAGTACATGAAGGTTCCTAATGAGCCTTCCTTATCCAGCAATGTTTTTTTATGTGACCAATTTTAATACAATAATTACACTGTTTAGGTCTAACATTGCTTTTTGGTCTTACAATATTTTTGAATGCCATATTTCTATTAAACTGATTTTGAGAATAATGGCATGCACAATTATGATTAATTGGTGCTTTCGTAGATATATGCTTCTTATACATAAAGGCATGATTATTCTTTTTATGTATAGAAGGTTTAGTGTACTTATTCCTAGGTGTTGTTCCAGCAAGTGTGGAGATGTGAAATTCACTAGATTTAACAAAAATGGTTTTGTGAGAAGATGATGATGTGTCCTTAAATCCTAGACCATGTCTAATTAAAGGTGGTCTTTGAGACACAATAAAAGTATCTAAACTCTCTTTTCCTTTTTGGAATTTAGAAATTGAATTTCTAAGTTCCTCAACTTTATTTTTCAAAGTATTATTTTCTTTAAGCAAGGATTTTGTTAGGGGTCTTGATAAGTATTCATCTAATGACTTTTGAAGAGATTCATTAGATGATTTAAGCTTAAGGTTCTCCTTTTCTAAGGCATCCATTTTGATTTTTAAATTAGAGATGTTATTCTTATAAGTACTAAATTTACTCCTACATTTCTCTAGTTCTAGATTTAATTCTTCTATAAGGCTTTGTTCATCATCATCACTATCACTATCACTATCATTATCACTACTATCATTATGAGTGTAGTGATCTTACTTTATCCGAGACTTGATCCTCAATAGCCATAAAGCATAGGTTGATCTCCTCGCTTTCATTATCATCTCTTTCACTTGAAGAGCTTTCGTCATCCCATGTGACTTTGTGGCCTTCATGATAGTTTTTCAATGTTTTCCATATGCTATGTGCAGTTGAACAGTGTTGTATCCTCCCACATTCTTCAATGGATAATGAACTTGAGAGAATTGTCATTGCCTTCTTATTTTTGAAATTTGCTCTTCTTTGAGGCTCTGTCCAATCATCTCTTGACATGATTTCTTCTTCACCATTAACTCCTATTCTAGTTGGTGGTGTCCATTCTTTTTGAATACTATCCCAGACTTCAATTCCTTCATTATCCAGATATGTCTCCATCTGAAATTTCCAATGGGCATAATTTGCTCCACCGAAGTAAGACTTGAGACTTTGGAATCCTTCACTGGCCATATCTTGATCTTTACTAGCGCTTTTTAGGCTTCGATGCTAGACAAAGCTCTGATACCAATTGTTGCCCAGATATTGAGCCAAAAAGAGGGGTTGAATTAGAGTTTAAAAATTTTAACTTTAAAGTGCGGAAATAAAAAAATTTAAGTTTAGTAGGGATAGAGAAATTTGACACAAGAATTTTTATAGAGATTCGGGTGTTAACAAACCCTACTCCTCTCCCCAATCGCAATTGGGAGTTTCACTAACACACTAAGTGTTACAATGGAGTTTTACAAGCTCACTCCCAACTATGGTGTTTCTCACAATGGCTCACACCTAACCCAGAAATTTTTTGTGTTTTGATGGCTCACACAATAACCAATTCCTTGTGTTTTATAGGCTCACACAAACAACCTTTACCTTGTGTTTTACAGGCTCACACAAGCAACCTTTACCTTGTGTTTTATAGGCTCACACAAACAACCTTTACAAGTGTTCTACTCTTAATCCAGAAATACCCAATACTCATTTGAGTAAATGATTATAGAGAGAAAAATTTACAAATCTTTATTGCTCAATAAATGATGAGCAAAAAGACTTTTACAGAGAATAAATATCAATTGCACAAAATGACTTACAACAAGGTTTTGATTCAAAATATTTTTCAATTCACTTGTTCTTTTGTCCTCCTTGTTCACTCTTTTGTTCTGGATGCATAAATGACTTGCAGTAATAATACTTCTATAGCAAATTATAGCCGTTAGAATGAATTTAATATGAAACTAGCTATTGCACCAACCCTAATAATCGCGTGAACATGCTACTTCTTCAATTTTATCTTTTCTTTCATTCTCCATTCTTGCTATCATATTCCATATCTTGTTCAATGGACTTAGAAAACAAGTATGTTAAATACAATATTGCTATTTTATTTGTTATCATCAAAATGATGGAAATACCCCTCAAGGTTCAACATATACTTTGAATACACTTGGTTACACATGTGTTAATTGATGAGATATACTTAAGATATCCCTTGCATATAACTTATTAGTTTGCAAATACCCTTGTTATATTTCTTTCAAATCTTGCACTTTATTATTTTATCTTAAAGCACCTTTTGAGAGGGGGACTTCTCAAAAGCACATATTGCTATATTATTTGTCACCATCAAAAAGAGGAAGATTCTTAAACCTTAAGGGAGTATTTCTATCATTTTGATTATAACAAATAAAATAGAAATAATGTATTTAACAATGTTTGTGTTCTAAATGTGTTAAACAAGATATTATACCTTGATTAGAACATGATGCAAGATTGAAAGACAAACTTTTGAAGATTAAAATAAAAGAAATAGCAAACTCACGCCCCTGACTACTTTTGTCATGCCTGTGAATATAGTTTAGCATCAACTCTCCAACATTCAATGTTCACGACCATGAAGGATCAAACCAACTGTGAATGATCAAGCAATCACCATTTTGGACCACGGCTTGGAAGAATATTCATGCCCGTGAAAGTATTAGTCACGCCCGTGATCAAACACTTCCAATTCTTCCAGAGAGTTTCACAGCCAGAGTCACCACTTGGACCACGACCTGGAAGAACATTTGCAACCGTGACACATATATTCACTCCCGTGAAAAATGATAGAGAAACATGTCTGACGCGAAATTTAGAGTTGGTTCAACGGCTATTTTCACATTAAATGCACTCAAACGACTATAATTCACAAAGGGAATAAATGCAAGTCATTTAAGAATTCCAACAAGAAGAACAACAATTACTTTATATCTTTAATCTTGTTGTAGTCTTGTGCATTAATTATTTTTCTCAACAAATCTCTATTCATTATAAAAATCTAATTGCTTATAATTTCTGAGTATTGTAGGTTAATAAGTGTTTTCATTGTAATTAATTACTCAAAAGTAAGTTTGCGTATATTGGTTTATTTGTGAAACACTTTAAGGGTTTATTGTGTGAGCTATAAAATACAAGAATTGATTTTTGTGTCAGCTATTGAAAAATACAAGTGAATTTCTAGATTAGGTGTCAGTTATTGAGAGAAATACTATAGTTAGGAGTGAGCTTGAAAAACTCTATTATAACACTTAGTGTGTTAGTAAAATACCCAATTGAAATTGAGGAGATGAGTAGGGTTTGTTAATATTTGAACCTCTATAAATTTTGTATGTGATATCTCTCATTCTTTACTCTATTTAATTTATTTCACACTTTCAAGTTAAACAATTTTTAGTTGCTAATCAATTTAATCTCATTCTTAATTTATTGTCTGGGCAACATAACTAAATTAAAAAAAATAAAAATATTAAACGATTTGGTTCATTTTGATCTTATAATTAATAGAAATTTTGTGATTAATAGGAAATTGGCCCCAATAGATCTATAAAGCTTCTTTGTGATTAATAGGAAATTGGCCCCAATAGATCTATAAAGCTTTCATTCAAAGCCATAAATGCAACTCTCTATCTTCCCCTTCAAATGCGGTGGAATGATGTTGACGATGAGGTGAAGAGTCATAAGTAGTTAATGTAGTGGCTATAGGTCGGTTTGGGTGGGGAGCACGGCAAGGAAATTAATATGCAGATTGGTGTGTCAGTTGGTTTGGGTGGGGGACATGGCAAGGAAATTAGTATGCAAATTGGCGATCAACAACGCACCTTGGTTTAAGTGTTTCGGCACTTGGATCATTCTCTTCAATAAAATCTTAAATTCGAGAGTTGTAAATTTTTTTTAAAAAAATCTATATTGGTCCGACTTTACACTTTAATATTTCGATCCGACTTAACCAAATTTAGCAAGTGTTCAATGAATATCTAAATAAGGTTAACAATATAAATTGTACAAATTTTTATAAGTATGTTACAAATTGGCATTAAATTTTTTGAAAATATTGCAATGTAATATTTAAATCCAAATGTCAATTAAAAAAATAAAATAACAGCCGAAAAATACAAATTTTGTTGACGTAACATACTGATGCATTGTTATGTCATATTTTTTTATCGGAAATTGAATTTGGATGCTACATTGCTATATTTTCAAAAGGTTTGATATCAATTTACAATATAGTAATAAAAATAGATATCATTTATATTATTAACCCATCTAAATAACAATAGTTTAGAAAAAAAAATGCAAATTATTGATGAGTGTCGGCATGATACAGAGCTTTTTGTTTTTCAATTTAATCTTGCGTTCTTAAAAAGTCAATAAATAAAAAATAATTATCTAGAGTCACTATGGGATAAAAACAATTATTCCAAGACTCAATAAAATTAAATAAATATGCAAAGCTCAATAGAATAAATACACCAAGATTAGGAACCAAAAAATGTATTTTGAGATTTTTATTTTATTTTATATATAGTATGCCGGACATATGATATGTTTATAATTTTGAGCCCAACGATGATTTTTTTTTTTTTTTTTTTAATCAGGGGAGGGGTTGGTTCCACCTATTCCAAGTGGAGTTAAGCCTAGAATCCGAGACCCTTCATCATAGGGCAAAAGCCCTTAGCAAAGATGAATGTTTTAAGGTAAAAAAAATAAAAAATAAAATAAAATAAAAACAACTTGAATTAAACAATTAAGATGTAATAAACAATTAAATAAACAAAAGAAAAAAAAAAAGCAGAAGATACGATTTGGTTACCTAGAGACGTATATGTCTGTGGCACCATAACAACAGCCTGGAAATATATCAGCATTTAATAATTATTTAGCTCAATATATGTATTTCCATCAACTTGATAAAATGGCAAAACACAAATATTAGGCTAACTTATTTTTTTTATAGACTTTGGTTTATTAATTAGAATTTCTTATCCACAAATGATTTTTGCTTTAGGTGGATCAATTAAAACTTTATATTCTTTCACTTTAATGAATGGATTAAGGTATATGTTCCAGTAATCAATATTGCTTCATTTTTTTGTCATTAATATTTTTATTGTTCTGAAATTAGTTCAATAAATATATTGTCTATTGCGGTAGTATTTTTGTACCTTAATGAATTGAAACACTTCAATTGTCAGCTCCTAGGAGTGTTGAACAACATTTGAAAAAATTGAATGACATTAACATTTCTTTTATTTGCATGCTAGAAAAAAAAAATACTGCAAATTTCTTTTCTTTTTAGAGCATTTTTAAATATAGCGATTAAAATTTTTTTTATAAGTCTAATAAATTATTTATATTTTTATTCTTAATTTTACTTTTTGTCGTACAAATTACTATTTATTAAAAAATACAAATATTTTTTATTATAAAAAAAGAGAAAAATATTTTTAAAAAAATATAATAATAAAAAGATAGAATATTCATAAAACCTGAAGATACATTAATTATAATTATAATAGATAGTGAAATTTTACTCTCTAAATATAAAGAGTCTTTAACTCACATTCTACTTTAAACTTTAAAGAGAAATAATTTATTAGATACCATATTGAAAATTCTCTTGAATCTAGAAAACCAAAATTTACTTTTTATTTTAATTATAATTGATGTATTTCTGTTTTTTATGCACGTTTTATCTTTTTATTGGTGTATTTTTTTAAAATACATTTTTCCTTTTTTACAATAAAAGTTATTAACTTTTTTTATAAATAGTAATTTATATTGAATAAAGTAAAAATATAAATAATGTTTTGTAAAAAAAATTACTCTATATTTAAAAATGCTATAAGATGATATTTTTTTAAAATAAAGAGTAATATTTGGAGATGTTTTTAATGAAGATGTTTTTTAATTAAGGGTAGAACTGCACTTTCATTTAAAAATGAACTGAAAATATACCATTATTCTAGCGAAATCGTAATTAATGCATGCAGTTGCAAAAATTTCATTGTTAATCCTTGGATAATTATATGAGATTCATAAACAAAAATTGATATTCTTGAATAATAATAAAAAAAAAATATAAAATGTCTTGAAGGCAAAGACTCGATCATCAACCAATAATTTTATAAATTACTTATTTTCAAAAATTTTAAAAAAAAAACAAAAGAGAAAAGGAAAGAAAGAAAAAACTACAGGAAAAAATGACTTGGCGTTGCAGCATCAGTGGGTAGTATTGAAGCAATTTAATTATTGAAATTGACATTTCTGGATGCTGCAACTCTCCTGAGCCACAAGGAGCTAGATTGCTAGTTTATTTTGCAAGTATAGTAGCGAAATTATTAATTAAAACTTCTGTTTTTTTTTTTTAACAGATACCCATTTATGATGATAACTTAACATAATATTTTCAAATTCTGCAAGATAAGAACGTTACAGAAGGGACTAGGGATTGCCATACCAACCTCTCTAAAACATTTAAATCAATAGTTCTAATTTGAGGACCAACATCAGGTACGCGTGCTCTAGTCGTTTTCATTTTTAAGATTGTAATTTTGATTTTTGATTTTTTGATTTTTCCATTCTTCCTTTCTTTATATGATCAATAAAACTATTGCTAATTGAATAGATCACCCAAAGGAGACTTGACTTGTTTTAAAGTAAAATCAAGTCTTAATACATGGGAGATCTCTATACTTGACTTGAATAGGTCATCTTGCGGTTTATACTTATTTTTGGTACATATTATTTTTTATACTTTTTTTATTACAATTAGTCTCCTAATTATTCAATTTTAAATTTAATATATTAATCTACAATATACTGATATGACAAGAGTATGAATCTTCACAAAATCACATATCACATCGACTTCAAATCAAACTATGAGACTAATTTAAATTTCTGCTATTGTTTTTCTCCTTGTTGAAAGAGGTCTCTATCCAAGGTATTTAAACTAAGTGGTACATGAATTTTAGATATTCCTGAATTATATTAAAATAGCAAGAAAAAAAAATTAAGACGGAGTTATATTGTTAATTTTTTTTTATTAAGAGCGAAATAAATTGTACCGTTAAATTTTATTTCGGATAAATTTGGATATCTAATAATATATTAATTAAGAACTATACCAAAAAATTCTAAAACTATATTGTACTAAATTATATAATAAAGATTAAATAATTTATTAACATTATTATTTATAACTTTTATTATATATTCATAATATAACTTAAATTTATAATTATATATATTTTAATTCATGAAATTAAAAATGATAATTTTTTATTTAATTAATAAAATTAACATGTTAATCTAATAATTAATAAAAGAAATTTGTTGGTGAAATATTTTTTCAATCTTATAAGTCTATTGTATGAAATTACACTTTATTATATACATTTATTACTAAATATTTAACAAAATTAAAATGACATTCTAATCATTGATATAAGAACTTATTCATTATCATTTAGAAAACTTGTTTAAGATGACATTCTAATCATTAATAAAAGAAACTTGTTTTTTAATACTATTTAATCTTAAAATATTATTTGCCAATTTACATTTTATTATGTTCATTTTTTATTAATTATTATTTAGGATTGATATGTAATTAAGTATGTAATTTTTATTTATCTTGCTTATTATAAACAAATGAAATTAAGTTGTACAATTAGGTTTTCATTATCGGTAAGAATATTGACAAAAATAATTACTACTTGAAAAATTTTACATTTTTTAAATATAAATTTATATTTATAAATACTTAAAAGACCAATCAATTAATAAGTCATTATGCCTAAAAGTTTCTGAAAGAAAAAAATAAAAGTAATAGTGTAAAAAGTGGAATAATTCTTAGTTTATGGCAAATTAAAAAAAATATTTTACAAAAATAGGATAAAAAATCAGAAAATTATAGTTTTAGGGTGGTGGATAATTTTATTTCTTATTTTATGATAGTTTTGTTGACTTAACAAGAAAGAAATTATATGCGCCATTTCAAGTAGTCGTACAACAATAAATGTTTTTTTAATATGATAAAACTGGAAAAGTTGAGGATTTGAAGAAGTAACACATGTACGCCAGTTCAAATAGCACATAGCTATTATATGGTCAAAATGACCAAAAATCCATCCCAAATTCGATATTTTTCAAAATACTACCCTAAATATATTAATAGTTATATTAATTATAATAAACTAAGAAATATTCCGTAAAAAGTTATTGTAACCTATTTATTTCCATTCACCTCCTTTTTATTTTTGTGGTCGCTTTTTTATTTTCATTTCCAAATTTATATCACTTTATCCCTTTTTTCTTACTTTTGTTTTTCATTTTATTCATTTGTGAGCTCTATCCATCATAATCCACTTTCACAATTATTATTAGTTAAGAATTTGAAGGTACTATTTTATTTAATTTTTAAGTATTTTTAAGATATTTTTTACTTTTTTATTGAACAAAATATGTTTAAAAAATTCATTAAATAAGCTTCAAATGCTTATATTATTATTATTATTATTATTATTATTATTATTATTATTATTATTATTATTATTATTATTATTATTATTATTATTATTATTTAATAATTGATAATTTATTACTAAATAATGGACTAGTTTTTAATTTAAGACTTTTTTTATAATTAAAAAAATAAAATTATCTTTATGTTATTATCAAAAACGTTTATCTTAAAGTTTCTACAAAAAGTTTCGATGTGAGTTTCTAATAAAATTTATCGTAAAATTTTTGTTATTGCTTTGGTATCACATTATAAATTGTATTAGATGTTTTTTTTATTCTTAAAAATATCATTTATCCGAAATATCGAATAATTTTGTATTGTATTATGTTGTCCAGATATTAAACCAAGAAGGAGAGTTGAATTGGATATTAAAAATTTAATTTTTAAGTGCAGAAAGAAAAGTTAAGTTTAATAGGTATGTAAAGATATGACACAAAGATTTTTATAGAGGTTCGGGTGTTAACAAACCCTAATCCTCTCTCCAATTTCAATTGAGAGTTTCACTAATATACTAATGTGTTACAATAGAATTTTACAAGCTCACTCCCAACTATGGTGTTTCTAATAATGGATCACACCTAACCCAGAAATCTCTTGTGTTTTAATGGCTCACACAATAAATCAATTCCTTGTGTTTTAAAGGCTCGCACAAATAACTTTTACCTTGTATTTTGAAAGCTCACACAAATAACCTTTACCTTGTATTTTGAAGGCTCACACAAATAACTCTTACAAATATTCTACTCTTAACCCCAAAATACCCAAAACTCACTTGAGTAGATGATTACAGAGAGAAACACTTACAAATCTATAATGCTCAAAGAATGATGAGCAAAAATATTTTTACAGAGAATAAATATTTGTTTTGAAAATATCAAATGCACAATGGCTTACAATAAGATTTTGATTCAAAATATTAGCTATTCTCTTATTCTCTTGTACTCTTCTTATTCTGGATGTATAAATGACTTGCATTTATACTTCCATGACGAATTATAGCCATTATAGTGCATTTAATATGGAACTAGTCATTGCACTAACTCTTATTGTTGCGTTTGACATGTTTCTCTTTCATCTTTCACAGTCGTGAATATGTGTGTCACGGTCGTGACTATTCTTCCAAGCCGTGACTTGAGTGGTGACCTTGGCCGTGAAGCATTCTGGAAGGATTTGAAGTGTTGGATCACGGGCGTGACATTATATGTTCACGGGCGTGACATCTTTCCAAACCGTGGTCCAAGTGGTGACTTTGGTCATGAAGCTCTTTGAAAGAATTTGTCATGTCTTCTCACAGGCGTGACTTTTATTCACGAGCATGACTTAAATGTTCATTCACGATTGCTATCATTCTTCACGCCCGTGAACTTTAAATGTTGGATTGTCGGCGTTAAGCTTCATCACGGGCGTGACATATAAGGTCACGGGTGTGAACATATTATTTCTTCATTTTTATCTTTTTAAGATTAATCTTCCATTCTCTATTCTTGTTATCATATTCTATACCCTGTTCAATAGACTTAGAAAACAAGTATGTTAAATACATTATTGCTATTTTATTTGTTAGTATCAAAATAACGGAAATATCTCTCAAAGTTCAACAAATTATTTAGAACTAAAAGAATTGAAAGATAATACTGAATTAATTTGAATTTTTAGAATAATACAATGTGAAGATATTTTTTCAAGATAATTATGAGACTTTAATGACAAAACCATAGAAGATAATTTATAAATCTAAAATAAAGAAATATAAATATAAAATACAAAAGAGTCGTGACCTATAGTTTTTACTGTCGATTGCTTTACTGGATTAAGCGACAATTAGATTTATCTATAAGTTTTAGCTACTTATTTATATATGCGTAGAATCAAACTTTCGCACTAAACTCCAAGTTTAGTGATGCATATAATTAAAACAATATATTATGTCATGCAACAAGTATTATCATATATTATTATATGCCCAAACATTTTTTTATTCAATTCTATTCCTTATATCTCTATTTTATACTGATTATGAGCATTATAAATATATACAAAGGTATACACATTTTATCTTCAATCATACATTATACACTTCATTTCTTTGGTATATTATATTAATTTTATAATATTATCTTTCAACTTAAAATTTAGTGGTTCGGCCATATATCTCTAAACTAGACTAACTGGATATGAGTTATGAATCAATGGCGCTCCCAGAACTAAAGTAACCTTGTCCACTATCTGACTCATTCAAGCTTCTTAGATCATTGGCATTCCTAGAGCTAAAGGTTCATTGATTGAGTAATATCTTGTTATATATGAATTACCGGACCAAGGGTGCTCCCAGAGCTAAAGCCACCTTGTCCTCAATTTGTATATACTCAACCGAGCATCTCAAGTCAATGACACTCCCAGAGCTAAAGCCACATTAACTGAAGAATGCGTCTCATATTTTATGGTACCATTTGCCCCTATAATATCATGTCATCTATGTTATTTCTAATCCTAAATTAGAGTAAAGGGCATATCTGTTTCAAAAATTAATTACATATCTTTTCATTTATGAATATTTAAATCACATAATATATCAAGAAATATCTCATTCATGCTTGTTTAAACATATAAACATTCATATCATTGAGCAACTAATATCTCTTGATCTTTACTAATTGAATCACCTTATCATATATCAATAATACATTTAATGGAAACAAAGCATTCACGGTCGCGATCTCCTTTATTCACGCTCGTGAATAATTAGTTTCATGGTCGTGATCTATATGTTCACGCTCGTGGTCTAAACTATGACTCAATCCGTTAACGCTTCTGCCCCATTTTCAATCTAAATTCACGCCTATGACTTTAGCTGGAAATCTGCATATTTATATTTCTTTCCTAATTTAAGCTTCCTAAAGTCATACCAATACCTTATTATGCATTTCTAAAGTCCTTTACTTATCATATTTTAATTCATATACATTCCTTTAATCAACATTCAATTCTCTAGTATGACTTACTTGCATCACATATCATGAAATTTCATTTTCTTATATCTAAACCTATGGTTTCATCCCATAAATCATAATCAATGCAACTTATTCATTAACTAATATTTTATACATGCATATCATGCCAATTACAAGTAAATTATAGGCTATTGCATTAAATTATGCACAAATCTTAATTTTTTCTCCCTCCCTTACCTAAGTAGCTTTCTTTTTTCATTTACAAGCTTGAACTTGTTCCTTGCCACTTGGAACTGCTACAATATCATAAGATTACCATCAAAACTCTATATTTATCAAACTTCCAAAACCCTAATGAAACCCTAAACTCTCTTTCTCTCTCTCTCTCTGTCATCCTTCATAAGCTCTATAAGAGCTCAAAACTATAATTTCCTTAAGAAAAGATAAAAGAGGAGATGGAAAACTTTTTACCTATACTCTTTTCTCCTCTTGATCACCACTTTGGAGATTTCACTCTTCTCTTGTTTTGTTTTTCTTCCTTTCTTTTTGCTCTCCTTAACTTCTCCAAGACTTGTAGAGAATGAAACCACATTCCCCTTTGATTTTCACTCTCTACTTTGTCTCTACTTGAACTTTGGCTATGGTGGAAATGGTGGTGGCATTGGGACTGGTTTAAGATGCAAAAAAGTTAAGTAAAAAATATGTGATAAGGGAGAAGAAGAAAATCAAAAGTCCACATGTGGGACCTACACTTTGACTATAAACTTGATATTAGACCAATTAACATTTTAATCTCCTCTTTATATTATGGTGGCCGACCATCTTATATCTTTGTATCCAAAAATTATGTTTAATTAACAAATACCTCATATAATCCTCCAATTTTAAATAAATTATAAATTGATTCTAAAACTTGTCAAATTTTGCAATTTAATCATTTACTGTTTTTAATATTTTTTTAAGCATTTTAAATACTTTATTAAGCATATATGTAACGACTACAAATTAGTCTAAATTAAAATAAGTATGTGGTATACATAGAAAACACATGATAGACATAAAAATTTAAATAAATTGAATAAATGACTAAATTAGAAATTAAAATAAATTAAATTTATTGATATGATAAATTTGATTAAATTATACCACATAATGAAATTGTATTTTTGGTATAAAAAAATTAAAGATATTAGATAAGGAAATATGTGAAGATGATAATAATAATAATAATAATAATAATAATAATAATAATAATAATAATAATAATAATAATAATAATAATAATAATAAATTAAAAAAAAGTGAACAGTAAAAACGGGTCAGCAGAGAATGAAAAAAAAAAAAAAACAAAACAAGAGCAGTTGGGAGGAAGTCGGGCTGAAGTTTTTTTTGGCCATTTGCTTCCAACCCTATCTCTTTCTCCTTCTTCTTCTTCATCTTCCCTTTTCCTTCCTCCATATTACAGCCCAAAATCTTCATCATTTCCTTCAAGATTTGCATCAAAAATCAGTCCAAATAAATTTGATATTGGTAAGAAATATTTTTCCTATGATTATTGTGTTATTAGAACTTTTTGGATTATGTTTTGCAGTGTTCTTCGTTCATTTGTTTGATTATCCTGTGAATCGAATTTGGGGAAGTTTAAACATAAAAGTTGTTTATCTATGTCTTGTGTATCTCTCTGCCAAATTTGATTGAATGATTTTGCGTATATGAAGAGATATGCTTATTGGAGTGAAACTGGTTCAGGGAGATGTATCAACTGAATAACCTACGGTTTTTGTAAAAATTGATCATCTTAATGGCTTAATATGAGGTTTTGTAAAACATGAAAGTTGTAGGTATATATGTTGTTGCAGTATCTGCCAAATTTCGTATAAATGGCTTCTGTCTAGGTTGAGTTATTCTGAAATAAACTATGATTATTCCTTGATTGAGCTGGTTTCATATATCTGTACAGCTCCAGTAATTTCGTCCTTATATTTCACCTATTTTTAGATCGAATTAGCCAAAGTGTAAAACATGAAAGTTTTACCCCTATGTCTTATCTAAATATCTGAGAAAATATCACCTTAAAATGATATGTATTTTGTGAGTTATGAGCTAAACAATTGAACTGGTCGGGTTGATACTTCATGTTAAACCAGTTATAGATCCTCTAGTATTTGAGAGCTATAGAGACCGAATCTGGAAATGAGTTAAACATGAAAAATGTTCCCAATTAACGTTTGTAACTATATAAAAATTTTCATAATAATTTAAGCTACAAATTGAAAGATATGAATTTTTACATGTAGTACCCTGAAACTACCTAAAGGCAGAGAACAGAGCAATATTTAAAACTTTACCAAAATTCGTGTAATAGTTCCAAAATTCTGAAATTTTAGTATGTTTTATTTTTAGATGTTATATATAATTAGGATCAAGAATCATATAAATTGGATAAGTGTATAAAAAGTTGTTCATCCAACAGTCCAGAAAGGTCATGTTCTAACTTATAATAAATTGTAATTATTTATTTAAACTATATTAAGAATAAATATTTTATCAATGTATTAATTATTTATATTTTCGAATTAGGGTCTCAACAAGAAGAAAAACAATAAAAGTAGACAAGCTCCAAATTTTAGATTTTAGAAAAAAAGCTCCATTGAGGTTTGTACATATATGCATTTTAGTTTGCCTTGTTGCATGCTTATGTGTTAATTGAATAAGTGGCATATTTGAATAATGTATTAAAATGTGTAAATATAAAATGAATTGAGTGCTTAATTAATAAAATTTCATGTTAATGCATGTATAGACATATGGATAAATAATTGATTGATAAAATGTAGGAAATTTTGGTTTACAATATGTAACATAATATATTTTTCAATATAGATTAGTATATGATTGATTAAAAAATGCAATAATTATTAATGGTAATTATTGAATAATGAGGACAATAAAGAGTGAAGTTAGAAAGTTATGTATGACATATGTATTTGATATGAAAAGATATGTTATATAACATACTTGTACTCATAAGGTTATTATAAATTTTAGTTTTGTATTAAAAGATTTGTTGGCTCTCATTGTATAGAGAACTAATTAAAGTATGTCAATATTACTTAAATAGTTATATTTAATGGAATATCATATGATTTTAAAATTTTATAATCATATTTTCATTATAAATGTAATGAGAATATTGATTCCAGCAAATTTATATATATAAAGAAAATAAATAAGTAATAATATTAATTGCTCAGTTCTCAACCTGTGGACTAATTAGGGATAGATGGTGCACCATTGCGGGGGCATTACGGTACCGATATTGATATGGTTTAGGAACATAGTGATATTAGCTCCGAGAGCACCCCTGTCCTAATTATACACAGATGATGTGATTATACCTGGTCATGAGGCTTAAGCTCCGCGAGTGCTCTTGACTTGAGACTATAGTGAGTAAGGTGCTTAAGCTCCGCGAGCGGCCTTACTACACGCCCTATATCCAGACAGTCCGGGAATGAGATTTGGGTTATTTATATTAAAATATTATATATAAAATAATTAAAAGACATACATGTACTTGTTGAAAGATAAAATGTGTGAAATAACATGAATTATAAATATTTAGCATAAATTATAAATATTTTTTAAGGTAAGCTAAATTTATAATTGAGTGTTATATATATATTATCAATGAATTTGGTACTATTGTATAATCATATGGTTGTCCCTGTATAATATATGTTAAAATATTGTGTACTATATTATAAATTATCTACATTGCATTTTGGTAATTGTATGTTAAAAAGATTTATGCTTATATGGATTGAGATTTGAGTTAACTAAATAAACATAATTTTAGGGAAATCAATTAAATTAAAATAAGTTGTAGAAACATGAGAGGAGATATAATGTTTAATATTTTATATATTATATATGGTTGAATATATACAGTTCATGTCCTGATACAAATATAATGATAATATAATGGAACATAAATTTTATTTTATTATAATATTTTCTAAATTTTATGCAATAATTTATTTAAATTATATCATGATTATTATGACTCATGTTTGTTTGACTGCATGAGAAAACTTAAATGCTTATATGTACCACTAAGCTAGAAATGACTTAGCGTGAGTTTTTTCTGCGCAGGAACTGAAGCTTGCCAGTAGTAAACTGTGAAGTTAATAGAGGAAGTACAAGCCCATACTAGAGGAGACGCGTTAGAACTGGTTGAAAACAGTATTTTATATTTATATTCTTTATTTTTTTTATTAATGTGAATCCTAATTAATATTTTATTGGAATTTGTTTTTAGACTTTTTGCGAATTTGCATCTATCAAATGAATATAGATCTAAATAAGGACTAAATTGAAAACTTCACAAAATGCTTAATTCTAATTAAATTCAAATTGAAAGAAATCTCATGCCACCTATCTTATTAATCCTATGACTAAGGATAATTTAGGTATAAAAATAATTGTACATAATAGAAATCTCATCATGATTGTTTTCATGCAGTATTACATACCAATAACTTCATTAATGGTTTAAAATTTATATCAATTTATATGCAATGAATATCATATAATGAAAATATTTTATATTAATAATAAATAAGTATATCAAGTGTCTAAAGTGATTGTTTTTAGAGCACATCTCTAACAATATGGTCATGATTATGGACATATCTAACATCAATTCTCCGAGCCATAAAATGATTGATTAGGTTTCACCTAGATAGATGCATGAAATTATAATACCAAAATAGAAAAATAATTTCCTATTCTAATATTCCTTTGTTTTTAGTACCACCTCCTTGATATCTTGCTCATTTACACTTCATTTCTATTATAATCCTATATAATCTAATTATATAAATTTTTCATAAGAAAACCTCAAGTTATATTTGAGATGAGTAATATGATAAAAGAAATACAATAAAAAAAATAGAGAAGATAATGACTCACATGCCCTATTTACCAAAAATAAAATTTCTATGATGATCAATCACATTGATCAAGTCTATAATCATACTATCATATCAGTGCATATACCCTTATCATGCATTCTCTAATGCAGAAGGTAATCTATTAAAGTGACAATTTGGGTTCCATTTGTTTCAACTCTTAAAATATTCTTTTGATTGTTTTAATGAAATTATCATACATTCATTATTTAATCTCATTAAATAATTATATGAACATATATAAAAACTTTCTAAAAGGAAATAATGTAAGTTAGGCATACATTTGATGATATTAAAAAGTTTTCTAAAATTGCCTACTTAACCAACTATGTTACCACCAATTTAATGCATGCAACATTTAAATCTAAATTTAATATTTAATTACATTAAATATCAAATTTAAATATGATCAGTAGTTAATTTATAATTAAATTACCTTAATTATGTCAAATATGATTAAACAATCCTAATTACAATTGCAAACTAGAATCGTAGTCAAACTAGGATTAGAAAACCCATTTTCTAATTCAAATTAAATTCTGTTTGAAATTTTTCCAAAATTTTCATGATTCATTCTCATCAAAATAAGTAACTTATAATCAGTTTAAACTAATTAAATTCGTTTATTAGACAATCTAAATCATTAAAAATCTAACTAGAAAACCAATTGCTCAAAATTTGACTAAATTGAATCAATATGAACTAAGATTCTCTAAGAACTTAAGCACAAATTCAATTTTATTTTAGCATGAAATTGACATCAAAATAACATCATGAATATCTCATAAAATATATAATTAAGGGTTTGTTAATGAAGTTACATCACATTAAATTTCATAAACCAAAATAGTCTCATCATATTGTTAGAGTTTTTATCCTAATTTCAGTTTTATTCCTGTCATGATCAAAAATAATTTTTGTATCAATTAAGTGGCTTTCCAAATCTTAAACCACATTCTAAATATATCTTAAACATATTTAAATAATTAAATTAATAAACCAAATTCGAACAATCCCACAAATAACTCAATTAGCAATACTAGATTTTACAAACCCTAAAATTTTAACAATTTTGAATTTTTAAAACCAATTTAAATCATTCGGTTATTAGAAAAAAAAATCCGCTTTAACACCTGTCTCCCATTCTCCAATTTAAAACAAATCTTGAAAAAATCATTCAATTAACAGAAAAATCCAAAACTTTGTAATTTTGCAAAAGGTAGAATCAAACTACAGGGCACAAATATAAAAAATCTGCATTGATACTGACCTGTCTTCCATTCTCCAAAAGAAAACAAATTTTTTTTGCAATGTAGAAGACAATAATTTTTTAAAAGCAATGTTAAGGCACAATAAAGTCCCTCGAAGGCGCAGGCTCACCTAAAGATTCAAAATCACTCACATCAACCTATCTGCAACTCTAAAGGAAGCTTGAGGCGTAGTTTGTATTTAATATATTTTGAAAAATATTGAGGAGTTAGTATTTATCCTCAAACAATATTATCCGTATAGCAATGAACGGCTTTAATTAAGCCAACTAGGCAACGACCCTTTGAAAAATGATTTTAAGAAGAAAAAGAAGTACAATAAATTTTTCTATAAATTCATCTACAAACATAATGGTAACATCATACCTAACACCTTCTGCAATTAGAAAGGTACGTAGAAGAGCTAGCATCTCTTCTCTTCTTGAAACCAAATGGTTTGTTTATTATTTATTTATTTCATTTTATTTTTATTTGAAGTGAAATATTTGATTAGGATTCCATTATGAACTATCTACTCAGGCATTTTATTTATTCATATTGTTTGTAAATGGAAATTTTGTTATTTAAACATGCTCTTATATATGTCTTATGTTTTCATGTATAAAAACAATTAGCTGATACAGTCTTTTCTTTTTTAAAAGAATTTTTTTTTTACTCATTATAAATAATGTGGAAATTGTAGTATGAAGATCACAATAAAGGAGAAAAATACAGTTGTTCCTGCCAAAGAAACACCAAAAAGGAAATTATGGAACTCAAACTTAGATCTTTTAGTGCCAAGAATTCATGTTCCTACAGTTTACTTCTACAAGCCAAATGGGTCATCTTGTTCAAATTTGATGGAAGCACAAGTGCTTAAAAAGGCACTCAGTGAGGTACTGGTGGCCTTCTACCCATTAGCAGGCAGATTAGGGAGAGATGAAGATGGCAGAATTCACATCAACTGTAATGGCCATGGAGTTTTATTCATTGAAGCCCAAGCAAGTTCACATTTAGATGATTTTGGTGATTTTACTCCCACCTTGGAAATGCTGCATCTTGTTCCTCTCTTTGATTATTCTTCCATGGATATCTCTTCTTATCCTTTGTTGGCCATTCAGGTATTCTTTTTTTCCTTTTTTGTTTCCTCCTTTGCAGTATAGTTCTGCATGTTCAATATAGTTCTACCCAGAAACACACCATACTTTTGTTCCAGTTTATTATAAAAGTTTGTCTTTTATATTTAACTCATAAAAATTATTAAAAAATAACTGAAATATATATAGGCTAGACTTGTTTTTTTTATAGCATTTTAATAGGTTTCTTTTTTCAAAAAAGTAATATTTGCTGGATAGACCCAGTTTATTATTAGATCAAAGCAATGAAATTCAGAGCATGTAAAACATGTTATTTATATGACATTTTTTATTGCTTTAATCTAATAAATCTAGTTAATTTAGATAATCATAATTAAATTAATTTATGAATACTATGGATCTAAAAAAATGAATCATGGTTTGGCGCTTTATATATATATTTATATATGGTTACAGTAGATATATATGAGAATTTCTTTCTTTTAGATTTAATTTGGCATGATAATAGAAAAAACAATTAAATTTTACTTTATATACATTTGCAAGGGCCTAGGCAGTAAAATTAAACAGAGCTAAATAGTTTCAAAATTTATAAATTTATTTAGGGTAAATAATATATAATATACACACCTTAAAAATTCTAAATTTTATTTTTTTGAAAATCAATTGCTACATGAAACAAATTTGTAAGCACATAATTTAAATATTTAAATTGACTATATATATATATATATATATATTATTTTAGCCCATCAAGCTATCTTATTCATGGATTAAAATTCGCTTGAATTTGAGATGTTATGTTAGAATGATATTAGTCATTCTTATATAAATAAGTAATTGAAATTGAATTTTATAAAAATTTAAAAGATAAATTATATAATAAAATTTAATCTTAATTATTCATGAAGAATAGTTAGAAATCATTCCAATATCACCTGTCAAGTTTAGGTCAACTTGAGGGAATTCCTGGTCGCTGAACACAATTTAATTTTTCTTAAATTATAAAATTACAGGTAACCCAATTCGGGTGTGGAGGTGTTTGTCTTGGCGTGTGCTTGCAGCATACCATAGCGGATGGTACATCTGCCATCCATTTCATTAACTCATGGTCTCATGTAGCACGTGGCATATCATTTGCCATTCCGCCGTATATCGACCGGACCCAACTTGACGCTAGGGTCCCACCTACTACTCTCTTCCATCACAGTGAATATGATCCTCCTCCAACTATGACGAACGCTCCTGATCAAACCCAAGATTCCAAACCCACTTCTACAAAAATACTCAAGATCACAGCTGATAATCTCACCACTCTCAAGTTCAAGTTCAAAAAGAATAAAACTGGAATTAATTACAGTACCTATGAAACCCTCACTGCACACATTTGGCGTTGCATGTGCAAGGCACGTGGCTTATCTGATGATCAAGAAACAAAACTCTATATTGCAACAGATGGACGGTCGAGATTGATTCCTCCACTGCCATCTGGATACTTCGGTAATGTATTATTTACAGCTACAGTTTTAAGCTCATCTGGTGAAATCCAATCAAAACCTTTAGTGCACACGATGCAGAGAATCCATAAATCCCTAAGGAAAATGGACGATGGATATTTGAGATCAGCCCTTGATTATCTGCAAATGCAGCCTGATCTAACGGGTCTGATGAGAGGGGCCAACACATTTAAGTGTCCAAATCTAAATATTGTGAGCTGGATAAGGCTGCCCATACATGATGCAGATTTTGGGTGGGGCCGACCCATTTTCATGGGCCCAGCAAAGGTTGTGTATGAAGGGATGGCTTATATAATGCCAAGTCCAATAAATGACGGGAGCTTGTCATTGATTATATGTCTACAGACCCAACACATGGAATCGTTTCAGAACTTGTTTTACCAATTCTAGCAGTGTGTTTGGGTGTTTTTGATCAATATGCTTGATTTTGCCAAATCCTTGAACATTAATTGTGACTATTTCTCTATGTTATGGTAATATTGCTGGTTTTTTTAAATTAATTTTCTGATCGAATGTATTGTTGGTTTATTGTTTTATACAGAAAACGCTAAACTTCATTATGCATTTTCTAACAATATATTCGACAAGGAACAGGTTGATCACCATAAACTTGCGTTGTTATGGGGTAGAGGTAATCGGATTTTTAATTTTTTTGTCAAGTTTTTTCTCCTCTTATGACAGATGCCTTAGATGGGCGAACCACAATCTATCTATCATGTCAGTAAGATGTGTTTATGAAGTACAAAAATTACAAGCTTATGAGTTTTATTTAGGAGAAAACAAAATGTCAAACCCCATCCATCCCAATCTCTCTGTACATATATATAAAACACGGTTAGGAAGTACTGTTCTTTTAACAGTTATGAACCTACTTAAAAACGACGTTGTCTGGATGGTTTTATGCAACACCCATCAGCAAAATGGCGTTGGTTGAACTTTTCAAGCAAACATGCTCCACCTAAAACGAAATCCTTACGCAGAACCTCTCTTGCTGCCCTCTCCGCCACCCAAGATGTGTTTCTAAAGTACAAAAATTACAAGCTCATGAGTTTTATTTAGGAGCCAACAAAATGTCAAACTCCATCCATCCCAATCTATCTATACATATATATAAAACGCGGTTAGAAAGTACTGTTCTTATAACAGTGTGTTACCCATTATGACTCCGCTTAAAAACGACGTTATCTGGATGGTTTTATGCAACACCCATCAGCAAAATGGCATCGGTTGTAGCTTTTCCAGCAAACACTCTCCACCTAAAACGAAACCCTTACGCAGAACATCTTGCTGCCCTCTCCGCCGCCCTTCTCTCTTCCCGCATGATTTTCAGTTGTTGGTTCATAATGGAGCGGATTTAAGAGATATTTTTCCGAAGAATCACGACCAACAGAGATACAACACAAGATTCTTCAAGAATTAGTTGGTTCATAGGCACTGTTGCTTCCGTTCAAATTTCTAATTCCATTCCTGGCCTAATTCTCCTTGACGACTACTTCAGGTTCTAAAAAGTCTCTCATTTTCATTAATCAATATCAAAATCTTGATTGGCTGTTGATTTTGTATGATCATCATTGCTTAATCTATAAATTAATTCAATTGCCTTAAAACACTTGATTGGGCTTCCATAGCCTATTTGAAGAAAATTTTACTACCTTAGATGGGGTTTCTCATAAGTTGAAACAGTTGACATTATATGGTTAGTGTACCTGCTCAATTATGTTAAAAAGGGTGCATGATAATATCATATTGATTGCCAAGGTTAACATCTTTGTCCTTGAGCAAAGTATTTAGAAATTTTTGCGTGTATGGGTTGTGATTTTGCTTGATCTGGGATAGCGGTTATGATCCTCTATTCTGAACCTGAAATTTTGTATATTTCGCCCTTTTTGATTGTTTAATAATTATATGATTGCCAAATAAAATTGGAGCTGAACATAACCAAATTAGAAATAAAAACATAAATGTATTATATTTTTAATGTAAGGCAACAAAAACATCACTGTCCAAAGTGGGGGCAAGTGGAACGCTGCAAATGTGGGACGTGGATGACATGGTAGTAACAAGAAGTATACGATAGAGTAAAATGATATTAATTTAAGATTTTATTATAAGTTTTTTTCTCCTTATAAAGTAAAATGTTAACTCTATTTTTTAACTATATTTTTGTATGAGATTGAATGTTATTTCTACTACAGTTTCATATTATTTACTTTATTTTACAAAGAAAATTATCCAAAAAGACCAATCAATTCCCGAACATCAATTTTAGTCCTCTAATTCTATATAAAAAAATAGTCCTCTAAAAACTTCATCGATGTAATCAACCCAACCTAAATTATTTTATTTTTTCGATCAATTCGGTGGAGTCTATTTAGTTTTGCTCATCTTCAATTTTAATGCTCTCTCAAAAATTTAAATGTTGTTATGGTTTTTCAATCAAGAAGTGTTTTTTCTTTTGCATTAAGCATTCATGTTTTATTTTTTATTATTATTACTATTTCAATCATTTTTTTATTATTATTATTATTAGAAGAAGAAGATTACATGCTAAGTGTTTAACTTGATAAATGCTTGGTTATGAAACATTCAGCATATATAATCTAACAAAAGAAGATTGATTATTTTTTTAACCGAGTTGAATTGTCTTCATCAATTTTTTAACCGTGCGGAACCTAGAAACCTTGTCAACATTTGACAATAAATTATGTGGCTACATTCACTAAATCCATATATATAATTGTGACATCAACTACAACCCCATCAACCGTTGAGAATAATCTTTTAGATGGTAAGAGTGTCTCTCTTTCCTTTAAATTAAAAAAAAAACTTATTACATCAATTGTTTTTTAGTTTTTATCACTCTAAATCATTCATGCTAGATTTCAACCATCATTATCATTGTCATAATATAACCAAATCTCATATACCAATCTTCATTATATATATCATTTTTTACAAAGTCAATTACCTCATTTCCAGCAAGTTATACATAACCATATATACCAATTAACACAACATTTAAACCATTAAGTATACAAGCAAATTAAAATTAAAATTAAAATATGTATATGTACAAACTTTAAATAGAGCCTTAATCTCCGACCTCTCTTGCTTCTCTAATTTCATTGGTGGTTGTCTCTACCTTTTACCTCTGTCCCTAACACAAGATTAGAGACCTCATTATCATCTATTTCTGCCAAACATGTTATTTGTAACACCCTTTTACCCCACTGTAATTCAGTAAAGTAAGTGGACATTATCCGTCTTACTGTTTTATAAAATTAATGAAGTGAAGTAAATTTTTTTTTTAACAAAAATATTGCAGACATTGAAATAAAAATTATTACCAGCATAAATACTCAAAATTTTATTTATTTATAAAGTACATTAATTTACATTCAAACTATATTCTTTTACATAGTGACTCACATATTTAATACATATTATATGAAATAAAAACGATACTTTAATTTATAAAGTTTTTGACTAAATATACCAAAAGGAAAACCAAAACTTCTAGTTGCTTCCCTCCGGGTACCTTTTTTCTTCTAACAATTCTAATATCTACAGCTACCCTTCTAAATCTACGCGAGAGAAAACCACCCGCGCTAAACTACTAGCTTAGTAGTGCTTCAATGATAAAAATTTTACATGCATATATATTTTCTCACATATTAATTAATTATTTAATAAATAAGACATAAAATAAAGAATTATATAAAATCAATAAATTTTAGCAAATACTCAATATTTAACAACTTTAATTCATATAACATTTATAAAAATCACATACTTCGATATTATTATTATTATTATTATTATTATTATTATTATTATTATTATTATTATTATTATTATTATTATTATTATTATTATTATTATTATTTTTATTTTCTTGTGCCCATAACACCTATAACCGAACTAACTAATACGAATAATGGGATTGTCATTTTCAACTTTCATAATATTGCGCCGAGCGCTTTTATAAAAATGTTATTACCGGCTTAATAATTTTGCACCGAGCGCATTTATAAATTGTCATTACCAGCTTTCATATTTGGCACCGAGTGCCTAAATTCCCTGATTGACATGCCAAACTATTCTCTATTCTAGTTGTAGTCTAGGTGTTTTTGGGCTTAACTATTTTTATTTTAATTTCCAATATTTTAAAAAATGCAAATATTATTCAATTATCATATTTATGTTTATTTATTTTTGTTCTTTATTCCTATTATTATTGCACTAAAATCTCACACATAAATAATTTGTTAAATTTTTATAATTATCAATAAAGTAAATATTCACATTAATTATTACATATAATAATCACAACACATGCAAAATCCCAAGATTTCATGTTTTTACCTATGACAGATTTCAGACCTATTTTTGGGCTTTATTCTTAGCCTATTTATAATTCGAATTGGGAGTTCTGGTCTTCTAACCATTTCTAGTTTATTGTCTTAGCGTTTAGATGCATCAGAAATCACTCAAATTCCAGTTTTCTATCAAAAGTTATAATCAATTGAATACTGCATCATCACAGAAATTTCTGCCCATATTTTAGGTTTAAACTTCATGCATTGTTCTGGGAAAATCTAGACATAATTAGATTTTATGGTCTAAATAAAAATCAAAGCCTTGTATCGTAGCTTTAATTTCCAATAAAAAACATACAAAAAGGAGTTCCAAAACTCAAATTATCATCAAAAGAGTCAGAGCTGTTCTTGGAATTCTGTACCCGAGTCATCAATTGGGATCAATCCACATTTCAACCACATTCATCATTTGCATTCATTTTGATACTAAAATTTCCAGAATTATAAATATATTTATATGTCTCAATTATTTCACACAATTTGATTCCATTTCCATATAAAATATCAAAGGTCACAACAAATCACACAACATATTACAAACACAACATATCAAACCTTAATATATAATTCCATACATATTAACAAAATGTAAGATTTTTATCAATGAAGTACATACCTAATCAGCATTGTTTCTTCCCTTAATCCTCTTTTTTCTTCCCTTATTAGCTAGCTTTCTCCTTGCCTTTGTCACCCTTTTGAGGGTGTCTCACTTGTTCATTTATTTTACCTACACAACCATACCATATCTCAATTCCAATATCTATTTTCAATGCTTTTCATGTCTACATAATATTCTAATGCTCCTAATATATTTTACACCTTAATTGAACTAAAATGTATTAAAGTTAAACTTCATTCTTCATATTTTATGGCTGCCCAAAAACCATATCCTAGTTCCTAATTCATTTTCTTCAATTCAACACTCATATCATACTTCACTTATCATCAATTGTGTTGTTTATATGTAAATTTCAATTTTTCCCAAATTACTCTAACTATGGCAGCCCCTCATTCATCCATTAACATCATATTTCTCTAGTTTTTTAAGTCATAAAACAATTAACTAATATGAATTATCATTAATTCAAAGTGTAACTACATTTTCATTAACCAATCACAAACTTAATTTTCTAAGTTCAATATTGAACATAACCTATATCTATCAAAGCTAATCACATCTATCATCCTTATAGGTCTCAAATGGAAGGAAAAAGGTTAAATTTAAGAAGAATAAACTCACCTTAATGGAGTTATAGGGCTGATTGAATATGCCCCACTCTTCTCTTTTTTTTCTTCTTCTTTCTTCCTTCCTTCTTGCTCCTTTGCTCCTTTTATGACAAGAACACCTTAATTTCGAATTTTTCTCTCTCAAAACTACTTTATTTTCTCACTTTTTCAACCTTGATTTGAAGGAAAATGGTGGCTGATAGAAGGCTAAAGTGGACAGCCAAAGAGAGAAGAAAAGAAGATGAAGATGACTTAGATATTTTGGGTGGAAAAATGGAGAATTCCTCCCGTTTTTGACTTTAATACTTTGATTAAGGTGTGAGTCCCACTAATTAAAATTAATCCTAATTCTCATTGGTTTATTAAGTTAATTAATCTTGATTAACATTTAAACTTTGAGAAATTTCTTATTTGCCACATCTTCCTTCGTATTCACACTTTTTCCCCCAATAATTGCCATAATACCAATTTTGTCCATAGAAAATTTTATTTTTTCTAATTTTAGCACTAATATTTTTAATTTCTAAATAATAATACCCTTAATTATTATCCCTTATTATTAGTCATTTTTTATGGGTTCAAATTTAAACTTCGATTGAACCTGCGCATCTCACTACGTTCACGCACAATCGGGGCCTAAATCACTGGATGTTACATTATTTATATCATAACCAAAGTAAAATCCTAATTTAAACCCTTAAATCACAATCCCCATCAAAATCGAATTGATGTATTGAAAGAATAAAGGGAAACATGATCCCTTACCTCTGTTTCGACGATTTCAGATTAGTTCTAAGGTTCAAAAATGTGTTCAACCTTCTTTTTAATTTTGATTTCAATACTTTGGTGAAACTCTTGATTTTAATAAGTTTTAATCTCATTTATGGTGGAAATTTCACATTTTATTAACTAAATTTAAAGGGAAATCAATTATAGGATTCAAAGATCTGGTGGCTAGGGTTCTAGATTGAGAATTCTTGAGTTTTTGTCAAAATATGTAACTATCCAATTTAAACTATAGGTTTTCATGGGCGTGACTATGTGTGTCATGACCTTGAAAATCCTTAACTTCAAAATTCTAAATTCCTTGACATTCATGACTATGATAATACATTCATGGGCATGAACACTATTAAACTTCACTTTTTCAAGTCTTTTTAACTATTTTCATGTTTACAAACTCATAACCCCATATATACCTCCTACATACCCTTAATATACAAATGTTACATGTTATTCCTAGGCCATAACTTATGGGAGTTACATTTCATGTATACCTCACATATACATTTATCTTATGTCATAATTGTTTTGTATATTTAATAAATAATACCTTGTTGCCTATATATTGTACCAAGAAGGGGGGTTGAATTGAATATTAAAATTTCTTAACTTTTAAGTGCGGAAAGAAAAGTTAAGTTGAGTAGGGATAAGAAGATATCACACAGGAATTTTTATAGAGGTTCGGGTGTTAACAAACCTTACACCTCTTCCCAATCTCAATTGGGTGTTTTACTAACACGCTAAGTGTTACAATGGAGTTTTACAAGCTCACTCCCAACTATGGTGTTTCTAACAATGGATCACACCTAACCCAGAAATGTGGATCCCTCTTGTTCTTGTTTAGTCCCCATAAACCAATTCCTTGTATTTTTAAAGGCTCACACAAATAACCCTTACAAGTGTTCTACTCTTAACCCAATATACCTAAACTCACTTGAGTAGTAGATTACAAAGAGAAACACTCACAAATCTATAATACTCAGAAAATAATGAGCAAAAAGATTTTTACAGAGAATTAATGTTTGTTTTGAAAGTATTAAATGCACAAATGACTACAACAAGATTTTGATTCAAAGTATTTGCTATTCTCTTGTTCTGGATTCATAAATGACTTGCATTTATACTTCCATGACGAATTATAGCCATTTGATTGCATTCAATGCAAAAATAGCAATAATAATAATAATAATAATAATAATAATAATAATAATAATAATAATAATAATAATAATAATAATAATAATAATAATAATAATAATAATAATAATAATAATAATAATATGGTATGTATATATGTGTAATTTAGAAAAATCGTTATTGTTTTTCTTTTTCCATTTATGCATAAAAGTATTTTTGCTCCCTGAATTGCTAATTCTTTGTAATATTCACGAGATGGAGTTTAATAAGTGTATAGTTAAGTGTATAGTTAAAAGTATATACAAATTATATGGTATGTATATATGCAATATATATTATATGTGTGTGTTACTTAGGACTATTAAATATATAACGAAAATAATATAATAAGTATATGGTCAATATATATAAGGTATATACGAGGTGTTATTTATTAAATATATAAAATAATTATGATAGAAGATAAAAATATATGTAAGGTATATTTGAATTCCATGTTTAGTATACGTGTAAGACATATATTTAGTATCTGTAAATATATAAAATTGTTTAGTAAATTTATGATAAAAGTATTCAAAAAATTTCTGATTTTTACTCAAGCTATATAATATATACTATTTGATTTAATTTAGAAAATTGTTTAGATATAACATGTACATTGTGCGTATGCCCTCTCTTAATAAATTTATTTTAGTTTTAATTGTTAAGTCATGTAGTATATATTCTATCAGTTATAACTCTGAAATGAATCATGCATTACATCAAAATATTAAGTTACTTCTAATTTGAAGTAATTAAGGGAATTGAGAAATTATTTAATTGAATACCTATCCAGTTACTTAAGAGGAAAATAAATGAACGTAAGAATCCGATAACAAAATTTTTGAGAAGCAATATAATGAAAGATTTAATTGTCTTATTGAAAAAATTGGAAGAAAATAATGTCAATTGTTTAGCTCAATCTTTAGCTAACATAAACTAAAATGGTTTTATATGTAGATGTTTTTAGCCATATAATCATGTCTGTCTTTTAGGCCTCACTATGACCCTGCTCTAAACTAATACAAAGCAACTTGAATGATGTTAATCTTATTGTAAATGTCAAATACAATTATACAAAAAGTAATATAAAATTTATTTTGGTAGTGGAAGCTGAATTCATTTATTGATCGTGGAAGTTGTTAATCTTAGCTAAATGCTAACTTGAACGATGTTAGCGGTGGCCTTCAAAATTTCCTTTTCTGCTGCTTTTGCCACTTCCATTGCATCTCTGCGAGAACAAGCTCACAACCAATAATATCAATATCCCAGAGTCCATAATTCCATATCCATATAAAAATATAATTAATAAGACAACATCAGTCAGTGAGTACCGTATCAATACATCATGAGACATGCAAACTTCAATTTATAGTAAAACCTTGTAAAATGTTATGTCTAATTTTGTAAACCTTAATTTTATGTATTTCATTTATAACAGATTATTGTTTCAACTTTTAACCACGATAATTGCAACTTCACAATATTAGTCCAACAACAATAGCTCAACACTTAGGCACAAATATTTTGCACCACAAGGATCTTCACTACATAAATATAAACAACACGATAATGAATAACAAATACACAATACGAAGAATTACTGATCTATTTTCATTGTACAATGGTCAATAAGGATTTCGATTTCTAAAAGTTCAAGGAGGAACTTCAAAAAAAAAAAATTGAAGGACTATAATTGCCAAATGGAAACTAATTTAGGACTGCTTCGAAGCTAATGAATCAAGCTTCATCCCAAAAGAGAAAGCTTAATCTGATCCTTTGGAAACTGAAGGAAACTACTAGAGCAGCGGATACTTACTTGTTGAGTGTGAATCGTGTTTTTTCATTGCTTTAGGCGGAGACAAATTTCTAGAACTTGACTCAATTCCACAGTACGAACGCTTTGATTATCTTGTTGTTGAACGGAGATGAAGAAATTCCTTTCTAAGAATTTCCGTATTTCAGAGAAAACTTATGATGAAAAGTTATCTCTTTTTCTTATATCTTTTCGTTATTATCTTTCTTAAAAGTTATATCTTTTCATAACTTTATATAAAAGAATATATGGGCCTGGGCTGGGTCAAGCCCACATGGGCGGCCCAATACCATAAAGCCCAACATCTCCCACTCGCCCAAAGTGGGCTTGGCTCAATCCAAATATCATCTCACATCTCAAACTTAAACAAAAATCTTTCATACAAGCGAACGGACCGTGTGACCCAAAGCACACAAATTGTGGGAGCTCCAATACAAACCTAATTATAGGCCATATAGGAGACATCAACCCAAAGTTGTAATTATTTTCGATAATGTGCTTAATTACCCCAAGTATCTTTTCTCAATACACTTAATTCGAGTATCATTCAATCCCTCATGAATCTATACTCAAATCATTCTTACAATCTCTTGTATTCTAAGTTACTTCTCGTTTCATTAAGTGTAATAACTCCAGCTGGTGAACACAAGCTGTGAGTGCATAAGCAAAGTACTATTTCTTTTGCCCTCATATCAATCAGTTTTGAATTAACTCGCTTTTCTAGGAATGTTCCGTTAAGTCGAATCATTCCATGACTATAGGATACATCCTAAGATAGCCAACATTAATTCATCACATCATGATATAGTCAAAAGTCACAAAGGGTAAAATTGTTTGAAATTCATTTCTAGGATTTCTAGGACTCACATAGTGAAGAAGCAGGGATCCATTCTTTAGCTTCCTAATAGGTCGTATAGCACATGCAGTATGAAATGCATGCTATGGTGGAGCTACTCTTTTCTTGTCAAAGATGAAAGAGTATATGTCTTGCTCTTAGTTCAAAATGAATAAACACCATATGAGTATTAGTCTTGTCGCTCTAAATGCGCCAAACTTGAAATTTTTATTTATACATTCAACAATGTTAAATAACAAATTTCACACTCAGCTTCCTCTATATAGACACATGAATGGTGGGGAAGTCATTCATGTTGATTCTTATATATACGAAGAATCTCATCTTGATCCTCATCAAGGCGACCTTATAAAATTTGAATCAAAACTAAGACCGCTCCCACTGCATCTTAGTCATTCACTTAATGCCTCTGCATTTATGGTCTCATCTCTGCTCGCTCTATAACGCCAGAGGCGATTACTCATGTGAGTGAGTCAATCTAAGTCTATCGACATACTTACTCGAATTGTGCTAACTGGCATTTGTAATACATTCATATAATTGAAAAATCATTAATCAATTGTAATGATATATCAATTGTAAAAACCAAGTGATCTGCCACAACATATATTGATTACATTCTACATAAGCCTAGGGATTTTATGTGCCTTGCAAATGCATCCCTAGCTATTGGTTTAGTAAATGGATATGCTACCATTTTGTTTGTAGAAATGTGTTTCAGAGTCACTTCATTTTCCGCAATCATGTCTCTAACATAGTGATATCTAATCTGGATATGTTTGGTCTTTCCATGATATTTTGGATCCTTAGCATAAGCTAATACAGCCATACTATCACAATAGATTGTCACAGGCTCAGATGCTGACTTGACAATTTCTAAGTGCTGCAAAAATCTTTTTAACCAAACTGCCTCTTGTATAGCTGAGGAACATGCTACATACTCAGCTTCCATCGTTGATAAAGCTATACAAGATTGCTTCTTGCTACTCCATGAGATTGCGCAATCATTAAGCAAGAACGCATATCCAGAGGTCGATTTGCGCTGATCTATATCACCTCCCCAATCAGCATCAGTATAACCAATTAAGCGCAAATCCTTCCCTTGATAACATAGAACATAGTTTGAAGTTCCTTTTAGATATCTCAATATTCTCTTGACTGCCATCCAGTGTTTTATACATGGATTAGATTGAAATCTGCTTACTAGCCCAATGGCATAGCAAATGTCTGGACGTGTGCACATCATTGCATACATCAGATTGCCGACAACATTGGAGTAGGGTACTCTAGACATTCGTTCTTTTTCATCCGATGTTTTAGGACACATATCTAGACTAAGGCTCAGATTCCTTTCGACAGGGGTATCTATGGGCTTACATTCATGCATATGGTAATGCTCTAACATTTTCTTTATATAAGTCTTCTGATACAAACCCAGAAGTCTTTTAGAGCGATCCCTTAGGATCTTAACACCAAGTACATAACTAGCCTCATCCATATCTTTCATTTCGAAGTTCGATGATAACCATTTCTTGGTAGTATCAATCAACTTCTTATCATTTCCAGCTATTAAAATGTCATCAACATACAAGGACATAATTATAAAACCATTGTTAGAACGTTTAACATATACGCAATGGTCTTCCTCCATCATCGTAAAACCATCCTTTAATATGGCTTGATGAAATTTGAGGTTCCATTGTCTTGATGCTTGCTTAAGACCGTAAATGGATCTTTTGAGCTTGCAAACTTTGCGCTCTTGTCCTTTGAGTTCAAAACCCTCAGGTTGATCCATATAGATCTCTTCATCTAGTTCTCCATTGAGAAAAGCAGTTTTAACATCCATTTGATATAATTCTAAGTCCATTCGTGCTACTATAGCCAGAATGAGGCGAATTGATGCAAATCTGACTACTGGTGAGAATGTATCTTCATAGTCAATTCCCTCTTTTTTTGTGTAGCCCTTAGCTACTAATCGAGCATTAAATCTTTCTATTGTCCCATCCGCCTTACGTTTTATTTTGAGAATCCATTTGTTCCCAATAGTTTTACGATCAGGCGGTTTCTCAACCAAATCCCAGACTTAATTGTATATCATTGAATCCATTTCCTCTTTCATACCTTTAATACATTCTTTTGCTTTAGGACCAGAAAGAGCTTGTTTTACTGTTTTAGGCTCTTCTTCATCTGGAGCAATCATAAAAGCTTCCCCCTCAATCTCAAATCAACGACGGGGAATCTTGTCACGATTACTACGTCGAGGTTGAGATTGTTCATGGTCTTGCTCCATTGGAACAAAATCTGACATTCTTTCACTCCCACTAGTTTCAAGATCTTCCATTTCATAAAATTGGAAATCCTTATTTATCTCACCTCTTTCAGGAAAGTCCTCTTCTAAGAAAATGACATCTCGTGATTCAACTTCTGTTATTCTTCCATTTGTGTCTTCCCCCAAGAATACATATCCTTTAGAGAATTCTGAACATCTTATAAAGATAAATTTCTTCCCCCTCGGACCAAGCTTTCCATATTCATGGGAAGTATTGTGGATATAAGCTGCGCAACCCCATGGGCGCATATGGCTTAATTCAGGCTTTTCGCTTTTCCACAATTCATATGGGGTGGAATGAACAGATTTTGAAGGTACACGATTTAGAATGTAGGCAGCAGTCATTAATGCATCTCCCCAAAAGGAAATTGGTAAATTAGCTTGCACCATCATTGACCTAACCATGTCCAATAGGGTTCTATTTCTTCTTTCTGCTACGCCATTTTGTTGCGGAGTAGAAGGAATAGTCAGCTGCCTAGCTATACCCTTATCATCACAATAACTTTTGAATAAATCAGATAGATATTCACGCCCTCGATCGGTCCTTAATGATTTTATATTCAAATTCAATTGATTCTCAACCAATTTACTATAACGTATGAAGCAATCTAATGCTTCAGATTTATGGGAGATCAAATAAATGTGACCGTATCTAGTGAAATCATCTATGAAAGTGATGAAATAGTGAGCACCATGTCTTGCTCTAACATTCATTGGGCCACAGATGTCAGAATGTATAAGCTGTAAAGGAAATGTGGTTCTTTCGGCTTTGCCAAATGGTAATCTTGTTGCTTTTCCAGCTAGGCAATGCTCACAAATAGGCAAATCTATTTTCTTAACAGATCCTAAAAGACCAGCTTTTGCTAATCTTTTTAAACGATCTTATCCAATGTGTCCTAATCTAGCATGCCATTTAGTATCATTAATTAATGAAACATTATTGGAATTTCCAACAAGAAATATAGATTGCTTAACATCTATAAAAATAGTGTCTAACACTATAAAACCATTCAACATATGTCCAGAACCATAAAAAACTTTGTCCAAAAATATTTTAACACAACCATCTTCAAAAATAATTTTGAAGCCAAGTCCAACCAAAACAATAATAGAAACTAAATTTCGTTGAACATCAGGAGCATAAAGTACATCATGGAGATAAAGCGTACGACCTCCCCGTAGCACTAGCCTGCAAGAACCGATCCCAAGCACGTCAGCCGAAGCATTATTCCCCATATAGATTTTTCTACTCCCCTTTGGAATTCGACGAAATTCCACAAAGGCAGATCGGTCCCTTGCTATATGGTCTGTTGCTTTGGCTCAGTGCAATCACGAGCAAAGTGACCATATTTCCCACAATTGAAGAAATTCATGTTCTTGCCTTTCTTTCTGCTGCGTTTCCCACGCTTGCGCTTCTTTCCATTAAATTTTGTCTTATTTTCTCCCTTTCCTTGCCATTTGCCCTTACCTTTCCATTTCTTTTGCCCAGAGCTAGAAGCCCCTTTGCCTCTAGACTCAATCATATAAGCCTCTCCTTCAGGCTTATCAGCGAGAAGGCGATCCTCCTTTCGCTCAACATGTCGGGCAACATCATCAAAAGTTTTTATATTATCATTATGGGTAAGGTTGACACGCATGTGTTCCCAGACTTTGGAAAGAGAGCGAATCACAGCTTGAACTTGTTGCTCGTCAGTCATCTCATGGCCAGCACCTTTCAGTTCAATTATCATGTTAGACATGACAGTAAGATGTTGCCTCATTGTTTGATTAGAATTTTTTTATATGCATCAAACTTTAGAGTTAACTGACGCAGTCTTGTTGTTGAGGTTCCACCAAACTGAACCTTAGCAACATCCCAAACTGCTTGGGCTGAGCGGTGCTTTTCAAAGCGTAGCATCAAGTCATTTCTCATGCTGCTCAGCATCAATATGCGAGCAACTCTATCTTTGCACTTATAGGCTTGATATGCTTCCATATCTCGCCTATGTTGAGCAGTATTTCCATGCTCAGGCTTAACCATTGGTTGTGTTATTCTTTCTAGCATATCTTGCTCTTCTAGGAGATACTGAATTTTACGATGCCAAATGTAACACCACATCTTATGCATTTTAGTATAACCTATCCAAATATCAAGTAATCATATATGGCGTACTTGAAAGGTAAAATACCCTGTTAACAATAGTAGTAAAATTGTTTTTCATATCCTGTAATATAATTCCATGACTTTGCAAAGTTAACACTGAGGTTTTCACCACAATATAATATATCACATATATCAAAACATAAACTTTACACATAAGTATTTTCGAGTTGATTTCATTTATACATATTTAGACTCATTCTAAAATGACTATACATATTCAAGCACGTAAATACAAAAACACATATGACATATTTTCATGCTTGTGTGGAATGCAAGGAGAGAGAGAGTGATGAGGCTCGGCCAGGGACTTGTGCTCCATGTCTTCTATACGCTACTCAAAATAAGCTATCACTTCTCTTTACCTGAAAAATGATGCAAATTGATGAGTTGCGGCTCAGTGAGAATAACCATCCAATGAGCTCTAAAGTACCAAACAACTCATAGTCATAAATCACAATTCCAATATATACCATATATTCCATTCCATTCATCAGTCAATAACATATAAATATAGATAAAATCAAGTATTCAATAATTATTATTTACTTATGCTTTGCTTGTACATTTTATTTTGTTGTGACCAGATTAAACGAACATTGCCCCGGGTTTCCATGTGAACATTTGCATTTGCATTTGCTAGCTAGCTTGATCATTTGTTTCATTTGCACATTTGTTGGGCCATAGGCCTCTTCTTTTGCTTTGCAATGTCGATTAACTAGTCACAACGCCTTTTTAGCCCATATGCATATGCATTTGTATTTAAGCATTCATCAACCATTGCATTTTAACATATACACCATACATATATTCCCTATATACCTCATATGTCAAGCATATACCTTGTATATACTATACATGTACCATGTATATATATCACATTTGTCAAACATATACCTCAAATATACCACAAGTATACCATTTATATGTACCACAATGTCACAAATTATCCATCATTACATTATCAAGGACCAATCATGACAATCACATGAATCACATAGCAAGCAACATTCATTTGCACTAAAGAATTCAATCGATAATTAGACTCACCATTCTCCTTTGATTCCGACCCCTAACTTATTGTCTATCTGCTCCTTGTGGTTCTCCAATATGTTGCAAGCCTAATATGGAAACATAATCGATTAACTCATGATTAGAGAGACTTAATGTGGCTTAAATAAATTAATATGCATTGTTCATGTCAATAGTTAAGATTTTTCCTATGAGGCAGTGTGACCTTATGGGACTGTTTAGCCTATAACTTTTTCTATAATTGACCAATTACTCTGATTCTTGTTCCTAATTAACAATAACACATATATATAGTACATATTCACATTTCAGACCAATTGGATCATTGTATAATATTTGGTGGAATTTCTAAGAGTGTTCTGTTTTCTGCCTTGTTTTCTTCCTTTAGGCAGTTTCAGGGTACTCATTTGGGTTCATCATAACTTACACTCTATAAGTCCTATTTTAATGAAAATTTACAGAAACTTATATGGGTTCATATGGAACATGTTTCATGTTTACAACTTTTACCAATTATGTCTCTAAGGTCTTCTAATTATACCAAACATATTACTGTTCCAGAATAGAATTGGCTTCCGGACCAGTATGACTTCCAAAGGCCATAACTTAGTCTATAGATAACATATTAAGCTACAATTAGTACCAAAATTTAGATAAGACATATACCTATAAATTTCATGTTTTGATAATTTACATAATGTAGCTCTAACAAGCTCAAATTATCCAACTAATGTACTGGATCTGCCCAGGGCACTCAGTGGGCAGTTCAAACCATGGAACAGTCATGGTTCCATTCACCATAAATCCCAATTTACAAGACCTATGAACCTGAAATTTGGTATACAGATAAAACACACATATATCTACAACTTGTATGTTTTGAGATACTTCAAATAAGGGCTTTAACATATTCGAAATCAAACCACACAGTAGCTAACTTGGTTAGGGTTTATACCCTGACCAGTTTCAGTACGAAGGGCATATCTCTCCTTATACATAACCTCTTACAAAAATGTTTACATATCCACAAATATAAGATATAAAGGAACAACTTTTGTGTTTTACACATTTCCAGAATCAATTCCTATTAATATCAAAATCGGGGTGCAATTCAGTGCCTAATATTGAACCTAAGCAACTCAAATTAACCCTATAGCAATAAGAATTGATTACTTACCAAGAACAACCTTGAAAGGGATCAATTAGCTTCAAAAACTAGGTGAAACAAGGAAGAATTTAAGTCTGAAATGGAGTAAATTGAAGAAGAAGTCGGGCTGGAGTGAGGAGGCATAAATGGGGAAAGATATGTGAAGATAAAGCCAACTTGTTTTTTGTCATTTTCTCATTTTGTTATTTTCTCATTTTCTCTTCTTCTCTTCTCTTTTCTCTTCTCATTTCTCATTTATCTTCTCTCCTATTTCTCTTTTGTGTCATTTTCATTTTATTTTGTCTATATTATTATTATTATTTACATAGATTTATAATTCTACAAATTCACACAATAATACAGCTTAATCATTTGACCCCATTTAACTAAATTAGCAATGTAAATGTTCACTAATCTTAATCTAATCATTTTTCTTACTTTAATTTAGACACCTTATTCATTTCATTTCTAATACTTTGTTATCCTCATTTAGGTTATAATTACACATGTGTGACTCGATACAAGTGCCAAATACTAGGACACATAGCTAGTGCATGCCATGAACTTGTTCCTATAGAAATACGTATGAAATGCATGTGTTCAATTGAATTGTATGCAAGATGCTTATGTTCGATGAAAGGCATATGGGGAAGGTCAAGGATGTTACAATTCTCCCATCCTTTTAAAAATTTCGTCCTCGAAATTAATACCTGAAAACAGGTGTGGATATTGCTTTTTCATATTTTCTTTTGTTTCCCATGTTGCCTCTTCTTGTAAATGGTTACGCCATAATACCTTAACCAAAGGTATTTGGCGATTTCTTAGCTGTTTAGTCTTGTATCCAATGATTTGCACTGGTTCCTCAACATAACTCATGTCCTCTGCAATCTCAATGGCTTGATCTTTAAGTACATGTGTAGGATCAGACCTGTATCTTCTAAGCATGCTCACATGAAACACATTATGTATCTGAGCCATCTCTGGTGGTAACGCCAATCTATATGCCAGTGGACCAATCTTCTCAAGAATTTCATATGGCCCTATATACCTTGGGCTCAATTTACCCTTTTTGCCAAATCGAATTATCCCTTTCCATGGAGACACACGAAGAAATACCTTTTCACCCAACTCGTATTCCATCTCCCTTCTATGCTGATCAACATAACTTTTCTGCCTATCCTGTTCTGCCTTTAGCTTGTTCTTGACAACCTTGATCTTATCCACTGTGTCTTGCACTAGCTCTGGCCCTTCTAATGCACGTGCTCCTTCTTCATCCCAAATGATAGGGCTTCGACACTTTCTGCCATACAATGCTTCATATGGTGCCATCTGGATACTGCTATGATACTGGTTGTTGTAAGCAAATTCAATCAATGCTATATATTCATCCCAAGCACCTCTGAATTCCATAGAACATGCCCTAAGCATTTCTTCCAATGTCTGTATAGTCCTTTCTGATTGTCCGTCAGTCTGTGGGTGGAATGCAGTGCTAAAGTTCAATTTTGTTTCCAATGCATTCTGTAAACTCACCCAAAAATGTGAAGTAAACCGTGGATCTCTATCAGACACAATGGACACTGGAATGCCATGCAATCTGACTATCTCATTCACATATAATTTGGCCAAACTCTCAAGTGTACAACCCCATCTGATAGGTAGAAAATGTGCTGACTTGGTTAATCTGTCAATAATTACCCATACTGCATCATTTTTCCGTGGAGTTCTTGGCAATCCATAGACAAAATCCATCGTTATTCTTTCCCATTTCCATTCTGGCACTGGCAATGGATGTAACTTACCAATTGGTGCCTGATGTTCAATTTTAATCTGCTGACATGTCAAGCATTTGGAAACATATTCTGCTATATCTTTCTTCATTCTTGGCCACCAGTAATGAGGCCTTAAACTGTGATACATCTTTGTCATCCCTGGGTGCATTGCATAGGGTGCATTGTGTGCCTCTTTCATTATTTCTTGACGCAAGTTCTCAGTGTCTGGAACACATATGCGTGACTTTAACATCAGTACATCATCCTGCAATTGAAAATCTTTACTGTTTTCCTGCCTTACTGATTCAATTTTCTCACACAATTTAGGATCTTTGCTTTGTGCTTCTTTGATCCTCTCCTTTAGTATAAGTCTGACTCGAAGAGTGGCAATAAGTGATACTTCATCATGTATATTTAACTCAACATTCATAGATCGTAATTGAATCAAATATGGAAAAGAGGATACTTGCAAGTGAGCTACACTGCCACTAGCCTTCCTACTCAATGCATCTGTTACCACATTGGCTTTCCCTGGATGGTATTCAATTGTACAGTCATAATCTTTCAATAGCTCTAACCACCGCCTCTGCCTCATGTTTAATTCTTTCTGTGTCAGCAAATAGCCCAAGCTTTTATGGTCAGTGAAGATTTGGAATGTCTCAACATACAGATAATGCCTCCAAATCTTCAATGCAAATACGACTGCAGCCAGTTCTAAATCATGCACTGGATACGAGATCTCATGTGGTCTCAATTGTCTGGATGCATAAGCTATCACCTTACCATGTTGCATCAACACACATCCCAAGCCTTGGTGAGAAGCATCACTATATACTGTAAACCCACCTGTACCTGTAGGGATGGTTAACACTGGTGCTGATGTTAGCCTGTGTTTTAGTTCATCGAAACTCCTCTGACATTCTGGAGTCCACTTGAAAGGCACATTCTTTCTCAACAATTTAGTCAAAGGGCTAGCAATTAAGGAGAATCCATCAACAAATCTACGATAATATCCGGCTAAACCCAAAAAACTACGCATTTCTGAAATATTTTTAGGAGCTTCCCAATTTACCATAGCCTCAATTTTCTTTTGGTCAACCTCTATGCCCTTACACGACACCACATGTCCAAGAAACACCAAATGATCTAACCAGAATTCGCATTTACTCAATTTGGCATATAATTGTTTCTCCCTCAAAGTTTGCAACACAATTTTTAAATGTTGTTCATGTTCTCCCCTATTCTTCGAGTACACCAATATGTCATCAATAAATACTATTACAAACCTATCCAAACATGGTTGAAACACCTTATTCATTAAAGCCATAAATGCAGCTGGAGCATTAGTCAATCCAAATGGCATTACTAAAAATTCATAATGCCCATACCTGGTTCGAAAGGCAGTCTTTGGAACATCTGCTTCTGCTACCTTCAGCTGGTAATAGCCTGATTTCAAATCGATCTTGGAGAATATTTGGGCTCCTTGCAACTGGTCAAACAAATCATCTATTCTGGGTAACGGATATTTGTTCTTCACTGTCATTTTATTCAGTTGCCTGTAATCGATGCACAATCTCATAGTTCCATCTTTCTTTTTAACAAATAACACTAGAGCTCCCCATGGTGATACACTAGGTCTAATATACCCTTTGTCAAGTAACTCCTGCAATTGGGCCTTTAGTTCTTTCAACTCAACTGGGGCCATTCTGTAGGGTGACCTTGATATTGGTGCAGTTTCTGGTACTAGTTCAATAGTAAATTCTATCTCTCTATCTGGTGGTAAACTAGGTAGATCATCTGGGAATACATCAGCAAATTCCCTTACCACTGGTATATTTTCAAGCAAGCTATCAGTGGTTCTAGTATCAGTCACATATGCCAAATATGATTCACATCCCCCTTTGATCATTCGAAATGCCTTTACAGCTGAAACTAGACATGTAGGCACAAGTTTTCTTTCACCTAGAAATACTACCCTTGGCTGGTTTGGTGATTCCAAAATTACTTCCTTAGTAAAGCAATTCACTATTGCATGATGTCTAGTTAACCAGTCCATTCCCAGTATCACATCAAATTCATATATTGGCAATAAAATCAGATCAGCTATTAACTCAGCTCTGTCAATGCATATCAGGCAATCCCGATAGACATTATTCACAACTACCACTGTTCCCAATGGCGTACTCACATTTATGTCAATCCCCAAAGGCTCATTCATTTGATGCAATTCAGATGCCATATGCAATGATATAAATGAATGAGTGGAGCCTGGGTCAATCAATGCATAGGCTAATATTTCAAAAATATAAATATTACCAGTGACTACTTCGGGAGCATCCACTGCCTCTTGTCTAGTCATAGCAAACACCCTGGCCTGAGTAGGAGGTCTAGAACTCTGACCTTCAGATCTGGTCACTCCTCTGCCTAGTGTACCAGTCCTGCCTCTGCCTCTTCCTCTGCCTTGTGTCCCACTAGTAGGGTAGACCCTCGGTGCCTCAACAGTAGTCTCAGATACTCCTCTGTCTCTGCTAGTTTGGCTCTATTTGGACAGTCTCTATACATGTGCTCCATTGATCCACAGAAATAACATGCTCCTGTGAGCCTTCTACATTCGCCCGTATGCTGTCTGCCACAATGACTACATGTGGGCCTCTGTTCAACATATTGGCTCTGCCCTCTGCCTGGGTAAGAGGAAGTCATTCCTCGACCTCTAGAACTAGAGTACCCACTTCTGTTACCAGATTGTGCAGGCATATATCTACCTCTTTTCCCCAACCTTCTGCTAGACTCACCAAAGAATTCACGTGATGGCCTTTTTATTTGTTGTTCCCCAGCTTCTTTCATTAACCGTTCAGCTCTGATTGCAGCAGCTCTGAGCCTAGCATAACTATCAAGATCAGTAGTTGTGATTCTGTTTCTGATCTCATATTTGAGTCCCTCTTCAAACTTCCTGCATTTGTCTCTTTCAGTAGAGACCATGAAAGTGGCATAATGGGAAAGCTTGTTAAATTGTACTTCATACTCCGCAATAGACATATTCCCCTGTTTCAGATTCAGGAATTCCTTCCTCTTCTCATCTTTATATGCTTCAGGCATGTAATTGTTCTGAAATTCCAGGAGAAAATCATTCCATGTCAACACCGGTGGTTGTGCATCACTGTCAGGGACTGTCTCCCACCATTCATAAGCATTTCCTTGCAGTAAGGATACTGCATAATCGAATTTCTCATCTGGAGTACATCTCATCATATTCAATACCCTCTGTGTCCTTTTCAGCCATGTCTCAGCTTCTGCTGGGTCTGTTGTGCCACTGAAATCAGTTGCACCATGTTTCCTTAGCTTGTCATACCGTCTTTCCTTGTACATTTCAGGACCATATACTTCTTGTTCTAGGTTTTCATGGGGTACTTCTGCATGAGATGACTGTGATGCATGTACTGGAGCTCTAGCTCCTAGTGCTGGTTGCTCTCTATGTAAATGAGGTGATGCCTCATGAGAATGCATTTCGGCCGGCCTCTCCCTCCTTGGTGTATCATGTCTTATGATGTCCCTAAAATAAATGAAAGTATGTCACTACATAATGTTCAACACATATGATGCATATGTTATCATGCGCTTATGCATATGCATGTTCCCATGGAACCTATCCCTGCTCTGATACCAAAAATGTAACACCACATCTTATGCATTTTAGTATAACCTATCCAAATATCAAGTAATCATATATGGCGTACTTGAAAGGTAAAATACCCTGTTAACAATAGTAGTAAAATTGTTTTTCATATCCTGTAATATAATTCCATGACTTTGCAAAGTTAACACTGAGGTTTTCACCACAATATAATATATCACATATATCAAAACATAAACTTTACACATAAGTATTTTCGAGTTGATTTCATTTATACATATTTAGACTCATTCTAAAATGACTATACATATTCAAGCACGTAAATACAAAAACACATATGACATATTTTCATGCTTGTGTGGAATGCAAGGAGAGAGAGAGTGATGAGGCTCGGCCAGGGACTTGTGCTCCATGTCTTCTATACGCTACTCAAAATAAGCTATCACTTCTCTTTACCTGAAAAATGATGCAAATTGATGAGTTGCGGCTCAGTGAGAATAACCATCCAATGAGCTCTAAAGTACCAAACAACTCATAGTCATAAATCACAATTCCAATATATACCATGTATTCCATTCCATTCATCAGTCAATAACATATAAATATAGATAAAATCAAGTATTCAATAATTATTATTTACTTATGCTTTGCTTGTACATTTTATTTTGTTGTGACCAGATTAAACGAACATTGCCCCGGGTTTCCATGTGAACATTTGCATTTGCATTTGCTAGCTAGCTTGATCATTTGTTTCATTTGCACATTTGTTGGGCCATAGGCCTCTTCTTTTGCTTTGCAATGTCGATTAACTAGTCACAACGCCTTTTTAGCCCATATGCATATGCATTTGTATTTAAGCATTCATCAACCATTGCATTTTAACATATACACCATACATATATTCCCTATATACCTCATATGTCAAGCATATACCTTGTATATACTATACATGTACCATGTATATATATCACATTTGTCAAACATATACCTCAAATATACCATAAGTATACCATTTATATGTACCACAATGTCACAAATTATCCATCATTACATTATCAAGGACCAATCATGACAATCACATGAATCACATAGCAAGCAACATTCATTTGCACTAAAGAATTCAATCGATAATTAGACTCACCATTCTCCTTTGATTCCGACCCCTAACTTATTGTCTATCTGCTCCTTGTGGTTCTCCAATATGTTGCAAGCCTAATATGGAAACATAATCGATTAACTCATGATTAGAGAGACTTAATGTGGCTTAAATAAATTAATATGCATTGTTCATGTCAATAGTTAAGATTTTTCCTATGAGGCAGTGTGACCTTATGGGACTGTTTAGCCTATAACTTTTTCTATAATTGACCAATTACTCTGATTCTTGTTCCTAATTAACAATAACACATATATATAGTACATATTCACATTTCAGACCAATTGGATCATTGTATAATATTTGGTGGAATTTCTAAGAGTGTTCTGTTTTCTGCCTTGTTTTCTTCCTTTAGGCAGTTTCAGGGTACTCATTTGGGTTCATCATAACTTACACTCTATAAGTCCTATTTTAATGAAAATTTACAGAAACTTATATGGGTTCATATGGAACATGTTTCATGTTTACAACTTTTACCAATTATGTCTCTAAGGTCTTCTAATTATACCAAACATATTACTGTTCCAGAATAGAATTGGCTTCCGGACCAGTATGACTTCCAATGGCCATAACTTAGTCTATAGATAACATATTAAGCTACAATTAGTACCAAAATTTAGATAAGACATATACCTATAACTTTCATGTTTTGATAATTTACATAATGTAGCTCTAACAAGCTCAAATTATCCAACCAATGTACTGGATCTGCCCAGGGCACTCAGTAGGCAGTTCAAACCATGGAACAGTCATGGTTCCATTCACCATAAATCCCAATTTACAAGACCTATGAACCTGAAATTTGGTATACAGATAAAAAACACATATATCTACAACTTGTATGTTTTGAGATACTTCAAATAAGGGCTTTAACATATTCGAAATCAAACCACACAGTAGCTAACTTGGTTAGGGTTTATACCCTGACCAGTTTCAGTACGAAGGGCATATCTCTCCTTATACATAACATCTTACAAAAATGTTTACATATCCACAAATATAAGATATAAAGGAACAACTTTTGTGTTTTACACATTTCCAGAATCAATTCCTATTAATATCAAAATCGGGGTGCAATTCAGTGCCTAATATTGAACCTAAGCAACTCAAATTAACCCTATAGCAATAAGAATTGATTACTTACCAAGAACAACCTTGAAAGGGATCAATTAGCTTCAAAAACTAGGTGAAACAAGGAAGAATTTAAGTCTGAAATGGAGTAAATTGAAGAAGAAGTCGGGCTGGAGTGAGGAGGCATAAATGGGGAAAGATATGTGAAGATAAAGCCAACTTGTTTTTTGTCATTTTCTCATTTTGTTATTTTCTCATTTTCTCTTCTTCTCTTCTCTTTTCTCTTCTCATTTCTCATTTATCTTCTCTCCTATTTCTCTTTTGTGTCATTTTCATTTTATTTTGTCTATATTATTATTATTATTTACATAGATTTATAATTCTACAAATTCACACAATAATACAGCTTAATCATTTGACCCCATTTAACTAAATTAGCAATGTAAATGTTCACTAATCTTAATCTAATCATTTTTCTTACTTTAATTTAGACACCTTATTCATTTCATTTCTAATACTTTGTTATCCTCATTTAGGTTATAATTACACATGTGTGACTCGATACAAGTGCCAAATACTAGGACACATAGCTAGTGCATGCCATGAACTTGTTCCTATAGAAATACGTATGAAATGCATGTGTTCAATTGAATTGTATGCAAGATGCTTATGTTCGATGAAAGGCATATGGGGAAGGTCAAGGATGTTACACCAAATGTCATAGTTTTTATCATTCAGTTTATCTCCTTGATTCAAGCCATTTCAACTATTTAGAAACAATGATTATAATTAGAATTAGCACAATTCATTATTATTTTTATCAATTTCAAGTCACAATACTTTAAATTAATCAATAATAACCTAACATAAGTAGTAGAAACAAAAAAACTGTATATACAGTTCAATCAATTCCTACTAACAAAGTCCAGTTATCATTGTTTAATTTAAACATGCGTCAATTAATTCTATATTAGATGAGATTCATCAATCTACCAATCTAATATTCCCACAATACATTCATCATTTAATACAATTTAACAATAATAATATATATGTATTAAAATAAGATAAACATCAATTACATGTTCAAAAACAAACAAAACAAAAAAAAAAAAATATATATATAACATATTGTCACACATAAAAATAAATATTTTTCTAATATTGAGTTTAATTCATTCATCATCTGGTTGAACCTTTGGTTCCCTCTTAGCAAATTCTCTTTTTGCCAGTGTACCAGATACACCTTTCATCCATGGGAAACTATTCATCGATTTATTAGATCGCCTAATACTATCTTGTATACGGTGCTCCAGTTCCCGATTCAAATCTCTTTCAAGATTTTCATAAGTTAAGTCACTTAATCTTTCTTTAAGCGCCTTCCTTTCCTCTTCCCATGAATCAGGTAAGGAATCAAGAACTATTGACATCTGTTGTTCCACAGCTAAGTCATAGTCTTGATTAAACATCATGTAGAAAGTCCAAATTTTATGGTACATCTCATCAATATGTTTTTCAAGAGAATGTTCCGGATCTTTCTTATATGCACATAATCGCTCCAAAGCGCGAATCATCATATTCCTCACTACATATTTGAATAAATTAAACCAACATTAGACTCAATTAAATATCATATATGTTATGTGACAAAAACAAAAAATATTTACATGTAATTATGTTCTTATTTGCATATTTTTCTCCAAATTTCTCATCAAAACAATCACAAAAAATTTTGGAAAAATGTCCATTAAATTGAAAATTAAATTTTGAGAATTATAAAAAAAATTTTGACAAAAAATATTCGTTCACGCGCCCCCACGCACCGAACGAATCTGTCCCACACGCGCGCACGCGACTACACACGCTGCCATCTGTCCCTCCACGTCAGCATTTGTGGACCAACCAGTGGAAGCCACGTGGCTGAACTGCCACATGTCAACGGACACGTGGCATGACACGTGTCATACCGTCAGAAAAAACGTTGCCACGTGTCATGCACACGTGGCAAAACTGTTAGAAACTGTTTGCCAAGTGTCATGACACGTGGAAAAAACCGTCAGGAACCATGACACGTGGCAAACCGTTTTCCTAACCGCTAGCGGGTCACGCGCTGAGGCGACGCGTGTTTCGGGGTTAATTTTGCACCAATTTTTGAAAATTTGCACATTTTTGATGGTTTTAAAAACACTGGGACCATTTTCATTCCGTTTCAACACCATTTTGGCCGTGTTTGAACAACACATACATGATCTGAGAGTGGGAATCGTTTTAATGACAATTTTTTTTTAAAAAAATATTCTCAGAAACTTTGAAAAATCATAAAAATTCAACCACTCATCGAAAATTATGCAAAAATACTCGTTCGAAAGCTTGTGATGAGAGCTTTCCAATGATACCAAATTCGAACTATGAAACTGAAGAATCAATTTTTCTACAAATTGAAGAAATTTTGAATTTGCATAGTAAATTTCTTAAAAATTATCACAATTATGATTTTAAGCACAAAAACGCACAAACGAGGCTCTGATACCAATGAAGGAAACTACTAGAGCAGCGGATACTTACTTGTTGAGCGTGAATCGTACGCATTCAATGCTTTAGGCGGAGACAAATTACTAGAACTTGACTCAATTCCCCAGTACGAACGCTTTGATTATCTTGTTGTTGAACGGAGATGAAGAAATTCCTTTCTAAGAATTTCCGTATTTCAGAGAAAACTTATGATGAAAAGTTATCTCTTTTTCTTATCTCTTTTCATTATTATCTTTCTTAAAAGTTATATCTTTTCATAACTTTATATATAAGAATATATGGGCCTGGACTGGGTCAAGCCCACATGGGCGACCCAATACCATAAAGCCCAACAAAAACTATAGCTTAAAAAAAAAAACCAAAGAAAGGTATACATTTCCAATTTTACCGCTATTGTTGTTGCTATTCAGTTTCCTTTTTCTCTGTTAATATGAATGCCATTCTTACATTCACAGTAAAACATTGCAGCTAAAAGAAAACCCCAATCATCCATTTCGGTTCCTCCACCCCTCTGCCACCATCCATTTTGGCTCCTCCCTCGAATCATCACTTATCACCATAAAATGCTCCATTCTCCACGCAATTGCGACAGTTAACATCACCATTAAACCACCCAAAGACCACTCGCATATCCTCCTCCCTTCAATGATGTAAACGACGACCTTCAAGGTTTGCTTTTCTAGCTGCAGATAAACCAGTTATAGATATTGTGAAAGTGGAAAAAAATAGAAAAGATAATTCCGTCAAAAATAAAAAAATATTTTGGTAATTTTTCTAAACAAAGGGTATATAGTGTTCCTTTTCCAAGTTTTTTTTTTAAATTTTAATGTGGACAAAGTGAAAAAAAATTCTCTTTAAAAATCTCAATTCATCTTAATTATAAAAATTATTATTTTAAGATTTGTTCTCTCCTTTTGCTTTTCTTTCTACCATTTCAAAAGGTACAATTTTTTTTTAATTTTTTAAAAGTACATTTGAACTTAGTTTTTGTTCTATTCGGCAAAAATCAAGTGTTTGGATCTGATCACCATTGGTTTTGCTACCTAACTTTACTATTAGCTCAAAAATTATCATACAATGGGCAACTCAAAAGTCAAAACCTGAAAAATCAACCATGGTGGAAACATATTCTAAGCTAAAATGTTTATTAAGTAATATAAGTAATTCCAATAACCTAATTAACCCCTTTGAAAAATTAAAAAAAAAATTGAATTGTATGGCATCAAAAAACTAAAAATCACATGGTACACTCGGCCCAAAAATTCAAGACAAGGCGTCAAAAATTCACTCGAAACTCCCCTATGTCAATGCCATTATTCTCCAAAATTAGGATAATAGCTAAATGGGAAAGGCAACACAAACAGAAATGCACAAAAGTAGTCTATACTCTATCGGACCTATTTTTTAAAAATAGGATTAACGATAATGAACATTTTGAGCGTTTTCTATTTTAAAATTCCACAAGTTTAATCTTATCTTTATTTATATTATTAACAAAAATTTTGTAGTTTTCACGGGTTAAAGTATTTTGTAATATAATAATTTTAAAACTAAAAATACAATTATAATTTCAAATTTGAGAACACAAGTATTTTTTTTTCTTTTGATTAAAGTATACCATTAAGGGAGGAATTGCAAGATGAGGACTCGAATATGAGCCTTTTTGCCTATTTGCACATAAAGTTAGTCATTAGGCAAGTAGGTAATTCCCAACAAAAATGTTACATAATCTTTAGAAAAAAATATTATATAATTCAAAAAAATATATAAAAAGACTAAAGTTTTGCATCAAATCTCAAAAATATAATTTTGATAATTTAAAAATAGTAAATATTTAATTATTTTTATTTTTTGGCATCAAATTGCAAGGGTTGATAGGGCTCAAGAAAGTTGAATTTGAAATCAAAATGGAATCTGATGCATTTTGATCTTTTTTATTTTTTTTTTGTTTAATTGAAAAATCAAATCTATACCTATATATAAAAGTTGTTTGGATTTCCATTGTTCATTACTATTCTTAGAGAAATGGACTTCAAATTTTACCTAGATTGATAACGAAATCTTCTACGGACCATTTGGCAAAAATACTTTTGGAGAAAAAATTTTATTTTTAAATTTTTTAAATTTTAAAAAATACTTTTGGAGACAAAAAGGTAAATAAATACTTTTTTTAGAAGCAGATTTGAGAAAATCAGTTTATAAAAAATTAAAACAATCAGTCAATTAAATTAAACAAATTATAAACCCTGCTTTTTGGACACCTAACAACAATCCCAAACACCCTATTTCCAAACAGCATCATATTTTATTCCCCAACTCTACACATTTATGGCTCCATTTTTCTTTTCCATTGTTGCCACTTTTTTATTCTAGCAAAATTACTGCAATGCCCTCATTTGCTTGCATCTTACCTTTACGTATCTAAAAATATATGTCTTTTAATGTCATTAACTATCCACAAACCATTATTTACCTTTAATCCAATCCCTAACACAGAGAAAAAAATCCCTCCCTTTCTCTTACTCTTTCATCTGCCCACATGCAAAATCTAGCCACTGTTTTTTTCTAGATATGCCGCTCCTCCTCTCACCTTTTCTACTGATTGTAAAACACTGTTTGTGCTCCAAAACTTCCACAATGCTACTTATTTCTTCTTGCTATTGATATTTTTCCCTTCAACAAAGGAATTTACTAAAATCCTACCTTCCACAAACACTAGTAAGCTTTACTTGTTTGTCGTTAATTTTTTTTTCTTCCATATATATTGTTACTTCTCTCACATGTTTTTTTTATGCATTTGTTCATTTAGATTTTTGAACTCTTATAAAATAATGTCCTACATCTAGACCCACTGGAATGATTTCTCAGAATGTGACTTTTTTTTTCTTTTTATGTATCTTACTATCTAGACCTATGTTTACTTCTCCCATTTGTATTTTTTTTGTTGAGATATTTGCTTACTGATATTTAGGAGCAGTACAATTTGGATTTAAAAAGCTGGTTCATCCCTTTTATAATCAATAAAGAATTGAGAGAATTTTATTATTTTATTAATAACATAATATTACATATATATACAACCTTAATCCTACATACTCTCACCTACCTCACCTATCTTTACCTACTTACAATTATACACTCTTACCTACCTCACATACCTACCATTAATTACACACCCTCATCTACCTTACCTACCTTCACTTATCCTTAATTACATAAATCAAGTTAGTATCTTACAACATTCCTCCTCAAGTTGGAGGATAGATATCAATCATGTCCAACTTGCTACAAATATAAGATACCCGAGCTCCATTCAGAGTTTTCGTGAAAATATCTCTAAGTTGTTCTCCAGTCTTGGCATATCTTGTAGAATTAAATTTTATTGTATCTTCTCACAAACAAAATGACAATAACTATATGCTTAGTATGTTCATGAAAGACTGGATTAAAAATAATATGAACTGCAGCTCGATTATTGCATCATAATGTTGTTGACGTTGAAACCTTCAAACTAACTTATCTTAAGAGATGATATACCCACATTACCTCATATGTTGGAGCATAGATATCGATCATGTCGAACTTATTACAAATGTAAGATACCCAAGCTCCATTCAGAGCTTTCATGAAAATATTTTCAAGTTATTCTCCAGTCTTGGCTTATCTTGTAGAATTACATTTTGTTGTATCTTCTCACAAACAAAATGACAATAATCTCTATATGCTTAGTATTTTCATGAAAGACTGGATTAGAAGTAATATGAATTGCAGCTTGATTATTACACCATAATGTTGTTGGCTTTAAGACCTTCAAACCTACTTCTCTTAAGAGATGATAGATCCATATTACCTTACACATGGATTGGGTCATAGCTCTATACTCTGATTCAGATCTAAACTGAAATACCACATGTTGCTTTTTTCTCTTCTATGAAATCAAATTATCTATCATAAATACACAATAACCAGTAATGGATTTTTGGTCAATGTTAGATTCTTCCCAATATGCATCTAAAACATACTCAATTTGAGTGTGACCATAGTTCTTATACACTAAGTCTCATCCTGGGGCCCCTTTCAAATAGCACAAAATCTATTCTAAAGTTGTCCAATGATGAACTGTTGGAGCAGACATGAACTGACTTGCAACACTGACTGCATAAGCTATGTCTAATGGGGTAATTGTGAGATAATTAAGTTTACCAACCAACCTTTTATACCTTTCTAGCTTGTCAAATAGGTCTTCATCCTTCATAAGTTGAAGGTTAGGAGTCATCAGAGTACTACAATGCTTGGCTCCTAGTTTCTTTATCTCAGTTAATAAATCCAAAACATACTTCCTCTCAGATAAAACTATGCCTTTCTTGCTTCTCAATATCTTAATTCCCATAAAATACTTTAACACCTACAAATCCTTTGTATTAAATTGAATATGAAGAAATTCCTTTAGAGATGAAATTCCTTGAGCATCATTTCTACTAATGATAATATCATCTACATACACAACTAGGAGTGTAATCCCAGAAGTAGCTTGTCTATAAAAGACTATATGATCAAATTTGCTCTTATGCATCCCAAATGTCTCCATTATTTGGCTAAACCAAGCACGAAGACTTTATTTTAGGCTATACATAGATTTTTGAAGTCGACAGACCTTCCCTGACTTCCCTCTAAGTAACAAATCTAGGTGGTTACTCTTTATACACCTCTTTTTGGAGATCACCATGCAATAATGAATTTTTAATATGTAGTTGATAGAGGGGCCAATCATAAGTAATTGCTAGAGATATGAACAGGCGAACAAAAGTCAATTTGGCAACATGGGAAAATGTGTTAGAATAATCTACTCTATATATATGTGCATGACCTTTAGCAACAAGGAAAGCTTTAGGCCATGCAATTGAACCATTTGAATGAAATTTTAATGCAAACACCCATTTACACCTCATTGCTCTTTTGCCAGGTGGAATAGCTACCAAGTCCCAAGTACCATTAGTATCTAATGCATTTATTTTCTTAAACATAGCTTGATGTCAGCTAGGGTGACACAATATTTCATAAATTGTTTTGTAGCACTCTCTTATCCTACTAGCTATTAATAGTACATGAAAGTGCTACTTATCTCATAATTTGAAAACTGATGTTTGATTTATTTTTTTTAAACTTCGAGTTTGATATTTGCGAAATATTTAATATTTTTTTATTTATTTCATTTAAATATATATCTAGTGATATAATTAATCTTGATCATAAATTTTTTTTGTTTTAAAAGTACTCATACATTAAACTATAATATTCAGAAATACATTTACAAATAATACTAATTATATTAATTACAAACTTACATTTTTATAAATCCTACATGCCACATAATTACAACAAGAAAAAAAAATTTAAATTTATTAATACAATATATACCCAAAATACACAAAAAGAAAAACTGCTACAATTTCATATTAGTATTCCCCTTTCTTCAGTCTATACTAACACAACAACTATTTCTACTAACTTGCATGTGAAATGGACGTGTTAAGCCACTAGTTTAGTGATACTTTTGGCAACTATCCAATAATTATACAATTATCTCTAAAATAATTTTTTATCATTCACAATTAATTTTCTAAGTATGCCAAAATATTCAAATTAAATAAAAAACTAATTAAATCATGCAAAATACATAATTAATCAGTTATAATATTTTATTCATTAAGCATACTGAAATTCATTAATAATAATACAAGGCATATAATTTATAATATCATTTTAATAATTTACATTATTTTCCTCTTTATTTATTTAATAGCTCACGACATTTTAGACTAGAACTAAATACTGGATATAGAGCTCCTGCTTTTCAGCAGTATACTTAGTGTCTACTTAATCATTTGGCAACTTAACATTTAGTGCCTACATTTTCAATAATAACTCAGCATATTTTCGGTGCCTACGTAATTTTAAACTCAACACTATTTTTTAGTACCTATATAAATTAAATCTCAGCACTATATTCTAGTGCTTATATTTCTACCCTTTATTGGTATACCAACTTATTCTAATTTCTAATTCTCGACTAGATGTTCTAGGGTTTAATCATATTTTTTACCTTTATTATTATTTACATCAACAATATATGTAATGCTAATATGAATTCATATAAATAAAATAAATATTCATTTAATATATTTCAACATCATCCTCACTTATTTAATCATTAAAAAAATAAAAAAAGTCAAATAAAAAATTTTTCTATCATTAAACTCAATAATTTAATCATATAAACAAGCTGCCCTGTTTTGGCTAGAATTGATGCCTTATATTGCCATGTATTTTTCATCCATTTTTAAATAGAACCCAAACACGTGATTAGCCAACAAAATGTAGATTAATATCTTATATTTATTTACCAATTGAAATCCTATCAAACTGAAATTTGTAGCAAAAGTTATAGATTTTGTAAATAGCTACGTTCATATTCATTCTGCCTAGTATTTACTGAATAGATTTCTAGTCCGAATTTTGAGTCAATTTTAAATATAAGTGCAAGTATATTCAGGTCTGATAGTCTGAATGAAAATTTAAGCCCTATGATTTAACTTTTCAATGTAATAAGAAACACCAAAAGATCACATTCAGAACTCAAGTTATGACCAAAAACGTATACAGTGTTCATATGGCAAATTTCCAGCAACTTCAATTCATCATACAATTTCTATTTTCAATCATCATCAACATAACTAAATTTATTTTCACATTCATGGCATCACTAAATTACCATTTCATCAGTTAATCAAAATATCAATAATTATCTACATAATTACACTTAATATTATACTCAATCATAACAATACAATCAACAATAATATCACATTTAACATTTTTTACCACATGGAATTTTTACCAAAAGTACAAACCTCAAAAAGTGCCCTTATTCTTCACCATTCTCTACTTCCTGGTTGGCTTTCTCCTTGCCCTTATTTCCTTTTTGATTATGGCTCAAAGATTGCTCACCTCCTTTTCCTAACAACAAAGTGACACATATACTTAAAATTATATCTTATACTTTAATGTTATATATGAACATAAAGCTTAATTTAACCTCTAATCACCTCTACCCTATCTTAAGACCATAAACTACTCATATAATCCATTATTAATCTTTAACTCACACTAATCAATTATAAAATATACTAATAAACTCTTAATCACTATTAACATACTAATAACCCTAAGTACCAATTTTAATGGCAACCAACTTCATATTAATACTAAAAATGAAGAGACAATTAATAGGATGAATAATTTATACTCACCTTTAAAAGCCCCCAAAGTGGTCAAAATAAATTTCCCTTCTTTCTCTTCCTTTCTTTCTTCCTCTTCCTTTGATTAGCTCACTTTCCTTCACTTTCTTGTTGATCTTGTCTTAATCCATCTTTTTCGCTCTTAAATCATGACTTAAATTGAAGAAAAATTACGAAGAATAGAGCATAAGTGTCACGAAAATGGAGAGAAAATGAGAGATAATTGTTTTTGCTTAAGATGAGAAAGATGAAGAAATTAAGTAAAAAAGTGAAAGTTTGACTTTTATAGTTAGATTAGGTGAGTCGTTAGGATTAATTAGTTAATCTTGTCAATTAATTTAAATCAATCTTACTTTATTTTAATTCAAAGAATATTCTTTTCCTTAAATAAAGAATATTCTATTTTTTTCCTTTTTTAAAATGTGTCAAAAACAGGGTAAATTCAAATTCCATTCAATGAAAAATTATTATTTTCTAAATTTTAGTTCCAAACCTCAAAATTCTCAATTAATAATATACAAAATAATTTTCTCGTATTTATTATCATTGTATTTTTTTTATTTCATGTCCGAATTTAGACTCTAATCGGTTTGTTGCGGCGAATTTTGGTCACCCGCGACCGTGGCCTAAATTATCGTGCATTACAATTCTCCCCTCTTTTAAGAAATTTTGTCTTTAAAATTTACCTATTTAACTGGAGTTGAGTCACTGTGGGTACTGAGCTTTCAACACCTTTTCATTTTCCCAAGTCGCCTTTTTCGAATTACGATTTCTCCAAAGAACCTTTACCACTTTTTCCGTAGCTCCTTAACTTCTCGGGCTAGAATTTCCACTGGCTTCTCTTCATAAGTCTAATCTAATCATATCTCTATAGGTTCTGCTTGTTGGGTTTTGAAGAATGAATCACATTCATAAACGAAAAGAAAAAATAAAATTTTCAAAACTCGAAACAATAGATCATACTTGTACCATTAAAACTAATTTATATAAATATAAAGGTTAGAAATTATACCTTGTAATTTCTTATTTATTATTCAAATATTCACTTTGTTGGGTTGTAGCAAACCACAACAATCCATACTAGGATGTCTCTAATGATAATCCTTGCGAAGAATGAAGAAGAAACTATCTAAAGAAATAGTTTGAACAAATTCAAAGTGCTAGCTTTGAAAGTGTTCTTGAGAGAACTTTATTGTCTTAAAAATATTTTTTTCACAAAAAAAATATTTTCATATCTATTTTCTGCCATTTAATGTCTTTTCTATTTGAATCAAATTCAAAGAAAAGATCAAAAGTCAAAAATGGAGAAAAGGGAATTGAATGAATAGTGAATGTGCTTAATGACCATAATTGGCCTAATTAAGGCCAAATTCATCCGTTGGCCAATGGGAGGCACCAGCGCGCACTAGGCCTGCTGGGGGCTGCCGCTGGGCAGCCTAGCTAGCCTGCTAGGCAATCCAGTAGCCTGCCTAGCTTGCGCAGGCCCATATGGGCCTGTAATCCTCAAAATGATTTTTCCCGTGCAATCTCATCGCGATCCATCCCAAAATAATTCTCTCATATTTTGGATCCCATTCAAGATCATTTTACTCATTCTCTATATCTTCAATGTGTGTGACCCATTAGATTCCCAGTTATGTTGGTAACTTAAATTAACAATTAATTTAAGCAAGTCATGAGCGGTATCTAGCAACACATCATGACCCCCAATTGACCGGAATGTCAGTGGTTTGATTGCAAACCTTTTCATAGACAATTTTCATGTAATTATTCCTTTCACCATTCTATACCCCACTTGGTTCAGAGTATGGACATGTGTGAACTCCTACTAGACTGGTTATATCACCTATAGTCCAAGTAATGTTAGTTCTTGTCCCTGAGGCTCATTACTCTATTAGATATGCCATTGAAGACTATCTTTATGACATTTCCACTCTGGCCAGAGATTCCCGAGTAATGATCACGACAAGAGGCCATGGATATACACTCTTTCTATTAAGAGTGGTGAATCCTTTGTTGGTTATCCAATTACCTTCGAATACCTCAAGTTGTATCCAATCACCACCCTATGAGCAACCTCCCTAAGGCAACAAGGAAGAGTGTCAAAATACAGAATCAGTATCCAAGATATCCTTGAGTACTCTCAAGTCTAAGGATACTTGCACCATTGCTGTGATGAGATTATCATTGACATTTGAATAGATTATCCATATGATTGGCTCATAGTTGGTCATCCAATGTACTTAGCTACATTTAGCAAGCATCCATATGTTAACTCTAAACACCTCATATTTATAGATTATGAGATCTACTACTTGATCCAATCAAGAAGAGTAACATGTGCTAGTCTGTCCGAATTAACAATGTCATGTCTCATTAATCCTATGACTAAGAATAATTTTGATACTAACATAATTACACATGAGAAGAATCTCAATATCATGATCTCATCATGATTTTTTTCATGCTATGTTATGTATCAAGGAATTCATTAATTGATTTAAGATCACTATCAATTCATATATCAAATGAAAATCAAATTAATGAAAAAGCCTTTTATTAATCAAATAAATTTGTACAGTAAGTGCTAAATGTGATTGTCTTTAGAGCAATGCTCTAACAAGCTCGCAATTGAATTAAAGCCAATCGCCTTTGTATTTATTTCCATAGGTGAGTACATGAGAATCATATTTCTTTTGGGGAAGTGACTTAGTTAAAGGATCAACAATATTCTAATCAGTGGACACTCTTTCTATCTTGTTGAACCTTGAGGGGTATTTCCGTTATTTTGATGCTAACAAATAAAATAGCAATAATGTATTTAACATACTTGTTTTCTAAGTCTATAGAACAGGGTATGGAATATGATAGCAAGAATGGAGAATGGAAGATTAATCTTAAAAAGATAAGATTGAAGAAATAGCATGTTCACGCCCGTGACCTTATGTGTCATTCCCGTGATGAAGCTTAACGCCAATAATCCAACATTTAAAGTTCACGGCCATGAAGAATGATAGCAACTGTGAATGAACATTTCAGTCACGCCCGTGAATAAATGTCACGCTCGTGAGAAGACATGACAAATTCTTTTAGAGAGCTTCACGATCAAAGCCACGACTTGGACCACGACTTGGACCACGACTTGGAAGGATGTCACGCTCGTGAAGATAAAATGTCACGTCTGTGAACAAACACTTCAAAACCTTCCAGAATGCTTCACGGCTAAGGTCACCACTCAAGTCATGGCTTGGAAGAATAGTCATAACCGTGACACACATAGTCACGACCGTGAAAGATGAAAGAGAAACATGTCAGGTGCGATTATAAGGGTTGGTACAATGGCTAGTTTCATATTAAATGCATTCTAACGGCTATAATTTTCTATGGAAGTATAAATACAAGTCATTTATGCATCCAGGACAAAAAGAGAACAAAGAGAACAAGAGAACAAGAGAATAACAAATATTTTGAATCAAAATCTTGTTGTAAGCCATTTTGTGCATTTGATATTAATTCTCTGTGAAATTTTTTTTGCTCATCATTTATTGAGCAATATAGATTTGTAAGTGTTTCTCTCTATAATCATCTACTCACGTGAGTTTTGGGTATTTTTGTATTAAAAGTAGAATACTTGTAAGGGTTAGTTGTGTGAGCCTCTAAAATACAAAGAAAGGTTATTTGTGTGAGCCTTTAAAACACAACGTAAAGGTTATTTGTATGAGCCTGTAAAACACAAGGAATTGGTTATTGTGTGAGCCATCAAAACCCAAGGGATTTCTGGGTTAGGTGTGAGCCATTGTTAGAAATACCATAGTTGGGAGTGAGCTTGTAAAACTCTATTGTAACACTTAGTGTGTTAGTGAAACTCTCAATTGAGATTGGGGAGAGAAGTAAGGTTTGTTAACACTCGAACCTCTATAAAAATCTTTGTGTCACATTTTTCTATCCCTACTAAACTTAACTTTTCTTTTCGCACTTAAAAGTTAAATTTTTAATATCCAATTCAACCCCCCTTCTTGGTTCAATATCTAGGTAACAATTGGTATAAGAGCTAAGTCTAGTATCGAAGCCTAAACAGCACTAGTAAATATCAAGATATGGCCAATGAAGGATTCCAAAGTCTCAAGCCTTACTTTGATGGAGCAAATTATGCTCATTGGAAGTTTCAGATGGAGAAATATCTGGATAGTGAAGGAATTGAAGTCTGGGATAGTGTTCAAAAAGAATGGACACCACCAACCAGAAGAGGAGCTGATGGTGAAGAAGAAATCTTATCAAGAGATGATTGGACAGAACCAAAAAAAAAGAGCAAACTTCAAAAACAAGAAGGCAATGACAATTCTCTCAAGCTCATTATCCATTGAAGAATGTGGCAGAATACAACACTGCCCCACAGCTTATAGCATGTGGAAAACATTGGAAAACTATCATGAAGGAACGAAGCAAGTTAAATCCAAGAAGATTCAACTTCTTACTTCAGAATATGAGCTCTTCAAGATGAAATCCAATGAGTCAATCACTGACATGACCAACCATCTTCTAGCTATCATAAATGGAATGAGAAAACTTGGGAAGCATCTGAGCTTGGAAGATGTAAATAACAAAATCCTGAGAAGTCTTCCTCTAAAAGATTACGGTTCAAGAGTTACTGATATAGAAGAAGCAAATGAAGACATGAGCATCATGAATACTGATGTGCTTATTGGAAAACTTATCACACATGAAATGGCAGTGAAAAGAGATCGAGAGCTTGAAGTAGAGCCAGAAAAAAGAAAGCCTCTAGCACTAAAAGCCTCTACTTCAAAATCTCAAGAAGAAGTTGAAGATGTTGAAGAAATTAGTGATGATGAGAATGAGGACATTGCTATGCTCTCAAAAAGGTTGAAAAGAATCATTGAGAAGAAAATGAGCAACTCTAGAAAATTCAAGCAAAGAAACCTCTAACAGATTTCTAATGATGCAAAAAGAAGTAAAGAAGAGGTAAAGTGCTATCAATGTGGAAAGAAAGGGCATAAGAGCAAATACCAAAGAGACAATGGGGAGAAAGGTCACAAAGCCATATGGGATGACAAAAGCTCTTCAAGTGAAAAAGATGACAATGAAAGCGAAGAGGTCAACCTATGCTTCATGGCTATAGAGAATCACTTCTCGGATAAGGTAAGATCACTACACTCATACTCTTTCAATAATAATAGTAGTGATAATGATAGTAATAGTGATGATGATGATGATGAACAAAGCCTAATAGAAGAATTGAATATAGAATTAGAAAAATATAGGAGTAAATTCAATACTTATAAGAATAACATTTCTAATTTAAAAAACAAAATGGATGTTTAGAAAAGGAGAACTTTAACCTTAAATCATCTAATGAATCTCTTCAAAAGTCATTAGATGAATACTTTTCAGGACCCTCAACTAAATCCTTGCTTAAAGAGAATAATACTTTAAAAAATGAAGTTGAGGAACTTAGAAATTCCATTTCAAAATTTCACAAAGGAAAAGAGAGTTTAGATACTCTCATTGTGTTTTAAAGACCACCTTTAATTAGACACGTCTAGGATTTAAGAGCACATCATCATCTTCTCACAAAATTGTTTTTGTTAAGTCAAGTGAACCTTACATCTCCACACTTACTGGAACAGCACTAGGGAATAAGTACACTAAACCTTCTATACATAAAAGGAATAATGAAGGATTGGTAAGCCTAAGAAAGAAATCTTAAAAGACTAATCATGCCATTATGTATAAGAAGCATGCATTTAGAAAAGCACTAATTAATCATAATTGTGCATGCCATTGTTCTCAAACTCAGTCTAATATAATTATTGCATCCAAATACAATGTAAGACCAAAAAGCAATTTTAGACCTAAACAGTGTAATTATTGTATGAAAATTGGTCACATAAATAAACACTGCTGGATAAGGAAGGCTCATTGGGAACCTTCATGTGCTAACCCCCAAGGACCCAAGCTCATTTGGGTACCTAAAAATCATACTTGAATTGTGATTCTATAGGTATGCCTCAAATCCACAATAAACAAAAATGCTTGGCTAGTAGACAGTGGATACTCAAGGCATATGACAGGAGACAAAAAACTCTTCAATGAAATCAAAAGTATTGATGGAGGTAAAGTTACCTTTGGAAACAATGCTAAGGGTAAGGTAATTGACATTGGTTCTATTGGTATTAATGGTACTACTTTTATTAAAGATGTCTTACTTGTTGATGGCTTAAAACATAACTTGATGAGTGTTAGTCAATTATGTGATAAAGGAAACAAAGTAACCTTTAATTCCAACGAATGTCTTATAATCTCTATTGATGGTCAATAGATATTTAAAGGAAATAGAGATGTCAACACCTACATAATAGACTTGCACGAAATATCTAACCATTCCTCTAAGTGTCTTGTAACCACCAGTGATAAATCTTGGTTGTGGCATATAGAAGGCTTGGTCATGCGAACATGGACTTAATTGAAAGCCTCAACATAGGAGAATTAGTAATGGGACTGCCAAAAGTCAAATTTGAAAAAGACAAGACATGTGAACCTTGCCAAAGAGGGAAGCAACACAAGTCATCCTTCAAATCCAAAAACATAGTAAGTACCTCAAAACCTCTACAACTTCTGCATCTATATTTATTTGGACCTACTAGAATTGCAAGCTTAGGAGGTAAACATTATGCCTTTGTCATCGTAGATGATTACTCTAGATTTACTTGGGTAATTTTCTTAGCTCAAAAGAGTGATGGTTTTGAAAATTTCAAAAACTTTGCTAAAAGAGTTCAAAATGAAAAAGGATATTGCATTTCAAAAATAAGAAGTGACCATGGCAAAGAATTTGAAAATGAAAATTTTGAAAGTTTTTGTCTTGAACATAGCATTTCGCAGAATTTTTCATCTCCCAGGACACCTCAACAAAATGGGGTAGTTGAAAGGAAAAATCGAACTTTAATTGAAATGGCTAGAACAATGCTCAATGAGTATGGTTTCCCAACCTACTTTTGGACAGAAGCCACAAATACTGCTTGTTATATTTTGAATCAAGTTTTCAAAAGACCTCTTCGAAACAAAACCTCATTTGAGCTATGGAATGGAAGAAAGCCCTTGATATCATACTTTAGAGTATTTGGATGCAAATGCTTCATATTGAATACCAAAGACAACCTTGGAAAATTTGCCTCTAAATCTGATGAAGGTATCTTTTTAGGATACTCTACAACTAGCAAAGCATATAGAGTATTTAATAAAAGGTCATTAACTGTTGAAGAATCTATGCATATTGTTTTTAATGAATCTAGTAGACTTGATCTTGTGAAAGGTAATGCTCTTGATGATGTTGTAGGTACTATGGAAAGACTTGATCTTGAAATTGGAAAAGAAGAAGATGATCAAGAAGATTCACATCAAGATGATTCTCTACCTTAAGCTCAAGAGGAAAACAGGCAAGAGCTCCCAAAGGAATGGAAATTGACAAAAGATCACCCCAAAGAGCAAATCATTGGTGATCCTTCAAGGGGAGTAAGTACTAGATCTCATTTCAAACATTTAGCCTCTGACCTTGCTTTTATTTCTCAAATTGAGCCTAAAAATGTTGATGAGGCTCTTAATGATGAAAGTTGGGTGATTGCAATGCAAGAGGAACTCAACCAATTTGAGAGAACTAAGGTATGGACCTTAGTACCTAGACCCAAGGATCATCAAATTATAGGTAGCAAATGGGTGTTTAGAAATAAACTAGATGAATAAGGTTCAATAACTAGGAATAAGGCTAGATTAGTTGTAAAAGGGTATAATCAGGAAGAAGGAATAGATTATGATGAGACCTATGCTCCTGTAGCAAGATTAGAAGCCATAAGAATACTTTTAGCATATGCATGACACATGAATTTCAAACTCTTTCAAATGGATGTAAAAAGTGCCTTTTTAAATGGTTATATAGAAGAAGAAGTTTATGTAGAACAACCACTAGGTCTTGAAAGCTATGATTTGCCTAATCATGTTTTTAAACTTTCAAAAGCTTTATATGGTTTGAAACAAGCCCCAAGAGCTTGGTATGAAAGACTAAGTTTTTTTCTATTAGAAAATAACTTTACAAAGGGGAATGTTGACACTACATTATTCACTAAAAATCATAAGCATGATATTCTAATTGTTCAAATTTATGTTGATGATATCATATTTGGGTCTACTAATGAATTGCTTTGTCAAGAATTTGCTAAGTTTATGACTAGGGAATTCGAAATGAGCATGATGGGTGAGCTTAAATATTTCCTTGGTCAACAAATAAAGTAAGGCAATGAGGGCATATTCATCAACCAATCCAAATATGCCAAGGACTTACTTAAGAAGTTTGGAATGGAAGGATGCAAGAATGCCAAGACTCCAATGAGCACATCAACAAAATTGGACAATGATGAAAAGGGTAAGAGCATTAATGAAAAGCTCTATAGAGGTATGATCGAATCACTTTTATATCTTACTGCTTCTAGACCCGACATAATGTATAATGTATGCTTATGTGCACAATTTCAATCATGTCCAAAAGAGTCTCATTTAAATGCAGTAAAAAGAATTCTAAAATATTTACATTGCTCATTGCATCTTGGTTTGTGGTATCCTAGAAATTCATCCTTTTACATTGTAGGATATTCAGATGATGATTATGCTGGTAGTATTTTAGATAGAAAAGGTACTTCAGGTACTTGTCACTTTTATTGAAGAGTGCTTAGTTTCTTGGTTTAGCAAGAAACAAGTTTCTGTTGCTCTTTCTATCGCTGAAGCGGAGTATGTAGCAGTAGGATGTTGTTGTACACAAATCCTTTGGATAAAACAACAACTTAAAGATTATGGTCATAGTATGAACCATATACCTATTAGATGTGACAATACAAGTGCTATAAATCTATTTAAGAATCCCATTCAACATTCTAGAAGTAAGCATATTGACATTAGACACCATTTTATTAGAGATCATATTCAATATGGAGATGTTGTATTGGAATTTATAAGCACAGACAATCAATTGGAAGATATCTTCACTAAGGCATAGAATCTTCCTAGAAATGCTTTTGTCTTGTTTTAAACTTAATTTTATTTAATGAGAATTTTAGGCTATTCACACCCATGACATATATTCATGACCGTGAACTAAATCGCCAAAAGAACCAGTAGCTTTCATGACTTGCTTCACAGCTTCAGGTAGTGAAGACTATGTTTCAAGACTATAACCTTTTTCATTCCCCCCCGTGAAACGCATTATTCATGCCCGTGACACTTTTTCATGATCGTGAACATTTTCACCAAAAACTTACAGAAGCATTCACACTTTGTGTCACGCTTTTTTTCATGATCACAAATAGTGAAGTTTAATACGTCACGCCCGTGACTCATTTGTCACCACTGTGATAGTTCATCATTCACACCCGTGACCTTTAAATATCACGACCGTGATCAATTTCATGCCTCTCTTCATGGGTATAGCATCTCTTCAGCAAACCGTGAACACAACACTTCATGCCCGTGACTAAGTATTTCACGCTCGTGAAGATGTCGGCTATATAACGATTCTGCCGTTATTTTCCCATTCCAACTCTCCAACTTCTCTTAACTTCTCTCATTTATCACCATTGAATGTCATTTTGAAGATTCTGGCCCCCTAGCCACTAATTTCATCTATAAATATTTTCAAAAATCACTTCCAGCATCATAAATCATATCTCCTTAGGGTTTACTCAAAATTTCTGTCAAATTTTTTCACACTTCAAAAGTTTTATTCTTTCAATCAAGATGGAAACCGGTTCCTCCAAGGGTACTTGGAAGAAGTCTCATGCTGCAAAAAGGTACACGGATTACCTTATGAACATCATTCCAGAGCATTGCCATCCTAGATACTCAGTGCTCAAGAAAAGGCCATTTCTTTCCTCAAGATCATTTGAGTGGCAAACCGTTCATACACTCGGCCTCGAGACAACCATGACAGAACAACTCTAGGCCTATCATCTGAAGGAATTTGTTGATATTCATCAACCAACTCTAAGGGAGCCAACCTTAGAGTACTTTGCAAGTATCTCCTACTGGCACGGTGAAGTTAAAGTGATCAAGGAAAGGCTAAAGGCAACACAAGATCGACATAAATCATATGACAATTTAAAAAGGCGAGATATAGAATATGCTGTAGGTGACAAAGTATTTCTTAAAGTTTTGCTGTGGAAAAAGATATTGAGGTTCAGTAGAAAAGGAAAGTTAAGTCCAAGGTTTATTGGTCCTTATGAAATTCTGGAAAGAATAGGACCAGTGGCTTACCGATTAGCTCTTCCTCCGGAGCTAGACCAAATTCATAACGTGTTCCACATTTCAATGTTAAGAAGATATCATTCAGACCCAACCCACATTATACCGATTGAGGAAATAGAGGTACAGACAGACATGTCTTATGAGGAAGAACCAGTGGCTATAATAGCATATGAAGAGAAAGTTCTCCAGAACAAGAGAGTCCCTATAGTTAAAGTTTGGTGGCAGAATCATACAATTGAAGAAGCCATGTGGGAAAGTGAAGAAGTAATGAAGAAGCAGTATCCCCAGTTATTTAACCCCGAATGAACAGGTAAATATCGAGGACAAAATTATTTTAAGGGGGAGAGAATGTAATATCCGCTAATTTAGGCCCCGAGTCGCACGTGTCGAGAAGTTGTCGCGTTTGACCGATCGGAGTCTAAATTCGGATTTTTACAAAAAATTGATTAAGTAATGGCTAAATTAAATGATAAATTCCTAATTAAGTGATTATAGAGTTTAAAGAAGTTCATTTATGGTAAAGGACTAAATTGCAAAATTTGATAAGTCTTGGGGACAAATTGCAAATTACCAAAAATTGGAGGATTAATGAGATTAATTGCTAATTAACTTAGGAAATTTGGACACTTAAAATTGGGTTGGCCGGCCATGACATTAAAGAAAGAGGATTAATATTGATTAAGTATAAAATTGGAAGAAGATGGTCAAATGGTGGGTCCCATATGAAGACTTTTTGGGTACCCTATTTAAGACTTCCTTTTCTTCTTCTTCTTCTCTTCATTTTCTGTCTTCTTCTCTCTCTTCTATACTAGTCCCGCCAGCCCCATTCCTCTATAGCCAATCTTGATTTCTAGAGAGAGAAAGGAAGAGAAGAGAAGGGAAAGAGCAAGACAAGGTGATCTTCATGGTCTATAACTCCTAAGGAAGTTGGAAAGAACAAGAAAGAAGAAGAAAAATCAAGTTTGGTAGAGAGAGAAAATCTCCAAAGTTGTGATTAAGGGAAGAAAAGTGTAAGGTAAGAAACATCTCTTCTTTTTCTTCATCTTTTCTTAAAGGAAGTTCGAATTTTGAGCTCATCTAAGACTCATGTGGAATGAGAGAGAAATTAGGGTTTTGAAAGAGAATAAAAGAGTTTAGGGTCTTGAGAAAATCAGATGATAATAATGATTTATGATGTTGTAGGAGTTCTAAGTGACAAGAAACAAGCTCTAAGGAGCAAAGGAAAAGAAAAAGCTACCTAGAAGAGTGAAGGAGAAAGATTAAGGTTTGTGCATAACTTAAGGCAATAGCCTATTTTTGTTTGAAATATTGCATGCTGAACATGATTTTAGATAAATGCATTCCAAGAATGATGATGATTATGGCATGAAACCATATGTTTAGACATGTATGAATGAGATCCTTGTGTGACATTGAATTAATGACGTATGTTAGAAAATCTTGTATGATCAAGGCATTTACATGTATTGGAAAGTAATAAGTTGAGTTAAGAACCTTAGAAATGCATGAAATAGAATTTGGTATGATTTGGATGATGTTAGAATGAATGAAAAGTGAATATGCAGATTTCCTGTTTAAAGTCACGGGCGTGACTATTGAGTCACGAGCGTGAACTTGAGGGTTCACTGTTGTGACTTATGTGCGGAAATGGTACTATTCATTCCAGAAGTGTTCACAGGTTGGAATCATGGAAGTGAACTTATTCACGGGTGTGAATGAGTAATCACGACCGTGAATGCTTTTGGGCGATTCATTCCAGTAGTGTTCACGGCTTGGGATTATAGGTGTGAACTAATTCACGGGTGTGAACTTAGTAATCACGGCCGTGAATGCTCTGTATCTGTAATTATGAATGTGGTTATTAAATGAGGAATTCAGGTAAGTAAATGAAATTATTGTCTATCCAGGGAAATAAGAATATATATATATATATATATATATATATATATATATATATATATATATATATATGTATGTATGTATTGAGGTGAGAACGTGTTGTATTGTGATACAGATGAAATATGTGAATTGACACAGATGATATATATGGAATATGATACAGATGAAATATGTAAATTGACACGGATGATATATGAAATATGATATGGATGACATACGTGAACTAATACAGATGATAAACATGAGTATTGATATGGATGTGATTGGAAGTAAATAGAGATATATGAATTATATGATATTGAATAAGCCCTAGAACAACTACCTAGAACTATACTAAGGATAGTTTGGCATGCCAAGCAGGGGGGGAGTATGATGAAAACCATTAATGGAATGATTTTCTACGCCGGTAATGGCACAGATTATGAATACTACGCCGGTAATGGCATGGATTATGAATACTACGCCAGTAATGACACGATTTTCTACGCCGGTAATAGCACTTATATGCGCACATCATATTGTCGTGTGGCACTCCTAAGTGTCTGGATGGCAACTCCGTTATCCTAGTCTAGAGTTCATAGGTGTTGTGGGCTAATATATATATATATATATATATATATATATATATAGAAACAATGGAAAGTGGTATACATATATAATTATATGACTGATAATATAAAAGCGATATTTATAATTAATGCTAGAAATGAAAATGATAATTGTCATGTATGCATGCAGTCATAATTGTATGAGAAAGGATCATAAGGAATAGAATTGCATGAAAGAACATTAATATAAAAAAAAGGACACATGTTGTTGCTTGTTGCATGACATAGTATATTGCCTTATTTATATGTACCACTATGCTTAGAGCTTAGCGTGAAATTTTCCTTCCACGCAGATATAGAAAGGTAGCTGAAGGCGTTAGATAAAGCAAGCGGTGATCCTATTCAAGTAAAGCAGCCGAACCTTGAGAAAGTGGATTACAAGTTTTGAAAATTTTCTATTTGGCTTTATTTTAAAGAGTTTTAGAGTTTGTAAAACTTACTTTTAAAGTTTGTTTAAGAATTAAGTTGATGTTTAAAATTTCTATCTTATGTAAAGAAATTGCACCCTGGTTTTAAGTATATATTTATGTATATATGAATGTTGAGAAAATAAAGATAAATTATTAATAATAGTGATTTGAAGAAGTAAAGAAGACAGGCAGCAGCGCTCCCTTATCCGGGCACGTGCGGTTCGGATGAGGGGGTGCGACGCGCTACACTTCCTCTCAAAGATTATGGTTCAAGAGTTGCTGGTATAGAAGAAGCCAATGAAGAAATGAGCATCATGAATACCGATATACTTATTGGCAAACTTCTAACACATGAAATGGCAGTAAAGAGAGATAAAGAACTTGAAGCCGAGCCAGAAAAAAGAAAGCATATAGCACTAAGAGCCTTTACTTCAAAATCTCAGGAAGAAGTTGAAGATGATGAAGAAAAGAATAATGATGCAAATGAGGATATTGCAATGATCTCGAGAAGACTGAAAAGAATAATTGAAAAGGGAATGGGCAACTATTAAAACTTTAAGGAAAGAAATCTCAAACACTCCTTAAATGACTCTCAAAGGAATAAAAAGGAGGTAAAATGTTATGAGTGTGGAAAGAAGGGATATATCAAACTAGAATGTCTAAGGCTTAAGAAACATAAGAAAAAATACCAAAAAGACAATGGGGAGAAAGGTCACAAAGCCACATGGGATGACGAAAGCTTTTCAAGTGAAAAAGATGACAATGAAAGTGAAGAGGTCAACCTATGCTTCATGGCTATAGAGGATAACATCTCGGATAAGGTAGGATCACTTTACTCATACTCATTCAATAATGATAGTAGTGATAATAATAGTGATAGTGAAGATGATGATGAGCAAAGTTTAATAGAAGTATTGAACCTAGAACTAGAAAAATATAGATGTAAATTCAATACTTATAAAAATAACATTTCATTTTTGAAAAACAAAATGGAAGTTTTAGAAAAGGAAAATCTCAAGCTTAAATCATCTAATGAATCTCTTCAAAAATCATTAGATGAGTACTCCTCAAGATCCTTAACTAAATCCTTGCTTAAAGAGAACAATGTTTCGAAAAATGAAGTTGAGGTTAACTTAGAAAATCCATTTCAAAATTTCATAAAGGCAAGGAGAATTTAGATACTCTCATTGTGTCTCAAAGACCACGTTTAATAAGACATGGTCTAGGATTTAAGGGAACATCATCTTCATCTCACAAGACCACTTTTGTTAAGTCAAGTGAATTGTAATATCTAGTAATTTAGGCCTCGATTGCGCGTGACAGAAGTGAGGCGCACAGGTTCAATCGGAGTTTAAATTTGAACCCATAAAAAATGACTAATAATAAGGGATAATAATTAAGGGTATTATTATTTGGGAATTAAAATGATTAGTGATAGAATTAGAAAAAAATAAAATTGCCTATGGACAAAATTGGTATTATGGCAATTGTTGGGGGAAAAAGTGTGAATATGGAGGGAGATGTGGTAAATATGGAATTTCTCAAAGTTTAAATGTTAATTAAGATTAATTAACTTAATGAACCAATGAGAATTAGGATTAATTTTAATTAGTGTGACCCACATCTTAATCAAAGTATAAAAGTAAAAAATGGGAGGAATTCTCCATTATTCCACTCAAAATATCTAAGTCATCTTCATCTTCTTTTCTCCTCTCTTTGGCTATCCACTTTAGCTTCCATAAGCCACCATTTTCCTTCAAATCAAGCTTGAAAAAGTGAAGAAAGAAATTATTTTTGAGAGAGGAAAAATCAGAATTTAAGAATTCTTACTACAAAGGTAAGAAAGGAGCAAGAAGGAAGGAAGAAAGAAGAAGAAAAAAAGAGAAAAGTGGGGCAGATTCGACCAGCCCTATAACTCCATTAAGGTGAGTTTATTCTTCTTAAATTTAACATTTTTCCTTCCATTTGAGACCAATGAGGATGATAGATGTGATTAGGTTTGATAGATATAGGTTATGTTGCAAGATTGAACTTAGAAAATTAAGTTTGTGATTAGTTGATGAAAGTGTAGTTACACTTTGAATTAATGATAATTGATGTTAGTTAATTATTTTATGACTTAAAAACTAAAGAAAATATGATGTTAATAGATGAATGCGGGGCTGCCATAGTTAAAGAAATTTGGGAAAAATTGAAATTAACATAGAAGCATAACAATTGGTGATAGATTAAGTATGATTTGAGTGTTGAATTGAAGAAAATGAATTGGAAACTAGGATATGGTTTTTGGGATGCCATGACATATGAAGAAGAAAGTTTAACCTTAGTATATTTTAGCTCAATTAAGGTGTAAAACATATTAGGAGTATTAGAATATTACGTAGACATGAAAAGCATTGAAAATGGATGTTGGAATTGAGATATGGTATGGTTGTGTAGGAAAAATCAATGAACAAGTGAGGGGCCCTCAAGAGGTTGACAAAGGCAAGGAGAAAGCCAACTAATAAAGGAAGAAAAAGAAGGATTAAGGGAAGAGCCAAGGCTGATTAGGTATGTGCTTCATTGATAAAAATCTTACATGTTATTAACATGTATGGAATTATGTGTTAAGGTTTGATATGTTTGTGTTTGTGATATGTTATGTGATTTGTTGTGGCTTTTGATATTTTATATGGCAATGGGATCAAGTGATGTAAAATAATTCAGACATATGAATGTAGTTAAAATCTTGAAATTTTAGTATCAAAATGAATGCAAATGATGAATGTGGATTGATGCTAATTGATGACCTTGCTGTAGGAATTATGGAATAGTATTGACTATGTTGATTGTAACTTGAGTTCTGGAATTCTGTTTTGTATGTTATTTATTGGAAATGAAAGCTAAGACACAAAGCTTTAATTAGTATTTAGACCATAAAATCTAATTATTTCTAGATATTCCTAGAAAAATGTATGAATTTCAAACCTAGAATATGTTCAGAAAATTATGGGCATAAATTTCTATGATGATGCATTATTCAAATGATAATAACTTTTTATAAAAAAACTGGGATTTGAGTAATTTTTGATGTGTTTGAAAGCTATGACAATAAGCTAAAAATTTTTAGAATACCAAAACTCCCAATTCGAATTATAAATGGGCTAAAAAGAAGGCCCAAAAATAGGTCCAAAATCTGCCATAGGTAAAAATATAAAATATTGGGCTTTTGCATGTGTTGTGATAATTTTATGTAATAATTCATGTGAATATTTACTTTGATGATAATTGTAAATGTTTAACAAATTATTTATGTGTGAAATTTTAGTGCAATAATAATGGGAATAAAGAACAAAAATAAATAAGCATAATTATGATAATTGCATAATATTGTCATTTTTGAAAATATTGTGAATTAATATAAAAATAATTAAGCCCTATGACACATAATCTAGAAGTATAATAGAGAATAGTTTGACATGCCAATCAGGGGATTTAAGGCACTCGGTGCCAAATATGAAAGCCGGTAATGTCAATTTATAAATGCGCTCAGCGCAAAATTATTGAGTCAGTAATGGCAATATTACAAAACCCGATCATGGCATTATTATAAAGCACTCGGAGCAATATTATGAAAGCCGAAAATGACAGCCCTGTTATTCTTATTAGTTAGTTCGGTTATAGGTGTTATGGGCACAAGAAAAATGAAATATAATAATAATGTTAAAGTATGTCATTTTGCTAATGTTATAGGAATTAAATTTGTTAACTATTACATGTTGAATGAAATTTAATTTATTTTATATAATTCTTTATTTCATGCCTTATTTATTAAAGGGTTAATTAATATGTAAGAAAATATGTGTATGTAAAATGTTTATCATTGAAGCACCACTAAGCTAGTAGCTTAGCGCGGGTGGTTTCCTCTCGCACAGGTTTAGAAGGGTAGTTGTAGATATTAAAATTGTTAGAAGAAGAAGGGTACCCAGAGGAAAGCAGCTAGAAGCTTTGGTTTTCTTTTTGGTATATTTTGTTAAAAACTTTATAAATTAAATTCTCATTTTTATTTCATATAATGTGTATTAAAGATGTGAATTACAATGTAAAAAAACATAGTTTGGATATAAATTAATGTATTTTATAAATTAATGTTTTTTGAGTATTTATGCTTGTAATAATTTTTATTTTAGTGTTTTCAATATTTTCATAAAAAAATTACTTCACTGAAGTAATTTTTTAAAATAGTTAGACGGGTAATACTCACTTACCTTGCTGAATGAAAGCGGGGTAAGAGGGTGTTACATGAACCCCACATCTCCACATTAGAAGTAACAGCCCCAAGGGCTAAGTGCACAACATACACTAAATCTTCTATACATAAAAGGAATGATCAAGGGTCGATAAGCCTAAGAAGGAAACCTCAAAAGGCCAATCATGCTTTTATGTATAAGAAGCATGCACTTAGGAAAGCACCAAGTCATCATGCATGTGTATGTCACTGCTCACAAACTCTACCTAACAGGAAAATGGTAGTTAAAAGCATGGTAAGACCGAAAAGCATATTTAGAGCTAAACAATGTAATTATTGTATGAAATTTAGTCATATCAATAAACATTGCTCGATAAGGAAGGCTCATTGGGAACCTTCATGTGCTAACTCCTAAGGAGCCAAGCTCATTTGGGTACCTAAAAATAATACTTGAATTGTGATTTTATAGGTATGCCTCAAGTCCACAATAAAAGAAAATGCTTGGCTACTAGATAGTGGATGCTTAAGGCATATGACTGGAGATAAAGAACTATTCAATAACATTAAAAGTATTGATGAAGGTAAAGTAACCTTTGGTAACAATGCTAAGGGTAAGGTAATTGGCATTGGCTCTATTGGTATTAATAATACTACTTTTATTAAAGATGTCTTACTTGTTGATGGTTTGAAACATAACTTGTTAAGTGTAAGTCAATTATGTGATAAGGGGAACCAAGTAATCTTTACTTCTAATGAATGTCTTGTAACCTCTGTTAATGGCCAAGAGATATTTAAAGGAAGTAGAGATGTCAATACCTACATAATAGAGTTACACAAAATATCTAACCTTTCCTCTAAGTGTCTTGTGACTACTCGTGATGAATCTTGGTTGTGGCATAGAAGGCTTGGTCATGCAAGCATGAATTTAATTCAAAGCCTCAGCAAATGAGAGTTGGAAAAGGGACTACCAAAAGTAAAATTTGAAAAAGACAAAACATGTGAACCTTGCCAAAGAGGAAAACAATATAAGTCCTCCTTCAAATCCAAAAACACTGTAAGTACCTCAAAACCTCTACAATTTTGCATCTAGATCTTTTTGGACCTACTAGAGTTGCAAGCCTATGAGGTAAACACTATGCTTTTGTTATCGTCGATGACTACTTTAGATTCACTTGGGTAATTTTCTTAGCTCAAAAGAGTGATGTTTTTGAATCTTTTAAAAACTTTGCTAAGAGAGTTCAAAATGAAAAAGGATATTGTATTTCAAAAATAACAAGCGATCATGGCAAAGAATTTGAAAATGAAAACTTTGAAAATTTTTTTCTAGAATATGGCATTTCACAAAAATTTTTATCTCCTAGGACAGCTCAACAAAATGGGGTGGTCGAAAGGAAAAATCGAACTTTAATTGAAATGGCTCGAACAATGTTCAATGAGTATGGGTTACCAACTTACTTTTGGGCCGAAGCTACCAATACTGCATGTTATATTTCAAATTGAGTTTTCAAAAGACCACTCTAAACAAAACTTCTTTTGAGTTATGGAATGGAAGAAAGCCCATGATATAATACTTTAGAGTATTTGGATGCAAGTGTTTCATATTAAATAATAAAGACAACCTTGGAAAATTTGCATTTAAATCTAATGAGGGTATATTTTTAGGATACTCCACCGCTAGCAAAGCTTATATAGTCTTTAATAAGAAGTCATTAGTTGTTGAAGAATCTATGCATGTTGTTTTTGATGAATCTAGTAAGCTTGATCTTGTGAAAGGTAGTGTTCTTGATGATGTTGTAGGTACAATGGAAAAAACTTGATCTTGAAAATGAAAAAGGTGAAAGTGATCAAGAAAATCACATCAAGGTGACTCTCTACCTCAAGCTCATGAGGAAAACAAGCAAGACTCCCAAAGGAATGGAAAATGATAAAAGATCACCCCAATGAGCAAATCATTGGTGATCTTACAAAGGGAGTAAGTACTAGATCTCATCTCAAACCTTTAGATTCTAATCTTGCTTTTGTCTCTCAAATTGAGCCTAAAAATATTGATGAGGTTCTTAATGACGAAAGTTGGGTGATTGCTATGCAAGAGGAACCAATTCGAGAGAAGTAAGGTATGGACCTTAGTTCTTAGACCCAAGGAGCTTCAAATCATTGGAAGTAAATAGGTATTTAGAAATAAACTAGATGAACAAGGTTCAATAACTAGGAATAAGGCTAGGTTAGTTACAAAAGGATATAATCAAGAAGAAGGAATAAATTACGATGAGACCTATGCTCCGGTAGCTAGATTAGAAGCCATAAAAATACTTTTAGCATATGCATGCCATATGAATTTCAAACTCTTTCAAATGGATGTCAAAAGTGCTTTCTTAAATGGTTTTATAGAAGAAGAAGTTTATGTAGAACAACCACCAGGTTTTGAAAGCCATAATTTGCCTGACCATGTATTTAAACTTTCAAAAGCTTTGTATAGTTTGAAACAAGCCCTAAGAGCTTGGTATGAAAGACAAATTCTTTTCTTTTAGAAAATAATTTTTCAAAGGGAAATGTTGACACTACTTTGTTTATTAAAAAGCATAAGCATGATATTCTAATTATTCAAATTTATGTTGATGACATCATATTTGGGTTTACTAATAAATTGCTTTGCCGAGAATTTGCTAAGTGTATGACTAGGAAATTTGAAATGAGCATGATGGGTTAAGTTAAGTTCTTCCTCGGTCTATAAATAAAACAAAGGAATGAGGGCATATTCATCAACCAATCCAAATATGCCAAAGAAAAATTTGGAATGGAAGGATGCAAAAATGCCAAGACTCCAATGAGCACATCAACAAAATTGAACAAAGACGAAAATGGTAACAACATTAATGAAAAGCTCTATAGAGGTATGATCGGATCACTTTTATATCTTACTACCTCTAGGCTCAATATAATGTATAATGTATGCTTATGTGCTCACTTTCGGTCGTGTCCTAAAGAATCACATTTGAATGCCGTGAAAAAAATCTTAAAATATTTACATTGCTCATTCCATCTAGGTTTGTGGTATTCTAGAAATTCATCCTTTTACATTGTAAGATATTCAGATGCTGATTATGCTGGTAGTCTTTTAGATATAAAAAGTACTTCAGGTACTTGTCACTTTTATTGGAGTGTGCTTAGTTTCTTAGTTTAGCAAGAAACAAGTTTCAGTTGCTCTTTCTACCCTTGAAGTGGAGTATGTGGCAGCAGGATATTGTTATACTCAAATCCTATGGGTGAAACAACAACTTAAGGATTATGGTCATAGTTTGGACCATATTAGAGCTTTTAAGAATATTTTTCTACAATGTATTTTGTTCATTTGTTTGAGTATCCTATGAACTGAATTTGAAGAGGTATAAAACAAAAAATTTGTTCATATATGTCTTTTGTATCTATCTATCAACTTTTATTTAATTATTTTGAGTATATGAAGAGAAATAGTCATTTGAGTGAGACTAGTTCCTGTAAGAGTATCAATAGGATACTCCACGGTTTTTGCTGCATTTTAATCATCTTAATGGCTAAATATGAGGTTTTGTAAAACATAAAAGTTGTAGCTATATGTGTTATTTAGGTTTCTACCAAATTTTGTATATATATCTCGTGTAGATTGAGTTATAGTGAAATGAACTATGACTATTCCTTGATTGAGCTGGTTTCATATACCTGTACAGATCTAGTAACTTCGTCCTTATATTTGACCTATTTTTAGATCGAAATAGCCAATGTTCAAATCATTAAAGTTTTATTTCTATGTCTTTCTAAATTCTTGTGAAAGTTTCACCTTAAAATATCATGTATTTTGTGAGTTATGAGCTGAACAATTGAACTGGTCGGGTTGATATTCTATATTGAACCAGCTATAGATCCTCCAGTATTTGAGAACCTTAGAGACCGAATCTAGAAATGAGGTAAACATGAAAAATGTTCCCAATTAAAATTATATAACTGTATAAATTTTCATAATAATTGAAGCTATACATTGAAAGATATAAATTTTTAAATATGGTACCCCAAAACTGCCTAAGGGCAGAAAACAAAGCGACATTTAAAATTATACCAAATATTGTGTAATGGTTCACAAATTCTGAACTTTTAGTATGTTTTAGTCTTACATGTTAAATTTAATTAGGATTAAGAATAATATAAATTTAATAAGTGTAAAAAAAGTTATTGATCCAACATTCCTAAGAGGTCATGTTTTAGCCTAAAAGAAATTGTAGTTATTTATTTAAATTATATTAAGAATAAATATTTTATCAAGGTATTAATTAATTATATTTTTAAATTAGGATTTCAACAAGAAGAATTAAGCTCTGAGCTTATATTTTGGAAAAAAAATATACTATCGAGCTTTGTACATATATGTATTCTAGTTTGCCTCTTATGCATGATTGTGTGTGCTTGACATAAATTATATGTTACAATGATGAAATTATATATTATGACTTGTTTTAAAATTTCAGAAATCTTATTAATTATGAACTTAACATTATGCTAATATTTGATAAAATATCATGTTATTATATGGTTTGAAATAAAATATGGATATATTATTATGTTAATATGAAATGAGTATTGGTTATAGAAACAAGTAATTAATGTTGTTAATTGCCCATTTTTTTACCTAAGAACTGACATAGGATAGATGGTGCACCATTATGAGGAAGTTACGGTACCGATATGGATATGATTTAGGGACAGTGTGGCTTAAGCTCTGGGAACGCCCCTGATCTTGGTTACACACATATGACATGATTATATTCGGTCAAGGTGGCTTAAGCTTTGGGAGCTCCCTTGACTTGAGATTATAGTGAGTAGGGTGGCTTAAACTCTGCGAGCGCTCCTATTTCACATCTCGTATCTGGACAGTCCAGGAATGAGATTTTAGGCTAATAAATCATAGAATAAAATATGAAATTTTATTAATTGATGTAAGTAACAAAGTGTAAAATGTTCGCATGAGGTGGTGCAAATTTAGTTATTGAATAAGGTTATTATGTTTATTTTTTTATGTTATGTATTTATTTATTTTATATGACAAATATGTAATAAAAGTTGATGTGCCATGATTTTATTTGAGACATGCATTTGTGTGACTGATTGGGGAAAACTTTAATACTTATATGTATCACTAAGCTAGAGATAGCTTAGCGTGGGTTCTTTTCACGTAGGAATTGAAGCTATAGCTAAAAGATAGTGAAGTTGATCAAGAAGAAATCCAAGCCCATATCAGCAGAGACATAAGAGACATTGTTAGAAGGTTGGTTATCTATTTGTTTTTGTTTGATTATGTATATGGTTTGTGGTAGACATGTCTCATATGTTAATATTATGTGTAAATAATTATGTAACATAATTGAGTGCCATATGTGTATACAATATAATGATATATATATATATATATATATATATATATTGTTAATTAGAATGATCTGCCTAAACTAATATGAATAAATAGATTAAGTTATTTAAAATGAAAAAAGTTTCAATTCGAACAGATTTATCGAGTTAAGCTTGTGGTATCCTTCTTATATATGTGGGATTATTCCTAATATATAAGTGGGGCGTCACAATATATGTTATAAGGGATAGAAGCACCTTAGAAATTTTTTAGTCTTGTTTTAGACTTAGTTTTATTTATTGAAAATTTAAGGCAATTCACACCCATGACATATATTCACAGTTGTGATCATAATTGCCAAAAGCTCTAGTAGCTTTCATGCCTTGCTTCACGACATACTTCATGGCTGAAGGTAGTGAAGACTATGTTTCACGTCCATAACTTTTTTCTTTAACTCCTATGAAACTCTTTGTTCACGACCGTGAACATTAACACCAAATAATTATAGAACCGTTCATGCTTTGTTTCATGCGTTGTCTCGCAGTCACAAGTAGTGAAGATTGTACTTCACAACCGTGACTCATTTTGTCACCACCATGAAAATTCACTATTCACCCTCGTGACTATTAAATGTCACGATCGTGAATCATTTCATATCCTTTATCATGGCTAGAGTGCCTCTTCAACAAACCGTTACCACGACATTTCACACCTGTGACTTACTATTCACGATCGTGAATATGTTGGCTATAAAATAGTTTTCTACCATTTTCTCTCATTTCAAACTCTACAAATTCTCTCATTTATCACCCTCATTCAATACTTCTCATAGATTTCGGCCCCCTAATAGCCTTTTCCATTTATAAAAACCTTCAAAAATCCTTTCTTTATTCAAAAATCAGAACATCACAAAGTTAATCCTCAAAATCCCTGTCAAAAAAAATCTCTCTCCAAAAACCCATTCTCAACTCGACAATGGAACCCAGCTCCTCAAAAGGGACAAGAAATAAATCTCATGCTTCGAGACACTACACAGACTACCTTCTTAACATTATTCTGGAGCATTGTCATCCAAGGTACGCCATTCTTAAGAAAATGTCATTGCTTTCATCACGATCTTTCGAGTGGAATGCTATCAGGACCCTGGTCTTAAGACAAGCATGACGGAAGAACTACAAGCTTGTCATCTCAAGGAGTTTGTAGATATCCATCAGCCAATGCTACAGGAACCAACTTTCGAGTTCCTTAGCACCTTGCAAGTCTCTCCCACTGGAATAATAAAATTCCAACTTTGCAAGCATCTGAACACTCTCATAGTAGTGAAGTTTGGTGAAATCTTCAAACTTCCCTTAGATGGTATCCTCAATGAAAGTGAGGTGGAATTTTATGCCAATCCGGCATGGACTCATTTTAGATTAGATTGTAGTTGGGATGTAAAGAAGACGAAAAGCACCCATCTTCGGTCTCCCGTGCATAAATATTTACATAGGTTTCTGACCTATAATATCTTTGCAAGAGGCAATAGAAATGGTGGAATCCATAAATCCTAGCATTTTCTCTTGGAGATGGCCCGAAGAGGTCCAACGGTGGCCCTGTCTCGATGGTTTGCAAACCATCTTCTCTCAATTACAACAAATTCATCGGGAGATATTTTTATTGGTGGGTACATGAATCACCTTGCAATTGAGCTCGGGTATCTAAAGCTCGAAGAGCACAATTTCAACCTCATTACAACACATCCTTGAGACAGGCTAGATGTTGAGTCTTTTATAAAAATGGGAGCAGCGGTTTGAATAATTCATGAGAACAACGTCTATTACCGCTTCACCACTCCAGCTGGTGAGATTGTTTGGGGAGATGAGGATTCAGACGAATTCAAAGCTGGCCTCTAAGGAATCCAGCAAATAAAACGAGTTCAAGTCGAGACGGCGACCCAGAGGTTGAACAGGAGGTTGGTCAATTCTCGGCCTCTACACCTAACTTGGCTCAGCAGATGGCTAATCTTTTAGCACCTCATTTTGACCAATTGCAAGCTTCAATTGATGAGAGGTTGGAAAACCTCAAAGATTTCATGGAGTCTTGCACGGATAGCCTTGAGGTGGAAGTAGCACACCTTAGAGATGGATTGTGAATGTAGGATTTTAAATTACTTTTCCAAACTTTGTAGTTCCTCCATTTGGTATTAATATAATTGCATCGGTTTTTTCTTTATGGTTTATTTTTATGTTGTTTTTGTTGATGACAAAAGGGGGAGAACCTAGCAATATATGAATATGCAAATATATGTATGCAAAAATGTTGATATACTTTGAATATACTTTGCATATACTTAACTAGTTAAATGCAAACAATTTGATATACTTTGCATATACTTAACTAGTTAAATGCAAACAATTGATATACTTCGCATATACTTTGAATATACTTTGCATATACTTTGAATATACTTTGCATATACCTAACTAGCAAGCAAAGATCCATACTATACTTCCTTAATTCTTGCTATCTATTATTTTTTGTCTTAAGCATGTTTTGAGGGGGAGACTTCTCTAAAGCACATATTGCTAGATTATTTGTCACCATCAAAAAGGAGGAGATTGTTGAAACTTAAGGGGTATTTCCATCATTTTGATGCTAACAAATAAAATAGCAATAATGTATTGAACAATACTTGTGTTCTAAGTTTATTGAATAGGGTTTGGAATATGATGCATGAATGGAAGACTACCTTTGAAAGTCAAAATATGAAGAAATAGCATGTACACATCCGTGACTAATTATGTCATGCCTGAGATATAGCTTAGCACCAACTCTCCAACATTTAAATTTCACAGCCATGTAGGATTATAGCAACTGTGAATGATCAAATCAGTCACGCCCGTGATATAACATGTCAAATTCTTCCAGAGAGCTTCATGGCCAGTGTCACCACTTGGACCACGGCTTGGAAGGATATTCATGCCCGTGAAACTATAAAGTCATGCCCATGATCAAACACATTAAATTCTTCCAGAATGCTTCAAGGTCTTTCACAGAGAAATTCTTAGATAACCAAATTTTGACTGATTGTAAGACTGAGACATCATTTCCCATTAATAACATGTCATCTACATACAACACAAGAAATACGATTTCATTCCAACTAACCTTCTTGTAAAGACAAGGTTCATTTGGATTTTGTAAGAAACCAAACTGTTTGATTGTCTCATCAAACCGAATATTCCAACTCCTGGATGCTTGTGTTGCCCAGATATTGAGCTAAGAAGGGGGGTTGAATTGGATATTAAAAATTTAACTTTAAAGTGTGAAAATAAAAGTTAAATTTAGTAGGGATAGAAAAATATGACACAAGGATTTTTATAGAGGTTCGGGTGTTAACAAACCCTACTCCTCTCCCCAATCTCAATTGGGAGTTTCACTAACACACTAAGTGTTACAATGGAGTTTTACAAGCTCACTCCCAACTATGATAATTCTAGCAATGGCTCACACCTAACCCAAAAATCCCTTGTGTTTTCATGGCTCACACAATAACCAATTCCTTGTGTTTTACAGGCTCACATAAATAACCTTTACCTTGTGTTTTAAAGGCTTACACAAATAACCTTTCTTTGTGTTTTAGAGGCTCACACGACTAACCCTTACAAGTGTTCTACTTTTAACCCAGAAATACCCAAAACTCACTTGAGTAGATGATTATAGAGAGAAACACTTACAAATCTATATTGCTCAATAAATGATGAGCAAAAAGATTAACACAGAGAATAAATATCAAATGTACAAAATGGCTTACAACAAGGTTTTGATTCAAGATATTAGCTATTCTCTTGTTCTTTTGTTCTCCTTGTTCTCTCTCTTGTTCTGGATGCATAAATGACTTGCATTTATACTTTGATAGCAAATTATAGCCATTAGAGTGCATTAAATATGAAACTAGTCATTGCACCAACCCTAATAATCGCGCCTGACATGTTTCTCTTTCATCTTTCACGGTCGTGACTATGTGTGTCACAGTCGTGACTGTTCTTCCAAGCCGTGACTTGAGTGGTGACCTTGGCCGTGAAGCTTTCTGAAAGGTTTTGAAGTGTTTGTTCACGGGCATGACATCCTTCCATGCTGTGGTCCAAGTGGTGACTTTGGTCGTGAAGCTCTCTGGAAGAATTTGTCATGTCTTTTCACAGGCGTGACATTTCTTCACTGGCATGACTGAAACGTTCATTAACGGTTGCTATCTTTCTTCATGGCCGTGAACTTTAAATGTTGGTTTGTTGGCGCTAAGCTTCATCACGAGCGTGACACATAAGGTCACGGGCGTGAACATGCTATTTCTTCAATTTTATCTTTTTAAGATTAATCGTCTATTCTCCATTCTTGCTATCATATTCCATACCCTGTTCAATAGACTTAGAAAATAAGTATGTTAAATACATTATTGCTATTTTTTTTGTTAGCATCAAAATGATGGAAATACCCCTCAAGGTTCAACAATCTCCCCCTTTTTGATGGTGACAAATAATCTAGCAATATGTACTTTTGAGAAGTCTCCCTCTCAAAAGATGCTTAGGATAAAAAATGCTGAAGTGGAAGAATTGTAGAGAATGATGAAGTGTAGCATCAAAATATACTTTCTAGTTTTAAGTATATGCAAGTTATATGCAAAGTATATCCAATGTATACCAAAATTTTCTTTAAAACAGGAAGTATATTCAGAGTATATTAAGTGCATATTCATTCATGTAACTTGCATCAAGGTATATATGCAAAGTATATTTAAAGTGTATAAAGCTCATTTGCATATTCATTTTAAATCAAAATTTAAGTATTGCACTTAACTTTAAACAATATATTACTAGGTTCTCCATTTTGATTCAAAATTAAGTATTGTACTTATCTTTAAACAATATATTGCTAGGTTTTCCCTTTTTTGTCATCAACAAAAAGAATATCAAAAAGATAAAACACAATGGAAAACAAAGCAAATATATTAATTAAGAAAGAAAAGTACAAACACAAAAGTAATTAAAATTCTGAAAGGAAATTAGAATTTCCTACAACAAACAAGCAAGCATAACAAGGCTAACATAAACATCTAGCCTAACATCTAACCGAACATCCTATCTCTAAGACGAGCAACTTCTGCCTCGAGGCTGTCCATCTGAGACTCCGTGAAATCCTTGAGGTTCTCCAACCTCTCATCCATCGAAGCCTGCAGCAGCTCAAACCATGGTGCCAAGAGGTCAACCACTTGCTGAGCCAAGGTTGGTGTGGAGGCAGAGGATTGTCCGATGTCCTGCTCAACCTCTGGAGGTGCCACCTTAACTCGAGCCCTCTTCCTCTGTTGGATTCCTTGGAGGCCAGCTTTGAAGTTCTCCGAATCATTGTCTTCCCAAATGATCTCACTAGGAGTGTTGGTGAAGCGGTAGTAGATGTTATTCTTAAACACTATTCAAACAACCGCTCCCATCTTGATGAAGGACTTGACGTCCAGTCGATCTCAAGGATGCCCTGGGATGAGGTTGAAGTGATGTTCATCTAGCTTCAAGTATCCGAGCTTCAAGGCAATGTGAGTCACGTACCCACCAATTAGAATGTCTCCGGAGGGCTTGGTGGCAATTGACAAGAGATGGTTCGCAAACCATCGAGATAAAGCCACTGTGAGGCCTCTTCGGGCCATCTCCAGGAGAAAAAGCTCTGACTTTTGTATTGTGCCATTGCTATCTCCTCAGGCAAAAATGCTATAGGTCAGAAACCTATGCAAAATACTTGTGCACTGGGGATTGGAGGTGAGTGCTCTTTGTCTTTTTGACATCCTAGCTGCAATCAAGACCAAAGTGAGTCCATGCTTGAGTAGCATAGGACTCCACTTCACTGTCATTTAGGATGCCATCTGAGGGAAGGTTGAACAAATCTCCAAACTCTGTGGCAGAGAGGGTGTTCGGATGCTTGCATAATTGGAACTTCACCGTGCCAGTAGGAGATACTTGCAAAGTGCTCATAAACTCTAAGGTTGGCTCCCTCAGAGTTGGTTAATGGATATCAACAAATTCCTTTAGATGATAGGCCTGGAGTTGTTTTGTCATGGAGGTCTCGAGGCTGAGAGTACGAACGGTTTGCCACTCAAATGATCTTGAGGAAAGGAGTGGCCTTTTCTTGAGCACAGAGTATCTAGGATGGCAATGCTCTGGAATGATGTTCATAAGGTAATCCGTCTACCTTCTAGGAGCATGAGACTTCTTCTTAGTACCCTTGGAGAAACCAGTTTCCATCTTGATTGAAAGAATGAACTTTTGAAGTGTGAAAAGGTTTGACAAAAATTTTGAGTAAACCCTAAGGAAATATGATTTCTGATGATGGAAGTGGTTTTTGAAGATATTTATAGATGAAATTAGTGGCTAGGGGGCCAAAATCTTCAAAATGACATTCAATGTTGATAAATGAGAGTAGTTGAGAGAAGTTGGAGAATTAGAATGGGAGAAATAACGACAGAATCGTTATATAGCCGACATCTTCACGGATGTGAAAAACTTAGTCACGAGCGTGAAGTGTCGTGTTTACGGTTTGCTGAAGAGATGCTCTACCTGTGAAGAAAGGCATGAAATTGATCACGGTCGTGACATTTAAAGATCACGGGCATGAATGATGAACTATCACGGTGGTGAAAAATAAGTCACGGGCGTGAAGTGTTAAACTTCACTACTTGTGATCGTGAAACAAAGCGTGAAAGCTTCTGTAAGTTTTTGTGTGGAAATGTTCACGGTCGTGAAAATGCATCACGAGTGTGAACAAGGTGTTTCACGGGGGTGAATGAAAAAGGTTATAGTCGTGAAACATAGTCTTCACTACTTTAAGTCGTGAACTATGTCATTAAGCAAGTCGTGAAAGCTACTGGTTCTTTTGGCGATTTAGTTCACGGGCGTGAATTGCCTAAAATTCTCATTAAACAAAATTAAGTCTAAAACAAGACTAAAGCATTTCTAGGAAGATTCTATCCCTTATAACATATATTTCCATCAAATTAACTACCTTATATCTAGTAAGATGAGAAAAAAAACAAGATTATCAATTAAGGTTTGGCAAATTGGCAATCACAAAGTTAATCCATCAATCATACCAAGCTCTCTTTTTATGAAATTAAATCTTTCCTCATTTAGAGACTTAGTGAATATATCTGCCAATTGATTTTCTGTGCTTATTAATTCCAATACAACATCTCCATATTGAACATGATCTCTAATAAAATGGTGTCTAATATCAATATGCTTACGTCTAGAATGTTGAATGGGATTTTTAGAGAGATTTATTGCACTTGTATTGTCACATATAGTAGGTATATGGTTCATACTATGACCATAATCCTTAAGTTGTTGTTTCATCCAAAGGATTTGTGTACAACAACATCTTGCTGCTACATACTCTGCTTCAGCTGTAGAAAGAGCAACTGAAACTTTGTTGCCCAGATATTGCGCCAAAAAGGGGGTTGAATTGGAGTTTAAAAATTTAAATTTAAAGTGCGGAAATAAAAAGTTAAGTTAAGGAGGGATAGATAAATTTGACACAGGGATTTTTATAGAGGTTTGGGTGTTAACAAACCCTACTCCTCTCCCCAATTGCAATTGGGAGTTTCACTAACACACTATGTGTTACAATGAAGTTTTACAAGCTCACTCCCAACTATGGTGTTTCTCACAATGGCTCACACCTAACCCAAAAATCCCTTGTGTTTTTATGGCTCACACAATAACCAATTCCTTGTGTTTTACAGGCTCACACAAACAACCTTTACCTTGTGTTTTATAGGCTCACACAAACAACCTCTCCCTTGTGTTTTACAGGCTCACACAAACAACCTTTCTTTGTGCTTTAGAGGATCACACAACTAACCCTTACAAGTGTTCTACTCTTAACCTAGAAATACCCAAAACTCACTTGAGTAAGAAATGATTACAGAGAGAAACACTTACAAATCTTTATTGCTCAATAAATGATGAGCAAAAATATTTTCACAGAGAATAAATATTTGTTTTGAAAGTATTAAATGTACAAATAGCTTACAACAAGATTTTGATTCAGAGTATTAGTTATCCTCTTGTGCTGAATGCATAAATGACTTGCATTTGTACTTCCATGGTGAATTATAGTCGTTAGAATGCATTTAATACGAAACTAGTCGTTGCACCAACCCTAATAATCGTGCCTGACATTTTTCACTTTCATCTTTCACAGGCGTGACTCTGTTTGTCACGATCGTGACTGTTCTTCCTATAGGGGTTTGAAGAATGAATCATATTCATAATTGCAGTGAAAAATAAAAGTTTTCAAAACCCAAAACAAAAGATCATACTTGTACCATTAAAACTAATTTATATAAATGTAAATGTTAAAAATTATACCTTGTAATTTGTTATTTGTTCTTCAATTCTGCACTTTGTTGGGTTGTAGCAAAATACAACAATCCATACTAAGATGTCTCTAATGATAATCCACACAAAGAATGAAGAAGAAACTATCAAGAGAAATGGTTTGAACAAATTCAAAGTGCTAGCTTTGAAAGTGTTCTTGAGAAAATTTTTGTTGTCTTAAAAATAAATTTTTTTCACAAAAAAAATTTTCATGTCTATTTTCTGCCATTTGATGTCATTTCTATTTGAATCAAATTCAAAATAAGATGAGAAGTCAAAATTGGAGAAAATGGAAACAAATGAATAGTAATTGGCCATAATTGGCCTAAATAAGGCCAAAAACTGTCGTTGGCCAACAAATGGGAGGCAGCAATGCGCTGGGCCTGCTGCCGCTAGGCAGGCTAGCAGCCTGCCAAGCCCGTGCGGGCCCGTGACACTCCCGAAAGATTTTTCTATAAGATCTCATCGCGATCCATCCTGAAATAATTCTCCCATATTTTGGATCCTATCTAAGACCATTTTACTCATTCTCCATATCATCAATGCGTGTGACCCATTAGGTTCCCGGTTATGTTGGCCACATAAATTAACAATTAATTTGAGCAGGTCATGAACGGTATCAAGCAACACATCATAACCCCCAATGGACCGAAAAGTCAGTGTTTTGACTACGAACCTTTCCATAGACAATTTCTATGAAATTATTCCTTTCACCATTCTATACCCCACTTGGTTCAGAGTATGGACATGTATCAACTCCCACTAGACTGACTACATCACATCTAGTCCAAGTAATGTTAGTTCTTGTCCTTGAGGCTCATTACTCTATTAGATATTTCATTGAAGACTATCTTTATGACATTTCCACTCCGGCCAGAGATTCCTGAGTAATGACCATGACAAGAGGCCATGGGTATACACTCATTCTATCAAGAGTGGTGAATCCTTTGTTGGTTACCCAATTACCTTCGAATACCTCAAGCTGTATCCAATCACCACCCTATGAGCTACCTCTCTGAGGCAACAAGGAATAGTGTCAAAATACAGAATCAATATTCAAGATATCCTTGAGTACCTCAAGTCTAAGGATACTTGCACCATTGCTATGATGAGACTATCATTGACATTTGAATAGATTATCCATATGATTGTCTCATAGTTAGTCATCCAATGTACTTAGCTACACTTAACAATCATCCACATGTTAACTCTAAACATATCATGTTTATAGATTATGAGATCTACTACTCGATCCAATCAAGGAGTGTAACATGTGCTAGTCTATTTAGATTAATAATGTCCCATCTCATTAATCCTATGACTAGGGATAATTTTGATACTAACATAATTTACATATGATAAGAATCTCAATATCATGATCTCATCATGATTTCCTTCATGCTATGTTATGTATCAAGGACTTCATTAATTGATTTAAGATCACTTATCAATTCATATATCAAATGAACATCAAATTAATGAAAAAGCCTTTTATTAATCAAATAAATTTGTACAATAAGTGCTAAAGGTGATTGCCTTTAGAGCAGTCCTCTAACACTTCCAAGCTGTGACTAAAGTGGTGACTTTGGCTGTGAAGCATTCTGGAAGGTTTTGAAATATTGGCTCACGGGCATGACATATATCTTCACGGGCGTGGCAACCTTCCAAGCCGTGGTCCAAGTGGTGACTTTGGTTGTGAAGCTCTCTGGAAGAATTTTTCATGTAGGTTCACGGGCATGACATGTCTTTCACAGGCATGATGCGAATATTCATTCACAGTTTATTGTCTTCCTTCATGGCCGTGAGCTTCAAATGTTGGTTTGTTGGCGCTAGGCTTACTCATGGGCGTGACACATAAGATCACGAACATGAATGATGCTGCTTCTTCAATTTATGTTTCAAGGATTAATCTTCCATTCTCCATTTTTGCTATTTTATTCCATACCCTGTTTAATAGACTTAGAAAACAAGTATATTAAATACATTATTGCTATTTTATTTGTTATCATCAAAATGATAGAAATACCCCTCAAGGTTCAACAAACTTGTTTCTTGCTAAACCAAGAAACTACGCACTCTCCAATAAAGTGACAAGTACTTGAAGTACTTTTTTTATCTAAAAGACTACCAGCATAATCAACATCTGAATATCCTACAATGTAAAAGGATGAATTTCTAGGATACCACAAACCTAGATGCAATGAGCCATATAAATATCTTAGAATTCTTTTTACAGCATTTAAATGAGACTCTTTTGGACATGATTGAAAACGTGCACATCAGCATACACTATACATTATGTATGGGTCTAGAATCAGTAAGATATAAAAGTGATCTTATCATACCTCTATAGAGCTTTTCATTAATGCTCTTACCCTTTTCATCCTTGTCCAATTTTGTTGATGTGCTCATTGGAGTCTTGACATTCTTGCATCCTTCCATTCCAAATTTCTTAAGTAAGTCTTTGGCATATTTGGATTGGTTGATGAATATGCCCTCATTGCCTTGTTTTATTTGTAGATCAAGGAAATATTTAAGCTCACGCATCATGCTCATTTTGAATTCCCTAGTCATACACTTAGCAAATTCTTGACAAAGCAATTCATTAGTAGACCCAAATATGATATCATCAACATAAATTTAAATAATTAGAATATCATGCTTATGCTTTTTAATGAATAATGTAGTGTCAACATTCCCCTTTGTAAAGTTATTCTCTAAAGGAAAAGAACTTTGTCTTTCATACCAAGCTATTTGGGCTTGTTTCAAACCATATAAAGCTTTTGAAAGTTTAAAAACATGATTAGGCAAATCATAGCTTTGAAAACTTGGTAGTTGTTCTACATAAACTTTTTCTTCTATATAACCATTTAAAAAGGCACTTTTTACATCCATTTGAAAGAGTTTGAAATTCATGTGGCATGCATATGCTAAAATTATTCTTATGGCTTCTAATCTAGCTACAGGAGCATAAGTCTCATCATAATCTATTCCTTCTTCCTGATTATACCCTTTTGCAACTAATCTAGCCTTATTCCTAGTTATTGAACCTTGTTCATCTAGTTTATTTCTAAATACTCATTTTCTACCTATAATTTGATGATCCTTGGTCTAGGTACTAAGGTGCATACCTTAGTTCTCTCAAATTGGTTGGGTTCCTCTTGCATTGCAATCACCCAAATTTCATCATTAAGAGCCTCATCAATGTTTTTAGGCTCAATTTGAGAAATAAAAGCAAGGTCAGAGGCTAAATGTTTGAAAGAGATCTAGTACTTACTCCCCTTGAAAGATCACCAACGATTTGCTCTTTGGGGTGATCTTTTGTCAATCTCCATTCCTTTGGGAGCTCTTGCCTGTTTTCCTCTTGAGCTTGAGGTGGAGAATCATCTTGATGTGAATCTTTTTGATCATTTTCTTCTTTTCCATTTTCAAGATCAAGTCTTTGCATAGTACCTACAACTTCATCAAGAGCACTACCTTTCACAAGATCAAGTCTACTAGATTCATTAAAAACAACATGCATAGATTCTTCAACAGTTAATGACCTTTTATTAAATACTCTATATGCTTTGCTAGTTGTAGAGTATCCTAAAATGATACCTTCATCAGATTTAGAGGCAAATTTTCCAAGGTTGTCCTTGGTATTCAATATGAAGCACTTGCATCCAAATACTCTAAAGTATGATATTAAGGGCTTTCTTCCATTCCATAGCTCAAATGAAGTTTTGTTTAGCAGAGGTCTTTTGAAAACTCGATTTGAAATATAACAAGCGGTATTTATGGCTTCTTCCCAAAAGTAAGTTAGTAAACCATACTCATTGAGCATTGTTCTAGCCATTTCAATTAAAGTTCGATTTTTTCTTTCAACTACCCCATTTTATTGAGGTGTCATAGGAGATGAAAAATTCTGCAAAATGCCATGTTCAATACAAAAACTTTCAAAGTTTTCATTTTCAAATTATTTGCCATGGTCATTTCTTATTTTTGAAATGCAATATCCTTTTTCATTTTGAACTCTTTTAGCAAAGTTTTTGAAATTTTCAAAAGCATCACTCTTTTGAGCTTAGAAAATTACCCAAGTAAATCTAGAGTAATAATCTACGATGAAAAAGGCATAATGTTTACCTCCTAAGCTTGCAATTCAAGTAGGTCCAAATAAATCTAAATGTAGGAGTTGTAGAGGTTTTGAGGTACTTACTATGTTTTTGGCTTTGAAGGATGACTTGTGTTGCTTTCCTCTTTGGCAAGGTTCACATGTCTTGTCCTTTTCGAATTTGACTTTTGGCAGTCCCTTTGCTAATTCTCCTGTGCTGAGGCTTTGAATTAAGTATATGTTTGCATGACCAAGCCTTCTATGCCACAGCCAAGATTCATCACTAATAGACACAAGACACTTAGAGGAATGGTTAGATATTTCGTGTAAGTCTATTATGTAAGTGTTGACATCTGTATTTCCTTTAAATATCTCTTGACCGTCAATAGAGGTTACAAGACATTCGTTGGAAGTAAAGGTTACTTTGTTTCCTTTATCACATAATTGACTAACACTTAACAAGTTATGTTTCAAACCATCAATAAGTAAGACATCTTTAATAAAAGTAGTACCATTAATACCAATAGAAACAATGCCAATTACCTTACCCTTAGCATTGTTTCCAAAGGTAACTTTACCTCCATTAATACTTTTGATTTCATTGAAGAGTTCTTTGTCTCCTGTCATATGCCTTGAGCATCCACTGTCCACTAGCCAAGCATTTTTGTTTATTGTGGACTTGAGGTATACCTATAGAATCACAATTCAAGTATGATTTTTAGGTACCCAAATGAGCTTAGGTCCTTGGGGGTTAGCACATGAAGGTTTCCAATGAGCCTTCCTTATCCAACAATGTTTATTTATGTGACCAATTTTCATACAATCGTTACACTATTTAGATCTAAAATTGCTTTTTGGTCTCACAATGTATTTGAATGCCATATTTCTATTAGACTAAGTTTGAGAACAATGGCATGTACAATCATGATTAATTGGTGCTTTTCTAGATGCATGCTTCTTATACATAAAGGCATGATTAGTCTTTTGAGTTTCTTTCTTAGACTTACCAATCCTTGATTATTCCTTTTATGTATAGAAGGTTTAGTGTACTTATTCCTTGGTGCTGTTCCAGCAAGTGTTGAGATGTGAGGTTCACTTGACTTAACAAAAATAGTTTTATGAGAAGATGATGATGTGTCCTTAAATCCTAGACCATGTCTAATTAAAGGTGGTCTTTGAGACATAATGAGAGTATCTAAACTCTCTTTTCCTCTGTGAAATTTTGAAATGGCATTTCTAAGTTTCTCAACTTCATTTTGTAAAGTATTATTCTCTTTAAGCAAGGATTTTGTTGAGGGTCTAGAGGAGTATTCATCTAATGACTTTTGAAGAGATTCATTAGATGATTTAAGCTTAAAGTTCTCCTTCTCTAAAACATCTATTTTGATTTTCAAATTATAAATGTTATTTTTATAAGTATTGAATTTAATCCTATATTTTTCTGGTTCTAGATTCAATTCTTCTATTAGGCTTTGCTCATCATCGTCATCTTCACTATAACTATCATTATCACTACTATCATTATTGAAAGAGTATGAGTGTAGTAATCTTACCTTATTCGAGACGTGATCCTCTATAGCTATGAAACATAGGTTGACCTATTCACTTTCATTGTCATCTTTTTCATTTGAAGAGCTTTTTTCATCCCATGTGGCTTTATGACCTTTCTCCCCATTGTCTCTTTGGTATTTGCTCTTATGCTTCTTGAGCCTTGGACATTCTGGTTTAATATGCCATTTCTTTCCACATTCATAGCACTTTACCTCTTCTTTACTTCTTTGTGCATCATTAGAAATCTGTTTGAGGTTTCTTTGCCTGAATTTTCTAGAGTTGCTCATTTTCTTCTCAATGATTCTTTTCAACCTTCTTGAGAGCATCGCAATGTCCTTATTCTCATCATCACTCATCTCTTCATCGTCTTCAACTTCTTCTTGAGATTTTTAAGTAGAGGCTTTTAGTGCTAGAGGCTTTCTTTTTTCTGGCTCTGCTTTAAGCTTTCTATCTCTTTTCACTGCCATTTCATGTGTGAGAAGTTTTCCAAAAAGCACATCAGTATTCATGATGCTCATGTCTTCATTTGCTTCTTCTATACCAACAACTCTTGAACCGTAATCTTTAGAAGGAAGACTTCTCAGGATTTTTTTTGTTTACATCTTCCAAGCTTAGATGCTTCCTAAGTTTCCTCATTCCATTTATGATAGCTAGAAGACGGTTGGTCATGTCAATGATTGACTCATTGGATTTCATTTTGAAGAGCTCATATTCTGAAGTAAGAAGTTGAATCTTCTTGGATTTGACTTGCTTAGTTCCTTCATGATAATTTTCCAATGTCTTCCATATGCTGTAGGCTGTTGGGCAGTGTTGTGTTCTGCCACATTCTTCAAGGGATAATGAGCTTGAGAGAATTGTCATTGCATTCTTGTTTTTGAAGTTTGCTCTTCTTTGAGGCTATGTCCAATCATCTCTTTATAAGATTTCTTCTTCACCATCAGCTCCTCTTCTGATTGGTGGTGTCCATTCTTTATGAACACTATCCCATACTTCAATTCCTTCACTATCCAGATATGTCTCCATCCGAAACTTCCAATGAGCATAATTTTCTCTATCAAAGTAAGGCTTGAGACTTTGGAATCCTTCATTGGCCATATCTTGATCTTTACTAGCGCTGTTTAGGCTTCGATGCTAGACCAAGCTCTGATACCAATTGTTGCCCAGATATTGATTAAAAATTTAACTTTAAAGTGCAGATATAAAAGTTAAGTTTAGTAGGGATAGAAAAATATGACACAAGGATTTTTATAGAAGTTCGGGTGTTAACAAACCCTACTCCTCTCCCCAATCTTAATTGGGAGTTTCACTAACACACTAAGTGTTACAATGGAGTTTTACAAGCTCACTCCCAACTATGGTGTTTCTAAATATGGCTCACACCTAACCTAGAAATCCCTTGTGTTTTGATGTCTCACACAATAACCAATTCCATGTGTTTTACAGGCTCACACAAATAACCTTTACCTTGTGTTTTAAAGGCTCACACAAATAACCTTTCTTTGTGTTTTTAATGCTCACACAACTAACCCTTACAAGTGTTCTACTCTTAACCCAGAAATACCCAAAACTCAATTAAGTAGATGATTACAGAGAGAAATACTTACAAATCTATATTGCTCAATAAATGATGAATAAAAAGATTAACATAAAGAATAAATATCAAATGAGGAGTAGAGTTTGTTAATACCCGAACCTTTATAAATTTCTTATGTGATATCTCTCTATCCCTACTCTATTCAATTTTTATTCCACACTTAAAAGTTAATAATTTTTTTAATATCTAATTCAACCCTCATTCTTTGTTCATTATCTGGGCAACACAATTGTATTGGATCAATAATGCTGGGAACCACTTCATGTTCTATGATGAATTTCTTTATCCAAATTGCTTCATTTGCTGCTTTAAAAGTTGCAATGTACTCTATTTCAGTTGTAAAATCAGCAATCATTTCCTGTTTGGAACTCTTCCAACTAACTGCTCCACCATTTAGTGTGAATATATAACCTGACTGAGATTTTGGAAGCTGGCATCGGTATAGTCACTCACAATAAGATCTCCATCTCCATATACCAAGAATACATCCTTAGTCCTTCCTAAATACTTAAGGTTTTATTGGTATCTGCTCGTAACACTCAGAGAATATGACACATCGGGTCTTGTACATATCATAGCGTACATGATTGATCCTATAGCTGAAGCATATGGAATTAAATTCATGTGTGTCCTCTCATCTTGTGTCTTTGGACACAAAGACTTTGACAGAGTAATCCCATAGATCATGGGAATATGTCCCCTCTTGGATTGCTCCATGCTAAACCTATTTAGTATTTTATCTATGTATATAGACTATGAAAGACCAAGCAATTTTTTAGATCTGTCTCTATAGATCTTTATCCCCAAAATATAGATTGCTTCTCCAAGGTCTTTCACAGAGAAATTCTTAGATAACCAAAATTTCACTAATTGTAAGGCTGAGACATCATTTCCCATTAATAACATGTCATCTACATACAACACAAGAAATACGATTGCATTCCAACTAACCTTCTTGTAAAGACAAGGTTCATCCGGATTTTGTAAGAAACCAAACTGTTTGATTGTCTCATCAAACCGAATATTCTAACTCCTGGATGCTAGTGTTGCCCAGATATTGAGCCAAGAAGGGGGGTTGAATTGGATATTAAATATTTAACTTTAAAGTGCGAAAATAAAAGTTAAGTTTAGTAGGGATAGAAAAATATAACACAAGGATTTTTATAGAGGTTCGGGTGTTAACAAAACATACTCCTCTCCCCAATCTCAATTGGGAGTTTCACTAACACACTAAGTGTTACAATGGAGTTTTACAAGCTCACTCCTAACTATGGTATTTCTAACAATGGCTCACACCTAACCCAAAAATCCCTTGTATTTTGATGGCTCACATAATAACCAATTCCTTGTGTTTTACAGGCTCACACAAATAACTTTTACCTTGTGTTTTAAAGGCTTACACAAATAACCTTTCTTTGTGTTTTAGAGGCTCACACAACTAATCCTTACAAGTGTTCTACTCTTAACCCATAAATACCCAAAACTCACTTGAGTGGATGATTATAGAGAGAAACACTTACAAATATATATTGCTCAATAAATGATGACCAAAAATATTAACATAGGGAATAAATATCAAATGTACAAAATGGCTTACAACAAGGTTTTAATTCAAAATATTTTCTATTCTCTTGTTCTTTTGTTCTCCTTGTTATCTCTCTTGTTCTGGATGCATAAATGACTTGCATTTATACTTTGATAGCAAATTATAGCCGTTAGAGTGCATTAAATATGAAACTAGTCATTGCACTAACCCTAATAATCGCGCCTGACATGTTTCTCTTTCATTTTTAACGGTCGTGACTATGTGTGTCATAGTCGTGACTGTTCTTCCAAGTCGTGATTTGAGTAGTGAATTTGGCCGTGAAGCTTTCTGAAAGGTTTTTAAGTGTTTGTTTATGGGCGTGACATCCTTCCAAGCTGTGGTCCAAGTGTTGACTTTGGTCGTGAAGCTCTCTGGAAGAATTTGTCATGTCTTTTCACAGGCGTGACATTTCTTCACTGGCATGACTGAAACGTTCATTCACGGTTGCTATCTTTCTTTATGGCCATGAACTTTAAATGTTGGTTTGTTGGCGCTAAGCTTCATCACGAGCGTGACACATAAGGTCACGGGCGTGAACATGCTATTTCTTCAATTTTATCTTTTTAAGATTAATCGTCAATTCTCCATTCTTGTTATCTTATTCCATACCCTGTTCAATAGACTTAGAAAACAAGTATGTTAAATACATTATTGCTATTTTATTTGTTAGCATGAAAATGACGGAAATACCCCTCAAGGTTCAATAGCTTGCTTTAATCTATAAATAGATTTTGAAGCTTACATAGCTTTTTGCCATCTTTGTATATGAAACCTTCTAGTTGTGTCATGTACATATCCTCAGTCAGATTTCCATTAAGGAAAGTTGTCTTCACATCTATTTGCCATATGTCATAATCATAATGAGTAGCAATGGCTATGAGTATCCTTATGGATTTAAGCATAGCTATTGGGCTAAAAGCTTCATCATAGTCAATTCCTTGTCTTTGACGATAACCTTTAGCAAGAAGTCTAGCTTTATAGGTAATCACATTACCATCCATGTCAGTTTTCTTTTTGAAAACCCACTTGCACCATATAGGATTTATCCCTTCGGATGGGTCAACCAAAGTCCTTAGTTTTCATACATGGAATCCATTGCTGATTTCATGTCTTGAATCCATTTGTCAAATTCTGAACTATTCAGAACTTCTTCATAGGTTGTAGGCTTATCGTTTTCTATAAGCAATACGTCGTTCTGTTCACTAATGGGAAATCCATATCTCTCTAGAGCAGTACATATCCTATTTGACCTACGAAGCTCTTATGCTTTAGAAGGTTGAGCTATTATATCATCTGTATGAGTAACAAGCTCGGGTTCAGGCAGTTGATCAGCATCTGTTTGAGCATCTTAAGCTTTCTCAAGTTCAATTTTGCTCCCACTATCTCATTTTAGAAGGAATTCTCTCTCTTAAAAGATCACATGTCTTGAAACAAAAAATTTTTGTTCCAAGGGGTGGTAAAATTGATATACATATGATGCTTTTGAATATCCCACAAATAGACATCAGTCAGACTTAGCTTCCAGCTTATCAGATATTGTTCGCTTCACGTAAGCAAGACAACCCCAAATTCTCATGTAAGAAAATGTGAGCTTTTTGTTATACCATATCTCATATGGAGTAACATGAACTGACTTCGAAGGAACTCCATTTAATATATATATGGCAGTCTCTAGTGCATAACCCCAAAAGAATTTAGGGAGTTCCACATGTTGCCCAGATATTAAGCCAAAAAGGGGGGTTGAATTGGAGTTTTAAAAATTAAACTTTAAAGTGCGGAAATAAACAATTAATTTTAGGAGGGATAGAGAAAATTTCACACACAGATTTATAGAGGTTCGGGTGTTAACAAACCCTACTCCTCTCCCTAATCGCAATTGGGAGTTTCACTAACACACTAAGTGTTACAATGGAGTTTTACAAGCTCACTCCCAACTATAGTGTTTCTCACAATGGCTCACACCTAACCCAGAAATCCCTTGTGTTTTAATGGCTCACACAATAACCAATTCCTTGCATTTTACAGACTCACACAAACAACTTTTACTTTGTGTTTTACATGCTCACACAAACAACCTTTACTTTGTGTTTTACAAGCTCACACAAACAACCTTTTAATTTGTGTTTTGAAGGTTCACACAACTAACCCTTACAAGTGTTCTACTCTTAACCCAGAAATACCCAAAGCTCACTTGAGTAAAGATTACAGAGAGAACCACTTATAAATCTTAATTGCTCAAATATGAGGAGTGAGAAGATTTTTACAGAGAATAGATTTGTTCTCAAAGTATGAAAGTACAAATAGCTTGTAATAAGAATTAAATTCGAAGTATATGTTAATCTTTTGTTTTTCTTCTCATTCTCTTGTTCTTAATGCATAAATGACTTCCATTTATACTCCAATAGCTGAATATAGCCGTTAGGGTGCATTAAATAAGAAACTAGCCATTGACTGAAGTGGTGACCTTGGTCGTTAAGCTCTCTCAAATGTTTTGACATATTGAGTCACGGGCGTGACATACTAATTCACGGGGGTGACAATCTTCCCAGCCATGATCCAAGTGGTGACTCTGGTCGTGAAGCTCTCTGGACAAAATTGCATGAATCTTCACGGGGGTGACACCTTTATTCACGGGGGTGACTGAAATGCTTACTTCACGATTTGTTTTTCCTTCATGGCCGTGAACTTCAAATATTGGTTTTGATAAAGGTTAGCTTCTTTCACGGGAGTGACTCCTAGAGTCACGACAGTGAACATGCTACTACTTGAATTTTGTCTTTCAAGATCATTCTTCCAATTCTCCATTCTTGCTATTTTAATCTATGTCCTGTATAATATACTTACAAAAACAAGTATGTTAAATACAATATTGCTATTATTATTTGTTATCATCAAAATGACAGAAAATACCCTTCAAGGTTTAACAATCTCCCCCTTTTTGATGGTGACAAATAATCTAGCAATATGTGATTTTGAGAAGTCTCCCCCTCAAAATATACTTAGGATTAAAAATTTATCATGTGCAAGAATAGTAGATAATGATGTAGCATTTAAATAAACTTTAAGTATATGCAAGTTATATGAGAAGAATATCCAATTTATACCATAATTCCTTTTCAAGACATAAAGTATATGTAAGGTATATTTAAGGTATATCATGGCATATTTATTTTTGTAACTTGCTTTCAGGTATATTCAAGGTATACTTAAGTTGTATCTAAGGTATATAAAGCTCAATTTGTATACTTTGCATATGAAATTTTGAATCAAGATTTTTTAATCCATTTTAAAGTCAATTCACTTTTAATTATTTGATTCAAAATTCATTTACCTTAATATTATTGCTAGTTTGATCTTATGTTGCTAGTTTGATACCATTACCATTTTCCCTATCATATATTGCTAGTTTTCTCCCCCTTTTGTCATCAATAAAAAGGATATGAAGATTGAAGTAAACAAAAGCAAATATATATATCATAAAGGAAATGATACAATATTCAGAAAGGAAATTTAAAAATTTCCTACACAAGCAAACATTAAAATAACAAACAAGATAAAAAACAATCAAATTTAGGCTACACTATAGCCTATCTCCTATCCAGACATCCTATCATATAGCCTAGCTACTTCAGCCTCAAGGTTGTCTATCCGAGACTCCATGAAGTCTTTGAGGTTTTCCAACCTCTCATCCATGGAAGTCTGCAACTGCTTAAAATGTGGTGCCAAGAGGTCAACCACCTGCTGCGCTAAGGATGGTGTGGAAGCTAAGGACTGTCCAATGTCCTACTCGACCGCTGGAGGTGCTTCCTCAACCTGAGCTCTCTTTTTCTGCTGGACTCCCTGGAGGCCTGCTTTAAAATCCTCTGTGTCATTATCTTCCCAAATAATTTCCCCAGTAGTGTCAGTGAAGCGGTAGAAGATATCGTTCTGAAAAATGATTCTGACTGCCGCTCCCATCTTGATGAACGATTCGACATCCAGGCTATCTCGAGGATGTGCAGGAATGATGTTGAAGTGATGATCATCCAGCTTCAAATAATTGAGCTTCACTGCGATATGGGTGACATATGCCCCAATCAAAATGTCTCATGTGGGCTTAGTGGCAATGGAGAGAAGATGGTTAGCAAACCATCTGGAAAGTGCCACTATAAGTCCTCTCCGAGCCATCTCAAATAGGAAGAGTTCTGACTTCCTGATAGTCCCATTGCTTTCTCCCCTAGCAAAAATGCTATAGGTCAGGAACCTATGCAGATACCTATGCACTAGAGCCCCGAGATGTGTGCTCTTTGTTTTCTTAACATCCCAGCTGCAACCGGTGCCAAAATGTGTCCAGGATGGCGGGGCAAAGAATTCTACCTCAGTATCATTTAGGATGCCCTCAGATGGTAGACTGAACAATTCTCCAAACTCAATGGAACTCAGGGTGTTAGGATTGTTGCAGAGTTGGAATTTCACCACTCCAGTAGGTGAAACCTGCAAGGTGCTAAGTAATTCCAGTGTTGGCTCTCTCAGAGTTGGTTAATGAATTTGAACAAAATCTTTGAGATGACAGGCTTGTAGTTGCTCTGTCATAGCCGATTCAAGCCGAAGACTTCAGACTGTCTGCCAATCGAAGGACCTTGATGACAAAAGAGGTATCTTCTTCAAAGTTGCATACCGAGGATGGCAATTCTCCGGAATGCAGTTCATGAGGTAATCTGCATACCTCTTAGGTGCATGGGACTTCTTTCTCTTTCCCTTGGATGAAGCATAGTCCATATTTGAAGAAATTTGTTGTTGTTGTAGTTGAAAATAATTTTGACAGAAAATTTGATGTAAAACCCTAGAAATGTATGATTTCTGATGAAGATTCAAACTTTTGGTGGTATTTATAGTGAAATTTCAAGTCTTTGGGGTCGGAATCTTCAATGTCTTAATGGATGAAAGTAAATGAGAGCGTTTTTGGGAGATGAGGAGTTGAAATGAAGGTTGTAACCGACTGTTCTCTTATATATTCGATACATTCACGGGCGTGCATTATGGTGTCACGGGCGTGAATGGTCGTGTTCTCGGTTTGCTGAAGGAGTATTCCACCCGTGAATGAAGGCATGAATACCTTCACGGGCGTGATCTTTGAATATCACGGGCGTGAATGATCATTGGTCACGGGGGTGAACCAATGGTCACGGGCGTGAAAGATTGAATTTCACCATTTATGCCCATGAAGCAATGATCATGAATATATGTCACGGGCATGACTCAAGCTGTGAAAATAAGTTTCACCGCTTGAAGCCGTGAACGATGTTGTGAACCAAGTTATGAACGACACTGCCTTTTTGGGCCATTTAAGTCACGATCATGAATATATGTCATGTACGTGACGCCCCTAAAATTTTCATTAAATTAAAATTAAGTCCTATAACGAGACTAAATTATTTCAACAAGGATTCTACTCCTTAAAACATGAATTCTCATCAAAATTTGTGATATGATTTAAGATCAACAATTAAAATTTCATATTTTTGCAATCACAAGGTTAATCCATCAATCATACCAAGTTCTCTTCTGATGAAATTAAATCTTTCCTCATTTAGAAACTTAGTGAAAATATCTGCTAATTGATTATCTGTGCTTATAAAGTCTAATGCAACATCTCCATATTGAACATGATCTCTAATAAAGTGGTGTCTAATGTCAATATGTTTGCTTCTAGAATGTTGAATAGGATTATTTGAAAGATTTATAGCACTTGTGTTGTCACATTTTATAGGTATATGATTCATCTCATAACCATAGTCCTTAAGTTGTGGTTTCATCCAAAGAATTTGTGTACAACAGCATCCAACTGCTATATATTCAGCTTCAGCAGTTGAGAGAGCAACTGAAACTTGTTTCTTGCTAAACCAAGAAACCAAACATTCTCCAATGAAGTGACAAGTACCTGAAGTACTTTTCCTATCCAAAAGACTACCAGCATAGTCTGCATCTAAATATCCTATAATATAAAAAGATGAATTCCTAGGATACCATAAACCTAGATGCAATGATCCATGTAAATATTTTAAAATTCTTTTTACAACATTTAAATGAGATTCTTTAGGACATGATTGAAATCGTGCACATAAACAAACACTATACATAATATCGGGTCTAGAAGCAGTAAGATATAAAAGTGATCCGATCATACCTCTATAAAGCTTTTCATTAATGCTCTTACCCTTTTCATCTTTATCCAATTTTGTTGATGTGCTCATAGGAGTCTTGGCATTTTTGCATCCTTCCATACCAAATTTTTTGATTAAGTCTTTGGCATATTTGGATTGGTTGATGAATATGCCCTCATTGCTTTGTTTGATTTGTAGACTAAGGAAATACTTAAGTTCTCCTATCATGCTCATTTCAAATTCCCTAGTCATGCACTTAGCAAATTCTTGACAAAGCAGCTCATTAGTAGAACCAAATATTATATCATCAACATAAATTTGAACAATGAGTATATTATGCTTATGCTTTTTGATGAATAGTGTAGTGTCAACATTTCCCTTTGTAAAGTTATTTTCTAATAAAAAAGAACTTAGTCTTTCATACCAAGCTCTTGGAGCCTGTTTTAAACCATACAAAGCTTTTGAAAGTTTAAAAACATGATTTGGCAAATCATAACTTTCAAAACCTGGTGGTTGTTCTACATACACTTCTTCATCTATAAAACCATTTAGAAATGCACTTTTCACATCCATTTGAAAAAGTTTGAAGTTCATGTGACATGCGTATGCTAAGAGTATTCTTATAGCTTCTAATCTAGCTATAGGTGCATACGTTTCATCATAATCTATACCTTTTTCCTGATTATATCCTTTTGTGACTAGTCTTGCCTTATTCCTAGTTATTAACCCTTGTTCATCTAATTTGTTTCTAAATACCCATTTGCTACCTATGATTTGATGATCCTTGGGTTTAGGTACTAGATTTCATACCTTATTTCTCTCAAATTGATTGAGTTCCTCTTGCATGGCAATCACCCAACTTTCATCATGAAGAGCCTCATCAATATTTTTAGGCTCAATTTGTGAAATAAAAGCAATGTCAGTGACTAAATGCTTGAAGTGAGATTTAGTACTTACTCCCCTTGATAGATCACCAATTATTTGCTCTTTTGGATGATCTTTCGTCATTCTCCATTCTTTTGGAAGTTGTTGTTCCATTTGTTCTTGATTTTGAGGAAGTAAATTTTCTTGATCAGTTTCTTCTTTTCAATTTTCAATGTCAAGTTTTTCCATATTACCTACAACATCATCAAGAGCACTACCTTTCACAAGATCAAGTCTACTAGATTCATTAAAAACAACATGCATGGATTCTTCAACCGTTAATGATCTTTTATTAAAAACTCTATATGCTTTGCTGGTTGTAGAGTACCCTAAGAAGATACCTTCATCAGACTTAGAGGCAAATTTTCCAAGATTATTCTTGGTGTTCAATATAAAACATTTGCATCCAAATACTCTAAAGTATGATATCAAGGGCTTTCTTCCATTCCATAGCTCAAATGAGGTTTTGTTTAAAAGAGGTCTTTTGAAAACTCGATTTGAAATATTACATGCAGTGTTTGTGGCTTCTGCCCAAAAATAAGTTGGTAATTCATATTCATTAAGCATTGTTCTAGCCATTTCAATTAAAGTTCGATTTTTCCTTTCAACTACCCCATTTTGTTGAGGTGTCCTAGGAGATGAGAAATTATCTGAAATGCCATGTTCAAGACAAAAACTTTCAAAGTTTTCATTTTCAAATTCTTTCCCATGATCACTCCTTATTTTTGAAATGCAGTAACCTTTTTCATTTTGAATTCTTTTAGCAAAGTTTTTGAAGTTTTCAAAAGCATCACTCTTTTGAGCTAATAAAATTACCCAAGTAAATCTAGAGTAATCATCTACGATGACAAATGCATAATATTTTCCTCCTTAGCTAGCAATTCTAGTAGGTCCAAACAAGTCTAAATGCAGAAGTTGAAGAGGTTTTGAAGTACTTACTATGTTTTTGGCTTTGAAAGATGACTTGTGTTGCTTTCCTCTCTAACAAGGATCACATGTCCTGCCTTTTTCATATTTGACTCTTGGTAATCCTTTTACTAGCTCTCCTGTGCTAATACTTTGTATTAAGTCCATGTTAGCATGGCCAAGTCTTCTATGCCACAACCAAGATTCATCACTAGTAGTCACAAGACACTTAGAGGAATGGTTAGATAGTTCATGTAAGTTTATTATGTACGTATTGATATCTCTATTTCCTTTAAATATTTCTTAACCATCGATAGAGATTACAAGACATTCATTTGAAGTGAATATTATTTTGTTTCCTTTATCAGATAATTGACTTACGCTTAGCAAGTTATGTTTCAAGCCATCAACAAGTAAGACATCCTTAATAAAAGTAGTATCATTAATACCAATAGAACCAATGCCAATTACCTTACCCTTTGCATTGTTTCCAAAGGTAACTTTACCTCCATCAATACTTTTGATTTCATTGAAGAATTCTTTGTCTTCTGTCATATGCCTTGAGCATCCACTGTCTACTAGCCACACATTTTTGTTTATAGTGGACTTGAGGCATACCTAAAGAATCACAAATCAAGTACGATTTTTAGGTACCCAAATGAGTTTGGGTCCTTGGGGGTTAACACATGAAGGTTCCCAATGAGCCTTCCTTATCTAGCAATGTTTATTTATGTGACCCATTTTCATACAATAATTACATTGTTTAGGTCTAAACTTGGTTTTTGGTCTCACAATGTATTTGAATGCCATAATTCGATTAAACTGATTTTGAGAACAATGGCATGCACAATCATGATTAATTTGCATTTTTCTAGATACATTCTTCCTATATATAAAGGCATGATTATTCTTTTTCTGTATAGAAGGTTTAACATTCTTATTTCTTGGTGCAGACTTAACAGGTGTGGAGATGTTAGGTTCTTTAGACTTAACAAATACTGTTTTGTTAGAAGATGATGATGTGTCCTTAAAACCTAGACCATGTCTAATTAAGGGTGATCTTTGAGATACAATGAGAGTATCTAAGCTCTCTTTACCTTTGTGAAATTTAGAAATAGAATTTATAAATTCCTCAACTTCATTTTTTAAAGTATTATTTTCTTTTAACAATGAAGCTATTAAGGGTCTTGATGAGTATTCATCTAATGACTTTTGAAGAGATTCATTAGATGATTTAAGCTTTATGTTTTCCTTTTCTAGAACATCTATCTTATTTTTTAAATTAGAGATATTATTTCTATAAGTACTAAATTTATTTCTATATTTCTCTAATTCTATATTAAATTCTTCTATAAGGCTTTGCTCATCATCATCATCATCATCATCATTATTACTATTATTATCACTACTATCATTATTAAAGGAATATGAGTGTAGTGATCTTACCTTATCCGAGATGTGATCCTCAATAGCTATGAAGCATAGGTTGACCTCTTCACTTTCATTATCATCTTTTTCACTTGAAGAGCTTTCGTCATCCCATGTGGCTTTATGACCTTTCTCCCCATTGTCTCTTTGGTATTTGCTCTTATGCTTCTTGAGCCTTGGACATTCTGGTTTGATATGTCATTTCTTTCCACATTCATAGCATTTTACCTTTTCCTTACTTCTATGTGTGTCATTAGAAGTTTGTTTGAGGTTTCTTTGCCTGAATTTTCTGGAATTGCTCATTTTCTTCTCAATGATTCTTTTTAATCTCCTTGAAAGCATAGCGATGTCCTCATTTTCATCATCACTCATTTCTTCATCATCTTCACTATCTTCTTAAGATTTTGAAGTAGAGGCTTTGAGTGCTAAGGGCTTTCTTTTCTCTGGCTCTACTTCAAGTTCTCTATCTCTCTTTACTGCCATCTCATGTGTGAGAAGTTTGCCAATCAGCACATCAGTATTCATGATGCTCATATCTTCATTTGCCTCTTCTATGCCAGCAACTCTTGAACCATAGTCTTTAACAGGAAGACTTCTCAAGATTTTATTGTTTACATCTTCCAAACTCAGATGCTTCCCAAGTTTCCTCATTCCATTTATAATGGATAGAAGACGGTTGGTCATGTCAGTGATTGACTCATTGGATTTCATCTTGAAGAGCTCATATTCTGAGGTTAGAAGTTGAATCTTCTTGGATTTGACTTGCTTAGTTCCCTCATGATAGTTCTCCAATGTCTTCCATATGCTATATGTTGTTGAGCAGTGTTGTATTCTCCCACATTCTTCAATAGATAATGAGCTTGATAGGATGGTCATTGCCTTTTTGTTTTTGAAATTTGCTCTTCTTTGAGGCTCTGTCCAATCATCTCTTGATAAGATTTCTTCTTCACCATCAGCTCCTCTTCTGGTTTGTGGTGTCCATTCTTTTCGTACACTATCCCAGACTTCAATTCCTTCACTATCCAAATATGTCTCCATCCTAAACTTCCAATGGGCATAATTTGCTCCATCAAAGTAAGGTTTGAGACTTTGGAATCCTTCACTGGCCATATCTTACTCTTTACTAGCGCTTTTTAGGCTTCGATGCTAGACGAGACTCTGATACCAATTGTTGCCCAGATATTAAGCCAAGAAGGGGGGTTGAAATGGAGTTTTAAAATTAAACTTTAAAGTGCGGAAAGAAACAATTAATTTTAGGAGGGATAGAGAAAATTTGACGCACAGATTTATAGAGGTTTGGGTGTTAACAAACCCTACTTCTCTCCCCAATCGCAATTGGGAGTTTCACTAACACACTAAGTGTTACAATGGAGTTTTACAAGCTCACTCCCAACTATGGTGTTTCTCACAATGGCTCACACCTAACCCAGAAATCCCTTGTGTTTTAAAGGCTCACACAATGACCAATTCCTTGTGTTTTACAGGCTCACACAAATAACATTTACTTTGTGTTTTACAGGGTCACACAAACAACCTTTACTTTGTGTTTTACAGGCTCACACAACCATCCTTTTAATTTGTGTTTTGGAGGTTCACACAACTAACCCTTACAAGTGTTCTACTCTTAACCCATAAATACCCAAAGCTCATTTGAGTAAAGATTACAGAGAGAACCACTTATAAATCTTAATTGCTCAAATATGAGGAGCAAGAAGATTTTTACAGAGAATAGATTTGTTCTCAAAGTATGAAAGTACAAATAGCTTGTAATAAGAATTAAATTCGAAGTATATGCTATTCTTTTGTTTTTCTTCTCATTCTCTTGTTCTTAATGCATAAATGACTTCCATTTATACTCCAATGGCTGAATATAGCCATTGGGGTGCATTAAATAAGAAATGAGTCGTTGTACCAATCAAAAAATCGCGCCTGACATTTTTCTCTTTCATTGTTCATGGGCGTGACTATGCTTGTCACGGGGGTGACAGTTCTTCCCATGCCGTGACTGAAGTGGTGACCTTGGTCGTGAAGCTCTCTTGAATGTTTTGACATATTGAGTCATGGGCGTGACATACTAATTCACGGGCGTGAGAATCTTCCCAGCAGTGATCCAAGTGGTGACTCTGGTCGTGAAGCTCTCTGGATAAAATTGCATGAATCTTCACGGGGGTGACACCTTTATTCATGGGGGTGACTGAAATGCTTACTTCACGATTTATTTTTCCTTCATGGCCGTGAACTTCAAATATTGGTTTTGATAACGGTTAGCTTCCTTCACGGGAGTGACTCTTAGAGTCACGGCAGTGAACATGCTACTACTTGAATTTTGTCTTTCAAGATCATTCTTCCAATTCTTCATTCTTGCTATTTTAATCCATGTCCTGTATAATATATTTACAAAAACAAGTATGTTAAATACAATATTGCTATTATTATTTGTTATCATCAAAATGACAGAAATACCCCTCAAGGTTTAACACCACAAAACTCATTATAGACCTTACCATGTCTAACAATGTTCGGTTTCTCCTTTCAGCCACACCATTGTGTTGTGGCGTGTAAGGTGGAGTCCATTGAGATAAAATCCCATTATCCCTAAGATAATCTAAAAACTCTTCGCTCAAGTATTCACCTCATTGATCTAATCAAAGTGTTTTAATACTTTTGCCAAGTTGTTTCTTTACTTCTTTTCTGAATTCTTTGAACTTTTCAAAAGCTTCAGATTTGTATCTCATAAGATACACATACCTATATCGTGAGTAGTCATCGATAAAAGTAATGAAGTAGTTGAAACTACCTCTGGTGTGTGTAGACATTGGACCACATACATCTGAATGTATTAAGTCTAAAAGTCCATTAGCACGTTCACCCTTTCCCTTAAAAGGTAATTTAGTCATCTTGCATAATAAGCAAGGTTCACATGTGTCATATGATTCATAATCAAATGAACCCAAACTACCACTCTTGCGTAGCTTAGTTATGCATTTCTCACTTATATGACCAAGGCGACAATGCCATAAGTAAGATGATTTCAACATATCTTGTTTTTTCCTTTTATTATCATTGATGTTTAAAATTGGATTTGACATATCTAATATGTATATTCCATTGCATAATGTACCACTAGCATAAAGAATTCCATTCAACATAATAGAATAACAATTGTTACTAAAAGCTAAATGGAAACCATCTTTATTTAGACTTGAAACAGAAATAATGTTTTTAGTCAAAGCAGAACATAATAGCAATTATCCAAATTTAACATAAGCCCATTAGGGAGGGTCAATACATAAGTTCCTACAACTAATGCAGTAACGCTTGCTCTATGTCCAACACGTAGGACTGACTTTCCATTATTGAGCTATCTACTGTTCCTTAGACCTTGCATATTGGTGCATATGTGTGAGCCACAATCGGTATCTAATACCCATATATTATTATCAAAAATAGTATTAATTTCAATGACAAAAATACCTGAAGTAGATGGGGCATCAGATGCCTTCTTTTTCAAGGACTCCAAGTAATCCTTACAGTTTCTATTCCAATGATCATCCTTGCCGCATTGGAAGCATGTTCCCTTTGGAGCAATCTCCTTGGTCACGCCTCCCTTAGGCTTCATGGACTTCTTCTTCTTCTTCTTCTTCTTCTTCTTCTTCTTCTTCTTAAGGTTCTTTTTTTTAGAACCTAAAAAGTCCACCAACATCACAGCATCACAGCCTTACTATCCTTGACAGATGACTCAGCTATTTTGAGTGCGTTAGTTCAAGAATAGTGAAGGAGATTTTGTTCATCTTATAGTTAAGCACAAAATGTGAATAACTATCGGACAAACTGATTTGAATTAAAGTCAATACTTAATTCATGCTCCATCACAAATCCCAAGGTGGCCAACCTCTCAATGTAGCCATTCATCATCAAGTTATTATTTCATGCTTTTATATATCATACATGGATATATAAAGATAGTTATATTAACTCTATGACATGATTATGGACATACTAAAGTTAATCTCTTGAGCCAAGGAGAAATTGACTAGGTCTTACCTAGGTATATGCATGAATTTACAATCCAAAATAGAAATCAAATTCCTATTTTTAAGTCTTCTTGTTTATGGTACCACCTCATTTGCTTCTTGCTCCTCTGTATCTTCATTCTATCCTAATCCTATGTAATTTAATTACATATTTCAAAGTATATAAAATCTCAATTTACATTTGAGGGGAGTAAGATGAGGAGAAATACATAAGAAAGAAAGAGAGGAAGGGACATGCACGCCCTATTTACCATAAACAAAATAATTTCATGCATGCTCAATCACATTGGTCCTAAGGCCATAATCATCCATCATGCCTTTTTATAAACCCCTAACATGCATTCTCTAATGCATAAAATAAAAAATGACAATTTTGGATTTCAATTTGTAAATCGATTCAACGTTTGAACCGAAATTATCTCCTTATATTTTTTCAGTTAATTTAATTTTGTATATCATTTTAAGGTGAAATTTAATATTTAATCAAATTAAATTAAATTTCATATTTCCAGAATTAATTTAAAACTAATTCTCCTTAAAATCAAAATATTATGATGTTAAAATTAAACAAGTTAATTTTAATATACGTGTCAATTTCTAGTCATACTAGAATTACAATTGCTTAACTTAAATTAATTCAAAATTAATTTTCAAAAATTTTAAAAATTCCAGAACTTTAAATCATCATTTTTATCATCTTTAGGTCAGCTCAAGTTTATCAAAATATATTTTTGGCACAAGCCAAAATTACTAAGACAAACGAATAAATACACTTAGACGCTCAAAACGACTCATTCGACATCTATAATTTTTTTTTAAATTTCATATGCGTGCAAAATAATTTTGGCATAAATATAACATCAAAATAGCATATTTTTAATCACATAAAAAATATTTTAAGGTGCTGGAAACAAAATAAATACATACAAAAAAATAAAAAAACAGCCCCACCGGAAATGCTAAAACAGTCTTATTTTTGTGTTTGTTTGAAAAATGCATTAAAATAGTTTTTAATTAATTATTGGACACTTACAAAGACATAAACACATCCTCAATATGTCTAATTAAGTTTTTCATAATCAAATTACAAAACAAATATAACCAACCCCATCAATTAAGCCAAACAACAACACATGTTCATAAACAAGGCAATTTTATGCATTTTTGAAATAAATCCAAAATTAATTATTTGAATCACATTCAAATCATTTTTCAATCAAAATAATCATTCTTAATCATCCCATGATCAAATTAGAGAAAGAAAAATTTGTAAAACATATTTTACAAATTAATTTCAATTTTTCAAAACCTAATAGTCCAAAATCATGAAAAACATGCAATCCCATTTCACTTTCAATTAAAATTAATTTTAATGGACACAAGGATGTTCTGATACCACTGTTGGGTTTTGAAGAATGAATCACATTCATAAATGTAGTAAAACAATAAAATTTTCAAAACCCGAAATAAAAGATCATACTTATGTCATTAAAACTAATTTATATAAATATAGAGATTAAAAATTATCTAGCTAGCCTGCACAGGCCAGTGACACACCCGAATGATTTTTTCCGTGTGATCTCATTGCGATTCATCCCGAAATAATTCTCTTATATTTTAAATCTCATCCAATACCATTTTACTCATTCTCCATATCTTTAATGCGCGTGACCCATTAGGTTCCCGGTTATGTTGACCACTTAAATTAACAATTAATTTAAGTAAGTCATGAGCAGTACTTAGCAACACATCATGACCCTCAATTAACTGGAAAGTCAGTGGTTTGACTACGAACCTTTTCATAGACAATTTCCGTGCAATTATTCTTTTCACCATTCCATACCCCACTTGGTTCAGAGTATAGACATGTGTCAACTCCCATTAGATTGACTACGTCATGTCTATTCCAAGTAATATTAGTTCTTGTCCCTGAGGTTCATTACTCTATTAGATATGTCATTGAAGACTTTCTTTATGACATTTTCACTCCGACCAGAGATTCCCGAGTAATGACCACGACAAAAGGCCATGGGTATACATTTTTTCTATTAGGAGTGGTGAATCCTTTGTTAGTTACCCAATTACCTTTGAATACCTCAAGCTATATCCAATCACCACCCTATGAGCAACCTCCATGAGGCAACAAGGAATAGTGTCAAAATACTGAATCAGTATCCAAGATATCCTTGAGTACCTCAAGTCTAAGGATATTTGCACCATTGCTATGATGAGATTATCATTGACATTTGAATAGATTATCCATATGATTGTCTCATAGCTAGTCATCCAATATACTTAGCTACACTTAGCAAGCATCCATATGTTAACTCTAAACATCTCATGTTTACAAATTATGAGATCTACTACTCGATCCAATCAAGGAGTATAACATGTGCTAGTCTATCCGGATTAACAATATTCCTTCTCATTAATCCTATGACTAGGGATAATTTTGATACTAACATAATTACACATGATAAGAATCTCAATATCATGATCTCATCATGATTTCCTTCATGCTATGTTATGTATTAAGGAATTCATTGATTGATTTAAGATCACTATCAATTCATATATCAAATGAACATTAAATTAATGAAAAAGCCTTTTATTAATGAAATAAATTTGTACAATAAGTGCTAAAGGTGATTGTCTTTAGAGCACTCCTCTAACATTGCTGATATAATATGAGATGGATCTGATTGATATCTTCTCAACATGGACACATGGAATACATTGTGAATCTTGTCTAACTCTAATGGTAGAACTAATCTATATGCCACGGGACCTACACGTTTAAGTACCTTGTATGGTCCAATGAATCTAGGACTTAACTTTCCCTTCTTTCCTAATCGAAGTATCCTTTTCCAATGTGAGACTTTTAAAAATCCTTTATCACCAACTATATACTCAATATCCCTCCTTTTCAAATTTGCATATGATTTCTGTCTATCAGCAGCGGCTTTCAACCTATCTCTTATCACTCTCACTTTTTCATCTATTTGTTGTACTAACTCTGGACCCACTACTTTCTTTTCACTAAGCTTGGTCCAACATAAAGGCATTCCACATTTCCTACCATACCAATACTAGCTTGATTAATGTTATTGTAGGCAAATTCTATCAATTGAAGATATTTGTCCCAACTACCTTCAAATTTCATCACACAACTCCTTCACATATCTTCCAATATCTGTATGACCCTTTCTTATTGTCTATCTATTTGTGGGTGGAAATTTGTGCTGAAATTGTGCCAAATACCCATGGCTTATCTTAAACTTTTCAAGAATTATGAAGTGAACCTCAGATCTCAATTTGAGATTATAAAAACTAGCACACCATGTAAATGGATTATCTTATTAACATAGATCTCTACCCAATGGTTAAGTGGATAATCAATCCTGATCTGTAGAAAATGAGCTGATTTGGTGAGTTAGTCTACCACTACCCATACCGCATCATGCCTCTTTTGTGTCAAAGGCAAACCAAAGACAAAATCTACTGTAACTCTTTCCCATTTCCACTCTGGAATTGAAATTGGCTGCAATAATCCATTTGGTACTTGATGCTCGTCCTTCACTTGTTGACAAGTTAAACATCTAGTGGTATACTTTATGATATCTCTCTTCATTCCTGACCACTAGTAATATGTCTTCAAGTCATGATACATTTTATTGCTCCCTAGGTGCATTGCATAAATAGCATTGTGAACCTCTTTCAAAATATCTTGTTTCAATTCTGGTATGTCTGACACACATAACCCCTTATACCTTAAACTCCTATTTGTTTCAATAGTAAATTTTGGTTCTTCACCCATTTTCACCAACTCAAAGATTCTCTTTAATTTTGTGTCTTACTTCTGATTGTCCTTTACTTATTGGATCAAAGTGGGTTGAATCCACAATTTTGCCAAAATAATATATAAATTACTTATTATCTCGTTATTAGTTATTTAATCTTGTTCACTTAACAATTTAAATTTTTAACATTTACCTACTAGAGTTTTTCTACTCAGAGTGTTAGTGACCACATTGGCTTTACTCTGCTGATAATCAATGATATAATTGTACTATTTGATCAATTTCAGCCATTGTCTCTATCTCAAATTGAGTTCCTTTTGTGAAGGCAAATATTTTAGACTTTTATAGTCTATATAGATATAACATTTCTCGTCATACAAATAGTGTCGCCATATTTTAATGTAAACACAATGGCTATTAATTCCATATTATGTGTCAGATAATTCATCTCATGAGGCTTCATTTGTTTGGAAGCATATGTGATCACTTTGCCTTCTTACATTAACATGCAACCCAAACCATTAAGTGAAGCATCATTGTACACCATATAATCTTTTCCTGCAATAAATCTTCATTAAATATATTTCAATATCATACTCACTCATTTAATCATTACAAACATAAGAAAAGTCAAATAAAGCATTTTTCTATCATTAAACTCAATAATTTAATATAAACAAGCTGCTCTATTCTGGACAGAATTGATTCCTTATATTGTGCTACATTTTTAATCCATATGATCACTAAAAATATAGATTAAATTCTTATCTTTAATTACCAACTGAAATCACATCAAACTAAATTTTGTAGCAAAAGTTATAGATTTTATATGTAGCTACATAGACAGATTATCAATCCAAACTTTGAGTTAATTTTAAAACTCAACGCAAGCATATTTAGGTCTGATAGTCTAATGAAAGTTGAAGACCTATGTTTTAATTTTCAATCCAGCAAGAAATACCCAAAAATCACATTCAAAACTCAAGTCATGCCCAAAAATGTAAACATTGTTCATAAGACAAATTTCCATTAACTTCAATTAATCACACAATTCCTATCTTCATGCATCATCAACATACCCAAATTTATTTTCACATTCATGGCATCACTAAATCACCATTTCATCACTTAATCAAAAAATCAATAATTATCTATATAATTACACTTAATATCATACTCAATCCTAACAACACAATCAACAATAATATCACATTTAACATTCTTTTACCATACTCAAAAAGTCACCTTTTTCTTCACCCTTCTCTATTTCCTAATTGGCTTTCTCTTTGCTCTTATTTCCTTTTTTATTTTGGCTGAAAGATTGCTCACCTCCTTGGCCTAACAGCAAAGTCACACATATACTTCAATTTATATCTTATACTTTAATGTTATACATGAACATAAAGCTTACTTTAATCTCTAATCACCTCTACCCTATCTTAAGAACATAAACTACTCATTTAATCCATTATTAACTGTTAACTCACACTAATCAAGTATAAAATACACTAATCAACCCTTAATCACCATTAACACACTAATAACCCTAATTACCAATTTTAATGGTAACCAATTTCAAATTAATACTAAAAATGAAGAGAAAATTTGAAAACCCTCAAAGTGGTCAAAACAATTTCCCCTTCTTTCTCTTCTTTTCTTCCTTGCTCTTCCTTTGATTAGCTCACTTTCCTTCACTTTCTTATTGATCTTGCCTTAATCCATCTTTTTCACTCCTAAATCATGACTTGAATTGAAGAAAATTGATGAAGAATATAGCATAAAGGTCATAAAAATGGAGAGAAAACGGGAGAGAATTGTTTTCCTTAAGATGAGGAAGAAGAAAAAATTAAGGTAAAAAGTGAAAGTTTGACTTTTATAGTTAGATTAGATGGGTGGTTAGGATTAATTAGTTAATCTTGTCTCTCATTGGACCATTAATTTGAATCAATTTTACTTTATTTTATTGCAAAAAATATTTATTTCCTTAGATGAAGAATATTCCAATTTTATTCCTTTTTAAAAATATTTGTGTCAGAAACACTGTAAATTCAAATTCTGTTCAGCGAAAAGTTATTATTTTCTTAATTTTAGCTCCGAACTTCAAAATTCTCAATTAATAATATCCAAAATATTTTTGTCATATTTTATTATCACTTTATTTTTTTCTTTCATGTCCGAATTTAGACCATGATAAGTTTGGTGCACTAGATTTTGTCACCCATGACTATGGCCTAAATTATGGGGAATTACAAGTTTTAGGAATATAAATAAATCTAGAGAAGCAATAAAAGAACAAAATGGTGGAGACAAATGGTTATAAGACACAATAAAAGAAACATAATAAGTACACTGACATTTACCTTTTCGAAGAGCAATAAAAAGGTCAATTGGATTGACAAACTGAGGGATTCAATCTGACAATGAAGGCGTTCGTGTAGTTGTACATGACATAGTTTTGAGGGAGAAATTCATCGAGAATAAAATTATATTATAAGAGGTTTAGGCTGTGCTGGGACAAACTCAACAAGATTAGGAACTGGAGATGTAATTGTATAGATTAACAAATCACCATCCTCCTCTTGAATTGTGTAATATTTAGATGGAGAAAACAAAATATCTTTTAAAAAGGTGTTATAAATTGAAACAAAATACTTGTTAAGAAGAATATAATAACACCTATATCCTTTTTTGACATGAGAATATCCAAGAAAAATACACTTAAGATACTTAGAGTATAGTTTTGTAACACGTGGATGGACATCCTGAATAAAACAAGTGCACCCAAATATCCTAAGTTCAATAAAAAATAATGGTTTGTTTGGGAAAAGAACATGATAAGGTGTCTCACCATTAAGAACATACAATGATATGTGATTTATCAAAAAACAAGTTGTGGAGATAGCATCTGCCCAAAAACATCTTGGAACATCAATTTGGAACAATAATGCCCTTGAAGTTTCTAAAAGGTGTTTACTTTTCCACTCAACAACCCCATTTTGAAATGGTGTGTCAATACAAGAAGCTTGATGAAGAATACCATGTTGAATCTTGTTGCCCAAATAATGAACCAAGAAGGGGGGTTGAATTAGATATTAAAAAAATTCTTAAATTTTAAGTTCGGAATAAAAATTAAATAGAGTAGGGATAGAGAGATATCACACAAGAAATTTATAAAGGTTCGGGTATTAACAAATCCTACTCCTCTCCCCAATCTCAATTGGGAGTTTCACTAACACACTAAGTATTATAATAGAGTTTTTACAAGCTCACTCCCAACTATGGTGTTTCTATCAATGGCTCACACAATAAACCAATTCTTTGTATTTTATGGCTCACACAAATAACCCTTACAAGTGTTTCACTCTTAATCCAATATAACCAAACTCACTTGAGTAATAGATTACAGAGAAAAACACTCACCAATCTATAATGCTCAAAATTTATGAGCAAATAGAGTTTTACAGAGAATAAGAGTTTTGTTGAAAGTAATTAATGCACAAGGGCTACAACAAGATTTTGATTCGAAAGTAATTGTTATTCTCTTGTTTAGGATTCATAAATGACTTGCATTTATACTTTCTTATCGAATTATAGCCGTTTGGATGCATTTAATGCAAAAATAGTCATTGCACCAACTCTTAATTTCGCACCTAACATATTTCTCTTTCCTCATTCACGGTCATGAATATGTGTGTCAAAGTCATGAATATTCTTCCAAGCCGTGGCTGAGGTGGTGACTCTGGTCGTGAAGTATTCTGAAAGAATTTGAAGTGTTTGATCACGGGCGTGACTTTATACTTTCATGGGTGTGAATATCCTTCCAAGCCATGGTCCAAGTGGTGACTCTAGTCGTGAAGCTCTCTGGAACAATTTGACATGTTATCTCACAGGCGTAACAATCTTTCACAGGCATGACTGATTTGATCATTCACGATTCCTACGATCCTTAATGGCCGTGAACTTTAAATGTTATAGAGTTAGCACTAAGCTATATCACGGGTGTGACATAATCAGTCACGGACGTGAACATGCTATTTCTTCTTATTTTGACTTTCAAAGGTAGTCTTCCATTCTTGCATCATATTCCATACCCTGTTCAATAAAATTAAAACACAAGTATTGTTAAATACATTATTTTTATTTTATTTGTTAGCATCAAAATGACAGAAATACCCCTTAAGGTTCAATAAATCTGTTAGAGAAGTACTCTAAATGCAATCACCTTTATCACTTATTGTATAAATTTATTTGATTAATAAAAGATATTTTCATTAATTTGATATATGAATTGATAGTGATCTTAAATCTATTAATGAAGTCATTGATACATAATATAGCATGAAGTAAATCATAATGAGATCATAATATTGAGATTCTTATAATATGTAATAATGTTAGTATCTAAATTATTTCTAGTCATAAGATTAATAAGACGAGACATTGTTAATCCGGATCGAGTAGCACATGTTATACTTTTTGATTGGATCAAATAGTATATCTCATAATCTGTAAATATGAGATGTTCAGAGTTAACATATGGATATTTGCCAAGTCTAGCTAAGTACATTGGATGACCTGCTATGAGACAATCATATAGTTAATCTCTTCAAATGTTAATGATAATCTTGTCATAGCAATGGTGTAAGTATCCTTAGACTTAAGGTACTCAAGGATATCTTGAATACTAATTATGTATTTTGACACTATTCCTTGTTGACTCGGGGAGATTTCTCATAGGTGATGATTAGGTGTAGCTTGAGGTATTTGAAGGTAATTGGGTAACCACCAACGAATTCACCACTTATGATAGAAGAAGTGTATACCCATGGCCTCTTGTCGGGGTCATTACTCAAGAATCTCTAGTCGGAGTGGAAATATCATGAAAATAGTTTTTAATGACATTTCTAGCAGAGTATGAGCCTTAGGGACAAGAACTAACATTACTTAGGCTAGATGTGAAGTAGTCAGTCTAGTGGGAGTTGACACATGTCCACACTCTGAACCAAATAGGGTATAAAATGGTGAAAGGAATAATTGCATGAAAATTGTATATGAAAAGTTTTGTAGTCAAACCACTAACTTTTCGAGTAATTGGGGTCATAATGTATTGCTAGATACTGCTCATGACTTAATTAAATTGATCGTTAATTTAAGTGGCCAATATAAAAGGAATCTAATAGGTCACATGCATTGAAGATGTGGAGAATGAGTAAAATGGTCTTGGATATGATTCAAAAATATGAGAGAATTATTTCTGGTCAGATCACGATGAGATCGTGGAAAAATATCTCTCAGAAGGGGTCATGGGCACATGTGGGCCAGGCAGGCCGCTAGCTCATGGGCCCTTATGGGCCTGTTGGCTAGGCTAGCCCATGTTGCACGCTGCATAGCGCACAACAATTGTGGTCGTTAGGCCATTTTTGCCCATTTACTATTCATTAAGTTTTCTTTTCTCCATTTTTGACTTTTGATCCTTTTTTTGAATATGAATCTAATTGAAAAGATATAAAATGGCAATAAAGAGACATGAAAATTATTTTTGGTAAAAAATAATTTTTAGACACAAATAATTCTCTCAATAATATATTCATAGCTAACACTTTGAATATTGTTCAAACCATTTTCTTTTGATAGTTTATTCATCATATCTTCATATGGATTATCATTAGAGATATCCTAGTGTGGATTGTTGTAGTTTACTACAACCCGATAAGGTAAAAATTTGAATAACAAATCAAGAAATTATAAGGTATAATTTTTAATTTTTATGTTTGATAAATTAGTTTTAATAGCACAAACATAATCTTTTGCTTCAGGCTATGAAAAAATTTATTTTTTTCGTTCCATTTATGAATGAGATTCACCCAATAATGGTATTAGAGCCCCCTTTTGTCTATTAAAATTAATTTTAATTGAAAGTTCAAACGGATTGTTGGGATTTGATAATTTTGGATCAATAGGTTTGAAAATTATAAATTAATTTGTAACTTTTATTTTACATATTTTTCATTCTCTGATATGATCATGAAATGATTAAGGATGATCATTTTCATTGAAAAATGGATTGAATGTGATTCACATAATTAATTTTGGATTTATTTTAAAAATACTAAAAATTATATTTTTTATGAACATATATTGTTGTTTGGATTAATTGATGGGAGCTATTTATATTTGTCTTGTATTTTGATTATGAAAAAAATTATGTATACATATTGAGAATGAGCTTAACCTTTGGAATGGTTCAATAATTAATTAAAATTATTTTAATTAATTTTTCAAACAAACATAATAACGGGACTATTTTGGTATACCCAGTGTGACTGTTTTGTTTGAGTTTTTTTGTATATGATTATTTTATTTCTAGCTCCTTAAAATAAATTTTATGTGATTAAAAATATGTCATTTTTATATTTGATGCATGCCAAAATTATTTTGCTCAAATTTAAAACTTTTAAAAAATTCTAAATACTGAATGAGTCGTTTTGAGCATCTAGGTGTATTGGTTTGTTTGTCTTAGTAATTTTGGCTTGTGTCAAATATATTTTGATGAATTTAACCTAATCTAAGGATACTTAGAATGATGATTTGAGGTTATGTAAATTCTTAGAAGTTTTAAAAATTAATTTTGAATTAATTTAAGAATTTGATATGTATATTAAAATTAAATTGTTTAATTTTGACGTCATAATATTTTTATTTGAAGGTTAATTAATTATGGAAATATGGAATTTAATTTAATTTGATTAAATATTAAATTTCATAATGAAATGACATACAAAGTTTAATTAACTAAAATAACACAAGTAGACAATTTTGGTTTAAGCGTTGAACTGATTTTTAAATTAATTGTCTATTTTATTTTATTTTATACATTAGAGAATGCATGTTAGGGGTGTATAGAATGTCATAATACATGACTATGGACTTAGGCCCAATGTAATTGAGCATGCATGAATTTGTTTTGTTTTATGGTAAATAGGGATTGCGTGTTCCTACCTCTCTATCTTTCTCATGTATTTCTCTTCTCATCTTATTTCTCTCAAATGTAAATTGAGATTTTCTATATTTTCAAATATGTAATTAGATTACATAGGATTAGGATAAAATGGATATACAAAGGAGCAAAAAGCATTGGAGATGGTGTCATAAACAAGAAGACTTATAAATAGGAATTTGATTCCTATTTTGGGTTTGTAAATTCATGCATATACCTAGGTAAGACCCAGTCAATCTCTTTTTGTCTCAAGAGATTGATTTTATTATGTCCATAATCATGTCATATAGTTAATGTAACTATCTTTATATATCCATGTGATGAATGCACGATATATAAAAGTATGCAATAATAACATGATGAGACTTAACAAAGAAATCTCTTGCTAAATAAACAATTAAGTCTTACGCCTTCCATGGGGAGAACTAGAGTTCTTCTATAGTTAGGGTTATTGAATTGGCTCAAGATCGCTTTATAAGAATATGTATGATTAAAGGGCTAGACTTAACCGATATCATTAGCTTGTTGGATTTGTGCCAAGGTTAATGTACATTAAAGGCAATGTTGGGTTAGTGTACATGAGATGTACACATATCAAGAGTTGATAGCCCAATGTATGTGCACACATCAATTAGTTGATAGCACAAGATTTGATATTTGTATGAATAATACAATTTGACTTGCTTAGTTCCTTCATGATAATTTTCCAATGTCTTTCACATGCTGTAGGTTGTTGGGCAGTATTGTATTCTACCACATTCTTCAATGGATAATGAGCTTAAGAGGATTTCCATTGCCTTCTTGTTTTTAAAGTTTGCTCTTCTTTGAGGATCTGTCTAATCATCTCTTGATAAGATTTTTTCTTCACCATTAGCTCCTCTTCTGATTGGTGGTGTCCATTCTTTTCGTACACTATCCCAGACTTCAATTCCTTCTTTATCCAGGTATGTCTCCATCTGAAACATCCAATGAGCATAATTTGCTCCATCGAAGTAAGGCTTGAGACTTTGGAATCCTTCACTGGCCATATCTTGATCTTTACTTGTGATTTTTAGGCTTCGATGCTAGACAAAGCTCTGATACCAATTGTTGCCTAGATATTGAGCCAAGAAGGGGGGTTGAATTGGAGTTTAAAAATTTAACTTTAAAGTGCAGAAATAAAAAGTTAAGTTTAGGAAGGATAGAGAAATTTGACACAAGGATTTTTATAGAGGTTCAGGTGTTAACAAACCCTACTCCTCTCCCCAATCGCAATTGGGAGTTTCACTAACACACTAAGTGTTACAATGGAGTTTTACAAGCTCACTCCCAACTATGGTGTTTCTAACAATGGCTTACACCTAACCCAGAAATCTCTTGTGTTTTGATGGCTCACACAATAACCAATTCCTTATGTTTTACAGGCTCACACAAACAACCTTTCTTTGTGTTTTAGAGGGTCACACAACTAACCCTTACAAGTGTTCTACTCTTAACCCAGAAATACACAAAATTAACCTAAGTAAATGATTACAGAGAGAAACACTTACAAATCTTTATTGCTCAATAAATGATGAGCAAAAAGACTTTTACAGAGAATAAATATCAAAT